>CM057338.1:167330033-168720414 GCA_030015575.1 Agapanthus africanus | reverse complement strand
CAATCCTAGTACAGAAAATAAAATATACATACAACGGGTACATCGACCGCAACCAGGTCGTGCCCCAAAATAATAATACAATCAGGCAGTGACGGCAGTCCACATGTCGGACGCTCGCCCCGCAATATCAAATGTACATAATACCACCACAACTGTACTAGCATTGCATCCAGGCTATCCCTACGACCGATCCGCAACAACACAGCAAATACATAGAACATCAACGTGAAAGTCACGTTCGCAAATCCGTCTAACCGGGCTATAGCAGTTAGACAGGATTTACCGATCGAGTGACATTCACGGTCGCAGATATAATGTAAATACTGTGAAAAATGTGTTTAAAATTTTCCGATTGACCAAAAATTAACAAGTGGGCCCCAATCAAAAACTGTAGCAGTTAAAGAAATTCTGGGCCCAAATTTATTATTCCAAAAACCCTATTTTCTCCCCAGAAGCCCACTGTAAAAATCCAACCCAATGATTCTTCCATACTGCGGCGGAAGAGCGGCCAGAAGTGGGTTTTGGCCGCCCTTCCGCGCTCTGGTTGGAAGATCATTGTCTCGAATTTGAACAGTGGTCTTATAATTTTTAGTACATCAATATTTTAGAACCTGAAAAAATTTTCGACACCAAAAATTTCCAACAGAAAACTGATGTGGGCAAATACGGGTTTTTGGACATTTCGATCGATCGGAACTAAAAAACACATTACACAAAGCTAGACTAAGTTAATGGCGAGGCTCTGATACCACTGTAAGTGCACGGCGGCGCCCCGGCCGTCAATCCGACGCCGGAATGCGGAAGCGGTGAATAACTTAAATTTTTGCGGACTTAGCAAACCGGCACCACCGCGCACTAAACATCCGGATCGAACCATTAACTAGTCCTAGCTAACATCAAGAAAGGGAATAGAGATATACCGACGATCCTAGTCCTCCGGTCTTCTCGTCATGGTCCCGATCTCCTGCGGAAAGTCCTGTCTCCTCCTCGTCGCCGGAAGTGCACCACATCGCCTACTTTGTTTACGGGCTCCCACCTCAATGCCGAGGCAACTCGGGCACGAAGCCGGCTACTCGACGTGCCCAAGATTCGCTGTAGAATATGTAGTAGAACTTGTGTCTCAATTTTGGGGTAGTGGAGGTGCCATTTTGGTGGAGGAAAGAAAGCAACTTTTGGAAATGAACTAGAGGGCTTTTCTAGCAAGCGTGAGAAACAAAAAGCCACCCATAAAAATGAATCCCATCCCCTTCTCAATAGTGGCCGGCCCTCTTTGTGAATGGGAGAGAGTGTGAGTGAGGAGAGAGCCAAGGATTAATCAATCACCACCATAATGCAAGGGAGAGAGAAAAGCTCATGATATCAAGAAATGATTGCAAGTAAATAACCTCACTCCAACTACCAAATCACCAACAACCATCATGTCCCTCCATCATCATACAAAAGTCAAGCCATGATGAGGTTATGAAGTCAAGCCATCATGAAGATATCAAGTCAAAAGATGGTGCTATCATGATACAACAAAATGCAAAGACCCCCTTCCACAAATGCCTATTTGCAACAATGCAAATAAGCCCTCCTCCACCAAACTTCGGCCAATGAACGGAACAATGGAAATTGGCCGAAACGGAAAGCAAACTGTCAACTCCAGAAAACAGGTCCCGTAATAAATTACAGGAAAACCCCGATACTGTGCATACACACCCGCATCTGTATTTCGACCGAAATACAAATGCAATGAGACATAATCTACACTGTACTATACTAGGATCCGGCTTATACCAAAACCGGCCAGTAATGTCTGTTCGATCCTGATCCGTGCAATACCGCACGTATCTGATCGAACCCTGCCATATAACCATACGGCCTATAGTACAGACTGTCCGATCCTGATCCGTGCAATACCGCACGTATCTGATCGGACCTTGCCATATCTCCATACGGCCTCTACAACCTTTCGCCCGAAAGCTGAGTAACTGAATGTGGGGGACTCTAAAGACTCGTCAACACCTTGGTTGTGGATTTAACCACTAGCACGTCAGAGGTATAAGCCAATACGTGACGGGCTACCAGGTACTGACTAAAAGGGACGTCTGTGAGCGAACTCAGCCCGACAACCCTACTGAGCCTGTCAGTGACAATATCCGTGCAGTCCGGTCCGTTCGTCTATGAGTATCGCATGGCGGGCCTAGGGGGTTGGTAAAAGTCAGACCCCCAAAAGCGGTACAAGTCGTGTCGGAGTGTAGCCCAGAACACCCTGAGATACTGCTGGAATACCTACCAGTAAATCTCCTTGCCTTGGCCAAGGACTTTGTGTAATGGCTCTCCTAGACACAGCACGACCTCACCCCCAATACCGGGAGAGACGAACCCCTGAAGATACGCTCACTGCCTCCATATGGCTCGGGACTGTACCCAACTAAAACCTGTTTGCACGACTCCTTTGAGCCGTGGTAGGGTAGTAATCAAAGTACAGTGGGAACTCACACGAGACAAATGACGATCCCCAGGTCGATGAACTAACCTGCACACATGTCACCAGGGAACTGCCATCTGACGTCTGGTATATGACCAACTAGCATGTTCTAGTCCTGTCCGGTGTACTCATAACCCAATGAGCACCTGTATACATCTTAGGTGATCCAACTGACACCAGTGGCTTGTGAGACCGGCCACCGCCCCTCGTCGGGGTCTCGACTGTACACACTAGTCTACTAATGGAGTATCGATGCCCAGTCTCGAAACTCCCACAACTAGGGACCTTTTAAGGATAAGCTTATAGACCCCCAGCTCCCACTTATATGATCGCCCTCATACTGCTGGTGGTCAAGCAAGAATCCTAGGGGCTCTATCAACGTGTAATAGCGACGTGTCAGGTCACCTAAAGCAGTACACGATGATAAAGGTGAACCAGATAGCAAACTATCATCTCGAGTAAGACTGTCCTTCCGGGATAGGTCCTCCCTCAATCATTACAATCACGTACCTGTGATCCAATAATTGACTCTGAGGGCACTACCTCCAACAATCGACCGCTTACCCGATCGATAACAAAGGCTCAGGAGCAACAGCAGCAAAAACTCCAAGAGATGCTGACTGCAATGGCCGCACTCACTGGGCCGAAAGAAAATCCAGAGACCTCAGAGCAGCGTCAGGAACAAGAAACTGATACTGAATTCCTCTGAAGAATGCTCGAGAGGAAAGAAAAAGAGGCCGCGGAACAGGCGGCCAATATAAAACGAATGGCTCTTTTATTCCAAGACATGGCCGGGATGATGTTACAGTCAGAACCTCCAGCTGAAGACCCCCCGATTATCATTGAAGACGACAGAGGAGAGACATCAAATCCTCCTCCGGCTCTTTCAGCAGCCAAGGAGGAGACCATTTCCAAGGCCGCTCTGGATGATTATATCGCTCGGCAAATACGAGCTCATCATGCGAGCGAAACGGCCGGGCAAATCGTTAAGACTGGACGACCCTATCCAAGCTGGTATGACCAAATAAGATACCCACTGGGATATACGATCCCTAAATTCCATGTATATAAAGGGATGGGTAATCCCCACCAGCATGTCTCCCAGTTCAGGGCTCTATGTGGCAACACTGGAGGTAACGATAAACTGCTACTTCTCCAGTTCGTCGGCAGCTTGTCGGAAACAGCGTTCGAATGGTACTCTGAACTCCTGAACGACTCTGTTAAGACATTTGCGGAGATGGAGCTGCTGTTTACGCAGAGATTCGTGAGCGCTGGAGAGCGTACCCCGATTATCGCAGTGATTAATGCCAGGGTAAAACCAGGTGAAACGTGGGTGCAATACGCAATACGGTGGCGGAATTTATGGTCGAAGTGCGAGCAGCGCATCGAAGAAGCGCCTGCGGTGAGCATGTTCGTGGGCACTCTTGACCCTCAAGCGACCATCTCCCAATTTATGATGTTTTTCAAGCCGACCATTTTCCAGTCCTTGATTGATAAGCTGGCCCAATGGACCAGATGGGCCATAGGCCTTCCTCTTCAAAGCCGGAGCCGCGAAATGAAAAAGGGAAAGGGAAAGCGACTTTCGTCACCAATGCTCAACAGCAGCCCAGTGGTCCAAAGTTAACTGATCGTTTAGACGAGAGACGGCGCTTTTATAATGAGAAAATGAAACGCCCTTATTCATTTCCCCGGGACAAAACGAGGAGATTGTTCGAGCTCGTGGTGCGCAACAGGTTCATTAATTTGCCGAATCCAAAACGCCCATTGCAACCTGGTGAGGTTAATAATCCCAATTATTGCCCCTACCACCAAGCGATAAGCCATCTAATTGAAGATTGCTTCGTCTTTAAAGGTTGGATCGAAGACCAATACCAACATGGAAAGTTCGCACTGTCCGAGAATTGGAAAGTGAACCCACCTCAACCACACGCTCCTAAAAGGACGGACACTGTGGGGGCATCATGCCCTTTTGTCGAAGAAGCTCCATGGGAGGTCGCTCTTTCAGCCAAAACAAAAAGAATCCTGAAGGATCTCCAAACATGCCCGGCAATCAGGTGGAAGTGTAACAACCGAGTCCAGTTCTACAAATTTCAGTTACCGTATGAATGGTGTGTGGTATTTATGTTAGTTATATGTATGCCCTAGAGGCCATTACTGTACATTGGATGTATATTGTAGTGGATGCTGGGACATATATAGGTAGGACTTTCTTGCTCGACATGATAGTAAGCTATCTGGTTGCTCTTTATCTTAACATGTATATTTTCTGTCTCTCTGTTACATGTTGATAAAGCCCTTAGGATGTGTACTCGACTTCTAGGACTGTGATGCAGATCATACTAGTGGGGCATGGGTAGTCCATAAGTACATCCTTCAATGTTCCTAGTCGTGGGAATATCGAGACGGGGCAGCGATATTCCAGAGTAGACTAGCGTATATCTTCTCGACCCATGTGATGGGCGATGGATGATCCCATATCCGTTGGTGTTTGAAATCAGAGATGGTATGCGGGTGCTCAGTGGAGACTGGGTACACTGAACGGACTCGCCGAGAACTCCCTGATGGTATTATACCTCACGTCAGATGGCGGTTCTCTGGTGACACTGGTACAGCTTAGTCTGTTGACCCGAGATCGTCATAGAGTCTTGTGTGTCTCCCACTGTGCTTTGATTTCCACCCTACCACGGCTCTACTGAGTCGTGCAAACAGGTGGTTTTTGGGTACAGTCCCGATTCACATGGAGGCAATGAGCGATAGGAGGGGATTCGTCTCTCCCGGTATTGGGGTTGATGTTGCTCTATGCTCGACTGGCCATAACTGAAAATCCCTGGCCAGGGTTGCAGTGATCTACTGGTAAGTGTTATCAGTAGTTTCACACATGTTATGGACCTCACGTCAGCATGACTTATCAAGCTATTGGGGTCTGACGTTTACCACCCCTAAGCGAGATATGCGACATATCAGACGAACAGACCGGACTGTACGGTAAGTGTTACTGGTTGGATTCACAGGAGTGTAAGCGGGCTTGCTCGTCGATCTTCTGATCGCTCAATACCCGCGTGGCCGTTACGTTTAGCAGACCGCTTGCGGCTTGTGGGTATTTGATATGATCATCACCTGCTGCCGGCGTATTGACGAGTCTTTAGAGTCCTACACAGAGGTTTTCAGGCTCAAGCGAAATGAAATAGTAGCGCATATGAGATATGTGTAGGACCGAGAATAATGCGTGTATGTGATACCGTATTCTATTCTCGCGATGAATGTATCGATTGGTTGTATGCGATATAACCTAGTTATCGAATCGAGGATTGATTCGGTAAGCCGATACATTGGATATTAGTCGGTCATATGCGATATGACCGGATCGTTAAATCAAGTGTTGATTTAATGATTTAATGTATAATTATATATTTTTGATATATTACTTTGCATTAACTAATATTTGTTCACTTTAAATGGATTTTCTCACTTGAATTACACAAGTTGTATATGTGATATACTTTTGTGCACTTGTTTGTATCATGTTTGATGATACATGCAAACTTGGGTGTGTATGATTAAACCATGGTTATGTAATGGTTAGGGTTTTGATTTTATTAACTATTTATTAATTTATTCTTTATTTGGAAAGAAAATGAAATGGTTGCTTCTTTTGTTCTTTTCTTTGAAGCTTCTAGAAGCTTTGACCATTTTGTCTTCATCTCCTAAATCTAACCATTCACCTAACCCTAGTTTATTCTCTACACTTAACCAAGGTTGCATTATGATAAGAATGAATGGGATTTTCTTATTAAAATAATTCCTTTTATTCTTTCATCTTCATCATCTTCATCAAGCTTCAAAAAGCTTGCTAGCTTCAATGGTGCAATGAGAAAAAGAGTGAGAAATCCAATTCTAAAGTGAACCCACTTCCTATTTCTTCATCCTCTACCACTTGCCAAGTAGTATAGGGTGTTTTCTTCACAAGTTTCATGACTTGGTGAAGTTGGAGCTTGATCTTGAGTTGCCTCGACGTAGATCATCTTCGGCATCGAAGTCGACGACCTAGCCCGATCATTTCTCCGACGAAACCTTCGCCAGAGTCCAGATTCCGATTGGTACAGCGGAGGGACGTCATCACGGAGCCAAGGAAGTGGAAGACCGGATCTACAAAGGTTGTAGTCACTTTCCTTTAGCAATAAAGTCGTTTACTTGCTTGCATCACCTTATCATCTAGTTAACGATCCGTATTAGGGTTTGTAGGCACATGAAAAAATTTGAATTGGACATGTTTGATCTGTTGTGAGACCTCATTAGTGTGCCTAGGAACCCTACAGTGGTATCAGAGCCTAGCTGGAGCCTCAGGCGATGCGTAGACGGAGTTAGAAGTCCGATCGAACCGAAACCCTAATGCAAAATTGCTCTCTGTACATTTTTTTAAATCGGGGATTTTGGAGAATTAAAAATATGCAGAAAAATCAGCAGGAGTTTCTAAGAATTACTGTGAAGCCCGTACTCCTGATTCCATCAAAGCGCGGCGGAATCGCGGCATTAGCATGGCTAATGCGGCGGTTCCGCGGCCACTTTGTCGCTTCTTCCATTTATTTTTGCACAGTAATTCCTATATTTTGGTGCTGTATTTTCTGAGAATTTTTAAATCTTACTCAAGAGTTGAGTTTTCTGGGTTGTATTGGGAGTTCGTAGATTCGATCGGATTATCAAACTTTGTCTATGTGTTTTTCCGGGTAATTTTAGAATATGTTAAAAAGTTCGACCGGATATAAATACCCATTTTTTCCCCTGCCGGGAAATTTCCAATTGTTGGACTTTTCCGTAGTTTAATGACGTTCTAAGTAGTGCAAGTAACGCGATGGTCCCTCTAGAAGACAACAAACCTTAACTCGATTATGTGACCGTCTTGAACTGCCCTTTGAACCTTAGGGTTTGGGTCAGTACGGCATGCCACATGTGAGGCGTTGGCTTGACCCTTCTACGGCTGGACCGTTGGTACTGAGGCATGAAGTGAATGTCTTTGAACTTATTTCATGTGTTGAGCTGTTTCGGGAAAACTTGGGTGTTCGATTGTTCGATCGGAAAGTTTAACATTTTCTATCTTATCCGGAATGTGATACAATAATTGGAATTCATAAGTAGTTATGAGATAACTGAATGAATGTTATAAATCTAGCGGTTTAGTCTCACTTGATCGGTTGCCACGGAATTTTGATGTGATCAAAAGTCCGTCGCAATCACGTAGCGTACGCGGATACTCGCCGGATAAACTTAATAGACAGCCTCACTCCATAGCCCCAACCAAGTGACTGTAGGAGAACCCCGTCGCCGAAAGCATCCGTTCGGGTGCTCGCGGCAGCGGTGTTCCGCCTTGGTGCACTTCGTCGACGGCATCGGGGGGTGCAGCCGTCTACTAAAGTTTGCGACGAGCATTCGATCAGAATGTCAAGAATCCTGTTGAATTGCCCGACTTGATATTGAAAAGAGTTTTCGAGAATGAGACTAAAATGCGGGGTTTATAATTTTTAGGCATGCGATGTCTAAGGAATTCATTTGATTAGGCATGCGATGTCTAAAGAGGTTGCGGATTCCAACTGTTGTAGTTTTACACTTTCTTTTCTGTGACCGTAAGTGTAATATGTGATATCGCCGGTTTCGTTGCTATATGTCAACGACAATTGGGATACGCATTTTTACTTACGTTGATGACATGTGATGTTATGTGTTGCTGGATATGTTATATTGGATCGTCGTTTTTGAATAGCCGGGGGGTTTTATGTGAGATGAGTGTTTTTCATTTTTATTCATGTAAAAACTTGTATGTAATATTCTTTTATTGGGGCACTTCCAGGTTGCGGATGATGTCACCATTTGTATATTATTTACTTTTCCGCATTAGGATAGACCCAAGGAGGGGAGCACAAGTAACCGGGTTCTAGGGTCCAGTGGGAGACCATCTCGAGGAGTCGAGTCCGGGTCTCCTAACCCTAGAATTGGTAGGGTTGCCTGACGCTCTCGTAGGGGTCTAGGGGTGTGGGATTGGCTATTCATCACGACCGTGGAATCCGTGTTTTATACTGGCTCGTATTGAAAACACGGACGTCCTAGTATATCCAATATTTCATATGATACTTTCTGCTGCGTTATCTGTGATGTGATCATGTGATATGTTCTGTGATAAATACTGTATATAGTATATTTGATATATTATATAGACGTTTCTTATGTTTTACACCCGCGCTAGCCCTGCCTCGCTCTGGCGTTAGTTACCTAACCTAACGGTGCAGACGGGACATCGAGGCGAATGCGGATGGCATAAGCGTACGTTATATTTATCTGTGATGTTTAGGTGGACTTAAATGATGCGATATTCATTAATGAGATTAATGAAAGAAAATAAACCTAAAAGATGTTGTGGAATCGAATTTTAAAATAAAAACAGGTAGCTACAGTTCTTGCTTTGCATCGCGGTGTTCCTTGTAGAACATCCTGCACCTTATTCGATGAGGAAAGGACCGAGATCCCTTCATCGGGAGTGACTCCTTTAGCAATAACTGGCAGATGCTACACATTCGGTTTGTCTTTTGATTGCTTCTATAGTTTCTGCTTTGCACAGTGATATATATGATATATCCCGCACCTCATTCGACGAGGAAAGGGCCGACGATCCCTTCACCGGGAGTGACCCCTTTAGCAAAACTAGAAAAGCCTCAAAATCACTCCATTTAAAACCATTTGATTCCGCAACGAGATCAAGTTCAAAGCGTTAAAGGTTTTCATAAAAACCATTCGCAACCCTCCGTCATTTTAGAAAGTAGAGTACTTAGTATTCGTGCTGTGTTTGTTGACCTTAGTTAAGGCATAGTGTACGGTAGCTAAGTGATGTCTTCCTACACCGCATATGATGCGATTAGTTAGGACAGTCGCGTGACTTTGTTGACCTTAGTTAAGGATCATGTGGGTGGGTCTAATTAATCATGAAATGACGGGTAGAACTTGACTAGTACTTATGATTTGTTGACCATAGTTAAGGTCATAAGTGCTAGGGCTAAAAATCTTTATCGGGAGTTTCAAGTGTTGAAATTTGCAATGAGATTGCATACCTTCTATGTGATAGTTGGATCCCGATACCCACTGCGAGTAATTGTTACTCCTGGGAGAGTTTTGCACTTTGCAATTAGCCGATCAAGTAGGTGTCTAGAAAGGTGTCAACGGGGTTACGCCTTTGGGAAAACGAGGTTTACTGTAATTAGGTCCGTGCGAAAGCACGGGGAACCTCCCTCAAAGTACCGACACTGGCCTGGCTGAAAGATTGGCGAACTTGTAGAGTGTGATTAATCCCGGCTAGTCTTTCCTTTTAGGGTTTGAAGGAAGATTTGATAAAAACAGTGGGAGCCATCCTGATTAGATAAAATAAATAACCAATCTAATCTTGCAAGAGCGCACGCAGAGTGTTTTCTTCTCTCTCTCTCTCCAGGTAGCGACCATATCACGCCTTAATCAAGATAATAATATGGATGTATTGACCGAACCCGCTTGTTATACTGAGCTGGGGAACGTCGGTCCCGCTCCAACTTGTAATTTTTATAAGGCAGAGCAGGATATAGGGGAATATCAGAATTCCTATGCCGCCCAAACGAACAAAGTGCATATGATGCATCTCCTTCGGGTGTGTTCATTACAAAGAACTGTTTCTCAGTATCCTCTGCATCCTGGGTATTTGATACCGGATCAGGATCCCAGATATGTAATCTGTTACATAGGGCTACAGAAAGGTAGAAAACTGAGAACGGGTGATAAGTTTCATGAGACAGAAAACGGGGCAAATGTTGCAGCCAAGTCTGTTGGTCACTGTCACCCTGTATTACAAATACATTGATTCTGAACAAATGCTATTAGATACCGAACCTGATATACAAAATCATATCAGTCTCTTTATTTATTAAAGAAATGATAAAATTTTGTATTGTTGGATAATGTTTTGAACGTTTCCTATATCAAAAGTTGATCGGTTCAGGCACATTATCTAAAAGCATTGACGTTCTAAATCAAACTACAGTTCCTAGTATACAGAACACGCACAAAAGGAAGAGTTCAGATATGAACGAATCCTTCTTGAGGCATTGTAGACTAGGTCATATCAATGCGACCCGACTGGCTGAAGTTACATTTTAGATGCATATTTAAATCAGTTTGAATTTACATCTTGTGAAACTTGCCAGTCATGTCACAAAGATAAGATGACCATAGCTCTGTTTATTGGAAACAGAGAAAGAGTTAGTAAACTCTTGGGACTGATACATGATGATGTATGTGAGGTCCCCTGTCTACACATGCCAAGGCCAGTTCTTTGTACTTCACTACATTCTCTGATAATCTCTCAAGATTCAGTCATATGTTCCTGTTGAAACATAAGTCCGAACCTTTTGAGATATTCACAGAATATAAGTTAGAAGCAGAGAACCAAAATACGGGTATAAGTATTATGTCCTATGATAAGATCAGGGAGGAGAATACTTGTGCATGACATTTCTGGACTATTCTAAAGGAGAATGAGATTCTCTCTCAGTGTTACTCCTCTGAATGCACCACAGCACATCGGTGTATCGGGGCGGAGCAATCGCACCATATTAGATATGGTGTGCTCTATGATAAGTACTACTGAGTTACCTATTTCATTTTAGGGTTGTGCACTTGAGAAGCTGCATACCTATTGAATTAGGTTCGAATCAGATCACTGCCTACCACTCCATATAAGATATGGTATGGGAAGAGTCTATCTCTTAAGTAAGTTAAGATTTGGGATTGTCCGGCCCATGTCAAAAGCAAAATCCGGACAAGATCGAGGCAAGGTCAGTTCTGTAGAACTGGAAAGGTTCCAGCTATACAAACTGCAGCTGATGATTTGACAGAACCAAAGGATTCAATAGTTCCCGACGAACCTCAGCCTCTCCGCCGATCTGGTAGGGTTTCTCATCCGCCTGAGAGATACTTCGGTTTCTCGATGACAGTGGGAGCGAGGATTGCATCATGAGATGATGGCCTAACTAGTTTCGAGCAGGCCATCAAGAGTAGGGACTCTGTAAGAATGGCTGGGTGCTTAGCGATCTGAGATGGAATCCATATACACCAACAAAGTATGGACTTTGTTTGCTATATCTGAAGGGTTAAATCCCCATCAGGAGCAAGTATATCTTGAGAAGATTACTTGGTTTAGATGGAACAGTTGATACTTTCAAAGCTAGACTTGTTAAAGGTTTTAGTCATCAACCAGGTGTGGATAATGATGAAACCTTTTCTAAGGACTATGCTTAAGTCCATCCAGATCCTACTTGCCATTGCTACATACCATCACTACGATATCTGGTGGTTGGGTGCCATGACTACTTTTCTAAATAATGATTTAGAAGAGAACGTCTATAAGAACACAGCCAGAGGGCTTCGTAAACAGTGGGAGCAGCGGAAACGTGTGCAAGTTGCTTTACATAATAAAGCAGGCATCGCGGAGTTGGAACGTCTGTTTTGATGTGATAGTCAAAGTGTTTGACTTCATCAAAATAGTAGATGAACCTTGTATATACAAAACCGTAGTAGAGAGTAAGGTAGTCATCCTCGTATTGTACGTGGACAACATACTCTTGATAGGAAAAGAGTTTCTTATACTACGATCGGTCGATGTCCTCTTATCACATGGATTCTCCAATAGGATAAAGGTGATACCTCCTAAATCCTGGGTTTTGGATCTATGAAATAGATCTAAATGGATGTTAGGATTCTCACTAGTTGTAGTGAGATGGTATCAGTTGATCCTGGGGAGAATCATTGGAAGGGTTCCAGGGTGATAAAGGCGACTGAATGTCAGTCACAGGCATTGTCTTTACACTCAGTAAAGGGACGGTATGTTGGAAGAGTTCCAAGCTAGATACCGTGGCAAACTAGACGATAAAGGCTGGTAACATCGCTATTAAAGATACTACCAAAGAGGCAGTTTGGGTGTATATTGGTTCATAAGATGAACTAGGTTCCCACCATTGTGTGACAATGGTAGTGTGGCTTTGGCCAAGGAACCCCGGTCCCATCAATGACCCAGACATATTCTGAGGCAGCATCACCTGATCATGGAGATAGATGATCTCCAGGGTGATCGAGGTTAGGAGAGTAGACTTAGAAGACAACACGGCGGATCCACTCACAAAGGCTTTTTCTCAGAGAGAGACTTATATGGGATGGTTGAGTATGTGATACTGCAACCACTGTTACAGATGGCCCTAATGCAAGTGGGAGATTGTTAGTTATATGTATGCCCTAGAGGCCATTACTGTACATTGGATGTATATTGTAGTGGATGCTGGGACATATATAGGTAGGACTTTCTTGCTCGACATGATAGTAAGCTATCTGGTTGCTCTTTATCTTAACATGTATACTTTCTGTCTCTCTGTTACATTTTGATAAAGCCCTTAGGATGTGTACTCGACTTCCAGGACTGTGATGCAGATCATACTAGTGGGGCATGGGTAGTCCATGAGTACATCCTTCAATATTCCTAGTCGTGGGAATATCGAGACGGGGCATCGATATTCCAGAGTAGACTAGCGTATATCTTCTCGACCCATGTGATGGGCGATGGATGATCCTATATCCGTTGGTGTTTGACATCAGAGATGGTATGCGGGTGCTCAGTGGAGACTGGGTACACTGAACGGACTCGCCGAGAACTCCCAGATGGTATTATACCTCACGTCAGATGGCAGTTCTCTGGTGACACTGGTACAGCTTAGTCTATTGACCCGAGATCGTCATAGAGTCTTGTGTGTCTCCCACTGTGCTTTGATTTCCACCCTACCACGGCTCTACTGAGTCGTGCAAACAGGTGGTTTTTGGGTACAGTCCCGATTCACATGGAGGCAATGAGCGATAGGAGGGGATTCGTCTCTCCCGGTATTGGGGGTTGATGTTGCGCTATGCTCGACTGGCCATAACTGGAAATCCCTGACCAGGGTTGCAGTGATCTACTGGTAAGTGTTATCAGTAGTTTCACACATGTTATGGACCTCACGTCAGCATGACTTATCAAGCTATTGGGGTCTGACGTTTACCACCCCTAGGCGAGATATGCGACATATCAGACGAACAGACCGGACTGTACGGTAAGTGTTACTGGTTGGATTCACAGGAGTGTGAGCGAGCTTGCTTGTCGATCTTCTGATCGCTCAATACCCGGGTGGCCGTTACGTTTAGCAGACCGCTTGCGGCTTGTGGGTGTTTGATATGATCATCATCTGCTGCCGGCGTATTGACGAGTCTTTAGAGTCCTACACAGAGGTTTCCTGGCTCAAGCGAAACGAAATAGTAGCGCATATGAGATATGTGCGGGACCGAGAATAATGCGTGTATGTGATACCGTATTCTATTCTCGCGATGAATGTATCGATTGGTTGTATGCGATATAACCTAGTTATCGAATCGAGGATTGATTCGGTAAGCCAATACATTGGATATTAGTCGGTCATATGCGATATGACCGGATCGTTAAATCAAGTGTTGATTTAATGATTTAATGTATAATTATATATATTTGATATATTACTTTGCATTAACTAATATTTGTTCACTTTAAATGGATTTTCTCACTTGAATTACACAAGTTGTATATGTGATATACTTTTGTGCACTTGTTTGTATCATGTTTGATGATACATGCAAACTTGGGTGTGTATGATTAAACCATGGTTATGTAATGGTTAGGGTTTTGATTTTATTAACTATTTATTTATTTATTCTTTATTTGGAAAGAAAATGAAATGGTTACTTCTTTTGTTCTTTTCTTTGAAGCTTCAAGAAGTTTTGACCATTTTGTCTTCATCTCCTAAACCTAACCATTCACCTAACCCTAGTTTATTCTCTACACTTAACCAAGGTTGCATTATGTTAAGAATGAATGGGATTTTCTTATTAAAATAATTTCTTTTATTCTTTCATCTTCATCATCTTCATCAAGCTTCAAAAAGCTTGCTAGCTTCAATGGTGAAATGAGAAAAAGAGTGAGAAATCCAATTCTAAAGTGAACCCACTTCCTATTTCTTCATCCTCTACCACTTGCCAAGTAGTATAGGGTGTTTTCTTCACAAGTTTCATGACTTGGTGAAGTTGGAGCTTGATCTTGAGTTGCCTCGACGTAGATCATCTTCGGCATCGAAGTCGACGACCTAGCCCGATCATTTCTCCGACGAAACCTTCGCCAGAGTCCGGATTCCGATTGGTACAGCGGAGGGACGTCATCACGGAGCCAAGGAAGTGGAGGACCGGATCTACAAAGGTTGTAGTCACTTTCCTTTAGCAATAAAGTCGTTTACTTGCTTGCATCACCTTATCATCTAGTTAACGATCCGTATTAGGGTTTGTAGGCACATGAAAAAATTTAAATTGGGCATGTTTGATCTGTTGTGAGACCTCATTAGTGTGCCTAGGAACCCTACAATTTATTGATCCTACCTGACTGTTGCTTATTGTAATTTACCCGACAATTCAAGTTCTTGCATATAACAAATTTTGTCATCTAAAAATTTAATTAAAAATACTTGTCATGGCCTGCTCGACACCCCTAACCCTGTGGTAGCGTCCCTGCATCGTGTTCTCGTCCCGTTCAGTGAAACGGACGTGTTTGGACGGCTACGCGCACGTACGTGCGTCCGTTTTGGGGATATGCTTTTTGATTGTAAAATACTTCATTTTAATTTTTGGATCCCGCCTATAATTTTCTTATTTCAAATTCAAATTTTTGGACCCGACCCGGACGCAATTTGGAAATATTTTGCATTTGCGCCAAATCCTATTTTCTAATATTATTCTTTAACCAACGAATATAAAAGTAAACCCCAGAATATATTTTTCCATTTCCCTAAAATCTTTTACAATTTTTTTTCCTATCCCCAGCCAATCATTTTCGTTTTAACCCCCTGGGCCCACGCGTTTTCTCTCTTTCCCCCCCCCCCCCGCCGTCTCTCCCCCCCCCCCCGTCTCTCTCTCTCTCCTTTATATATCTGTTCTCCTTCCTCAATTTCTTTTTCAACAGAACCCACCTTCGCAGAACCCTAGCCGTCTCGTCCTCCCTCGTCGTTGCCCCAACGCCGACGCCATCATCGCCGGCCTCGTCGCCTTCGTCACTTCCACCTCACCTCCTTCCTCCTTCCTTCTCTTCCCAAGCACCCTGCATGAGCACCGCGCACCCACCTGCACACCGCTGCACACCGTAGGATCGCCGCCGGCGATCTTGATCTGTTCCCTGGCCTCGTGCACCCCCCTCGGTGAGCATGATCTTCTCCTTCCCCTCTTTCCTTTTCCTCTTCTCTTTCTTTCTTCTTCTTCCATTCTCGGCTGTTTCTTTAAACCGTCGGTGGTCCTCTGCAAGTCGTGCACCGGAGCTCCGTCGACGTGGTCGACGATCACAACCCCTCTACAGATCATTGTGAGCACCCTCTTCTCAATCCTCATTCATTTCTTCTTCATTTTCTTTCTATTTTCTTGTATGCATCTTGGATGTTCACTGTTTTTGTGTTGGCCGGAATCCGACCGTGCCGACGACGTTTCCCGACGATCCAGCGAGGAACCCTGACCCGTGTGGCTCCACTGTTCGTCGTTTGGGTTCTTTCCGTGAACCGTGCGCACGTCGCGAGATTTCCCCGCCGACGTGTAACGTTCCGTTTTCCCGATTCGTGACCCGTCGAGGCAAGTGAAACTTGCTACATGCTATTTTAAACTATTCATATGCTAAATTAATTATTTCCTTTTAAATCCCTAATTAGAATTGAAAGAAATGGATTTCAAGTTAACCGTATAAAGTTCCGTTATACATTTTATGATTCCGCACGTGAAACTTAAGCTTGCATCTGATTATTCATATCTAACAATCACCTGTACATGATAGATCACATTTGTTTACTGCTATGGTACCTTTTATCCAGTTTAGCCTATCAGACATTCATGTGCAACTTTAACCGGTCTAATTACAACTGCATTCATTAAACAGATTATACATGTCGTCGCATCCTTAGGACACTCAATATTTATTTAACCTATTTCCAGCAGTTACATCTATCATCCTGTATTCACATTATGTTGACACTGTCTGTTTAACACAATTGATAACTGTGCAGCTAAATAAACAAATCTGCTTTATTGCCTAACTCTTTGATTAGATCATGTTGTTGATAACCATGCTTGATTATTTAACCCTGATTATGCTAGCTGAGTATGAGCACACCCATGATATCGTTTACACCTTGACATGACTTGCTACATACATATTGATTGACCCGACATGGTACCGTACACTACTTGACTTGACCTGGTGTACCATGACTTGACCCGTTACCTGATCTTGTGTCTAATGCCATCAAACCTGACATGTAGTCCTCACGGACCGTTCCTGTTGTCTATCCAGACAAACCCGCTTACCCGATCCTGTGTTGGCATTAGTTCTTGATTACTGAATACCTGACTTGACATACACATATAACTTGGGGGTATGGGGAAATCAATGGTAAAACCTGACTTGTAACTCAACAGTTCGATGCTTGTTCTGATCAGTTTAGAGGCTAGGCCAGCCTTGGGATGATGCTGCTGATATCATTCATCTGTACATATTCCTGTTTTAGTGCCTAGCGGCACGGGATACTTTTGAGTTACATCGATGATTCATCAATTTGATTTCAAAGACTTTAGAACAGAAAACCTGATAGAACAGTTTAGTTTACTCAATGCACATTACCCTGCACTGCCTTGACTTACATTACTGTTACACCTGCTTTTCATTCATGTTTATATTTGCATTGCCTGTTACCCTGTTTATATTTTATTACTTGATGACACGACGCGCTGACGTCTGGGTTTTGCATGGCCCAGATTCTGTACCGCTGTTGCAGTCCGAGCAGGAGTACTTCAGCCAGCAGGGTGAGCTATGAGGTGTCAGCAGTAATTAGTTCTTTTATTTCCTGCATTTTATTCCTGATGTGAGCCCGCATTATGGGACATACATTCCAGTTATTGTATATTGGATCTTTTGCTTCCGCACTTTTATTATTCTTGACTCATGTTACCTTGGCTTATGGACGTGTTTTAGTTAGTGTTATTTTGTTCTTGATATCTCTACAGCCATAATGTGACTGTGGATGGATACTTCCTATCCACAGGTAGCATGGTTGGCTATGTCACGTGCCCAATTTAGCATACTCTGGGAAGCGGGGCGTGACAGGTAGAATCCACTGGAACCCGAGATCATCGAGGGAATGCTGAAACCGCGCTTAACTCCAAAAATTGGTGGTGATAGTCAAAACGCTCACACCCAACCGTCAAAGTCTTCGAAGAAGAAAAAGAAGACCAAAAAGCCCGTGAAACCTGGTGACAAGCGCACGGACCTGCAAAAACAAATTGACACGTTGGAAGAATATAACCAGAAGGCGTGGACTCTAGTCACACTCCAAGAATTTCTCAGCCACGTCCTTGATGACGGAGATGATGGCAATGGAGAAGACTCGTCGGATGAGCCTGAAGATTATGTGGCAAGCTGCCATGTGATCTCTCACTTGCTAATAAACGGTGAAGAAGCTCTAGACGCAGAGAAACTGGGGGCAGATCCTGAGCCTGAACTTCTAAGACCATCAGAAGAAATGATTGATGCGTTCCTAAACGAAGCTCTTCTTAAAAGCAAAGCTGATCGAGAGCGCGAGATGGCCATATTTAAAAAGGCCAAACACCGGCGACTGGACGAAAGGGTCGAAACACTCCCACCAGATCAAAGTACACCCGCCACAAATAAAAGCAGGATCAAGACGAGGAAAAGGTTTGCCAAAGCCATATCGATAGGAATGAAGCTGCCACCCTCTGAAGGAAACACTCTTGATGAAGCGAATATACATCCTAGCTACTGCTTATATCATCGAAAGATTGTACACCCCACCGAAGAGTGCAACGCTTTTAAAAACTGGTGGCAGGGATATGTTGCCCACCGACAACATTTCAAGCGGATGAAATGCAAAACTCGTCGGGAACAAAGAAATACGACCGAGGAGCGCAAAAGAACTACCGGCAACTGTCACATGGTTGATAACAGGGGATCGCAAGTTCTTACCTTCGAGAGCGATTCTGAAGAAGAAATGACTCTCGGCCCTCTCTTCAAAGAATCCACCCTTTGAAAAAAGGAAGAACCGAAGAGCTGCGAGAACATTCAGTTGTGCAATCGCACGTTACCTGAAAATAATCTCGGACCTACAAACAAGGGATCGAATAAAAAGGATAAGGTGAAAGAAAAGATCCCTGAAGATATCGCCCTCGATGGTCGAGTCGTTGAAGAGCTGGCAGCCAAGGACCCGCCCAAGAAAAGTAAGGTGGATTACAATGTTTTGGCACACCTGAGGAAAATACCCTCGCAGCTCAGCATTCTTGACACCCTTCTGCTATCCAAAGAGGCGAGAGATTCGCTGATCAAGGTGTTACAAGTGCCTGAACAATTCCAAACTTTCCTCGCCGAAGAAAAGATGAAGGACGAGTTAGAAGAAGTGCACACAGCCGATATCATCTTCAGCGATGAAGATCTCCTCCTCGGGATGTGCGAGCATAACCGTCCCATTTATGTCTCCGGATACTGTCATGATATCAAGATAGGCAAAATCCTGGTTGATAATGGGTCCTCCGTTAACCTTCTCAATGTAAGGGTGTTGAAGGAGATATGCATGAGCGTTCTGTAGGGTTTCTAGGCACACTATAGAGGTCTCATAAGGCATCAACCATGCCAATTTCAAATTTTACGGTGCCGAGAAACCCTAGACTAGATCGTTGACTAGAAATTTAGGCGAAACAGTAAACTAGTTAACATCTTAACTAAAGGAGAGAGGCTACAACCTTTGTAGATCCGGTTCTCCACTTCCTTAGCTCCACGTAGGCGTCCTCTTTCTGTCCATCTCGAATCCCGGACTCAATCGTCGGCTTGATCGGAGAAATGGGTGGACTAGGTCGTCGGCTTCGTGCCGAAGATGATCTACGTCGAGGCATCACAAGTTCAAGCTCCGAATTCACAAATTTGTGAAACTTGTGAAGAAAACACCCAAAACAACTTGGCAAGAGGTAGAGGGTGAAGAAATAGGAGGTGGGTTCACTTTAGAATTGGATTTCTCACTTTAGAACTCAAGTTGCTATTGATGGCATCAAGCTTTCTTTCTTGAACAAGAAGATCAAGAAGAAGGAAATATTATGATAAGTCTTTTATAATGAAAAAGAAAATGAATACTTATCATAATCTTAACCATATTTAAGTGTAGAGAATGAACTAGGGTTAGTTCAAATGGTTAGGGTTAAGCATGAGACAAGAATGGTGACTAAGTCAAAGCTTCATGAAGCTTCAATAAGAAACAAAGAAAGCCACCATTCTCATCTTTATCTTTTCCAAATAAATAAATAAACAAATAAATAAATAAATGAAAAGGCAAAACCCTAATCATCAACTTAACCATGGTTTAATTCTATACACTTAACCAAATGAGCAAGTATCATCAAACATGATACAAACATGTGCACAAAAGTATATCACATATACAACTTGCAAATGAAGTGAGAAAATCCATTTAAAGTGAACTAATACTAGCTAATGCAAAGTAATATATCAAATATATAATTATATATTAAATCATTAAATCAACACTTGATTTAACGATCCGGTCATATCGCATATAAACGACTAGTATCCTATGTATCGGCTTATCGAATCAATCCTTGATTCGATATCTAGGTTATATCGAATATAACCATTCGATACATCCATCGCGAGAATGAAATACGGTATCACATACACGCATTATTCTCAGTCATGCACATATCTCATATGCGCTCCTATTTCGTTTCGCTTGAGCCAGGAAACCTCTGTGTAGGACTCTAAAGACTCGTCAATACGCCGATAGCAGATGATGATCATATCAAGCACCCACAAGCCGTAAGCGGTCTGCTAAACGTAACGGCCATCCGGGTATTGAGCGATCAGAAGATCGACGAGCTAGCCCGCTCAGACTCCTGTGAATCCAACCAGTAACACTTACCGTACAGTCCGGTCTGTTCGTCTGATATGTCGCATAACAAGTCTAGGGGTGGTAAACGTCAGACCCCAATAACCGATAAGTCGTGCCGATGTGAGGCTCATAACGGATCGAGAAACTACTGGTAACACTTACCAGCAAATCTCTGATCAGCCCTGGCCAGGGACTTCCCTGTTACGGCCAATCGAGCACAGCGCAACATCAACCCCCAATACCGGGAGAGACGAAACCCCTCCTATCGCTCATTGCCTCCATGTGACTCGGGACTGTACCCAAAGACCACCGTTTTGCACGCCCTCATGGACGTGGTAAGGTGGAGATCAAAGCACAGTGGGAATCACACAAGACTCTATGACGATCTCGGGTCTACAGACTAACCTGCACAAGTGTCACCTGAGAACTGCCATCTGACGTGAGGTATAATACCATCTGGGAGTTCTCGGCGAGTCCGTCCAGTATACCCAGTCTCTACTGAGCACCCGTACACCATCTCTGATGTCAAACACCAATGGATATGGGATCATCCATCGCCCATCTCATGGGTCGAGAAGCGTATACGCTAGTCTACACTGGTATATCGATGCCCCGTCTCGATACACCCACGACTAGGGACCTTGAAGGATGTACCTATGGACTACCATGTCCCCACTAGTATGATCTGCATCATAGTTCAGGTAGTCAAGTACACATCCTAAGGGATTTACCAACATGTAACTATAAGACAGTTTAAAGAGACAAGTGTACATGTTAAGATAAAGAGCAACCAGATAGCATACTATCATATCGAGCAAGAAAGTCATCTCTATATATGTCCAAGCATCGAATATAATATACATCATCTGTACAATACTGGCCTCTATGGCATACATACAACTAACACGTTCAACACCTCGCTCGGGATAAGATCACCATCTCTGAGTTCGACTCTCAGTCATCACGGACGCTTGGGTCTGTGATACTGACGTTACGCTTTGGGCTGCTCATCACAGATATCAAGTTCCACGTCATTGATGCCAAGACATGCTATAACGCTTTGCTCGGCCGGCCTTGGTTACACGAGTACAACATTATCCCTTCTACACAACATCAGTGTATGAAGTATTTCAAGGATGGTCTTGAGTATACTGTGACAGGGGAACTAAACCCATTCTCCATGAACGAAGTCCGCAAATATGAGGATGCCAAGTACTTCCTGCCAGATTTTGAAGACACAGAAAGATGTCGCAAATCGGAGGATAAGAACAAAGCTATCACCACAATTCCGGTCTTCGGGAGCGATACCGAGGAGGACGAAGAGATAGTCTATTCCGGGCTGCCCCAATACACCAAGCCGGGACCATCCACCCCTACATTGATCTTCGGCAGCGACTCGGAAGATGAGGTCAATGTCGTATTCTCTGTTCAGCCATCGATACAAGCCTTCGCTGATGAAGATCAAAGCTTGCAAATTGCCATGGTTCCGCAAGAGTATTACAAAGAGCTCGATGCACTTGAAACTTATAGTGTGCAAGAACTGCAGGCATTCTATGTCCCCCCAAAGAGAAAGGGTGAAAAGACGATCCTATTCTACCGATCCGGGGAAACCAAAGTAGAGAAAGAAATTTGGCATGGTGCGGATTCTACACTTGACAGGCTCCAGCCCATCCGTTTGCCCAGATACTACACAAACGGATTAAAAAGACTGTTGGGGTGCCAAGGCGTACCCTTCAAACGGACTGCTCGACAAGCCCAGTTCTATAACAGGATCTGGAACATCCCCGGAACTCAACGAAAGTCGCCCAACGGGAGAATGGAAACAATCGGGCTTGGATATGTTCAATCCAAGAAATGGGAGCGATTCCGCGGCTGCTACGTCATACATGACTTCGATGAAGAAGGAGATGCTCTGTGGGAAGATGCTAACCCTGAACCAAAACGAGCTCCCGTCGTAAAAATGCCATGCCCGTCGTTCGAAGAATAAATGGACAAGCTTATAAGGGAAGCAGGTCAAAAAGTTCGAGACGACCATAACCGCGAAATGCCCATCTATGAGAAAGCCAAAACACAGCGCCTCCTTCAGCAAGCTGCAGAAAGTTACGATGCCCTCCGTCGCCAGCCCGTCATACAAAAGACCCGACGCAGAGGCAGAAATAAACCCAAGAACGAAAAAAGTGTTCGACAGCGACAAAGCAAAACCAAGAAGCCCCGCGATCGAGAATCAAGCAGCCTGGATTCGTCTCTTGTAAAGAAGATGGGCCGAGCGTATTCTTTTTCCCAAGACAAAACAAGGAAGATACTTGATCTTGCCATAAAACATCAAAGGATTACCCTCCCGGAGTCCAAGCACCCTGAGAAAGCAGGCGAGGTCTCTCACCCGGATTATTGCTCCTATCACCGAGCGATAGGACATCCTCTCGAAGACTGCTTCACATTCAAAGACTGGGTTGAAGACCAGTATCACCAAGGCAGATTCGCTCTATCCAACAGTTGGAGGGTAATCCCGCCGCAGAAGCATGAACCGAAAGCCACGAGAGTAGAGCCGGATCAACATCGGTCTTGGAAGCGATCTCGCACCTGTCACACGATAACGATGTCAGGAGAAGGAATATGCGAAGATATGGCTGACCTCCTCTGGTGCTTCGAAAATGATGATGATGAGGTGATCTCAGAGTTTCTACTGGCACTAAAAGAGCTGGAAGATGGGATACATACTACTGCAGACAACCTCAAGAAAATTGACTTGGGGACGGCAAGTGACCCGCGGCCGACATTCGTCAGTGAGCTGTTGTCTGAAGAAAGGGTGGCTACGCTTAAAGACATGCTCATGCAGTATAAAGACTGCTTCGCATGGAACTATTCCGAGATGCTGGGACTAGATCCAGAGATTGCTGTGCACAAATTGGTGATATCTCCGGACGTCAAGCCGATCAAACAAGCACCAAGAAGAATGCGGCTCGAGCTTGAGATGACCATCAATGCCAAGGTCAAGAAGATAATCGACTCCGGCTTTATCCAAGAGGTTCAGTATCCTGACTGGATCGCCAACATTGTCCTAGTAATGAAGAAAAATGAAACAGTGCGCATCTACGTGGACTTCCGGAATCTCAACAAAGCTTTCCCGAAAGACGACTTTCCACTGCCGGTCATTGAGCTGATGATAGATATTACGTCCACTCACGAAGTTTTCTCCTTCATGGACGGCTCATCAGGATACAATCAGATAAAAATGCATCCCGAAGAGCAGAAGCATACCGCTTTCCGGACCCCTTTGAGCATATTTTGCTACAAGGTGATGCCTTTCGGTCTAAAGAACGCCGGTGCCACCTATTAGAGGGCCATGACGAAAATCTTCGATGACCTCATACATGAAATCGTCGAATGCTATATTGACGACCTCGTAGTTAAAAGCAAATCATACGAGGAACATTTAGAGCATCTGAAGATCGTGTTTCAGCGCCTTCGGAAAATACAACTTGAAGATGAACACTCTCAAATGCGCGTTCGGAGTTTCCTCGGGCAAGTTTCTAGAATTCGTTGTCCGACACCGAGGCATCGAAATAGACCCGTCGAAGATCAAGGCGATTATGGAAATGCCTCCGCCAAGGACTCTCAAGCAACTACGGTCTCTCCAAGGGAAGCTCGCGTATATCCAGCGATTTATAGCCAATCTCTCAGGTAAGTGCCGTCCTTACAGTCACCTAATGAAAAAGGGAACCCCATTCGTTTGGGATCGCAAATGCCAAAGCGCACAGGACGAAATCAAGCAATACCTGCAGAATCCGCCGGTGCTGACTGCTCCGATTAAGGGAAAGCCTCTCATTCTGTATACAACCGCCCTTGAGGGTTCCTTAGGCACGCTATGGGTACAAGAGAATGACCAAGGGAAGGAGAGAGCCCTTTACTACTTGAGTCGAGTTCTCCTGGGGGCAGAAAAAATTACTCCCCCATTGAAAAACACTGCCTGGCATTGATCTTCGTGATGACAAAGCTCAGACAGTATGCGTTGGCACACGAGGTCTATCTCATATCAAAGGTGGATCCCCTTAAATATTTGATATCAAAGGCCATATTAATGGGACGGCTTACTAAGTGGGCCCTACTCTTAATGGAATTCTCGGTGACATACCGACCCCTAAAGGCAGTGAAAGGCCAAGCCATCGCTGACTTCCTCGCTGAGCATCCGATACCTGCCGATTCTCCTTTGCACTGCGAATTGCCCGACGAGCACACGTTTGACACGATCGACAAGGAGAGAAGAGAGAATGATACCCAGTGGGAACTCTATTTTGATAGAGCATCTTCCATGAAGAAGCGCAAACAAAGCACCCTCATAATCAAATCCAGGGTAGGCCTCATCTTCGTGACTCCACAAGGAGGGATAATGCGCTTTGCCTTCTCCTTAACAGAGCCGAGGACGAATAATGAAGCCGAATATGAAGCTTTGATAGCAAGTCTTGAGATCGCCGTCGACATGGGAATTGAGAACCTCCTTATATACGGAGACTCCCAACTGATCGTCAGTCAGGTAAACGGCGACTATCAAACGTGCAAGCCAGAGTTGGTAAAGTACGGCGAGAGAGTGCAACAACTGCTGACTCAAATTCCTGCCTATGCCCTGAAAAGCATACCCCGTGCGGAAAACAGCAAGGCAGATGCATTAGCCAAACTCGCTAAAGAATTGGCCGACGAGAATCTCGATGATGTGAGAATTGTTGTGCAAAGCCGTCTAGTTCTTGCACCGGCAGAAATATCTCCGGAGTCGTCCGAAGAAAAGGGAGCTACTGAGCAAATGGCCCTACAAATAAAAGACCAGGAAAAGGCTAAGGATTAGAGAGAAGTCTTTATAGACTACTTCAAATCCCGTCGAACACCTGAAGACGCGTCCTCAAGATATCAGCTTATGAAACGAGCTCTATCCTTCGCCTTTGTCGATGATACTCTATATAAAAGATCATTCAACTCCCTGTGGTTGAGATGCTCGGGACCTGAAGAAGAAAGGAGAGTCATCCAAGAAATTCACGACGAACTCTGCGGCTCTCACCAAGCCAGGCCGATGAAACTAAAGATCAAAAGGATGGGCTACTATTGGCCCATGATGATCCAGGACTGCCTCGAATACACGAAGCAATGCCACTCGTGCCAGATTCATGGGGATTTTATCCATCAGCATCCGAATCCACTACATCCAACGGTGCCTAGCTGGCCGTTCGAAATGTGGGGGACTGACATAATCGGCCCCATCGAACCGGCATCGTCCAGAGGACATCGGTTCATACTGGCAACAACCATTACTTCTCCAAGTGGGCAGAAGCAGTACCACTAAGAGAAGTGAAGATGGAGAATATCATCCATTTCTTCAAGACACACGTCATTTATCGATTCGGCATTCCGCGACGGATTATCTCCGATAACGGGCCAGCCTATAGAAGCCATAAAATCAGCCGCTTTACGCAACAGCATAACATAGACTGGAGATACTCTTCTGTCTATAATCCCCGAGCTAACGGTCTAGCTGAGGCTTTTAACAAGACCTTGACAAAGATCGTGAAAAAGACGGTGTCTCGAAATAAGAAGGACCGGTACGAGAGACTGCGTGAAGCTCTCTGGGCGTATCGAACTACATTCAAAACAGCCACGAACACAACGTTGTATGCATTGGTATTCGGCACAGAAGCGGTACTCCCCCTCGAGATAGAGTTACCCTCTCTACGAGTGGCCGTATCGTATTATCATTCCAATCGCGCCTAAAACTCGAGTTCCTTTTGGATTTCCATCTTGATCAATGGCAACCGCTGCATTGTCACCATATCGTATTATCATACCATTGTCACGTTTGAGCTCTTTACATGTACGTACAATTACAGCATAATTGAATAAAAACGAGGAGCCGATCGTTGACTTAACATTGTTTTCGGTTCGATCAACTATCCTTACCCGGCACGACCAAACAACGGCCATACGGTTTCTTTCTTTAAACTTTTGGTGTTATCCACTCCTTCTTACCCACAAGGGAAAGGCCGTCTTCTTCTGTTGGAATACTTCGTTCAGGGAAGCGGGGCTTTGCTTTAACTTCGTTTAATACGTCAATTCGAAACGGCCCATAAACCAGCAAAGTATCTGTTATCTCATCTGTTACGTTGAACTCTGTTTGACTTATTTTCTTTCGTTCTTCGACATCCCTTTGCATTAGCAGGGCTACATCTGGGCCTTCTTTACCCCTTTCTGTGCGTAAAAGCGATCATCATTCGAACACGCCGCGTTTTACTGGGAAGGATCGAACCATGGGAACGAATTCACATGTAAAATTGTCCCTCCTCGAAAGATTATTCCGGAATAAATGGGCAATAGTTAGGAGAGGTGCGCCAGCGGCGAGCAGAAGTCGTGCTCGTCGTTTCTCGAATGGAAAATAAGAATATTTTTTCTGGGAACATGGTAAACCATAAATTCTTATGTTCGTGATTCTTCATCCACCGATGCAGAAAATGCTCCAGTTTTCCATTCTCGTATGAGGCAGGAAGGTTTATTGGCAACAGGTCTTTCGGTTTGGCTAAGCCTTCAAAAAGGAAGAGTTCTCCGAAGCTCCGCGGGACCACCTATCACTAGTCTTCGGCCGGAGGGGTTTATTGCACAAAAACGCCGAGATGCTGGCTCTCGCAGAGGGAAGCCCAACGAATGTCAGATGCAAAGCCACCGATTTACCGATGGCGGAGAATCGTGGAAGAACCGTTCAATCTTCTTTATTTGATTCCTGGTTCGCTGTTAACTACCCTAATTATACAAGTAAACTATCCCTAACTGTTGTCCTCGTTTATCGATAAACTCGTTCTTCAATTCTCGCCAATTCTCCTATGATCTATGGTACGATCGATCTGTTAGGGACAGGCAAGGATGCAGGAATACACTACGAGCTAATAGACGAAGAAAATACTCACCTTCAGCTTGAGGAGCTCGACGCCCTTGATGAAACCCGTCTCATGGCCCAACAAAATCTGGAGGCTTACAAAGCGAAGATGACACGCTCATATGAAAGATTGACTAGGCCGAGAACATTCCGCCAAGGCGAACTCGTGCTAGTGGTCAAAAGACCTATGATCCCTAATCGTGCCAAGCGGGGGAAGTTCGAGCCGAACTATGAAGACCCGTATATCATAGACAAAGTTTACCAGGGTGGAGCCTATCTACTCATGGACATGCATGGTGAAAGACCTTTCAGGCCAATAAACGGTCGCTTCCTGAAAAAATACTACGCCTGACGAGTCACGGCCTAGGTTAACGATAGATGACGACGCCTATGTCTGCTCGCTATCTTCCTAAGCCCAAACTCTATAAGTAGTAGCCGGCTTTCGGACCGAAACGTCCTTAAACTAACAATGGACCACTATATCCTAAAACTGGCTGTTGACCGAGATGTCGATAAACTACTACGGACCGCAACATCCCAAGGCTGACAAAAAAAACGGTATGTCCATAAGCAAAATGGGCACGGATGAAAACCCGAAAGGGCTCCGTGAGTAAAAACAGCAGGGCTACCGGCGAGTTTTGTGAAAACCCGAAATGGCGCAATCTCGTTAAAAGACACTTGCAAGGTCCTCTCGACCTTGTAAGGAGAAAATACCTACGTGAGATCCTTACGACTCACAAGGGAGCAACACACTTAGGAATCCCCACAATTTCTAAGGAGAAATTACACTTACGAGATCCTCACGACTCGTAAGGAGAATTCCCCTTTGAGACCCTCACGGCTCATAGGGTTCAAAAGCTTTAAGCTACGGGGATCTGAACCTGTTCTTAAGCCATCACAATCTCCAATGCTGCCCTACAAGCATTTCGATATCGACCCTTGTATACAATCCACGGGTGCGAATAAACATTTCCCTAACAAAATCCTACCTGCGGCTAGGGATATGTTTACACGGTGAACAACCCTTGTAAGTCCTCTCGACTTATAAGGAGAAAACACTCTTGTAGGAGCCTTACAACTTATAAGAGAACATACGCTCAGGAATCCTCACGATTCCTAAGGAGAAAATGCACCTACGAGATCCTCACGACTCGAAGGGAGAAATACCTTTATGAGACCCTTACGGCTCATGAAGTCAAAAGCCTTAGTCGACAGGATCTTAACCCTGTTTGCTAAGCCACCTTTGTTCGACATCGACATAGGCAAATGATGATTCGCTCCTGGTAATATCCCAGTTGTAGCGATGCTGATGCCTAAATCAGTGTCCAATCCCAAACTCGCAGCGAAAAGCCAGTGAGCCACAAATGCATACGAAATAGCCGAAATGATGGGGCAACTTGCAACAAAATCAGCAAGTAAAAATATATGCATACAAAATAGCCGAAATGGTTGGGCAACTCGCAATAAAAAGCAGCGAGTAAATAAAAACAAATAGCCGAAATGATTGGGCACTGCGAGAAATAGCCGAAATGATTGGGCAATCACGACTTTCGCGATATAAAAGTTGAAATGATAGACCATCGTGGAAAGAAAAATATATAAAATGAAACTTTTTGCCCTACAGGTGAAATCACATCGATCCCTGTATACAATCCAGGGCCACAAACAAAGAGAGAACCATGCCTTTCCCCCGGGCTTCATCCAAAAAAGAGCCAAGTCTCGACGGTTCACAGACAGCCTGGAGATCATCTCAACATTCGTCTCACTACAACAGACGCAACATCAGCAAATCGGAGCCTTGGCAAAGCTCCCAGTTTCATGACTCGACGAGGCACAGACAACTGAGAGTCAACCCCTCTTGGTTCTTATGGAACACGACTAATGTCAATCCTTACCCCGTGGGAAGCATTCAGAGCAAATCCTGGTCTAGTGGAACACGGCTTATGTCAATCCTGACCCCGTGGGAAGCGTCCAGAGCGGATCCTAGTCCTTGTGGAACACGGCTTATGTCAATCCTGACCCCGTGGGAAGCATCCAGAGCAAATCTTGGTTTCGTGGAACACGGCCTATGTCAATCCTGACCCCGTGGGAAGCGTCCAGAGCGGAACCTGGTCCTTACGGAACACGGCTTATGTCAATCCTGACCCCGTGGAAAGCGTCCAGAGCGGAACTTGGTCCTTGTGGAACACGGCTTATATCAATCATGACCCCGTGGGAAGCGTCCAGAGCGGATCCTGGTCCTTGCGGAACACGGCTAATGTCAATCCTGACCCGTAAGAAGCGTCCAGAGCGGAACCTGGTCTTTGCGGAACACGGCTAATGTCAATCCTGACCCCGTGGGAAGTATCCAGAGCAAATCATGGTCTAGTGGAACATGGCTTATGTCAATCCTGACCCCGTGGGAAGCGTCCAGAGCGGAATCTGGTCCTTGCAGAAAACGGCTAATGTCAATTCTGACCCCGTGGGAAGCATCCAGAGTAAATCCTAGTCTAGTGGAACACGGCTTATGTCAATCCTGACCCCGTAGGAAGCGTCCAGAGCGGAACCTGGTCCTTGCGGAACATGGCTAATGTCAATCCTGATCCCGTGGGAAGCGTCCAGAGCAGAGTCTGGTCCTTGCGGAACACGGCTAATGTCAATCGTGACCCCGTGGGAAGCGTCCAGAGCAAATCCTGGTTCCGTAGAACACGGATAAAGTCAATCTTGACCCCGTGGGAAACGCCCAGAGCAACTCCTGACTCCGTGAAATGCGGATAATGTCAATCTCATCAAACACTTACGGGTCCTCTCGACTCGTAAGGAAGAAAATTCTCTTGTGAGATCCTTACGACTCCCAAGAGAAAAACACACTTAGGAATCCTCACAATTCATAAGGAGAAAATACACCTACAAGATCCTCTCGACTCATAGGGAGAAAAGTCTTTATGTGACCCTCACGGCTCATAAAGTTGAAAAGCCTTTTGCAGCAGATCTGAACCTGCTTCCTAAGCCATCACTACCTTTCGAAGAATTCAAGACGGAGTGTTCTCTATCATCTACAGGCTACGCTTACTAAGGTAACATGCCGGCAACAAAGAAAAGAGAAGAAAGCAGTAATAGAACAAAAAAAATATGTATCTTTTATTCACGAATTCAATTGAGTACAAGTTACATCATATGAAAGGATAAAAAAAATAGATACATTTTATTCAGAAATTACAAATGTTAATTGATACAAAAACGACTATTGGAAGGGAAGCGTTTTCAATAAACCAGCCAGTTGCTCGCGCACACCCTTTAGCCCCTTTTCATGGTCAGCTGCAGCGGCCAACTCCGCTTCAACCTAAGCCCGTTGCTGCAAATAAGATGAAAGTTGATCATCAATGACCCGCTGAGCTGCCCCACGACTCTGCGCATCTCGCTCGATAAGGTCGAGCTTCTACCTCAGCGTTAGCCCGTCATAGATGCAGCATAGAAGGCCCTCAAAGATAGCTTTCAACTGTGCAGCATTTGCATCAACCTGAGCATGCAGTCGGGCAGATTCGCTGGAAGTCTCTTCACACTCTTTACACTTTAAGGCCTCTTCTTGTTCAAGATGGCGTAAGTAGAGAGTGCTCTGCTCGATCCACGCAGCCCGCTGGAAGTTCGCAGCCAGGACCTCAGGAGCAGGACGTCCGAACTCAAGCTCATGCAAAAAAGCCTCAATTTTCCTGCAGTGATTAACCCAAGACTCAACGACACCCTCACTATGAAAGTTCACGAGCGTCGCCAGCATAGGATTAATCTCGGCAGAAAAATCTGCAGCGAATATAGGAGCCTCCGCGTCAAGCTCCTCGATATAATCGCTCAACATGCGCAGACTATTCACGGCGCCTTTTGAAGATGGACGTCTGGAAAAGGGGCCCGCTGGCATTATGATTCGAGACTCGAACGAAGCTGAAGTCGGTATCACCGCTGCAAAACAAATCATAGCTAAATGACGGTTCAAGAAATAGAGAAGGTTCATGAACAACGGAGTTTATTATACCGGCTGCAGCAGGTGGCAAGGCCGGGAGTACTGGTGGTGCAACTGTTCTTTCGTCTCCTCCTTCAATCTGTAGTGCTACAGTCAAAACAAAGAAGAATTAGAAATGATTTGGATGCCCGTAAAAGAAAAGAGAAGACATTAACTAAAGGCTGTACTCACCAACGCCACTGGATGAGGCAATCTCTGACTGGAAGGAGAAATGTGGGTGCAGCACCTGATACAGGTGATCAAAAAGGACTCTTGCAAGGATGTAATAATGCAATGTCAGTACATAAAGTATACTGCCTACAATGAAACCGATGGATCACAAATCCGTACCTTCCAGCATTTGGGAAGACACGGGAGAAGACAAAGGGGCGGCCACCATCAAAGCAGCAACTGGTGATACTTCCTCGGGTGGCACAACCTCAACGCTCACCACTCCTGCATCAGAAATGAAAGAAATACTGTCAGAAGAGATTGAAAGGGATTGCAGAATAAAAAAGAAAGCAATAACCCAAAATCTACCTAGTGAGTCGCCGGTCGAAACCGCGACAAGAGCGTCACTGGGAGCAGCGGCTGCTTCACCCTCCTTCGTCGGAATGGTTTCGCCACTCGTAGTTTCATCCCTCGACTCCACGAGAATCGTCGTGACACTCGCAGCGCCCGGCAACGGCAATGAACCACAAAGGGAAAAAGTGGCGATTGAGGCAGTGCCCGACTCTTGAGAAAGAGTGGCTACCTCAGACTCGGCGATTGCCGCCATCTCACCTACCGCTTCCTCATCAAGACTCGGCCCTGCAGGATAGGATATATGAGAATCCGAAGATTAAAACATTGACAAAAGAACTCAGTGTTACGTTACCTTGGGTCGGTCTTTCAATTGCCTCCCGAGCCGCACGTGCTGCCTGTCTGTGAGCGGTAGATAGGGCGGCCGAAGCACCCTCTGAAGGAGCAAGGACAAGGGTAGCAGCGCTCGAGCCTGCACCCATGGCCAAGGCGGCATTACGTTCCCTCGCTGCACGCATTCTGCGCTTCCTTTCCACCCGGGCCTTGAGAGCTGATCTTCTCAAGACCTCCGTCAACGGGACGTCATCGTCCACGCCAAGAGCAACCTCTGGAGCCGTTATGGTGTCCGTCATCGGTTGCTTAAGTAAAACCTCTTTTGGCAATTCTAAGGAGGCCGGGACATCGATAGCTAACCCTGGAGACATCTCCGTATCACCCTGCGGGATTGGCACTGTATTGGGCATGACCTAAGTCGAGATAGTCCCTGCGATAAGATGAAAAAGGGGTCAGATTACCCATAAGAAAGGAGAATGAAGGCACAATGAGCCGAAATATACCAATGCCCAGCGAAGCGCGAACCCTCTCCTCCTCCTCAAAAGTCTTGAGGGAATCCGCGAGAGCCTCTTCAGTAGAAATGCCTGTTAGAGAAGGAGTGTCAGTCAAAACATGATAACAAAAACATAGCTGCAAAAAGGTACGATTGAAGCTTACTTGATTGTGCGAGGATGATTGTTCCCTGATTAAAAATCAGGAATTACCTCAATAAGGTATTATGTGTTCACACGTGACCAAAGGTCACGTGTTGACACGTGATCCATTTACAGAATTAAAAATCCTAAGCAATCAGAAGTAAAACAAGCGGCTGAGAAAAGACCCCAAAGGGGGGTCACGTGCTCATACGTGACCAGAGGTCACGTGTTGACACGTGATGGTCCTTCAGCCCAATTAAAGTATAGAATTAAATTCTGAATGAGAAGGGGTCACGTGCCAACACGTGATAGGCTTTGAAAGCCTTATAAATTAATAGAATTAAATTCTAATTAATCAAAGACCCTAACTGGGAAAGTATTTCTCCAAATCTTTCCAAACAAAAAAAGAATTATGGGGGACCGTTGGATTAAAAATCCAAGGGTGATTAAAAATCACCAATTTATGGAAAGATTTTAGACAAGGAAAGATTTCCCAAAAAATTCACCAAAAATAACAAACAAAATATCTTTTGGATTAAAAATCCAATGGTGAATAAAATTCACTGAGAGATCTAAAAGATCATATTAGTTATGAAAACAAACAAAATCTTTCAATAAAAGATTTACTAAACAAATTGATTCTTTTCCTTCCCCTATAAATAGGAGCCAAGAGGAGAAGAGAATGGAGAGAATTTTTGGAGAGAGAGAATTCTGGGATCTTGAAACTTTCTAAAGGCAAAAAGCAGAGAGAAAAGAAAGGAGAATTTAATTCTCAAGAAAGAAACCCTAGGTGAGAAAGAGGAAAAGGATCAAAACTTCAAAAAGAGAATTTAATTCTCAATCTAAGAGTTTAACTCTTCTGCAAAAAGAACTTAGTTCTTCCTCTGGTTGAAGATCTGCAGAAACAAATCTCCCCATAGGTTGAGAATTTAATTCTCATCGGGTTGAGATTCTGCCATGCAGATCCAAAACTTAGAGGGAGAATTGAGTTTAGAGAATTTAATTCTCCTAAATTCACAGGAATTTAATTCCTTCAAGATAAAATCAGGGTTTAACCCTATATGAGAATTTAATTCTCCCAAATTCACAGGAACTTAATCCCTTCAAGATAAAATCAGGGTTTAACCCTATATGAGAATTTAATTCTCCCAAATTCACAGGAACTTAATCCCTTCAAGATAAAATCAGGGTTTAACCCTATATGAGAATTTAATTCTCTTAAAGTTATAGGAATTTAATTCCTCCAAGACAGAACTAGGGTTTAACCCTATATAAGAATTTAATTCTTTCACATACATAGGAATTTAATTCCTCTAAAACAGAATTAGGGTTTAACCCTACAGAGAATTTAATTCTTAAAACAAGAGACTTAAAACTCTCCATGCACATAAAGAACTTGGTCACATGGTAACACGTGACCCCCATTCTCAATGAACAGAAAAGAGAGAACAAAACTAGGTCACATGTTCCCACGTGACCCCTAAACAGATCCCCCAAAAATGAGAAGGAAAAAGCTTTGAGGCGATGCCTCACGTGCCCCCATGTGACCCTCATAATATAGGGAACAAAAGCAAATGCAGTATTGGCTTTGGACGCTCTCGCGTGTTACCACGTGACCCCTAATAAATGCTTTAATAATCAATGCACAAATATCCATCACGTGTCAACACGTGATGGTCAGAAGATTAAAAGTGTTTAACACTTATTTGCATAACAAAGTGAGGAGATCTGGCCCCGCCTTTGGGCGCCCTCACGTGTCCCCACGTTACCCCCTTTTTTTAGTGTTTAACACTAATTCGAGAGCTTTATTTCCAGTGTTTAACACTGATTGTCTTCTAGTGTTTAACACTAATTTGATAATCTTATTTCTAGTGTTTAACACTACTTTGAGAATCTTATTTCCAGTGTTTAACACTGTTATCTTCTAGTGTTTAATACTAATTTGAGAGCTTTATTCCCAGTGTTTAACATTGTTATTCTCTAGTGTTTAACACTATTTTTAGCCAAATTGGCTAATTTCCCAGAGGCAAAAGCCTCCCCTTCAAATAAATCTCAAAATTGAGTAAAATCCAGAGCTATAATGTTTAATGCTCAGTTAAAGACAAAAATGTTGTCAAAACCCTCAAACTCTTGTTCAAGCATTGCTGAATGATGAGGGGCTGAACCCAGAAAAATGTCTAATTGTCCAACAAAGGGCCAATACTTCAAACTTAATTGGACTTAGCCCAAGTTGGCCATAAGTCCTCAATTCAGACTTAACTGAGCCAATGTGCTCATAATGTAATTAATTGATCTTAGTTACAAATTGGACTACAGATCCCCAATCAACTTTGGTTCAAGGGTACATCTCTTCACTCCTTTGATATTTGTCATTGTAATCCTTCAACGTCTTCAGAGAGGTGACGGGTCCCGACAACCACACACAGACTATGATGTCCTTAACCTTGACTGTGAGGTCTTTAAACTCGCGGACTATGATGTCCTTAACCTTGACTGTGAGGTCTTTAAACTCACGGACTATGATGTCCTTAACCCTGACCGCGATGTCTTTAAACTAACAATGGACCGAGATGTTCTTAAACTAACATTGGACCGTAATGTCCTTAAACTAATCGACCGCAATGTCACTAAACTAAACAATAGAGCTCAAATTCTCTCTTGTTGGATCTAAACGATCCCGTTAAGTTGATCTTAGTCTAAAATTAGACTAACGTATCCTTAACAAACGTTTAAGTTGATCTTAGTCTCAAATGAGGCTAACGTATCCTTAAACCCAAACCCCCAAACCCAAATCTAAGAAAGATACGGATTTGGACTAGTCCACGCCCTACGGGAGACAACATAAATTAGTCTCCATATACAATCCACGGGCAACCAAATACAAAACAAACACCCATGACACGAAATGAACATCTGGAGAAGGAGAAAGTTGTTACCGCGATGCGGTAGCGTAATTAACTGCAGGGGCTTGCGCCTGCAGGGAAGAGCGTCCCCACAATCACAAACCCCTCAAATGAGGGGGAATCTGACGAAGTCTGCTATATCGGCCGCATCCGTTTAAACCTTCAATATATGGTGTCATAAATAAACTTGGCATCTTCGGAGAGGTGGACGGATAACACCAATTAGCATCTGCCCCGAATTTCAGGCAAGACGAACCTACACGGTCGCGTCTTTGTGTTCGGAGGGGAACAGATTCTGGCACGCCCGGTGGGACCTTTTCCTCTTTCCACTCCACACTTCGTGTGTCGTGTTCGCGAACGAATCGCGGTTTGCTAATGGTTGCCCTTGGGTTCAAGGTACTAAGATTTGGCATTTTGCTTGGTACAGAAAGTGAAGGATCAATGGCGTCCACTTACGTGAAGTGTTCCAGCTGCAACTGCAACTCACGTTCCGCCTCATCTGGAGGCATAGCTTACGGGCCCCAAGCGGCTTCCTTGTTCACGATGCCGGTGGAACAGGTCACTCAGGCCACCACTGGATTGTTTTTCGAGACTATGCTCCCGCCAACGAGCTTCAGCGCTCCTATACCAACACAAGAAGCTCCCAAGAAGTCGGTCTTTGATCGGCTTACAACTACTGCGGCCCCTCTCAACGGATCGTCCAGCTCCAGCGCCTCGGTCTTCGCCAGATTGGGCCAAAGTTCGTGTGGGCCCATGATGAAGCCTGCAATTCAAGAAAAGGTTATTCCAAAGAGAGTAACCATCCCTGCTCCCGAAGTCATCAAGGCGCCCTCTCCTGCCAAAGGGTTGGTCTTCACAAGACTAACTGTTTCGGCTCCCACTCCGGCTCCCGTTCCTGCTCAAAATTCTGTCTTTGACAGATTAGATGCTGCTACTCAACGAACATCAGTCTTCAAGAGGCTGACGCCGGCAACAGCCCTTCTCCAAAACAGGGGGCACGACGAAGCCATCCCCATAGCTGAAACCATCCCAACAGCTCAACGCACTCGACGTCCCCACTGGCGCCGAGTAGGAAGGCTGGGGGCAACTCCCCCTCTGGATTAACTCCACCAGCCCCAACGGTGGAATTCAATGCTGCTGTTCCAACCGGGAACAGCTTTGAATTGCTGAACAAGGTGCGCAGGAACTCTCCTACCACCATACTGAAAAGATCTCCTCCACCGGTGGAGACTGTCACAGAAATAAAGCCGAAGCAACCCCCTCAGTGGCTGTCCTCCAAAATTTACAAAGTCTGGCAACGGGTGCAGGAGTCGGTGATTGATCAAGACTATCCCCGTCGACAGAAGAAGCTGAAGGTCCAGCCGGAAGAGAATCGTCCTGGCAAGCCGCAAAAGGCGACAACCACTTGGATGCCCGCTGCAATGGCCCCTCCCCAATGTCAACTGCTCAAAAGAAAAGGTGGCCAGAGAAAGCCCCTATGACCAGGACAGAACGCAAAGACGCTGAGCCCAGATGCCCCAAGTCTGGGGGCATAGCGATACATACTGTTTACATGGCTTCCGGAAAAGAGGAAATCCGCACTTCGACGGGCCACCGACCGCTTACCCGATCGATAACAAGGGCTCAGGAACAACAACAGCAGAAGCTTCAGGAGATGCTGACTGCAATGGCCGCACTCACCGGACCAAAAGAAAGCCCGGAGGCGTCATCGGAACAACGTCACGAATAAGAGACCGACGCTGACTTCCTACGCAGAGTCCTCGGAAAGAAGGACCGAGAAGCTGCAGAATAAGTCGCCAACATAAAACGAATGGCGCTTCTCTTCCAGGACATGGTCGGGATGATGTTACAGCCGGATCCCCCAGCTGAAGACCCTCCGATCATTATTGAAGATGACATAGGAGAGACATCAAATCCACCTCCGGCTCTTTCAGCAGCCAAGGAGGAAACTATTTCCAAGGCCGCTCTGGATGACTATATTGTTCGGCAAATACGAGCTCACCAGGCAAATGAAGAGGCTGGCCAAGTCGTTAAAACTGGGCAACCGTATCCAGGCTGGTATGATCAGATAAAGTACCCGCCGGGCTACACGATCCCCAAATTCCATGTGTACAAGGGGACAGGCAATCCCCATCAACATGTCGCTCAGTTCAGGGCTCTTTGTGGCAACACCGATGGCGATGATAAGCTTTTGCTTCACTAATTCGTTGGCAGCTTGTCGGAGACGGCATTTGAGTGGTACTCCGAACTTCCAAACGACTCCGTCAAGACTTTCGCAGAGATGGAGCTGCTGTTTACCCAGCAATTCGCGAGTGCTAGTGAATGCACCCCAATAACGGCATTGATCAATGCTAGGGTGAAGCCAGGCGAGACGTGGGTTCAATACGCAATCCGATGGCGGAATCTGTGGTCGAAATGCGAACAGCACATCGAAGAAGCACCAGCGGTGGGTATGTTCGTGGGCACTCTAGACCCTCATGCAACTATTTCACAGTTCATGATGTTCTTTAAGCCGACCATATTCCAAGCCTTGATCGACAAGCTGGCCCAGATGGACCAGATAGGTCATAAACCGTCTCCTCCGAAGCCGGAGTCGCGGAATGAAAAGGGTAAAGGGAAGGCGACATTCGTTGTGAATACTCAACAGCAGACCAGTGCCCCAAAACTAACGGATCAACTGGAAGAGAGACGGCGCTACTATAATGAGAAAATGAAGAGACTGTTCGAACTGGCGGTGCGTAACAAGCTCATCAATCTGCCGAATCCGAAACGACCGTTGCAACCCGGGGAGGCTAATGGTCCTAATTATTGCCCTTACCACCAAACGGTTGGCCATCCGATTGAAGATTGCTTCGTCTTTAAGGGATGGATCGAAGACCAATACCAACAAGGAAAGTTTGCGCTATCTGAGAAGTGGAAAATAAACCCACCGCAACCGCACACTCCTAAGAAGACGGACACACCGAGGGCATCGTGCTCTTTTGTTGAAGAAGCTCCATGGGAGGTCGCTCTTTCAGCCAAAACCAAAAGGATGCTGAACGATCTCCAGACATGCCCGGCGATTAGGTGGAAGAATCCGTTGGAACCTGAGATCATTGAGGGGATGTTGAAGCCGCGCCCAACTCCAAAGATTGGTGGTGATAGCCAAAGCATTCACACCCAGCCGTCGAAGTCTTCGAAGAAGAAAAAGAAGACCAAAAAGCCCGTGAAGCTTGGCGACAAGCGCACAGACCTGCAAAAGCAAATTGACGCGCTGGAAGAGTATAACCAGAAGGCGCGGACTCCAATCACACTCCAAGAATTTCTCAGACATGCCTTTGAGGACGGAGATGATGGGGAAGATTCGTCGGATGAATCTGAAGGTTACATAGCAAGCTGCCATATGATCTCCCACTCGTCGATACACGATGAAGAAACTCCTTGCACCGAGAAACTGGGGGCAAGTCCTGAACCAAAACTTCTAGAGCCATCAGACGAAATGATCGATGCATTCCTAAACGAAGCTCTTCTGAAGAGTAAAGCTGATCGGGAGCGTGAGATAGCCATATTTGAAAAAACCAAACGCCGGCGACTGGACGAAAGAGTCGAGACGATCCTGCCGGATCAAAGGACATCCACCACGAATAAAAGCAGGTTTAAGACGAGGAAGAGGTTCACCAAAGCCATATCAATGGGGATGAAGATGCCACCCTCCGAAGGGAACATTCTTGGTGAAGCAGAGATGCATCCTAGCTACTGCCTATATCATCAAAAGGTGGCGCACCCCACCGAAGAATGCAGTGCTTTTAAAAGATGGTGGCAGGGATATGTTGCTCACCGGCAACATTTTAAGCAGATGAAACGCAAAACTCGTCGGGAGCGAAGAAGTGCGACCGAGGAGTATAAAAGAACTACTGGCAACTGTCGCATGGTTAACACCGGAGGATCACAAGTTCTCACCTTCGGGAGCGACTCCGACGAAGAGATGACTATTGGCCCTCTCTTCAAAGAATCCACCTCGGGGAAAGAGGAAGAATCAAAGACCTGTGAAAATATCCAGCTGCGCAATCGTACGCTGCCCAAAAAGAATCTCGGGCCCACGAATAGAAAAGATAAGGGAAAAGAAAAGGTCCCTGAGGATATCATCCTTGATGACCAAGCCGTTGAAAAGCTGACAGCCAAGGACCCACCGAAGAAAAGTAAGGTGGACTACAACGTTCTGGCACACTTGAGGAAGCTACCTTCACAGCTCAGCATTCTCGACGCCCTGGTGCTATACAAAGAGGCAAGAGATTCATTGATCAAGGCGCTACAAGAGCCAGAGTAATTTCAAGCTTTCCTCGCCGAAGAAAGGATGAAAGACGAGCTGGAAGAAGTACACACAGCCGACATCACCTTCGGCGATGAAGATCTCCTCCTTGGAACGTGCGAGCACAACCGTCCCCTATATGTCTCCGGATACTGTCATGATGTCAAGATAGGCAAGATCCTGGTCGACAATGGATCTTCCGTCAATCTCCTCAACGTGCGAGTGTTGAAGGAAATTTGCATGAGCGTCCAGCACCTCGCTCGTGATAAAATCACCATCTTCGGTTTTGACTCCTAATCATCACGGACTCTCGGGTCTGTGATACTGACGTTGCGCTTCGGGCTACTTGTCACGGATATTAAATTTCACGTCATTGACGCCAAGACATGCTACAATGCTTTGCTCGGCCGGCCTTGGTTACACAAGTACAACATCATCCCTTCTACACAATATCAGTGTATGAAATACTTCAAGGATGGTCTCGAGTACACTGTGACGGGGGAGTTGAATCCATTCTTCGTGAACGAAGTCTGAAAATATGAAGATGCAAAATACTTCTTACCAGATTTCGAGGATACGGAGAGGTGTCACAAACCGAAGGACAAAGCTATCACCACTATTCCAGTCTTCGGGAGTGATACCGAGGAGGAAGAAGAGATCGTTTATTCGGGGCCGCCTCAACGCAACAACCCGGGACCGTCCACCCCCATGTTGATCTTCGGCAGCGACTCGAAAGACGGGGTTAACGCTATATTTTCCGCTCGGCCATCAATACAAGCCTTCGCTGGCAATGATTAGAGTTTGCAAATCACCATGGTTTCACAAGAGCATTACAAGGATCTCGATGCACTTGAAACTTGTAGTGTGCAAGAACTGCAGACATTCTACGTCCCTCCCAGGCGAAAAGATGAATAGGCGATCCTATTCTACCAATCCGAGGAGACCAAAGTGGAGAAGGAAATCTGGCACGGCGCCGATTCTACGCTCGACAAGCTCCAGCCCATCCGTCTGCCTAGATATTACACGGAAGGCTTGAAAAGGCTATTGAAGCGCCAAGGGGTACCCTCCAAACAGACCACTCGACAAGCTCGGTTCTACAACAGGATTTGGGATATCCCTGGAACTCAGCGCAAGTTGCCCCACGGGAGAATGGAAACAAAAGGGCTTGGATATCCTCAATCCAAAAAGCGAGAACGAGTCCATGGCAGCTACGTCATACATGACTTCGATGAAGAGGGAGACATTCTGTTAAAAGAATCTGATCCTGAGCCAAGACAAGGTCCGGCCATCAAAATGCCGAGCCCGTCATTTGAAGAACGAATGGACAAGCTGGTAAGGGAAGCGGGTCAAAAGATCCGGGATGACCATAACCGCGAGATGGCCATTTACGAAAAATCCAGGACACAACGCCTCCTTCAACAGGCCGCAGAGAATGGCAATTCTCTTCCTTATCGACCTGTCGTACAAAAGGCCCGACGCAGAGGCAAAAATAAATCAAAGAGCAGGAAAAGCATTCGAGAGCGACAAAGTAGGACCAAGAAGCCACGCGATCGGGAATCGAGCAATCCGGATTCGCCTCTTATTAAGAAGATGGGTCGAGCATACTCTTTTCTTCAGAACAAAACACGGAAGATACTTGATCTCACCATAAGACATCGAATGATCACCCTCCCGGAGTCCAAGAACCCCGATCAAACATGCGAAGTTAATCACCCAGATTATTGCTCCTACCACCGAGTAATAGGACATCCTCTCGAAGACTGCTTCACCTTCAAGAACTGGGTCGAAGACTAATATCAGCTTGGCAAGTTCACTCTATCCAGCAGTTGGAGGATAACTCCGCCACAGAAGCACGAACCAAAAGCTGCACGTACAGCGAGAGCAGAACCAGATCAACATCAGTCTTGGAAGCGAGCTCGTACCTGTCACGTGATTACGCTGTCAGAAGAAGGAGTGCCCGAAAATATGGATGACCTCCGCTGCTGCTTCGAAAACAACGATGACGAGGTGACCTCAGAGTTTCCACCGGCGCCGAAAGAGCTGGAAGATGGAATACATACCACTGCAGATGATCTCAAGAAAATTGATTTGGGGACGGCAAGTGATCCGCGGCCGAAATTCGTCAGTGAGTTGCTGTCTGAAGAAAGGGTAGCTACACTAAAAGACGTGCTTATGCAGCATAAAAATTGCTTTGCATAGAACTATTCCAAGATGTCAGGACTAGATCCAGATTGCTGTCCACAAATTGGCAATATCCCCGGACGCCAATTTTGGGGTCAAAATTTGCACCCCGGTTGACCAAGTCAAGGTCAAGGTCAACCCCAAGGCAGGTGGACCCAAGCCCAGGTCAAGCGGGCCCATGCCCAAGTCGAGCCCGCGGCCAGCCTCCTCCATGCCAAAATATAGATCATGTAATAAATAATTTTTATGTAATTTTTTATACATGAATGTATGCAAAATGGGCATAAAGCCAATATTTTGTAAGCCCATGGCTTATGTGCAAAAATGAAATGGCACATGAGCCATGAGATAGGCAAAATGCCATTTTGTGAAGCCCAATGGGCTATATGTAAATATGTAAGCCTATAAAAGACAACATGATGATGAATAAAGGAATACTTTTCATTCTCTCAAAAACCTAGGGTTTGTATTTCTTTCCCTTTTCTGAAGGTCTCAAACCTTCTTCTTTCTTCTGAATTAAATCAAGAGTTTTACTCTTCCTTTTCAAAAACAAAATAGTTTTTCACCACCAAACCCACAAAGGGGAACTGGGATCTGTCTTTAGATCCCCAAAAGGAGAGATTTTGAGACCTCACATCTCTTGATCTTCAAGATCCATCTAACAGAGGAGGAAGAAGAAGAACCCCTTTCACTAAACCCCAAAAAAAAAAACACACTCAGGAGTCCAACTCCTCTCTGATTTCTCTTCCGAGAATTTTTTTTTTAGGCTAAAAGCCTCTGTTTCTCGCCGGCGCTCAAGCGCAGAGCGCCCGCGTGCCGACACGTGGCGCGCTTGCGCTCAAGCGCTCAACGTTCGAGCGCAAAGCGCCCACGTGCCGACACGTGGTGCGCTTGCGCTCGAGCACAAGCGCTCGAGCGCAAGTCGCCCCGGTGCCGACACGTGGCGCGCCTGCGCTCGAGCGCGAGTCGCCCCGGTGCCGACACGTGGCGCGCTTGCGCTCAGGCACGAGCGCTCAGGCGCGAGTCGCCCCCGTGCCGACATGTGGCGCCCTTGCGCTCAAGCGTAAGTCGCCCCCGTGCCGACACGTGGCGCACTTGCGCTCGAGCGTCAGGCGCTGAAGCGCAAAGCGCCCACATGCCGACACGTGGCGCGCTTGCGCTCAAGCGCCCAGCGCTCAAGCGCAGAGCGCCCACGTGCCGACACGTGGCACTCTAGCGCCTGAGCGCACAGCGCCCAAGGTGCTGCCCCCACGCATCCTTTGGATGCCTTTTCCCCCTTTTTTTTCTTATATATATACATATGTATACATATGTACACACACACACATACTCCACGACACTGTCCCTGTTAGAAAAAAATTCCTAACGGGGCGCTGCCCTGCACCCCGCAAGGGGGCTGCTAGCCCCCTTGACCCCCAGCCCGCTATCCGGGTAGCGGGACCCCCGTAAAAACTCTGCATGGCTCCCGATATATCCAAACCCCCTTTCAAAATACATCACACGCACACTGCACATTGAGTTCGCATGACCAGCTTAACCCGTCAATCGGAGGTTCCTTCGCTTCAAAGGCGAGGGGTAATTAACGGCAGCTTAGTCCGCGGCTGCCGGAGATTCGGATCCCCACAATCATTAAACCCCGGCCTATCCTAGGCAGGGGGAATCTGTAGTATATGCCTGAGAAGCGCGCGCGTATTCCCATCTCAATGGGGTGACGAAAAACACCCTACAGATTCTGGCACGCCCGGTGGGACCAATCTCTCCTCCCATATTTCGGGTTAAGCATTCATGCGAACTCAATCATTATACATACCTGTATTTATACTAAAATAATGCTCTTTCATGCAGATTTTCAAGCAATCACCTTCCGACAATGTCTTCGATAATGAACTCAGCTCCCGTCTCCTACACGATGAAGATAGACTCCAGGACGGTCCTTCCGGCCAGTCTCGGGCGACAATGGGAGGAGCCGCTGCTACCATTCGGCTCTATTATGTTCATACCTGTTGGCGCCATCCCGGCTCCTCAAGCCCCGGTGGCAGACAAACCAGTCTCAAAAGGCAGGAGACCAAATGTAGTGGTCGTGAGGGCACCTCAGCACAAGCGCAAGTCCGTTTCCGAACGACTCTCTATGGCCCCAGCTGGGGACAAGGCCATCAACACCAACAAAACTACAACACGTCTCGAGTAAGCTCCAGCGGTGTCCTTGACCACTGCTCGCTCGGGTGTCTTCTCTAAGCTCCCCTCTGATCAACTCACAATGGCTTCCCGGATAACGGATGCCCGCCAAGCCTTCAAAATCGAGAAGCTGAGGGAGAAAAGGCTCAGATATAGAGCCAACAAAAAGGCTAGGGCTCCTGCCAGGCTAAACCTCATGAGGTTCGAAGAACAGGGTTACCCCGGCGAAGATGAGGAAATGGCTGCGTATGTGGTCCACACTGTCTACATGGTGGGCACGCGCAGCAAGAGGAAGGACGAGGCCACCACATCTCAAATCCAATCTAGCTTGAATGTGGTTGCCGCTTCCCAAGAACAGCCGCCTCCGCTAGATGATGAAAACCCTCTAGATGAGGATGATAAGCAGAAAGACCCTTCGATCCATGAGGAGTCGGGCTCGGAAAGTGAAGAGGAGCCAACCTTCCGTTCCAAGAATGCAGAGCAGCAACTTCTCCAAGAGCTCCGAAAACAGCTCAGAAGCAAAGACAAGGAGATGGCCAAACTTTACTCCAAAATTGACGACTTGACGAACGTCGTCTTGCAGCTCACGGCCCGACTTGCCTCCCAGCCGCCCAATCAAGCGCAGGGCTCTGCTCGTGAACCGGGAAACGGTGTCCCAACGCAGCTAGCGCCTATTCCCTCAAATCCAAAAGTGGGTGAACCGCATGAAAATCAGTCGCATCCTATCTCGGGAAATGTCTTGGCTACCGATGACAGTAGCCCGCTAACTCAAGATCAAATCATGGATTTGGTTGCCAGCAAAGTCAAAACACTGGTAGCCGAAGCTGAAGCACAAAAAGATGTTAGCAGTAGCGGGAGACCATATCCCGCTCAATATGATCTGGTAGAATTTCCTAGCGGTTATGTCATCCCCAAATTCGGAAGATTCGATGGGACAGGAAATGCGAATCAGCACATCGCCCACTTTAAAGCCTCATGCGGGAATACTGGGGGCAATGACGCGCTTCTCCTCCGCCAGTTCGTTAATAGCTTAGCCGATGTTGCTTTCGACTGGTACGCGAGCATACCGGATGGCTCCATTACAACATTCGTCCAAATGGAGTCTCTGTTTCGGCAGAGGTTCATGAGCGTTAGCGATAAGATCACCATCGCCGACCTCGTAAGGACCAAGCCAAAGAACAACGAAAGCAGCACAGATTTTATAACCCGATGGCGCAATCTCTCCGTCAAATGCAAACCGCCGATAGAGCAGGACCAATCTGTCAGTCTCCTCGTCGAAAATCTCAACAATTGGATGGCCCCGTTTCTATGCACCGCGGGTCTCAAAACATTCCAAGAGCTGACCAGGAAAGTTCAGATGCTTGAGCGCTCAAAGTAGGAATCCTCCTCGGATTCCCAAAATAACAATAGGTCCTGGAGAAACCGAAAGGACGATAATCGCAAAGGCGGAAACTCCGATGATTCTGAATCTTTCAACACTTCGGCTAACCGAAATAAGCAAGGGATGAGCGGGCCTAGCGCCAACCAGCCTCGGAAGCCAGCGTTCGGAGAGGGAGGAGAATCTCCACTCAAAGAGAAGCTAGATAAGGTCTATTCCTTCAGAAGGGACAAAATCCGTAAAATATTCAAAGATGCCCTGAAGAACGGTCTACAACTGCCAGAGTCAAAAAGACCGCAGGAAGCGAATATGAACGACGACCCCAAATACTGCCCTTATCACAGAGTGATAGGTCATGCCATTGAGGACTGCTTCGTCTTCAAAGATTGGGTCGAAAAGCAATACAAGGCAGGAGAGATAGAACTGTCCAAAGGCGTGTTAGTAAACAGTCAAGATGTGACCGCCAATTTCATACAAACGGAGACCGAAGTTCTTCGTGAAACTAATTCTCTCAGACATCTGCCTTTCTCTGAACACAATCGACCACCACGTCATTAAACTGGGAACAATTGACCACCATGTCACTAAACTGGGAACAGTCGACCTCTAAGTCGTTAAACTGGGAATGTAAAAAAAATGTAAATAAACAAAAAATGTGTAAATAAAAGAAAAATAAAAGACGAAATGATGGGGCAACTCGCAATAAAAATCAGCGAGTAAAAATAAAGATGAGAATAAAGCCGAAATGATGAGGCAACCGCGAAAATAGCCGAAATGATAAGGCAATTGCGATCTTCGCGATAAGAAAAGCTGAAATGATATAGCAATCGCGGTAAAACAAAAAAAACAAAAAAACAAAAAAAACGGCGAATGATGAGTCGCTCCTGGTACCATATTCCAGTGCAGCGATGCAGACGCCAACCAAAATCCAGTTTCCCAAAATTCTTCCAGCCCTACGGCCAGTCCCCAAATTGACTACCGTATACAATCCACGGGCTCAAATAATTCTCATCATACTCATGCCCCACCATAATCACCAGTTATGCAGAAGGTCTTCGCCATTGGAATTATGCTCCATTGAGAAGACCCACTCATGTGTCCTCACGATACATGAGGAGAACAAACCTTTGTGGGATCCTTACGACTCGCAAGGGAAAAACACACTTAGGAGTCCTCACGACTCCTAAGGAGAAAATACACCTGCGGGATCCTTACGACTCGTAGGGAGAAAATGCTTTTATGGGACCCTCACGGCCCGTGAAATTGAAAAGCCTTAGACGATAGGGATCTAAACCTGTCTCCTAAGCTATCGCTCCCCAATCCCCAAGTAGCGAATGATGAGTCGCTCCTGGTACCATATTCCAGTGTAGAGATGCAGACGCCAACCAAATTTCAAATCCCAACGGTGAATGATGAGTCGCTCCTGGTACCATATTCCAGAGCAGCGATGCAGACGCCAACCAAATTCCAAATCCCATACCCCAATGGCGAATGATGAGTCGCTCCTGGTACCATATTCCAGTGCAGCGATGCAGACGCCAGCCAAATTCCAAATCCAAATCCCAAAGTGGCTAATGATGAGTCGCTCCTGGTACCATATTCCAGTGCAGCGATGCAGACGCCAGCCAAATTCCAAATCCAAATCCCCAAGTGGCGAATGATGAGTCGCTCCTACTACCATATTCCAGTGCAGCGATGCAGACGCCAACAAAGTCCCAAAATTTTTATGGCCCTACGGTCTGGATCATACATCCTGCAAAACCGTATGCAATCCACGGGCGTAAAACGATCCCAATCTCTCCCAAGTCCTACCGGCGAGACCACATTCAAAGTTCCACCGGTAGGGAAGATTCAAAAAAAAGGAAAAAGAAAAAAAGAAAAAAATAATAAAAAAGGTATGTCCACAAGCAAAATGGACACGGATGAAAACCTGAAAGGGCTCCGTGAGTAAAAACAGCAGGACTGCCGGCGATTTTGTGAAAACCCGAAAGGGCGCAAACTCGTGAGAAAGAGGTAAAATGCACTCACAAGGTCCTCTCGACTTTGTGAGAAGAAAATTCCCGCGTGAGATCCTTACGACTCACAAAGGGGCAACACACTCGGGAGTCCCCACGACTCCCAAGGAAAAAATACACTTACGGGATCCTTACGACCCGTAGGGAGAAAATGCTTTGTGAGATCCTTACGGCTCACAATGTTGAAAAGTCTTAGGTGATAGGGACCTAAAACCTGTCTCCTAAGCCATCGCTTCCTGATAAGCAAGCGCAAATGATGATTCGCTCCTGGTACCATATTCCAGTGTAGCGATACTGATGCTAAGCAAAAACCAATTTCCAAGCCCTCCCGGGGCAAATGATAAGTTGCTCCTGGCATTATTCCAGTGCAGCAATGCAGATGCCAAACCAAAACCAAAATCCTCAAATCCACTCATGGCAGATGATGATTCGCTCCTGGTACCATATTCCAGTGTAGCGATGCTGATGTCAACCAAAATCAAATCAAACCAACAACCTTTACGGCAGAATCATGCTCCGTCCCAGAATTTACCCCGTGTCGAAATGATGCTTCGTCTCGGGATATCTACCTTCCCTGCCGGAATTATGCTCCACCTCGGAATCAAGTCAGCTAACAAGCTCTGCGCCGGAATCATGCTCCGTCTTAGAACGTACCCCATGTCGAAATCATGCTTCGCCTCAAGATATCTACCTTCCCTGCCAGAATTATGCTCCGCCTCGGAATCAAGTCAACCAACAAGCTCTGCGCCGGAATCATGCTCCGTTTCAGAATGTACCCCGTGTCGAAATCATGCTTCGCCTCGGAGTATTTGCCTTCTCTGTCGGAATTATACTTCACCTGGGAATCAACCTCTGCATCGAAATTATGCTTCGGTTAGAATGTCTGTCACCCTTCGAAATGATGCTCCGAATCCTGGAATTATGCTCCACTCTTCGAAATGATGCTCCGAATCCTGGAATTATGCTCCGCTCTTCGGAATGATGCTCCGATCCTTGGAATCATGCTCCGCTCTTCGGAATGATGCTCCGAATCCTGGAATTATGCTCCGCTCATCGGAATGATGCTCCGATCCCTGGAATCATGCTCCGCTCTTCGGAATGATGCTCCGATCCTTGGAATCATGCTCCGCTCTTCGAAATGATGCTCCGAATCCTGGAATTATGCTCCGCTCTTCGGAATGATGCTCCGAATCCTTGGAATCATGCTCCGCTCTTTGGAATGATGCTCCGAATCCTGGAATTATGCTCCGCTCTTCGGAATGATGCTCCGGATCCTTGGAATCATGCTCTGCTCTTCGGAATGATGCTCCGAATCCTGGAATGATGCTCTGCTCTTCGGAATGATGCTCCGGATCCTTGGAATCATGCTCCGCTCTTCGGAATAATGCTTCGAATCCAGGAATTATGCTCCGCTCTTCGGAATGATGTCCGATCTCTGGAATCATGCTCCGCTCTTCGGAATGATGCTCCGAACCCTGGAATCATGCTCCACTTTTCGGAATGATGCTCCGACCCCCTGGAATCATGCTCCGCTCCTCGGAATGATGCTCCGATCCTCGGAATTATGCTCCGATCCTTGGAATCATGCTCCGCTCATCGGAATGATGCTTCAATCTTTGAAATTATGCTCCGCGAATCAGAATGATGCTCCGATCCCTGGAATTATGCTCCGCGAATCAGAATGATGCTCCGATCCCCGGAAATCATGCTCCCCGGGATGATGCTCCGCCCCTGGAATGATGTTCCACCTCGAAGTCCAACTTCAAGATCCATCAATTTCATGCACACAACTCAAATGTGCGGTGTGCATTTATTGATGGGGGGCACTTTGTTGGGGTCAAAATTTGCACCCCGGTTCACCGAGTCAAAGTCAAGGTCAACCCCAAGCCAGGTGGGCCCAAGCTCAGGTCAAGCGGGCCCCATACCCAAGTCGAGCCCGTGGCCAGGCTCCTCCATGCCAAAATATACATCATGTAATAAATAATTTTTATGTAATTTTTTATACATGAATGTATGTAAAATGGGCATAAAGCCAATATTTTGTAAGCCCATGGCATATGTGCAAAAATGAAATGGCACATGAGCCATGGGATAGGCAAAATGCCATTTTGTGAAGCCCAAGGGGTTATATATAAATATGTAAGCCTATAAAAGGCAACATGATGATGAATAAAGGAATACTTTTCATTCTCTCAAAAACCTAGGGTTTGTATTTCTTTCCCTTTTCTGAAGGTCTCAAACCTTCTTCTTTCTTCTGAATTAAATCAAGAGTTTTACTCTTCCTTTTCAAAAACAAAATAGTTTTTCACCACCAAACCTACAAAGGGGAACTTGGATCTGTCTTTAGATCCCAAAAAGGAGAGATTTTGAGATCTCACGTCTCTTGATCTTCAAGATCCAGCTAACAGAGGAGGAAGAAGAAGAACCACTTTCACTAAACCCCCCAAAAAAAACACACTCAGGAGTCCAACTCCTCTCTGATTTCTCTTCCGAGAATCTTTTTTTTAGGCTAAAAGCCTCTTTTTCTCGCCGGCGCTCAAGTGCAGAGTGCCCGCGTGCCGATACGTGGCGCGCTTGCGCTCAAACGCTCAACGTTCAAGCGCAAATCGCCCACGTGCCGACAGGTGATGCGCTTGCGCTCGAGCGCAAGTCGCCCCGGTGCCGACACGTGGTGCGCTTGCACTCAAGCGCGAGCGCAAGTCGCCCCGGTGCCGACACGTGGCGCGCTTGCGCTCAAGCGTGAGCGCTCAGGCGCAAGTCGCCCCCGTGCCGACACGTGGCGCACTTGCGCTCCAGCGCCCAGCGCTCAAGCGCAAGTCGCCCCCGTGCCAACATGTGGCGCACTTGTGCTCGAGCGTCAGGCGCTGAAGCGCAAAGCGCCCACATGCCAACACGTGGCGCGCTTGCGCTCAAGCGCCCAGCGTTCAAGCGCAGAGCACCCACGTGCCGACACGTGGCACTCTAGCACCTGAGCGCACAGCACCTAGGCGCACAGCGCCCAAGGTGCTACCCCCACGCATCCTTTGGATGCCTTTTCCCCTTTTTTTTCTTATATATATACATATATATATATATATATACATATGTATACATATGTACACACGCACACATACTCCACGACACTGTCCCTGTTAGAAAAAAATTTCTAACGGGGCGCTGCCCCGCACCCCGCAAGGGGGCTGCTAGCCCCCTTGACCCCCAGCCTGCTATCCGGATAGCGGGACCCCCGTAAAAAATCTGCGTGGCTCCCGATATATCCAAACCCCCTTTCAAAACACATCACATGCACACTGCACATTGAGTTCGCATGACCAGCTTAACCTGTCAATCGGAGGTTCCCTCGCTCCAAAAGCGAGGGGTAATTAACAGCAGCTTAGTCCGCGGCTGCCGGAGATTCGGTTCCCCACAATCATTAAACCCTGGCCTATCCTAGGCAGGGGGAATCTGTAGTATACGCCTGACAAGCGCGCGCGTATTCCCATCTCATTAGGGTGACGAAAAACACCCTACAGCCAAGCCGATAAAACAAGCGCCGAGAAGGATGCAGCTCGAGCTTGAAATGAGCATCAACGCCGAGGTCAAGAAGCTGATCGACTATGGCTTCATCCAAGAGGTGCAGTATCCTGACTGGATCGCCAACATCGTCCCGGTGATGAAGAAAAATGGGACAGTGCGCATATGTATGGACTTTCGGGATCTCAATAAAGTCTGCCCGAAAGACGACTTCCCAGTACCGGTCACCGAGCTAATGATAGACAACACGTCCACTCACGAGGTTTTCTCCTTCATGGACGAATCATCAGGATACAATCAGATAAAGATGTATCCCGAAGACCATAAGCATACTGCTTTCCGGACCTGTTTGGGTATATTTTGCTACAAGGTGATGCCTTTCGGTCTAAAGAACGCCGGTGCCACCTATCAGAGGGACATGACGAAGATCTTCGATGACCTCATACATGAAATCGTCGAATGCTATATCGACGACCTTGTGGTGAAAAGCAAATCATACGAGGAACATCTAGAGCATCTGAAGATCGTGTTTCAATGCCTCCGGCAATACAACTTGAAGATGAACCCTCTCAAATGCGCGTTCGGAGTTTCCTCAGGCAAATTCTTAGGATTCATCGTCCGACACCGAGGCATCGAGATAGATCCGTTAAAAATTAAGGCGATCATAGAAATGCCTCCGCCAAGGACTCTCAAACAATTGTGGTCTCTCCAAGAGAAGCTCGCGTATATTCGGCAATTTATAGCCAATCTTTCAGGGAAATGTCGTCCTTACAGTCACCTGATGAAGAAGGGAACCCCTTTCGTCTGGGATCGCAAATGCCAAAATGCACTGGACGAAATCAAGTAATACCTGCAGAACCCGCCAGTGCTGGCTGCTCCGGTCAAGGGAAAGCCTCTCATTCTGTATACAACCGCCCTTGAAGGTTCCTTAGGCGCATTATGGGCACAAGAGAACGACCAAGGGAAGGAGAGAGCCCTCTACTATTTGAGTCGAGTTCTACTGGGAGTAGAAAGCAATTACTCTCCTATCGAAAAACACTGCCTGGCATTAATCTTCGCGATAACGAAGCTCAGGCACTATGCGTTGGCGCATGAAGTCCGTCTCATATCGAAAGTGGATCCCTTCAAGTATTTGATATCAAAGGCCATATTAACGGGGCGGCTCGCTAAATGGTCCCTGCTCTTGATGGAATTCTCGATAACCTATCGTCCCCTCAAGGCAGTGAAGGGCCAGGCCATCGCCGACTTCCTCGCTGAGTATCCGATACCTGCCGATTCTCCTTTGAATTGCGAACTGCCAGATGAACATGCATTTGACGCGATCGACGGAGGTGATACCTGGTGGGATCTTTATTTCGATGAAGCATCCTCCATGAAGAAGCGCAAACAAAGCACCCCCATAATCAAATCAGGGGTAGGCCTCATCTTCGTAACTCCACAAGGAGGGATAATGTGCTTTGCCTTCTCCTTAACAGAGCCGAGGACAAACAATGAAGCCGAGTATGAAGCTTTGATAGCAGGTCTTGAGATCGCCATCGACATGGGGATTAAGAACCTCCTCATATACGGAGACTCCCAACTGGTCGTTAGTCAAGTAAACGGCGACTATCAAACGTGCAAACCAGAACTGGTGAAGTATGGCGAGAGGGTACAGCAACTGCTGACCCAAATACCTTCCTACATCTTGGAAATCATACCGCGTACGGAAAATAGCAAAGCGGATGTATTAGCCAAGCTTGCTAAAGAATTGGCCGATGAGAACCTCGATGACGTAAGAATCGTGGTACAAAGCCGTCGGGTTCTTGCACCGACAGAAATATCTCCAGAGTCGTCAGAAGAAAAGGGAACGACCGAGCAAATGGCTCTGCAAGTAAAAGACCGGGAAAAGGCTGAGGATTGGAGAGAAGTCTTTATAGACTACTTCAAATCCCGTCGGACGCCTGAAGAGGCGTCCTCAAAGCATCAGCTCATGAAGCGAGCCCTATCTTTCGCCTTCGTCAATAATACTCTATACAAGAGGTCATTTGATTCTCTGTGGTTAATATGCCTGGGACCTGAAGAAGCAAAAAGAGTCGTTCAAGAAACTCACGATGGACTCTGCGGTTCTCACCAAGCCGGGCCGAAGATGAAGCTGAAGATCAAACGGATGGGTTATTATTGGCCCACGATGATCCAGGACTGCCTCGAGTATGCAAAGCACGCCACTCGTGCCAGATCCATGAGGACTTTATCCATCAGCATCCAAATCCACTACATCCAACGGTGGCTAGCTGGCCGTTCGAAATGTGGGGAACTGACATAATCGGCCCCATCGAACCAGCATCGTCCAGAGGACATCAATTCATTTTGGCGACAACTGATTACTTCTCCAAATGGGCAGAAGCAGTACCGCTGAGGGAGGTGAAGACAGAGAATATCCTCCATTTCTTCAAGACACACGTCATTTATCGGTTTGGAACTCCGCGACGGATTATCTCCGATAATGGGCCAGCCTATAGAAGTCACAAGATCGGCCGCTTCGCACAACAGCATAACATAGACTGGAGATACTCTTCAGTCTATAATCCCCGAGCTAACGGTCTAGCTGAGGCTTTCAACAAGACCTTGACGAAGATCGTGAAAAAGACGGTGTCCTGAAATAAGAAGGACTGGCACGAGAGACTGCATGAAGCCCTCTGGGCGTACCGGACTACGTTCAAAATGGCCACAAACACAACTCCATACGCATTGGTATTCGGTACAGAAACGGTACCCCCTTGAGATAGAATTACCCTCTCTACGAGTGGCAGTTCATTACAAGCTAACCGACGAAGAGAATGCTCACCTTCAGCTTGAGGAGCTCGACGCCCTCGATGAAACCCGGCTCATAGCGCAACAAAATCTGGAGGCTTATAAAGCAAAGATGACGCGCTCATACGAAAGATTGACTAGGCCGAGGACATTCTGCCAAGGCGAACTCGTGCTAGTGGTCAAAAGACCTATGATCCCCAATCGTGCTAAACGAGAGAAATTCGAGCCGAATTATGAAGGCCCGTATATTATAGACAAGGTCTACCAGGGTGGGGCCTATCTACTCATGGACATGCATGGTGAAAGACCTTTCAGGCCAATAAACGGTCGCTTCCTGAAGAAATACTACGCCTAACGAGTCACGGCCTAGGTCAATGATAGATGACGACGACTATGTCCGCTCGCTATCTTCCTAAGCCTAAACTCTGTAAGTGGTAACCGGCTTCCTTTACTACGGACCGAAACGTCCTTAAACTAACAGCGGACCGAAACGTCCTTAAATTAACGGCGGACCGAAACGTCTTAAAACTAACGGCGGACCGAAACGTCCTTAAACTAACGACGGACCACTATGTCCTAAAACTAGCCGTTGACCGAGATGTCGATAAACTACGGTGGATTGCAGCATCCCAAAGCTGATATAAAAAAAGAGAAAAACAAAGAAAAACGGTATGTCCATAAGCAAAATGGGCACGGATGAAAACCCGAAAGGGCTCCGTGAGTAAAAACAACAGGGCTACCGGTGAGTTTTGTGAAAACCCGAAAGGGCGTAATCTCGTTAAAAGACACTTGCAAGGTCCTCTCAACTTTGTAAGGAGAAACCACCTGCGTGAGATCCTTACGACTCACAAGAGAGCAACACACTTAGGGATCCCCACGATCCCTAAGGAGAAATTACACTTACGAGATCCTCACGACTCATAAGGAGAACCCTCTTATGAGACCCTCATGGCTCATAAGATTCGAAAGTCTTAAGCTACAGGGATCTGAACATGTTCTTAAGCAGCCCCCACAACCTCCAATACTGCCCTACAAGCGGCTCAGTGCTGACCCTTGTATACAATCCACGGGCGCAAATAAACATTTCCCTAATGAACTCCCATCCGTGACTAGGGATATGTCTACGCGGCGAACAACCCTTGTAAGTCCTCTCGACTTATAAAGAGAAAGTACTCTTGTAAGATCCTTACGACTTATAAGGGACCATGCACTTAGGAATCCTCACGATCCCTAAGGAGAAATTACACCTACGAGATCCTCACGACTCGCAGAGAGAAATACCTTTATGAGACCCTTACGGCTCATGAAGTCAAAAGCCTTAGTCAACAGGATCCTAACCCTGTCTGCTAAGCCACCTTTGTTCGTCATCGACAGAGGCAAATGATGATTCGCTCCTGGCAATATCCCAGTTGTAGCGATACTGATGCCGAAATCGGTGTCTAATTCCAAGCTTGAAAGCGAAAAGCCAGCAAGGGCCAAATACGCCAACGTCCCGGCCATCAATCCGTGGCCAAATGCGGAACAAAAACTTTAAAAAACCGGCGCTAACGGAACCCTAATCCCTGATCGACCATTAACCCTAAACTAGTTATATGAAAAGGAGTTTAGAAAGGTTATACCGAATGATCCGTGTCCTTCGGTCTTCAACCTCTGTCACAATCTACTCGTGGCTTCCTCGATCATGTTTGATCTCCGGTCTCCTCCATCGAAGACGATCCACCTCGAGAGTTTGTATTACGAGCTCTGACCTCAAAACTGAAGCAACTCGAGTATCTAGTTTGCTAACCTAGATAGATAAGATGAAGTAGAGAGTGTTTGTGATTAGATTATCTCAATACACCCTAGGTTTCTCAACACATGAGACATATAGGGTGGAGGTAGAAGAAGATGCCAAGAGGTGAAGAGTGTGAGCTCAAGAAAAAGCAAGTGAAGAAATGGCTTAGTCTTGTGAGTTCTTTTGTTGTGAGCAATATATAATAGCAACTTAAGAAAAGAAACCAAAGAAAAAAGATATGCCTCCTATCCACTTGCTCACTACAAAATATCTCACAATACTACAAAAAATCCATCATTCCACTATGACTCATCACCATGAGTCACAAGTGCACATGCATGAATCAAGAAACAATGCCAAAACTTACACTCACACTTTCCACAATATTAAACATTTAACCCTAAATGTTTTAATCCAATAAAAGAAATGGCAACCTCTAAAGTAATCTTGTAATGGAATTACAAGAATACCCCTCATCCATATATACATACCCGCATCCATATTCCGAAAGAATACGAATACAACGAGACGAAAATAATCCAACAATATAATACTAGGATCCAACTTAAACTAAAACCCACTAGTATTATCCGTCCGATCATGATCTGTGCACAAGTGCACGTATATGATCGAACTCTGCCATAAAACCATACGGTCTCTACAACGTTTCGCCCGAAGCAGGGAAACCCTCTATGTAGGACTCTAAAGACTCGTCAATACGCTGGCAGTGGGTTTAACCACAAGCACGTCAGTGGCACTAGCTATACGTAACGGCTACCCAGGTATTGAGCGAAAGGAGGCCGACGAGCACACTCATCCTGAAACCCCTACTGAGCCTGACAGTGACAATATCCGTACAGTCCGGTCCGTTCGTCTATGGGTATCGCATATCGAGTCTAGGGAGTGGATAAAATCAGACCCCTAATAACTTAACATTTAGTATCGGTATGAAGCCTATCACCACCTGAGAAACTACCGATCCTAGATCAGTAATTCTCGACTACCTTGGCCAAGGATTTCTGGTGATGGCCACCCATGCACACCGCGACATCAACCCCCAATACCGGGAGAGACGAATCCCCTGACGATCCGCTCACTGCCTCCGTGTGGCTCGGGACTGTATCCAACTAAAATCCGTTTGCACGACTCCTTTGAGCCGTGGTAGGGTAGTAATCAAAGCACGGTGGGAACTCATACGAGACAAATGACGATCTCAGGTCGATAGACTAACCTATACACATGTCACCAGGGAACTGCTATATGACAATATGTATAATACCAACTAGTATGTTCCCGGCGATTCCGTCCGGTGTACTCATATCCCAATGAGCACCTGTATACATTTTAGGTGAACAAACTAACACCAATGGTTTGTGAGACCGGCCACCGCCCCTCGTCGGGGTCTCGATCAGTATACACTAGTCTACGCATGGAATGTCGATGCCCAGTCTTGAAGCTCCCACGACTAGGGACATTTTAAGGATGTGCTTATAGACCACCCAGCTCCCATGATATGATCGCCATCAGACTGCGGGTAGTCAAGCATGAATCCTAAGGGCTCTATCAACATGTAATAGTGATCTGTAATATCATCTAAAGCATGTACACGATAATAAAGACAAACCAGATAGCATACTATCATCTCGAGTAGGACTGTTCTACCGGTATAGGTCATCCCTCAATCATTGCAATCACGTGCCTGCGATCCAATAATTGACTTGAGGGCACTATATCCAACACCAAAGATGTGTGATAATCCGCACCATCCATTAGCAGGTCCTTTAACGAGGGTTGTAGAAGCGTATTTGCCAAGGATTACAAAATACCGCTTTAAAAGAAACCCGGTTTTTAAAAAATGTGGTATTTTATTATAAAAGTTATTCTTTGAACCAACTATATGTATATGTAGATATCGTGCTATGAAAACAAAATATGCATGTGGGGTAGGTCGTTACCCCGTGAGGTTTTCCTAAAAGTATTGTTTTTAACAATATCGAAAAGAGATGATAATAAAGTTCGAGGTATTTTAATGAAAAAGTTCGTTTATGTTTGTTTCACTTGAAAATTTTGGTTAAAATTGAATCTAAACATTTGTAATTAAAGTTATAATTAGTGTGGTAAAATTAGATTAACCAAGATATAAAGGAAAAGAGAGTTCTAGGTTTGTAAAAAGAAACGTATCGGGAATAACTCCACTTTACCGATATATGATTAGGAGATAAATTTCGATGAAAAGAAAGAGAGTTGGGAGGAACTTACGGCTTGGTAATATCTAGAAGAGAATAAGGAATAAGGGAGGGGGTTTCGTGGCGTCGCGGGAGCTCCGGAAATGGCTTCGATCTTCGACGGAACAAGCTTGGTCGCTAACTCCACTTGCACTTAGGAACTTTTTGAGAGAATTTTTGCTAGAATTTCAGCATGGTGAAGAGCTAAAGTATGGGATGGTATTTATAGTGAAGAATTAGGGTTTGGGAATTAAAATTTTGGATTAAAAAGTATTAAAAAGATATTAAATAGTGAAATGAAGGGTTTCTGTTTGATTGCAGGGAAATCAAACAGTGCAGAGAAGTTGAGGGGAGTCGAAGGGGGGTGCAAAGCACGGAGCCATTTGGGCTCATCTCGAACGTTGGCGCCGTCTCCATGGGCATTTTGGTCGGTCGGGTTTGAGGCAACTGTCTTGAGATTTGTGCCACGTGGTTTTTTGTGTGTGTACACCTCAATGCGCATGTTTGATTTTTTTGAAACTTTTCATTTCCCCGTATATTGCACGTGCAATTTTTGGGCTTCCAAAAAATTAAAAAGGAAAATCAGAAAAAATAATTGTGTCTGATGGGATTCGAACACACAGGCTACGTCACAGTAGTGTAGAGGTTTTACCAGTGAGCTATAAGTTATTTCTTTCTTTTATTTAACAAAAGTAACTTTTAACTCTTACACAGGCTGTAATACTCTTTTATGTACAATAACAAGAAAATTCTGTACAGTGATTTCAAGTTGTTACAGAATAGTTTTTCACCATAAACCCCTCGAATGGGAGCTCAGATCTCCCATTAAATCTCTAAAAGTGAGACTTTTAATTTCAACGCCCCTTTTCTCCAAGATCTAACCAACAGAGAGATGGAAGAAGGAGACCTATCTCCAAAAATCCCATTTTGAAAAGTTCTAAGGCTCAAGAGAAGATCCAGGGCTCAAGAGAGAAGAAAGGGGTCTCCTTTCATCATCTCCGAAAATCTCTTGGGAGTTTAACTCCGAACAACAATCTCTTCTTTAGAAGTTTAACTCCAAATCAATTTTTGAGAAGCTCAACTCTAAGATCCAAATTCTCGAAAGAGTTGAACTCTAAAAATCCAGATATTTTAGGAGTTTAGCTCCACAAAAAGACCCTTTTTTTAGGAGTTTAACTCCAAAAGTCACTCGGGAGTTCAAATCCCAGTTCATAGGCTAAGCCCTTTTTTCTGCGGGCGTCCAGCGCCCGCGTGCAGGGCGCGTGACCCGCTGGCACCCAGCGCCAACACGCCACGTACGTGGCCTGCTGACGCCAAGCACCCACGTGCCATCTCACGCGTCCTTAGGACGCTCCTCACCCCTCTTTTTCCCATATGCTCCACACACAAAACATATCTCCCGTTAGAAAAAATTTCTAATGGGACGCTGCCTCGCACCTCGCAAGGGGTCTGCTAGACCTCTTAACCCCCAGCCCGCTATCCGGATAGCAGGACCCCCGTAAACTTTGCGAGTCCTTCGATATACCCAAAACCCCTCAAGACACACACATACGCACTCTGCATATTGAGTTCGCATGACCAGTTTGACCCATCAACCGGAGATTCTCTCGCTCCAAAGGTAACGGGTAATTAACGGCAATTTAGTCGCGCGGCTGCTAGAGATTCGGATCCTCACAATCAATAAACCTCGGTCTACCCTAGGTGAGGGAAATCTGTAATGCGCCTGACAAGCGCGCGCATTCCCATCTCAATGGGATGACGGAAAACACTCTACACGGGATACATGTGTCTATGTGTTTTCCACCAATCCAAAATATCAAAATTATCTATTTGATCCGCGGTGAGAAAATTACTGAAACCAGTTTGTAAATATATTATAAGCTCATTATAAATAGAAGAAGTAGAAACGGTTGTTCTTTGTTTTTTCTACTGCAAAAATTGAAATATTCCTTTTTTTGGAAGTTTGCTGTGAAAAGGAAGATAAAGAAGAAGTTCTGTTTTGACCGTATTATGCATCATATATGGTATACAATTCATGCAAATAAGAATCTAAAATATTTTTATAATCTCATATATCAGTACCTAAGTTTTAATAGTAACCATCTAATAAAAAAATAAATTATCTTTTTAAAGTTTAGGATCAAGAACAGAAACTTAACAAAACAATACATGAACTTTTCGCCAATATTTATTCAATTTCGTAAGCATGCTATGTAACATTCCAGCAAATGCAGTTTCAGGGTCAATTACATGCTCATTAATAATCTTACCAGCATAAAATAACTGTTCTACTGCTAAATATATAGTAGGATAATAAACACCAGATAAACATTTAGTTGCATTGTAAAATATTTCTAAAATTTTTAAAATATATTCACAAACAAACTAATCATAATCCTCTAAATTATTATTGGACATTTATTCATCATAAAATAAAGTAATGGGCTCCTGATATTTTAAAACACATTTTAATATCTCATAAGTAAAATTTCACCTAGTTGGAATGATGAATTTGAAAGATCTAAATTTTAAATTTAACCGGGTGTAAGTTTGCTTAAAAATTTGTTTTCGGGGTCTAGAGATTTCAATAAATATCATTGCATCTTTAGGTTTCATTAAATGAGGATCAATTATAGTAAGACAGTCATGCACAATTAAATTTAAAATACGGCATGCACATTTTTGATGAAATAATTCTCCATTCAAAACAGAATTTAAATTATTTTTTTAAAAATTGCTATAGTAAAATTATCATTAGTAGCATTATCAAAACTAACAGAAAGTATTTTATTTTGAATATTATATTCACGTACAGTAGTCAAAATACAATTACTTATATTATTTCCACTATATGGATGCTCCGTTTTTGAAAAACCAATAATTCTTTTATATAAAAACCAATCATTATCAATAAAATGTGCAATAACACAAATATAACTCATACCCCATTTTGTAGTCCAAAAATCAGAAGTTAATGCAATTTTACTCTTAAGATTTGCAAAAATATCAATCAAATTGGTTTTGCCATCATGAAATTTTTTAAAAACATCACTTCTAAGTGTTGTTCTAAACACTCTTTGAAATCCTGAATTATATGTATTTTTTACCCATCTATCAAATTTTTCGTTTTCTGCAGGATCAAAATGGTTGTTCAGCATGTATAGCATATCTTGCAAATTCTCTTTTATTAGTATCTTGCGAATAAGAAAAACTAGTTAAAGGGTTGGACGATATATTAGAGTCGTATGCCGAGAATCAGTTTTTTCGTATTTGATTAAATCTTTTTAGATGGGTAATTTCACCCGAAGTGGCACGGGTGAAATCTGCTTGGCAATGAGTGCAAACTGCCCGCTCGTCCTTACCTGCAACTGTTTGTACTACAAAATATTTCCAAACATCAGAAGTTTTAGCTCCTTTATTTTTAGGGACACAAGCTCTTATTTCAAGAACGGTAGGAGCATGAACTTTTTCAGGGACATTACTTTGTGAAGCAGCAAGGATCTCATAATTAAAAGATTCACAGTTAGGAGAATAAAAATCAAAAATAGTTTGCAGCATATTGGTTTATCTCTGTCTCTCTCGTGACTCCATATCGATTTGAAATGGACGTCTCCATAAAGATGAAACACCATTGTTACCTTGTTAAGATAAACCTAACATTCTTAATTAAAAATATTAGTAATAGAAAAAGAGAGATGATAAAATATATACGAGAAAAATATATAATCAATACAAAAAAAAACCTCATTCCAAATAGGAGAATCAAGTAAGTGAAACTGAAATGAAGATTGAGATTGCGGAAATGAAGATTGCGTGATTTTAATTTTAAGAGTAAACTTTTCGGAAATTAAAAAGAGTGATTGAGAGATTGAAATTTTGTTGTTGTGGATTGTGAGAAAAATGGGAAGTGTAGATAAGTTTTTGGATTAGGGATATAGAAATGTATAATTTTGAGTGAGTGGGTTTTAGATAATTTTACAACCCACATTTTAATCCAAATTTTCCCTCTTTATTAAAAAACCCACCACAATTCAAAAAAAATCCCATCGTAGGAATTTAACCGGCCCTCACCCCAAAACCAACCCAGGCCAAATTCGAATTTGAATTTGGCCGGGCCGGGCCGTAAGGCCGCCAACAGCTGGCCCCGCCCGGGACCGGGCCGGGCCATTTTTCGGGTCGTTCCGTTAGACACCTTGACCCAGTTGTTTAGCTAAAAAATACTTCATTAATATCTAAAATAATTCCCTTTATCACGTTTAAGAAAAAAAAGATGAATGACACCTAATATGGCAATGAATCAATCGTTCTCAACCCCGCATCATCGTTATCATTATTATTTCAATCACTAAGATCAATTATTTCAATATAATAACTGGTAAATTACACTAAAATACCTTATCTATTAAGATTATTAACTAAAATACCTCAAAGTATTTTTATTATAGCAAAATTAACTATGATTTTCAGAAAATTTGACTAAAGTACCCTCAAAAGCAGAAGTTAATGTATTTCACTACAAAAAAAACTCTATGGTATTTTAGTGAAAATCCATGTTAGCTAAGGGTATTTTTGTCTAAGTAACCCTATAACGAACGTACAAAATCCAGTATGAAGGTTCATGCTGGGGAGGCCTGTGCTAAACGAGCTAAAGAATAGATTTATAAAAACGGCCCAACAATAAAAACACATGAAAACCAAAGAACGCGCTAACTTGTATCTGCGGCACATCATAACGTCATTATCCCTGCTTCCCTACTTCGTGAATTGGGGGGCAGAGAAATTCATGGTCCAAACTCTCTAATCAGCAACGCAGGTACTCTACAAATCTCTTCTTCAACTCTCGTATTTCGCCTTCAATTTATTTTTATAGTTTTACCTATTCAATATATATTTATAGCATGCTGTAAGAATCTGTTCGATCTAGTCACAACTAACTAAATTAGGGTCGCAAGTTTTGATTTGGGAATTTTGGTGTAGATCATTCAAGTTTGCCAGTTATAGTAAAACCTTGATTGAAATTGAAATTACTTAGGCTGTACTAGAAGCATAGGTAGTTTGTTAGAAGATCAAGAAAGATTGTTTGATGGGTTTAGAACGGTCGAACAAATTCATTTTATTTATTTATTTACTCTGATTAGGAATCAGCAAAACAATATGTGTTCTTTTTATGATGAAGCACTTTGATAAATGGCATTTTATAGAGTAATATACATTATGGTGTATCCATTGAAGTTATTATTAGGTTTCGTAAGGATGCACTATGGAAAATGAAATACCCATTGATATAGAAAAATAGAGCCCACTTTCGCTTTTGGATATGAAAATATTTGAAAGCATGCAGTTCATGAAATGGAAAACAACGTCATCATATTGTGAATTGATACACAAAAGACAGGGAGTGTTGGTAGGATACGAATATTTATGCAAGGAGGCCACAAGTTCAAGTGGAACTATTGATCAAGCATGCATAGGGGGTGGGGTGGGGAGAGATTAGGTGGTATGGATACCTGCTACAATGACCAATAAATGATACAATTATGAAAAGCGATAAAATTGTAGTTAATAACTTGACGAATGTTGGGGGTATATCTAAGCATACATGAATAGATACCGCAGAAAAAGGTTATCTTAAATTTAGATTTAACTAAGGATCCAGCCCTTAGCAGAGCAAAATGGAAAAGACGGGAATAAACAAGTGATATTGTCGTCTTTGGTGCGTTATAAGTCATAACGCATAAAAAATTTCTTCATTGAATGATTCGTTCATAATTTACTCATATCTTGTAAAGTTTGCTCATTTCAGCGTGCCCATGAATTTTCCCCGTTTTGATAAATGATGTATTCATTGTTTTTAATAATTTTGATTAAATTAGTCGTTCTCAATTGCGTATCAACGGAATTTCTTCTTCTTCTTCTTTTGATGAAAAGCTTTATTCACCTATTTTTTTAATTACAACTGTGAACCGTTCATTCTCAGTTATATAGTGAAACAAATAACAGGCGTATGGGCTGATATAACGGTATCAGACATGCATTGATAAATTTTATATTGATAAAGTCATTTCTCCTTTTAACTTAATATCATCTCATATAACAAATATCGGCCGATATATCGAGATTTCATATCGGTTGAAACATCAGTGATATATCGCGTATTTGTGTGAAAGGATATGGGTTAATATTCTTTGGGGTCTCAAACATGTACCCAAATCCATTAAGAACCCAACATACACAAGCTAGATATCAAACAACCGATCCATCACTTTCTCTCGTGTTCTTAGATTCTTAAATTGAAAATTCAAAACCCTAGCCCCGTTCTTGCTGCTTCCCTCCACCGCCTCTCTTATCGCCACTCGCCGCCGCCGCCGTCTCCTCTCTCCTCGCATCTTGCCGCAACTCTCTTATCTCTCTACTCCCTACTCTACAATTATATGCTCCTCTCTCAGCAACAACCGCCTTCTCTCTCCTCCTCTCCTTAGTAACAAAAACATTGCTTCCTATCCTCTCTTCTCATTTTCTCCAACAACAGCGACAAGTCAGCAACACCGTGTCCTCTCCTCGAACAACAGAAACCATCAACATCTTTATAAGGTATTTATTTATTTTGTAGATGATTTTGTTATTAGATTGCAAGCTCGTAGCTCCAAAATAGATAAGTTGGTTAAATTGTTAGGTAAACTCTATGAAATTCTAATTTTAATATGTCCGACACGTATGCAAAAAATTTTGATATTGACATCCGGTATGCCCGAGATATCGATACCCGATATGAACGTACGATATTGAACTTGTATTATTGATATATCGTTTGATACGACTGTCTGATATTGAAAACATCCATCCAATATGATCATGATATTGATATCATATGTTTGATACATTATATGCTTAATTTTTATAAATATTTCAAAATGGTAAATAAGTCATTTCATTCAAAAAAACAAGAAAATCTGTGTTATATAGCACCTTGAGAATACCTAAAACAATAATATATACCATTTCATCAAAAAAGAGGTATATTTATGGGTTATATAGCACATTGAAATAGAGTATTTTCTATGGGTCAAGTTTGGGGTTGCGGTTGGGGTAAGGATGCTGGGAGGCTTAAGTAAAAGGTTTAAAATCTCGGTATCAGGTTCGGTATCGGACGGTCCCTTTTGGTACCGAAAACGGCATTTTTGGCCATATCGGCCTTCCCGGATATTGAATATCGTATTTTATATAGTTGGAAAAACATAATTTTTATGAATTAGGAATTGTTTTTTTAATAAGAAGCTACTGTAGCTATAACAATTTTGCAAATTCTATAATAATTAATGATGTATAAAGTAATCGTGATGGTGTCAAATTAACCATAATAACCATTATTCAACCCATTAGTCCACTAATAAACACACTAACTATTAATAACCTTAACAATAAAACCCCACTACTCAAACGGTAAAATACAATGTTACCCGGAATCGAACAGTATTGGTTTTGGAACTCGGACTATCATTTTTGCAATCGGAATTAGCCATCTCGGATCAATATCAGCCGAGATTTCAAAGCATGGTTAAGTCTAGGACAGTCTAGGACGTTGAACAATAGATGTAACATGTCGGAAGGCTTAAGGTCATGGAATAAGAAGAAAGACATAGCTAGAACAAGGATAAATGTGTTGCTGTAGATATTATTTTAAATCTTGTAATTCAGTGCATTTCATGAGCTTTTCCTTTACATTTTATGAGGAAAAGGGGCCTGCGAATTGCAGGCCCACGGCTCCTCTACGAAGCGAGGGCTGACAGGGGCCTCACACGCCTCAGTGGGCCCTGCCCCCACCCCCCCATTTTACCCCCATTCGCCGGGGGATTCGCAAGCCCGCTAACATCACATTTTATGTGTGGATGTATTATGGAATTCGTTTCACTGTTTTACATGCAACTCCCCTTGGAGTGTATTTACACAATTCTTACAAGAAGTGGAGGTTCAAAATGCATACCCATAGAATTTAGCAGCTTGTGGTCTTGCCAATATAAGTTTTAAAATCTGGATGGCATCTTATTTTTAGCTTCTTTTTTTTTGAAAAAAAATCCAAATAAGTTGTCTAGTTAGATTATTAGATGGCAACCATTAATCTTCTTTGTTGTTGTGTTGAAGTAGTTTATTCACGTTTTCTTCTATGTTTCTACTAACATGCCTCTGATATCAGCTTCATTTCCCATTAAGTCCATCTTCTTTTGTCAATTCTGGATCATCCTTTTTCTTCTTCAAGTCTTAATCTTAGATGGGAATTCAGCAAGTTTAAAAGAAAAGTTGATTGAAAGTTGAAGCTTAAATTTAGATGTAACAAAGTGATTAAATTGCCTGCTGTTTAGAATCTAGATTTACGTTTCAAGTCTTTTGGTAAAGCATGCTTTAAAAGGTTCCCTTTAGTTGCTGTTATGATTTATAAATGATCGTTTCTGATGACACTCAGTCCAGTTATTTAGGTAATGCTTGTTGAGTCATCCTGTTATGGTTGTTTATTTCCATTCTGCTAAAAATATGCATTTTATGGTCAATTGTAATGATTGATGAGCATAATCTTTAGAGTTCTTTATACTGGTGTGCATATTCTTCGAGTTGAATAAAATTTCCTATAGCAATCTATGAACTTTCCCCTTCTTTTAGATATTCCGTTGTCATGAAAATTTGGAAGACGCCATGTAGTTGCTTAGGTTTATATATAAGAGGCTCCTTTGGTCCATAAATTCATCGACCAGAAAGTCTGGTATCATGAGATCAATAACCAGACACAAAGCTTCATCAAACGTTCATGGAGTTTTACCTCATAGCTAACCCCGTACAGATGGGATAAGTCTTTAATGATGATGATAAGATGTAAGAATTGGATTCAGTCATGTAGCTTTAAGCCAACTTGTAAATGCATGTACCGGACCATTTTGACCTCTTAAAATATATTCATTACTAAATAGTTCATTTTTTTATTCAGGTAGAAGTTGATAAAGTCTTGGGACTTGAGACATGGGGAATAAACCAGCAAAGCCAGAGAGCGATGAGATCATGGTGAAGGTCATGCCGCCATTAGACCAAGCTTACACGAAATGGCTCGCTCGTGATCTCGAAAGGATTCATGGTTATGCTCCGAAGAAACCTCGTGCTATAAAACCACCTGAGCATTATATCGAGTACATTCGTTTGTATGGCTGGCTTGATTTGGATCTGGATGATCCAGATCTAGCTCATTTGTTGAAGAAGTAATAAAAAAAAATTGGCAGTTTTATTTACAATCAGATTGGCTCTTAAAGAGTAGAATGGTGTCATGTAGGTGACCCCAAAAATTTATGATAAAGACTTGTTGCCGCAGCAAATGTATTTGTAGTCAGATGATAATTATTGTACTTCACCTGATATTACCGAAGTCTTTATGATATATAATTGGATGCAAAATTATGCATATGACACCCTTCGACTTATGAGCACCGGACGTCTTTTGAGCAAGAATTCATCGTGTCGTATTTGATATTCTAGATCTGATTGATGCTCATGTTGGGGGTGTCAAGTGCAATTAAATCAATTAATGAGCAATAGCTCAGTGGGCCTCTTGGAGAGTGTGTGGTGTTTGAACCTTAGGAACCCTAAAAGGGACAGTGGTCACAAATTAACGCTTTCGGGATAAATTCGTGGGTCCCTTGAGTGCGTGTGTACGTTGTGTGCTTGTGTATGGTGTGTGTGGGTGTGGTGTATGTGGTGTGCATGGATTACGGCTTACATGTTGATGATGCTCTATATTGGCGACCTTCCAGATCAGGACACGTGGCAGATGACGTGTCCCAGAACTCAGAAGAGAGGGCCCACAGGGGCCGATCAAGCCACCCCTGTACCCGACCTACAAGCACAAAGATGGCTCACCTCAGGGGCCTCTGCAAATTGGCCTCCTCGGCTTCTCAGCTCGCCTCCGAGCTACCGCAGGACCAAGATACCTCGACCATCTCGCTCGTTCCCGAGCTCTCCCGCCGAGACCATCTTCCTCGGTCCCTCCGACCGATCAACTCCACCACTCACCGGCGTAACCGCCGTTCCGCAAATCTCGTCATGCGCAGATTCTCTGCCAGCAACATTCCACGTTCCACGCCATCACGATCCCCATCAATGGGCGATTCTCTCTTTACGCGGGCGTGACGTCGGGAGCGTAACTGCCGGCGAGATTATCGCGCCTGCTGCTGCATGCCACCACCGCTATATAAAACCCCATCACAGAGGGGTCAAGTAAGCCATTTTTTGACACTTTTAGGCCGTTACTCTGCTCGGATCTCATCACTAACTTGAGCGTCGGAGGGTCCTCGGCGGTACCAAACCACCCCGGAACTTCTTTGCAGGTGCTCGGCAACACCTCCCTTACCTCTTCCTCTTCCTCTTAAAATCCATTGAGACCCGCATGCGAAGGAAGATAATCAACTAAGTCCGCCGCGAGATCAACGAAAGACAACATCTGACGAAGGCCCGAAAAGGAGCTCCATCAGTTGGCGCCGTCTGTGGGAAGCGAAACTCCACAAAAAAAAAGAGTTGGTCTTCCGATCTCCAACCCCATGGAAGCGATCACCCTGAAGATCCAGATACCGGTCGCCGCCTCCCCCTCACCGGAGGCGCGGGTGAACCTCCTCAGGCGACCGTCACGCCCTCGCCGGCCGAATAGACCGACACCCCCTTCCTTGACGGGGTCGCACAGAGGGGGCTCACCACGGCGGCTCGAGGGCCACCTCGCCCAAGGATCTAAGCCCTCACTAAGAGGCAGCCCAGCAGCTACCCTGCTCGGCTATCCCTGGTGGGTAGCTTCCCTACCGCAACGCCAGGGATCAGAAAGCCCTCTCGGAGGTAGTCGAGCCCGAGGATCTCTCGCTCGGCTATCCTTCAGGACAAAAGCTCTCGCCAAGAGGCACCGGGCAGTAACCCTGCCCGGCCAAGGGTCCTTGGTAGGCTTCTTACAGCCCTATAGCTCTTCCCGCGCCAAGAACCAAAGTCCTTCCAGAGGCAGTTGGGTCCTTGCTCGGCTATCCCCGGCTGGTAGCTTCCTACCACAACCGACAAGAATCAAAGTCCTCGCCAAGAGGCACTGGGCAGTAACCCTGCTCGGTCCCCGTCCTGAAGGATCAAAAGTCCTCCCAGAGGCAGTCGAGCCCGAGGATCCCTCGCTCGGCTATCCCTGGCGGGTAGCATCCCTACCGCAACGCCAGGGATCAGAAAGTCCTCCCAGAGGCAGTCGAGCCCGAGGATCCCTCGCTCGGCTATCCCGGCGGGTAGTTTCCTTACCGCAACGCCGGAGATCAGAAAGCCCTCGCCAAGAGGCACCGAGCAGCTACCCTGCTCGGTCATCCCTCGCAGGTCTCTCAGGGACCCTCCAGCGTCAAGGATCAAAGCCCTCGCCAAGAGGCACCGAGCAGCTACCCTGCTCGGCCATCCTTCGCAGGCCTCTCACGGCCTCTCCAGCGTTAAGGACCAAAGCCCTCATCGTGAAGCCGCCGAGTTCCTTCCTGCTCGGTGCATCCCCAGCAGGCATCCTCCTGCCCATCAGACACTGAGGATCTGAAGCCCTCATCGCAAGGCCGCCGAGTTCCTTCTGCTCGGCGCATCCCCAGCGGGCATCCTCCTGCCCATCAGACGCTGAGGATCTCAAGCCCTCACCGCGAGGCCGCCGAGTTCCTTCTGCTCGGCGCATCCCCAACGGGCATCCTCCTTCCCATCAGACGCTGATGGTCTGAAGCCCTCATCACGAGGCTGCCGAGTTCCTTCCTGCTCGGCGCATCCCCAGCGGGCATCCTCCTGCCCATCAGATGCTGAGGATCTCAAGCCCTCACCGCGAGGCCGCCGAGTTCCTTCTGCTCGGTGCATCCCCAGCGGGCATCCTCCTGCCATCAGACACTGATGGTCTGAAGCCCTCATCGTGAGGCCTCCGAGTTCCTTCCTGCTCGGCGCATCCCCAGCGGGCATCCTCCTGCCCATCGGATGCTGAGGATCTCAAGCCCTCACCACGAGGCCGCCGAGTTCCTTCTGCTCGGCGCATCCTCAGCGGGCATCCTCCTGCCCATCAGACACTGAGGATCTGAAGCCCTCATCGCGAGGGCGCCGAATTCCTTTTGCTCGGCGCATCCGCAGCGGGCATCCTCCTGCCCATCAGACGCCGAGGATCTCAAGCCCTCACCGCGAGGCCGCCGAGTTTCTTCTGCTCGGCGCATCCCCAGCGGGCATCCTCCTGGCCATCAGACGTCTGATGCCCTCATCGCGAGGCCACCGAGTCCCTTCCTGCTCGGCGCATCTCCAGCGGGCGTCCTCCTGCCCATCAAACGCCGAGGGTCTGAAGCCCTCTTCGTGAGGCCACCGAGCCCCTTCCTACTCGGCGCATCCCGGCGGGTAGCTTCCTACCCAACAAAGACAAGGATCAAAGTCCTTCCAGACTCGACTACTCCTGGCTAGTAGCTTCCCTACTCGCAACGCCAGGGGTCAAGACCCTCGCCAAGATCAACCGTGCAGCTTCCCTACTCGGTCATCCCCGGCAAGCATCCTCCTGCCCAACAGACACTGCGGGTTTGTAGCCCTTATAACGAGGCCACTGAGCCCATCATATGCAGTGGATCTGAATCCCCAACGAGAGATATCAGGTCTATCTAAGTCTGAGTAATCCCCCCTCGACTTCGGGGCCATGGAGATACCTCCTTCTCAGCAGCGCTTGGCACACTCGGCAAGTGATCGAAATCAACTCGACGACCGATCGCTCCACATGTCACGCCCACGCTGGGCTGCGCCCCATCAGTCCACAGGTCTACACACGTCATGTCGGCCAACCGACGCTTGACATGCAGACAGTCGCTTCAGTGACAGGATACACAAACCGGCGTACTTTCCTTAAATGCAGAGATTTCACCCTGATTCGCTGGCAGAAAAGGCAGCTGACAGCCCGGGAACACGTCCTGACGAAATCTTGAGAGGGAGCTCTCCCCGGACGGCCCGGCAGTCCACTCTTGGCCCGACCCGCCAGCTGGTCGGGACAAGAGTGGGGGGCTAATGATGATGCTCTATATTGGCGACCTTCCAGATCAGGACACGTGGCAGATGACGCGTCCCAGAACTCAGAAGAGAGGGCCCACAGGGGCCGATCAGGCCGCCCCTGTACCCGACCTACAAGCACAAAGATGGCTCACCTCAGGGCCCCCTGCAAATTGGCCTTCTCAGCTCGCCTCCGAGCTACCGCAGGACCAAGATACCTCGGCCCTCTCGCTCGTTCCCGAGCTCTCCCGTCGAGACCATCTTCCTCGGTCCCTCCGACCGAGCAACTCCACCACTCATAGGCGTAACCGCCGCTCCGCAAATCTCGTCATGCGCAGATTCTCCGCCAGCAACATTCCACGTTCAACGCCATCACGATTTCCATTAATGGGCGATCCGCTCTTTACGCGGGCGTGACGTCGGGAGCGTAACTGCCGGCGAGATTCTCGCGCCTGCTGCTGCATGCCACCACCGCTATATAAACCCTCATTACAGAGGGGTCAAGTAAGCCCTTTTTTTGACACTTTTAGGCCGTTACTCTGCTCGGATCTCATCGCTAACTTGAGCGTCGGAGGGTCCTCGGTGGTACCAAACCACCCCGGGACTTCTTTGCAGGTACTCGGCAACACCTCCCTCACCTCACCTCTTCTTCCGAAAACCCATTGAGACCCGCACGCGAAGGAAGATAATCAATTAAGTCCGCCACGATATCAACGGAAGACAACATCTGACGGAGGCCCGAAAAGGAGCTCCATCACATGTCAATGCCAAAAATAATAATAATAATGGTTTGGATTAAATGTGTTATTTGCTTTCATATTTTGCTGAAATTGCTATGTTGCTGTGGTTCTGGTGTAGTGGTGTATGTGCGGATTACATTGCAGATAGGGACATCTACATGAAGTGCTCATTCAGAAAATTGGGAAAGAAAATGCAAGAGGTTTAACTGTTACAGGCCCCACATTTTTCATATTCTGATGTGTCTTTCTTGAGCCTAGAGAGCTGTGCTGTGTCAGTGTTCTTAAGTCATGAAATTTTACTGAAAATTCACTATGGTGTTGCTACTTTTATCCATGTTAAATCATTTATTTTTCATCTTGAGTTTGATCTGATGCTTGAGACGAGAGATGCATGACGCAAGGCATCCTTGGGGACTATTTCGATGCATTTTAAATGATTTTAGACATCTGTGTTAATATACAATGGGTAAATAGCATAATAATACTTCAATGTTTCATCACTTTTGTATTTTAATGTTTTATAGTTTATGTCGACACTTTAACATCATAATGCAATTTGTTGTTAGCTCTTTGCTACCTAATGTTTTTACCACAATTTAGCCATATACAACGGCGAATATGTAACTAAGGCTGACCACAGATAGATTATTCGCGGTTGCAACGGCCACAAAAGGAGAGAAATGGGAGGGATGGGCCCATGTGCATCACCCCCTATCCAGGGGCGAATATATATAGGGTCCAGCATGAGCAACTGCCCTTACTAATTTTTTTTTAAATGCCGAAGGTTAAATAACATATTTAAAATGCATCTAATACATATATATGCTAAATGAATTACCTGCGGATCCTGGTCTAGATAGAAAGTTAGTTTTCTTTCATAGGAAAGGTCTTAGGCTTATATCCCACAAATTTAATTTAATGCTTAAATTTTTTGTGTGGGATTTTATACAAAATATTTTCATTGCTTATTAAAATTAATTTAATGCTTTGCGTTTTTGGTGTGGATTTAAAAGAGTCTTTTATAATATAAAAATTATATATGAAGATTTTGGAGGGCCAACATGAAAATAACATAATTTGAGGAGCTATTAAGAGAAAAACCCAACTCTTAACTATTATAACTAGAACTCATGAGGGCACCACAAAAAACTTATCATTTTTTTTATACATGTAATTATTTTTATATCCTTCAACAATTCTCAATATAAAATATACTCTCTTTTGGAAACAAACCAACTTTGAAAAATGAACAAATTTAACCAAAATGTCTTTGAACTAACGACCATCAAGAAAGCATGCTGAAATCCTTGATACATGATTAATTTTTTCTTCATAACACTTCGTGCATAGCAAGTGCATATTACTAGTACGGTATAAGTCTTGCATAAGGCAAAAACAAGCTCGCTCATCAATGACACATCAGCTTCAGGAAAAGGTTACACAACAAAACAATTTGTAAGAGAGGCACACTGGGAAAAGAAAATTTCATTTTCCCCGCAAACAAAAGATTTGCCAATAATTTGCCCAGGGGTCACGACTTCCCTCCACTCAATCTGAACTACTTAATTTCCCTCTCTTTCCCTCGTTTTCTGCTCTCCGCTTTTTTAGTCCTCTCTCTCTCTCTCTCTCTCCTTTCTCTCTAAAAAATCGAAACCCTAACACTACCCCTAATCGCCGATCACTCATCGCTCTCCTCGAGATCCCCCTTTAAGATCGTTGAGCCGATGAAGCGACATGCGCCGTTCTCATCGGCGAGGCCGCCATTCGTGTCGCCGGACGAGTACCATCACTTCTCAAGCGTCGATCATCGGAGGACGGCCGGCGATGATGCGGCCGAGGCGATCGTCATTAGGACGCCGGTGAGTTCTGCTTGGTTTTGTGCTTCGATTAGGGTTGACCCTTGATGTATGTGTTTTTTCAGTCAGTGCAAGCTTAGATCTGTTTGATTTGGTGGTGGTTTTAGTTGCTGAAGTGAAGTTTGTGCTCAATTTTAGAGACATTTCTCTAGATTTAGAAAAAAATTGTATTTTTGTTTTTAGGGTTTGTGCGTGTTATCCGTGATGCAGTTCATAAATTGGGGTTTTGTGATAGAAAGGTTTGATTGAATAATTATTGTGGAAGATAAGGATAAAGCTAAAAACTTTTGATACCCGGTTCAACTGCAATGTTTAAAATTAGGCATTTTCATAATGCTGATGTTTTATGTGCTTATTTTTTGATAAATTGCAAGCTTTAGTCAAGTGTAGCAATGCACATGCTTAGTTGTCAATTTTATAATTTGAGGTTATAAAATCCGAGCTAATTGTTTAGGTCCATTTTTCCTGCGGTCGTGCGTCAGTGGAGGACAACTGATATTTGCTTCTTACATCAAATAGAAGCCAGTATGAGGTTGCAATTTCCTTGGTTTGCCAAAATTTCTGCATAAAGTTCAACTGTACCCTGTGTTAGGATGCATATTGCTGAACAAAACTCATAATCAGAAGGTTCTGTAATGAGATCTTCAGTCTATAATGCGTCTATTGAGGTCAATGTATCAGTAGATAAATGGTTTACTGTTTGTTAAAATGTGTCCTTATGTCATACTCTTCTTAATAACCAATAATTATGAGTGCATTACCTATTTGGTTACATTTTTCGCCATACCAGAGATTCTAAAGCCTTTCTTCTTGTTAGAAACTATTGAATTTAGGAGAGGAAAAATATTATTAACGATTGATCAAAAAACAATATACAACATGCCACTCTATATATAAGCTACAAGATGAAAACCCTAACACGTATAATATATGTAAACCCCAATAAAAGATAAACCCTAATAAAAATAAAAGATATATGCATATCTTAACAGCCCCCTCAAACTCACGGTGAATTATAAACCGAGAGTTTGGACAAGAAATTCAAAAGTTGGGTATGTGTTTGAGGTTTTGTAAAGAGATCGGCCACTTAAGCATTAGAATGGATGTAGGGAAGTGAAATCCGACTTCAGTCAAACTCTTGGTGAATGAGTTGCGGTATTAAAATTTATCACGAAGAAGTTTATGAGATAGTTGATTTAGATTAAGAACTAAATAGTAAGGAATTAAGAAGGTGGTTTTTTTATGAAGAGAAGAATTTAGGGTTTTGTATTGCTTTATCTTTTAGGATTGGTTTAAAAGATACTATTTTTTTTCTAGATATATGTTTAATATGTTTTCTATTAATTTAAATAAAAGCATAGGTTATATTAATTTGATTAAAAATAACCTATTAATTATAAAATATCATTTAGGATCTATATTAAACATCTTTAGTCCTATTTAATTAAGAATACCTAGGTTTAATCTTCGATTAACAGTAATAGGTGATCAATTTATACTATTATGTTATTGATTTAACCTAGAACCCTTTAACTACCTAGATTGAATTTATTTTAATTAAAATCTTTCTTACCGTTCCTAGTCAGATTTTTAGTTTGTCAAACCTTCATTATCTTAATTTGTTTTTAGGTGTATCACTGATCCCTAGATCTATTCAAAACGTCAATTATCCCTATAGGATCTAGTTTATGAGATGACAATATAAAAGAAATGAATTAAATCAAAAGAAACCCATCATTAAAGCATAAGAAGAGAAGAGAAGAAAAATATTCAACCACAAGAATTAAAGCAATACAAACCTTAGAAAGAAATTAAGTATTCATAATTAAAGGGAGTAGAAATTTTATTGATTATAAATACTTACAATTGTTGATCTTCCTTTAGAAAATCCTAAGTTGAAAGTAATGAGAGATAGTTAAATCCTATTCTATACAGAGCTTTTTATAGTACTTCGGGAGAATTAGAACAAACACTACAAAATAACCAGAAATTACAAAATAACCATAAAAATCTCAACTTCATTGCCCATAAAATTTCGGCCGATTTGGCTTATCTGATGAATTCGGTTGAATTTTTTAGGCCAATCCATCTTTTGTTTGTTGCATTTTCTGTTGTTTTACGATGAGATTCCTAAACTTTGTTCCAATTTTGCGAACCGTTCTCAATTTTTCTGATTATTTTCATGAAGTACATTCCACGCATGTGATCTTTATTTTAGCGCACTTTTCGTCTTTTTGCGTTTAATCCATGTTATCTGCATTTATTATTTGCATTTATTCACAAGAACACAACATAAAATATAAAATGTAAACGATAAATGTGATATAAAAATATGCAATAAATTGCATTTATCAGTGAACTATGTGATAATTCACTTCAATACGCTTAGTATGCTCATGAAAAATTAGGTTTTCAACAATACGAGTGGCATTCTTGTTGTCACAATAAAGAGGAACATGAGAAGAGATGTCGACACACATATCAGCAAGCAAACTACGGAGCCATTTAAGTTTCGCAGCAGTATTAGCCATTGCACGGTAGTCGGCTTCAGTGCATGAACGAGAAACGGTGTCTTGGCGCTTGCTACGTCAGGAGATCAGAGAGGAACCCAATAAGACACAAAACTCGGTGGTAGATCGACGAGTGTCAGGGTCATCGACCCAGCCAATATCAAAGTATGCATGTAAAGCAAGTGCAAAGTTAGGAGGTAACAACAGCGACTGGGTATTAGTACCACGAAGGTATCGAAGAACCCGTATGAGAGCTGCATAGTGAATTGACGAAGGAGCACTCATGAAATAACTAAGAACATGGACAACATGTGCAATATCTGGCTTGGTAAGAGGTAAATAAAGACACCAACCAGCTCTCGATACCGAGTGGGGTTCAGTAGAGACGACTCATTTGCTTGACGAACCTTCAAATGAAGCTCTATCGGTGTAGCTGTAGAAGCACTGTCAGTAATAATAGAATCGTCAACTGTGGCTCACGCAAGAAGATCAGAAATGTACTTCTGTTGTGATAGAAGATGGCCACGGGAAGAGTAAGCAATTTCGATACTCAAGCAAGGTTCTAATATCGGATATCCAATGCGTATTGGATATGTGTTTTTAATATTGGATAGCGGAAATTGGGCGATATCACGGCAATACGGGTTCATATCGGTGGTCATATCAGATATTGATATCGGACATATCGGACGTAAATATAAAGCATATCGGAAGACAATATTGGGCATATTAAATATTGTGTGTGTTGGTGCTGTTAGTATTAAATGCTGTATGAAATATGTAAGAAATAGATATGATGCTGTTAGTAGGCCGTAATTTTTTCTGGAGCAATGAAAAATAGATCCATGTTGAATTTGATAAAATAGAAGAAACTAAAAACATAAGCTTACTATTTATCTGAACAAGGATTGAAAAAAAAATGCCAGGGCAGGCGTCAAGATTTGAGAAGAGAAGGGCAAACGTCGTCAAGTCTTGAGAGAAGAAGGTCAAGCGATGGTATCTGCGTCAAGAGAAACGCGGGAGAGACGTCAAGAGGATGGCGCAGGCGTCGCGATGGAAGAAAGGGGAGACGTCGAGAAGAGGGCAGGCGTCGAGACTCGAAAGAGAGGAGGAGATGAATGCGAGGGAGGCCTCGAGAGAGAGAAGGTGAAGGTGGGGCTCGTCGAGGGTCGAGACTCGAGAGGAAGTACATATTCAAGTGGACGGTTCTTTGAGACTCAGAAAGGAGGAGGTGACGAATCAAGCCTAAAATTTTAGGGTCTTTTTATCGCTGAACAATTGAGGGCAGATATTTTAATAATTAAAACTGTTAACAGGTCAGTTCGGATCTGATTTAATCTTAAACCAAATCACTTTATGTATCATCTCGGCCGATATAATAGCGATACGAGATACCCGATATCTCGGCCGATATAGGCCCAAAACAATATTTGAGAAAATTAGTTGTATCGTATCATGGCCGAGTCGATGCCGAGATATACGGCCGATATTTAGAATAGTGCTCCTAAGAAATAACATAAATGTCCAAAATCCTTCGTCTCAACTGCTGCTGAAGAATTAAGATATGTGATAGTCGCTGAGTCATCACCAGTGATAATCATATCATCGATATAGATCAAGAGAAGTGCTCGACCTTGTGAAGAAGAGCGGTAGAAGAGCACGTTGTCACGATCCGAAAAATGGCACGCGACCAGCACTTGAATCACGTGAAGTTTATAGGACCCCACATTAACTTAAGTACGTTAAAAACCAGGAATCTAAACCATTTTCATAAGAAAGAGCGGATGTGAAGTTTTGAAAAGGTTTTACCAACTTAAAATCAAGTTTGCTTTGAAAACGTTACTATTGTTTAAAAATCGGGGCAGCATTTTCTTTATAAAAGTTGATAAAAATAAGTACAATAATATAATAATAAAGTATCCTTAACACGGAAACAAAATCAACGCCCAATGGCAGATCAACTACCACGCAAGATATATATACGATGCCTTAAGCGAAGGATCAAAATGCGGAAAGTAAATAGAATAAATATATATCTAGTCGATTCCAAACGAGTCCGAATACCACAACAGCACTAAGGTCACGACAAATAACTAGATTTGGTCTTTTGATGGAGTTTTTACATACAATAGGTACAAGGCAAATACCGATACAAAATAACCCACCATCCAAAAAGATACGTAATCATGCCCACAAGACAGAAGATGTGCCAAACTAGTCGCTACTGATCTAAGCGGTCAAATCTGCACAAATCTATGGTATAATAAAGGTGAGTTGCCAACTCGTGAATTGTATTATATAACCAGCAAAAACAAATCGCAAGGATAAGCGGGTGAAACATCTAAACAATATAAATGTGTTATATCAAGGAGGGTGAAATGGTATGCATAATGAAATATGTGATGATAAGCGCTCATGTACAACTCGTGTGCCGTTATTCTATATATGAATCTGTGTGTGGTTATTAAATCAATCTTGACTTAATAACATCAAGCCCGATATGGGCATAACATAACCATATGCATCTGAAAGCATGTGAGTCACGGAAATAAACGTACTACTACGCAACGTAATGATGATCCATCATCAATAAACGGTAACTCACTGCATACAAATATACCAGTGTCAAATCATGATCACCATAGTCATGGTACAATATTTATAGCACATGACCAAACCGAAATAGAATTAAAGCTATGATATATATAGCACACATCTATATGCAATCTAATAAAAGTAGTTGAAAGGTGTATGTATATTAAATTTTTTTCAAAATAACCATATGATGTCTATGTCATGGCACTAGTAGCGGACGTTAATGTAAGAAGAAAATAGGTATTTCATTTAAATATATGTCCCGTTTTGTTTATTTGAAAATGATGTAGAAGGAGTTTTCTTTTGAAAGTTTCTGTATTGATCATAAGCCCGTGAAAAAAATGAGACTATTACTTTTTATAACCCCTTTTTCAGTATACATCGATACATGAAAATACTAGTCATGTCCTGTCTCGTGGACCTGTCCTGTCCGGCTACTATGTATACAGCATAACATATCTCATCAGTATATGGCATCTATATCGATTCCATATATATATAATATATCCATCTCAATGCAGGGCATCTATATCGATCCGTCACATATGTCCGCAGAGACATCTTCTGTCAACTATTCTCGAATCCTTTATGGATCTATCATAATATATATCCGTAGAGATATCATGTGTCAACTACCCTCAATCTTTCATGGATTGATCACAAATATATCCGTAGAGATATCACGTGTCAACTAAACTACCCTCAATCTCTCATGGATTGATCACAAATATATATCTCATGCATCCCTGGATATATCCACCGTGTCTGAATCATAATTCTCTTTCTCATATTCTTTCCATATATATATACTCAATCTCGTAGGATTGATATCATATCACATCATATCATCTTCCTCCTTTAGTCTATGTGAACTAGCCATAGCACAGACGGGTGGTATATAACATCAGCAAATATAATAATAGTAACACGAATGATAATGTAAGCGTGGCATATTAGATAAAATGAATAACGCGTAAGCGAATAACATGCACGGTAAGCGTAACGTAAACGAACAGTAAATAGATATATATTGTAAATAACCTCATATATAACGAAACATTGGTTTCTAAATAAGGAGTCTGCGATATTTTAAAATATGTAAATGCCCCTTTTCAAATTCAACATCACGTCTTTCAATCGTTTTTAAAAATATGAAACGAATCGTTGTTGTAAATAACCTCATATATAACGAAACATTGGTTTCTAAATAAGGAGTCTGCGATATTTTAAAATATGTAAATGCCCCCTTTTCAAATTCAACATCACGTCTTTCAATCGTTTTTAAAAATATGAAACGAATCGTTGTTGGGAAATTAGGGGTTACAATTCGATTATCATAATCTCCTCACCAGGGTAAAATAAGACTCTACGAGTCAGTCAATAAAGCCGTATTCGGCAAATCTCATCATCATGTCATAAGTACGGAAATCTCGCCTTGTACGATCATTAAATCTATCATTATATAATAATAATAATAATAATCGGTTCGGATATTTAATCTACATACCCAACATACAGCAATAGTAGTGCGGACCTCAAGTCTATGCACACCTCGCAACTCGTATGGACTTTAAGTCTACGTACGCACACAGTGACCGATACAGACATCTCGTCGACCGATACGCACAACGATTGGTACGGACATATTGTGTCACGTACACACACGACGATCAGTACGGACCTTTAGTCGCATACTCGCCTAATAATAAGCACGGACATCTAGTCTCGTACGCGCATCTAATATAACTTGTATAATAACATAATTCTACTATAACGTCAATTCTACTATGATATGTAAGTAGGGCAGTTCTACGTGGCATGACAGTACTAATGATGTATAGTGTAACATAAGAGTCTGTGATTGTGTACATGGTAATCATTAGTATTTGTGCTTGTGTTCTACCGAGTGTTTCTATTATACGTCTACAACACGATACTAACGGAATGCACTACATATCGGATCAATCTAAATATACACGGCACGTATAAGCAATATGTTTCACGGGGGTGCTATACGCCATCCATTTGATTTCCCCACTCGTAGATATAATCTTCTCACAGTGTGCGATCGCGCTAATCGTGTGTGATCGCGACAATCGTCCTGCGCATCCTTGCCGCTTTGGAGGTCTTTGCAATAAAACCTAGTATTCATATAGCACGCAACGCATATAAGAAACCATATCGGAACCGATATATTACGTAAAGGTCCATAGGTTTGAACCTATGATCAACAAAAGCTAGGCGAGTGCTAACAATAAGGAATTACCCTTCCGGTATCGCTACTCAACCAAATCCACCAAAACCAGAATTATAAATTTGAATACGAAAGTTTAAAACCCTTAAAACATCGCCAAAATCACACTAAAATACTTATAAATTTTGACTCAGGGAATATTAGGAAAAATAGAGTATAAAAGGGACTTATTCTACTCATAAACAAGTCTCAGACCAAGACCCACACTCTAATTCAAAAATTGGACAGTCAAAATATTAAAAAAAAACGTAATTTGTGCCCATAACTTGATGGTTTTGGTTCGTACTTCTGTGGGTGTGATCCTATTAGGTCAATTCTATATTCAGAATATTTTATAAGGGTCTTAGTCCATCCTAGAATTCATTTGAACATCAAAATCTTCGCAAAAACCTTATTTTTCTGTAAACTTAAAACTATAAAACAACTTCATACACCATATAAATTTGGTACACTTAATTACAAAGGAGAGTTTTACCTCTTAGAAAAAGTTTGTAGAGAGATTCAAGCTCTATGGAAAGATCTTGGGGAGGTAGTAGCCAAGTCTTAAGGTCTTGAACAATTTACATGAAGAAACCATCAAAACTTCTTGTGTTTTGGTGAAGGGTAGCTAACATTTGAGGTGAAGTGTGAGGAGAATGATATGTTCAGTTCAGAATGAGAGATAATCATAAGGATTATGAGAAAAGGAGGTGTGGAGAATGATTGTAGAGAAAAGAGGAGGTGAAGGGATGAAGGGATGAAGGAGGAGGTGTATGCATACTAATGTATGATATGGTGTGATATTTGTGAAGGTTTAATATAACCTAACATAAATCCATACCCTATCTTTACACATAAAAGCCCTTTACCAATAATTACTTTTACATATAAATACCATAATTTTAATAAAATATTTTTATCATTATTTAAAATTCTAAAATAACAATTAAATTTTTTTCTAAATGTTACACGCATAATCAACAAGACTCTCGGTGAAGCCTGCGGTCAAGAGGGTCCGACAAAAATGCTCAAACCAAGCTTGTGGTGCCTGCTCAAGACCATAAAGAACTCGATGCGGACGACATGCATGCCCTGGGGGATCCGAGACACCATGAGGAGGCTACATATGAATAGTCTCCGAAAAATCACATTAAGAAAAGCATTCTTAACGTCCATCTGGAATATAGGTTTGCTACGGGCTGCAACAACTGCAATGAGTGTGCAAATAGATGTGATCTTGGCGACATGAGCAAAGGTTTTCTCATAATCAGTGCCATACTCTTGAGAAAACCCACGAGCGACGAGACGTGATTTATAATGCTCAACGGATCCATCTGATTTGGTCTTAACTTTATAAATCCATTTGCAACTAATGAGTTTGATACCTGATGGTAAAGGAACAAGATCCCAGGTGTGAGTATCACGGAAAGCTTGCAATTCTTTCTGCTTCCATTCTGGATATTTCATAGTCTCAGTATATGATTTGGGTTCCTGAACAGAATGAATAGCAAAAAGAAAATATACAAGCTGAGAAGAATAATCTTAGTCATGTAAAAACTGTAACAGGCACGTGGTTGTCTATCTCACACAGGATTGCGACGAGGTGGAGGAGAAATAGCATCCTGAGAAGATGGTATAGGCGTTGGTGAATACTCGGTTCTCACTGTATCAGTGGAAGGAACAACAGGAAGTGTAGAATGAGATTTAGTAGGTGTAACATGGATTATAACAGAATCATGAGACCGTGAAACATAAATGTATATGGGCACAATAGTGGGTGTAATCGATGATGAGGTAGAGGAATCAAGAAAAAGCACATCTATCTCTGAACAAACAAGCAAAATAGGACACATTTTTGAAAAACGTGATATTTCGATAAATGTGAAGCCGTTTACGAGTAGAATCGTAACATCTATATCCTTTATGAGTTGGACTGTATCCTATCATAAAACACTTGATTGAGAGAGAAGAAAGTTTGTCCCGTTCATGAAAAGGTAAAAGAATGAAACAAACACAATCAAAAGTGCGTAGAATGGAATAGTCAAAAGAGGATTTGTAAAGTCTTAAATATGGAGTGGCATTCGAAAATTAAGAAGATGAAGTGATGTTGATGAGAAGAACAGCCGTCAACAAACCCTCAACCCAATAAGAACGAGGAACCGACACTGAGAGTAAGAGGGCCTGTGTGGTCTCTAAAACGCGTCGATGCTTTCTCTCAGTTATGCCATTTTGTTCATGAGTGTGGGGACATAGTTGTTGTGGAAGTGTACCATGGGATTTAAGAATGGTTTGCATAGATGATAAAACGTACTCATAAGTATTGTCAAATCTAAAATTTTTAATTCGTTTATGAAACTGGGTATAAATCATATTTGTAAATTCAGTATAAATGGAAGTAATCTCATATCTGGCACGCATAAGATAAACCCAAGAATAACGAGAGTAATTATTTGTAAACCAAACATAATATCGATAACCAGACATAGACACATTAGGAGCAGGATCCCACATATCAAAATGAATCAAATCAAAAGGTTCTAATGGTGTTTTATTATGAGACATGAAAGGTAAAGCTATTTATTTTATCAAACGATATCCAACATAATTATTTAAATTATTAACACGAAAAGACCTTAAAACTCCAGACTTAGATAAAGACTTAAGATGAGAACTCGAAATGTGATCTAAACGACGATACCACAGATCGGAAGTCAAGCTAGCTACAGTTTTATTCAAGGTAGGCAAGTGAAGATGCTCTAACCGACACAATTTATTCACTCTACGATCCGTCCCAATCTTCTGAGTGATGCTCGAATCTTGCGCAATATAAAAAGTGGATGAGAAAGTGATGGTACAATCAGAATTAGCAATCTGACTAACAAATAAAAGGTTCATTGCCAATTTAGGCACATATAATGCAGATGAGAGTAAAATTGTCAGGAGAGTGAGTCATAGATGTGATGTCATCATACTGATTTACTGCAAGGGATGAGCCATTAGCAATATTTATGTATGACATAAGAATGGTAAATTAGTTTGTAAGAAATGATTTATCAAAAGTCATATAATGTGAGGCGTTTGAGTCAAATATCTAAGAAATAGAAATACCAGAATTAGCATTTGAGACAGTGTAGGTAGAAAATGTAGGAGGTCCACTGACGTTAAGACTCTGTGCAACAATATTCACAATCTTTGCTATCTGTGCGGGGGAGAATGAACCTGATGAAGTAGCAGTAGAGGATGCTGATGTGGTATGAGAAACTGCTGAAGATATTACTGTAGCTGGAGGGCGATTGCGAAAGCGAGCAGCTGAACGAGTTTGAGCATTCGTTGATTTGTACTTAAGCTGGAAGATGATGTCCAGGCTTCTTGCAGTAGATATAAACTCGTTCGGTACTTGGAGGAGAAATCAATAGCAGAGCTGTGATGGGTCTGACGGATCTGGTCTATGTAGCCAAATAAGTAGCTGATGGTGCAACATATGAGGTCGTATCAGATGATGTCAACATCCAGAGGCGAGTCTCCTTGGAGATGAACTCGGCAACTGTAGCCTCAAGACTAGGTAAGGGAACAGATGAAGTATCTGACTGCGTAGTCCTTTTAACTCTGGTCGAAGCTGCATAGCAAAGTGATACAAATACCGACGATCATGTTGGTTGTTGTATTCGATAGCGACATCGTCCGATGAAAGCTGGAATTTGAACCTTTATAAAGTGTAATTCCTCCCAATAACTTGATAGGAGAGTGAAAATCCTGAATAGAATGATCCCCCCGTCAAGCATTCTGAAAGGCCTGATGCAGTTGGTACTCATGAGTGGCACCTGTTTGAACGTACACGCGGCTAAGAGCAATCCACTGCCGACGAAAGGTAGTCAAGTGTCCAATAGATAGACGAATGAGAGTCACTACCAAATATACAATATATGCCATAATCTGCCGATCCGTCTGCATCCAACAATTACGAGTGAGAATGTAGAGGCCTGAAGTGTCGAAGGAAGTAGTGGTGGAAGTAGTCATGGCGTAGCGGAAGTAGTGGTGGAAGGAGGACAGACAAGTGTGCCATCAATGTAGCCCCACAATATCAAAGATTGAAAATTATACTGCATAGTAAGAGCCCATTCGGTATAATCTGCTGACTTGGTGAGAAGAGTGTCGATTGGGGGAAAGGAATAAAGTCTACGCTTATCCATAGCTCAATGAAAATTGAAAATGGCTCAAAACAGTTTGGGCTCAGCTGGGCTAGATCCAACGATCAAGAACCAAATAAACAGAAAATCTTTTTTTTGTTAATTTTTTTTATCAATTTTTTTTGGAAGAAGGTGGGGCTTCGATGAGATCGGTGGTGGAGAAGGTGACTTTGATGGTGATCTTGAGATCGGTGATGAGGGTGAGAACTTCGATGAGATCGGTGGTGGAGAAGGTGACTTTGATGGTGATCTTGAGATCGGTGGTGGAGAAGGTGAGAACTTCGACGAGATCGGGATGAAGGCGACTTCAATGTTTAGATGTGTTTGATGTTATCGAGAGAATCTTAAAATCACTGATGGAGAGTATTTCGACGGTGTGGAGATATGGCGATTGAGGAGACGAGGAGACGAGAATACCAGGAGACGTGGTAGTGAAGAGAATCAATCAACGATGACGACAACAATCAATGGTAGGATAAGCTCTGATACCATGTTAGAAATTATTGAATTTAGTAGAGGGAAAATATTATTAACGATTGATCAAAAAACAATATACAATATGCATTTCTTTTTATATAGCCCACTAGATGAAACCTTAATACATATAATATACATAAACCCCAATAAAAGATATATGCATATCTTAACACTTCTAATGCCGCTTCACCAACCTAAAGATAGAAGCCAATTTTTCCATATTTTGACCATCTATGACCTATTCTATCTTATTATGTGGTTTGTGCTCTATACCATTTGTTTTTTTTATAACAGAAACGAAGGCAAAAAATGCCCCCGTACTTCATCAAAAGAAAAATTTGACGAAACTAGTACAAAACTGTATGCTACTTTGTTCTATTGGCTATTTGATGTAACCTGTTGGAATTTTCTTTAGCATATTTGTTACCTTTACTGCTTTCCTCTATTCTATAGCATTCTCTCTATAACCTGTAAATTTCCTGATGCTCATCTACCATATGACATCCTTAACCTAACGAAATATTCAAAATGATCAAGAACCTAGCAGAAGATATGTACCACTCGTTGTGATAACCGATTCACTATATTCTCTCATCTCAATATTGAGAATTACTCTTGCCTTACTACTACTGATGACCATGCTCAAGTTTGCTTTGTTCGCTTAAAATTTCTTGTTTGGATACCTTTAGACCACGAAGGTGGAAGTTTTGAACTCCTTAAGTTGTCTTGGCATGCTAAAAGGAGAACGGAGTTGTTTATATACCAAGAAATACGAAGGTGAAATTTATTTAAGAAATCTAGTTACCTAATCTAGTAACTTTCTTCCCTCCAACCCCCCCCCCCCCCAAAAAAAAAAAAAAAAAAAAACAAAAAAAAAACAAACAAAACATATTCATGTTATTTTTAGTTACTGAGCTGATGAAAGTATCATTTTATACCCAGTTGAAGCGAAAGCCTGAAAATTATGACAACGAAGCAGCAGAGTCAAGTGAGTGGGTAACCAGCCCGGGATATGCTGAAGCAGTTACTAGTCCTCTCCTTACCCCGGTGTCAGGAAAAGGTGGTAGATCCTATGGAAGGTCCAAGACTGCAAAATGCAACAAATCTGGACCCCAGACCCCTATCTCAAATATCGGTGAGGACTCTCCTTTTCAATCATGTTGCACGAGCCTTCTTGAATGAACTAATCCCCACTTTTGGCTCCAAATTTTCCTTCGCGTGATGCACTAACTTTGAATTATTACATTTAACCTTTCTTTGATTTGCACTGATTTAAGGATAGAGTGATGGATGGACCATATTTTGTGTTTCCCAGGGTCTCCTGCCAATAATCTCACGCCAGCTGGTAGCTGCCGCTATGACAGTTCTCTAGGTAATTGAAGTCATGTCTTAATCCGTAAATAAGTATATAGTGCATAAAAGTGTTGTTTGGGAGGAATTGCTTGCTTAGTTTTGAGCTAGATGACATGTGATGCGATTTTTTCAGGACTCCTGACGAAAAAGTTCATCACTTTACTTAAACATGCCCAGGACGGCATGCTTGATTTGAACAATGCTGCAGAAACTTTGGAGGTTAGAACAAATTCCTAAATTATTTGCAGTATTTTAACTTATGGAAATGGATACTAATGTTGCAAGTAAAAGAATGTGGCATTCCTTATTTCGGCTTATGAAATGGTTTGATGTTACAGGTCCAAAAGAGGCGAATTTATGACATTACAAATGTTCTTGAAGGAATCGGACTGATTGAAAAGAAGCTCAAAAACAGAATACGTTGGAAGTAAGGCTCTCGCTTTTCTGGTGTAAACCTACCAGTTAGTCTACTATGTACTGCTCTTATTCTCCTTCAAATCATCAAAGCTCAGTTTCTGAATGTGGAATTATTTGACAGGGGTCTTGATGATTTGATGCCAGGAGGTGTTGATGCTGATATTTCCAATTTACAGGTATTTAAATGAAATCAGCTCATATATATATTCAGACTATTATTTGCTAGTTACTGGAAAATCTTCATTTATATTTTATATTTTTTGCAACTTGCTAAGGATTGTTCAAACATAGTAGTATGTCAAAGATGGAATCTGATACTTTTTCTTGTCTTGTTTTAGTCGGAAGTTGAAATGCTTACACTGAAGGAGCGAAGCTTGGATGAACAGATAAGGTTGACTGTCTAGTCACTAAGTGGAACTCATGTTGATCTATTAATATGTTCAAACTGAGGAATTCATTAATATAACTTCATTACAGCAAAATGCGTGAAAGATTGAGGGATCTCAGTGAAGATGAAGAAAATCAGAAGTAAGATCTCTTAATTCAAGTGTGAAGGCACACAAGTTTTTATTACTTTATCTCATCTCTCCTATTCAATTTCTTAATCTTCCTATGCTTGACAACTCTCTGTAGGTGGCTTTATGTGACTGAAGATGATATTAAAGGCCTACCCTGTTTTCAGGTTTGTAATATGTACATTACTATTTTTAGGGATGACATGCTCTTCTGTAGCAATATGAAACATGACATATTGCTCCTGTTTTATCTTTGCAGAACCAAACCCTTATTGCAATTAAGGCTCCTCATGGAACGACGCTAGAAGTTCCAGATCCAGATGAGGTGGGAAGAGTAAATTAGGGAGTTCAAGCCTAAGTTCAACTTATATGCTGTGTAATATAATCGTAGTACACTTGCATTTGCAGGTTGGTGAGTACCCCCAAAGGCGTTACAGAATTGTCCTGCGAAGCACCATGGGCCCGATAGATGTTTACCTTGTAAGGTAAATATTTAGCCTTCTTGTTTATGTAATATATGAATGGATTGAGATACTGTATGAAAACAATTGAGTTAAGCCTTAAACAATAGCTGAAAAGTCAATATAGTGGCTAGAGGTTTAACTTTGAGTGGGAAAGAATGAAACTGGCTAAGGTTCAACAATTTAACCGATAGCTTTTATTGGTTATACTAAACTACCGTGAATTTTTTTATTACATTAAACTCCCTTAAACGTTAGTTATAAGGGAGTTTTTCGTAGTTTAAATTTAGCACTTTAAGGCAGCTTACCGTAATAATAACAAAGTTTTATTTTTTGTGAATAGTTAAAGGTATTTTTGGTGTTGTTTTGCCCTTTTTTATTTTTGGTGTTGTTTAGCCCTTTTTCCTGAAATTTGAGGCCCAAATATTTTCTATTGTAATTGTTTAACCCCACCTACCATAATTTACCGGAGTTTTTGCTCCCACTTGACATAAATCATCTGCCATTCTTTCAATGCAATATTTGACCAAATATGCAAAATTGATTTCAGCCATATATTTATTCCACCTCTTATCTATTTGTAGTAAGTTCGAGGAAAAATTTGAGGAGTTGAGTGGTGTTGAGACGCCGCCAAGACTGCCACCTGTATCAAATTCGATACCTGTGCAGAATTCAGCTGGGACAGTGGTTGCAGAGGGCAGCACAAGAAGTGATACTAGGGTGTGTTTAGATTTTGATGCTTCAGATGATTTTGCTGCTGGGATGATGAAGATCGTTCCTTCAGATGTCGATGTACGTGCAGTATATAATTGGCAAAATAATGATCTAATTATGTGAAAAGGGCTATTACTTCTCCTTGACTTTATATGGCCTTGGTGTTGGAAACAACTCCCTATAAACATATATATTATCTACCTCTAAAGTCTAGGAATTTGGAATTTGCTCCTTTGCCTAAATGGGCAAATCTACACCTTCTAGGATTTGTGGCAAATTCTCAATTTTCTTATTTTGGCACCAATTAGTATATAGACCCAACCGTTGAACCTTTCATGGAGCCTAACCACTTATGTTTTGATGTCAATGTATTTTTAATCAGGCGAAAAAATGAGCCTAACTAATACTGCTAAACTGAAACATTAATATGTAGTCTTGTCATACACATGGGGGTTAGGTTTTATCATGTCCTAAACTTGGGAGGCCAAACTTCTCGGCAGCCAAGTTTCAAGTGAACATCTTAACATCAATTATAGTCATGCAATTAATATTCTCAGGCATATTTTATGAACTGCCCATGTATTTTTTTCTGTAGCATGTAGATGAAATCTATTGGTGTTAATTATATTATTAGTCTTTGGTACCTCATGTGCATAAATTATCTGCCAGTATGACCTACAGAAAAAGTTTATTAAGGCGGATAGATGCATCTTGCAAGTTAATTCTTTGCATAAAATTAGTAGTCCAATATTAATTCTGCCTTTTTCTTAACATCTTGATAATTCTTCTTTTTTTGTGGTTTTCATAAAAGTTTGATAGTTGTATGATGGAACAAATAATTAATATGAATTATGGTTCTTAAATGTCCTTGCCCTGTACCGAAATTCCAAAGTTATGACGACGGGGGGTTATATTCCAATAATGGTGTTTTTGCAGACCGATGCAGACTATTGGCTTCTCTCGGATGCTGAGGTTAGCATTACCGACATGTGGAAAACAGCACGTATCCTCCTAATGTCTTTCATTCTTTTGTTATTAGAATAATGGTTAATTAACTAATTAATTTGAAGAAACATTTTGTTTCTTCATTATTTCCGTTAGCCTTTTCTCTGTTATTACACTTTGCTTGAAAAAAAGGGGGTTAAATTCCTTAATTCCAAATAATAGCTGAGGTTCAATGGGATGGGATCAACAAAATTAACCCAGAAGATTTCATCACCGGCTCTCCTGTGCCTCAAACTATACCGTCTGGTGCTATCGAAGTCCCAAACAAAAATACTGCTCTGAGATGAAGAATGCATGAGTTTCAAAGTGAAGAGAATTTACTCATGCTTCCGAAGTTTGGTTGAGAGATAATCGTGTTTCTTTCAGATGCGGCGGGCAACAAGACTACAATCAGAGAGGTTGCTCTTACTTCAAAAGGCCTTAATAGCAAGTCCAGTGCATACCGCTCTACATGAAATCATATTAGGAGGCAGCAAAAAGAGACCCTTCTGTTTTGATCGAGGTCACAAGGCGATGCCTTAAGCTACAGTCTGAGTATGGATTGATCTAGTGTCATAATGTTTTATTATAGTTACTATCATACTCCTTAAAATATTTCTTTATCTTGCTAGATTATTTCATTAGACCTTTGGTTTATTGGATCAATATCTCACTGATGCCGAGTTCCATTTGGTCTATCTTGCATTACTATAAAGTAACCCTTTATCTGAGCACATATTCATATATTGTTAGTGCTCTAGCTTTGTAAAATCGTCAGAAGTTATTTCCAAGCCTATCATCTTATTTAATGTGCATTTTAAAGTTCTTTTGTTTCTGTTAGTATTTTAGACCTTTGTCCAACTGAGCACACAGCAGAGAATGAAGGAAATCAAGGTATGGAGTTTGTTTGCTTCATCCGTCTTCGATTTTTTGCCCCCTTCGCTTCTCGGGCTAAATCTTTCAGCAGAGTCTATTTCTTATGATAATTAATTTTTCGCTCCCTTAGCTTTTCGGGCTAAATCTTTAAGTAGAGTCTATTTCTTATGATAATTGTTTTAGGCTTTTGTGTGGGCATTTGATTCGAGGCAGCTTGAGCTGAAAAGCCAATCTATTAGGAGCCCAGGACTGTTTGGCTCCCAGGTCTGACGTGGCGAACAGGATACACGTGTCAAGGATAGAGCCGCCGCTAGCAACGAGAAGCTCGTCCTCATGTTCGCCAATGACGAAACCGCAGCCCCTTCGCTTTTTCCAAGTTTCAGATGCCAACAGACACAGTCACGTGATCCTTTTGTCTCCTAGGCCCTTTTTGGCCCTCTCCTTCTCCAAGGTTTGACCCATCCTCTACATAATCTGTCTTTTCTTCTAAAAATGCACTGAATTTATTGTCTAGTCTAGTTCTAAATTTCATGCTGCTGAGGCCAGAAATAGTTTTATCAATACGGCAAAAGTGTTATAAGAAAATAATTGCATCCATGTACTTACGGGATCTTGGCCACACATTCTACGTACGCGCTTCGCACATAGAATACACGAATATCAAAGACCTTCTGTTTCACACAAATCTTGACCGTTCAATGCTATTTTGGATGGATCTGGACTGTTCAATATAATAGCATGTAGCAGCCATTCTGAATCCTATCAATACTCCCTTCTCCCTTTTAAAAATGCATGGTATAAGATCTGGATAAATATCAAATCTCCTTAAAATCCTCTTAAAAAATGGAAACGACTTCTAATTTGGGACAAATTTATCTCTTCAGGCCGATGAGTAAAAAAAGACGGAAGGAATAATATTTTGTTTAGCTGAAAGAAAAAATATGCGTTTATCAGTAAACTTTAAGAATATGTCAAAAATAACTTCTTGTGGCATTGGAGAACTATTTTTTGTCTTTAATGGGGTGGGTGGGCGAGCGGTCACCTAGCCACTTGGAGAGGAGGCTGCGGTCATCCGTAGCCCATTTTTAATAGAGCGCCTTCTGTGATTTTGTCCATTTTTAATAGAGCGTCTCCTATGATGCTCAAGATCGTAAGTCGTTTTTCTCATCTCGTTTTCTTAGCTTGTTTATTAGAATATGGTGCCTCTAAATTTCTCTATAAATATATTAAGTTTGTTCTTCCAATTCATATTGGGAGCTATCATTTACTTTTTATTGGTTTATTAACACCTGATGCATTGTTTTAGACAATAACCATGACAAATATTTTAAGTCATGTAAAAACTACTCCCAAAAATGTTCGTATTCCATCAAATCAGATAGAAAAATTATACAAGCTAAAGCGGAAAGTATATATGTGTTATAGGCAAGTAACCTTTTTATCAAATTATAGATAATTATACATAGAAAAGGTTTTAGTGTGGATGCAATAGCCGATAAGTAAAAGGGCAGTGGGTCCCATCCCACTTAAAGCCCAAACGGGTGCCCAATGTTTTACTCTTGCATCTGCAGTTACAAATGGCTCAATAGGAAAAAGCAGTGGACATCCCGCCGCAGTTACCAATGACTCAACAGAAAACCAAGGTGAGGAATCAAGAAGATTTATTTCCACTCTTAGTTTCACATTCATATAAACGAAACAAAATGATAATTTAGAGGAAGAATCAAAACATCTTTTTCCAAGTCACTTCCAAAATTAATTTGAACAAAAATAAATAGTCACTTTCAAAACAACCAAAAAAAAAAGGGGTAAATTGTCAAAAAGCCCTAAGCCCACTCAGGAGTTGTCAAAAAAAGAACCTGGTATTTTAAAAATGGTTGGGAAGGACCTACCGATGACAAACATTTGTGAGAAAACTCTTGGGTTGTATTTTGTTCAGATCTGATATTACAACTTAGAAAAGATACCAAAACGCCCTCCTCACTTAACAAATTTCTCTCATAGTCCCACTGAAAAATGGCTTCTTCTTTCTCTCTTCTCCCTATCCTCCTCCTCATTCTCTCAGTCATCGGAGAACTGTCGTAGACACCTCAAATGACCATTGCTTTATGTCCTCGTCATGAAGGGCTTCTTGTCGAGAGCAGGCAGCGGTGGGCCCCCACGCCGCCGATGGAGATGCGAACGTCGCTGAAGTGCTAGAGGCTCTGGGGGTTGAAAATGGAGGCGAGATTGTCGAAGAGGCGGCGGAGGGCATCAATGTCGACGGGGGACACCGCCGCCATTTGAGATAATCGTAGAGCTGCAGTCTGTTTCTGGTCAGGGAATGGATTAAAGAGTAAAAATTGGATTTTTATTTTGTAAGCTTTTTTTATGGGAAAAAGAAGGGTGCATTGCAAAAATGGGGAAACTGACTTTTTGTAGAGTAATCGTTTTGGAGTAAAAAACAGAAAATTTTGTGTTGTGGAAGTTGTGTGATTTGTTGCTTTTTATTTCAATTATCTTAATTTGAGTATTTGTTTCTGTTGAGATACACTCATTTTAGCAAGATGGTTGGAAGTTACATGCAATTGCTTAGAAGTTAGAGACAGATGGTTAGAAATGAAAACTTGGTCTTTGAAAACCCAAGGGCAGCTGAGAATTCTACAGGTGAAACAACCCATTTCATTTGTATTGCCATGAGAATGAATCAAAAATAGAACTTTGAGCTCTTTTGGGCGAAAACCTATTACACCCAGGACAGTGAATATTCTATGTGTGCGCCTGAAGAGAGAGAGAGAGAGAGAGTAAATAAAATTAGCCAAGGTAAAATGAACAAAACCCATTTGTTAAAATTCATCAAAATCCCACCTTTTTCAACTCCAAGAAGAGAAATGGGTATCCTTCAACATTTTATATCAAGAGTTTGCTTGGTCTAGTACATAAGTAAATGGACCATGAAAACTCAATGCATGGTCTCTATCAATGCCACCACACAAATAAAAATTATATGCAACTGTTTAGAAGTTAGAGCCAAGTGTTTAGATATTGCAGGCAACTGTCTTTAACTCGATGGACGATGTATTTATCTATTTGTATTTGGTTGATATTATTATCTATTTTGAGTGAGAATGACAAATTGCTTATATGTTACCGGTTTGTCTAATGAATTTAACAAATTGTTAACGTATTTACATTAATATCAATGATGTTGGCCGATGTTGTAATACAAATGATATTTTTGTTGATATTATCAGTTTTATATAGCCGGTATTGGATGTATGGAAGGTCTGGATACCCCGAGAAGTTAAGCTTTAAATTTTTTTCTTGGAAATTACATGCATTTAGAAGTTACATACAAGTATTTAGAAGTTACGTACAATTAATTAGAAGTTACAGGCAAATGCTCAGAAATTACAGGTAAGTGCTTACAAGTTACATGCAACTTATTAGAACTTACAGGCGAATGGTTAGAATTTAGAGCGAGTGCATAGAACTCACATGCAGCTAATTAGAAGTTACAGACAACTAATCAGAAACTGCATGCAAGTGGTTAGAAGTTATTTGGGTACAGAAATCCACGAGCCGAAACCAATTAATTACTGCTAATTTACTATTAATAGCATATAGCTGTAAAAATAATTACCTAAAATTGGATGGTTACTTGCTTACATTGAAGTTTAAGTTAAAAATAGTATAAAGATAAAACCAAAAATTTTACAGTAATCTCTATTTTTGAACGCTGCAGAAGGGCCACAGCTTTTTCTGGTATTCATCATTTATCTTTTTTACCACGGCACAAAATACATTTTCATATATCCTTTATCTACTAACAGTTCAGTAATTTATTTCAGTTCTTTATCCTGTTTTTGTTTCTCCACATACACCACATTTCTCTCTCTTAAATCAACCGCTATTAAATTTTATTTATGATAAATTAATCCATTCATGCCCCTTCATACTTTATCTAAAGATTAGGCTAGCCGCATGGTCAGAAATACCTTGTAATGCATTTTCATGATTCAAATCTATTTGCAAGAACACAACAAAAATCAACATTGTCACGCCCCACTTCCCAAAATACGGAATACGAGGGGTTGACAAGGCCAGTCATGCTCCTACGGTCGAGAAAATATCTCTCCGTAGCCACACTTCAGCTTCTAGGTTTACGTGGTTATCAGTAATCAATGCACAGGTAATGAGAAATGCAGTAACTAAATCAAAACAAATACAAAAGAACTAATCAGATGGAGGTAAATGAAGTATAGCTCTGAGTCGCTGATCAAGATATCCGTGATATCCTCGAGGTACGTCAGGTTCTGGTCCAGGCTAGATCCACTTCTCACTCTGAGCATACATACTCAGGTCGTTAGAGCGACACAATAGCAATATATATACGGGTACGAATAGTAACTCGTGTAATAATAATGAATATGTAACAGTAATCAAAAGAGTAAAGACGTGAACAGGAAGTAGCCAATGCAGGTATCTAATAGAGTAGGCAAACAGTAAAGCAGTAAACAACGTGGCAGGAATGTTGAATCAGTAAGCAATGCATGTCAATATCACTATCCCTATCAGTCTCTAAGTCTCACCGTACATGTCACTAAGCCTATCGTCAGTCCAAGTGTGAGAGTCAACCACTCGTGAGTATCCCCCACCCAAGGGTAGGACCCAAGGGCAAGGGAACACGGGCTCGAGTCGCTCGCTAATAATCAGTGATATCCATATATATCTCCATATATCTCCATATGTGCCGGCATGGGACTCCCGAGATTCTGTTGAACTCACACTCAAACTACCCCATACCCCGTGGTATACATCAAACGCCAATCATAAGCTCAAATACCGGTCGTTCCATAACAAGTCTGCGCGAGAACTGGAGACAGGATCTCCATCAAGTATGTCCCGACTGATACCCAAGATAAATGGACAGTGTTTGGTGCCTTACCTGTGACACCCATACAAGTGCTTCCATAATTGTCCAATACCAATTATAGTCACACTTATACACCTCCCACAGACGTCGACAATGCAATAAATCAATAGGGTCCACCGATTGTGTACAAGTACGTGTCACTTTCACTTATTCATTCATGCTTAAACACTAGCGTACTTGCTACAATCAAACACTAAAATCTAACACTGCGTAATGCACACGATCGCTAGGTTACCAATGTAATAACATACATGTAATGTGATGAGAATACGATAATTCAGGCATGATTAAGATGTCATAAGTCGGTGTCCTACCACTTGCATAATTCATTATAAACCATACATGCAAAATTTAGCGAAACAATAAAAAGGAGGTAAACAGTATGTTTAATTATCTATCAATCAAAATTGGTTTCACATTAATCGGGTTTCAGGATCCCTAGATATGACCATTTCATTTTAAACGTTCACTGCTGGAAATCCGGTTTCAGAATCGGAAGTCCGTTTCGTAACGCATTTTAATCTCAGTTGAGATCGTAATTAGATGACTCTATAGTTGAACTATATTTAGAATTATCAGTCAGGTTTCCACCGCAATCGGCGGATCAGTAATATACTACTCCTACAGGGAGTTATGGACAGATTATGTTTGAGGTGTAAAATCTGCTTCTGCGGAATTCAGCAAGAAGTGTCGATATTGTAAAATGAATTAAAAATATCAAACGGTTGAGGAATCCAGTGAGACCAGTCAAGTAAGAAAGCTAATTCAGTTCCCTACGTAACGATATAGGGTTCCGTGCATTATCTTATATGAACAGTGATATACAGGGGTTTAGAAACAGGGATCAACCTGGATTTCCATCCTGGACTGCAGTCCAGAGTCATAATCCACCGCAGTTATCTCAATCATAGTATATTAAGATTCAGTGATAAAAATATATTACAGTAGGTTAAACAGTTATCTTCGATACGAGCCATCGAACGCTAAAATCCGGTCTGTCCACAATTTATCATAAATTTTATAGTTTGGCATATACGAAGGTTTTCAGGTTTTACGACAGAATCGGGGACATCATTTTACGAGAGCAACGGCATCGTTTTGTAACCAAAGTCTCAAGGGATATTCGTTATAACTCGGGCCACTCAATGTGATTTTTTGTCGCCAAATTAACGAAGTTTGCAGGTCATGGATTATATCGAACACTTACTTATAACGATTTACACGAAAGGTATATGCGGGAATTTTTGGTAACTAGAACTGCAATATGAAAAGCATCATGAAGCAAGTATTAAACTTGCCTAAAGTCGTGTCGATGACGGTACGGCAGCGGCAATGGCACGATCGCGTCACGAACGCAGCATAGATTCGACCTTGTCGGATCTCGCTTCTTCGACTCGATGGCTCGGTGGTTGCGACGGGCATGCGCTGGCGTTGCGATGAAAGACGTGTTGATGACGATGACGGCTTAAGGGATCGGGGCCACATAGTTGATGGCGACGTCGGTGGCCAGAATGGCGGCAACAGTGGTCGATGCAAGTGTTCGATGAAAAGCCGAGGATCGACTGCGGCGGCTTGGCAGCGAAGGCTTGGGTTGCTGGGGCGAGGCGGCTGTGGTCGGCGGTGAGGGGGTGTCGGAGGCGTTCGGGCGTTGGAGGTTGCGTCAATGGCGAGGGTGAGCAAGGGAGAGTTGGGTGCTTGGTGGTGCTGTCGGGTTGGGTTGAGAGGAGGTCACCGGGGTGAAGTTACGGTGGTGGGTGCTGGGTCGTTGGGTGATGCGGTATGAGGCACGAGGGGCGGTTACGAGGGAGAAGCGGAGGCGGCCGTCGACGAGGGCTGAGTCGTGGCCGATGGAGGTAGTTCCGGTAGTGAGCTCGAACGGTGGGGTCGGCTGATGTGGGTTTTCTGGAGAAGTGGGGAGCTAGGTGGAGGAAGAGAGGAGGAGAAGGGAAGGAAGGCGAGGAGGTGGAGACGAGGTGATAGTCGTTTGTCGTCGTTGTCGGGGGTGAGGCAGGGGCGTTTGGAGAGAGGAGAGGAGGGGGAGAGAGAGAACGAGAGTTAGAGAGACGAGAAGAGATGAGCGAGATGGAAACGGGGTCGCGGGCGCGCGTGCGAACGTGGGTCGTGGTCGCGACGAAGGTGGGGCGTCGACGACGTGGGGACGTAGCGGAAAATCGAGCGGGAAAAGCACGAGTGAAGTGGGGAAGAAGGATACTGGGTCGGGTACAGGCGTGGTGAGGGACCGGGCCGGGCCGGCTGGGGTATTTTATTAATTTATTTGATTTAGTTTTGGGCTAAGGGATGGAAGTGGACCGGATTTAATAAAAGGGAAAGAAGACAAAGGGAGAAAGGAAATGAGGGTTGGGCTCGGGAAATGAGAATGTGGAAAGAATTTTGGGAAATAATTAGGAAGTTTGGGCTGAGGAATTACTGGGCTGGGATTTAAAGGTTTTTATTTGTTTAATCTGGTCTGTTTTTCTTTGGGCTGAGGAAGTGTGGGCCGGAAAAAGAAAAAGGAAAGAAAATAAGGGAAAAGGGAATTGGGCCGGGTTTGGGAATAAATAAAAATAGGAAAAACAGAGAAGAGTGGGCCGGCTTAGAAATTTAAAAAGGGAAAATGGAGAGTTAGGGTTTGGGTTAATTCATTAAAAAGAGTTTGGGAAAAATAAATAGAATGGGTTAAGGTTTAACAGTTAGCGTTAGGAAAATTAGGTGAAAATTAATTGGGAGAAATAGAAGTATTTAAGTACATAAGAATTTGTAATCTTGTTTGAAATACGGAAATAATTAAAAAGGGCTTGGTATTACAAACATTAACATCATAATTGATAAGAAAATATCATTAAATATTTTTGAATTCTAAACTCAAACAAATGATCCGAAATAAGAAGCTACATGCAACTATTTAGAAGTTACAAGTAACTGCTCAGAAGTTACATGCAACTGCTCAGAAGTTACATGCAACTTTTTTTAGAAGTTATAGGCAACTGGTTAAAAATTACATGCAACTGCTTACATGTTACAAGCAAGTTTTTACAAGTTGCAGGCAACCGTTTAGAAGGTACAGACAACTGTTTACAAGTTACATTCGAACCATGTTGTCGCTTTCGAGATGATCAAGACCAAACATTTCCTATTGGATTCACTCACAAAACACATTAATATCCAAGTTTGGGGCATCCTCAACGAGCAAGAAGGTAAATGAAGATTTAGTTTGTTGGGTAGTAAATGAAAGTGGAGTAAATGAGAAAAGATAATGAATAATGGGGAAAATAAATGAGATAATTCTTGTTCTGTTGGAAACATAGGTTTTTAGAGGGAAAATGGAGAATTTGGAAGGAAAAAAGGGTAGGTTAGAGCACTCAGTACTCAGTCCTTTAAGAAAAAATCAACAAAACACAATTAGGCATAGAAATTACAGACAACTGTTTATAAGTTACCGGCAACTCAATTGCAGATTTTTTCAAACAAATTGGTAGCTGTCTTATTGTGCTTGAGCACATGGATCACAAGGAACGGTTTTGAGATATACCAAAATACCCAAAGCTTTGAGTATTTCACGGCAAAATTGATTGGCCTAAGGGGTTTTCTAGATGTTGGAAAAGCCCACCATGGAGTTTCTCACATGTTTTTAAAGTGCCAGGGGTTTTTCAATAATTTACCCAAAAAATAGTGGAGAAAGGGAAGCCATTGCCACAAGGCCCACAACCAATAGAACCAAAAAGGTCCCTCCCTTTAATCACCACCGTTCATTCCACCTCAGCTTCCCAAAGCAATCACCACCCCCACACTTATATTGGATCCGAACTTAAAGTTGGGGTCCCATTTGGCCCACTGAGCACACCCCATTTTCTTTTGTCGGCTTCTAACAATACCCCACATTTAGAATTTTAAAAAATACAACTAAAAGAAACAAATTTGTTTTTGGGTCCTTTTATAATTGGATTTACTATAACTTGGTCACAGATACAGATTAATTTAGTACTTAATTGGTAACTTAAATACAAAATATTGGTTGGTCTCGTCACAAGGCAGGGGCCCTTAGGAAAATGAGGCCTAATAGTTAATTTTAAACACATTCCAACAATTACGCCACTAATGATACTTAAATATTTGGTATTTGTTGCGAATAAAACATTCTCAATGCTCATCACTGAGGGATTTTAGGGTCAGTGCATAATTTACGGAAGCATTGATTGAAGCCATCAATTTAAAAGTGGAAATTTTAAAAGTCTATTTTATATGAAACCCTTTAGTTTTGGCTCTTTACATAATGACTGACAGTTAATTAATGACTGACAGTTAATTATGATTTATAGATTGGACTAGTCTAAGAGACCGTGTCTTGCAAGAAAATGTTTGAAAATTTGTAAAAGACGAGAACTATTTATGGATGTTATTGCAATTTTAATGTTTATATTCAGATCAATCGAAATAAAAAGAATTTGATCTAAAATATCTAATTTAGAGCATATGTAAGAAATTAAATGGTTCTTTTCTCTTGAATTTTGAAACTAACCATTATATGTGTCTTTAATTTTTATTTTTCCCAAACCTTCCACAAACACTTGGAAGTAGAGTAGAATTCTAGGAGGACAATGCTTTTGAGCAAAGAAGCATATTCATTGGTAAAGCTTCCCACATTAAAAGCATAGCTCTTCCTGCAAACTTAGCTTTCTAAAAGAAGAAGATATCGATTCAATTCGCGAAAGGGCTGCATCCAAAAAGAAAGGGTAAAGCTTTCTTTTTATGTTGAATGTGATTCATTTGGTTACTGATGGAGGGCTTTATCTCCTTTAGATGTTACCTTCCGTTGATCTGCTGATGGCGGTGATAGATGGCTGAGACTTGATCTGGAGGCTGTCGCTCCTGAAGCGTGTGGATCTCAATGGATTTGAGGTTGTGGTTGCCGAGCTACCTGCAAGGAAGCCCCGGGATGGTTGTACCACCGAGGACCCTCCGACGGTCAAGTTAGAGAGGAAATCCGAGCAGAGCAACGGCTTAGTGGATTAAAAAATGGCTTACTTGAACCGTCTGAAGAAGGGGTTTATATAGCGGTGGCAGCAGGCGAGGCAGGCGCGAGAATCACGCCGACCGTTACGCTCCCGACGTCACGCCCGCGTAATGAGCAGGACCTCCCATTAATGGCGAGACAGGCTCGTTAATGGGGGATCGTGGTGACGTGGAACGTGGGATGTGGCCGGCGGAGATCTCGCGCATGACGAGATTCCCGGGATGGCGGTTACGCCTGCGAGCGGTGCTGTTGGTGTTAGTTATATGTATGCCCTAGAGGCCATTACTGTACATATGATGTATATTGTAGTGGATGCTAGGACGTATATAGGGAGGACTTTCTTGCTCGACATGATAGTATGCTATCTGGTTACACTTTACCTTAACGTGTACACTGACTGTCTCTTTGTTATATGTTGGTAAAGCCCTTAGGATGTGTACTTGACTACCGGGACTATGATGCAGATCATACTAGTGGGGACAGATAGTCTGTAAGTACATCCTTCAAAGTCCCTAGTCGTGGGTGTATCGAGACGGGGCATCGATATACCAGAGTAGACTAGCGTATACCTTCTCGACCCATACAGATGGGCGATGGATGATCCCATATCCATTGGTGTTTGACATCAGAGATGATATACGGGTGCTCAGTAGAGACTGGGTACACTGGACGGACTCGCCGAGAACTCCCAGATGGTATTATACCTTACGTCAGATGGCAGTTCTCTGGTGACACTGGTACAGAGTAGTCTGTTGACCCGAGATCGTCATAGAGTCTTGTGTGGTTCCCACTGTGCTTTGATTTCCATCTTACCACGTCCAAGAGGGCGTCCAAAACGGTGGTTTTTGGGTACAGTCCCGAGTCACATGGAGGCAATGAGCGATAGGAGGGGATTCGTCTCTCCCGGTATAGGGAGTTGATGTTGCGCTGTGTTCGATTGGCTATAACAGGAAATCCCTGGCCAGGGTTACTGAGATTTACTGGTAAGTGTTACCAGTGGTTTCTCGAATTGTTATAGACCTCATATCGACACGACTTATCGAGCTATTGGGGTCTGACGTTTACCACCCCTAGGCGAGATATGCGACATATCAGACGATCAGACCGGACTGTACGGTAGTGTTACTGGTTGGATTCACTGGAGTGTGAGCGGGCTTGCTCGTCGATCTTCTGATCGCTCAATACCCGGGTGGCCGTTACGTTTAGCAGACCGCTTTCGGCTTGTGGGTGTTTGATATGATCATCATCTGCTGCCGGCGTATTGACGAGTCTTTAGAGTCCTACACAGAGGTTTCCTGGCTCAAGCGAAACGAAATAGGAGCGCATATGAGATATGTGCGGGACCGAGAATAATACCAGTGTGTGATACTGTATTCGATTCTCGCGATATGTGACATTGATCGGTTATATGTGATATAGCCGGGTTATCGGATCAAGTGTTGATTCGATAAGTTGTTACTGTTGATATTAGTCAGTTATATGCGATATGACCGGGTCGTTAAATCAAGTGTTGATTTAATGATTTAATGCATAATTATATATTTGATATATTACTTTGCATTAACTAGTATCGGTTCACTTTAATTGGATTTTCTCACTCGGATGTGCGCATTGCATATGCGATATGATTTTGTGCACTTGCTTGTATCATGTTTGATGATACATGCTTTTTGGTTAAGTGTAAAGAATTAAACCTTGGTTAATGAAATGGTTAGGGTTTAATATTTCCTTATTCATTTTATTCATTTATTTATTCTTTTGGAAAAAGATAAGCAAATGAGAAAATGGTGGCATGTTTTGTTTTGTTCATGAAGCTTCATGAAGACTTTGACCAAGTGACCATTTTGTCTCATGCTTAACCTTAACCATCCCACTAACCATGATTGATTCTCTACACTTGACCATGGTTTGGTTATGATAAGTATTCTTTTAATTTTCTTTTTGGAATTAACTTATCATAACTTGTTCTTCTTCTTCTTCTTCACTTCAAGAAAAAGCTTGAAAGCTTTAATGGCAAAGTGAGAAATAGAGTGAGAAATCCAATTCTAAAGTCCACCCACTTTCTATTTCTTCATCCTCTACCTCTTGCCAAGTAGTAGAGTGTGTTTCCTTCACAAGTTTTCAAGGCTTGGTGAAGGTGGAGCTTGATCTAGCGATGCCTCGACGTAGATCATCTTCGGCATGGACATCGACGACCTAGCTCGCCATTTCTCCGACTAAGCCGACGCTAAAGCCCGGGAATTCATTTGGACAACGAGGGGACTTCGTTGCGGAGCTATGGAGGTGGAGCACCGGATCTACAAAGGTTGTATTTCCGTTTAAACTTTAGTTAAGTTGTTAACTAGTTTCTTTTTCGCCTAGATTTCTAGCCAACGATCCGTAGTCGGGTTTCTCGGCACCTAGATTTTTTGAAATTGGTATGGTTGATGCCTTGTGAGACCTCATGTGAGTGCCTAGGAACCCTACAGTGGTATCAGAGCCTAGCTAGAGCCTTAGGCGAAATCTAGACGCAATTTGAAGTCCGAACGAACCCGAAACCCAATTCCAAACATGCTCTCTGTCCTTTTTTGAAAATTGTGGATTTTTCGAAATTAAAAATATGCAGAAAATTAAGCAGGGTTTTGTAGGAATTACTGTAAATTTCGTGGACCTAATTCATCTAAACCGCCGCGGTTCCGCGGCATGAGCATGGCTCATGCGGCGGATCCGCGGCCGTACGGTCGATTCACACAGTAAAAGTTTCACAGTAATTCCTCCTTAGTTGTGCTGTATTTTCTGGGATATTTTAATATTTATTATAGAGATGAGTGTTTTGGGGTTGTTTTGGGGATTCGGTGTTTCGATCGGAGTATCAGATTTTGTCTATGTGGCCTTCCGGATAAATATTAGAATATGTTAAAAAGTTCGACCGGATATAAATACCCAATTTTTCCCCTGTCGGGAAATTCCAAGTGTTGGATTTTTCCGTGGTTTAAAGACGTTCTAAGTAGTGCAAGTAACGCGATGGACCCTCTAGAAGACAACAAACCTTAACTCGATTATGTGACCGTCTTGAACTGCCCTTTGAACCTTCGGGTTTGGGGCAGTACGGCGTGCCACATGTGAGGCGTTGGCTTGACCCTTCTACGGCTGGACCGTTGGTACTGAGGCACGAACTGAATGTTTTTAGACTTATTTCATGTGTTGATCTGTATCGGGAAAACTTGGGTGTTTGACTGTTCGATCGGAAAGTTTAACATTTTCTATTTATCTGGAATGGGATACAATAATTGGAATTCACAAATAGTTATGAGATAACTGAATGAATGTTATAAACATAGCAGTTTAGTCTCACTTGATCGGTTGCCACGGAATTTTGATGTGATCAAAAGTCCGTCGCAATCACGTAGCGTACGCGGATACTCGCCGGGTAAACTTAATAGACAGCCTCACCCCATAGCCCCGACCAAGTGACTGTAGGAAAACCCCGTCGCCGAAAGCATCCGTCCGGGTGCTCGCGGTAGCGGTGTTCCGCCTTGGTGCACTTCGTCGACGGTATCGGGGGTGCAGCCGTCTATTGAAGTTTGCGACGAGCATTCGATCAGGATGTCGGGAATCTTGTTGAATTGCCCGACTTGATATTGAAAAGTGTTTTCGATAATGAGACTAAAATGCGGGGTTTATAATTGTTAGGCATGTGATGTCTAAGGAATTCATTTGATTAGGCATGCGATATCTATGTAGATATTGCGGATTCCAACTGTTGTAGTTTTACACTTTCTTTTCTGTGACCGTAAGTGTAATATGTGATATCGCCGGTTTCGTTGCTATATGTCAACGACAATTGGGATGGACATATTTACTTACGTTGATGACATGTGATGTTATGTGTTGCTGGATATGTTATATTGGATTGTCGTGTTTGAATAGCCGGGTTTTTTTATGTGAGATGAGTGTTTTTCATTTTCATTCATGTAAAAACTTGTATGTAATATTATTTTATTGGGGCACTTCCAGGTTGCGGAAGATGTCACCGTTTGTATATTATTTACTTTTCCGCACTAGGATAGACCCAAGGAGGAGGGCACAAGTAACCGGGTTCTGGAGTCCAGTGGAAGACCAACTCGAGGAGTCGAGTCCGGGTCTCCTAACTCTAGAATTGGCAGGGTTGCTTGCCGCTCTCGTAGGGGTCTAGGGGTGTGGGTTTGGCTATTCATCACGACCGTGGAATCCGTGTTTTATACTGGCCCGTATTGAAAACACGGACGTCCTAGTATATCCAATATTTCATGTGATTCTTCTGCTGCGATATCTGTGATGTGATCATGTGATGTTCTTTTATAGATACAGTATATAGTATATATGATATATTATATAGACGTTACTTATGTTTTACACCCGTGCTAGCCCTGCCCCGCTCTGCCGTTAGTTACCTAACCTAACGGTGCACGAGAGGACATCGAGGCGAATGCGGATGGCATAAGTGTACGTCGTAGTTATCTGTGATGTTTAGGTACTTAAATGATGGGACTTCATTAATGTGATTAATGAAATAAAAGAAACTTAAGATGTTGTAGAATCGAATTTCAAAATAAAACAGGTAGCTACAGTTCTTGCTTTGCACAGCGGTATATGTGATATATCCTGCACCTTATTCGATGAGGAAAGGACCGAGATCCCTTCACCGGGAGTGACTCCTTTAGCAATAACTGGCAGATGCTACACACTCGGTTTGTCTTTTGATTGATTTTTAGAGTTTTTGCTTTGCACAGTGATATATATGATATATCCCGCACCTCATTCGACGAGGAAAGGACCGACGATCCCTTCACCGGGAGTGACTCCTTTAGCAAAACTAGAAAAGCCTAAAAAACATTCCATTTTCAAAATTCATTCGATTCTACAACGATATCAAGTTCATTACGCAATAGGTTTTCAGAAAAACCTGTCGTAGCCCTCCGTCATTTCAGATAAGTACTAGTTAGTATTCGTGCTGCGGTTGTTTGGCATGCGTCAAGGCGTAGTGTACGGTAGCTAACTAGTGCTTATCTGCTAGCATACGATGTGATTGGATTAGGGTATTCGTACGGCGTTGTTTGGCATGCGTCAAGGGTCGTACGGGTGGGTTTAATTCAATCAAGAAATGTACGGGTTGAACTTGACTAGCAGACTATGGGTTGTTTGGCATGCGTCAAGGTCATAGCGAGCTAGGGGCAAAATATTATCGGGAATTTCAAGTGCTGAAATTTGCAATGAGATTGCATACCTTCTATGAGATAGTTGGATCCCGATACCCGCTGCGAGTAAGAGTTACTCCTGGGAGAGTTTTACTTATTACAATTAGCCGATCAAGTAGGTGTCTAGAAAGGTGTCAACGGGGTTACGCCTCTGGGAAAACGAGGTTTACATTAATTAGGTTCGTGCGAAAGCACGGGGGACCTCACTCAAAGTACCGACACTGGCCTGGCTGAAAGATTGGCGAACTTGTAGTGTGTAATTAATCCCGGCTAGTCTTTCCTTTTAGGGTTTGAAGGAAGATTTGATAAAAAGCAGTGGGAGCCATCCTGATTAGATAAAATAAAAACCAATCTATTCTTGACAGAGCGCACGCTGAGTGCTTTCTTCTCTCTCTCTCCAGGTAGCGACCATATCACGCCTTAATAAAGATAATAATACGGAATATTGACCGAACCCGCTTGTTATACTGAGCTGGGGAACGTTGGTCCCGCTCCAACTTATAATTGTTATAAGACAGAGCAGGAAATTGAGGATTACCAGAATTCCCGTGCCGCCCAAACGAAGAGAGTGCATGCTGATGCATCATCTTCGGGTGTGTTCATTATACAGAACCGTTTCTCAGTATCCTTTACGTCCTGGGTATGTGATACCAGATCAGGATCCCAGATATGTAATCTGTTATACAGGGCTACAGATAGGTAGAGAACTGAGAACGGGTGATAAGTTTCATGAGGCAGAAAACGGGGCAAATGTTGCAGCCAAGTCTGTTGGTCACTGTCACCCTGTATTACAAATACATTGATTCTGAACGAATGTTATTAGATATCGAACCTGATATACAAAATCGTATCTATCTCTTTATTAGTAAAGAAATGATAAAATTTTATATTGTTGGATAATGTTTTGAACATTTCCTATATCAAAAGTTGATCGGTTCAGGCATGTTATCTAAAAGCATTGCTGTTCTAAATCAAACTACAGTTCTTAGTATACAGAACACACACAAGAGGAAGAGTTCAGAACTGAACGAATTCTTCTTGAGGCATTGTAGACTAGGTCAGATCAATGTGACCCGACTAGCTAGAGTTACATATAGATGCATATTTAAATCAGTTTGAATTTACATCTTGTGAAATTCGCCAGTCATGTCACAAAGATAAGATGACCATAGCTCCGTTTACTGGAAACAGAGAAAGAGTTAGTAAACTCTTGGGATGATACATGTTGATGTATGTAAGGTCCCCTGTCTACACATGCCAGGACTGGTTCTTTATACTTCATTACGTTCTCTGATGATCTTTCGAGTTTCTGACCTATGTTCCTGTTGAAACACAAGTCCGAACCTTTTGAGATATTCACAGAATATAAGCTAGAAGTAGAGAACCAAAATACGGGTATAAGTATTATGTCCTATAATGAGATCAGGGAGGAGAATACTTGTGCATGGAATTCCTGGACTATTCTAAAGGAGAATGAGATTCTCTCTCAGCATTACTCCTCTGTTTACACCATAGCACGATGGTATATCGGGGTGGAGCAATTACACCCTATGTGATAAGGTGTGCTCTATGATGAGTAATACTGAGTTACCTGTTTCCTTTTGGGAGTTATGCACTTGAGAAGCTGCATACCTATTGAATAGGGTTCCAATCAAATTAGTTGCCTACCACTTCATATGTGATATGGAAAGGGAAGAGCCCATGTCTTAAGCTAGTTAAGATTTGGGGTTGTCCGGCCTATGTCTAAAAGCAAAATCCGGACAAACTCGAGGCAAGATCTGTTATGTAGAACTGGAAATGTTCCAGCTATACAAACTGCAGCTGATGATTTGAAAGAACCAAAGGATTCAATAGTTACCAACGAACCTCAGCCTCTCCGCCGATCTAGTAGGGTTCCTCACCCACCTGAGAGATACTTCGGTTGCTCTATGACAGTGGGAGCGAGGATTGCATCATGAGATGATGACCCAACTAGCTTCGAGCTTGCCATCAGGAGTGGGACTCCGTAAGAATGGCTGGATGCTTAGTGATCTGAGATGGAATCCATGTACACCAACAAAGTATGGACTTTGGTTGCTATATCTGAAGGGTTAAATCCCTATCAGGAGCAAGTATATCTTGAGAAGATTACTTGGTGTAGATGGAAAAGTTGAGACTTTCAAAGCTAGACTTGATAAAGGTTTTCGTCATCGACCAGGCGTGGATAATGATGAAACCTTTTCCAGTACCTATGCTTAAGTCCATCCAGATACTACTTGCCACGGCTACATACCATGACTACGATATCTGGTGGTTGGGTGTCATGACAGCTTTTCTAAATGATGTTTTAGAAGAGTGCGTCTATAAGTACACAGCCAGAGGGCCTCGTAGACAGTGGGAGCAGCGGAAACGTGTGCAAGATACTTTATAGGATAAAGCAGGTATCGCGGAGTTGGAACGTCTGTTTTGATGTGTTAGTCAAAGAGTTTGACATCATTAAAATGGTAGATGAACCTTGTATAAACAAAAAGGTAGTAGGGAGTATGGTGCTGATCCTCGTAGAGTACGTGGATGACATACTCTTGATAAGAAAGAAGTTTCCTATGCTACGCTTGGTCAATCTCCGCTTATCACAATGATTCTCCACGTAGGATCAAAATGATACCTACTAAATCCTGGATTTTGGATCTATGAGATAGATCTAAATGGATGTTAGGATTCTCACTAGTTGTAGTAAGATGGTATCAATCGATCCTGGGGAGAATCACTGGAAGGATTCCAGGGTGATAAAGACGACTGAGTGTCAGTCACAGGCATTGTCTTAATCCTCAGTAGAGGGACGGTATGTTGGAAGAGTTCCAAGCTAGATACCGTGACATACTAGACGATAAAGGCAGGATACATTGCTACTTAAGATGCTACCCTAGAGGCTGTTTGGGTGTATATTGGTTCATGAGATGAACTACGTTCCTACCATTGTGAGACAATGGAGTTGTGGCTTATGCCAAGGAACGCAGGTCCCATCAGTGATCCAGACATATTCTAAGGCAGTATCACTTGATCATGGAGATGGTTGATCTCCAGGGTGATCGAGATTTGGAGAGTAGACTCAGAAGACAAACACAGCGGATCCACTCATAAAGGCCTGTTCCCAGAGAGAGACTTTTATGGGATGGTTGAGTATGAGATACTACAACCACTGCTACAGATGGCCCTAGTGCAAGTGGGAGATTGTTAGTTATATGTATGCCCTAGAGGCCATTACTGTACATATGATGTATATTGTAGTGGATGCTAGGACGTATATAGGGAGGACTTTCTTGCTCGACATGATAGTATGCTATCTGGTTATACTTTACCTTAACGTGTACACTGACTGTCTCTCTGTTACATGTTGGTAAAGCCCTTAGGATGTGTACTTGACTACCGGGACTATGATGCAGATCATACTAGTGGGGACAGATAGTCTATAAGTACATCCTTCAAAGTCCCTAGTCGTGGGTGTATCGAGACGGGACATCGATATACCAGAGTAGACTAGCGTATACCTTCTCGACCCATACAGATGGGCGATGGATGATCCCATATCCATTGGTGTTTGACATCAGAGATGATATACGGGTGCTCAGTAGAGACTGGGTACACTGGACGGACTCGCCGAGAACTCCCAGATGGTATTATACCTTACGTCAGATGGCAGTTCTCTGGTGACACTGGTACAGAGTAGTCTGTTGACCCGAGATCGTCATAGAGTCTTGTGTGGTTCCCACTGTGCTTTGATTTCCATCTTACCACGTCCAAGAGGGCGTGCAAAACGGTGGTTTTTGGGTACAGTCCCGAGTCACATGGAGGCAATGAGCGATAGGAGGGGATTCGTCTCTCCCGGTATAGGGAGTTGATGTTGTGCTGTGTTCGATTGGCTATAACAGGAAATCCCTGGCCAGGGTTGCTGAGATTTACTGGTAAGTGTTACCAGTAGTTTCTCGAATTGTTATAGACCTCATATCGACACGACTTATCGAGCTATTGGGGTCTGACGTTTACCACCCCTAGGCGAGATATGCGACATATCAGACGATCAGACCGGACTGTACGGTAGTGTTACTGGTTGGATTCACTGGAGTGTGAGCGGGCTTGCTCGTCGATCTTCTGATCGCTCAATACCCGGGTGGCCGTTACGTTTAGCAGACCGCTTGCGGCTTGTGGGTGTTTGATATGATCATCATCTGCTGCCGGCGTATTGACGAGTCTTTAGAGTCCTACACAGAGGTTTCCTGGCTCAAGCGAAACGAAATAGGAGCGCATATGATATATGTGCGGGACCGAGAATAATACCAGTGTGTGATACTGTATTCGATTCTCGCGATATGTGACATTGATCGGTTATATGTGATATAGCCGGGTTATCGGATCAAGTGTTGATTCGATAAGTTGTTACTGTTGATATTAGTCGGTTATATGCGATATGACCGGGTCGTTAAATCAAGTGTTGATTTAATGATTTAATGCATAATTATATATTTGATATATTACTTTGCATTAACTAGTATCGGTTCACTTTAATTGGATTTTCTCACTCGGATGTGCGCATTGCATATGCGATATGATTTTGTGCACTTGCTTGTATCATGTTTGATGATACATGCCTTTTGGTTAAGTGTAAAGAATTAAACCTTGGTTAATGAAATGGTTAGGGTTTAATATTTCCTTATTCATTTTATTCATTTATTTATTCTTTTGGAAAAAGATAAGCAAATGAGAAAATGGTGGCATGTTTTGTTTTGTTCATGAAGCTTCATGAAGACTTTGACCAAGTGACCATTTTGTCTCATGCTTAACCCTAACCATCCCACTAACCATGATTGATTCTCTACACTTGACCATGGTTTGGTTATGATAAGTATTCTTTTAATTTTCTTTTTGGAATTAACTTATCATAACTTGTTCTTCTTCTTCTTCTTCACTTCAAGAAAAAGCTTGAAAGCTTTAATGGCAAAGTGAGAAATCCAATTCTAAAGTCTACCCACTTCCTATTTCTTCATCCTCTACCTCTTGCCAAGTAGTAGAGTGTGTTTCCTTCACAAGTTTTCAAGGCTTGGTGAAGGTGGAGCTTGATCTAGCGATGCCTCGACGTAGATCATCTTCTGCATGGACATCGACGACCTAGCTCGCCATTTCTCCGACTAAGCCGACGCTAGAGCCCGGGAATTCATTTGGACAGCGAGGGGACTTCGTTGCGGAGCTATGGAGGTGGAGCACCGGATCTACAAAGGTTGTATTTCCGTTTAAACTTTAGTTAAGTTGTTAACTAGTTTCTTTTTCGCCTAGATTTCTAGCCAACGATCCATAGTCGGGTTTCTCGGCACCTAGATTTTTTGAAATTGGCATGGTTGATGCCTTGTGAGACCTCATGTGAGTGCCTAGGAACCCTACAGTTGGTCGGTCGATGAGACCGAGGAAGATGACCTCGGCGGGAGAGCTCGCGGAGGAGCGGGAGAGCCGAGGTATCTTGGCTCTGCTCGAACCCAGAGGCGAGCTGAGAGGGCCGAGGAGGCTCGGGCCTGTGATAGCCCGGAGATGAGCCGTGGAGCCGAGAAAGCCAACTGTGCTGGGGGCTCGGAGGTGAGCCAGCATTTGCTTGTAGGATGGGCACAGGAGTAGTCTGGTCGGCCGCTGTAGGTCCTTTCCTGTGAGCCCTGGGACACGTCGTTTGCCACGTGTCCTGATTTGGGAGGTCGCCGATATCTAGCATCATCATTAGCCCCCCACTCTTGTCCCGACTAGCTGACGGGTCGGGTCGAGAGTGGTTTGCCGGGTCACCCGAGGTGAGCTTCTTTTCGAAGATATCGTCAGGGGTGTCCCTGGGCGATCGGTTGTTTTTCCGGGTAATGTCAGCGGATCAGGGCGAGATCTCCGCATTAAAGAGGGTGCGCCGGATCGTGTGCCCTTTTGCTGAAGCGACAGGCCACGTATTGGGTGCCGGTTGGCTGATGTGACGTGCCGCAGGCTTCTGGCGTCCTATGGGATGCTGCCAATGCGCTTGCGACAGGTGGAGCGATCTTGGCCGTCGAGTGTACTGAATCGTTTTGGTGGGAGTCGACCGTTGCCGCTGGATAAGAACGTCGGCTGTATAAATCGAAGGGAGGCCTGATTAAGAGTATCTCTCTCTTCCCACTTTCCTCATTCTGAGTCTTGTTAGCTCGGCGCTCTCCCCTTTAGGTCGGATCTCAGTGTTTTCTCTTCTCGAGGATTTCTTCCCATCAGGTTAGATGTCTTGCTTCTTCTTCCTCTTTTTCTGAGTCGAGCCTCTTCTCCCTTCTGGCAGGACAGATGGTTCGATCCCAGACTCTTGGTGCCTTCAGCGCTCAGTCCTTGGGGGAGGGGCGGTGCGGCCGTGCCTCCGACTGACTTGAACCTTGTGCCAGATGTGCCTCCGATGGAGGGGCCACCTGCCCCGTCACGAGCTCCTGACGATTTTTCCGGTGGCGGCCAAAGGCGTACACGGGTTCCTGAATCTCAGACGAGGAATGCAGGAGAGGGAGAAGATGGGGTTCCTCTTAAGCGGAAGAGGACGGTCTCTCGTGCGCCACTGACGGAGGTTCCGGAAGGGACTCCCGTGCAGGAGGGGGACGTCCAGTTTGTGGTCCCGTCAGGGCTTTCCGTTGCCGCCAGCCTTCTTGCTGGTATGGAGGAATCGGCCGGGGGCCATATGCCGCGGGGGACCCTGAGGGCCCAAATGGCGGCTATCGCACAGGAGGCGGTTCAGGTATGTACTCCCTCATGTGTTACTTCAGGCGACCTTTTCTTAGTTCGGGTGGCCTTAAGTTTCCCTGCCATTTTCCGCCAGGTCCTTCAGCACTGTGCCCTTGTTACTCGTATGGAAGCCGAGGGGGTTATCCAGGCTGCGAGGTCAGCAGAAGAGTCTTCTTCAAAGGTCGAGGGTCTGCGACTCGAGTTGCGTCTGGAGAGGGAGAGGTCGATCGTCCTCAAAGCACGGTCAGAAACCGCGGATCTCACCATTTCAAAGTGCCGGGAGTCCTATCGCCGCCTGAGCGAGTCCCACCAGGACGTCAAGGCGAAGTTGGCAGATCTGGCCGATCGCCTTGCAGCCATGGAGAGGGAGAGGGATGCAAGCAGGCGGGATGCCGAGGCGGAGCTTGCCGAGATCCGAGCCAGAAAGGCGGTGACTGATTACAAGGGGTCGGACCAGTTTTACGTCGACCTCGGCGAGGCCTCCGTCGTTGCATGGAACAAAGCTCTCGATGCCGTCAAGGAGCAGCTCTCGGAGCTTGCTGACGGTGAGCTTAGAGCCCGAGTCCCACTTTCAGTGGTCGTGCCCCCGGTCGACAGCGATGAGGGAAGCGAGGTCTAGGCCGTGTTTGCTGCCAGAACTTCCCTTTTGTAAACCTTCGGGTAATTTGGTAAGGCTGGGGAGCCCATAATACCCTTGTAAAGACTCTTGGCTTTGTGAATAGAAAATTCTTTTTTCTCGCAGTAGTGTTTGTGCTTGTACTTCCTTTTGTTGGTAGACAATTGTATTCGCACAGTACTGCTTTTATGTTCGGCATGTTCCTCGTCTAGCGATTACTCGTCGACTTGAATCTGATCACTTGCCGAGTGTGCGAGGACCGGCAGGAAGACGTTATCCCCATGGCCCCGAAGTCGAAGTGGAGATTGCTAAGATGTTGATTGACCGGACGCCTCTTGTTGAGTTCATGTTCCTTAGTTGCTGGAGGGGCCGTGCGTGGCCTACCAAGGATGGGGCCGAGCAGGGTAATTGCTCGGTGTCTCTTGATGAGGGCTTTGATCCTTAGAGCGGGAGGGACCGTGAGTGGCCTACTAAGGATGGTGTCGAGCAGGGCAGCTGCTCGGTGCCTCTTGGCGAGGGCTTTGATCCTTAATCTTTGGAGGGACCGTAATTGGCCAGATAAGGATGGGGCCGAGCAGGGTAGCTGCTCGGTGCCTCTTGGCGAGGGCTTTGATCCTTAGCGCGGGAGGGGTGGTGAGTGACCTACTAAGGATGGCCGAGCAGGGTAGCTTCATGGTGCCTCTTGGCGAGGGCTTTGATCCCTGGTTTGTTGGGGTAGGGAGCTACCGGCCAGAGATAACCGAGAAAGGGCGGGCCCGGTTGCCTCTTGCGAGGGCTTTGATCCTTAAGTACGGGCTGAGCAGAGTTACTGCCCGGTGCCTCTTGGCGAGGGCTTTGACCCCCAGTTTGGTAGGGAGCTACCAGCCAGGGATAACCGAACAAGGGCGGGTCCGGTTGCCTCTGGGAGGACTTTAATCCCTGGTTTGTTGGGGCAGGGAGCTACCAGGCAGGGATAACTGAACAAGGGCGGGTTCGGTTGTCTCTTGCGAGGGATTTTCATCCTTAGTACGAGAGGGGCCGTAAGTGGCCTACTAAGGATGGCCGAGCAGGGTTACTTCCCGGTGCCTCTTGGCGAGGGCTTTTTGTCCTTAAGGATGGCCGAGCAGGGTTGTTGCCGGGTGCCTCTTGGCGAGGGCTTTGATCCCTGGCATTATGAGGTAGGGGAGCTGCCGGCCGGGGATAGCCGAGCAGGGTAGCCGCTCGGCTACCTCTTGGTGAGGGCTTTGATCCCCGGCGTTGTGAGGTAAGGGAGCTACCGGCCAGGGATAGCCGAGCAGGGTAGCTGCTGGGTTGCCTCTTGTTAAGGGCTTAGATCCCTGGCGTTGTGGGGTAGGGAAGCTATCGGCCAGGGATAGCCGAGCAGGATAGCTGCTGGGCTGCCTCTTTATGAGGGCTTTGATCTTTGGCGCTGGAGGGGCCATAGGAGGCCTGCCAAGGATGAACCAAGTGGTGAAGCTGCATGGTTGCCTCTTTGTGAGGGCTTAGATCCCTGGCGTTGTGGGGTAGGGAAGCTACCAGCCAGGGATAGCCGAGCAGGGTTGTAACAACTCCATTTTTAATGTACAAAGAATTGATTTAAATTCAATGTATACTTGGAGTATTTATTGTGGCTGATATCTCTTTAAGTATTTATTTCACTCCATAATTACAAGAAAGAGTTTGTAGCTCATTGGTAATACCTTGCACTGCTGAACCAAGCCACCAGAGTTCAAATCCCATGCCCCACATTATTTTTGTATTTATTTTGTTTTAAATTCTTTTGGAAGTCAACAGTCAAAACGCCATAACTCACAAAACTTAAACTGAACAATAAAATCTAAAAATACCATAAATCCCCTCTAGAGTTTCCCCGGCCCCCGACCCTCCGACTCGGCCCGACTCGGGCCGGCGCCGTCGGTCGGACTCGGCCGGACGGCCGAGTCGTCAACACGGAAAAGTTTCCCCTTGACCTGGTCCACCCCCTGCACACTTTAAATGGTCGGATCGGTTACAGATAGCACAATAAATCCCTTTTACTCCAAAATTTTAATGATTTTAATGATGTTTATATATTTTTATATATTTTTAATTAAAACCCTAACCCTAGCCTAACCCTATATAAACACCCCATACCCTCTACCCTCTCATCCTAAATTTCTAAGTCCACTCTCTCAAAATTCCAAGAGAACTTGGTACGTTAGAAAACGAGCGAAAGGCGAAGCACTGACGAAATCGACGGCGAAATTCCGGTGATCGTGCCAGGATCTCTCAACGACGATTCGACGCACCAGCAAACCCTCTACCTCCATCTCACTCTCTAGTGTTGTCCAAACCCGTAAGTCCCCCTTTTCTAGCTTTCTTTTCCTTCATAAAAATACGAACTTATAAACCCGACGAAAATCGGAACAAACCGATTTCCGGTTCGGTTTTCTATAAAATCTCACTTATCACCAATTCCATAATGCTTAAACATCTTCATGTTGACTACTGATTATTGCAAAAAATATATATTAACCGTAATCAGAAACGGCGTCGCTTTGCAGCTAGCCGGTGAATACGGGTCGATCCACAGGGATGTGTAATTTTCCTAAATGTTTTCACGAGTTGATTCCAATGGTTGTTTGGTTTTGTTGATTGATTTTAAAAACTAAGTTGTACGATGGTTAAAGAACTTGTTAGGGTTAGGTCTAAAGTAGGGTTGATAAGATTGATATTAACACCTCTTTCAATGCCTTCGATTAAAACTTTTTAGAAGTCATAACAATTATTAGTAAAGGGGATTAGGATGATTGGGAAGAAACGAAGTTTCTTCCTCTTGATCCTTGTCCGTCCTTTCCTACTAATTGCTATAACCTTCATGGACGTCATGCATGTCCGGTCTTTTATACTACGGTTTCACCGTTACCTCGTGGGTAGGGTGCCGTAGGGAGCGGATCATGCATGCATGCATGAAGTTCTACTTATGAAAATTTATTGGCATTGAAGGAGATGAGAGATATTCATCTCTCAATCCCTCCCTTGTTCCTAACCCTAACAAGCGAGAAAATTATTCGCTCATTAGGGGATCTTCTAAAAGTAACATTTTGAAAACACTTACCGATTGCATTTAAAAGAACTACACTAAATTAAACTAGGGCAAAAGATTAATTAGATCTAGGGCAATAATTAAATTAACACTAAGGCAGAAATTAAAATTAAAAACTTACAGAAAAATGATGCTCTTAATCTCCCAAGAATTCTGAAATTTTATTGATTGAAAAGAGGCATAGGGTTTACAATATTTTGATTACAATTTATAAGTAAACAGGAAAAACTAGGGTTACAGATTCTCGCGCATGTGATTTTACAGATATGCCCACGAAAAATCCCAACTCTCGCACCGACGCACCGACACCCGAAATTTCCACCGACACGGGCACTAATCGGCCGCGGAACCGTGGCATTGGTTGGCTTGGGCCGCGGTTCCGCGGCCCTTTGGTGAGTTCAGATCACCAAATTTCCTGGTCTGCATACTGGGTATTTGGGCTTTTTTATTCTTCACTACTTTTCTCTGTTTGGCTTCTTATTTTTCTCCAGATCTTCAGTGAAAATTTGTATTGGTCTTTTAACTGTTTCACTTTGACATGTTTGGACCTTGCGTTTCCTTGTACCTATGTGAACTGTTATTAGTCTAGGCTTGACTAGGATCCGTCTACTTGTTGGTCAAAAGTCCTTTTTTTGTGTCTTCTTCTGTCTCTTTCACTGTCTTCGCTCCAAGAACCTGTATCCTGTAATATGCAGCAGACATGCGTCAAAAGCACCTGTTTATTTATAAAATGAATAAGAATGGGGACTGTAAAATGCAATATTATGGTCTGAACAAATACCCACAAACTTATCTTTTGCTCGTCCTCGAGCAAACTTATTATTTTATTCTCGATAAAACCTAACCGCACTTTCGCAGGAAAACGCGACTGCACTGAGCATGTGCAACAAGCCGCTAAACCTCAAGGTGTCCCTAGTAGGAGGAGTGTTGTCTCCTGAGGGTTTTCAGCGGATTACACCCACAAAATCCTATCAATTTGGCTTTTACGACAATAATTCTCCAATTAGGTTTTCTAACACAGAATTCTATTATCATCGACTCATAAATTATCCGCCCATATTCTTCACACTTCCTCATCATTTAAGTTAAGATTATATATGTTTTATAGAATCATTCAGCTTTCGGCATTTCTTAAGTTTTCCTTTTAGGGTTCCATCTCTACTTAGGAATTTTTCTATCAACTCTACTAAAGATACAAGTTTTATTCTTCATTCCTTTCTCTTATCTAAACTCTAATCACATATCCCCACGTGTGTGTATAGATCACCCCTACACTTGGAAATTCAAATTAAGCAATCATACCCTTGTCCGTTGTCCAAAGCACTTATTAATTGGTGAATTTTTAATTGAATTTCGTTTACACATCTTTCATGCGACCGTTAATACTTCTTGAGGTACCAACAACCGATTACAAGATGCGTTAGCACTTTAAAGCGTACTTCCTAGTTTTGCAACACCCAAGGCTTTAGCAGTGACTCCCAAACCAGTTAGTCTAAGGCACTAGGTGATGAAGCACCCTCGCTAAATATTTTTTATTTTTACAGTCTTAAGTAATCACAAAAACCAGTGTCCATTTTTTTCTTTATTCACTTTTTTTTCCTTTTATTTTCATTGTACTAAAGACTTTAGACAAGAGCATTTCAAGGTCTCTTCTACTATTCCAAGTTTCAAGGTGCGTGATTGTGCATTTCGTAGGGTATATATTTTCAGAATCCATACTTAAGTCAGGAATTATTTTTCAAACTTATACTCTAATAAGAACATCAATACTTTTCCTTTGCTTCGACTTAGCCCAAGAAGTGAACCCAAAATTTGCCTATTTCAAAATAAACTACAAAGACATATATTTTCTACCGTTAATCTTTAAAGAAGGTTATTTTTAGGGTTTTTAATTTACCCAGTCTAAGATCTAGTTGTTCGTAGCTAGTTAACCTATTTGTCAAACTCAAGTTAAATATGACCAAAATTGAATACAATAATTTTTTATAAATTTTTTTGAAAATTTTCAATTTTTATGGGTTTTCAAATAATATGCGAATGCAAAAATATGTACAAATGAATGCGAAGGAAGAAGACGTACCGAGCATACCCCCAAACTTGAACTTGACAGTGTCCTCACTGTCATGCTGCACCAATAGGGTGAAAATGTCGGCACTCCCCTGTTTATTTATTTTTTTTTTCCTTATTGTTTAAGGAAAAACAAAAATATATACAGAAAGGCCCCCAAACTTCAGTGCAACAATGTTAGACATTACTGCCAGACTTTGCACAGACCAAACATCAACACCAATCAGTCGAAAAATTTATCTGTAAAGAGTGTCGGTTGGCGGAAGAACATGTTGTACCGATCCAAAAAGAATTGGGGAAGATAGGAGTGATGGTCGTGAAAGTGTGGAAGTGAATAGATATGATGTGGTGATGAATCAAAATGAGAATGAGAATGATTAGCAGTCAGTGGAATATTGGCATTCTCATAGCTTATTAAAAGAAATGGGGGTGGTTCAACTTCTAAAGGAGGAGGTTGACTCACCACAATACCCCCAAAATGTTTCTGTGGGTCCTTTATTGACTTGGCATCATCCATCAATTGCATATGATATTCAATTATGAGGGAACTAATCCTCTCGATGTCCGCCATAGTCCAACCGAAAACTTGCCGCCTATCTTGTAAGACCTTTAAAATAGCGTTCTCTTGCTCGAAGGCTAGAGAGGCTGATATTATAATGGGAAAAGTCTCATTCTCACATATGTAAGCATATTTAAGGTGGGGCGGCAAGGACATGAGTTCAAGTTTCGGAGGCGAAAGAATCATTGCGGAATCTACCTCGAACTCAAAGAACTCCAACACAGGTTCGAAATCACTACAAACAACCGATTCGGATGGTTCAACTAACTCATCCAAAAATTCAAAAGACTCATATTCGGCCAGTGAGTCGTCATTGTCCGAAAAAGTGAAACTTTCATTATCAATATCGGTTGTGTCGACTGTGGTAGGCTTAAGGAGGGACGCACTAGTGGCGTCAAAACTGTTCTCATCAAACAAGAAACTTTCAAACTCACAGTCCTCCTGCGTGATTTTATGAATAGAGCAAACTTCTCGTGTACTAGTATTAGGCATGGGGGGCAGACTTCCTGACCTGTAAATATTGAACTCACTAGACGTCTTCCCGAAGGATAGAGTCATGGAGCCATTGCGACAGTTTATTAATGCATTGGAAGTGGCCAAAAATGGTCGACCAAGAATCACCGGAATTTGGTTCCGTGAGTTAGCAACAGGTTGTGTATCCATAACAATAAAATCAACGGGGAATATGAACTCCCCAACTTTGATCAACACATCCTCTAGCTCACCTCTTGGATGGGTGATTGATCGATTAGCCATTTGGAGAGTACAACGAGTGGGTTTCAACTCTCCAACCCCTAATTGTTCGTTCACGGAATAAGGTAGCAAATTGACACTAGCACCAAGATCTAATAGTGCTCTACACGAATGAATGCATAGTGAAAGTCAGTCTTGGTCTTGGGGTAATATCATCTTTCCTGCCAATCTGCTTTCAAGCATTCCTGCGAGCCTCTGTCCTTTATAAGGCAATCCTGTCCCTAATTGTTATCGAAATAGTAGGACAACCGGGGTCCTTTTGCTTTTGGGGTAAAGAATTGATAAGAGCATCGCTAATAGCACCAGCCACAAAAACTTTCTTTGGTACTTGTGACTTCCTCTTTTTGGTGCATAAGTCCTTTAAGATTTTTGCATATGAAGGAACTTGTTGGATCGCATCCAAAAGAGGGATATTTATGCTCACCTGTTTGAACAGCTCAACAATCTTCTCCATTTGTGGAGTTGGTTTATTGGATCTCAACCGGTTTGGAAATAGAACATTTTGAAAGGTTGTTGAGTCCAATTTTTGTGGATCAGATTGTTGAGCTGGAACGGAATCCCGTGTAGATGTGTTCGTGTTGTGAGAAGTGGGTCCGTTCGAGCTAGAAGGAGTAGAGCCTTGTGAATGATGGAGAACAGGCTCTAACGAAGAAGAAGAAGGTGAAGAAGAACCACCGGCAGGGGTGTCATCGTGAATACCCACATTGTTTTGCAACATTTTTCCCGATCTCAACATGGTCACAGCGTTTACGTTATGAGTTTGCTGTTGATTTGCAGCATGTGCGTGACCGGGATTAGGCAGTGGTTGAGATGGGAGCTTTCCTTTTTCGCGCTCGCTCAAAGCTGCATTGAGTTGTGCAATTTGTGCTTCAATAGATTTTATGCTTTGATCGTGTGAGGCACTGTTTTGCACCAAAGATTGAATAGAAGTCTCCAATCTAGCTGTAGATTGTGTAGATTGCTTTAGGAACGCATCTAGACTTCTTTCGAGCGAACTAACTTTGTCATTGTTAGGTTGAACAAAATTGTTTGGCGCGTAAGAATTGTTAGGCACAAAATTGTTCACCTGATTAGGGTAATGTTGCTGTTGAAATTAAGTTGTGGAGGTGCTTGTTGTTGTTGTGGAGAAGGCCCTTGATAATTGTTATTTCCTTGGAATTGTTGATTTTGGTTTCAAGCAAAATTTGGGTGACTCCTCCACCCCGGATTGTATGTCGAAAAGTATGGATCGTTTCTCTGTCGTTGCTGAAAGGCAGCATTGACTTGATCCTGTCCTTGAGTAGATGCATTGTAAGGACACTCTTCGGTTAAATGTGATGGAGCCGAACAACAAGCACACACAGTTCGTGAAGACATAACAGGGGCAGGAGAAGACGACGAGATTTTGGTCTCAATCGCTTCTAGCTTTTTCGTAAGAGCGGCCATCTCGGCCTTCATAGCAATCGACATCTCTACTTGATGTATGCCTGCCCTAGATTGACCACTAGAAGAAGATGATGTGGTTTTGGTACTCTCCCACTGAATTGTTTGCTCACTAAGATCCTCTAGAAACTGCTACGCTTCGTCACTAGACTTGGAGAGAAAATGACCTTGACATATGGTTTCTAGCAACTACTTCGTTGCCGAGTTCAATCCTTCGTATAATGTTTGGCAAAGTTGCCAACTTTCGATCCCATGATGAGGGCATTGAACGAGTAGGTCTTTGAATCTTTCAAAACACTTCCAAAATGGTTCGTGAGGAAGCTGTGAAAATTGTATTATTTCATTACGGATTCTAGCAGTTTTGTGATGAGGATAGAACTTTTTAAGAAAAGCTTTCACAAACTCGTCCCAATTTCTAATGGAATATGATGCGGTGCTGTATAGCCACTTCTCGGCTAGGTCACATAAGGTAAAAGGAATGACCCTTAGCCTTATAGCGTCATCACTTAATTGGGTCGTTTTCATCATAGCGCACACATTTTGGAATTTATTGATAAAGATATAAGCATCTTCAGATTCCAAACCATGAAATTTTGGCAGCATATTGATGAAATGTGGTTTTATTTCAAAATTGTCCCCATTTGCCGGTGGGGGTGAAAGACAGGTAGGTAAAGAAGTGCGGACGGGGTAGAAGAGATCCTGGAGCGCAACTCTTGCGGGCGCTTCAACAGGCGGTTGATTCGGGTTATTTGCACCTAACGGAGGTGGAATCATTCCCGTCGGTAAGGTATTGTTGGGGTTGAATCCCGACATGCCTTCGGAAGAAGAATTTGAAGGTGGAGGTAAGAAAGTGGACAGAATGTCGGCTTCGGTGTCGAAGGGTTCGTCGGTCGGTACCAACGAAACACGGACTAATCGGGCGTTAGTATCCCTAGTCCAAAGTGACATACACTAAAGGGGTAGTGTAGTCAGAAAAAAATTGAAAAACAGAATGTGGAGGTAAGATAACGTCAATGAAGCGAAGTGGTGTAAGTGAGTTGCAAGTTTTCTTTAGCGACAAGTTGCAAGTTTTGAAAAGATTTTTCTCTTTTTTTTTATTATGTAAGAATGTTTGCAAAGAGATTTTTGAAAAGAGACTTGTGACACAAATGTATCAACCACACATGCACAATCAGGCCTAGATCTAGGGTCACCTAGGTCAGCTAGACAGCTCCTAACTGTTCCAAAGGGCTAGATAGGACCTCAAACCGCCTCTTCACCGCCAATTGCGGCCAGGTAAGTGCCAGGTAAGTGGGAAGGAACCATAGTAGTGGGCCTAATTAAAAACCACTAGTCTTTGACACACTTGCCTAGGCACCGCAAAGTCAGTTAGGATAAACGGCTGATGCCTATACTAGTCTTCTGTCCTAATGAGCGCGACGTCCTTAGGGCTGAGTCTAATATTTTTTAATTTAAGAGTGGTCAATGCAAATGCTTTAAGTGCTTTCTGGGGTCCTGGGAAGGGTAATGAAATCCCCACCCAATCTGAGTTTGGTCAATAGCCCCTTAAAGTCCAATTAATATATGCAAAACATTAAATTCACTTGCAATCAATTTTTTAGCGCGGCGCAAAGAAACCTGCAGAAAATCTGTTATTTAGAAGGGGGAGAAAGAATTTTAGCGCAAAGAAATCCTGCAAAAAGTTTTGACAATGGATATATTGTAGGTTACAGAAGGGAGAAGGAGGAAACAAACCATGCAAAATTGATGCGCTGATGTTGCCAACATGCGGCGGAACCGCGGTTCTAGGCCCACTTTTGCCGCGGAAGCGCGGTCTTCTGGAGGGACCACTCTCTGAAAAAAATTGTACTGCTCTGTTATCAAATTTCCCCTCTGTTCTGATGTGCACTTTTCTGTTTAGCCTTCTGTAAATTTCCAGATTCGCGATTCTTCGCTGTTCCTGCAAGATTCAAACAATAAAACCCTTCATACAGATAAAAATTGATAAAATGTTTTTGTATTTTTTTTCTATTTTCAGATTTTTATGATTTAAAAAATTTATATCAACCCGAAATTACACAAAAGAAATTTTACGCCATTCCCAGCAACGGCGCCATTTGATTGTTGCAAAAAATATATATTAACCGTAATCAGAAACGGCGTCGCTTTGCAGCTAGCCGGTGAATACGGGTCGATCCACAAGGATGTGTAATTTTCCTAAATGTTTTCACGAGTTGATTCCAATGGTTGTTTGGTTTTGTTGATTGATTTTACAAACTAAGTTGTACGATGCTTAAAGAACTTGTTAGGGTTAGGTCTAAAGTAGGGTTGATAAGATTGATATTAACACCTCTTTCAATGCCTTCGATTAAAACTTTTTAGAAGTCATAACAATTATTAGTAAAGGGGATTAGGATGATTGGGAAGAAACGAAGTTTCTTCCTCTTGATCCTTGTCCGTCCTTTCCTACTAATTGCTATAACCTTCATGGACGTCATGCATGTCCGGTCTTTTATACTATGGTTTCACCGTTACCTCGTGGGTAGGGTGCCGTAGGGAGCGGATCATGCATGCGTGCATGAAGTTCTACTTATGAAAATTTATTGGCATTGAAGGAGATGAGAGATATTCATCTCTCAATCTCTCCCTTGTTCCTAATCCTAACAAGCGAGGAAATTATTCGCTCATTAGGGGATCTTCTAAAAGTAACATTTTGAAAACACTTACCGATTGCATTTAAAAGAACTACACTAAATTAAACTAGGGCAAAAGATTAATTAGATCTAGGGCAATAATTAAATTAACACTAAGGCAGAAATTAAAATTAAAAACTTACAGAAAAATGATGCTCTTAATCTCCCAAGAATTCTGAAATTTTATTGATTGAAAAGAGGAATATGGTTTACAATATTTTGATTACAATTTATAAGTAAACAGGGAAAACTAGGGTTACAGATTCTCGCGCATGTGATTTTACAGATATGCCCACGAAAAATCCCAACCCTCGCACCGACACCCGAAATTTCCACCGACACGGGCACTAATCGGCCGCGGAACCGCGGCATTGGTTGGCTTGGGCCGCGGTTCCGCGGCCCTTTGGCGAGTTCAGATCACCAAATTTCCTGGTCTTCATACTGGCTATTTGGGCTTCTTTATTCTTCACTACTTTTCTCTGTTTGGCTTCTTATTCTTCTCCAGATCTTCAGTGAAAATTTGTATTGGTCTTTTAACCGTTTCACTTTGACATGTTTGGACCTTGCGTTGCCTTGTACCTATGTGAACTGTTATTAGTCTAGGCTTGACTAGGATCCGTCTACTTGTTGGTCAAAAGTCCCTTTTTTGTGTCTTCTTCTGTCTCTTTCACTGTCTTCGCTCCAAGAACCTGTATCCTGTAATATGCAGCAGACATGCGTCAAAAGCACCTGTTTATTTATAAAACGAATAAGAATGGAGACTGTAAAATGCAATATTATGGTCTGAACAACTACTAATCACTTAAAAATTAATTTGAACAAGTTTTCACACATGAAATGATAGTTTTTGTAATATATCGTATTCTTTCACTTAAATACCATAATGTTTAGTTTTCACATTTAACCCTTTAACATTGCTATACCTTAAAGTATATCACGAGATAATGACCTAGTTCCTCACACACTCATATGCAATCATAACACGCTACCTTGAAAACTTAGAATACGATAAAACAAGATTTTACATTAAAATACCATTTTCTTAATAAAACCTTTTCTAAAAGTTCTAAGTTTTATACAATTTTAAAACAATATCTTTAATAGGAAAATACGATAAGTTGTGAACATCGATCGTTTATCTAAACCTGACTTTGTGGTGTCTAAGGCTAGGCAAGTGAGCTTAGGTAATTTAAAAAGGTCCGTCTCACGATTCATGAGCGGATCCCTCCTTCCTCACTTGTACTTACCTAGCCAAAATTGGCGGTCAAGAGGCGATTTCAGGCTTCTAATGACTTGTCGTTTAGACCATTTAGAAATAGACTAATTGGCTTAGAAAACCCTAGAATCTAAAATACGGAAATTTACACCTTTTACAAATAAATACCTTATCTTTATAAAACCGTTTTCTAAAAGATTAATATTTATAAAATCTTTGCAAAGCGCCACTACAACCCACCTTTGGGGAACCCGTTAGGGATAGTACGGTTTATCATACACCCTCGGGCTTAGTAGTGCGAGATTCAGACCTCCGCAAGGAGCATTCGGTCTCGAAAGATTTAAAAACGACATTTAAGAAAAATGAGATTTTTGAAATATACAATATTTATTAAAAATTATTCTGGTATAAACATATGTATATTTATCATTTAAACACCTATTTTATTATAAGATAAAGTTTCCACCTTTTCCTAAAAAATCACAAAACTAAATGTTAAATTAAAATACCATGAATTTCAAATAAATCAATATTACAAATTAATATCTTTATTTATGTAATTAGGATATTTTCAATAGAAATAACACAAAATAAAATTACACTCATTATAACTATAAAGACGAATAATAAATACTTGAGGTGTATCTTGAAAACTATACAAAGTATTTTTACATAAAACCCTCTCAAGTTTTATAAATTACAATAATGACCCTAACAAATATAGAACTTCGACTTGCATTTCTTTTGGTCTGACTCGGGTTTGAGTCTGACTATTTCTGACTTGAATATGATTCAAGTCAATCTATATTCTTTAATATTACAACTCAATATAACACACGAATCCCAGAATCCAGTTAACAATCTATACAACTTGACTGAATCAAACCATGGATATACATCCATTATTCCGTTATTCCATTTACCTGATTATGCAGTTACAATCTGTTTACTGATATCATGGTTTTGGTCAGTCATCCAACTTACACAATACAATACAACAATACTATCAAAACACTACAGGGTTTAAGGGGTAGATTGGTGCGGAAGGTGATAGAAGTGGCACGAGACGGTAAGATTAAGTCACCTAACCTATATTCCGTTGCTGTTGTACCGTGGCTTAACGGTTCCTTGTACATTCCGTTTGCCTTGGTCTCTAGCATACTGAGACCCCTCTCGTATACACTGGCATCCTTCAGTACCAAGTTACAAACAACAGCGTGAACATAATATTCTACAACATTATACTTTAGAAGATACCTCTTATTCTGTCTTTTCTAATTCTTCTTTATCTTTGGGACTTACCGAGCGACCTGTTCGCTGACGACATTCTATTTCTTTTTTCTTTGAATGTCGTCAGGTGTTTTGGACCCAGCAGAGATCGAGCCCACCGGTGAAGACTTGGATCAGTTTCACGAAGACCCCGAGCTCTAGACATTGTACCTTGTTCTATTCAGTATTTTCATTTCCTGTTATGCCATTGTTTAGGCATCGTTTTTCATTCCAGTTGTATTTACCTTTCATGCATTGTACAAAAGAATGTTATTAATAAAGTTGCTGTTATTTCTATATCTCTTGTCTCTTGTGATTTACTTTTATATTGCTTAGATACACTTAGCGTATGTACTTCTAAGTATATACGTAGCGGACCTCGTCGCGTCTCCTTCGCCGTACACCGGGAAGCGGGGCGTGACAGGTTTTGTTGGTGGCCCATGCGGGCCAGAGCTGTATGAATCTCTATCATGCAGTTCTGGTCTGCGTGAACAACCTAAGCAATATAACACAAGAACCAGCAACTAAAACATTCTTTACAATTCATGTTTCTTGAATATTACAAATTTCTATTCCTTGAATCTTATCATTTCATGTATTTGAATCTGTCCTAACCCAAAATTTTTCTTCAAGGTTATGGATTCCCCGAACAACACCAGCACCAACGTCAACAACACACCTCCAGCACTACCTCTCGCACCAGCTGTTCCTGCACCACCCACCGAGAAAACAGTGTTACTTGAGGCGATTCACAGCCTTCTCGAGGGACAACAACAACTCCTGAACCGTCCTGAGATCGACGCACCAGGGGTAAAGCAATTCAGGGATTTGCACCCCAAGCAGTTCTCTGGTAAAGGAATCCCACTTGAAGCTGAGGAATGGGCACAAAGCATCGAAGATGATCTGGCAGCAGCACAAGTGCCAGACATAGCTTGGGTCCGTGTGGCGAAGCTACAGCTCACGGATAATGCTCGCAACTGATGAAAGGCGAAAGAAAGCCATCTGGTACAGCCTATTGAATGGAAGACTTTTCGCGAGAAGTTCGACGTGAAATACTTCCCTGTGACTGCCAAGTTTGCCATGGAGCAGCAATTCATTCATCTACAACAGGGTTCAATGTGAGACAAATCAGTAGATGAATACGACCCTGAATTCACCATGTTAAGCCGGTAAGATATGTCACAATAGTTCAATTTTTAAATATCACATACTACACTGCTAACACAATCCTTAAACAGATTCGCCGCACACTTGATACCGACGGATGAGATTATAGCCCGTCGCTTTCAATAAGGACTGGACACGAAGATTCAGGCTGCTCTAGCCACGGGAAAATTTCTGAGTCATGAGGATACTCTGGAAGCTGCCCGCAGTTATGAGGCAGTGATAAAAGCAAGGGGTAGACCTCAGTCTGCAGGAGTCAAACGCCCTGCCAACCAGATGGCAAGTGGAGCCTTGTCCAGGCCACCTTTCATGCCAAGGCGACCCGGAGTACCGAACCATCATCCTAGCCCAGCCTTTTGCACCTTCTACAAGAGAACTAGACATATGATGAAGGACTGCCGTCGAGCCAACCGCTTTTGCTTAGTCTGCGGCTCAGCTACTCACGATATTGGGTCTTGTCCCCAAAGACAAAACCCAGTTGCTGCACCCAGGCTAGCAATTACTTATCCACAGCAACCAGCTCTTCAGGCACCTACTCCCAGACCTGTACTACCTGCACCACCCAGAGGACCACAAGCTGCACCACCTCCTCGTCAGTTCCATCAAGCTCAAAGGAACGTTTCGAGGAATGCTCCTCAGGCCAGGAGGAATGTACCAAGGCGCCAGGCTTTCATGATGTCCGTGGAAGAAGCTGAAGCCACTGGCCAAGTCATCACTGGTAAACTTTTCTTTTCAAACTTTGCTTTTCGATCCTGCTACTTAGTTACATATTTTTATACCTAAAACATATCCCACATACCTTAGGTACAATCTTAGTATCCTCAATCCCTGCACTTGCACTGTTTGATACTGGAGCATCACACTGCTTTATGTCGAAACAGTTTGTCCGAACCCATGCGATTCCAGTCTCACTGCTTGTATCCAGCTGGAATGTCAGTTCAGGAAATGGCGTTCTAAAGGCAACTATGGGATACAGCTTGTGTCCAGTCGTCGTCTGCAGTCGAGAGTTTTATGCTGACTTCAAAGTACTGGACTACCGAACTTCGATGTGGTTCTAGGAATGGATTTGCTTGGAACTTTTTATGCTACCATAGACTGTCGTCAAAGGAGGGTAGTATTCGAGATTCCAGACCATCCGGTCTTCTATTTCAAAAGCGGAGACCGTACACTGGATCCAAGTACCTACAAAGCAAAGCCAAGAGAAGCAGTTGTTGCAGCAGCTCAAGCGGAGGAAGAATCAAGACCAGATGTGGTTCGAGAGTTTGATGATGTATTTCCTGACGATATATCAGATTTGCCTCCCGATCGAGCTCTTGAATTCAGTATTGATTTAGTACCAGGAGCACAACCGGTGATCAAAGCACCCTATCGATTAAGTCCAGAAGGTTTGAAGGAAGTCCGAACACAGTTGGACGAATTACTGGCGAAAGGATGGATTCGTCCTAGCACCTCAAGTTGGGGACCACCTGTATTACTTGTGAAGAAGAAGGAAGGTTCATATAGAATGTGCATCGATTACAGAGCCTTGAATGAAGTCACTATAAAGAACAAGTATCCACTCCCGCGCATCGATGATTTATTCGATCAGCTAAGTGGATCTTGTGTTTTCTCTAAATTAGATCTTCGTTCAGGTTATCATCAAGTGAAGGTCAAGGAAGCTGATATTCACAAAACAGCTTTCAGAACTCGCTATGGACATTACGAATTTCTAGTGATGCCATTTGGAGTGACCAACGCACCCGCAATATTCATGAATCTTATGAATCAAGTTTTCTGGGAGTATCTAGACAAGTTTGTTGTCATCTTCATCGACGACATCCTGGTGTATTCTAAGAGTCAGAAAGAACATGCAGAACATCTACGAATTGTCCTGGAAACTCTTCGTCAACATCAGCTTTATGCCAAGTACAGCAAGTGCGAGTTTTGGCTAAATCAAGTTGGTTTTCTTGGACATATCGTATCAGGAGAAGGAATCTCTGTGGATCCAGCGAAAGTTTCGGCAGTTAGCGAATGGCCTACACCAAAGTCAGTGAAGGATATTCGAAGTTTCTTGGGTTTAGCTGGATATTACAGAAGGTTTATTGAAGGCTTTTCGAAGATAGCAACGCCCCTGACCAAGCTCACAGGTAAAAATGAAGAATTTGTGTGGTCAGAAGCATGCGAACGAGCTTTCGTAGAACTCAAGTCAAGGTTGACATCAGCACCTATTCTCGTCATACCGGATCAATCTGGAGGATTCGAAGTGCATTGCGATACATCCGGTAAAGGATTAGGATGTGTTCTACATCAGCACGGTAAGGTTGCGGCTTATGCTTCAAGACAGCTAAAGATTCACGAGCGCAATTATCCGACGTATGATCTGAAGTTAGCAGCCTTCATCTTTGCTCTCAAGATTTGGCGTCATTATCTACTTGGTGAACGAGTGAACATCTACACAGATCATAAGAGCCTAAAGTACATGTTTACTCAGAAGGAGTTGAATATGCGGTAGGGAAGATGGTTAGAACTCATGGCGGACTTTGACATCAACTTGCAATATCACCCAGGGAAGGTGAATGTAGTACCTGATGCACTTAGTCCCCAACCATAAGCAATGAATCTCACCGCTCAGTGGAAGCTTCAACAAGACTTGAATCAGATGGAGATTGAAGTAATCATGCCAAGTAATGCTTCAAGTTTGATGAATTTGCAAGTTCAATCAACCATTGTCAATCAGATCAAAGCAGCTTAAGCAAGTGATGCTAAGTTGCAAAAGATCAGAGAACAAGTGGAGAATGGACTCAGAACAGACTTCATCATCCATGAAGACGGATCTTTGAGATATGGCAGCAGATTGTGTGTACCAAAAGGTCCTGTTCGGGAAGAGTTAATGAAAGAAGCTCACAACTCTCCCTCTTCAGTACACCCTGGAGGTACCAAAATGTACAATGATCTACGTCAGAATTATTGGTGGTATGGAATGAAGCGTGAAGTAGCCAGAAGCGTTGCAAAATGCTTGGTGTGTCAGCAAGTAAAGGCTGAACATCACAGGACTGCTGGATTACTTCAACCGTTACCAATCCTAGAATGGAAGTGGCAACACATCACGATGGATTTTGTGACTGCTCTTCTTCGCAGCACAAAGGGTAACGATGCCGTATGGGTCATTGTGGATCGACTCACAAAGTCGGCTCACTTCATCCCATTTCGAGTTGGCCAATCAACTGAGACACTAGCAAAGAAGTACATGGAGGTAATAATCTACTTAAAGATTTAAACTCTTCATAATGTACTATCTCTGATACACATGAACTCATACAGGAAATTGTGAGACTTCATGGAGTACCGGTCTGCATTGTCTCCGATCGTGACACCAGGTTCCGATCGCAATTTTGGCAGAGTCTGCAAGCAAGCTTGGGAACAAGTCTGAACTTCAGCACGGCTTATCATCCACAAACAGATGGTCATTCGGAACGAACTATTCAGATCTTGGAGGATATGCTCAGAGCGTGTATGCTAGACTTCAAAGGATCGTGGGAAGATCACCTACATCTTGTGTAGTTTTCGTACAACAACAGCTACCAAACAAGCATAGGAATGGCACCTTTTGCAGCATTGTATGGAAGGAAGTGTCGATCGCCATTAAGTTGGGACGATATCGGAGATAGGGAACTTCTTGGACCAGAGATGATAGTAGCGACTGTTGATGTGGTTCGCACTATCAGGGAAAGGATGCGCATAGCCCAAGATCGACAGAAGCACTGGGCTGATTCAAAGAGGCTACACTTGGAGTTCCAGCCAGGAGATCACGTATTCCTGAAGATATCTCCGAACCGCGGAGTGATCCGATTTGGAAGACGGGGTAAATTGAGTCTGAGATATATTGGACCGTTCGACATACTCGAACGAGTCGGTGAAGTGGCATACCGCTTAGCGCTTCCACCCTCATTGGAAGAAGTGCATAATGTGTTCCACATATCCCAACTCAGAAAGTATGTGAGTGACCCCAGCCATGTACTTGATCATTCCGAGCTCACTATACAGCCCGATTTGTCTTGTGAGCAACAGCCCGTGGAGATCCTGGATAGGAAAGTGAAGACACTTCGGAACAAGGAAGTTAACTTGGTTCGAGTGATGTGGAGGAAAGACACTCCAGGAGAGTCCACATGGGAAAGGGAGGATGAAATGCGTACTAGATATCCACACCACTTTGTAAACTAGTCCTCAAATAAAAGTTGTAAATTTCGAGGACGAAATTTTTGTAAGGAGGGTAGACTGGAACAACTTCATTTTTAATGTACAAAGAATTGATTTAAATTCAATGTATACTTGGAGTATTTATTGTGGCTGATATTTTTTTAAGTATTTATTTCACTCCATAATTACAAGAAGGAGCTTGTAGCTCATTAGTAATACCTTGCACTGCTGAACTAAGCCACCGGAATTCAAATTCCATGCCCCCATTATTTTTGTATTTATTTTGTTTTAAATTCTTTTGGAAGTCAACAGTCAAAACGCCATAACTCACAAAACTTAAACTGAACAATAAAATCTAAAAATACCATAAATCCCCTTTAGAGTTTCCCCGGCCCTCGACCCTCCGACTCGGCCGGACGGCCGAGTCGTCAACACAGAAAAGTTTATCTTTGACCTGGTCCACCCCCGTGCACACTTTAAATGGTCGGATCGGTTACAGAGAGCCCAATAAATCCCTTTTATTCCAAAATTTTAATGATTTTAATGATTTTTATATATTTTTATTTTTTTTAATTAAAAACCTAACCCTAGCCTAACCCTATATAAACACCCCATACCCTCTACCCTCTCATCCTAAATTTCTAAGCCCACTCTCTCAAAATTCCAAGAGATCTTGGTACGTTAGAAAACGAGTGAAAGGCGAAGCGCTGACGAAATCGACGGCGAAATTCCGGTGATCGTGCTAGGACCTCTCAATGACGATTCGACGCACCGGCAAACCCTCTACCTCCATCTCACTCTCTAGCGTTGTCCAAACCCGTAAGTCCCCCTTTTCTACCTTTCTTTTCCTTCATAAAAATACAAACTTATAAACCCGACGGAAATCGGAACAAACCGATTTCCGGTTCGGTTTTCTATAAAATCTCACTTATCACCAATTCCATAATGCTTAAATATCTTCATGTTGACTACTAATCACTTAAAAATTAATTTGAACAAGTTTTCACACATGAAATGATTGCTTTTGCAATATATCGTATTTTTTCACTTAAATACCATAATGTTTAGTTTTCACATTTAACCCTTTAACATTGCTATATCTTAAAATAGATCACGAGGTAATGACCTACCTCCTCACACACTCATATGCAATCATAACACGCTACCTTGAAAACTTAGAATACGATAAAACAAGATTTTAGATTAAAATATCATTTTCTTAATAAAACCTTTTCTAAAAGTTCTAAGTTTTATACAATTTTAAAACAATATCTTTAATAGGAAAATACGATAAGTTGTGGACATCAATCGTTTATCTAAACCTGACTTTGTGGTGTCTAAGGCTAGGCAAGTGAGCTTAGGTAACTTTAAAAGGCCCGTCTCACGATTCGTGAGCGGATCCCTCCTTCCTCACTTGTACTTACCTGACTACAATTGGCGGTAAAGAGGCGATTTCAGGCTTCTAATGACTTGTCGTTTAGACCATTTAGAAATAGGCTAGTTGGCTTAGGAAACCCTAGAATCTAAAATACGGAAATTTACACCTTTTACAAATAAATACCTTATCTTTATAAAACCGTTTTCTAAAGGATTAGTATTTATAAAATCTTTGTAAAGCGCCACTACAACCCACCTTTAGGGAACCCGTTAAGGATAGTACAGTTTATCGTGCACTCTCGAGCTTAGTAGTGCGAGATTCAGACCTCTGCAAGGAGTATTCGGTCTCGAAAGATTTAAAATACGACATTTAAGAAAAATGAGATTTTTGAAAAATAAAATATTTATTAAAAATTATTCTGGTATAAACATATGTATATTTATCATTTAAACATCTATTTTATTATAAGATAAAGTTTCCACCTTTTCCTAAAAAATCACAAGACTAAATGTTACATTAAAATACCATGAATTTCAAATAAATCAATATTACAAATTAATACCTTTATTTATGTAATTAGGATATTTTCACTAAAAATAACACAAAATAAAATTACACTCATTATAACTATAAAGACGAATAATAAATATTTGAGGTGTATCTTGAAAACTATACAAAATATTTTTACATAAAACCCCCTCAAGTTTTATAAATTACAATAATGACCCTAACAAATATACGTAGCGGACCTCGTCGCGTCCCCTTCGCCGTACACTGGGAAGCGGGGCGTGACAAGGGTTGCCGATTGGCTGCCTCTTGGTGAGGGATTAGATCCCTGGCGTTTTGGGGTAGGCGAGCTACCGGCCAGGGATATAGCAGTTCCTTTTTGCAAGGCTGAGGAGCCCAGAATACCTTTTTGAATTAATAAGATTCTTCTTTTTGCAATGCTCCAGCGTTCCCTTTTTATTATTTAAGTAGAAAGAACTTTTTAGAAGAGTTTACATTGCTTTTGAGAAAGGAGAGGTATACACTCATAGGTATCCGTTTCATTGGTACAACTTAAGCTTTTCAGCGTTGTAAGGCCGTGGAAACTTGCTGCCGTTCGCGTCCTGTAAGCGGTAGGCTCCGCCGGGAAGTACTTCGGAGACGAGAAAAGCACCATCCCATTTCGAGGAGAACTTATGCAACCTGCCTTGATCGACGAACTCGTTTAGTCGTAGGACCAGGTCTCCAGTCTTGAAGGAACGACGCTTGACCCGCGCGTTGTAGTATCGGGCAGTTTGCTGCTGATAGGCGTCATCCCTGATTTGAGCCCAGTTTCGTTTCTCCAGCAAGATGTCCAGGTTGGTCCGCAGTGCCGTGGTGTTCGTTTTGTCGTCGAAGTGTTCGACCCAGTGACTGGGTAGCTCGATCTCCGTCGGGACCATCACCTCGGTCCCGTAGCAGAGGCTGAAAGGGGTTTCCCCGGTGGGGGTCTTCTTTGACGTGCGTAGGGCCCATAAGACCCGGGGCAATTCTTCGACCCAACTGCCTTGGCACCCCTCCAAGCAGGTCCGGAGATCCCGGAGGACATCCCGGTTGGCGACTTCGGCCTGCCCATTGCATTGGGGGTGTGCGACCGCGGCGAACTTCATGAGGATATGATATTCGTTGCAGAAATCTTTCACCTTGTTGTTCTCGAAGTTCGTCCCGTGGTCGGTGATGATACACCTCGGGATGCCGAACCGAAATATCAGGTTGTTCTGCAGGAATTTGATGGTTGTGGCGGCGTTTGGCTTCCTGATTGGGACTGCCTTGATCCACTTCGTGAAGTAATCTACCGCGACGAGAACATTTTTGTGCCCGCCTATCCGGTAGGGAACTGGCCTATCATGTCCAATTCTCTCTGGGCGAACGGCCACGGGGAGGTCAGCGCGGTCAGCTCGGTGGCTGGGAGGCGAGGTACGCTTCCGTGGAGTTGGCAGCTTTTGCATCTCCGGACGAGCTTCTGGGCGTCCTCGTGAATGGTTGGCCAGTAGTACCCCTGGAGCAATGCCTTCTGGATTAAGGTTCGAGGCCCTTGGTGTGCGCCGCCGACCCCTTCATAGATTTCATGGAGGACGTAGTCGGCTTCGTGGGGGTCGACGCACCAGAGCAGGGACTGAGTGAAGGATTTCTTGTAAAGGTTCTCATTGCTCCAGACGAAGTGACGGGCTTTGGACCGGAGACGGCGGGCTGCTCCCCGATCTTCTGGGTGCATATCGTCCTTTAGGAATTCCACGAGGGGCTTCCTCCAGTCTTGGACACCTTCCTGCGCTGTATACACATGAAGTATTATCGCACCGTCTTCCACGCTGGGCCGTGGCAAGGTTTCAAAAAGGATAGACCGCTTGTTGTTGGCCGAGGCGAGTGAACGAAGTGAACGGTTAAGGAAAGAGAGTAGGATGAGGCCAGCTTTCTCAGGGCATCGGCTTGGGCATTGAGCTGCATGGGTATTTGTTCTATCTGGACTTCGTCAAAATTCTTCCGAAGTTTTTTACCTCGGCCAGGTATTTCACCATTAGGGGTTCTCGACCCTCGAAGTGGCCGGTCACTTGGCCAACGACCATGGCTGAGTCACTGCGGATTCGAATTGTCCTTAGCCCCAGCCCGGAGGCCATGCGAAGTCCAGCCAGTAGGGCCTCGTACTCTGCCGCGTTGTTTGAAGCCTTGAATCCGAGCTTTAGGGAATATTCCATTTCTGCTTCGTTCGGGCCCCGAATGATAAAGCCGGCGCCACAGGCTTCCTCGGTTGAGGACCCGTCGACGTAGATGACCCACTCAGGGACCGAGTCGGGTCTCCCCACGATCGGATGTTGATCCGCGAGGGTCGGCACGGGCTCCGGTTCCTTGCTGGGGATGGTGCACTCGATAATAAAGTCGACCAGGGCTTGTGCTTTGATGGCCTGCCTCGGGATGTATTTTATGTCAAACTGGGACTGCTCCCACCTCCACTTCTCTAAGCGGCCTGAGGATTCGGGTGAGGCGAGGATAGCCCCCAGTGGGCGCTCGGTAAGGACGAGGATAGTGTGCGTCTGGAAGTAGTGTCGTAGCTTCCTTGAGGCCACTATGAGGGCCAGGACGATCTTCTCTATGGCCGGGTACCTCGTTTCTGCGTCTTTGAAGACGTGGCTCACGAGTATACCGGCTTCTGCACTGCGTCGACCTCCCGGACGAGTACTGAGCCTGCTGCTTAGTCGGATACCGCCAGATACAGCGATAGCTCATCTCTTTCAACTGGTCGGGTGAGCAGCGGTGGTGTCGCAAGGTGCCTCTTTAATTGGTTGAAGGTGGTCTGACACTCTTCCGACCACTCAAACCTCGGGATTTTCCTCAGAGCCTAGAAGAATGGGAGGCACTTTTCCCCAGACCTCGACATGAAACGGCTCAGAGCGGCCACCCGCCCGGTTAGTCGCATGATCTCGACGTTGGTCTTGGGCGCGGTCATGCTGAGTATGGCATCGATTTTTTCCGGGTTGGCCTCGATCCTATGGTGACCCCGAATGCGCACTTGGCGGGATTCAGCTTCATCTTGAACTTGCGAAGCACCTCAAAGGCCTTGCCCAGGTCCTTGGTGTGGTCGGTCGACGAGACTGATTTGACGAGCATGTCGTCGACGTAAACCTCCATGTTCCTGCCGATCTGTGGCTTGAACATGTGGTTGACCAACCGTTGGTATGTAGCCCCGGCGTTCTTGAGGCCGAAGGGCATCACCTTGTAGCGGTATACCCCCCGGTCCGTTGTGAATGCGGTAAGATCTTCGTATGCCGGATTCATACGGATTTGATTGTATCCAGAGAAAGCGTCCATGAAGCTCAATAGCTCATGGCCCGCCAAGCTGTCGACGAGCTGATCAATCCGAGGTAGGGGATAGTTGTCTTTGGGGCAGGCCTTGTTGAGGTCGGTGAAGTCGATGCACATGCGCCACTTCCCACTTGATTTCTTGACCAGGACTGCGTTTGCTAGCCACTCTGAATAGGGCACGTTCCGAATGAAGTTGGCGGCGAGGAGTCGATCTATCTCGTCCTAGATAGCTTTCTGTTTGACCAGAACGAAGTTTTGCTTTTTCTGTCTGACGGGTCGGGCCATAGGATCAACCCCGAGCTTGTGGGATATAACTTTGGGGTCGATCCCAGGCATGTCAGCAGGCGCCCAGACAAACACGTCGGAGTTGGTTCTGAGGAAGTGGACCAAGTCATCTCGCTGAGTTCCTGTCAGAAGCGACCCGATCTGACGAGTTTTTTGTCGTCCCCTTTTACGAGGGGGACCTCTGTCAGAGGCTCCACCGGGGTCCCTCGGACCTCGGTTTGCTCGTCTCGAGTGTCTAGAGAACCCTTGATGTTATCCTCACCTTCGACATCGTCGACCGGCCTCTCCGATGAAGATGTTGCGGTGAAGCAAACCTTTGCAATTCGCTGGTCTCCATTGACCTGACCTATCCCGCCCGGGTTGAGAGGGAACTTCATCGCCAAGTGATAGGTCGATATTTGGGCCTGAAAGGAGTTCAACGTGGGGCGGCCGAGGAGGATGTTGTAGGTCGATGGGATTCTGGCTACGATGAATTCCACTGGCAGTGTTCGCGTACGGTTGGCCTCCCCGACGTTGAACTGTAGAGTGATTACCCCTTCCGCTGGGATGGAGTGGTTGGTGAATCCTGAGAGGACATGGGAGGTCGGCCTCAGGTCTGCCGAGGCGAGCCCCATGCGCAGGAAGTAGTCGTGGAAGAGAATGTCCGCGGAGCTTCCCGAGTCGACCAGGATCCTGTGCACCTCGTATCGATGGACTCGAGCCGTAATCACCAGGGGGTCGTTGTGGGGCAAGGATATACCGTGAAAGTCCCCATCGTCAAAAGTGATCGGCTCGGTCTCCCTTGACCTCTTCGTCGGTCTGCTGTCGGCCTCCACGGCTGGCGCGGGGTGCTGAGTCTCGTATGTACTCGACGTACCCCCGGCCGTCATAACTACGATTTTCGACGAGCCATGGTTCCCTTTGGTGAGGTTCCTTATGCCCCTTGGTGCGGTTGTTTATGAGCTGCCGTGGAGAGTCTCGCGTGCGTGACCCCGTCAAGAGAGGGGGTGCCGGTCGTGCCAGTAAACAGGCGAGCTGACCGCCACCGCCTCGGGAAGGACAGGGGTGCGACGAGACTCGGGGCGAAACTCTCTAGCGTAAGACCTCGGAGCCAAACTTAGCGGTGCCCCCCGGGTTTCCGAGTACGCCGACCCAAGAAAACCGCGGTTGCCGGAAAAGATAAGGTGGCGGTCGGCAGTGCCGATGCAGGCGGAGTCTTCTCTTCCCCTGTAGGGGTCCTGGCCCCGAGGCAGGGGAGTAGCGACTTGGTGATCCGGCCCCGCCGTTTGGACGCGGATCAGCGCCTTCACAACAGACGTGAGTCGGTCTATGCGTCCGGCGAGGGCGTTGATGGCATTCGGTGGAGGAGGCTCGTCCGCTCCTCCGTTGAGGGGGAGACGGCGGCTGGTGCTTGGATCGTCGTGATGATCGCTCGCCATTGGATAGAGATCGGAAAGTGAACTTTTGTTTTTGTGGAATCAAGGGATCCCACAGACGGTGCCAGCTGATGGAGGGCTTTATCTCCTTCAGATGTTACCTTCCGTTGATCTGCTGATGGCGGCGATAGGTGGCTGAGACTTGATCTGGAGGCTGTCGCTCCTGAAGCGTGTGGATCTTAATTGGTTTGAGGTTATGGTTGCCGAGCTACCTGCAAGGAAGTCCCGGGGTGGTAGTACCACCGAGGACCCTCCGTGGTCAAGTTAGAGAGGAAATCCGAGCAAAGTAACGGCTTAGTGGATTAAAAAATAGCCTACTTGAACCGTCTGAAGAAGGGGTTTATATAGAGGTGGCAGCAGGCGAGACAGGCGCGAGAATCATGCCGGCCGTTACGCTCCTGACGTCACGCCCGCGTGATGAGTGGGACCTCCCATTAATGGAGAGATAGGCTTGTTAATGGGGGATCGTGGTGGCGTGGAACGTGGGATGTGGCCGGCGGAGATCTCGCGCATGGCGAGATTCGTGGGATGGCGGTTACGCCTGCGAGCGGTGCTGTTGGTCGGTCGATGAGACCGAGGAAGATGACCTCGGCAGGAGAGCTCGTGGAGGAGCGGGAGAACCGAGGTATCTTGGTTCTGCTCGAGCCCAGAGGCGAGCTGAGAGGGCTGAGGGGGCTCGGGCCTGTGATAGCTCGGAGACGAGCTGTGGAGCCGAGGAGGCCAATTGTGCTGGGGGCTCGGAGGTGAGCCAGCGTTTGCTTGTAGGACGGGCACAGGAGTGGTCTGGTCGGCCATTGTAGGTCCTTTCCTGTGAGCCCTGGGACACGTCATCTGCCATGTGTCCTGATCTGGGAGATCGCTGATATCTAGCATCATTAGTTACCGTGTATATCATGTGCTTAAAACACAATCCCAACAAACATAACAAATAAGCATTTGAGTGATGGAAAACCTAAATTTTTTGGATGTAAAATGCCTCTTAATGGCGATCTGACTAAAAAAACAAACAAAACAGCCGGTCATTACAAACCAACTATAAGAGAAGTTTTGGAAGTATCATCTCATCAATCATGACAACGTCATCTAGTGCTCCAGCATCAGCCAAAAAATCCCCACTAGCATTTTCTTCATGTATGAGAATTTTGAAACTTTCAAACAATCCAATTCACTTACGTACAAAATCGAGTATCAACTTTGCAATGCCAAAAAACCCCTCTATAGTTAATCCAACTTATAACCGAAACCAAATCACTCTCCAACTAAAACCTGGTAGCATGTAGCTAAACTATTTCAAATCACACGGCCTTTTTACTTACCGATATCTGACCAATGGAACCGTGAGTCACATAAGTCTTCATCCTTTCACTTTTAGAACATAACCTCGGTCGTCGCGACATAATAACCTATTTTTGTTATAGAGAATTCCTCAACAGTCATTGAAATGTACATGCAGTTTATCACGTAATGAATGTAATCATTAAAAGAGAGAGATTTGTTGGCGGTTCAAAAAACACCAGGTCACACAAGTTGGTGGTTGATGAACTCGAGTAGATACTAAGCTCGTGACACCTACTTTTTCCATGATACCTTTTGACTTGTTCGTTCTTCACTAAAGAAACGAAGTATTTTGAACTACCCTCTTGTCCTTCTTGTAGCAAAGGTCCAGAAACCCTTTGGCAGGAGGTAGATTCTTTAGAAGGAAAAAATAATAAAAATGTTTTTATTTTTATATTAAAACACCTTGGAAATAAATCCCAAGAACATTTAAATACTATGTTGCGAATCAACGGCCACAAACTCATATCACAAAACTGTTGGATTTAATGGAAAAAAATTCATTATGTGGGTGAAAGTTACCAACTTGTAATTGCATACTTTGGTAACTTTTGGGAGATGAAAGAATTACATGCTTTGGCAACTTCCTTAGGAGAAGAAAGATTACATGAGACTTCATTGGAAAATTATATGGAGAGAGCCTTCATTGGGAAGGTTACATGAAGAGAAAAGCCAAGGATCATTATCATTTTCTATAAATAAGAGTGCTTGGCACACTCTTGTTTAACCAATTCCTCCACCGTCTAATCTATTAGAGAAAAAATCCATTCAAAAGGTAGTATTCTCCAAGTCTACTATAGGGTATTTGGTAGGTGCACACCAGTTAGCTCTGACTGCTGTTCCTGAAAGTAATTTGTGCTTCGGATCCTTGTACCGGAGTAGCCGAATTATGCTTTAAGCTCAGCATCTCAGGATGCACAGCAGTTCCTTCTAGTTACAGTCACCATTATCATCCAATCAGGAAAGTTTTATAATCCTTGATTTTCTGTTCATTTTCCCCTATACACCAACATTCTTAAAGTATAATTCTCTGTAAATAGACACTATTAAGGCAATGAGAATTGATTGTTTGAAGCTTGAGAGCTTCAATGGAGCTGACTATAATGCCTGGAGGCGTAAGATTATCTTTGGGATGCAACTCCTGAAGATTTACTGTGTCATAACTAAAGAGAAGCTAGACTTTGATCAAGAGGAATAAGGGGCGGCCAAATGGGATTGTGATGATCAATTTTGCAAGAGTTATCTTCTCAACTGCATGGCAGACCATCATGCAGATATTTATACTCACAAGGCAACTGCTAAAGTGATTTGGGTGTCTCTGGATCGGCAGTACAAAGATGAAGAGAAACTATCAAAGACTAATCTTATTGACAAATTTTTGGACTTCAAATTTGAAGATGACAAAGATGTTCTTCCTCAGATAAACGAACCTGAAAAAGTTGTTATGAAATTAAATGAAGAAAAAATTAAATTGTGCAACACTTTCATGACTGGAGAAATTATCAACAAACTTCCACCTTCTTGGATGTCTTTCTCTACTGACATGCATCGGCGGAAGAAGCAAATTTCTCTTGAAGACTTGAAGAGGTACATCCGCATAGAAGATGAGGTTCGAACTCGTTTCAAGAATGAGTTGCTTATCAAACAAAAGGCTGATGCAAATATAATCTCTGTAAAACCTGACGGAGATGGACCTAGCAAGTAGAAAAGGAAACCTTGGAATAAGAATAAAAAAGAACCTTAATGTACCTAAGCAAGAGTTTAAGAAGTCCGTCACTGCTTTAACTGTGGCAAGAAGGGTCACTGGGCCAAATCTTGTAGGCTGCCTAAGAAGGAGGACTCTGTCAATCAAGTTGTTATATTCAAGACTTTGTTGCCATGATCTGTCAGGTAACACATGTTAACTCTTTTGACTGGTGGTTGGACACTGGTGCTACCTGTCATGTCTGCAACAACAATGAGATGTTTACCACCTACTCTGCTGTCCAAGAGGATGTATCTATGGCTGATCATTCTTCTAAAACTATTCTTGGTAATGGAACTGTTGTAATTTTTCTTACCTCTGGCAATACTATTACTCTGAAGAATATGAAGTATGTTCCATCAATTGCAAAGAACCTGGTTTCTAGAAGTCTGCTATGTAATGCTGGGATGCATTTGGACTTTCAAGGAGGTAAAGTTGTTCGGTCTTACAATAAAGTTTATTTTGGTAATGCATATCGCACCAATGGTATGTATAAGATAAGCATTGTATGTTCTCTAGCAGTCAATGAAATTTCTTCTTCTGAGTACTCTACTGTCTTATGGCACCATAGACTTGGACATGTTAATTTTAGAAAATTATTTAACATGAAAAAATTAGGACTTATACTCATCCCGTGGGGGTGATAAACCTAAGAAATGTGAAGTATTTGTGCAAACCTAAATCTCAAGAAGATCTTTTCCTAGTGTAACTAGAAATACTGATGTATTGGACTTAGTGCACTCTGATACTTGCGATTTCAAGAGTTTTATGACCAGGGGTGGCATGAAGTACTTTATCACCTTCATCGATGATCGCTCGCGCTTCTGCCATGTCTACCTGCTCAAATCTAAGGATGACACTTTTAGCAAGTTTGTGGAGTTTCGAACTCGAGTTGAGAAACAGCTCGGTAGACCAATGAAAAAGATTATAAGTGACAGAGGTGGCGAGTACCGATCCAAGAAGAAGCAGAACTTTACTTCAAGGAACATGGATTAGTTGCAAAAACTACTGCACCTTATTCTCTACAATCCAACGGCATCGCAGAAAGGAAGAATCGTACCCTTACCAAAATGGTGAACTTTATGCCGATTACTTCTGGACTTCCCATTTGCTACTGGGGCAAAGCCTTACCGATGGCTAACTGGATCCTGAACAGAGTAACTTACTCAAAAACTGATGTCGCACCACGTGAACTCTGGTATGGTTATCATCTTTCTTTGAATAATCTTAGAGTGTGGGGGTGCTTAGCATATGCAAAGGTTCCAGATATTAGGAGACCTAAATTGGGACCAAGTGTAACACCCTAGCATGATTATACTATATATATTTAGGGTATTTCAAATCTTGCGGCAAAATTCTTGATTGTTGTTGCTTTTGGGTTGCGGATAGTGCAATTAGCAGCTGTGGTTATTATCCGACCCGATCCGTATGTTTGAAACCCATCATGGTTCAAGATTACATCAAATATTTGCGAGTATAGAGAATCCATACAAATCTAGATTTTTATATACATATATAATATATTTTAGAATCCACGTATCTTTTAAAATGCAAAATAAAAATAAAATAAAATATTTTTATCTAGCCTTGCATGTCATAGTAACCCATATCATGTGGTTGCACCCATATATCATGTTCATGTTTTAAGTGTTATACTAACAGATTATTTGATCGCTACGTATATTTATGTAGATCCGTACTTCGGAGTATATATTTTTATTATCCGGATATCGCATTAAGATTTAGATTCTTACGTATATTCTCTATATTGAAAAACTAGATTTTTGGAGGGACACGGATAATATTCGGAGCAAACTGGTATTATCTGTAAAGTTCCATATACATATAATATTTTATATAACTAATAATATAAATTGTTATATGATATATATATTAAATAATTTAATCATAAAATTCTCTCTTTTTCTTTCTCTCTCTCGCCTCTCTTTAATATATATATATGTATATTATATCATATTATAAAACCTATTATTATAACAACACCTCTCTCTCTCCTCCCCTGTTCTCATTCTTCTTCTTTCCCCGTCGCGAAACCCTAACCCATGCTCATCACCTCGCCGTCGCCCCTCGCTGCCGTTCGTCCCCCTTGTAGGGTGTTTTTCCTAACGGGGGATATATTTCTGATGTGGAGTGCACGGAAAATGAGGGGTGAGGAGCGTCTTAAAGACGCGTGCCTGGCGCGCAGGCGCTGGGCGCCCGTGGGTCACGTGTGCAACGCTCGACCGCTGGGCGCCAGCGGGTCACGTGCGCAGCACGCGATCGCTGGGCACCAGGGCCCGCGGGTCACGTGCGCAGGGCGCGACCGTTGGGCGCCAGCGGGTCACGTGCGCTGCTCGCGACCGCTGGGCGCCAACGGGTCACGTGAGCTGCACGTGACCGCTGAGCGCCCGCGGGTCGCGTGGCACATATGGACGCTTAGCGCCCGCGGGTCACGTGCCCTGTACGCGACTGCTGGGCGCCTGCGGATCACGTGCGCTGCATGCGACCGCCGGAAACACCAGCGGGAAAGGGGCTTAGCCCCTGGGTTAGGAGTTGAACTTCCAAGGGGGCTTTGGAGTTGAACTCCTAACAGAGATTATATATATATTTGGAGTTAAACTCCTAAAAGGGGGTCGATTTATGGAGTTAAACTCCAACAAATTTTGAATGGAGTTAAACTCATAGAAATCTTTGGATCTTCTTTTGAGCATCGGATCCTCCTGGAATGCGATTTTTGGAGATGGGTATCCTTCTTCTTCTTCTCTGTTTGCTGGATCTTGGGGGAAGAAGGGGAGGTGAGACTTAAAATCTTCCATTTTAGGGATTTGATGGCAAATCCGATCTCCTCTTCAAGGGTTTTATGGTGAAAAACTATTTATTTTTGGAAAATGAAGAGTGGAACTCTTGATTTAATTCAAAAAAAAGGATGAAAGTTTGGAACCTTGAGCAAAAAGGAGGCACAAAAAACCTAATTTTTGGGGAGAATGAATTGTATGCTTTATTTCATTATCATGTTTCCTTATATAGGCTTAAAAATTTACATATATCCTCTTGGGCTTTACAAAATGGCATTTTGCCCATCTCATGCCTCATGTGCTCATTTCTTTTGCACATGAGCCATGGGCTTTACAAAAATTTGGGTTTATGCCTATTTTTCTTTCATGTATAAAAATTACATCAAAATTATTTATTACATAATTTTCATTTTGGCATGGGGGAGACTGGCCACAGGGCTTGACTTGGGCATGGGCCCACTTGACGTGGGCATGGGTCCATCTGGCTTGGGGTTGACTTGACTTTGACTTGGTCAACCGGGGTGTAATTTTTGACCCCAACAATATGCCCCCATCAATAAATGCACACCGCATATATGGGTCATGTGCATGAAATTGATGGACCTTCTTTCACGTGGAGGCGACTTGATTTGGTTCCCGCTTTATGGGAAGCTGGCACTGCTCTTTTTACGACATGGACGGTCGATACTTGACGTGTCTCCGAGACGGAGTGTCGGTGGTTGACGTGTCCCCGAGGCGGAGTGTCTGGTCGAAGTTTCCCCGGCACGGAGTGTCGCTGGTCGACGTTTCCTCGGCATGGAGTGTATGGTTGACTTGATTCTAAGGCGGAGAATAATTCCGACTAGGAGGTCATTGTTGCCCTTTTTGCGACTTGGACGGTCGGTGTAGCCCTTTTTGCGAAGCTTCCCTTTTAGCGACTTGGACGGTCGGTGCTGCCCTTTTAGTGACTTGGACGGTCAATGCTGCCCTTTTAGCGACGTGGACGGTCGGTGCTCCCCTTTTTATGACGTGGACGGTCGGTGCTGCCCTTTTAGAGACGTGGATGGTCGGTGTTGCCATTTCAGCGACTTGGACGGTCGGTGCTGCCCTTATTACGTCTTGGACGGTCGGTGCTGCCCTTTTTGGGACTTGGACAGTCGGTGCTTGACGTGTCTCCGAGATGGAGAGTCGGTGTATGACGTATCCCCGGCACGGAGTGTCGCTGGTCGATATGTCCCCGGCATGGAGTGGCGTTGGTCGACGTTTCCCCGGCACGGAGTGTCGCTGTTCGACCTGTCTCCGGCACGGAGTGTCGCTGGTCGACTTGTCCCCGGCACGGAGTGTTTGTGGTTGACGTTTTCCCAGCACGGAGTGTCTGTGGTTGACTTGTCCCCAGCACGGAGTGTCACTGGTTGACATTTTCCCGGCACAGAGTGTCACTGGTTGACTTGTCCCCGGCACAGAGTGTCACCGTTTGACTTGTTCCCGGCACGGAGTGTCTATTTGACGTTTCCCTGGCATGGGGTGTCACTGCTTTTGATATAGATGCTGATTCCTAGGCGAAGCATAATTCCGACAGGGAAGGTAGATACACCGAGGCGAAGCATAATTTCGACACGGGGTACATTCTGAGACGAAGCATAATTCCGACGCGGATGTCGTTGATTGATTCTGAGGTGGAGCATAATTCTGACAGGGAAGGCAGATATTCCGAGGAGAAGCATGATTTCAACACGGGGTACACTCTGAGACGAAGCATGATTCTGACGCAGAGGTCAATTCCCAGGCAAAGCATCATTCCGACGGGGAATACAGGTACTCCGAGGCAAAGCATGATTTCGACACGGGGTACACTCTGAGATGAAGCATGATTCCGGTGCAGAGGTCAATTCCCAGGTGAAGCATCATTCCGACGGGGAAAGCAGGTACTCCGATGCAAAGCATGATTTCGATATGGGGTATACTCTGAGACGAAGCATGATTCCGCCGCAGAGGTTGTTGGTTGACTTGATTCCGAGTCAGAGCATAATTCCGACGGGGAGGTCATTGGTTGACTTGATTTTGAGACGGAGCATAATTCCAACGGGGAGGTCATTGCTGCCCTTTTTGCGACTTGGACGGTCGGTGCATGATTTGACTTGCTCCGCTTCTCATTGTGTCAGAAATTAAACTTGTTTCTGAGGTAGAGCTTGATTTTGCCAGAGAAGTCGTTGGTTATCTTGCTGACTTGATTTGATTTGGGTTGACATCAACATCTCTACACTGGAATATGGTACCAGGAGCGAATCATCATTTGCCATGAGAGGATTTAGGGATTTTGGTTTTTGTTTGGCATCAGCATCGCTACACTAGAATATGGTACTAGGAGTGAATCATCATTTTCCATCGGGAGCTTTCCCTCATTCCCAGTTTAACGACTTAGGCGTCATCTATTCCCAGTTTAACGACTTAGGGGTCTATTGGATTAGAAGTTTAGAATTTTGGGGTAGGGGTCGGCATCAATGTTGCTAACACTGAAGCACAGGTGTCAGAGCAATTCATCATTTGCCTTTACCTGTTGGGGAACGATGGCTTAGAAGACAGGTTTAGGTCCCTATCACCTAAGGCTTTTCAATTTTATGAGCCTTAAGGGTCCCATAAAAGCATTTTCTCCCTACGAGTTGAAAGGATCCCGTAGGTGTATTTTCTCCTTAGAAGTCGTGAGGACCCCAAGTGTGTTTTTCCTTTGTGAGTCGTAAGGATCCCACGAAGGTGTTTTCTTACGAGTCGAAAGGCTTTCGTAAGTTTTGCTCTCTTCATGTATCGTGAGGACACATGAGTGGGTCTTCCCAAATGGAGCATAATTCCAAGAGCGGAGACCGGCCGCTGGACGGGTGATTGCGATGGGGTATGGGTATGATGAGAATTATTTGAGCCCATGAATTGTATACGGTAGTCAGTTCAGGGACCAACCGTTGGGCTGGGAGAATTTTGGGAAATTGGATTTTAGTTGGCTCCTGCATCGCTACACTGGAATATGGTACCAGGAGCGACTCATCATTCGCCGTTGGGACATCCAGGGAATTGAAATTTTGTTTGGCGTCTGCATCGCTGCTCTTGAAAATTGTATCAGGAGCGACTCATCATTCACCATTTAGGGATTTGGATTTTGGTTGGCGTCTGCATCATTGCACTGGAATATGGTACCAGGAGCGACTTATCATCCGCCATTTGGGAACTTGGAATTTGGTTGGCGTTTGCATCGCTGCACTGGAATATGTTACCCGGAGCGACTCATCATTCGCCATTTGGAGTTTTTTTTGCCCGATAGCTATATCATTTCAGCTTTTCTCATCGCGAAGGTCGCGATTGCCCTACCATTTCGGCTATTTATTCACGGTTGCCCCATCATTTCGGCTTTATTTTTCATCTTTATTTTACTCGCTGATTTTTATTGCGAGTTTCCCCATCATTTCGGCTTGCTTTTTTTTTCTTTTTTTCTTTACACATTTTTTACACTCCCAGTTTAATGACTTAGGGGTCATTTGTTTCCAGTTTAACGGCGTGGTGGTCCGACTGTTCCCAGTTTAACGACGTGGTGGTCAAGTGTTGGAGTCTGGGCTCGATTTTGCAGGAACCACAGGCTCCTTTGGCTTAATTGCATAAGTGTGCTCTTCGTCATCTAGACCGAGTCGACGTTGGATGGCAACAACCACGTCATTGTCATGGCTATAAGGCGTAGGAGGACTTGTTCCTCTGAGCTCTATCATGTAGACCGTATGGGTTGTGTACCCGTCTATTGCTTCTTCATCGGCAATGTTGCTCGTTGGGCTTTTGGCTTGTTGCCTTAGTCTGCTCTTTTTAGAGAAAGGCATGTGTCTGAGAGAATCAGGTTTACGAAGGACTTCGGTCTCTATTTGTATGAAATTGGCGGTCACAACTTGACTGTTTGTTAACACACCTTTAGACAGTTCTATCTCTCCTGCCTTGTATTTTTTTTCGACCCAATCTTTGAAGATGAAGCAGTCCTCAATGGCATGAGTTATCACTCTGTGATAGGGGCAATATTTGGGGTCGTCGGTCATATTTGCTTCTTGCGGTCTCTTTGATTCTGGCAATTGTAGACCGTTTCTCAGGGCGTCCTTGAATATCTTGTAGACTTTGTCCCTTCTGAAGGAATATACCTTATCCAGCTTCTCTTTTAGTGGAGATTCCCCTCCCTCTCCGAACACTAGCTTCCGAGGCTGGTTGGCATTAGGCCCGCTCATCACTCGCCTATTTCGGTTAGCCGAAATGTTAAAAGATTCAGCATCGTTGGAATTTCCGCTTTTGTGATTATCATTCTTTCGGTTTCTCCAGGACCTATTGTTATTTTATGAATCAGAGGAGGACTCCTGCTTTGAGCGCTCCAACATCTGGACTTTCCCGGTCAGCTCTTGGAATGTTTTGAGACCCGCGGTGCATAGAAACGGGGCCATCCAATTGTTGAGATTTCCAACGAGGAGACTGACAGATTGGTCCTGCTCTATCGGCGGTTCACATTTGATGGAGAGATCATGCCACCGGGTTATAAAATTCGTGCTGCTTTCGTTGTTCTTTGGCTTGGTCCTTACGAGGTCGGTGATGGTGATCTTATCGCTGACACTCATGAACCTCTGTCAAAACAAAGATTCCATTTGGATGAAAGTTGTAACGGAGCCATCCGGTATGCTAGCGTATCAGTCGAAAGCGACATCGGTTAAGATATTAATGAACTGGCGGAGAAGTGCATCATTGCCCCCAGTATTCCCGCATGAGGCTTTAAAGTGGGCGATGTGCTGATTCGCATTTCCCGTCCTATCAAATCTTCCGAATTTGGGGATGACATAGCCGCCAGGAAACTCTACCAGATCATACTGAGCAGGATACGGTCTCCCACTACAGCTGATATCTTTTTGCGCTTTGGCTTCGGCTACCAATGTTTTGATTTTATTGGTAACCAAATCATGATTTGATCTTGAGTTAGCGGACTACTATCATCGGTAGCCAAGACATTTCCCGAGATAGGATGCGACTGACTTTCATGCGGTCCGCCCACCTTTGGATTTGAGTGAATAGGCATCGGCTGTCTCGGGACACCGTTTCTCGGTTCATGAGTAGAACCCTGCGCTTGATTGGGCAGCTGAGAGGCACCTTGGGCAGTGAGCTGCATCACGACATTCGTCAAGTCGTCAATTTTTGAGTAGAGCTTGTCCATCTCTTTGTCTTTACTTATGAGCTGTTTTTGGAGCTCTTGGAGAAATTGCTGCTCTGCGTTCTTGGGACGGAAGATTGGCTCATCTTCGCTTTCCGAGCCCGACTTCTCATGAACCGAAGGATCTCTCTGCTTATCAGCCTCACTGGAAGGGTTTTCATTACCTTCCAGAGGAGGCTGGTCTTGGAAAGTGGCAGCTACATTCATGACAGATTGGATTTGAGATGTGGTGGCCCCGTCCTTGCTCTTGCTGTGTGTGCCTACCATGTAGACAATGTGGACCATACATCCAGCCATCTCTTTATCTTTGGCGGGGTAACCCTTTTCTTGGAAGCTCATGAAGTTCAGCCTAGCATGAGCCCTAGCCCTTTTGTTGGCTCTGTATCTGAGCCTTTTCTGTCTTAGCTTCTCAATTTTGAGGGTTTGGCGGGCATCCATTTCTGGGAAGCCACCGTGAGTCGATTGATGAGGAGCTTAGAGAAGATACCCGATCGAGCGGTTGTCTGGGGCACCACTGGAGCTTGCTCGAGATGCCTTGTTGCTTTATTGGTGTTGATGGCCTTTCCCCCAGCTGGGGCCAACGAAAGTCCTTCAAACATCGCTTTGCGTTTGGGGCGCCTTCAAGACCACCACATTTGGCTTCTTGCCTTTCGAGACCGTTTTTTCTGTTACCGGATCTTGAGGAGCTGGGATGACGTTAGCTGACATGAATAGAATAGAGCCAAATGGTAGCGGCGGCTCCACCCATTGTTGCCCGAGACTGGCCGGGAGGACCGTCCTAGCGTCCATCTTCATCGTGTAAGAGATGGGAGCTCTGTCGAGAGCTGAGCTGATCCTTGGAGACATTTTGTTGCGTCCGAAGATTGCAATTTGAAATTTGTTAACCTGCACAAAGAAGCATGATTTCAGTACAGGCAATCGATATGTACATTGATTGAGTTCGCATGAACGTTTAACCCGAAATATGGGAGGAGTGATTAGTCCCACCGGGCGTGCCAGAATTTGTAGGGTGTTTTCGTCACCCCATTGAGATGGGAATATGCGTCGCTTGTCAGGCGTACTATAGACTCCCCCTTGCCTAGGGTAGGCCGGGGTTTATTTATTGTGGGGATCCGAATCAACGGCAGCCGCAGACTAAGCTGCCATTAATTACCCCTCGCTTTTGGAGCGAAAGAACCTCCGATTGACTGGTCAAGATGGTCATGCGAACTCAATGTGCAGTGTGCATGTATTGTGTTTTGAAAGGGGGTTTTGGATATATCGGGGGACTCGCAGAGTTTACGGGGGCCTAGCAGCCCCCTTGCGGGATGCGGGGCAGCGCGCCGTTAGAAAAATTTTCCTAACGAGGGACATATTTCTGGTGTGGAGTGCACGGAAAATGAGGGGTGATGAGCATCTTAAAGATGCGTGCATATCACGTGAGCACTGGGCGTCCGCGGGTCACGTGCGTAGCGCGTGGGCGTGCCCTACACGCGACCGCTGGGCGTTGAGCGCCCGCTGGGCGTCTGCGAATCACGTGCGCGGCACACGACCGCCGGAAACACCAGCAGGAAAAGGGGCTTAGCCCCTGGCTTAGGAGTTGAACTCCCAAGGGGGCTTTGGAGTTGAACTCCTAACAGGGATTATATATAGATTTGGAGTTAAACTCCTAAAAAGGGGGTTGATTTATAGAGTTAAACTCCAACAAATCTTGAATGGAGTTAAACTCCTAGAAATCTTAGGATCTTCTTTTGATCCTCGGATCCTCCTGGAATGGGATTTTTGGTGATGTGTATCCTTCTTCTTTCTCTTTGTTGGCTGGATCTTGGGGAAAGAAGGGGAGATGAGACTTAAAATCTCCCCTTTTAGGGATTTGATAGTAGATCCGAGCCCCCTTCAAGGGTTTTATGGTGAAAAACTATTTATTTTTGGAAAAGAAAGAGTGGAACTCTTGATTTAATTCAAAAAATGGAAGAAGGTTTAGAACCTTGAGCAAAGAGAAGGAGACAAAAAAAAACCTAATTTTTGGGGAGAATGAATTGTATGCTTTATTTCATTATCATGTTTCCTTATATAAGCTTACAAATTTATGTATAGCCCCTTGGGCTTTATAAAATGACATTTTGCCCATCCCATGCCTAATGTGCTCATTTCTTTTGTACATGAGCCATGGGCTTTACAAAAAATTGGCTTTATGCACATTTTTCTTACATTCATGTATGAAAATTACATCAAAATTATTTATTACATAATTTTCATTTTGGCATGGGAGAGGCGGGCCGCGGGGCTCGACTTGGGCATGGGCCTACTTGACCTGGGCTTGGGCCTGTTAGGTTTACCAAGCACCTCACAAGGGTTTGTAATGCATCAAACATACTATAATTTAATTTTTTAGAGTGCTAAGCAAACTAACCCAGGATCAAACTAAAAATTTAAAGTAACATATGAAGTAGTATCACATACTACAAGTAATATAACACTAAGTAAAGAGAATACAACTTTTGTAGTTCTCTTTGCTCGACTCCTTGGCTACTTGAGAGTTTTGAACGGGCTTGCTAGTGATCTTCCGAGTCCACGATGATCCACCCGGAGTTCTCTTTGTCCAAGCTCCAAGCTCCACTTGATCAAAAGATGAAGATGAAATTAACACTCTAAACTAATTGGCTAGACTAGTGTAAAATGATGATGTGGTTTATTTTCTCACTTCAAAACCCTATCTTTATCACTATCTCACTCACTAACAATCAAGAGAGCAAGAGAGAGGAGGAGGAAGATGATGGCAACTCAAGAGCTCAAAGAGATAATGATAATGAGAATGAAAATTATATCTATGTATATATATTAAATCCTTTTCACTTTAAACCATGGGTTAATAAATATCTAGATATTTATTTTGGAGTGCTAAGAGCTATAGAAAATTAACTCATGGTTAATGCAAGGTTAAGTGTAGAGAATGAAAGATAAATATCAACCATGAATTAATTCTATTTACATTAATCCAAAAATAAATATTTAGATAAATACTTCCATGTGAGTCTTGCATTGCCACCACTAGTGTATCAACAAGCATGATACACACAAGTGTATGCATGTATGTGTGCATGCACATCAACATGTGCATCAACATAAACATAAACATATGCATACATGCATGCATACAATAAAGAAAAGGGTTTAAATAAAGTGAGCTATATAGTCAATGTTAAATCAATACTTGATTTAACAAACCGGTCATATCACATACGAGCCGACCAATAGTAAAACGCCTGATTAATATGCGGTATCACATACTCGCATTTAATCGGGTCCCCCCGCGTATCACATATGCACACCACATCGTTTCGTCTGGGTTAGGAAACTCCTTTGTGGGACTCTAAGACTCATCCATATACCGGCAGTGGGTGATGATCATATCAAGAACCCCCAAGCCGCAAGAGGTCTAAACGTAACGACCACCTGGGTATTGAGCGATTAGAAGAAAACAAGCGAATCTGTCAAAACTCCCGTCGAGCCAACTGGTAATATTACCATACAATCTGGTCTCTTCGTTAGATATGCTGTATATAAAGTCTAGGGATGGCATCGTCAACCCCAATAACTCAATAAGTCATGCCGATAAATGGTCTATAACAGATCGAGAAATTACCGATAACACTTATCAGTAAATTTCAACATCCATGGCTAGGGACTTCCTGATATAGCCAATCGAGCACTGCACAAAATCAACCCCCAATACCGGGAGAGACGAAACCCCTCCTATCGCTCATTGCCTCCATGTGTCTCAGGACTGTACCTAAAAGCCACCTGTTTGTACGACTCAGTAGAGCCGTGGTAGGGTGGTAATCAAAGTACAGTGGGAGAACACACAAGACTCCATGACGATCTCGGGTCTACAGACTAATCTGTACCAGTGTCACCTGAGAATTGCTATCCGTCGATAGATATAATACCATATAGGAGTTCTCGGCGAGTCCGTCCAGTGTACCCAGTCTCTACTGAGCACCCGCATATGATCTTGATGTCAAACATCAATGGATATAGGAACATCCATCGCCCATCAGATGGGTCTAGTATCGTATACGCTAGTCTACTCTGGAATATTGATGCCCTGTCTCGATACACCCACGACTAGGGACATTTCAGGATATGCTTATAAACTACACATGTCCCACCAGTATGATCTCCATCATAATCACAGTAGTCAAGCAAATATCCTCAGGGCTTTATTAATATGTACAAATGAATAAAAGCATGATCAAGTGAACATGTCAGATAAAGAGTAACCATATAGCATACTATCATGTCGAGCAAGAATGCCCTCTGTATATATATATACATGTATAAATACATCCACTATCATATAATGGCCTCTAGGGCATACATATATCCAACAATCTCCCACTTGCACTAAGGCCAATTATTGGCGTATCTCATACCCAACATCTCAAAAAGTCGCTCATGCTGCGGCTGAGGGAGGGCCTTGGTGAGTGGATCCGCGGTGTTATTCTTTGTATCTACTCTCTTAATCTCGATCTCGTGGCGATCAACTATCTCCCGGATCAGATGAAAACGCCTCAGGATGTGTCTGGACCGCTGATGGGACCTGGGCTCCTTGGCTAACGCCGTAACCCCATTATTATCACAATACAATGGTATTGGATTAATAATGGTTGGAACTACTCCTAACTCCGAGACGAACTTCCTCATCCAGACGGCTTCCTTGGCGGCATCATTTGCAGTAATGTACTCAGCTTCCATCGTAGAGTCTGCAACGGTATCCTATTTGGAACTCTTCCAACTCAACGCCCCTCCATTGAGGGTAAATACAAACTCAGAGATAGATTTACTGTCGTCCTTATCACTCTGGAAGCTCGAATCGGTAAAGGCCTCCATTTGGAGATCTCCGTTACCATATACTAAGAACAATTGTTTAGTCCTTCGCAAGTACTTAAGAATGTTCTTCACAGCTATCCAGTGATTCTCCCCTGGGTTTGACTGATACCTGCTTACTACACCTAGTGCATAAGCTACATCAGGGTGTGTACATAACATCGCATACATTATAGATCCTACGGCTGATGCATATGGTATAATGCTCATGCGAGCTCTCTCTTCATCGGACTTTGGGCAAAAGTCCTTAGAGAGAGTGACTCCATGGCAAGCGGATAAGGCACCCCGCTTGGAGTCATCCATACTAAAGCTCTTTAGGATGGTGTTGATGTACCTGGTTTTGGACAATCCCAATAACCTTTTGGATCTATCCCTATAGATCCGAATGCCCAATATATATGTGGCATCACCCAGGTCCTTCATGGAGAACCTTTGTGATAAGAATGATTTGACCGACTGCAGCATAGGAATGCCATTTTCTATCAGAAGAATGTCATCCACGTACAATACGAGGAATGTGGCGGCTCTCCCTACAACCTTCTTATAAACACAAGGTTCATCTGGATTTTAATGAAATCAAACTCTTTGATAACATTATCAAAACAGATGTTCCAACTCCGTAATGCCTGCTTTAATCCATAAATGGATTTAAGCAATCTACATACTTTCCCGCTGCTCCCACTATCAACGAAACCCTCTGGATGATCCATATAAACGCATTCTTCTAAATCACCATTTAGAAATCCAGTTTTAATGTCCATCTGCCAGATTTCATAGTCGTAGTGAGCAGCAATAGAAAGTATGATCCGAATGGATTTAAGCATGGTTACGGGAGAAAAAGTTTCGTCATAGTCCAGACCCAGTCTTTGACGAAATCCTTTCGCCACAAGTCTTGCTTTATAGGTCTCCACCCGCCCATCTACATCAATCTTTCTTTTAAAGATCCATTTGCACCCCACGGGTTTTACCCCAGGGGGTACAATGTCCAAAGTCCATACTTTGTTGGTGTACATAGACTCCATTTCAGATCTCATGGCATCCGGCCATTTCACAGAGTCTCCACTCGTGATAGCTTGCTGAAAACTGGTAGGATCATCATCTTCCATGATGCAATCTTCTCTATCACCATCAATGAGGAAACCGTAGTACCTCTCCGGTGGGCGAGAAGTTCTACCAGATCTACGGAGTGGTTGAGCTTCATTTGTCTCTGTTGCAACAGCCGGTTCAACCAAGTCGTCATTTGTAATTTTTGTTTCTAGAAATTCGTCTAGGTCTACCACACTGCTATCTGTATCATTTGTAAAAAATACTTTTTCTAAAAATGTGGCATACTGAGAAACAAACATCTTTTGTTCCTCCTTGTGGTAGAACAGATATCCATAGGAATTCTTTAGATACCCCACCAAATTACACATGACTGACCGTGTCTCGAGCTTGTCCGGATTTTGTTTTTTGACATAGGCCGGACAACCCCAAATCTTAACTCGTCTAAGAGATGGTCTCTTTCCATGCCATATCTCATATGGCGTGGTAGACACGGTTTTAGTTGGAATCTTGTTCAATAGGAACGCTGCAGTCTCCAATACATGCCCCCAAAATGTGACAGGTAACTCAGCATCACTCATCATGGAACGAACCATATCCAAGAAGGTCCGATTCCTCTGCTCTGACACACCGTTGTGCTGTGGTGTGTAAGGAGGAGTGAGCTGAGAGAGAATACCATTCTCTTTTAGAAAGTCTGCAAATTTTGTACTGAGATACCCCCACCTCGATCTGATCGAAGCATCTTGATACTCAGTCCGATTTGTTTTTCTACTTCAAGTTTGTACCCAGTGAATTTCTCGAAAGCTTCAGACTTATGCTTTAGTAAAAATACATGGCCGAACCTTGAGAAACCATCAGTAAAAATTATGAAGTAAGAAAAACCGCCTCTAGCCTGTATAGACATTGGCCCGCATACATCACTATGTATGGAGGCTAAGAGCAGAGTAGCTCTTTCTCCGTGTCCTATAAACGGAGATTTGGTCATTTTACCCTTGATACAAGACTGGCAAGTCACATAAGATTTATATTCAAAAGGGTTTAAATATCCATCTTTATGTAGCTTGTTTCGTTAATATGATCAAGTCTACAGTGCAAAAAAAAGCCTCATTTATTTCTGAAAGTTTTCTTTTATTAGTGTGTTGTATGCTGAAAACTGTGTGTTGATTTAGGACGTATATCCCATTATTAAGTGTACCATACCCAACCAACATTTGATTCAGGTTAATATTCATAACATTATTCTGCAATACAAAATTATATCCTACATTGTTTAACAAAGAAACAGATATTATATTATAAAGTATACTAGGTACATAATAACATGGGTTCAAAACCAATATACACCCTGATGGCAACCCCAGGTGATACTTTCCCACTGAAATCGCATGTACATTGGAACCATTTCCAACCCGGAGAGTATGGTCACCTGTCTTCAAAACTTTGCTATTTCTCAGCCCCTGCATGGAATTGCAAATGTGAGAACTTGAACCGGTATCTAATACCCAGGAAGCAGAGTTTATGGAAAAACAGTTTTCTATCACAAACACACCTGAAGCGAAAGCATCATCATGTTTCTTCCTTTTGAGATCCAAGTACTCAGTGCAGTTGTGCTTCCAGTGTCCCAATTTATGGCAGTGATAACATTCCCCTTTCCCCGATTTCCCAGCCGTGAACTTGTCTTTCCCCTTAACCTTTTTAACTCCACTCTAGGTTTGGCGGGTTTCTTCTTCATCTTTCCCTTGGCCTTGGCCTTCAGGTGAAAGGAAGAAGATGGCCCAGCAATCAAAGCGGGAGTCTTCACTGATTTCAGCGTGCTCTCTGCAATCCTCAACATATTAAGGAGTTCAGGTAGTGACTTCTCCATGTTGTGCATGTTGAAGTTTACTACAAATTGAGTAAAGGTAGGGGGAGAGACTGTAGAATAATATCAGTATATTATTCGTTATCCATTGACCATCTGAGGTCCTTAAGCTCTTCTATAAGAGCCATCATCTTCAGAACATGGTCACCTACTGGTGTGCCAGGAGCCATCCGCATCTGAAACAGTTTTCGAGACGCTTCGTATCGAATGACACGAGATTGCTCCCGATACAACTCTTTTGTATGGAGAAAAATGGATTGAACATCCATCTGCTCGTGCTGCTTTTGATGTGTGTTATCCATTGATGCAAGCGCGAGGCATTTAGCCGTGGCACAGTCAGTGTCCCATGTCTTGCGGACTTCCCTATCTGCAACTGAAGATTTAGGACCCGGGGCTGGAGCCGTGAGGACATATGATACCTTATCATAAGTCAAGACAATGTTAATGTTCCTTAGCCAATCTTTATAATTGGTCCCATTCAGTTTATTTTTATTTAGTAGAAACTTGAGTCCTGTCATTGGTATCTGCCATTAAGAGAGAGAAAAGAACACACTTGGCGAAAGCTCTTGCAAAGATCAGATTGGTTATTATCTTATCTAATCGGTGTCTCCCATTGATTTTATCAAATTTCCTTCAAACCTTAAAATGAAAGCTAGCCAGGATTAATTACATTCGACAACTTCGCTAACTGTTCAGCCAGGACAGTGTCGGCACTTGAGGGAGGTTCCCCGTGTTTTCGCACAGACCTAATTAAAGTAAACCTCATTTTCCAGAGGCGTAGCCTCGTTAACACCTTTCTAGACACCTAATGGTTTAGCTAATTGTAAAATGCAAAACTCTCCTGGGAGCAACTCTTGCTCACAGTGGGATCGAGATCCAACCATCATATGGAAGGTATGCAATCTCATTGAAAATTTCAACTCTTGAAACTCCCGATTTCGTTTTTACCCCTAGCACTTATGACCTTAACTATGGTCAACAAATCACAAGCACTAGTCATTTCTTGATTAATTAGACCCACCCACATGACCCTTAACTATGGTCAATAAAGTCATATGAATGTCCTAATTAATTTGCATCATGTGCAGTGTAGGAAGACATCACTTAGCTACCGTACACTACGCCTTAACTATAATCAACAAACATAGCACGAATACTAAGTACTCTACTTTCTAAAAACGGAGGGTTGCGGATGGTTTTTAAGAAAACCTTTAACGCTTTGAACTTGATATCGTTGTAGAATCAAACGGTTTTTAAAAGGAGTGGCTTATTCTCCGCAATTTTAAAATGTAGCTTTTTCTCAAAAAGGCCGAGTGGTTTTTAAATTCGATTCTACAACATCTTTTTAGGTTTATTTTTCCTTACATTAATCATATTAATGTAGTCCCATCATTTAAGTCCTTAAGCCAAACACAGAAAAGAAACGAAAATACAACGTACGCTTATGCCATCCGCATTAGCCACAATGTTCCGTTATGCACCGTTAGGTTACTTAACTAACGGCATACCGGGATGGGACTGGCGCGGGTGCAAAACATAAGCAACGCCTACTATATATCTCATATATAATATTGCATTCATCTCAGATATATCAAGCGATCACATCATAGAATATAAACAACAGAAGCACATATATGAAAATATAGGATATACTAGGAATTCCATATTTTTATATTTAGCCAACGATAACGGTCGTGATGAATAGCCAATCCCACACCCTAGACCCCTACGAGAGCGGCAAGCGACCCTACCAATTCTAGAGTTAAGAGACCCGGTCTCGACTCCTCGAGAAGGCCTCCCACTGGACTCTAGAACCCGGTCACTTGTGCTCCCCACCTTGGGTCTATCCTAATACGGAAAAGTAAATAATATACATCGAAGGAAACATCATCCTCAACCCGGATGTGCCCCAATAAAAGAATATTATATACAAATGAATTTTACATTAAAGAAAAGAAAACTCTCATCTCATATAAAAACCCCGGTCATTCATCACGACGATCCTATATATCATTTCACAGCAACATATAACATCTCATGTCAATATATGCAAATAAACTAGGCGATGTTAAACCATTTGATCGATCAATCAATGACCCAAAAATCCATAGAGAAGCTCAACACCTGAGCAGTATTAAAATTACCTAGAAGTATGCTACAGTACCTATGGACCAACCGTAGAAGGGCCAATCCGAGCTTTACAAACGGCGCCGCGGAACCGCTGCCAAAACCAGGTTTCTGCCGCGGTTCCGTGGTCATTTAGTCGAGTTAGGGTATCGTTCTTCTAGAGGGTCCATAGAAATACCTGCATGATTTTCTGAATATTTTTAATGTGAAAAATTCCAACATTTTGAAAAATTTCCAGAGAATAGTCTTTTCGGGTAATCGATATTCGTTCGAAGTGTTTTAACGTCATCTAGGTTACTCTAATGCTCTAGCTTAACTCTGATACCACTGTTGGGTTTACATAGCACCTCACAAGGGTTTGTAATGCATCAAACATGCTACAATTTAATTTTTTAGGGTGCTAAGCAAACTAACCCAGGATCAAACTAGAAATTTAAGGTAACAGATGAAGTAGTATCACATACTACAAGTAATATAACACTAAGTAAAGAGAATACAACTTTTGTAGTTCTCTTTACTTGACTCCTTGGCTACTTGAGAGTTTGAACGGGCTTGCTAGTGATCTTCCGAGTCTACGATGATCCACCCGGAGTCCTCTTTGTCCAAGCTCCAAACTCCACTTGATCAAAAGATGAAGATGAAGCTAACACTCTAAACTAATTGGCAAGACTAGTGTAGAATGATGATGTGATTTGTTTTCATACTTCAAAACGCTATCTTTATCACCATTTCACTCACTAACAAAGTCAAGAGAGCAAGAGAGAGGAGGAAGAAGATGATGGCAACTCAAGAGCTCAAAGAGGTAATGATAATGAAAATGAAAAATATATCTATCTATATATATATATATATTAAATCCTTCTCACTTTAAACCATGGGTTGATATATATCTAGATATTTATTTTGGAGTGCTAAGAGCCATAGAAAATTAACTCATGGTTTATGCAAGGTTAAGTGTAGAGAATGAAGGATAAATATTAACCATGAATTAATTCTATTTACATTAACTCAAAAATAAATATTTAGATAAATACTTCCATGTGAGTCTTGCATTGCCACCACTAGTGTATCAACAACCATGATACACACAAGTGTATGCATGTATGTGTGCATGCACATCAACATGTGCATCAACATAAACATATGCGTACATGCATGCATACAATAAAGAAAAGGGTTAAAATAAAGTGAGCTATTTAGTCAATGTTAAATCAACATTTGATTTAACAAACCGGTCATATCACATACGACCCAACCAATAGTAAAACTCCCGATTAATATGCGGTATCACATACTCGCATTTAATCGGATCCCCACGCGTATCACATATGCACACCACATCGTTTCGCCTGGGCTAGAAAACTCCTTTGTGGGACTCTAAGACTCGTCAATACGCCGGCAGTGGGTGATGATCATATCAAGAACCCCCAAGCCGTAAGTAGTCAGCTAAACGTAACGGCCACCCGGGTATTGAGCGATCAGAAGAAAACAAGCGAACCTGTCAAAACTCCCGTCGAGCCAACTGGTAACACTATCGTACAGTCCGGTCTCTTCGTCAGATATGCTGCATATAAAGTCTAGGGATTGCATCGTCGACCCCAATAACTCAATAAGTCGTGCCGATAAATGGTCTATAACAGATCGAGAAACTACTGATAACACTTATCAGTAAATCTCAACAGCCCTGGCCAGGGACCTACTGATATAGCCAATCGAGCACAGCACAATATCAACCACCAATACCGGGAGAGACGAAACCCCTCCTATCGCTCATTGCCTCCATGTGTCTCGAGACTGTACCCAAAATCCACTTGTTTGCATGACTCAGTAGAGCCATGGTAGGATGGTAATCAAAGTACAGTGGGAGAACACATAAGACTCCATGACGATCTCGGGTCTACAGACTAACCTGTACCAGTGTCACCTGAGAACTGCTATCCGACGATAGGTATAATACTATACAGGAGTTCTCGGCGAGTCCGTCCAGTGTACCCAGTCTCCACTGCGCACCCGCATACGATCTTGATGTCAAACATCAATGGATATGGGAACATCCATCGCCCACCAGATATGTCTAGTATCGTATACGCTGGTCTACTCTAGAATATCGATGCCCCGTCTCGATACACCCACGACTAGGGACCTTTCAGGATATGCTTATAAACTACACATGTCCCACCAGTATGATCTCCATCATAATCATAGTAGTCAAGCAAATATCCTCAGGGCTTTATCAACATGTACAAATGAATAAAAGTATGATCAAGTGAACATGTCAGATAAAAAGTAACCAAATAGCATACTATCATGTCGAGCAAGAATGTCCTCTGTATATATATACATGTATAAATACATACACTATCATATAATGGCCTCTAGGGCATACATATATCCAACAAGGCCCATCTGGCTTGGGTTGACTTTGACTTTGACTTTGTCAATCGGGGTGTAATTTTTGACCCCAACTCCCATCTCACCTCATCACCACCCCATCTCATCCTCATATCCTCCTCTCCGCTGCCGTCACCCCCTCCTTCTCGTTTCCCTGACAACCCCAAGCTCCTAACCCAACTTCCCAGCCAAAGAAACCAACACCTCGTCGGCAACCCCTCGTAGAAATATTTTCCTACCACCGACCACCTCCATCACGTTCTCTCGACCCCATAATACTCATACATCACTGATCGCCTCTGTACATCCCCGAGCACACCAAACCCTTGTCCACGACGACCTTGCCACCTCGCTGTCGGCCTCGTCGCCGCCACCTCTACTGCCAGCACCCACCCTAGAACCCCAACAGCCACTTCTTCTTCTTCTTCTTCTTTCTTTTCTTTCTTTTTTTTCTTTTCTCTTTCCGGTCGTCTCGCCGGAGTTGCGCGTGTCGCCGAAGATCCAGACGACCCAGCCACCTTTGTCATCTAGCCCTGTCACCACGTCACGCAGCTGCTCAGCCAGGTCCAGTCATGCGTGCGTAAGTTGCGTCGTAACGTTATTTTCGATATCGGAACATGACATCCGTATCTCGACGTGAGATTCGATCAGGCAAGTTCTAAACTTGCAACATGCTATTTTTTTATATTAATATTTATATGATTAACTATAATATATATGTTTTAATATTCAGCGAGTAGTATCGATTTACAGTTTTACAGTCTCCGTCTATATCCGTACTGATAATAGCTTAGCCAGTTGCATGCCGGAAAATCACAATAATATCATACTATAACAGTTAATATGTTATCTAGATTGCATCCTACATGGTAAAGGACGTATAACGGTTATTACAGATAGATACATATAGGGCTGGTAATCAAACGAGCCAGCTCGTGTTCGGCTCCCTAAGATCTCGTTCAGGCTCGGCTCGTTTATTAATGAACCGAACATGAGCCAAAACCTTAGCTCGTTTATTTAACGAGCCGGACATGAGCAGGCCCTGACCCGTTTGGTACCCAGCTCGAGTTCGGTAACATCTCGAGTAAATCTGTATATGCCCAAATACAATTGCATCTATGATCCATTATCCCAAAATCCATAATATAAGTCTAGTGAGTAGTGATCAATAAGTAACTTAGTAGTTAGTAGCTACCCATTAGACCCAATACCCATTAACATATAATATAATTATATAAAAAAAGAAAGTGAAAAAAACCCTAGAGTTCATATTCTTCGGACTCCAGAGACTTCTTTTCTCCCCTTCGTCCTTTTTCGCTCTACGCAGCGCCCCTCATGGCCTCATCCCCTTCGCCCTCCAAAATGAGACTTCGAGAGCGAGAGATTTCGCTCTGAAAACCCAAAAAAGGTTCGCTTTCTCACTTCATACCAACAGATCTAGGGTTTCCTTTCCCCCATTTCCCATTTTGTAGCAAGCTATCGGCGATCCTAGGGTTTTTAGGGTTTCGATCATTCATCGTTGTTGATGTGTGTTCTTGTGGTGGGTTGGGAAAATATTTTTCAGGCTATTTGCAATTATTAAGTTCAGAACAAGTGATAATTGCTTTTGTTTGCTTATGCCCTAGTTGATCTTGAATCAAAATTATTGTGAAGGATAATCGATCATAATTTTAGTTGATCTCTCTTTCTGGTTTGGATTAAGATGTTGTTTATGTGTAGATCAAGCTATGTTTTTTTTCTCAGTTTTGTAGCCCCAAAATTTTTTGGGGTAAAGGGGTTTGTTTGATTTGATATGTAGTGGGATGCTTAATACTGTTGACTACACTATTAGTGGAATGTATATAATTTCGTAGATATTAGCTATTGATTTTTGTTTTAAATTTTCATACTGTAGACGTCGAAATGGATTGAAGCTATACTCAGGTTGGTTTGCTTGTTATGCGGCAAAGTTCATTACATCATCCAACTATCTTTCGAAGATCTTCGCTTCCCCTTAGCCTCTAAGTTCCATCTTTGGAAGCCATCGAAACCATTTAAGGTATTGACTCTTTAAAACCTTGAAATTCGTTGGGAATTTGATAAAATTCATATAAGTATTGTTTTCATTGATAGATTAGAGTAATATTTTATTGAGAACAATTGTTTAAGTTCTCTAGAATTGTTTGAGTTAATTTTAAATTTGAAAGTCTGTCTAATGATTGTTGCCATTAAGATAATAACTCAAATTTGTTATAATATTATAAACATGTTTAAATTTCACTCTAATATTAGTTTATTTTTTTTTACATTTTTAGATGTCCATGTCTCATGCTCCTTTACAAGAACAAAGTAATACTATGAGTGAGCAAGGAAATGTTCAGGTTGTTAATCAAAACGATGAAAACGGTGAAAATGAAGAAACTGGTGAAACTGATGAAGTGGCTGGAAAAAGAATTAGAAAGAAAACATCTTCGGATTGGTCTGCATTCACACAAGAGAAAATTACCATCAAAGGGGTAGATGTTCCAAAGTATAAATGTATTGGCTACAACAAATTATATTCAATTCTAAAGGATGGCACAACGTCTCACTTATTAAGGCATAAAAAGGAATGTTTGGGGAAAACCCAAAAGATAAAAATCAAAGTACATTGTCTTTCAATATTAGTGATGATCCTAAACAAGCAATCGATATGCTTTCTTTATCTTCAGGAAAATATGATCATTTCAAGGTTAAAGAGGTCTTGGCGAAAATAATTATAGTGCATGAGTATCCTTTTAATATAGTGGAGCACAATTGGTTTAATGTATACTCAAGAGTTCTTAATCCCAACTATGAAAGAATTTCAAGACCCACGATTAAGAATGAATGCAAGAAAGTTTATGAAAATGAAAAGAGTAAATTAAAGAGGCTATTGAAGAATGTTGATCGTGTTAGTATTACATCAGATACTTGGACCTCTAACCAAACTATTGGCTACATGTGCTTAACAATTCATTATGTTGATTCGGACTGAAAATTATAGAAGAGGATTACTAATTTTTTTGAGTTAGAACCTCCACAAACTGGAATAGTAATTTCAGATGCTATAATGGATTGTTTGCTTAAGTGGGGAATTCGAAACAAGATATCATGTGTCACACTTGATAATGCTAGTAGTAATAATCTTGCTGCTAGAACTGTTAAGGAAAACATTAAGAGGAAGGGGTCATCTTTATTTCAAAGGCATTATATTTCATGTGAAATGTTGTGCACATTCTCTTAATATCATGGTACAGGATGAGCTCAATGAAATAAAAGATTGCATAAAGAATGTAAAGGAAAGTGTTTTGTATATCAAGAAGACTCCTACGCGTTTGAAAGAATTTGGCAAAATTGCAAACAATTGAATGCTAATGTTTCTAATTCCTCGAACTCCAATAAATGCTTATGTAATAATGTTTCTACTCGTTGGAATTCCACTTATTTGATATTAGAATCAGCACTTATTTATAAATCTGTTTTCCAACAATATCAATTAAGATATCATAACATGTGGCTACCCTCCGAAGAAGATTGGGACAAAGTGGAAAAACTGAAGCCTTTTTTGGAAGTTTTTTATGAAACTACTCATATTTTTTCTGCTACTTCTTCTCCTACAGCTAATCAGTTTCTTCCTCAAGTTTGGAAAGTGAAAGAAGTTTTGTTTCTAAATTCAAAATCAGATGATGTTTATATTAGAAAGATGGCATAAGCGATGAGTAGAAAATTTGAGAAATATTGGGGTGAATGTAATTTGTTGATGTCGATTGCAGCTATATTAGACCTAAGATTTAAGATGAAGTTAGTAGATTATTGTTTTCCAAAAATCTATGAATCTTAGGAAGTATATGATAACATAACAATGGTTCGTGCGGCTTTATATGATATTTATCAAATATATATAGACGAGGAAGCTTCATCTAGGTGTGAAGAAGAATTTGTAGCGAGACAAGCTACTTCTGTAGGATCACCGAAAAGTAAGACAAGGGGAGGTGTGAATTTGAAGATTATTTGCGGAGCACATTTAATGTACAACCTTCGAAGTCCGAATTGGTTATATATTTGGATGAGTCAAATGTCATTTGTAATGACATTAAGGATAAAGATTTTGATGCATTGAAATGGTAGAATATGAACAATCTAAAGTTTAGGATTCTCTCAAAAATGGCACGAGATATTTTGTCTATTCCTATATCAACAGTAACTTTGGAGTCGGCCTTTAGCGCAGGTGGGAGAGTTCTTGATGATTATCGGAGTAGTTTGTCTACAGAGACAGTAGAGGTGTTAGTTTGCGCAGCTGATTGGCTTAGGGATAATCAACATATCATCAAAAGTCCAATTGTAAGTCATTTACTTGTTTGCAAATTAGTTTCGCTATACATTTTTTATATCTAGATATAGTAAACCAATTAACTTTCTTTTTATTTTCTATTGCAGCTTGAAGACCGCGAGGAGGAGCGTCTTCATGTTGATATTCCAAGCGAGGAGTCTGCAACTTAATTGACTAACCGCGTTAGGTAAAATTTTTGCAATTTAGTTGATAACTACAGGATGCAACAGTTAATAATTTCTACAAGACTGCAACTAATTGTTCCATTTTTTTAGGATACCTTGTTGTATTGAACTGCATCCTCTAGTAAGAAATAGTTACACAACTGTATGTATCTTTCTCCTTTTCCTTTTTCTCTCCTAGTAAGAAATGGTTACACAACTGTAATAAAGAACTGAACCTGTCAGGATTTGCTACCAAAGCATATATAAGATTAAGGATACCTGATAATGCTAACAATGAAAGTATCATTAAATGATGCAAAGATGTGGACGACACTAAATACATGTTCTCCTTTCTTTTACAGCAGGCTCAAGGATGACATTTTCTTCCTTAGGCTCCTTGGTCTTCTTTCTCGACTATATCTAACAATTACAAAGAAAAAACATAATTTAGAATACATCAGAATAAAGCATGCTTTAGGAGAAACGTTTAAGATAAAAATTAGAGAAAACATAAACGAAAAGAACTTTTGAAATAGAAGCTCGCATGGAAGTATACAAATTTTTTGTAAACAACTTATAGCTTGCATGAAAAATATATTTCTTAACTAGATAGCCACTTTATATTTTACCCGTCGATACATGTTTATATTAGTGTCACTAAAATGGTCGCAGTAATTCTTGATATGTTAGATTAATAATAACAAATGTCAAACTAAAAAGGTCTTAGTACTTCTTGATAGGTTAGCTTAATAAATTCAACTGTCTTTGAATTTAAACTGAACCTTTCCTCAAAAATTCTTCTAACAAGTTCTCTGCTATTTGCTTCCTACATCAAAGCATGTATATTGCATAAAAAACGTTTTGATTTGCAGAATGAGGTTTAGATATCAAGACTAGCCCCCTTCAGCTATGATAATGCAGTCTTCCACTACATAAATATAGCCCTTTGCAGAAATCAACAAATACGACAAACTAAACAAGGAAAAAAATCTTGTCTTAATTTTTTTATGGTGGGTTTTCTTATGTAGGGTTTTGTTGCAGAAGATGTTCGAAGTCATGGTGGAGTTATGTTTTCAATTGGGATTTTGAATTGCTGAATTTTGTGTGCTCGACTACTTGAAGAACGTGTTCTCTAATATCTGCTTAAGTTGAAATGTGTTTAAACTTTATTTTGAGAGAGCTGGAGTCTGTGTTTGAATCTCAAATTAGACAGTTGAAGTTTGTATCAAATTTAAGCTTGTGTTGAAGTTTGTATTATGAATTATGACAATTGTAGTTTGCACTAAGTTTTAAGGTTTTCGTTGAAATCTCAAATATTGAACTGAGCCAGCGACTTTTACAAATTATTGTTAATTATGTTTTTTTCGTGAAAGATACTATTAATATGAGTAAATGAGCTGAAAACGATCCGAGCTCACAAACGAGCTCAACTGAGCTCGTCTCGTTTAGTTAATGGGCCAAAAATGAACCAAACACGAGCTGGACATGTTTAATTGAACCGGACCTGAGCTGAGCATCTCTTGCTCCATTCAGACTCGATCTAGACTTGGGCCGACAAAAAGAACCCCGAGCCGAACTCGAGCTGAGCTTGGCTCGCTCAAGCTTGGCTCGTTTACACCCCTAGATACATATGCATCATGGCATTTGTTATGTTTCGATATTGATTACAGTTTTACATTGGTATCTATTTTGTTTATATATACAGTACATTGTATATTCACGACACATTACCAGACTTGTTACTTGGATATTATTACTAATACCAACAATCCTGATTGTTTTCCCGATGGACGTGACTTATTGTCTGCATAGACAAGACTGGTACCTGCTTGATCCTGTGTTGGCATTAGATTATATTGGCAATACCTGACTTGATCACAGAACCTTAGGGAAAAGGGGGAAATCAAGAATGTAACCGAAACATAACTCAAGAGGATATTATTATTGTTTGCCGTGATTTTGGGCGTTACGGAATAAATCATTGTTTGCCGTGATTCCGGGCGTTACGGAATAAATCATTGTACCGCGATCCCGTGGGGAATGAACGGGATATATACTGTTGAGTTACGATGAGAATTACATTAATTGATTTCAAAGACTTGTAGAATAGATAACCTATAAGTATAGACTCTAGGATACACATCATATACATATATCTCATTGTTTTACCCCTGTGTTAGTTATTTATATGCATATTTAATCATAGCATCATATCCTGGTTTTTACTATTATTATGGTATTTATGACGCACTGACGTCTAGGTTTTGCATGGCCCAGTTCTTCTACCTTTATCGCACGCAGATCAAGAGTATTTTAGCAATCAAGCCGAGCAATGAGGAGCTAGCTATTTAGTTTAGAGGCTCTTAGTTTATTTATTTCAGCAGTTTAATTTTATTGATGCGAGCCCATATTGGGACGTGATTCAGATACTATTGTTTTTTGGATCTTAATTCGTTTCTGCTATATCTATTTCATGATTTTATTTATTGTGGCAGATGGACATGTGTTAGTTAGATTTTATATTTTATTTTTCTTGATATCCGATTGACAGCCGTAATGTAACTGTGGAGGGATGATTCCTAGCCAGATGTAGCATGGCTGGCTCTGTCACATGCCGGGTTTACGTATTTTGGAAAGCAGGGCGTAACAGGGTTTTTTTAGTATTAAAGCCATAGGTTTTAGGTTAGTTGGGTTTGGTTTTTTTGTAGTTGGGTATTGGACCCAATAAACTAACCAGGAAACCCAGAATTTTAGGAACGTGTCCTGCCCCATTATTGTCTTGTCATTCAAATTCTTGGATCTTATCTTTCTCTTAACTCTTTTATCTTGACGATATGAAAATGACTTTGTATCTCAACTTGGAATCCTCCTGATTCCTTATTGTTTCTTCCTTCTTATTTCTTCGATTCTGATGGTAGGATTTGGACGGCTTGAATGGAGTTATGTGATTGTAACTATGTACCGCGGCATGGTTACAATGCGGTACTATATTTTGATAAACTGGAATCCTATTTAGATTCATTTCTTTGACTTATGTTCATTGTACTATTTTGTTTCTCTCGGTTTCATTGCTTACGAATTTATGCCTTATCGCGGGACTGAATCCAACAACCGCGTTATATCTTTCTCCTTGTCCCGTAGTGATCAGTCCATCCGCATTTCAAAGAACAAGGAGAAATACAGGAGAACATATGATGATTGCAGTAGTTCAAGATTAACCCCATCGGGAGCTAGTACAGGCTGCTTCAAGGCCGATCAGATGTAAGATGTTTGATTGAAAAAGTTCTGACGAACTCGCCTCAGTTTATCAGAGTGGCGCAGCGGAAATGTGGTTGGCTGATAACCTACAAGTCTTAAAACAGACTTGTAAATTCATGATGAAGAGAACTGTTTGGGTGTGTGCCGAAAGGTGAGGTTCGTGAACAGGTTGCAGATGAAGTAACGATAGTTATTCGGGAATTCATGGAGGTATTCAAGGAAATCTCGGGTGTATCGTCTAAACGAGATGTAGAGTTCGCGATTGATCTTATTCTTGTAGAAGCACCAATTTCGGAGGCTTATTATCCAATGGCACCGGTGGAACTGGAAGAGATAAAGAGACAAGTTTTTGAATTACTAGAGAAGGGTTGGATTCGCAGCAATGGTTCACCATGTGGAGCTCCAGTTCTTCTAGTAAAAAAGGATAGCACACGGAGGATGTGAATTGAATATCGAGAATTAAATCGGGTGACTATTAAGAATAAGTACCTAATCCCTCGTATCGACGAACAGTTCAATCAACTCGGTGGCGCGAGAGTATTCTCGAAATTGGATTTACGATCAGGGTATTTTCAAGTTCGGATGAAAGAAGAAGACCTTTGCAAGACAATGTTCCGAACTCGATATGGGCATTACGAGTACTTAGTGATGCCATTTGGAGTTACTAACACACCAACAATATTTATGGACTTGATGAACAGGTCTTCTCACCGTATCTAGACCAGTTCATAGTGGTGTTTATTGACGATATTTTGGTCTATTCGAGAAGCAAAGAAGAGCATGCAGAATACTTGAGGATCGCATTGCAAAAGTTGAGACGAGAAAAGCTATATGCTAAGATAAGCAAGTGCAAGTTTTGGCTCGAAGAAGTGAAATTCTTGGGTCATGTTGTATCCGGAGATGGAATTACCATTGACCCAGAAAAGATTGCAACTGTTCATGATTGGCCAATTCCAAAGAATGTAGGGGAGATCAGAAGCATTCTTGGGCTTACCGGATACTATAGAAGGTTCGTAGAGAACTTCGCTCGAATAGCAGAACCATTGACCAAGCTAACTCAAAAGGAGGTACCGTTCGTATGGACCGCAAAGTGTGTGTCAGCTTTTTTTGAAGCGTTGAAGCAAATATTGACCATCGCTCCTATTCTGACAGTACCAGATGGTTTCGAAGGGCTGGTTATTCACAGCGACGCATCTGAGAAAGGCTTGGGATGTGTTCTAATGCAGCATTGGAAGGTCATAGCTTTTGCTTCAAGACAATTGAAAACTCATGAGAAGAACTACTCAACTCATAATCTGGAGTTAGCAGTAGTGATTTTCGCTCTGAAAATTTGAAGACACTACTTGGGCGAAAGGGTATAAGTATTTACCGATCACAAAAACCTAAAATATGTGTTCACACGGAAAGAGCTAAACATGAGGCAGCATAGATGGTTAGAGTTGATGGCTCACTATGATCTTGATCTAAAATACTATCCGGGGAAAATTAATACAGTGCCGGATACTCTAAGTCGGTTGCCAGCAGTACGGATGTTGACTGCACAGAAGGGGATTATAGTTGATCTTCAGATATTCGAATTGGAGATTGTACTACCAGATTCTTCGGGACAGCTGATGCAGTTGCAAATAAAGTTATCCTTGATCGATAACATTAAAGCAACACAGTCGCATGATCCAAGATTGCAAAAGTTTCAAGAACAAGTTGAAGCGGGACATCGAACAGATTTTTTGATTCACGAAGATGGTTCGTTATGATATGCGAGCCGTTTATGTGCGCCTAAAGGAAATGTTGGTGAAAAAGTCATGTAGGAGGCTCACAGTTCCGCATATTCCGTACATCCGGGAGGCACGAAGAAGTACCGAGACTTACGACAACATTTCCGGTGGGAAGGTATGAAAAGGGAGATTGCTCGCTATGTATCAAAGTGCTTGGTGTGTCAGCAAGTCAAGCCTGAATATCAAAGGGTAGCTGATTTGTTGCAACCACTTCCGATTCCTCAATGGAAGTGGGAACATATAGCCATGGATTTTATGACAGCTTTACCACGGAGTCCAAAGGGCAATAAAGCAGTTTAGGTCATTGTCGATAGATTGACCAAGGCAGCTCATTTTATACCGTTTTGAGTTGGTCAATCGACGGAGAATTTAGCAGAGAGGTGCATGCAGGAGATCGTGAGATTGCATGGAGTACCCGTGAGAATTGTTTCGAATCGTGATACTCGATTTCTATTACACTTATGGAGGAGTCAACAGGAAAGTTTGGGAACTCGCTTGAAATTTAGCACAGCCTATCATCTGCAGATAGATGGTCGGTCTGAAAAAACGATCCAAACTCTTGAAGATTTGTTGAGAGTATGCATGTTAGAGTTCAAGGGTTCATGGGAGGACTATTTGTACTTGGTAGAGTTTTCTTATAATAACGGTTTTCAGGCGACAATACAGATGGCTCCATTCGAAGTATTGTACGGTCGTAAGTGTCCCTCGCCTATCCGTTGGAACGATATTGGAGAAAGAAGACTATTGGGACCGGATATAATTGTGCAAACGTTGGAGAAAGTTAACGTGATCAGAAATCATATGAAAGTGGCACAGGATTGGTAGAAAAGTTGGGCTGATACTGGAAGAAGAGCTCTAGAGTTCGCAGTTGGTGATCTTGTATTTTTAAAGATATCACCGACCAGAGGAGTGATCCGATTTGGTAGTCGATGCAAGCTTAGTCCTCGATTCGTGGGGCCTTTCGGTATTATCAAGCATGTTGGAGAGGTAACTTATCGCTTGGCTTTACCATCATCCTTGGCGAGTGTTCATGACGTGTTTCATCTATCTCAATTCCGCAAGTATGTTAGAAATGAGACACACGTCCTAGATCACTCGGAATTGACAGTAAGGGAAAATTTAATAAATGAAGAGTGACCAATGGCTATTATGGATCGACGAGAAAAAGTCCTCAAGAATAAAATTATTCCACCAGTACTTGTTTTCTGGGGGAATCGTTCACACGGAGAATCTACTTGGGAATCGTCCGACAGAAGTTTCCACACCTCTTTTCTTAGATCCATGTTTTCTTGTCTTTTCTTATTCCGGGAATTTCGATGACGAAATTCTTTTGTAGTTGGTTATAATGTAACACCCTAGCGCGGTTATACTATATATATTTGGGGTATTTCAAATATTGCGACAAAATTCTTGATTATTGTTGATTTTGGGTTGCAGATAGTGTAATCAGTAGCTGTGGTTATTATCCGACCCGACTCGCATGTTTGAAATCCATCATGATTCAAGATTACATCAAATATTTATTAGTACAGAGGATCCATGCAAATCTATATTTTTATATACATATATAATATATTTTAGAGTCCACATATCTTTTAAAATATAAAATAAAAATCAAATAATATATTTTTATCTAGCCTTGTATGTCATAGTACCCTATATCATGTGGTTGCACCCATATATCATGTTCATGTCTTAAGTGTTATACTGACAGATTATTTGATCGCTGTGTATATTTACATAGATCCGTACTTGCGGGTATATGTTTTTATTATCCGGATATCGCATTAAGGTTTAGATTCTTACATATATTCTCCATATTGAAAAACTAGATTTTTAGGACACGGGTAATATTCGGAGTAATCTAGTATTATCTGTAAAATCTCATATATATATATATAATATTTTATATAACTAATAATATAAACTATTATATAATATATATATATATTAAATAATTTAATCATAAAATTCTCTCTCTCTCTTTCTCTGTTTCTGTCTCTTTCTCTCGCCTCTCTCTCTATCTCTCTCTAATATATATATATATATATATATATATATATATATATATATATATATATATATATATATATAACCTCTTATTATAACAACACCTTATTTCTCCTCCCCCGTTCTCGTTCTTCTTCTTTCCCTGTCGCGAAACCCTAACCCACGCTCATCACCTCGTCGCCGCCCCTCGTCACCGTTCGTCCCCTTTCTCCTTATCACCACCCCCGCAGCCATCACCCCCTCCTCCCCACAGCCATCACCCCTTCCTTCTCCTTTCCCCGACAACCCCCAGCTCCTAACCCATCTTCCCGACGCAAGAAACCAACACCTCGTCGGCAACCCCTCATCGTCGGTAGACCCACTACCACCGACCATCTCCATCACCTTCTCTCGACCCCAGAATACCCATACACCACCGAACGCCTCTGCACATCCCCGAGCACACCAAACCCTCGTCCACGACGACCTCGCCATCGGCCTCGCCACCGCCGCCTCTCCTGCCACCACCTACCCCAGAACCCAACAGCCACTTCTTCTTCTTTCTTTTCTTTTCTCTTTTCCTGGTCATCTCGCCGGAGTTGTGCAGGACGCCGACGATCCAGACGATCCAACCACCATCATCATCCAGCCTTGTCACCATGTTACGCAGCTGCTCAGCCAGGTCCAGTCCTGCATGCGTAAGTTACACCGTAACGTTATTTTCGACATCGGAATGTGATATTCGTATCTCGACGTGAGATTCGATCAGGCAAGTTCTAAACTTGCAACATGCTATTTTGTTATATTAATATTTATATGATTAACTATAGTACATATGTTTTAATATTCAGCGAGTAGTAGCGATTTACAGTTTTACAGTATCCGTCTGTATCCGTACTTAGCTAGTTGCATGCCGGAACATCACGATAATATCATACAATAACAGTTCAATATATTATCTAGATTGCATCTTATATGGTAATGAACGTATAAAGGTTATTACAGATAGATACATATGCATCCTGGCATTCGTTGTGTTTCGATATTGATCACAGTTTTACATTGGTATCTATTTTGGTTAATATACAGTACATGGCATGTTCACGACACATTACTAAACTTGTTACTTGGATCTTATTGCTAATAGCAACAATCCTGATTGTTGTCCTGATAGACATGACTTGTTGTTTGCATAGACAAGACCGGTATCTGCTTGATCCTGTGTTGGCATTAGATTATATTGGTAATACCTGACTTGAACATAGAATCTTGGGGGAAAAGGGAAAATCAAGAATGTAACCGAAACATAACTCAAGAGAATATTATTATTGTTTGCAGTGATTCTGGGCGTTACAGAATAAATCATTGTTTGCCGTGATTTCGGGTGTTACGGAATAAATCATTGTACCGTGGTCCCGTGGGGAATGAACGGGATATATACTGTTGACTTACGATAAAGATTATATTAATTGATTTCAAAGACTTGTAGAATAGATAACCTAGAAGCACAGATTCTAGGATACACATCGCATACATATATCTCATTGTTTTACCCCTGTGTTAGTTATTTATACGCAAATTTAATCATAGCATCATATCCTGGTTTTTACTATTATTGTGGTATTTAGATGCACTGACGTTTGGGTTTTGCATGGCCCGGTTTCTCTACCTTTATCGCAGGTAGATCAAGAGTACTTTAGCAATCAAGCCGAGTAATGAGGAGCTAGTTATTTAGTTTAGAGACTCTTAGTTTATTTATTTCAGCAGTTTTATTTTTTATTGATGTGAGCCCATATTGGAACGTGATTCAGATACTATTATTTATTAAATCTTGATTCGTTTCCACTATATCTATTTCTTGATTTTATTTATTATGGCAGATGGACATGTGTTAGCTAGATTTTATATTTTATTATTCTTAATATCCGATTGACAGCCGTAATGTGACTGTGGAGGGGTGATTTCAACCACAGGTAGCATGGTTGGCTCTATCAAGTACCGGGTTTACGTATTTTGGGAAGCGGGGTATGACACCGAGAGCAAACAAATATGTGTTCTTGGGTTTTGCTAGAGATAGTGATGCTTATAGGTTCCTTGATCTTGGTACCAATTATATCGTAAAACCTCATGATGCTGGGTTCTTTGAGGATAAGTTCATCAAAAATAAGAATATCTCTCTCAAAGATGTTCCTGAAAATGCTTGAGAAGATGAGTCTCTTACTATTATTCCAGAAATTCAGGCAACGCCAGAAGTTGTTCCTCCAGAAGATGAAGTTCTTTTTTAACACTGATGTTACTGCTGATGATGAAGCCCCGGAAAGTTCTGAACCTCCTTTCAAGCAACTAAGAAAGGCAAAGAACATTGGAAAAGATTTCATTGCTTTCCATGTAGAAGTTGATCCGCAGACTATTTAAGAAGCTATGAAGTCTTTTGATGCACTGTTTTGGAAGGAAGCAGTGGATGATGAGATGAACTCCTTGATCCAAAATGGCACATGGGAGATTGTGGATTTACCAAGAGGTGCAAAACCAGTTAAATGCAAGTGGATCTTCAAAAGAAAGCAGCGTACCGATGGTAGTATTAAAAAATACAAAGCCAGGTTCGTGGCTAAAGGATTTACTCAGAAAGAAGGTATCGACTTCTTCGACATCTATGCTCCAGTATGTCACATAACTACCATTTGGATATTAATCTCTTGGGCAGCTATTCAAGGTTTTATGATACATCATATGGATGTCAAGATTGCATTCTTGAATAGAGATCTCATTGAAGAAATCTACATGGAGCAGCCAGAAGACTTCATTACTGAAGGTATGGAAACTAAAGTATGCAAGCTAAGTAAATCTCTCTATGGTTTAAAACAGACTCCAAAGTTATGGCATGAGAAGTTTGATGGAATCATCAAAAATGGTGGATTCCAAGTCGGTGAATTTGACAAATGCCTTTACATCAAGTACGTGGAAAGAAAGGTTGTGGTTATCTGCCTTTATTTTGATTATATGCTGATCATCTGGACTGACTTCTAAATAGTTGCTTCTGCAAAGAAGTTTCCCTCGACACGGTTCAATGTAAAGGATCTTGGAGCTGCTGATACAATATAGGGTATCAAAATTCTGATGACAAAGCTTGGCATAGGATTGTCTCAATCTCACTACAACAGAAAGCTTCAAGTAAATACTGAAAGGCCAGTAAAGCAGCTAGAATATTATAAGATTATTGGTAGTCTGATTTATGCAATTGTTGGGGTAAAAATTTACACCCCGGTTGACCAAGTCAAAATCAAAGTCAACCCCAAGCCAAGTGGGCCTAAGCCCAGATTAAGTGGACCCATGCCCGGGTCGAGCCTGAACATGAAGCGGCCGGCCTCCCACCAATACCAAGATAAAAATTTTGTAATAAATAATTTTGTTGTATTTATTTTATTTTATTTTTGAATAAATGTAAAAAATGGGCATAAAGCCGAATTTTTGTAAAGCCCATGGCTTATGTGCAAAAAGAAATGGCACATGAGCCACGGGATAGGCAAAATGCCATTTTGTGAAGCCTAAGGGGCTATGTGTAAAGTGTATAGCCTATAAAGGCAAGGATAATGAAAATATCCCAAGAACTTTTTCTCTCTCCAAAAACAAATCCAGATCTGAGATCTTTCTCCTCTCTAAAGGTTCTAAAACTTTCTTCTTTCTTTTGAATTAAATCAAGAGTTTTACTCTTTCTTTTATAAAACTAAATAGTTTTTCACCACAAAACCCACAAAGGGGAACTCAGATCTTCCATCAGATATAAAAAAGAAGAGCTTTTTAAAATCTCACAACTCTTGATCTTCAAGATCCTGCCAACAGAGGAGGAAGAAGGAGACCCATCTCCAGAAACCCCACTTTGGGGAAGAACTAGAGCTCAAGGGGAGAAGCCCTTCATCAGCTTCAAAACATCCTAGGAGTTTAACTCCTCACATACACACACACAAAAAAAAAAAAAAAAAAATAAGCGCTCCTTTCTGGGAATACAACTCCCATTGCAGGGACCAAGTCTCTTTTGCAGCCTGAATGCCCACGTGCTGACAAGTGGGGCGCTAGCGCTCAAAGCACTAGCGTCCTTGCGCTCAGAGCGCCCGAGCGCCCACGTACTGACACATAGGGCGCTAGCGCCCTTGCACTAAGAGTGCTAGCACCCACGTGAGGCGCTTGCGCTCAAAGCGCCACGCCCTTGCGCTCAATGCGCCAGCGCCTAAAGCGCTAACGTCCGAGCGCCCACGTGCTGACACGTGGGGCGCTAGCGCCCGAGCGTCCACGTGCTGACACGTGGGGCGCTAGCGCTCAAAGCGCTAGCGCTCTAGCGCTCTTGTGCTGAAAGCGCTAACACCCAAAGCGCTGGCGATTTTTCCCACGCATCCTTTGGATGCCCTTTCCCTTTTTTTATTTTATATATGTATATATACATATACACACACGCATACCCTACAACACTGTCCCTCTCAAAAAAAAATTTGGGCCGGGGCGCTACCCCGCACCCCGCAGGAGGCTGCTAGCCCCCTTGCCCTCCAGCCCGCTATCCAGGTAGCGGGACCCCCGTAAAAACTCTGCGTAGCTCCCGATATATCCAAGCCCCTTCTAAAACAAAACACACGTACACTGCACATTGAGTTCGCATGACCAGTTTAACCCGTCAATCGGAGGTTCCCTCGCTCCAAATGCGAGGGGTAATTAACGGCAGCTTAATACTCGGCTGCCGGAGATTCGGATCCCCACAATCAATAAACCCCGGCCTACCCTAGGCAGAGGAAATCTGTAGTACGCCTGACAAGCGCACGTGTATTCCCATCTCAATGAGGTGACGAAAAACACCCTACAGATTCTGGCACGCCCGGTGAGACCTATCTCTCCTCTCATATTTCGGGTTAAATGTTCATACGAACTCAATCAATATATACATATCGATTGTCTGTACTGAAATGATGTTTTTTTTCTGTGCAGCAATCAACTTTCAATGACAATGTCTCCCAAGACGAATTCAACTTCCAACGCGACCCTGATCTCGTACGTGGTCAAGATCAATACTCGTGTGGTTCTCCCCGCAAGCCTCAGTCGATAGTGGGAGGAACTGCCCCGCCAGTTTGGTTCCGTCATCATCTGCCCTGCCGGAAGCGCTCATCTGGCAGAAATCCCGGCGAAACAGGTGGCCAAGCCGGTCTCAAGGAGCAAGAGGCCGAATGTTGTGATCGCTAAGGCACCACAACCGAAGCTTAAGACGGTGTCTGAACGACTCTCTTGTACTCCAGCTGGGGGCAAGACTTCTGGTACAAAGGGCAACATCAAACGTTGCGGACGAGCTCAGGTGATGACTCTAGCAAATGCACGATCAGGCGTATCTCCAAAGTCCTCCATCACCCGGTCTACGGTAGCTTCCCGAAGAGCCGGAGCCTGCCAAGTGCTTAAAACAGAAAAGTTAAGGCAGAAGCGGCTCAGGTATCGAGCCAACAAGAGGGCCAGAGCTCTGGCCGGGTGGAATCGTATGAGATTCCAAGAGCTAAGTCATCCTGCGACGATAGCTGAATCGGCCGTAAAAATCAGCAATTCCTTCGAACCTCCGAAGTGGGTTCAGAGAAATGCCATGACCGTCAGGATCAAGAAGACAGCAGTCCGAACAATGCCACGAAGGGACGTGTCCCAGCCCCAACAGAAAAAGTATGACACTGTCTCTTCAAGAGTGTATCAGGCGCTCTGTGCCGCACGAAAGCAGCGGGGAAAACCGAGAAAAGAAGCGCCAACACCATTCAAGAACCTGGTCAGGCCAGCCACCTCCAATCGACTGCCCGCTACCGAAACAGTGGGGTCAAGACAGCGATCTGTGAAATCAACCGCCGATAATAAAAAGACGGCTGGATATATTATCTATACGGTCTATATGGCAGGCGGGCGCCCCAGCGACATCCTTCGCAGCAAAAGCAAGGATGGGGCCACCACATCTCAAGCCCAATCTGGCTTGAATGTGGTTGCCGCTTTCCAAGAACAGCCGCCTCCGCTGGATGATGAAAACCCTCTCGAAGAGGACGATAGGCAAAAAGACCCTTCGGTCCAGGAAGAGTCAAGCTCGGACAGCGAAGAAGAGCCGACTTTCCGCCCCAGAACCACGGAGCAAGAGCTGCTTCAAAAGCTTCGAAAATAGCTCAAGAGCAAGGATAAAGAGATGGTCAAGCTCTGTTCGAAAATTGATGACCTAACGAATGTTGTGATGCAGCTTACGGCTCAAATTGCTCGAGCGCCTCCCAATCAAGCACAAGTCGCTACTCATCAGCCGGGTGATGACAATCCGAAGCAGCCAATACCTGTTCCTTTAAGTCCAAGACTGGTCGAGCCGCACGAAAGCCGGCCACATTCTGCTTCTGGGGACGCCTTGGCCCCAGACAACACTATCCCGCTAACACAAGATCGGATAATGGATTTGGTCACCGGCAAGGTTAAAACATTGGTGGTCGAAGCTGAAGCTCAGAAAGAAATTGGCAGTAGCGGGCGGCCATATCCCGCACAGTACGATCTGATTGAGTTCCTGAGCGGCTACGTCATTCCTAAGTTCGGAAGGTTCGACGGGACGGGAAATGCAAATCAGCACGTCGCCCACTTCAAAGCATCGTGCGGAAATACAAGGGGCAAGGATGCGCTCCTTCTTCGTCAGTTTGTCAACAGCCTAACCGGCATCACTTTTGACTGGTACGCGAGTATACCAGACAGGTCCGTCATTACCTTCGGCCAAATGGAGTCTCTGTTTCGGCAAAGGTTGTCAGTGATAAAATCTCCATTGCTGACCTTGTGAGGACCAAGCCGGGGAAGAATGAAAGCAACACCGACTTTATCGCCCGATGGCGTAATCTTACAGTCAAGTGCGAACAGCCGCTGGAGCAGGACCAGTCCGTCAGCCTTCTCATTGGGAACCTCAGCAATTAGATGGTCTCATTCTTGTGTACAGCAGGCTTCAAGACGTTTCAAGAGCTAACCAAGAAAGTCCAAATGCTGGAACGCTCGAAGCAAGAGTCCACCCCGGACTCTCAGAGAGACAAGACCCGGAAAAGCAAGCGGGCCGACAACCATAGAAGCGGGAGTTCTAGCAGTACCAATGTCTTCAATGCGTCCGACAATGAAGAAAAGCGAAGGGCGGGTGAATCCAAAACCAACCGGTCTCGAAAGCCATTGCCGGGAGGAGAAGGGCCTTCCCTAGAGGAGAAAAAGAACAAGGTTTACTCTTTCATGAGGGACAAGGTCCGCAAGATATTTAAAGATGTCTTGAACAATGGTATACAATTGCCAGAATCGAAAAGACCTCAAGAAGAAAAAATGACCGACAATCCCCTGTATTGCCCGTACCACCGAGTAGTGAGCCATGCGATCGAGGATGCTATATCTTCAAAGACTGGGTCGAGAAGCAGTACAAGGCTGGAGAGATCGAGCTGTCCAAAAGCGTGTTGGTGAACAATCAAGTTGCAACCACCAACCTTATACAAACAAAAGCTGAAGCTTTTTGGGAGCAGACAGCCGAACCCGCTACCCTGATAAATGAAACGGACTCACCTCAGCCTCCGTGGAGTATGCACATATTTAATAAGACGAAGAAGATGATAAAGCTACTTCGGAAAGAGCCCAGGACGGAATGGGAAGGGCAGAAGAATCCTACCATGCCAGCTGCTAATGCGGCTCCATCAGGCTCAAAATCCAAAAAGCTCAAGAAGAAGAAAAGTGCAGCTCGGCGCGAAAAGGAGTCTGCAGGGAGATCGACCATTCAAAAATATGTCGATTCCCTCGAAGAATATGAACAGAAGGAAAGAACTCTGATTCAATTGAAGGAGTTCCTCCCTGTACGAGCCGTTGAAATTCTGGAGGAGTTAGAAGAAGACTCCAATGAAGAGATCCCAGTAGTGACCTGCTACGCCATCCATCTTGGCAGCGACTCTGAGGAGGAGCTCTGTTTTCCCGACCTAGACACAAAGGCCAACCAAATCCAGCTTAGAAGCGGCAGGGCTCTACCGCCAAATCAGGGAAATGCCCCAAAAGGGAAGGAAAAACAAGTCGCTAATGAAGAAGATGGCAGAGAACTTGCTCATGAAGATTTGAGTCCTTCCCCAGTAGACTATAATGTCTTGGCTCACCTCCGAAAACTTCCATCTCTTCTTAGCATCTACGATGCCTTGGTTCTATCTCAAGAGCTTAAAGATGTTCTCATTCATGCTCTACAAAACCCTGAGCGGTATCAGGCTCGCTTTGCGGAAATTAATATGAAAGAAGCTCAGTACACTTTGCAAGCCGCCGCAGTCACGTTTAAGGATGAAGACTTGCTACTGGGAACGGCTGAGCATAATCGGCCGCTTTACGTGACCGGGTACAGCGACGGAGATCAAACTAATCGCATATTGATTGATCCGGGGTCCTCAGTGAACATCATGAACTTGCGGACACTGAAGAGTTTGTCAATGGATTGTCATTCAAGGCTTCAATCAAAACTGTCAAGGGAAAGGATTGTCATTCAAGGCTTCAATCAAAACTGCCAGCAAGTTCTGGGGTCTATAGCTTTACCAATCAAATTCGGGGATCTGCAAACTGAAGCTAAGATATACGTGATCGACGCCGACACGTCTTATAAGATTCTCTTGGGACGGCCGTGGCTCCATGATTACGGCATCGTCCCGTCAACTCTCCATCAATGCATGAAGTATACTAAAAATGGCGAAGAAAGACGCATTGACGGAGACATCCAGCCGTTCGGTGTGCATGAAGTCCGATATGAAGATTCTCGGTACTTTATGAACCACCAAAATGCTAAGCCACAACTGACTAAGGATAGAGCGGTCCCAAGACTCAAAGGTAAATCTGAGCCGGCTGTCACTTTCAAAAGCAAAAACGCCCAAGTGTGCCCGCATTTCGGTAGCGACACTGATGAGTCCGATGCTGGAAGTCCGTCCTTCCGTAAAACTCGCCCTCGTCTCGGTAGCGATACGTACAAATCTGTTACCGAAGCCCCATCTAGCAGCAAAGTCCACCCTCATCTTGGAAGCGACACGGAAGAGTCGGAGGAAGAAGACCTTCCGTGCGACAGCTGTGCAGATTGGACCCCCATGCCACAAGCGAAACTACGAGAGACCTTCGAAATTGCAGAAGGGTCCCTATCCATCACAAGGGTGCCGGAACGGATGTGTAAAGAGCTCGATGCATTGTCAGTCTCTACCGTGGACCAGCTGAAAACTTTCTACGTTCCCAGGAGGAAAAGTGGACAGAAGGGCATCCTGTTTTACGGGTCAAATCGTGTTGTGCACCCGGACGATTTGTCTGTCGCGTGCCTTCCATATGAGAGAGGTATAAGATCCTTCCTCAATCCCAGATATTATGCGCCCGAGATGCGGGAATACTTTAAAAACTGCGGATGCCGGTTATATCAAACGGAGTCCGAAGCAAAGTTTTACGAAGGGCTATGGCATCCACCTCAGGTCCGAGCACTCATCGATGGACAAATTCCAGATAGGCGGGGCATAGGTTTCATCCATCCTGAGTCTAAGGCGTGCTACATGGTCTATATTGGTGAAGCCAGTGAAAGATCAAATGATGACGACGAGATAGCCGAACCAGAAGAAGATCCTCAAGAGCTCGAAGATGGCGGACAAGCAACTTTTGACGAGCTAACCGAGATTGACTTAGGAACACTCGATAATCCAAGGCCGACCTACATCAGCTCGCTCTTGTCAGAGGAAATGAAAGCGCAGATAATCGCCCTGTTGCACGAGTTTGTCGACTGCTTCGCGTGGACGTACAAAGAAATGCTTGGCCTTTCCCCTGAAGTAGCCGTGCATAAGCTGGCTATATCTCCTGATGCTAAGCCAGACAAACAAGCTCCTCGAAGAATGAGAAGGGAGTTGGAAGAAAAGGTCATCGAGGAAACCAAGAAACTCATCGATGCCGGCTTCATCAGGGAGGAAAAATATGCGGACTGGATCGTATGCATAGTCCCAGTGAAGAAGAAAAATGGGCAGATCCGAGTTTATGTCGATTTCAGGGACCTCAACAAGGCATGTCCTTAAGACGACTTCCCGCTACCGGTCATGGAAATGATGGTCGATGACATCTCAAATTATGAACTGTTCACCTTTATGGATGGCTCATCTGGGTATAATCAGATCAAAATGTCGCCTTAGGATGAGAAATACACAACATTCCGAACCCCGATCGGAATATACTGCTACAAGGTGATGCCGTTCGGACTGAAGAACGCAGGTGCTACGTACCAAAGGGAAATGACCAATATCTTTGATGACCTAATTCATAAAGTCGTCGAATGTTATGTTGATGATCTGGTCGTCAAGACTAAAACCAAGGCCGATCACATCCAAGATCTTAGGACCGTTCTCACCAGACTTAGGGAATACGATCTGAAAATGAATCCTCTGAAGTGCGCTTTTGGCGTGTCATCGGGAAAATTCCTGGGTTTCATAGTCCGACATCATGGGATTGAAGTTAACCCATCCAAGATAAAGGCCATCATGGAGATGCCCCTCCAAAGAGCCTGACACAGCTAAGATCTTTTCAAGGCAAGCTTCCTTATATACGGAGGTTTATCTCAAATTTATCGGGAAGATGTAGGCCCTTCTCAAAGCTCATGAAGAATGGAGATCCTTTTATCTGGGATGCCGAATGTCAAGCAGCGTTCGAAAGCATCAAACAGTACTTATTGCACCCTCCAGTGCTGGCCGCTCCCATTCCGAATAAGCCGATGATTCTCTACACTGCCGTGCTGGATGAGTCACTCGGTGCGCTCCTTGCCCAGAACAACGAGGAGGGAAAAGAAAATGCCCTCTACTACTTCAGTCGAACTCTAGTCGGGGCGGAATACAACTATTCCCCAATCGAAAAGCAATACCTGGCTCTGATATTTGCTGTGAAGAAGCTGAGGCACTATCTGCTCGCTCATCGGGTTATGCTGATCTCTAAGGTCGACCCGCTCAAACACTTGATGACCAAAGCAAGCTTAGCCGGCAGAATGGCAAGATGGGCTGTCATGCTACTTGAGTTTAATATAGTTTATACTCCTCATAAAGCAGTAAAAGGGCAAGCTCTTGCAGACTTTCTCGCTGCTCATCCCATACCAGAAGGGTCACCACTCAATTGTGAGTTACCTGACGAACAAGTGCTGCACCTTGAGAATGACGAGCCATGTTGGGAGCTCTACTTCGATGGGGCCTCATCGATAAGGACCTCCAGTAAATCAGGCGTCCCGGAGATAAAAGCAGGGATAGTATTGGTGGTCATCACGCCATCAATGGAAACCCTACGGCGTTCTTTTGCTCTCACCGAGCCTCGCACAAACAATGAGGCCGAGTATGAAGCTCTGATAGTGGTTTGGAGCTCGCCATAGAAATGGAAATCCTTCGGCTACGGGTTTACGGTGACTCCCAGCTTGTCGTCAACCAAGTAAGCGGCGACTATTAATATACAAACCCGAATTAGCTCGGTACAGAATCCGGGTGGTGGAACTCATGAAACGGTTCGCTCACATTGAACTAACGAGAGTCCCTAGAGCATTGAACGGAAAGGCTAACGTACTCGCTCGCTTAGCCAAGGAGCTGGCTGATCCTGACATGGACGAAATTCTGATCACAGTCAGGAGCCGGCAAATTCTACCCCCTGTCTCTCTACGAGAAAAGAAAAGCACGGAACAGAAGAGCGGTCCCGCCCAAGAAACTTCGATCGTTCAAGACGAGCCCGATTGGAGAGAACCCTTCATAGAGTACTTCCGATACGACAAGCTGCCCGAAAGAAGATCTGCGAGGGTTCAGCTGAAAAGAGAGCTCTCCGATACGTGTTTGTAAATGACACGCTATACCGCAGGTCATATGACCAACTCTGGCTCAAATGTCTGTCATTGGCCGAAGCCCAAAAGGTCATGAAAGAAGTTCACTCGGGCGTTTGCGGTGCTCACCAATCTGGCCCCAAGATGCGACTTCAAATTAAACGGCTTGGGTATTACTGGCCCACCATGATACGGGATTGCGGAGACCATGCAAAAAAATGTTATATCTGCCAAATTCATGGTGATTTCATTCACAAGCATCCCAATCCATTGCATCCTACGGTGGCGTAGTGGCCCTTCGAAATTTGGGGAACCGACATAGTTGGCCCAATTGGCCTTCCGTCATCTAGAGGCCACCGGTTCATACTGGCTGCAACAGACTATTTCTCCAGATGGGCTGAAGCTGTCCCGCTAAAAGAAGTCAAGACAGAAAATATTCTTATGTTCTTCCAGCATAAAGTTTTATACCGCTTCGGTACACCAAGAAGAATCATTTTTGACAACGGGCATTCTTTCAAGAGCTTCAAACTCTCAAGATTCGCTACTCAGCACAAGATAGACTGGAGATATTCCTCCATCTATAATCCATGAGCCAATGGGCTAGCCGAAGCCTTCAATAAGACTCTATGCAAGCTTTTGAGGAAAAATGTATCAGCCAACAAGAGAGACTGGAATCTCAAGCTTCACAAAGCGTTGTGGGTATATCGTACCACGCACCGTACTCCAACTCAGTCCACTCCATACTCATTGCTCTTCGGAGTGGAGGTGGTCCTCCCCCTTGAAGTCGAAGTTCCAAGCTTAAGAATGGTCGTTCAGCACGAATTGACGGAGGAGGAAAATGTGCTCCTTCGGCTTTAAGAGCTCGACGCCCATGAAGAAAAGAGGGTCGTTGTGCAGCAAAATCTGGAGCTATACCGATCCCAAATGTCACGGGCCTATGACAAGATAACTCGTCTCCGCGCTTTCAAGAAAGGTGAATTGGTGTTGGTCCTCAAAAGACCGATCATCCCCAATCGACATGCCAAGGGAAAATTCGAGCAAAACTGGGAAGGACCATACGTCATCGAGAAAGTGTTCGACGGAGGATCCTACCAACTAATAAGTGCCGAGGGAGAAAGGCCCATGCCACCCATCAATGGCCGATATCTCAAGAAATACTACGCGTGAATACTTCAAGTCGCAGGTGAATTGAGCACATCGGCCCTACGGTCTGGATCATATATCCTGCAAAACCGTATACAATCCACGGGCGTAAACGACCCCTGTCTCTCCCAAGTCCTGCCGGTGAGACTACTTTTAAAGTCCCACCAGCGACAAAAAAAAAAATAAAAATAATAAAAATAAAAATAAAAAACGGTATGTCCACAAGCAAAACGGGTATGGATGAAAACTCGAAAGGGCTCCGTGAGTAAAATCAGTAGGACTGCCGGAGAGTTTGTGAAAACCTGAAAGGGCGCAAACTCGTGAAAAAAGATAAAACACACTCGCAAAGTCCTCTCGGCCTTGTGAGGAGAAAATTCCTGCGTGCGATCCTTACGACTCACAAAGGAGCAACACACTTAGGAATCCTCACGATTCCTAAGGAGAACATACACCTGCGAGATCCTCTCGACTCGTAGGGAGAAAATGCTTTTATGAGACCCTTACGGCTCATAAAATTGAAAAGTCTTAGGTGATAGGGACCTAATCCTGTCTCCTAAGCCATCGTTCCCCAACGGGCAACGACAAATGATGAGTCGCTCCTAGCATTTCGCTTCAGCGTTAGCGGTGCTGATGCCAACCCAAAAACCAAATCCCAAGTCCTCCCGGTGCAAATGATGAGTTGCTCCTGGCACTATTCCAGTGCAGCAATACTGATGCCAAACAAGATCCAAATTCTAAGTCCCCAAACGGCGAATGATGAGTCGCTCCTGGTACCATATTCCAGTGCAGCGATGCAGACGCCAACCAAAATCCAATTTCTCAAAAATCTCCCGGCCCTACGGTTAGTCCCCAAATTGACTACCGTATACAATCCACGGGCTCAAAAAAAATTCTCATCATACCCATACCCCGCCGCAATCACCAAACCAGCGGCCGGTGTCCGCCCTTGGACTTGTGCTCCATTTGGGAAGACCCACTCATGCGTCCTCATGATGCATGAGGAGAACAAACCTTATGGGATCTTCACGACTCGTAAGAAACACCTTCGTGGGATTCTTACGACTCACAAAGGAAAAACACACTTAGGAGTCCTCACGACTCTTAAGGAGAAAGTACACCTACGAGATCCTTTCGATTAGTAGGGAGAAAATGCTTTTATGTGACCCTTACGGCTCATAAAATTGAAAAGCCTTAGGTGATAAGAACCTAAACCTGTCTCCTAAGCCACCGCTTCCCAACAGGAAAGGGCAAATGATAAATTGCTCTTAGCACATGTACTTCAGTGTTAGCAACGTTGATGCCTACCCTAACCCCAAAATTTCAAACTCCAATCCAATAGACCCCTAAGTTTTTAAACTGGGAATAGATGACCACTAATTCGTTAAACTGAGAACAGATGACCCTTAAGTCGTTAAACTGGGAATGAGGGAAATCTCCTCATGACAAATGATGATTCGCTTCTGGTACCATATTCCAGTGCAGCGGTGCTGATGTCAACCCAAATCACATCGAATCAGCGAGTCAAATTCAACCCTGACACCGCAAGAAGCGGAGCAAGTCAAATCAAGCACCGACCGTCCAAGTCGCAAAAAGGGCAGAACCGACCGTCCACGTCGCTAAAAGGGTAGCACCGACCGTCCACGTCGGAAAAAGGGTAGCACCGACCGTCCACGTCGCTAAAAGGGCAGAACCGACCGTCCAAGTCGCAAAAAGGGCAACACCGACCGTCCAAGTCGCAAAAAGGGTAGAACCGACCGTCCACGTCGCTAAAAGGGCAGCACCGACCGTCCACATCGCTAAAAGGGCAGCACCGACCGTCCAAGTCGCAAAAAGGACAGAACCGACCGTCCACATCGGAAAAAGGGCAGCACCGACCGTCCACGTCGCTAAAAGGGCAGAACCGACCGTCCAAGTCGCAAAAAGGGCTGCACCGACCGTCCAAGTCGCAAAAAGGGCGTAACCGACCGTCCACGTCGCTAAAAGGGCAGCACCGATCGTCCAAGTCGCTAAAAGGGTAGCACCGACTGTCCACATCGCTAAAAGGGCAGCAACGACCTCCTCATCAGAATTATGCTTCGCCTCGGAATCAAGTCAACCAGACACTCCATCTCGGAGACACGTCAAGCATCGACCGTCCATGTCGTAAAAAGGGTAGTGCTAGCTTCCCAAAAAGCGGGAACCGAATCAAGTTGCCTCTACGTGAAAGAAGATTCATCAATTTCATACACACAACCCACATATGTTGTGTGCGTGTATTGATGGGGGGCAATTTGTTGGGGTAAAAATTTACACCCCAGTTGACCAAGTCAAAATCAAAGTCAACCTCAAGCCAAGTGGGCCCAAGCCGAGATCAAGTGGGCCCATGCCCGGGTCGAGCCCGAATATGAAGCGGCCGGCCTCCCCCCATGCCAAGATAAAAATTTTGTAATAAATAATTTTGTTGTATTTCCTTTATTTTATTTTTTGAATAAATGTAAGAAAAATGGGCATAAAGCCGAATTTTTGTAAAGCCCATGGCTTATGTGCAAAAAGAAATGGCACATGAGCTATGGGATAGGCAAAATGTCATTTTATGAAGCCCAAGGGGCTATGTGTAAAGTGTATAGCCTATAAAGGCAAGAATAATGAAAATATCCCAAGAACTTTTTCTCTCTCCAAAAACAAATCCAGATCTGAGATCTTTCTCTTCCCTCAAGGTTCTAAAACCTTCTTCTTTCTTTTGAATTAAATCAAGAGTTTTACTCTTCTTTTTATAAAACTAAATAGCTTTTCACCACAAAACTCACAAAGGGGAACTCAGATCTTCCATTAGATTTCAAAAGAAAGAGATTTTTAAAATCTCACATCTCTTGATCTTCAAGATCCTGCCAACAGAGGAGGAAGAAGGAGACCCATCTCCAGAAACCCCACTTTGGGGAAGAACTAGGGCTCAAGGGGAGAAGCCCTTCATCAGCTTCAAAACATCCTAGGAGTTTAACTCCTCATACACACACACGCGCGCGCGTGTTCAGACCATAATATTGCATTTATCATTCCCCTATTCTTATCTTTTTTATAAATAAACAGGTACTCTTAACGCACGTTTGTTGCATATTACAGGATACAGGTCTCTGGAGCAAATACAGTGAAAAAGACACAAAACAACAGAAAAGGGACTTTTGACCAGCAATTAGACGGATCCTAGTCAAGCCCAGGTGCAAGGCAACGAATGTCAAGGTGAAACGGTTAAAAGACCAATACAAGTCTTCACTGAAGATCTGGAGAAGAACCAGAAGCCCAAAAGAGAAAATAAGTGAAGAAACAGAAGCCCAAAGAGCCACTGAACCGAGCCCAAAAAGTACAGGGCCCAACTCCTTTGTTTGGCCGCGGATCCGCGGCCAAACCCAGCCTGGCGCCGCGGATCCGCGGCCATACAAGGCCCGTGTCGGTGCATATTTTCTGAGGCGGCGCGTCGGTGCAGATGTTAGGATTTTACGTGGGCAAATCTGTAATTTTGCATATGCGAGAGTCTGTAGCCCTAGGTTTCCTATTTTCCTATAAATTGTAATTTTAGATCTGTAAAACCCTATGCCTCTTTTCAATAAATAAAATTCAGAAATTCTGGAAGTGACATTCAGATCTGTTCTTTATCGCTTGGAGGGAGCCATCACCATTAGTAAGTGTTTTTCTTTTATTCTTTTAATGTTATTTCATCCCCTAATGAGCGAGTAGTCTCCTCGCTTGTTAGGGTTAGCCTTAGGGAAAGGGTTGAGAGATGAGATCTCTCACCCCTTTCAATGCCATATTAAACTAACCCATTAAGAACTCCATGCATGCGCGCACAACCGCTCCCTGCGGCACCCTACCCCTCGAGGTAACGGTGAACCGCAGTATAAAGGGCCGGTTGCGCGCGTTTTCCATGGGGGTTAGGGTAATTAACGATAAAGGAAGGATACGAATCTAGAGGAAGAAAACATCTTTCCAAAAGAGTCGTATCCACTTTATCGATAATTACTATAACACCTAATGGATCTAAAATAAGGCATTGAAAGCGGTGAGGAAACATCAATCTCCAAAACTTCCTCTAAGCTTAACCCTGGCAAGAATTTAAATTAGATTAATTAAGTTTTAGATCTAGATTTTTATAAAACCAAAACGACAAATAGAATCAACTCGTTAAGACACACTAAAGGAATTTACCCGTCTCTGTGGATCGACCCGCACTCACCGGCTAGCTGCGAAGCGACGCCGTTTCTTGATTGCGGTAATTATATTTTTGATCGTGAAATCTCTATCAATCAAATGGCGCCGTTGCCGGGGATCGAACCCGGGTCACCCGCGTGACAGGCGGGAATACTCACCACTATACTACAACGACGCCATTTGATTGATAAATATTTTACGATCAAAAATATAATTACCGCAATCAAGAAACGGCGTCGCTTCGCAGCTAACCGGTGAGTGCGGGTCGATCCACAGAGACGGGTAAATTCCTTTAGTGTGTCTTAACGAGTTGATTCTATTTGTCGTTTTGGTTTTATAAAAATCTAGATCTAAAACTTAATTAATCTAATTTAAATTCTTGCTAGGGTTAGGCTTAGAGGAAGTTTTGGAGATTGATGAGATCTCTCACCCCTTTCAATGCCATATTAAACTAACCCATTAAGAACTCCATGCATGCGCGCACAACCGCTCCCTGCGGCACCCTACCCCTCGAGGTAACGGTGAACCGCAGTATAAAGGGCCGGTTGCGCGCGTTTTCCATGGGGGTTAGGGTAATTAACGATAAAGGAAGGATACGAATCTAGAGGAAGAAAACATCTTTCCAAAAGAGTCATATCCACTTTATCGATAATTACTATAACACCTAATGGATCTAAAATAAGGCATTGAAAGCGGTGAGGAAACATCAATCTCCAAAACTTCCTCTAAGCCTAACCCTAGCAAGAATTTAAATTAGATTAATTAAGTTTTAGATCTAGATTTTTATAAAACCAAAACGACAAATAGAATCAACTCGTTAAGACACACTAAAGGAATTTACCCGTCTCTGTGGATCGACCCGCACTCACCGGCTAGCTGCGAAGCGACGCCGTTTCTTGATTGCGGTAATTATATTTTTGATCGTGAAATCTCTATCAATCAAATGGCGCCGTTGCCGGGGACGGCGTAATATTTCTTTTTGTGAATTTTCGGGTTGATATAAATTTTGAAAAAATTATAAAAATCTGAAAATATTTAAAAATACAAAAATTATCAAATTTGATCTGTTTGAAGGGTGTATATTTTTGAATCTTGCAGGATCAGCGTCGAATCGCGGATCTGGAATTTTACAGAGGCCAAAACATAAATTGGTACATAAGAACAGAGAGGAACTGAAGGTACAGAACCACAGAATTTTTTCCAGGGGCCGATCTCTCCACTCCACCGCGTTTCCGCCGCATAAGGGGGCCATCCGCCGCGGTTCCGCGCTCTTAGTGCCACGTCAGCGCACCAAATTTTGCTGGTTTGATTTCTCCTTCTCCCCTCTGTCAACCTCCATATATCTCTCTGTAAAAAGTTTTCTGCAGGAATTCTTTGCGTAAAGAGTCTTTCTCCCCCTTCTAAATAACAGATCTCTGCAGGTTTCTTTGCGCCGCGCTAAAAATTGATTGCAAGTGAAATTTTATCTGTTTTGCATAATTTAACCGGACTCTAAGGGGCTATTTGACCAAATTCAGATTGGGTGGGGATTTCATCACCCTTCCCAGGACCCCAGAAAACACCTAAAGCATTTTGTATCGACTACCTTTAATTAAAAAAGATTAGACTCAGACCTAAGGACAGCGAGCTCAATAGGAAAAGGACTAGGGTAGGCATCGGCCGTTTATCCTAACCGACGTTGCGGTGTCTAGGCTAGTGGTTATTAATTAGGCCCACTGTAGTGGTGGTTCCTTCCCACTTACCTGGCCGTATTTGTCCGTGAAGAGGCGGTTTGAGGTCTATTTCTAGCCCTAGTTAGGAGCTGTCTAGCAGACCTAGGAGACCCTAGATCTAGGCCTGATTGTGCATGTGTGGTTGACACATTGGTGTCACGAGTCCCTTTCCTAAAACCTCTTTGCAAAACCTTCACATAAATAAAAGAAAACGAAAAAGAAAAATCTTTTAAAAACTTGCAACTTGCCGCTAAAGAAAACTTGCAAACTCACTTCCACCACTTCTTCTCACTGACGTTATCTTACCCCCACATTCTGTTTTTCTCTTTTTTCTGACTGCACTACCCTTTAGTGTATGTCATTTTGGACTAGGGATACTAACGCCCGATTAGTCCGTGTTTCGTTGGTACCGACCGACGAACCCTTCGACGAACCCTTCGTCGACATTCCGTCCATTTCCTTACCTCCACCTTCAAATTCTTCTTTCGAAGGTATGTCGGGATTCAACCCCAACGATACCTTGCCGACGGGAATGATTCCACCTCCGCCAGGTGCGAATAACCCGAATCTTCCGCCTGTTGTAGCGCCCGCACGAGTCGCACTCCAGGATCTCTTCTACCCCGTCCGCACTTCTTTACCCACATGTCTTTCACCCCCACCGGCAAATGGGGATAATTTTGAAATAAAACCACACTTCATCAATATGCTGCCTAAGTTTCATGGTTTGGAATCCGAAGATGCATATATTTTCATTAATAAATTCCAAAACGTTTGCGCCATGATGAAGACAACCCAATTAAGTGATGACGCAATAAGGCTAAGGGTCATTCCTTTTACCTTATGTGACCTGGCCGAGAAGTGTCTATACAGCACCGCATCACATTCCATTAGAAATTGGGACGAGTTTGTGAGAGCTTTTCTGAAAAAGTTCTATCCTCATCACAAAACTGCTAGAATCCGAAACGAGATTATACAATTTTCACAGCTTCCGTCCGAACCATTTTGGAAGTGCTTCGAGAGATTTAAAGACCTACTTGTTCAATGCCCTCATCATGGGATAGAAAATTATATGAGGGATTGAACGCAGCAACGAAGCAGTTGCTAGAAACAATATGTCAAGGTCATTTTCTTTCCAAGTCTAGCGACGAAGCTTGGCAGTTTCTTGAGGACCTAAGTGAGCAAACAATTCAGTGGGAGAGTACCAAGACCACATCATCTTCTTCAGTCGGTCAATCTAGGGCAGGCATACATCAAATAGATATGTCGATTGCTATGAAGGCCGAGATGGCCTCACTTATGAAAAAGCTAGAAGCCATTGAGACCAAAATCTCATCGTCTTCTCCTGCCCCTACTCTACCCATACGAACTGTTTGTGCTTGTTGTTCGAACCCGTCGCACCTAACCGAAGAGTGTCCTTATAATGCACCTATTCAAGGACAGGATCAAGTCAATGCTGCATTTCAGCAACGACAAAGAAATGATCCTTACTCTTCGACATACAATCAGGGGTGGAGGAGTCACCCGAATTTCGCTTGGAACCAAAATCAACAAGTCCAAGGGAACAATAATTTTCAAAGACCTCCTCCACAACAACAACAAGCACCCTTACAAACTCAAAACCAGCAACCTTTCCAACAACAACCTTATACAAATCAAACGAACAATTTGGTTCAACCTAATGATGATAAGGTTAGCTCACTCGAGAAAAGTCTTGAAGCATTTCTCAAGCAAACTACAGAATCCGCAGCAAGATTTGAAAGTTATGTGCAATCTTTAATGAATAACAATGCCTCACACGATCAAAGTATCAAATCTATTGAGGCACAAATTGCACAATTAACTGCTGCATTGAGCGAGAGAGAAAAGGGAAAGCTTCCATCTCAACCATTGCCCAATCCCGGTCACGCACAAAACGCATATCACAATCACAATGTAAATGCGGTGACCACGTTGAGATCCGGAAGAGAGTTGCAAAATAATGTGGAAACTAGTGATGACATCCCCGCCGGTGGTTCTTCTTCTTCTTCCCCTTCTTCATTTTCTTCACTTCCTTCTTCACCTTTTTCTTTAGAGCCTATTCTCCACCCTTCACATGGCTCTACTTCTTCTAGCTCTAACGGACCCATTTCTCACAACACGAACACATCTACACCGGGATCCGTTCCTAATCCACAGTCTGCTCCACAAACATTTGACTCAACTAATTTTCAAAATGCACCATTTCCAAACAGGTTGAGTCCTAATAAACCAAATACACAAGTGGAGAAGATTGTGGAGATATTTAAGCAGGTTAGCATAAATATACCTCTCTTGGATGCTATCCAACAAGTCCCTTCATACGCGAAAATCTTAAAGGGATTATGCACTTCAAAGAGAAAAGCATCTCAAGTACCTAAGAAAGTGCTAGTGGCTAGTGCAGTGAGCAATGCTATTAACCACCATCAAACCTTACCCCAAAAACGAAAGGACCCCGGCTGTCCTACTATTTCAATCACAATTGGGGATAAGAAAATTAATCGAGCACTTTTAGATCTTGGGTCTAGTATTAACCTGATTCCTTACTCCGTGTACGAACAATTAGGGGTTGGAGAGTTGAAACCCACTCGTTGCACTCTCCAAATGGCTGATCGATCAATCACCTATCCAAGGGGTCAACTAGAGGATGTGTTGATCAAAGTCGGGGAATTCATATTCCCCGTTGATTTTATCGTTATGGATACACAACCTGTTGCTAACCCAATAAACCAAATTCCGGTGATTCTTGGTCGACCATTTTTGGCCACTTCCAATGCCGTGATAAATTGTCGCAATGGCTCCATGACTCTATCCTTCGGGAAGAGGTGTAGTGAGTTCAATATTTATAAGATGGGAAGTCTGTCCCCCGTGCCAAAAACTAGTACACGAGAAGTTTGCTCTGTTCACGAAATCACGCAGGAGGACTGCGAGCTTGAAAGATTTCTATTTGATGAAAACAGTTTTGGCGCCACTAGTGCGTCCCTCCTTGAGCCTACTACCGTTGACACAACCGAAGTTGATTATGAATGTTTCACTTTTTCGGATGACGACGACTCGCAGCCCGAATATGAGTCGTTTGAATTTTTGGATGAGTCAGTCGAACCATCCGAATCGGTTGTTTGCAGTGATTTCGAACCTGTGTTAGAGTCCTTTGAGTTCGAGGTAGATTCCGCAATGATTCTTTCACCTCCGAAACTCGAACTCACGCCCTTGTCGGCTCACCTTAGATATGCTTACATAGGTGAGAATGAGACCTTTCCCATTATCATATCGGCCTCTCTAGCCCTCGAGCAAGAGAATGCCCTCTTAACGGTCTTACAAGATAGACGGCAAGTTTTCGGTAGGACTATGGCGGACATCGAGGAGATCAGTTCTCTCATAATTGAATATCATACAAAATTGATGGATGATGCCATGTCAATAGAGGACCCACAGGAATATCATGGGGGTATTGTGGTGAGTCAACCTCCTCCCTTAGAAGTTGAAATACCCCCATTTCTTTTAATAAGGTACGAGAATGCCAACACTCCACTGATTGCTGATCATTTACATTCTCGTTTCGATGCATCACCATCACCTGTATATTCACCTCCACACCTCCCATACCACCACTTCTATCTTTCCCAATTCTTTGCGAATCGCTACAACTTATTCTTCCACCAACCAAGACTCTTTACTGATAAATTTTTCAACTGGTTGGTGTTGACTTTTGGCCGATGCAAAGTTTGGCAGTAATGTCTAATATAGTTTAAATGAAGTTTGGGGGAGGGCCTTTTTGTATATATTTTTTTGTTTTCTTGACAAAAAAAAAAAAAATTCTATAAATAAATAAACAGGGGAGTATCGGTATTTTGACCCTCTTGGTTTAGCATGACAGTGAGGACACTGTCAAATTCAAGTTTGGGGGTATGCTCGGTACGTCTTCTTCCTTCGCATTCATTTGTACATATTTTTGCATTTGCATACTTATTTGAAAACCCATAAAAATTTGAAAAATTTCAAAAATATAAAAATAATTGTATTCAATTTTGGCTAATTGACTTGAGTTTGACTAATAGGTTAACTGGTTAGGAACAACTAGATCTTAGACTTAGTGAATTAAAAACCCTAAAAATAACATTTCTTAAAGTTTAACGGTAGAAAGTATATGCCTTGTAGTTTATTTAGAAATAGGCAAATTTTGGGTTCACTTCTTGGGCTAAGTCGAAACAAGGGAAGAGTATTGATGTTCTTATTAGAATATAAGTTTGAAAAATAGTTCCTAGCTTAAGTCTAAATTCTGAAAATGTATACCCTACAATTTGCACATTCACGCACCTTGAAACTTGGAATAGTAGAAGAGACCTTGAAATGCTCTTGTCTAAAGTCCTTAGTACAATGAAAATAAAAAGAAAAAAAAAGTGAATAAAGAAAAAAATGGACACTGGTTTTTGTGGTTACTTAAGGCTGTAAAAATAGAAAAATATTTAGCGAGGGTGCTTCATCACCTAGTGCCTTAGACCAACTGGTTTGGGAGTCACTGCTAAAGCCTTGGGTGTTGCAAATACTAGGAAGTACGCTTTAAAGTGCAAGCGCATTTTGTAATCGGTCGTTGGTATCTCAAGAAGTATTAACGGTCGCATGAAGGATGTGTAAGCAAATTTCATTCACCAACTAATTAGTACTTTGGACAACGGACGAGAGCATGATTGCTTGATTTGAATTTCCAAGTGTAGGGGTGATTTATACACACACGTGGGGGTATGTGATTGGAATTTAGATAAGAGAGAGGAATGAAGAATAGAACTTGTATCTTTAGTAGAGTTGATAGAAATTCCTAAGTGGAGATGGAACCCTAGAAGGAAAACTTAAGAGATGCCGAAAGCTAAGTAGGTCTACATAACATATATAATCTTAAGTTAAATAATGAGGAAGCGTGAAGAATATGGGTGGATAATTTACAAGTATAAGATAATAGAATTCCTTGTTAGAAAACCTAATTGGAGAACAAAAGTCAATGGGCCAAGTTGATAGGATTTTGTGGGTGTAATCCGCTGAAAACCCTCAGGAGACAACACTCCTCCTACTAGGGACACCTAGAGGTTTAACGGCTTGTTGCACGTGCTCAGTGCAATCGCGTTTCCCTGCGAAAGTGCGGTTAGGATTTTAGTGAATAAATAATAAGTTTGCTCGAGGACGAGCAAAAGGTAAGTTTGGGGGTATTTGTTCAGACCATAATATTGCATTTATCATTCCCCTATTCTTATCCTTTTTATAAATAAACAGGTACTCTTAACGCACGTTTGTTGCATATTACAGGATACAGGTCTCTGGAGCAAATACAGTGAAAAAGACACAAAACAACAGAAAAGGGACTTTTGACCAGCAATTAGACGGATCCTAGTCAAGCCTAGGTGCAAGGCAACGAATGTCAAGGTGAAACGGTTAAAAGACCAATACAAGTCTTCACTGAAGATCTGGAGAAGAACCAGAAGCCCAAAAGAGAAAATAAGTGAAGAAACAGAAGCCCAAAGAGCCACTGAACCGAGCCCAAAAAGTACAGGGCCCAACTCCTTTGTTTGACCGCGGATCCGCGGCCAAACCCAGCCTGGCGCCGCGGATCCGCGGCCATACAAGGCCCGTGTCGATGCATATTTTCTGAGGCGGCGCGTCGGTGCAGATGTTAGGATTTTACGTGGGCAAATCTGTAATTTTGCATGTGCGAGAGTCTGTAGCCCTAGGTTTCCTATTTTCCTATAAATTGTAATTTTAGATCTGTAAAACCCTATGCCTCTTTTCAATAAATAAAATTCAGAAATTCTGGAAGTGACATTCAGATCTGTTCTTTATCGCTTGGAGGGAGCCATCACCATTAGTAAGTGTTTTTCTTTTATTCTTTTAATGTTATTTCATCCCCTAATGAGCGAGTAGTCTCCTCGCTTGTTAGGGTTAGCCTTAGGGAAAGGGTTGAGAGATGAGATCTCTCACCCCTTTCAATGCCATATTAAACTAACCCATTAAGAACTCCATGCATGCGCGCACAACCGCTCCCTGCGGCATCCTACTCCTCGAGGTAACGGTGAACCGCAGTATAAAGGGCCGGTTGCGCGCGTTTTCCATAGGGGTTAGGGTAATTAACGATAAAGGAAGGATACGAATCTAGAGGAAGAAAACATCTTTCCAAAAGAGTCGTATCCACTTTATCGATAATTACTATAACACCTAATGGATCTAAAATAAGGCATTGAAAGCGGTGAGGAAACATCAATTTCCAAAACTTCCTCTAAGCCTAACCCTAGCAAGAATTTAAATTAGATTAATTAAGTTTTAGATCTAGATTTTTATAAAACCAAAACGACAAATAGAATCAACTCGTTAAGACACACTAAAGGAATTTACCCGTCTCTGTGGATCGACCCGCACTCACCGGCTAGCTGCGAAGCGACGCCGTTTCTTGATTGCGGTAATTATATTTTTGATCGTGAAATCTCTATCAATCAGCGCGCGCACACACACAAAATAATAAGCGCTCCTTTCTGCAAGTACAACGCCCACGTGCTGACACGTGGGTACACACACACACACAATAATAATAAACACACACAAAATAATAAGCGCTCCTTTATGGAAGTACAACGCCCACGTGCTGACACTTGGGGCGCTAGCGCCCGAGCGCCCACGTTCTAACACGTGGGGCTCTAGCGCTCAAAGCGCTAGCGCCCTTGCGCTCAGAGTGCTAGCGCCCAAAGCGCTAGCGCCCGAGCGCCCACGTGCCGACACGTGGGGCGCTAGCACTCAGCGCCACGCCCTTGCGCTCAAAGCCCTAGCGCCCAAAGCGCTAACGCCCGAGCGCCCACATGCTGACACGTGGGGCGCTAGCGCTCAAAGCGCTAGCGACCTTGCGCTCAAAGCGCTTGCGCCCAAAGCGCCCGCGTGCTGACACGTGGGGCGCTAGCGCTCAAAGCTCTAGCGCTCTTGCGCTCAGAGCGCTAGCACTCAAAGAGCTAACGCCCGAGAGCCCACGTGCCTGGCACGTGGGGCGCTAGCGCTCAAAGCGCAAGCACTCTTGCGCTCAGAGCGCTAGCGCTCAAAACGCTAGCGCCCGAGCGTCCACGTGCCTGGCACGTGGGGTGCTAGCACTCTTGCGTTCAAAGCGCTGGCACCCAAAGCACTGGCGCTTTTTCCCACGCATCCTTTGGATACCCTTTCCCTTTTTTTTATTTTTTATATGTATATATACATATACACACACACATACTCTACAACACTGTCCCTCTGCGTGGCTCCCGATATATTCAAGCCCTCTCCAAAACAAAACACACGTACACTGCACATTGAGTTCGCATGACCAGTCTAACCCGTCAATCAGAGGTTCCCTCGCTCCAAATGCGAAGGGTAATTAACGGCAGCTTAGTCTGCGGCTGCCGGAGATTCAGATCCCCACAATCAATAAACCTCGGCCTACCCTAGGCAGGGGGAATCTGTAGTACGCCTGACAAGCGCGGTGTATTCCCATCTCAATGGGGTAACGAAAAACGCCCTACAGCAATGAGTTGCACAAAATCAGATATTGCTTTCGTTGTTAGCATGATAAGCAGGTTTACTAGCAATTCAGGGAAAGCACATTAGGATGCAATTGGTTGATGCGGTACTTGAATGGTACTATGAAATTAAGCTTATTCTATTCTGATTATCCGGGTATTCTTGAAGCCTTCTCAGATGCTAGTTGGTGCTCAAAGCCAGATGAGTGCAGAACAACTGGGGGTTTTATTTTCACCTTAGGAAGTACTGTTGTCTCATGGAAATCCAAGAAGCAAACTATTATTGCACAGTCATCCATAAATTCTGAATTTTTTGCATTAGCTTCTGCCGGAGATGAGGCTGAGTGGCTCAGCCATCTTCTCGTAGATCTTCCATTAAAAGAACAGTATGGTGCAACTATCACTATATATTATGATAATCAGGCAACGAGTGTGGCGGCTAACTCATTATTCAATGGAAGGAAGCTGACTGTTCGTCTGAAGTATGACTATCTGAATGAGTTGATAAGCCACGAAATCATATCAGTTATGGATGTCCGATCTTTAGAGATTATTGCAGATCCTATAACTAAAGGTCTGAAAGGAGAATCTGTTGTAAAAGCATCCACTGGGATGGGCTTGAAATACGAAAAGTCTATGTATTTACTTTGAGTCAAAATTTAGTTTAAAACTTAGCGACTAATTTCTTTTGATTCTTAGTTCAAAACAACATAAATTGTATATACGGATATGGCATCCATGATCCTATCATGAGATAAGGTTGTGTAATGACTCTAATTTTACTGTACGCAAATTTTAAAATTAATGTACAGAATGGAGTTTGCAAGCATGAGTACAAGTTATAAATTTAATTTGTTTAAGAACAGCAAGAAAGCACTTGTAGCTCATTGGTAAATCCATGCACTGCTATGACATAGCCCCTGTGTTCGAATCCCATCAGCCACATATTATTTGTCTGAATTTTTCTTTTAAACTTTTTGAAAGTCCAAAAGTTTACACGTGCAATACACGTAAAAAAATGAAAAGTCAGATAAAATAAACATGTGTAAAATATTGTGTACATCGACTAGGATATGTGGCATCAATCCAACACCCCATCCCTTCAACTAAACCGGTGAGATCATGCTTTTGGCCGGCGACGCCGGGCCCTCCGTAGGTCACGAGTCCCGTGTTTTGCCCACTAAACCCTTTGGCCTACTCCACTACCCTGTTCTGATTGTTTTCTCTGCAATTTAACAGAGAAGTAAATTTCATTCTTTAATCCAACTTTTAATGCATTTTAATTCAAATTTTCAATTCCAAAACCCTAATTCCACACTATAAATACAACCCCATACTCCATCCCCTCTTCATTCTGAAACCTGTTGTCAAAATTCTCAAAAATTTCTATGTCTAAGAAGAGTACAAGTGGGGTTAGCCCAAGGTTAATTTCCAGCGAGAATTCGAGACAATTCTGGCGACCGCGCGACTACACGAAGGCTACCCTTCTCTTTCTCTACATCCTCTCTAATCTTTTAGCTAGTAAATCTCATCTCCCCTCTTCTCTTTCTACCATAAAATTTCTTCTTTTCAAAACCTGTCAGTAAATAGAGTTATACCGACATTTGATTCTATAATTTGTAAAATTACAATTTTTTTTCTTAAGAATCACCCATCCATAGCACTATAACTTGCTTATTAATCATGAAACAAATAATTAGAACAATTTTCATCTTAAAATACCATGTTGTATAACTTTAAATTGCATTTTTCGTTTAAATACTACAAACTTTACATATGACATCTTTTATTGTTTTGCTTAATATTACCTTTAGAAAACCTCACGAGGTAATGACCTACCTCTCACATACACACATCTTGATATAGCACGATTCTCTTGAAACATAACTTTTGTGGCAAATACGACTTTTCATCAAAATACCTTAAACTATAAAAACCTATTTTCTTTTAAATAGTATTATCAAATTCTTTGCAATTATGCATCTACAACCCATTTTGGAGAACCCATTGTTGGATGGTGTGGATTTTCCTACATTCCTCGGGACTAGTAGAGCGAGATGCAGACCTTCTCACGGAGCATACGATCTCGAAAGAATTTTAATACGATTTTTAAGAAAAACGAGATTTTCTACTTAATAAATAAAATTAATTTTTAATAATTATATAAATATTATCAAATCATATATTTTTAATATATAATAAAATTCCATGTTTTCTAGAAAATAAACGAATGGAAAGTTTCGCTAAAATACCATCAAGTATCAATACAAGACAAAGTTTACATTAAAATACCTTGAACTATTCAAGCTATGTATATTTTCACTAATGTACATCACTCTTTAAAATTCACATCCATGAAAACCCTAGAGAACATAAATAATTACTCGAGATTTATTTTGAAAGTATATAAAATATTTTTCATAAAACCTCCTCGAGATATATAAAATTACATTAAGAACCCTAGTAAATATAGGTTTAAGCGGGACCAATTCTCTTGAGCCTCAGGGAGCCGGAGAAAGTGGGTGCTTGCCTATTTAAGGTAGAAAACTAAAACGGAGTTATCAATGGTAATTTTCCTAGAAAAAGACACAAATCTTGACATCCATGTGCAGCAGTTACCGATAACTCCTAAAGCTAATTCAGGATCCAAATTATGTTTAAAGTGTCTGACTCAAATCTGAGTCTAAGTATCAACCTGAATCCAATCCAAACATGAATACAATTCAACATGAATCCAATATACCAAACATGAACTTGAATACCAGAACAATATCAAACATGCAAACTTGACTTAACTTGACCGAACCATAGTTATGACTTGACTTCACTACATGACTACTTGATATATCCGGAATCTTTTTACATGAACAACTTATACCATGGTCATGGCAAGTCTGATAACTACAAATCAATGCAATCAATACAATATATATTACGGGGTTTAACGGGGTAGATTGGTACGGAATGTGTTAAAAGTGGCACGATGATGGTCACTAAAAGACACATACATGAGCATCATGTGCCGTTGTCCCGTGGGTTTTGACGGGGCCTTATACTTACATGTTAGCTTAGTCCACGGAGCAAGTTGGATTCCTCTCGTATACATTGATACATTTTGTACCAAGCTACAAACCACTACATTAGCTTAACAAACATATACTTTACCGAGCGCTAGTTTGCTGACGACATTCCTGGCTCTTCTTTCTTTGGAATGTTCGTCAGGAGGACCCGACTCTCAGGAGACCGAGCCCAGTCAGGACGATTTGGAGCAGTTCACAGAGGAGCCGGACTTCTAGGCTTTTACTTGTACTTATTTTTTTTCAGTTCATATGCCACTGTTTAGGCATCGCTTTCTATCATTGTACTTTTCTTTCAGTTGTATGTAAAGAAGGGATATTAATACAAAGTTGTTGTTTATATTATATCTCTTGTCATTCTTGTGCTTTATATTTATATTGCTTATTTACGCTTAACGTGTTTACTTCTGAGTAAATACGTCGCGTACCTCATCACGTCTCCTTCCCCGTACAGTGGGAAGCGGGGCGTGACAGGTTTTGTTGGCGGCCCATGCAGGTCAATTATGCATGGAAACCTAAGCAATATGTCAAAATAATTATAAGATCAACAACTAAACATTCCTTACATTTCTAAGCTTTTGAATCTATCTTAACCCTTCCTTTTCTTTCAAGGTAATGGATTCCCCGAACAATACGAGCACCAACATGAATGGAAACACTCCACCTTCTCTACCACCACCACCTACCGTAGCAGCTCTAATCAATGAGCAGACGGTATTGCTTGAGGCGATCAAGAGCTTCTTGGAGGGTCAGCAGCAGCAGACAGCTATCCTCTTGCACCGCCCTGAGACTAAGGCACCCGGAGTCAAGAAATTCCGGGCATTGCACCCTAAGAACTTTTCTGGGAAAGAGAGCCCATTAGAGGTAGAGGAATCGGCTCAGTCCATTGAAGATGATCTAGTAGCAACACAAGTGCCAGAGATTGCTTGGATGAGAGTTGCGAAGCTGCAACTCACAGATAACGCCAGAGTATGGTGGAAGGCTGAAGAAAGCCATCTTGCCCAGTCGATTGAATGGAAGACTTTTCGTGACATGTTCGACGCGAAATACTTTCCCGAGATTGCCCGTTTTGACATAGAACAGCTGTTCATCCACTTGCAGTAAGGTTCGATATGTAACAAATCTGTGGATGAATACGATACTGAGTTTACCATACTTAGCAGGTAAGATATATCTCAATATTCAATTTCCTAATATCACATACCACACTGCTAACACAAGGTCGTAATAGGTTCGCTGCACACCTCATCCCGACTGCTGAGATCCGGGCAAGAAGATTTCAGCAAGGGTTGGTCCCGGAGATCCAAGCTCCATTAGCTACAGAGGATTTCCCAACTCATGATCTTGCGTTGAAGGCTTCCCAACGATATGAAGCAGTCGTGAAGAAGAAGGGTAGACCTCAGACTGCCGGTGTGAAGCGCCCTGCCACTCAGATGGCAGGAGGAGCCTCTTCCAGGCCACCTTTTGTACCCAGAAGACCGGGAGTACCATTTAACCGGCTCAGTCCAGACTTTTGCTTCTATTGCAAGAGGAATGGACACCTGGCGAAGGACTGCAGGCGTGCTAACCGCCTATGCTTAGTTTGTGGCGCATCCACTCACGCCATTGGAGATTGTCCCCATCGTCTCACCCCAGCTCCCGCACCCCGACAGCGATCACTTTTCCACAGCGGCCAGCTATTCATGCTCCTGCACCTCGCTTAGCCCTACCTACTCCACCTCCTCATGGACCTCCTGCATAGCCTCCTCGTCAGTTCCATCAGGCACAGAGGAACATGCTTCAAAGACAGAGGAACGGACAGAGGAATGTGCCTCCGACAAGGAGGAATATACCTAGGCGTCAGGCTTTCGCAATGACTGTGGAAGAAGCTGAAGCCACTAGCCAAGTCATCACCGGTAACTCCCCATATTTCAAACCTTTTCAATCCTTGTATACATCAATATATTTTTTCTTTCTATACCTAAACATATCCCACACAACTTAGGTACAATTTTAGTAGCCTCCCTACCTGCCTTAGCACCCTTCGATACTGGAGTATCACATTGCTTTATGTCGCAACGGTTAGTCCGAACTCATGCGATTCCAGTTAAACCGTGCGTATCCAGCTGGAATGTCAGTTTAGAGAACGGCATTCTAAAGGCAACTCTGGGATACGATATGTGTCCAGTGGTCGTCTGCAGCAGAGAATTTTATACGGACTTCAAGGTGCTGGACATACCGAATTTCGACGTAGTCTTAGGAATGGACTGGCTAGGAACTTTCTTCGCTACCATCGACTATCGTCAAAGGAGAGTAGTGTTCGAGATACCAGATCATTCGGTCTTTTATTTCAAGAGTGGAAACCGTATCCTGGAACCTAGCACCTACAAGGCTAAACCAAGGAAGGCAGTGATTGGAACAATACAGGCGGAAGAAGACAAGCCAGAGGTTGTTCGAGAGTTTGAGGATGTATTCCTTGAAGACATCTCAGGTTTGCCTCCCGATCGAGCTCTTGAATTTAGTATTGACTTAGTACCTGGTGCACAATCGGTGATCAAAGCACTATATCGCTTAAGTCCAGAAAGATTGAAGGAGATCCATACTCAATTGGACGAACTTTTGAAGAAATGATGGATTCGTTTCAGTACTTCAAGTTGGAGATCTCCAGTTTTGCTCGTGAAGAAGAAAGAAAGTTCATATTGAATGTGTATAGTCTACCGAGTTTTGAACGAAGTGACGATAAAGAACAAGTATCTACACCGCGCATCGACGATCTGTTCGATCAACTAAGTGGCTCTTGTGTTTTCTCAAAACCGGATCTTCGTTCAGGTTATCGTCAGGTGAAGATCAAAGAGTCTGATATTCCGAAGACGGCATTCAGGACTCGCTATGGTCATTATATGTTTCTCGTGATGCCATTTGGAATGACCAATGCGCCTGCTATTTTCATGAATCTGATGAACCAGGTTTTCCAAGAGTACCTAGACAGGTTTGTTGTTATTTTCATCGACGACATCCTGGTATATCAAAGAATCAGAAAAAGCACACTGAGCATTTGCGGATTGTCCTGGACACATTGCGACGGCATCAACTATATGCCAAGACAGCAAGTGCGAATTTTGGCTAGATCAAGTCGAATTTCTCGGACACATTATTTCGGGCGAAAGAATCTCAGTAGATCCAGCTAAGGTATCAGCCGTCAGCGAATGGCCGACATCAAAGACGGTGAAAGACATTCGAAGTTTCTTGGGATTAGCATGATACTACCGAAGATTCATAGAAGGTTTTTCAAAGATTGCAGCACCCATGACCAAGCTCACACATAAAGATGAAGCATTCGTGTGGTCAGAAGCATGTGAACAAGTTTTTATAGAACTCAAGTCAAGATTGACATCAGCACCTATTCTCGTAATACCGGATCAATCTGGAAGTTTCATTGTGCACTGCGATGCATGCGGTAAGGAATTAGGATGTGTTCTACACCAGCATGGAAAGGTTGTAGCTTTTGCATCAAGACAACCGAAAGTTCATGAGCGCAACTATCCAACACATGACTTAGAGTTGGCGGCCGTTATCTTTGCCCTTAAGATTCGGTGCCATTATCTGCTTGGAGAACGAGTAGATCTATACACGGAACACATGAGTCTGAAGTATGTGTTTACTCATAAGGAACTGAATATGCGGCAGAGAAGATGGCTAGAACTTATGGCGGACTTCGACATCAACCTACAATATCAGCCAGGAAAGGTGAATGCAGTTCCTGATGCACTTAGTTGCCAGCCACTATCAATGAATCTCACCGCACAGTGGAAGCTGCAGCAAGAATTGCACGGCATGGATATAGAAGTGGTTATGCCAGGTAATGCTTCGTATTTGATGAACTTACAAGTTCAGTCTACTATTGTCAATCAGATCAAGGCACCTCACGCAAGTGATGCCAAGCTGCAAAAGATCCGAGAACAAATAGAAAGTGGACTGCGAACAGATTTCATCATTCACGAAGACGGATCTTTAAGATATGGAAGCAAGTTGTGTATACCACAAGGTTCTGTTCGGGAAGAGTTGATGAAAGAAGCTCACAGCTCTCTATACTCAGTACACCCTGGTGGTACAAAGATGTACAAAGATCTACCGCAACATTACTGGTGGCATGGCATGAAGCGTGAAGTGGCTAGAAGCGTAGCCAAATGTTTGGTGTGTCAGCAAGAAAAGGCTGAACATCACAGGACTGCCGGGTTACTTCAACCGTTACCTATTCCAGAATAGAAATGGCAACACATCACCATGGACTTCGTGACTGCACTTTCTTGCAGCACAAAAGGTAATGATGCGGTATGGCTTATTGTGGATCGACTCACCAAGTCGGCTCACTTCATCCGATTTTGAGTTGGCCAATCTACCGAGATACTAACAAAGAAGTACATGGAGGTAAGCATGAATCTAATGTAAGATTTAACTTCAAGATGTACTATTTCTGATACCCATGAACTCATGCAGGAGATCGTGAGATTACATGGAGTACCGGTCTGCATCATCTCCGATCGTGACACCAGATTCCGATCACAGTTTTAGCAGAGTCTGCAAGCTATCCTGAAAACGAGTCTGAACTTCAGCATAGCTTACCATTCACAAACAGATGAACAGTCTGAGAGGACAATTCAGATTCTAGAAGACATACTGAAAGCTTGTATGCTAGACTTCGGATGATCGTGAGAAGATCACCTACATCTTATGAAGTTTTCATACAACAACAGCTACCAGGCGAGTATTGGAATGGCATCATTTGCAGCGCTCTATGAAAAGAAGTGTTGTTCACCACTAAGTTGGGACGACATCGGAGATAGGGAACTCCTTAGACCAGAGATGATCGTGGCAACTGTGTACGTAGTTCGCACGATCAGGGAAAGAATGTGCATAGCCTAAGACAGATAGAAGCACTGTGCTGATGCAAAGCGTCGACACCTGGAGTTCTAATCGGGAGATCATATGTTCTTGAAGATCTCTCCAAACCGTGGAGTAATTCGCTTTGGCAAGTGGGTAAGCTCAGTCTGAGATATATTGGACCGTTCGACATTCTCGAATGGGTCGGAGAAGTGGCATATCGTTTAGCACAAAGGAGTGCACAACGTGTTCCACATATCCTACCTTCGAAGATGTGTGAGCGACCCCAGCCACATCATTGATCACTCCGAGCTCACTGTACAGACAGATCTACTTTGTTAACAACAACCCGTTGAAATCCTGGACCGAAAGGTGAAGTCACTAAAGAACAAGGAAGTAAACTTGGTCCGAGTGATGTGGAGAAAAGATTCGCCAGGAGAATCAACTTGGGAGCGAGAAGACGACATGTGTGCAACATACCCTTTCTTGTTTGTAACTTAGTCCTTATGCAAATGTAAATTTCGAGGACGAAATATTTGTAAGGAGGGTAGAATGTAACGACTCTAATTTTACTGTACGAAAATTTTAAAGTTAATGTACAGAATGGAGTTTGCAAGACTAAGGACAAGTTATAAATTTAATTTGTTTAAGAACAACAAGAAAGAACTTGTAGCTCATTGGCAATGCCTTCCACTGCTGTGATATAGCCCCTGTGTTCGAATCCCATCAGCTACATATTATTTTTCTAAATTTTCTTTTAAACATTTTAGAAGCCCAAAAGTTTACACGTGCAATACACTAAAAAATGAAAAGTCAGATAAAATAAACATATCTACAATATTGTGTACAACGACTAGGACACATGGCATCAATCCAACACCCCATCCCTTCAACTCGACCGGCGAGATCATGCTTTTGGCCGGCGACGTCAAGCCCTCCGTAGGTGATGAGCCCCATGTTTTGCCCACAAAACCCTTTGGCATACCCCACTACCCATGTTCTGTTTGTTTTCTCTACAATTTAACAGAGAAGTAAATTTCATTCTTTAATCCAAATTTTAATACTTTTTAATTCAATCTTTCAATTCCAAAACCCTAATCCCACACTATAAATACAACTCCATACCCTAGCCCCTCTTCATTCTGAAACCCATTGTCAAAATTCTCAAAAATTTCTAAGTCTAAGAAGAGTATAAATGGAGTTAGTCTAAAGTCAATTTCTGGCGAGGATTCGAGACGATTCTGGCGACCCCGCAACTACATGAAGGCTATCCTTCTTTTCCTCTACCTCCCCTCTATTCTTTTAGCTAGTAAGTCCCATCTCCCCTCTTCTCTTTCTACCATAAAAATTCTTCTTTCCAAAACTTATTAGTAAGTGGAATTATACCGACATTCGATTCTATAATTTTTAAAACTATAATATTTTTCTTAAGAATCACTCATCCATATCACTATACCTTGCTTATTAATCATGAAACAAATAATTAGAACAATTTTTATCTTAAAATATCATGTTATGTAACTTTAAATTGCATTTTTCGTTTAAATACCACAAACTTTGCATAGATTTTTTATTGTTTTGCTTAATATTACCTTTAGAAAACCTCACGGGGTAATGACCTACCTCTCACATATACACATCTTGATATAACACGATTCTCTTGAAACATAACTTTTGTGGTAAATACGACTTTTCATCAAAATACCTTAAACTATAAAAACCCGTTTTCTTTTAAATAGTATTATCAAATTCTTTGCAATTATGCCTCTACAACCTATTTTGGAGAACCCGCTGTTGGATGGTACGGATTATCGCACATCCTCGGGACTAGTAGAGCGAGATGCAGACCTCCTCACGGAGCATACGATCTCGAAAGAATTTTAATACGATTTTTAAGAAAAACGAGATTTTCTACTTAATAAATAAAATTAATTTTTAATAATTATATAAATATTATCAAACCATATATTTTTAATATATAATAAAATTCCATGTTTTCTAGAATATAAACGAATGACAAGTTTCACTAAAATGCCATCAAGTATCAATACAAGACAAAGTTTACATAAAAATACCTTGAACTATTCAAGCTATGTATATTTTCTGTAATATACCTCACTCTTTAAAATTCACATCCATGGAAACCCTAAAGAACATAAATAATTACTCGAGATTTATTTTGAAAGTATATAAAATATTTTTCATAAAACCCTTTCGAGATATATAAAATTACAGTAAGAACCCTAGTAAATATAGATTTAAGCAGGACCAATTCTCTTGAGCCTCAGGAAGCCGGAGAAAGTGGTGTAGGGTTACTAGGCACTCTAATAAGGTTCTACAAGGCATCAACCATGCCGGATTAAAATTTTAGCCGTGCCGAATAATCCTAAACAAGATCGTTGCTAGAAAATTAGGGTTTCATATGCTAGTAAACTACGTTTACGACTAAGTGAATACGAAGTACAACCTTTGTAGATCGGTCCTTCACTTCTTTAGCTCCTTGTTGAAGTCCCTTCGCTGCGATCGTGGTTCTCCCGGACCCTTGCATGGCTTCACGAGGCGAAAGACGCGTCCTTGCTTGAAGTCTTCGAGGCCGAAGATGATCTACGTCGAGGGGATGCCAACTCAAGCTTCTACTTCATTAACTTGAGAATTAGTGAAGCAAACACCCTAAACTAAAGTGCTAGTCTAGTAGAGGATGGAGAAATAGGAAGTGGGTTCTCTTTAGAATTTTATTTCTCACAATCTTTCTCACTTTTGGATCAAACCCTAGCAAGCTTTTTCTTTTTAACAATGAAGAAGAAGAACAAAAGAAAGAGATAAGGATAATGATCAAGTGAGAAAGCTAACCATGGTGAGTGAGTATCATATACTAACTCTTGTAGAGACATAACCATGGCTAATGTTTATGGTTGGGTTAACAAATATCCATGGTAAAAACAAACTTAGTGGACTTAGTCAATGCATCCACAAGCTTCCACAAGCTTCATGCATTGTGCTAATCCTCCACTAATTTTGTAATTACTTTAAATATTAAAACCCAACATAATAAATAGCATGGTGTAAGTCTCATACACCCAAGTCATGTGTATCATCAACCATGATACAAAAAGAAAACACAATTTTAATATATATCACATATATATCAAAGTTGTGTACATGTGAGAAAAAACCTAAAGTGAACAAGTGTCAGTTAATGTAAACTAGTATATCAAATATACAATTATACAATAAATTATTAAATCAACACTTGACTTAATAATCCGGTCATATCTCATATAACCGACTGACCTCCAATGTATCGATTTATCGAATCAACACTTGATTCGATAACCCGGCTATATCATATATAACCGACCGATACAAAAAGTCGCGAGAATAGAATACGGTATCACATACACACATTATTCTCGGTTCCGCACATATCGCATATGCGCTCCTATTTCGTTTTGCCTGAGCCAGTAAAACCTCTATGTAGGACTCTAAAGACTCGTCAATACGCCGACAGTAGGTGATGATCACATCAAGCACCCACAAGCCGTCAGCGGTACTAGCTGGACGTAACGGCTACCCGGGTATTGAGCGATCAGAAGATCAGCAAGCAAGCCCGCTCCAACTCCTGTAAAAGCCTGCCGGTAACACTTCCCGTACAGTCCGGTCTCCTCGTTTGATATGTCGCATATCAAGTCTAGGGGCGGTAAACGTCAGACCCCATAACCGATAAGTCGTGCCGATGTGAGGCTCATAACGGGTCGAGAAACTACTGGTAACACTTACCAGTAAATCTCTAAATCAGCCATGGCCAGGGACTTCCCTGTTACGGCCAATCGAGCACAGCGCAACATCAACCCCCAATACCGGGAGAGACGAAACCCCTCCTATTGCTTATTGCCTCCATGTGACTCGGGACTGTACCCAAAAACCACCGTTTTGCACGCCCTCTTGGACGTGGTAAGGTGGAAATCAAAGCACAGTGGGAATCACACAAGACTCTATGACGATCTCGGGTTTATAGACTAACCTGCACAAGTGTCACCAGAGAACTGCCATCTGACGTGAGGTATAATACCATCTGGAAGTTCTCGGTGAGTCCGTCCAGTGTACCCAGTCTCCACTGAGCACCCGTATACCATCTCTGATGTCAAACACCAATGGATATGGGATCATCCATCGCCCATCTCATGGGTCGAGAAGCGTATACGCTAGTCTACACTGGTATATCGATGCCCCGTCTCGATACACCCACGACTAGGGACCTTGAAGGATGTACTTATGGACTACCATGTCCCGACTGGTATGATCCGCATCATAGTCCAGGTAGTCAGTACACATCCTAAGGGCTTTACCAACATGTAACTATAAGACAGTATCAAGAGACAAGTATACATGTTAAGATAAAGAGCAACCAGATAGCATACTATCATATCGAGCAAGAAAGTCCTCTCTATATATGTCCAAGCATCCAATATAATATACATCATCTGTACAATACTGGCCTCTAGGGCATACATACAACTAACAATCTCCCATTTGCACTAGGGCCAGCTGCTGTAGTATCGCATACCTAGCATCCCGAAGAGTCTCTCAAACTGTATCTGGGGAATGGCCTTCGTGAGTGGATCCGCAGTGTTGTTCTTCGTGTCAACCCTCCTGACCTCGATCTCCCGGCGATCAACTATCTCCCGGATCAGGTGATACCGCCTCAGAATATGCCTGGATCGCTGATGGGACCTGGGTTCCTTGGCCAAAGCCACCGCTCCATTGTTATCACAATACAAAGGTATTGGATGCTCAATGGATGGAACCACTCCAAGTTCAGTAATGAACTTCTTGATCCAGCCAGCCTCTTTGGAAGCATCATTGGCAGCGATGTATTCAGCCTCCATCGTCGAGTCTGCCACGGTTTCCTGCTTGGAACTCTTCCAGCTAACCGCCCCTCCGTAAAGGGTAAAGACAAATCCCGACTGCGACTTAGAGTCGTCCTTATCACTCTGGAAGCTCGAATCGGTAAAGGACTCCACTTGGAGTTCTCCGTTACCATACACCAAGAGCATTTCTTTAGTCCTTCGTAAGTACTTGAGAATGCTCTTCACAGCTGTCCAGTGACTCTCTCCAGGATCAGCTTGATACCTTCTCACTACACTGAGTGAGTATGCTACATCGGGTCTGGTACATAGCATCGCGTACATGATAGAGCCTACAGCCGAAGCATAGGGTATCCCTTGCATGCGAGCTCTCTCCAAATCAGTCTTGGGAGACATCTCTTTGGAGAGAGTGACTCCAGAGATCGTGGGTAAGTTCCCATGCTTGGATTCTTCCATACTAAACCTCTTTAGTATGGTGTCAATGTACCTGTATTGGGAAAATCCCAATATCCTTTTAGATCTATCTCTATAGATCATAATTCCCAGTATGCAGGAGGCATTACCTAGATCTTTCATTGAGAATCTTTGTGATAAGAAGAGCTTGACCGATTGCAGCATAGGAATGTCATTTCCTATCAAGAGTATGTCGTCTACGTACAATACGAGGAAGACAACCTTACTCTCTGCCACCTTCTTGTAGACACAAGGTTCATCTACGTTTTTGACGAAATCAAACTCTTTGATAACGACATCAAAGCAGATGTTCCAACTCCGCGATACTTGTTTTAATCCATAAATGGATTTAAGCAGCTTGCACACCTTCCTGCTGCTCCCACTATCTACGAAGCCCTCTGGCTGAGTCATGTACACTCTCTCTTCTAAATCACCGTTTAGAAAGGCGTTCTTAACATCCATTTGCCAGATTTCGTAGTCATGATATGCAGCGATGGCAAGCATGATTCGGATGGATTTAAGCATAGCCACTGGAGAAAAGGTTTTGTCATAGTCCACACCTGGTCTTTGACGAAAACCCTTTGCAACAAGTCTAGCTTTGAAAGTCTCCACTTTCCCATCTACACCAAATTTTTTCTTGAAGATCCACTTGCTCCCAATGGGTTTTACCCCTTCAGGAGCATCTTCTAAAGTCCACACTTTGTTTGTGTACATGTATTCCATCCCGGACCGCATTGCATCCCGGACCGCATTGCATCCAGCCATTTCACTGAGTCCCCACTCGTGATGGCCTGCTCGAAGCTAGTTGGGTCATCATCAACCATGATGCAATCTTCGCTCCCACCATCCATGAGAAAATCGTAGTATCTCTCAGGTGGGTGAGGAACCCTACTAGATCAGCGGAGAGACTGAGGCTCGCTGGGAACTACCGAATCCTCCGGTTCCACTAAATCTTCAGTTTGAGTTTGTGTAGCCGGAATTTCTTCCAGTTCTACCTTGTCGTCACTAATTTCTTTTGCAAGAAATTCCTTTTCTAAAAAGGTGGCATATCGAGCAACAAACACCTTTTGTTCCTCGCTATGGTAGAAAAGATATCCATGTGAATGTTTGGGATATCCCACAAACTTGCATAAAACTGATCATGCCTCGAGTTTGTCCGGATTTTGCCTTCTGACATAGGCCGGGCAACCCCATATCTTAACTCGTTTAAGACATGGTCTCTTCCCACTCCATATCTCATATGGTGTGGTAGGTACAGATTTAGATGGAACTTGATTCAATAGGTATGCTGTTGTCTCCAGCGCGTGTATATGGAGGAGTCAGCTGAGAGAGAATCTCATTCTCTTTTAGGAAGTCCAGGAATTCATTGCTCAAGTATTCACCTCCTCGATCAGATCGAAGGATTTTAATACTTTTCCCGGTTTGGTTCTCGACTTCTTGTTTATATTCTCTAAATTTCTCTAAAGCTTCTGATTTGTGTTTCATCAGGAACACATATCCGAATCTAGAGAGATCGTCAGTGAATGTAATGAAGTACGCAGAACCATTCCTGGCATGTGTAGACATGGGGCCGCATACATCACTATGTACCAATCCCAAGAGTTCCGTAACTCTTTCTCCGTGTCTCGTAAACGGAGTTTTGGCCATCTTGCCTTTGAGACATGACTGGCAAGTGTCATAAGATGAAAATTCAAACGGATTCAAATATCCATCCTTATGCAACTTAGCTAGTCGTGTCGCATTGATGTGACCCAGTCTACAATGCCCAAGAAGGATTCGTTCATTTCTGAACTCTTCCTCTTGTGTGTGTTTGTTATGCTCAAAACTGTTGATTGATTTAGAACATAAATGCCATTGCACAACGTGCCTGATCCAACCAACTTTTGGTTAAGGAAAATGTTCATAACATTATCCTGTAATACAAAATTATATCCCTCTTTACTCAACAAAGAAACCGATATAATGTTGCATATCAGGTTCGGCATGTAATAACATTCGTTCAGAATCAATGTATTACCAGTTGGCAATACAAAGTGATATTCCCCGACGGTTTTAGCTGCAACAATTGCACCATTTCCAACCCTTATGTCTTTATCACCTTCTCCAAGTTCTCTACCTTTCCTAAGCCCATGTAACTGATTACATATATGGGATCCTGACCCGGTATCTAATACCAAGGACGTAGAGAAAATGGAGAAACAGTTCTCTGTAACGAACACACCCGAAGAAAATGCATCAACATGTATTTTCTTCATTCGGGTGGCATGGGAATCCTGGTATTCCCCTATATCCTGTTCAGTCCTATAACTCTTATAAGAAAGAACGGAACCAACGTTCCCCAGCACAGTATAATATGCGGGTTCGGTCAATACATCCATATTATTATCTTTATTAAGGCATGATATGGTCGCTACCTGGAGAGAGAGAAGAAAATATTTTAGCGTATGCTCTTGCAAGATCAGATTGATTATTATTTTATCTAATCAGGATGGCTCCCACTGTTTTTTATCAAATCTTCCTTCAAACCCTAAAAGGAAAGACTAGTCGGGATTAATTACACCCTACAACTTCGCCAATCTTTCAGCCAGGCCAGTGTCGGTATTTTGAGGGAGGTTCCCCATGCTTTCGCACGGACCTAATTAAAGTAAACCTCGTTTTCCCAGAGGCGTAACCCCGTTGACACCTTTCTAGACACCTACTTGATCGGCTAATTGTCCTGTGTAAAACTCTCCCAGGAGTAACAATTACTCGCAGTGGGTATCGGGATCCAACTATCTCATAGAAGGTATGCAATCTCATTGCAAATTTCAACACTTGAAATCCCCGATAATATTTTTCCCCTAACCCCTATGACCTTGACAAAGGCCAACAAATCATTGGATGCTAGTCAAGTTCAACCCGTCATTTCTTGATTGAATCAAACCCACCCGCACGACCCTTGACAAAGGCCAACAAGGTCGTACGACTACCCCAAAACAATCTGCATCATATGCATAAGCAGATAAGTACCGTTCAGCTACCGCACACTACGCCTTGACAAAGGCCAACAAACGCAGCACGAATACTAAATAGTTCTTATCTGAAATGACGGAAGGCTACGACAGGTTTTTCTGAAAACCTATTGCGTAATGAACTTGATATCGTTGTAGAATCGAGTGAGTTTTGAAATGGAGTGATTTTGAGGCTTTCATTAGTTTTGCTAAAGAGGTCACTCCCGGTGAAAGGATCTCGGCTCTTTCCTCATCGAATAAGGTGCTGGACATATCATATATATCATTATGCAAAGCAAAACTCCAAAAGCAATCAAAAGACAAACCGAGTGTTGTATCATCTGCCAGTTTTGCTAAAGAGGTCACTCCCGGTGAAGGGATCTCGGCTCTTTCCCCATCGAATAAGGTGCGGGATATATCATATATATCGCTATGCAAAGCAAAACTGTAGCTACCCTTTTTGAAAAATTTGATTCTACAACATCTTTTAGGTTTCTTTTCTTTCATTAATCACATTAATGAAGTCCCATCATTTAAGTCACCTAAACATCACAGATAAATACGACGTACACTTATGCCATCCGCATTCGCCTCGATGTCCCCTCGTGCACCGTTAGGGTAGGTAACTAACGGCAGAGCGGGGCAGGGCTAGCGCGGGTGTAAAGCATAAGTAACGCCTATATAATATATCATATATACTATATACAGTATTTATCACAGCATATCAAATGATCATATCACAGATATCGCAGCAGAAGAAACATATGAAACATTGGATATACTAGGACGTCCGTGTTTTATTTTGAGCCTCTATAAAACACGGATTCCACGGTCGCGATGAATAGCCAAACCCACACTCCTAAACCCCTACGAGAGCGGCAAGCAACCCTACCAATTCTAGAGTTAGGAGACCCGGACTCGACTCCTCGAGTTGGTCTCCCACTGGACTCCAGAACCCGGTTACTTGTGCTCTCCTCCTTGGGTCTATCCTAATGCGGAAAAGTAAATAATATACAAAGGGGACATCAACCTCATCTCGGAAGTGCCCCAATAAAAGAATATTACATACATTTAATTTTACATGAATGAAAATAAAAACTCTCATGTCACATAAAACCCCCGGCTATTCAGAACGCGACGATCCAATATAACATATCCAGCAACACATAACTTCTCATGTCATCAACGTAAGTAAATATGCGCATCCCAATTGTCGTTGGCATATAGCAACGAAACCGGCGATATCACATATTACACTTACGGTCACAGAAAAGAAAGTGTAAAACTACAACATTTGGAATCCACAATCTCTTTAGACATCGTAAATCCGAAATATCACATGTTTCGCATTTCATGCCTAACTGTATGAATTCCACATATTGTATCACATTCCAGATAAATAGACAGTATTAAACTTTCCGATCGAATAATCAAATACCCAAGATTTCCTAAATAGCTCAACACTTGAGCGGAGTTCAAAAATTCCAGAATACGTCACAGTAGCAACGGTCCAGCCGTAGAAGGGTCAAGCCAACGCCTCACATGTGGCACGCCGTACTGCCCCAAACCCTAAGGTTCAAAAGGCAGTTCAAGACGGTCACATAATCGAGTTAAGGTTTGTTATCTTCTAGAGGGTCCATCGCGTCATATGCACGTTTTTCCGAAAGATTTAAACCCGAGAAAAATTCAACACTTGAATGTTTTTCGTGCCGGAAAAAATTGAGTTAATGATATCCGTTCGAACATTTTAATAATTTCTAAATTATCCGGAATAACAAAAAAAAATTAAATTCTCCGATCGAATCGACGATTACAAAATAAACCACAAAATACTCAACACTTGAATTAATTTAAAAATACCCAGAAAGATGAAGGAATGATAATGGATATTACTACACAAATCTCTGTCCCCAATTCATTCCATCTGCCGCGAAACCGCCGCCTAAAGAGGGGTGGGACCGCGGTTCCGCGGCGGCCGTACGGAGTTAGGGTCTCGAAATTAGTGGTAATTCTTAGAATTCCCTGCTGATTTTTTTAGGTATTTTTAATTCAGAAAAAACACAGTTTTTAAAAAATGTACAGAGAGGGGGTTATCTTGACGTTTCCGGGTTCGATCGGGGTTTTAACTTCATTAATACATAGCCTAACGCTCTAGCTAGGCTCTGATACCACTGTAGGGTTACAAGGCACTCTAATAAGGTTCTACAAGGTATCAACCATGCCGGATTAAAATTTTAGCCGTGCCGAATAACTCTAAACAAGATCGTTGCTAGAAAATTAGGGTTTCATATGCTAGTAAACTACGTTTACGACTAAGTGAATACGAAATACAATCTTTGTAGATCGGTCCTTCACTTTTTTAGCTCCTTGTTGAAGTCCCTTCGCTGCGATCGTGGTTCTCCCGGACCCTTGCATGGCTTCACGAGGCGAAAGACGCGTCCTTGCTTGAAGTCTTCGAGACCGAAGATGATCTATGTCGAGAGGATGCCAACTCAAGCTTCTACTTCACTAACTTGAGAATTAGTGAAGCAAACACCCTAAACTAAAGTGCTAGTCTAGTAGAGGATGGAGAAATAGGAAGTGGTTTCTCTTTAGAATTTTATTTCTCACAATCTTTCTCACTTTTGGATCAAACCCTAGCAAGCTTTTTCTTTTTAACAATGAAGAAGAAGAACAAAAGAAAGAAATGAGGATAATGATCAAGTCAGAAAGCTAACCATGGTGAGTGAGTATCATATACTAACTCTTGTAGAGACATAACCATGGCTAATGTTTATGGTTGGGTTAACAAATATCCATGGTAAAAACAAACTTAGTGGACTTAGTCAATGCATCCATAAGCTTCCACAAGCTTCATGTATTGTGCTAATCCTCCACTAATTTTGTAATTACTTTAAATATTAAAACCCAACATAATAAATAGCATGGTGTAAATCTCATACACCCAAGTCATGTGTATCATCAACCATGATACAAAAAGAAAACACAATTTTAATATATATCACATATATATCAAAGTTGTGTACATGTGAGAAAAAACCTAAAGTGAACAAGTGTTAGTTAATGTAAACTAGTATATCAAATATACAATTATACAATAAATTATTAAATCAACACTTGACTTAATAATCCGGTCATATCTCATATAACCGACTAACCTCCAATGTATCGATTTATCGAATCAACACTTAATTCGATAACCTGGCTATATCATATAACCGACCGATACAAAAAGTCGCGAGAATAGAATACGGTATCACATACACGCATTATTCTCGGTCCCGCACATATCGCATATGCGCTCCTATTTCGTTTTGTCTGAGCCAGTAAAACCTCTATGTAGGACTCTAAAGACTCGTCAATACGCCGGCAGTAGGTGATGATCACATCAAGCACCCACAAGCCGTCAGCGGTACTAGCTGGACGTAACGGCTACCCGGGTATTGAGCGATCAGAAGATCAGCAAGCAAGCCCGCTCTAACTCCTGTAAAAGCCTGCCGGTAACACTTCCCGTACAGTCCGGTCTCCTCGTTTGATATGTCGCATATCAAGTCTAGGGGTGGTAAACGTCAAACCCCAATAACCGATAAGTCGTGCCGATGTGAGGCTCATAAAGGGTCGAGAAACTACTGGTAACACTTACCAGTAAATCTCTAAATCAGCCCTGGCCAGGGACTTTCCTGTTACGGCCAATCGAGCACAACGCAACATCAACCCCCAATACCGGGAGAGACGAAACCCCTCCTATCGCTCATTGCCTTCATGTGACTCGGGACTGTACCCAAAAACCACCGTTTTGCATGCCCTCTTGGATGTGGTAAGGTGGAAATCAAAGCACAGTGGGAATCACACAAGACTCTATGACGATCTCGGGTCTACAGACTAACCTGCACAAGTGTCACCAGAGAACTGCTATCTGACGTGAGGTATAATACCATCTGGGAGTTCTCGGCGAGTCCGTCCAGTGTACCCAGTCTCCACTGAGCACCCGTATACCATCTCTGATGTCAAACACCAATGGATATGGGATCATCCATCGCCCATCTCATGGGTCGAGAAGCGTATACGCTAGTCTACACTGGTATATCGATGCCCCGTCTCGATACACCCACGACTAGGGACCTTGAAGGATGTACTTATGGACTACCATGTCCCTACTAGTATGATCCGCGTCATAATCCAGGTAGTCAAGTACACATCCTAAGGGCTTTACCAACATATAACTATAAGACAGTATCAAGAGACAAGTATACATGTTAAGATAAAGAGCAACCAGATAGCATACTATCATATCGAGCAAGAAAGTCCTCTCTATATATGTCCAAGCATCCAATATAATAGACATCATCTGTACAATACTGGCCTCTAGGGCATACATACAACTAACAAGTGGGTGCTTGTCTATTTAAGCTAGAAAACTAAAACGGAGTTATCAATGGTAATTGTCCTGAAAAAAGACACAAATCCTGCCGTCTATGTGCAGCAGTTACTGATAACTCCTAAACCTAATTCAGGATCCATATTCTGTTTAAAGTGTCTGACTCAAGTCTGAGTCTAAGTATCAATATGAATCCAATCTAAATATGAATACAATTCAACATGAATCCAATATACCAAACATGAACTTGAATACCAGAACAATATCAAACATGCAAACTTGATTTGACTTGACCGAACCATGATTATGACTTGACTTCACTACATGACTACTTGATATATCATGAATCTGTTTACATGAACAACTTATATCATGGTTTCGGCAAGTCTGATAACTAGAAATCAATACAATCAATACAATATACATTACGGGGTTTAACGGGGTAGATTGGTACGTAATGTGTTAAAAGTGGCACGATGATAGTCACTAAAAGACACCTACATAAACATCATGTGTCGTTGTCCCGTGGGTTTTGACGAGGCCTTGTACTTACATGTTACCTTAGTCCACGGAGCAAGTTGGACTCCTCTCGTATACACTGATACATTTTGTACCAAGCTACAAACCACTACGTTAGCTTAACAAACATATACTCTACCAGTTCTTTTCTCTTTACCTGTCTATTACATTCTATCTTTTGGGACTTACCGAGCGCTAGTTCGTTGACGACATTGATGTCTTTTCTTTCTTTGGAATGTTCGTCAGGAGGACCCAACTCTCAGGAGATCGAGCCCAGCCAGGACGATTTGGAGCAGTTCACAGAGAAGCTAGACTTCTAGGCTTTTACTTGTAATTATTTCATTTCCGTTCATATGCCATTATTTAGGCATCGGTTTCTATCATTGTACTTTTCTTTCAGTTGTATGTAAAAAATGGATATTAATAAAAAGTCGATGTTTATATTACATCTCTTGTCATTCTTGTGCTTTACATTTATATTGCTTATTTACGCTTAACGTGTTTATTCTGAGTAAATACGTCATGTACCTCGTCGTGTCTCCTTCCCCATACACTGGGAAGCGGGTCGTGACAGGTTGGTTATATAAAACCTTAATAAATCCAACACTTCGGGTGTGAGGTGTTAACAGAAGCACGCCTAAAGGATTTACTTATGCTAAGGTGGCATTTTGGCTGACTCCTGTGGAAAATACTGAATAGTTCCTAGAGCCTTATGCAGAATTTATGATAAAGCACAAGGCTGCTAACGTGCTACAGAACAGCTATAAAAGTGATATCACAGTTCGAAACATGGCTACTATAGATTGCACTCAGATAAAGTTTGTGTGTGATCGTTGAATAGTATGTATGCTATTGGTTTAAGACTTAGTTCACCAATTGCTTGACTGCTTTTCAAATGATCTAATTAGAGATTCAAGTCTAAGCGATATCTTCGTTATGCACATGAAACTAAAGCTATCTAAGTCAAGTTTGAAACTTGTGGGGTATTATTGGATTTAATGGAGAGAGAAAATTCATTATGTCGGTGAAAGTTTCCAACTTGTAATTACATGCTTTGGTACTTTCTTGGGAGATGAAAGACTTACTTTTCAACACATTTTATTACATTTTAATACCACTCATTTTCTATTATTTTGTTAATAAACAGTGCTATTTAATTTGTATCTACTCATTAATACAGATTACAGGTACACAGACAAAAACACTAGAGACTGTACACAACATACATAGAAACGTCAATTTTTAGCCGGAACTACAAACGGGACAAAATACAGATCAGATCGAATGAGTTTGCAACAAATAAAGTCGTGCACAAATAATAATTGGTTTTTAGTCCAACATGATCATGAGTGAATAAGTGTGAACAAATATTAGATCTTATGCACTAAGTGGGCATGAGCCATCATGAGAATCAAGTAGGCAAACACCATCATGGTACACACAAGTGGATGTGCAAGTTGAGTATTTGGAAAAAGAATTGATTTGAAATATGAACACTACACATACCCACTTGACCCCCTCTCTGTTCATAGCTCCAGATTGCATCTAAGTTGGAATTAAAATAAATTATAATTACAAAGAGATGCTCTTGATGATAGAAAACTATTGTACCAAGGTGGGGCCCCAGAATCCAAAATTAGGCCGCAAATTTATTCATCTTGGCTGCAATTTGCGGCCAAGCCTTAGCCATTTTGGCTCGTTCTTCTTCTGTAGGTCCCTGGTGGTCTTGTCAGTCCATTATTATTTGCAAATTTTGATATTAAATTGCCTATATACAGCAGATCACCTAGAGTGTTTGGGGAAGCTCTTAGAGTGAGAATAGTGTGTAATATTTGATAGCTTCTTTTTCTTCTCTCTTTGAGCTTTCACTTGAGTGCTCCATTAAGGAGGTTGAAGTTGCTATCTATCTTGTAGCTCAAGCCCTCCACTTTTGTGAATAAAGAACTTCCATTTTCTTTTGCTTTAACTCTTTATTCTTATGTTTTCTTATGTGTTCTTTCTTTTGTGTTGTTTATTTTCTTTTATATGATATTTGAGTATTTTTTTATGGTTGTGGTGATGGTAAGGATGTGAGATGAATGGGTTTGCCTTCCTCCTCCTCTTGTAAATATTTAATGTGCTTAAAATGGGATTGTAAGTTTAAGATTTCTTATTGATATTGGTTTGATATAGTATTTTGATTTCATGGTTATATAGTAACCTCATCATATACCATATTCTCTCCAAATTTCCCTTGGGCAATGTTAAGCTTAGAATCAACTAGTGTTAAGCTTGCTAAGTGTTAGATAGGGTATTTTGTTAACAAGTTGATTGACACCCTTCTTCATTTCATATACCTATACTATCACAACCCACTTAGAAAGTTTACTACTAAAATCACTTGCTCTCATATGCTAATTTGTATGTTTGTTGTTGATGTATGCTTATTAACTCTTGTGCTTAGCGTTGATATTTTAAGTTTGGACATACAAACGGTAAGTGAGAACAAGACGAGTTCGTTTCATATCTTGCGTCGAATATCGACATCTTGATGGTTTATGCTTTGCCACCGTCTTGACAAGCCATGCTTCACGTCGGAATTAACACAAGGAGGAAACAACTCATGATCAAGGGAGCGTCGAAAAATTCGCCATGATTCAACCATCCGAACAGGAACCACGGCCATTTCCTGTTTTCTTAACTTGTTCTATAATTTTGTACTTTCTAATTTATGTAACAAAACTCATTCTTTTCTCTTTGAACCTTTAACGACAACTTCTAATCACCAATTCCCTGTGGATCGACCTTAGTTGCCGGCTCGCTACAACGCGCCGTATACTTACAGTTTATAAATTTTAAAACGAGAGCGAGCTCGCGTGCGCCGCATTTCTAAAAACCTTTTCTTTCAAAACCATAAAAGAGCACGGGTAAAGTCCTAACAAGTTTTTGGCGCCGTTGCCGGGGAAGCGGTAATCATTAGGGGTTGTTATTTCTGGTTCAATTGTATACACAAATTAACAAACTAATTTTAACTAAAAAATTTCAAAAACAAAACAAACTTTTCTAACATTTGTTCTCTGTCTTTTTTATCTGCTGTCACTCTGGGTTTAATTATAAAATTTTGCATATAAACTTAGGCCGCTAGAAGGATAAAGAGAACACAGTAAAAAGTTGGAATATCAACTCAAGGAGTTGGCCGCCAATTAATTCAAATTGGCCGCAATTTGCGGCCCATCATCCCTTTTTTGTTCCAAAGTTTTGGTGTTTGCTTCTTTGTCCTATTTTTGCTTCGGTCTTATACGCAAAATTTCAAAATTGTGTATTGGCAGCATATTGGCTATATATGTATCGCTTTTTGCACTAAATATCATATTTGCCGACATTTTCATATTTCAACGGAATTACGAGTAGCGATCGTGCGGAGCAAGATTCACTTTCAACAATAAGACGTTAGTGAAGTATAGTGCTAAAAATCCGGATTGTTTGACCCGCGCAAGCGTACATTCAAGTACGCGTGGATCACTTAAACAGGGGTTTCTTAAACCTAAAATCATATCGGTACGTATTTTTCTAACACCTTCTCTTAAATCTGACGCATTCTACTATTATATCTTCTGCAAGATTCTTCGCAAAATTTTCCGCCAATAGAATAGAGAACTAACCTGTATTTGTTGCAGTGCTTAAACCTATAATGAAAAAAAGATGCTCTTGATTGTTTGATTGCTTAAATTCTTTTATTGATTGCGCATTTGCATCTTAATACGGACTTAAGGGCACGAGAACCAAACAAGATACGGTATTCATCACCTTTTCTGTGGCCCACAAATCACAAAACTGCATTTTTGCATATCTACAGTAATTTTTAAATCAATTAGAACTCTGACTTTGAGGATTTGCGCTCAATAGGGAAAGTTAATTGTGTTTAGAACATCGCTTAATATTATATTGTTTACGAGGTGTCTAGGAAAGTGTTCACGGCGCAACTGTCGAAAGAGAAAGGGTTATTCTAATTAAGAAATTTCGCGAAAGCGTTGGACAACCTCCCTTTATCTCTGCACTTATCTGGCTTCGTGATCCGTATATCTTGAGCCCGTTTCTCGACATAATTTTACTTCGACAATCAGGTTCTTGAGAAGGTCTAGTTGACTTAGCATAACATAGACTGCTAGAGGTATAATATTCTTCGTTTTTGTGATTTTATGGGTGTTTGTTGATATAGGTGATACACAGTTCGATTCGATTCTTCATAATCCATATTCTTTTGTATATACACATACCCAATTTTTTTGTTCAAATTGCCAAAATTCTTCCAATATTTTTGAAAACTGTCCTTTCTTAGGGGGTGGCCAACCGTACTAGAATTTTGGCATCGGTCACCCACCTAACACCCTTGAACCTAATACCACCTCAAACATAGATCAATTTGTTAGTGATATATGCCCTAGAGGCCATTATTGTATAGTACTGGATTGTATATTATATTTTGGAAGCTTGGAATATACACGGATATAATAACAGTCTTGCTCAGCATGATAGTATGCTATCTAGTTTGATTCTATCTTAACATGTGTATGTGTTTGTTTTAACATATCGCTAATACATGTTGATAGAACCCTTAGGATCTTTGCTTGACTGTCAGCGTTGTGATGGTAGTCACACTAGTGGGGCCTGGGTAGTCTATAAGCACATCCTTATACTTGTCCTTAGTCGTAGGATTATCGAGACAGGGCATCGATACTCCAGAGTAGACTGGTGTATACGCTTCTCATCCCAGTTCGGGAGATGGCCTGTCCCGCAGCCATTGGTATGCGATACCGGAGATAGTATACAGGTGTTCATTGGGTTATGAGTTACACTGGACGGACTCGCGAAGGAACTGCTGGTTGGCATTATACTCGTCAATTAGCAGTTCCCAGGTGACATGAGTATAGGTTAGTCCGCTGACTTGGCATCACTATTCGCCTCGAGTGTGTTCCCACTGTACTTAGATCACAACCCTACTACGGCTCAAATGAGTCGTGCAAACAGGTAGTGGTTGGATGCCGTCCCGAATCACTTGGAGGCAGCAGTGGTTAGATAGGATTCGTCTCTTCCGGTATTGGGGGGTTGATATCGCGTTGTGTTCGGATAACCATTACACAAAGTCCCTGACCAGGGCAAGCGAGATTTACTGGTAGGTACACCAGTAGTTTCTCAGGGTGTATTGGGCTCTACACCGATACGATTTATTGCGCTATTGGAGGTCTGACAGTTACCACCCCCTAGGCCCGATATGCGATACTCTTAGACGAACAGACCGGACTGTACGGAGATTATCACAGATAGGCTCAGTAGGAGTTCGGATGAGTTTGCTCGTCGGCCTTCTTATCGACAGATACCTGGGTAGCCGTTACGTACAGCTAGTGCCACTGACGGATTTATGGTTAAACCCACTGCCAGCGTACTGTCGAGTTTTTAGAGTCCTACACAGTGGGTTTCACTGGTTCAGACGAAACGATGTAGAGGCCGTATGCTTTTACGGCAGGGTTGCGATCATATACATGCACTAGTTGCATATATGTTGTTCGAACGGATAATACTAGTGGGTTTTGGTTTAAGCCAGATTCTAGTATTATATTATTGGATTATTATTATCTCATTGTATTTGTATTTTTGCAGTTCGAATACGGGTATATATATACGGTGAGAGCATTCTTGTAATTTCACAAGAGATACTTCTAGAAGGGGACACCTCATTTGGATTTATCTATTTTTGGAAATAGATTAATGAGGTGGAAATTGGAGACATTTAAGGCATGGAGTGAGGCATGGCTTATTGTTTTATTTATTGGTTTGAACTCGCTATTCAAGCATGATTGAAATTTTCAATTAGAAAATATTGCATGCTTAAGGTGAGAAAGTGTATGAGCCATTCTTCACTTGAGACTTCACTTGCTCATTTTGCAAACTTTCTTTCTCTCTCCATTTTCTCTCTCTTTCTTCCTCAAGACCCTAATCCCTCACATGAGTTGTGAACTATAGGGTCCTTTGAGATTAGATAATCCAATTAACACTCTACGTCTTCTAAGCTATCTAGTTTAGCGAACTAGATATTTTAGTTACCTCGGTTTAGAGGTTGGAGCTTGAACTACATACTCTAGGGTAGATCATTTTTGACACGAGAAGTCCGGCGTCTAAGCGCGATCCGGATCTTTGAGGAGCTCAACAAGGAGAGGAGAAGAAGACCCGAAGGACAAGTAACAAGGAGGTATAAAACTCTTACCGAGTAGTTAGAACCTCCAAGTAGTATAGCTAGTTAAGGTTTTCGTAATGATCACGGAGTTAAAGTCGGTGTTGCACAGTATGAAAATTGGTTTTTTGTAAATTTCGCCTCCCCACAAGTGCGTGAGGTGTGCGACATCGACTTACAATGGTATCAAAGTCTACTAAACCTTAACTAGCTTATTAGCAAGTGATTAGAACTTCGATCGACGAAAAATTACCCAAAATTACATTTCCGATGCATGCTTGCTGTCGATTTTCAAAACTGTTCAAAAAATCATTTCAATGACCTTAAAAATACATGCAAGCTTTTCTAAGAACCAGAAAAAATTTCGAGAACACAATCAACCAACTAGACCGCGGAACCGCGGCCAAATAGGTAGTTTAGCCACGGATCCACGGCCGAGTCATGACCGATTCACTATTAATTTCTTCTGTAGTTCTTGATCTTGGAAACATAATTTTTGGCATATGTGGTTTTTACCCAGATTTGTTTGTGTACTGGTTTGTGCATGGGGTAAACACGGAAAATGATTATCGATCAAAATTCTAACTTCTTGGCTAATATATGATTTTGTGTTTGTATATGTGTTGCTAAACATCCGCTAATTGCTATATGTCGATTAGTGGGGGTTGCACATATCATTATCTTGATGATGGTTTGTGTATATGAAGTATTGGATCGTCGAGAATGAATTGCCGGGGGATGTAAGAAGAGTGTTCTTTTCTTTCATTCATGTAAATTTGTAAATTGATGTAATATTATTTTGCGGGGCACATCCGGGTTGAGGTTGTAGCCACCGTTGTATTATTTCATTTATTTTACTTGCACCTAGGAAAGACCCAAGGCGGGGTGCACAAACTACCGGGTTCTTGAAGTGCTGAGTGGCCTACTCATTTTATTGAGGGAGGTTGCTTCAGCTCGGGAATTTGGCGGGTAGTTTGCCGCGCCTGTAAGGGTCTAAGGTGGGGTTTGGCTATTCATCACGACCGTAAAATCCGTCTTTCGTTATAGGCTAAAACGAAAGACGGAAATCCTAATATATCCAATATATTCATCTGTGTTGTTGTGATCTGGAATGCATATTATTGTGTGAGACAAATGGATATATATATATATATATATATATATATATATATACATACATACATACATACATACATATATGTGTGTGTGTGTGTGTATTCTATATAATAAACGTTGTTTATGTTTTGCACCCGCGCTAGTCAAGCCCCCGCTCTGCCGTTAATTAAGTAACCTAACGGTGCATGACGGGGCCCCATGGCGAATACGGATGGCATAAGCATACGTTTTATTTTCGTTTTTTTCTACAATGATAGGGTTAAATGATGGGACTGTATTAATATTGATTAATGCAAAGAAAACAAACCAAAGTTAAATTGTTGGAACAATTTCAAAACCACTCGGTTTTCTTAAAAAATAATTTTTAAATGCGGAGCCTAAACCACTTCTTTTAAAATCTATCTTGGTTCCTTTGACTATATTAAGTTCATTACTTTCACGGTTTTCGCCAAAACCAGCCGTAGCCCTCCGTCATTTCAGATGGGTATTCAGTACTATTCAAGCTATGTGTTTTGACTTTCGCCAAGACATAGTGATTGGTAGCTGCTGGATATTCATCTGTAGAATAGATAGATGCGTTAATTTGGGATAGGCGTACAGCTATTTTGGCCTTCGTCAAGGGTTTGTACGAATGGGTTCAAATTAACCTGGACAATGACAGGTAGAACTTGACTTGCGTCTTATGATATGTTGGCTTTCGTCAAGATCATAAGCGCCTGGGGCAAAAATCCACATCGGGAGTTTCAAAAGAAAAGGAAACATGCTAGTTTTGCATACCATCTAGGGTGTGATGATTTTGGTAGGATTTCTTCAAAGTTGTCACACGATGATATTTGGATCTCGATCCCACCATGAGTTTTGTTACTTCTCAGAAGATTTTTCCACTAAACAATCAATGCTATAAACCAAGTAGGTGCCTAGAACGGTGTTAGCGGGGCTACGCCTCCAGGAAAAAGATGTTATGTAATTAAAGAACTTCGCGAAAGTATTGAAAAACCTCTCTCGAAGTACCGACACTAGCCTGGCCGAAAGGTTAAGCAAGAATTGAAGGGTGAGATTAATCCTGACTAATTCTTCTTTTATGATTTGAAGGAGAATTTGAGAAACAGTGGGAGCCGTCCTGTTTAGATAAACTATATCCAATCTACATTTGCAAGAGTATCATACTGAGTGTTTTCTTCTCTCTCTCTCTTGACTGTAGCGACCAAAATGACTGGGCTTAAGTTACTGCTATATAAAAATAAATTGACGGGGCCAAACTATAAAGATTGGCTAAGGACCGTCCAGATGGTCATTATCTATGACAAGCTGGGCTATCTCCTTACTACCAAAGCCCCCGCCGTCGCAGGTCCAGATTCCACCGTCGCGGATGTTAAGATCCTTAAGACATGGGAAATAGGTTGTGCGAGAGCCAAGTGCCTCATGCTGGCCTCAATGGATAATGAACACCAGAGGCGGAACGAGAAGATGGATTTAGCTTCCATCTTTCTCCATACTAAGGATTTATATGGAGAGCAATCTCGTATCGCAAGATATGAGACCTCGAAGAAATTTTTTCAGGCGAGGTTGGCCGTCGGGTCATCTGTAGGGGACCACGTCCTTAAGATGATCAACTACATTGAAGAGCTCGCGGACCTTAGGACCACGTTGGAGAACGAGTTGTATACAAACTTGATTCTACAGTCCACCCCCTCTACCTACGCCTAGTTTATCATGAATTTCAATATTCAGGATAAGAAAGTTTCACTTCCAGAACTCCTTAACATGTTGAGGAGTGCAGAGGGCACCTTACATAAAACCAGGGAGACACCCGCTCTGCTTATTGGGGAATCTTCCTCTTCTAGATCTAAGGCGAAAGCCAAGGGGTAGAAGAAGAAGGACCCTACCAAGCCGAAAGGCGGTGTTAGTAAGGTAGAGGGAAAGGGCAAGGAAAAAGTTTCGGGGCCAAAAATAGAGAAGGAGGAATGTTTCTATTGTCACAGGAAAGGCCATTGGAAGAAAGACTGCAGGGCTTGGAGATCCAGAAACCAGGATTCAAAGCACGTTGTGGCTTCGGCTTCAGGTTTGTTTATGATTGAAAACTATTTGTCAATCAACTCTACATCCTGGGTATTGGATACCGGATCAGGATCTCATATCTGTAATTCATTGTAGGCGTTGAGAAACCGTAGAGCTTTAAAGGCAGGTGATATGACTCTCAAGGTTGCTAATGGAACGAGCGTGGATGTTGTATCCGTAGGGGAATATCACCTAGGATTGACAAGTGGAAACACTTTGGTTTTGCGTAACTGTTTTTGTGTACCTAGTTTGACATGTAATATCATCTCTGTATCTTTACTATCTAAAGAAAGTTATGATTTTACATTTGTAAGCGATGTCGTAAACATCCACCTTAATCATGGTTTGATTGGGTCAGGTACACTAGACAACGGTATATACATATTAAATCAATACCAAGTTTTCAACGTTCAGAACACACTTAAAAGAAAGTCTTCAGAATTAAATCAAACTTTCTTATGGTATTGTAGACTGGGTCACATCAATGAAACGCGGTTGACGAAGTTACATAAAGAAGGATATTTGGATCCATTTGAATATATGTCTTATGCAACTTGTCAATCATGTCTCAAAGGAAAGATGACAAATACTCTATTCACTGGACACAGGGTAAGAGCCACTGAGCTCTTGGAACTCATACACAGCGACGTGTGTGGTCCAATGTCTACACATGCAAGAAGTGGTTATTCCTACTTCGTTACTTTTACGGACGATTTCTCAAGGTATGGACATGTATTCTTGATGAAATATAAATCCGAGACCTTTGAGAAATTCCAGGAATACAAGAATGAAATAGAAAAACAAACAGGCAAAAGTATCAAGACACTTAGATCTGATCGAAGTGGTGAATACTTAAGTGTCGAGTTCCTGGATTATTTAAAAGAGAATGGAATTCTCTCTCAGCTTACTCCTCCATACACACCTCAACACAACGGTGTATCAGAAAGACGGAACTGTGCCCTATTAGATATGGTACGTTCTATGATAAATAACGCTGAGTTACCGCGACCCTTCTGGGGTTATGCAATGGAATCTGCTGCATATCTTTTGAACAAGCTTCCTGCTAAGTCGGTGCCTACCACACCATATGAAATGTGGAGTGAGAAGAAACCCTATCTTAAATATCTAAAGATATGGAGAATTCCAGCTTTTGTCAAAAAGCAGCATGCGGACAAACTCGAGGCACACTCAGTACTGTGTAGGTTTGTGGGATACCCAAAGAACTCCATGGGGTATCTTTTCTATTATGTGGAGGAACAAAAGGTCTTTGTTTCTCGGCATGCCCACATTTTGGAAACTCGATTTCTTGAAAAAGAAATAAGTAGGAGCGCAATAGAACTGGAAGAAATTCCAGAACCACAAACTATTACTGAAAGTATGGAGGAACCAGATATTTCAAAAGAACCGGATGTCCCTGCGCCACTCCGCAGATCTAGTAGGCAGTCTCATCCACCCGAGAGATACTACAGTTTTCTCATAGACGGGGATCGAGAAGATTGCATCATCAACGATGATGAGCCAACTAGTTTCCAGCAGGCCATTACGAGTAGAGACTCAGTAAAGTGACTGGATGCAATGCGGACCGAAATGGAATCCATGTACACCAACAAAGTATGGACTTTGAACATTGCACCTCAAGGGATAAAACCTGTAGGCTGCAAATGGATATTCAGAAAGAAGATTGGTGCAGATGGACAGGTTGAAATCTATAATGCTAGACTTGTTGCAAAAGGCTTTCGTCAAAGTCTTGGTTTGGACTATGATGAAACCTTTTCTCCAATGGCTATGCTTAAATCCATTCGGATACTTCTTGTCATTGCTGCCTTGTAAAATTATGTAATTTGGCAGATGGACGTAAAGACCGCTTTTCTGAATGAAAATTTGGAAGAGTGTGTTTATATGGATCAGTCAGAGGGTTTCATAGAAAGTAGGAGCAGCGGAAGAGTGTGCAAGTTGCTTAAGTCCATTTATGGATTAAAACAGGCATCGCGGAGTTGGAACATCTGTTTTGATGAGACAGTTAAATAATTTAATTTTATCAAAAATCCAGATGAACCATGTATTTATAGTAAGATTGTAGCGAGAACTGTGGTATTCCTCGTCTTGTACGTGATTGACATTCTCCTGATAGGAAATGACATTCCTATGCTACAATCAGTCAAAGGATTCTTGTCACAAAGGTTCTCCATGAAATACCTGGGTGATACCTCCTACATTCTGGGGATCCAGATCTATCATGATAGATCTAAGAGGATGTTGGGACTTTCACAGTTCAGGTATATCAACACCATACTGAAAATATTTAGTATGGATTCCAAGCGCAGTAATCTACCGGCTTGTCACGGGATCACCCTCTCCAAAGAGATGTCTCCCAAGACTGATTTGGAAAGGGATCGCATAGGTATTATACCCTACGCTTCTGCAGTAGACTCTATAATGTATGCGATATTGTGTACCAGACCAGATGTTGCATACGCACTGAGTGTGGTAAGCAGATATCAGTCAAACTCTGGGGAGAAGCACTGGATAACAATTAAAAACGTTTTCAAATACCTGAGAAGGACTAAGGAGATGTTCTTGGTGTACGGAGGTACAGACCTCCAGATCGAGACCTTTGCTGACTCCAGCTTCTAGAGTGACAAGGATGACTCTAAATCCATGTCGGGTTATGTCTTTACCCTCAAAGGAGGGGTGGTCTATTGGAAGAGCTCCAAGAAGGACACCATTGCTGACTTGACGATGGAAGCGGAGTATATCGCTGCATGTGACGCCGCAAAAGAAGCATTCTGGATGAGGAAGTTCGTAACAGAACTTCAGGTGGTTACGTCTATTGTTGATCCAATACCTTTGTATTGTGATAACAACGGGGTTATAGATTTAGCGAAGAAACTAAGGTCCCATCAGAAATCCAGACATATTTTGAGGCGGTATCATCTAATCAGGGAGATCGTGGATTGCTGGGAGATCGAGGTGCGAAGAGTAGATACGGAGAACAACACTGCAGATCCACTCACAAAGGCCATCCCTCGGACGCAGTTCGAGAGGCTGTTCGAGATGATAGGTCGCGATATGCCAATACATGGCCTTAGTGCAAGTGGGAGATTGTTGGTGATATATGCCCTAGAGGCCATTATTGTATAGTACTGGATTGTATATTACATTTTGGAAGCTTGGGATATACACGAATATAATAACAGTCTTACTCAACATGATAGTATGCTATCCAGTTTTATTCTATCTTAACATGTGTATGCATTTGTTTTAACATATCGCTAATACATGTTGATAGAGCCCTTAGGATCTTCACTTGACTGCCAGCGTTGTGATAGCAGTCACACTAGTAGGGGTTGGGTAGTCTATAAGCACATCCTTATACTTATCCCTAGTCGTAGGATTATCGAGACAGGGTATCGATACTCCAGAGTAGACTGGTGTATACGCTTTTCATCCCAGTTCGGGAGATGGCCTATCCCGCAACCATTATTATACGATACCGGAGATAGTATACGGGTGCTCATTGGGTTATGAGTTACACTGGACGGACTCGTGGGGGAACCGCTGGTTGGTATTATACCTATCGTTAGTTAGCAGTTCCCGAGTGACATGAGTACAGTTTAGTCCGCTAACTTAGCATTACTATTCATCTCGAGTGTGTTCCCACTATACTTAGATCACTACCCTACCACGGCTCAAATGAGTCATGCAAACAGGTAGTGGTTGGGTGCCGTCCCGAATCACTTGGAGACAGTAGTGGTTAGATAGGATTCGTCTCTCCCGGTATTGGGGGTTGATATCGCGCTGTGTTCGGATAGCCATTACACAAAGTCCCTGACCAGGGCAAGCGAGATTTACTGGTAGGTACACCAGTAGTTTCTCAGGGTGTATTGGGCTCTACACCGACACGACTTATTGCGCTATTAGAAGTCTTACAGTTACCACTCTTAGACGAACAGACCGAACTGTATGGAGATTATCACAGATAGGCTCAGTAGAACTTCGGATGAGTTTGCTCGTCGGCCTTCTTATCGACAGATACCTGGATAGCCGTTACGTACAGCTAGTGTCACTGACGGATTTATAGTTAAACCCACTGCCAGTGTACTGTCGAGTCTTTAGAGTCCCGCACTGAGAGTTTACCTAGTTTAGGCTGTTGGGGTCGAAAATTGCATCCCGGTTGACCAAGTCAAAGTCAAAGTCAACCCCAAGTAAGCAGGCCCAAGCTCAGATCAAGTGGGCCCATGCCTAAGTCGAGCCCTGCGGCCAGCCTCCCCTTGTAATAAATAATTTTGATGCAATCTTTATGGGCATAAAGCAAAATTTTTGTAAAGCCCATGGTTCATGTGCAAAAGAAATGAGCACATGAGACGTGGGATGGGCAAAATGCCATTTTGTAAAACCCAAGGGGCTATGTGTAAATTTGTAAGCCTATATAAAGCAACATGATGTTGAAATAAGAAAGAACCTTTTCATTCTCTAAAACTCTAGGGTTTGTGCCTCCTTCTCTTTGCTCAAGGTTCTAAAGCCTTCCCCCTTTTTAAATTAAATCAAGAGTTTAACTCTTCCCTTTTCCACAAAGAAATAGTTTTTCACCACAAAACCCTTGAAGGGGAGCTCGGATTTTCAATCAGATCTCAAAAGGGGGAGACTTTTAAGTCTCACCCCATTTTCTCCAAGATCCAGCCGATCAAGGGGAGGAAGAAGGAGACACATCTCCAAAAATCCAACTTTGGACAGATTCAAGGCTCAAGAGAAGATCCAAGGGTTAAGAGAGAAGAACTTCTGAAGACCTTTGGGGAATCCAACTACAAGACCCAAATCCTCAAAGGAGTTTAACTCCTAATCCAGATCCTTTAGGAGTTTAACTCCAAATCTAAATCTTTTGGAGTTTAACTCCACTCAAAAATCCTCTTTTGGAGTTTAAATCCTATTTCTGGGGTTAAAAGCCCCCTTCTTTTCTCCAGCGCCCAAACGCCTAGCGTCCACGTGCCGGGCACGTGAGGAGCTCGCGCCCAAGCGCCCAGCGCCCACGTGCCGGGAACGTGGGGGGCGAGCGCCCAGCGCCCGCGTGCCGGGCACGTGAGGCGCTAGCACCCACGCGTCCTTTGTACGCTATTCTTCCTTTTTTTATACACACACACTCCATAACACTGTCCCCGTTAGAAAAAAAATTTAACGGGGCGTTGTCCCACACCCCGCAAGGGGGCTGACCCCCAGCCCGCTATCCGGTTAGCAGGACCCCCATAAAAAAATCTGCGGGGCCCCTAATATATCCAAAACCCCTTCAAAACACAACACTGCACATTGAGTTCACATAACCAGTTTGACTCGTCAATCGGAGTTTCTCTCGCTCCAAAGGCGAGGGGTAATTAACGGCAGCTTAGTCCGCGGCTGCCGGAGATTCGGATCCCCACAATCAATAAACCCCAGCCTACCCTAGGCAAGGGGAATCTGTAATGCGCCTGAAAAGCGCGCGCATTCCCATCTCAATGGGGTGACGAAAAACACGCTACAGATTCTGGCACGCCCGGTGTGACCGATCTTTCCTCCCATATTTCAGGTTAAGCGTTCATGCGAACTCAATTAATATGCATATCAATTGCTTATTCTGAAATCATGTTTTTTTGTGCCGGTTAACGTTTTCCAATCGCAATATTCGGACGCAACAAAATGCTTCCAAAGATGAACTCAGCTCTCAGCACGGCTCTCATCTCCTACACAATGAAGATGGACGCCAGGGCGGTCCTTCCAGCCAGTCTCGGGCGACAGTGGGAGGAGCCGCCGCTACCATTTGGTTCTATTCTGTTCGTGCCAACTAACGTCGTCCCTGCTCTTCATGCCCCAGTGATGGATAAACCAACCTCAAAGGGGAAAAGGCCGAATGTCATGGTCGTGAAGGCACCTCTGCCCAAGCGCAAGTCCGTTTCTGAACGACTCTCCATTGCTCCAGCTAGGGGCAAAGCCATCAACACGAACAAAGCAACGAGGCGTCTCGAGCAAGCTCCAGCGGTGCCCTCGACAACTACTCAATCGGGTATCTTCTCTAAGATCCTCATCAATCGACTCACGGTGGCTTCTAAGGAAACAGATGCCCGCCAAGCCTTTAAAATTGAGAAGCTAAGGTAGAAAAGGCTCAGATATAGAGCCAACAAAAGGGCTAGGGCTCCTGCTAGGCTGAGCTTCATGAGGTTCGAAGAACAGGGTTACCCCGCCAAAGTTGAGGAAATGGCCGGATATGTGGTCCACACTGTCTACATGGTGGGCACGCGCAGCAAGAGCAAGGATGGGGCCACTACATCTCAAATCCAATCTGGTGTGAATGTAGTCGTCACTTCCCGAGACCAGAACCCTCCGGAAGGTAATGAAAATCCCCTCAGTGAAGCTGATAAGCGTAGAGATCTCTCGATTCATGAGGAGTCGGGCTCGGAAAGCGAAGGGGAGCCAATCTTCCGTCACAAGAACGCAGAGCATCAACTTCTCCAAGAGCTCCAAAAACAGCTCAGAAGTAAAGACAAGGAGATGGCCAAGCTCTACTCAAAAATTGACGACTTGACAAATGTCGTCCTACAACTCACGGCCCAACTTGCCTCTCAGTCGCCTAATCAAGCGCAGGGCTCTGCTCATGAACCGGGAAACGGTGTCCCGAGACAGCCGACGCCTATTCCCTCAAATCTAAAGGTAGGCGGACCGCATGAAATCAGTCACATCCTATCTCGGGAAATGTATTGGCTACCGATGACAGTAGCCCGCTAACTCAAGATTAAATCATGGATTTGGTTGGCAACAAGATCAAAACCTTGGTAGCCGAAACCGAAGCGCAAAAAGATATCAGCAGTAGTGGGAGACCATATCCTGCTCAGTATGATCTGGTAGAATTTCCTAGCAGCCATGTCATCCCTAAATTCGGAAGATTTGATGGGACGGGAAATGCGAATCAGCACATCGCCCACTTCAAAGCCTCATGTGGGAATACTGGGGGCAATGATGCGCTTCTCCTCTGCCAGTTTGTTAATAGCCTGACCGATGTCGCTTTCGACTGGTACGCGAGCATACCGGATGGCTCCGTTACTACTTTCTTCCAAATGGAATCTCTGTTCTGACAAAGGTTCATGAGTGTCAGCGATAAGATCACCATTGCCGACCTCGTAAGGACTAAACCAAAGAACAACGAAAGCAGCACGGATTTATAACCAGATGGCGCAATCTCTCCGTCAAGTGTGAACCGCCGATAGAGTAGGACCAATCTGTCAGTCTTCTCATTGGAAATCTCAACAATTGGATGGCCCCGTTTCTATGCACCGCGGGTCTCAAAACATTCCAAGAGCTGACCAGGAAAGTTCAGATTTTGGAACGCTCAAAGCAAGAGTCCTCCTCTGACTCCCAAAATAACAATAGGTCCTGGAGGAACCGAAAGGACAATAATTGCAAAGGCGGAAGTTCCGAAGATACTGAATCTTTCAACACTTTGGCTAACCGAAATAAGCGAGGGATGAGCGGGCCTAATGCCAACCAACCTCGGAAGCCAATGTTCACTGAAGGGGGAGGATCTCCACTGAAAGAGAAGCAGGATAAAGTCTATTCCTTCAGAAAGGACAAAGCCCACAAGATATTCAAGGACGCCCTAAGAAACGGTCTACAGTTGCCAGAATCAAAAAGACCGAAAGAAGCGAATATGACCACCAACCCCAAATACTGCCCCTATCACAGGGTGATAGGTCATGCCATTGAAAACTGCTTCGTCTTCAAAGATTGGGTCGAAAAGCAATACAAGGCAGCAGAGATAGAACTGTCTAAAGGCGTGTTAACAAACAGTCAAGCTGCGACCGCCAATTTCATACAAACGGAGACCGAAGTCTTTCGTGGAACTGATTCTCTCAGACATCTGTCTTTCTCTGAAAACAGCTGACCACCACGTCGTTAAACTGGGGACAATCAACCACCACGTCGTTAAACTGGGGATGTAAAAATGTGTAAATAAACAATAAATAAATAAATAAAGCCGAAATGATGGGGCAACTGACAATAAAAATCAGCGAGTAAAATAAAAATGAAAATAAACATCCGAAATGATGGGGCAACCGTGAATAAACAGCCGAAATGGTAGGGCAATCGCAACCTTCGCGATAAGAAAAACTGAAATGATAGAGCAATTGCGGTAAAAAAAACAAAAAAAAAACAAAAAACGGCAAATGATGAGTCGCTCCCGATACCATATTCTAGTGCAGCGATACAGACGCCAACCAAAACTCAAATCCCCGAATATCCCAATGGCGAATGATAAGTCGCTCCTGATCCCAAATTCCAGTGCAACGATGCAGACGCCAACCGAACTCTGAATGTCCCAATGGCGAATGATGAGTCGCTCCTGGTACCATATTATAGTGCAGCGATACAGACGCCAACCAAAATCCAAATTCTCAAATGGAGAATGATGAGTCGCTCCTGGTACCATATTCCAGTGCAGATACAGACGCCAACCAAAATTCAAATTCCCAAAATTCTCCCGGCCCTACGTTGGTCCCCAAGTTGACTACCGTATACAATCCACGGGCTCAAATAATTCTCATCATACCCATGCCCCACCGTAATCACCAGTTACGCGGCTGGTCTCCGCCCTTAGAATTATGCTCCATTTGGGAAGACCCACTCATGTGTCCTCACGATACATGAGGAGAACAAACTTACGGGATCCTCACGACTCGTAAGAAAACACCTTCGTAGGATCCTTACGACTCACAAAGGAAAAACACACTTAGGAGTCCCCACGACTCCTAAGGAGAAAGTACACCTACGAGATCCTTTCGACTTGTAGGGAGAAAATGCTTTTATGGGACCTTTACGGCGCATAAAATTGAAAAGTCTTAGGTGATAAGGACCTAAACTTGTCTCCTAAGCCATCGCTCCCCAACAGGAAAAGCCAAATGATGAATTTCTCCTGGCACATGTGCTTCAGTGTTAGAACGATGATGCCTACCCTAACCCTAAAATTCCAAACTCCAATCCAATAGACCCCTAAGTCTTTAAAGTGGAAACAGATGACCTCTAAGTCATTAAACTGGAAACAGATGACCCAAGTCGTTAAACTGGGAACGAGGGAAATCTCCTTATGGCAAATGATGATTCGCTCCTGGTACCATATTCCAGTGAAGCGATGCTGATGCTAAACCAAAACAAAAATCCCCAAATCCTCTCATAGCAAATGATAATTCACTCCTGGTACCATATTCCCGTATAGCGATGCTGATGTCAACCCAAATCATATCAAGTCAGCAAGACAACCAACGACCTCCCTGGCGGAATAAAGCTCCACCTCGGAAATAAGTCAAATCCCGACACCGCGGAAAGCGGAGCAAGTCAAATTGAATTCTGACACCATAAGAAATGGAGCAAGTCAAATCAAGTATCGACCGTCCAAGTCACTGAAAGGGCAGCACCGACCGTCCAAGTCGCTAAAATGGCAGCATCGGCCGTCCACGTCGCTAAAAGGGCAGTATCGACCGTCCACATCGCTAAAAGGGCAGTATCGACCGTCCAAGTCGCTAAAATAGCAACACCGACCGTCCACGTCGTTAAAGGGCAGTATCGACCGTCAACGTCGCTAAAAGAGAGCAGCACCGACCGTCCTGTAGGGTTCCTAGGCACTCTAGTGAGGTCTCACAAGGCATCAACCATGCCATTTTCAAAATTTCTAGGTGCCGAGAGACCCGACTACAGATCGTTTGCTAGAAAACTAGGCGAAAAGATAACTAGTTAACAATTAACTAAGAGATACGGAAATACAACCTTTGTAGATCCGGTGCTCCACCTCCATAGCTCCGCAACGAAGTCCCCTCCGCTGTCCAAAAAGAATCCGGACTCCACCGTCGGCTTCGTCGAAGAATAAGCGAGCTAGGTCGTCGATGTCCATGCCGAAGATGATCTACGTCGAGGCATCGCTAGATCAAGCTCCACCTTCACCAAGCCTTGAAAACTTGTGAAGGAAACACACTCTACTACTTGGCAAGAGGTAGAGGATGAAGAAATAGGAAGTGGGTAAACTTTAGAATTGGATTTCTCACTCTAATTCTCACTTTGCCATTAAAGCTTGTGAAGCTTTTTCTTGAAGTGAAGAAGAAGAAGAAGAAGAATATGATAAGTTAATTTTAAATAGAAAAATAAAACAATACTTATCATAATCTTTACCTTAGTTAAGTGTAGAGAATTGACTAAGGTTGGGTTGATGGTTAGGGTTAAGGATGAGAACAAAAAAGTCATCAAGTCAAAGCTTCATGAAACTTCAACTAAAAACAAAAGTAGCCACCATTCATTTATCTTCCAATTTATTCAAAATGAATAAATAAATAAGATAAATGAATAAGTAAAACCCTAATCAACAACTTAACCTTGGTTTAATTCTTTATACTTAACCAAAAAGCATGCATCATCAAACATGATACAAACATGTGCACAAAATCATATCGCATATGCAATGCGCACACCCGAGTGAGAATATCCATTTAAAGTGAACCGATACTAGTTAATGCAAAGTAATATATCAAATATATAATTATGCATTAAATCATTAAATCAACACTTGATTTAACTATCCGATCATATCGCATATAACCGACTAGTATCATTAGTAACAACTTATCGAATCAACACTTGATCCGATAACCCGGCTATATCGGATATAACCGATCAATGTCACATCGCGAGAATCGAATACAGTATCACATACTGGTATTATTCTCGGTCCCGCACATATCTCATACGCGCTCCTATTTCGTTTTGCTTGAGCCAGGAGACCTCTGTGTAGGACTCTAAAGACTCGTCAATACGCCGGCAGCAGATGATGATCATATCAAGCACCCACAAGCCGCAAGCGGTCTGCTAAACGTAACGGCCACCCGGGTATTGAGCGATCTGAAGATCGATGAGCAAGCCCGCTCACACTCCAGTGAATTCAATCGGTAACACTACCGTACAGTCCGGTCTGATCGTCTGATATGTCGCATATCTCGCCTAGGGGTGGTAAACGTCAGACCCCAATAGCTCAATAAGTCGTGTCGATATGAGGTCTATAACAATTCGAGAAACTACTGGTAACACTTACCAGTAAATCTCAGCAACCCTGGCCAGGGATTTCCTGTTATAGCCAATCGAACACAGCGCAACATCAACTCCCTATACCGGGAGAGACGAATCCCCTCCTATCGCTCATTGCCTCCATGTGACTCGGGACTGTACCCAAAAACCACCGTTTTGCACGCCCTCTTGGACGTGGTAAGATGGAAATCAAAGCACAGTGGGAACCACACAAGACTCTATGACGATCTCGGGTCAACAGACTACTCTGTACCAGTGTCACCAGAGAACTGCCATCTGACGTGAGGTATAATACCATCTGGGAGTTCTCGGCGAGTCCGTCCAGTGTACCCAGTCTCCACTGAGCACCCGTATAACATCTCTGATGTCAAACACCAATGGATATGGGATCATCCATCGCCCATCTGTATGGGTCGAGAAGGTACACGCTGGTCTACTCTGGTATATCGATGCCCCGTCTCGATACACCCTCGACTAGGGACTTTGAAGGATGTACTTATGGACTACCATGTTCCCACTAGTATGATCCGCATCATAGTCCAGGTAGTCAAGCACACATCCTAAGGGCTTTACCAACATGTAACAGAGAGACAATCAGTATACACGTTAAGGTAAAGTTCAACCAGATAGCATACTATCATGTCGAGCAAGAAAGTCCTCCCTATATACGTCCTAGCATCCACTACAATATACATCATATGTACAGTAATGGCCTCTAGGGCATACATATAACTAACACGTCCACGTCGCAAAAAGGGCAGCATCGACCGTCCAAGTCGCAAAAAAGCAGCATCGACCATCCACGTCGCAAAAATGGCAGCATCGACCGTCCAAGTCGCTAAAATGGCAGCACCGACCGTCCAAGTCGCTAAAATGGCAGCATCGACCGTCCAAGTCGCTAAAAGGGCAGCACCGACCGTCCACGTCGCTAAAAGGGCAGCACCGGCCGTCCACGTCGCTAAAAGGGCAGCACCGACCGTCCAAGTCGCAAAAAGGACAGAACCGACCGTCCAAGTCGCTAAAAGGGGAGAATCGACCATCCACGTCGCTAAAAGGCCAGCATCGACCGTCCACGTCGCTAAAAGGGCAGCAACGACCACCTCATCGGAATTATGCTCCGTCTTGGAATCAAGTCAACCAGACACTCCTTCTCGGGGACACGTCAACAACCGACACTCTATCTCGGAGACATATCAAGCATCGATCGTCTATATCGTATAAAGGATAGTGTCAGCTTCCCAAAAAGCGGGAACCAAATCAAGTCGCCCCCACGTGAGAGAAGATCCATCAATTTTATGTAAACGACCCACATATGTGGTGTGCATTTATTGATGGGGCACTTTGTTGGGGTCGAAAATTGCACCCCGGTTGACCAAGTCAAAGTCAAAGTCAACCCCAAGTAAGCGGGCCTAAGTCCAGATCAAGTAGGCCCATGCCTATGTCGAGCCCTGCGGCCAGCCTCCCCTTGTAATAAATAATTTTGATGTAATCTTTATGGGCATAAAGCCAAATTTTTGTAAAGCTCATGGCTCATGTGCAAAAGAAATGAGCACATGAGACATGGGATGGACAAAATGCCATTTTGTAAAGCCCAAGGGGCTATGTGTAAATTTGTAGGCCTATATAAGGCAACATGATGTTGAAATAAGAAAAAACCTTTTCATTCTCTAAAACTCTAGGGTTTGTGCCTTCTTCTCCTTACTCAAGGTTCTAAAACCTTCCCCCTTTTTAAATTAAATCAAGAGTTTAACTCTTCTCTTTTCTAAAAAGAAATAGTTTTTCACCATAAAACCCTTGAAGAGGAGCTCGGATCTTCAATCGGATCTCGAAAAGGGGAGACTTTTAAGTCTCACCCCCTTTTCTCTAAGATCCAGCCGATCAAAGGGAGGAAGAAGGAGACCCATCTCTAAAAATCCAACTTTGGACAGATCTAAGGCTCAAAAGAAGATCCAAGGCTTAAGAGAGAAGAACCTCTGAAGACCTTTGGGGAGTTCAACTCCAAGACCCAAATTCTTAAAGGAGTTTAACTCCTAATCCAGATCCTTTAGGAGTATAACTCCAAATCTAAATCTTTTGGAGTTTAACTCCACTCAAAAATCCTCTTCTGGAGTTTAAATCCTATTTCTGGGGCTAAAATCCCCCTTCTTTTCGCCGGCGCCCAAGCGCCCCACGTGCCGGGCACGCGAGGCGCTCGCGCCCAAGCGCCCAGCGCCCACGTGCCGGGCACGCGAGGCGCTCGCGCCCAAGCGCCCAGCGCCCATGTGCCGGGCATGTGAGGCGTTCGCGCCCAAGCGCCCAGTGCCCACGTGCCGGGCACGCGAGGCGCTAGCGCCCAGCGCCCACGTGCCGTGCCGGGCACATAAGGCGCTCGCGCCCAAGCGCCCAGCTCCCACGTGCCAGACACATGAGGTGCTCGCGCCCAAGCGCCCAGCGCCCACGTGCCGGGCACGTGAGGCGCTAGCCCCTTAAGGCCAACTTTCATTCACCAAACCCAGGTTTTGGTGTTCTATGATTCACCCCCGAATAATGAGTTGGTAGTTCGATCCTTTTGATTCTTATCTTTCTAGTAAACAGGGATCCGAAGCCCAGCGCCCGTGTGCTAAGCACGTGAAGCGCTGGCACCCATGCGTCCTTTGGACGCTATTCTTCCTTTTTTTATACACACACTCCACAACACTGTCCCCGTTAGAGCCATTCTTCACGCGGGACCCCCGTAAAAAAACCTGCGGGGCCCCTGATATATCCAAAACCCTTCAAAACACAATACTGCACATTGAGTTCGCATGACCAGTTTGACCTGTCAATCGGAGGTTCCCTCGCTCCAAAGGCGAGGGGTAATTAACAGCAGTTTAGTCCGCGGCTGCCGGAGATTCGGATCCCCACAATCAATAAACCCCAGCCTACCCTAGGCAGGGGGAATCTGTAATGTGCCTGACAAGCGCGCGCGCATTCCCATCTCAATGGGGTGACGAAAAACACCCTACACAAGCGAAACGATGTAGAGACCGTATGGTTTTATGGCAGGGTTGCGATCATATACGTGCACTAATTGCACGGATGTTGTTCGAACGGATAATACTAGTGGGCTTTGGTTTAAGCCAGATTCTAGTATTATATTATTGGATTATTATTATCTCATTGTATTCGTATTTTTGCAGTTCGAATACGGGTATGTATATACGGTGAGAGTATTCTTGTAATTTCACAAGAGATACTTCTAGAAGGGGACAACTCATTATTTGGATTTATCTATTTTTGAAAATAGATTAATGTGGTGAAAATTGGAGATATTTGAGGCATGGGGTGAAGCATGGCTTATTGTTTTGTTTATTGGTTTGAACTCACTATTCAAGCATGATTGATATTTTCAATTGGAAAATATTGCATGCTTAAGGTGAGAAAGTGTATGAGCCATTCTTCACTTGGGACTTCACCTGCTCATTTTGCAAACTTTCTTTCTCTCTCCATTTTTTCTCTCCTTCTTCCTCAAGACCCTAATCCCTCACACGAGTTGTGAACCATAGGGTTTTTTGAGATTAGATAATCCAATTAACACTCTACATCTTCTAAACTATCTAGTTTAGCGAACTAGATATTTTAGTTATCTCGGTTTAGAGGTTGGAGCTTGAACCACATACTCTCGGGTGGATCGTCTTTGACAAGAAGAGACCGACGTCCAGGCGCGTCCGGATCTTTGAGGAGCTTAACAAGGAGAGAAGAAGACCCGAAGGACAAGTAACAAGGAAGTATAAAACTCTTACCGAGTAGTTAGAACCTCCAAGTAGTATATCTAGTTAAGGTTTTCGTAAAGATCCTGAAGTTAAAGTAAGTGTTGCAAAGTATGAAAAGTCACTTTTTGTAAATTCCGCCTCCTCACAAGTGCATGGGGTGTGCGATATCGACTTACACAATTAATTGAAAACTTAGAGAAAAAGGTCGACAAGATGATTGCTTTAGCATCCCTACCATCACAACCCGCCCTTCCTGAAACAATTGACACGTCATTAGGGTATGATAGTGAGATAGATACTAAGTTGACCGCTTCAGAGAAAAGTATTGAAGTGATGATAACATTCGAGAATCAAACAGTTTTGATGCTAACCATATTCATACAACAATCTGATCAATTGTTTCACTTTCACTCTCAATCTTTGACTAGAATTGATGAACAAGTGAAATATTTAGCTGTGCAGATTCTAGAGAGTGAGCACGGTCAATTTGAACCCAATAATGCCAATATCTGTCATCTAGGAAGTCGGCTGAGTGAGATAAATGATCAAACAAATTTTGATAATTTCATAGATGATGATGATATATTAGATTTGACCGGGTGCTATAAGGACGAGCAAGAAAATCCTCAGAGTCGGTCTATACCGATTTTTTAAAGCGGGAAATTTTTTGAGGTGACTTGTGAATTTGACGGGTATGATGTCTCTATAACGTTTGACGAAATTCACAATCAGGAACCCACAACTTTTGTATCACCGATTGATATGATTTTGGATGAAACTTTAGAGTGGGAACCTATATTTTTAGATGACATAGACCTATCCATATGTGAATGTGATGAGGAAGAACTTATTTTGGGAGATGTGAGCCGTATTAAGGAGAATATGATTGTGGAGAATTATAGGGAGGAAGACAACCTTGAGAAACATTCTTTCATGCCGAGTTTTGAGGAGATATTTGCGGATGAACTTGATATTCTTTGTGAGTTTGAGTCAGGATCACTTTAGAATATCCTACGAACCTTTCTTTTACTGAACTTTTTGAGAATGAACTCCAGTTTTTAAACAAACCTGACCTCAAAACTCAACACATGTTTCTTGAACATACAATTCATTCGGGCAACAATTCTTTGACTTCTTCAAAACTTCGTCTTCACATTCAACATTTTCTGATCCCTACTTTCACATACCCATGCCTATTACTAACATTTAACCATACCACTAATATGTATATTTTCTTTTTCTTTTTCTTATACTTTTTCTTTTACCAGCACTGGCCTTATATCGAAATTTTTTTTGAATAATTGGTACTAATTTCTGGACTAACACAATCTCTTAACTTATAAATATTGTAATTAGCTCTTAGATTTCCTTTTTGAGAATAAAAACTCACCCTGATGTCTGAGTCTAGCAACCGGAGACGGGGGCAACGATGAGGACATTGCAAAACTCAGGTTTGAGGGTGAGCACTACGTTTACTTTTTGCGCGAAAAATAAGAGTTGGACGTTTCTGACTAGGGTAATAGAACTTCTAGCTTTAATACTAAATCTTAGAATTAGAATCGACAGTTTCCTCCTGAAACTAACTTGACAGAATTTTGTGGGTGTAATCTGCTGAAAACCCTCAGGAGACAAAACTCCTCCTACTAGGGATACCTAGAGTTTTAACGGCTTGTTGCACGGGCTCGGTGCAATCGCGTTCCCTGCGAAAGTGAGGTTAGGATTTTGTTTTGCTCAAAACGAGCAAAAGATAGGTTTGAGGGTATTTGTTTAGCACATTTTATTATATTTTAATACCACTCATTTCCTATCATTTTGTCAATAAACAGTGCTAATTAATCTGTTTCTGCTCATTAATACAGATTACACGTACACAGGAAAAAACACTAGAGACTATACACAACATACACAGAAACGTCGGTTTTTAACCGGAACTGCAAATGGGACAGAATACAGATCAGATCGAATGAGTTTGAAACAAATAAAGTTGTGCACAAATAATAATTGGTTTTTGGTCAAACATGATCATGTGTGAATAAGTGTGAACAAATATTAGATCATATGCACCAAGTGGATATGAGCTATCATGAGAACAAGTTGGCATGAGCCATCCTGAGAATCAAGTGGACAAACACCATCATGGTACACACAAGTGGATGTGAAAGCGGTGTATTTGGAAAAAGAATTGATTTGAAGTATGAACACCATACATACCCACTTGACCCCCTCTCTGTTCATAGCTCCAGATTGCATCCAAGTGGGAATTAAAATAAATTGCAATTACGGAGAGATGCTCTTGATGATAGAAGACTATTGTACCAAGGTGGACCCCAGAATCCAAAATTAGGCCGCAAATTTATTTATCTTGGCCGCAATTTGCGGCCAAGTCTTAATCATTTTAGCTCGTGCTTCTTCTGTGGGTCCGTGATGGTTTTATCAGTCCATTGTTATATGCAATTTTTTATATTAAGTTGCCTATATATAGCAGATCACATAGAGAGTTTGGGGAGGATCTTAGAGTGAGAATAGTGTGTAATACTTGATAGCTTCTTCATCTTCCCTCTTTGAGCTCTCACTTGAGTGCTCCATTAAGGAGGTTGAAGCTGCTATCTACCTTGTAGCTCAAACCCTTCACTTTTATGAATAAAGAACTTTCACTTTTTTTTGCTTTAACTCTTTGTTCTTGTGTTTTCTTATGCGTTCTTTCTTTTGTGTTGTTCATTTTCTTTTATATGATATTTGATTTTTCTTTATGGTTGTGGTGATGGTAAGAATGTGAGATGAATGGCTTTGTCTTTCTCCTCCTCTTGTGAATATTTAATGTGCTTAAAATGATTTTGTAAGTTTAAGATTTCCTATTGATATTGGTTTGATATAGTATTTTGATTTCATGGTTACTTAGTAACCTCATCATATACCATATTCTCTCCAAGTATTCCTTGGGCAATGTTAAGCTTAGAATCAACTAGTGTTAAGCTTGCTATGTGTTAGATAGAGTATTTTGTTAACAAGTTGATTGAAACCCTTCTCATTTCATATACCTTATAATATTACAATTCACTTAGTAAGTTTAATACTAAAACCTGTAACGACCCTGAATTTTCTGTACAAAATTTTCTTTTAAAAGTACAGAAAGGAGTTTGCAAGCCTGAGTATACTTTAAGTATTATTTTTGTTTGAAAACAACAAGAAATAACTTGTAGCTCATTAGTAAAGCCTTGCACTGCTGTGATATAGCCCATGTGTTCGAATCCCATCAGCCACATATATTTTTACTGATTTTTTTATTTTAAACTTTTTGAAAGCCCAAAAGTTTACACGTGCAATACACGTAAAACTAAAAAGTCCGATAAAATAAACATGTGCAAAAGGGTATTTATACAGCCGAGGACACGTGGCAAGGATCCAGAGCCCTACCACCTCACTATGGCCGGAGAGATCGGGGTTTTACCCGGCGCCAAAGGTCCCCCCGTGGGCAAAAGCCCCCATGCTTTGCCCACATGACCCTTGGCCTACCCCCTTAACCCCTGTTCTGTTTGATTTTTCTGCATTTATCTAGAGAGTGTAAATTTACTCTTTAATTCAATTTTTAATGCATTTTTAATTCTCTCTTCAACTCTCAAAACCCTAATTTTATCCTATAAATACAGTATCATCCCTTAGGCCTCCTCATTCTGAAATCTATTGTCAAAAATCCTCAAAATTTTCCAAGTCAAAAAAAAGTACAAGTGGGGTTAGCACCAGGTCAAGTTCCGACGAGAATTCGAGACGATTCCGGCAACCCCACGACTCCACGAAACCACCTACTTCTTCCTCTACCTCCCCTCTCTTGTTCTAACTAGTAAGTCACACTTCTTTTCTCCTCTCCTTAACTTAAAATGATCTCTTTTCAAATCACGTTGGTAAGTGGAGTTATACCAGCCTTTAATTCTATTCTTTTTTAAATTTCAATTTTCTCTTAAGAACTATTTAATCATATCATTACATCTTGCTTATTAAACATTAACTAATATTTAGAAGCAAGTTTCATTTTAAAATTTCATGTAAAACAACTTTTATTAAGTTTTTATGCTTAAATACTATGAAATTACATATGACATCGTTCAATCATTCTTGTTTATATTACCTTTAGAAAAATCTCACGAGATAATGACCTACCTCTCACAAACACGCATCTTGACATAGCACGTTTCCCTTGAACAACAATTTTGTAGCAAATACGACTTTTACATCAAAATACCATAAACTAATAAAAACTCGTATTCTTTAAATTGTGTTATTTAAATTCTTTGCAATTATACCTTTACAACCCATTTTGGAGAATCCGATTTGGTTCGTGCGGGTTATCCCACATCCATCGGGCTAGTAGGGTAAGATGGTGATCTCCTCACAGAGCATACGATCTCGATGGATTTTTCTATTTAATAAAAAAAAAAATAATAATTATATATAAATATTATCAAACAATATATTTTAAATATATAATAAATTTCATGTTTTTCTAACCAAAAGAAAAGAATTACAAGTTTTATGAAAATACCATCAAGAATCCATACAGGTCAACTTTACACTAAAATACCATGTATTATTCAAGCTAGATATTTATTCATTAGAATACCTCACTTTTAAAAAGTACATCTATGAAAATCCTAAATACGATAAATAAATACTTGAGGTTTATTTTGAAAGTATACTAAAAATATTTTTTATAAAATCTCCTCAAGTTATATTAATTTACATTAAGGACCCTAGTAAATATAGGTTTAAGCGGGACCAATTCTCTTGAGCCTCAGGGAGCCGGAGAAAGTGGGTGCTTGCCTATTTAAGGTAGAAAACTAAAATGGGGTTTTCAATGGTAATTGGCTTGGAAAAAGTCACAAATCCTGCCGTCCATGTGCAGCAGTTACTGATAACTCCTAAACCTAATTCAGGACCCAAATCTGTTTAAGTGTCTGACTCAATCTAAGTCTTAATCTAATCTGAATACAATCCAAACATGAATCTAACTATAACTCCAATTCAATATGAATACAATATATCAAACATGAATACTTGAACATAAATACTGAACAATACATGCAATATGTCTTGACTTGACCAAACCATGGATATATCTTGAACTTGATTACATGACTATCCATTTATATTCTGATCCGTTTACATGAACAATTTATATCATGGTCTTGGTAAGTCTTATATCTACAAACAATACAATATACATTACGGGATTTTAAAGGGGTAGACTGGTATGGAATGTGTTAAAAGTAGCACGAGATGGTTACTAAAAGACGTAGATAAACATCCATTGCCATTGTTCCGTGGGTATTGACGGAGCCTTGTGCTACGGGTTACCTTAGTCCACAGGGAAAGTTGGACTCCTCTCGTATATACTGATATATTCTGTACCAAGCAACAAACAATTACGTTAGCATAACAAACATATAAGTTAACTATTCTGTTCTCTTACCTGTCTATTTCTATTCTACCTCTTGGGACTTACCGAGCGCTAGTTCGCTGACGACATTCATATTTCTTCTTTTTTTGGAATATTGTCAGGAGGACCCGACTCTCAGGAGATCGAGCCCAGTCAGGACGATTTAGAGCAGTTCTTTGAAGATATAGAGTTCTAGATCTACTTGTACTTAATTTACTTTCAATTCATATGCCATTGTTTAGGTATCGCTTTCCAGCATTGTATTTACTTTTCAGTTGTATGTAAAGAATGTTTATCAATAAAAAAAGTTATTGTTTTATTACATCTCTTGTTATTCTTGTGTTATTAATTTATATTGCTTATTTACGCTTAACGTATTTACTTCCGAGTAAATACGTCATGGGCCTCGTCACGTCTCCTTTTCCCGTACATCGGGAAGCGGGGCGTGACAAAACCACTTGCTCTCATATGCTAAATTGTGTATTTGTTGTTGATGTATGCTTGCTAACCCTTGTGCTTAGTGTTGATATTTCAAGCTTGGACATACAAACGGTAAGTGAAAACAAGACGAATTCGATTCATATCTTGCGTCGAATATCGACATCTTGATAGTTTGTGCTTTGCCACCGTATTGATAAGCCATGTTTTACATCGGAATCAACACAAGGAGGAAACAACTCATGATCAAGAGAGCGTCAAAAAATTCGCCACGATTCAACCATCCGAACCGGAACCATGGCCATTTCCCATTTTCTTAACTTGTTCTATAATTTCGTACTTTCTAATTTATGTGACAAAACTCATTCTTTTCTCTTTGAATCTTTAATGACAAGTTCTAATCATCAATTCCCTATGGATCGACCCGTACTTGCCGGCTCGCTACAACGCACCGTGCACGACTTATAAATTTTAAAACAAGACCAAACTCGCGTGCGCCGCATTTCTAAAAACTTTTCTTTCATAACCATAAAAGAGTGCGCGGGTAAAGTCCCAACAGTTACATGCTTTGGTAACTTTCTTGGAAGATGAAAGGTTACATGAGGCTTCATTGGAAGGTTACGTGAAGAGAGCCTTCATTAGGAAGGTTACATGGATAGAAAGACCAAGGGTCATTTTCATTCTCTGTAAATAAGGATGCTTGGCACACTCTTGTTTAAGCAATTTCTCCACCATCTTTTCTACTAGAGAAAAAATCCATTCAAAAGGTAGAATTCTCCAAGTCCACTATAAAGCTTTTGGTATGTGCATACCAGTTAGCTCTGCCTACTGTTTCTGGAAGCGATCAATGCTTAGGATTCTTGCACCGGAGTAGCCGAGTTATGCTTTAAGCTCAGCATCGCAAGATGCACAGCAGTCTCATTTTATTACAGTCATCATTATCATCCAATCAGGAATGTTTTATAATCCTTGATTTTCTATTTATTTTTTCCCTCTACTCCAACAAAAACAAATCCCAACCGTCCAATCTATAACAGCCCTTGAATTCTACCTCAGTGCATCGAAACAACCCTAAAAATCAGTGGCCCTTGGATTCTACCTTAGTGTATCGAAACAGCCCTAAAAATTACATCCATGAAAATTCTAAATACGATAAGTAAATACTTGAGGTTTATTTTGAAAGTATACTAAAAATATTTTTTATAAAATCTCTTACGGGATCAATTCTCTTGAGCCTCAGCGAGTCGGAGAAAGGGGTGCTTGCCTATTTGAGATAGAAAACTAAAACGGGATTATCAATGGTAATTGGCTTAGAAAAGGTCACAAATCCTGTCATCCATGTGCAGCAGTTACCAATAACTTCTAAACCTAATTCAGGACCCAAATCTGTTTAAGTGTCTGACTCAATCTGAGTCTTAGTCTAATCTGAATACAATCTAAACATGAATCCAACTATAACTTCAATTCAATATGAATCCAATATATCAAACATGAACACTTGAACATAAATACCAAACAATACATACAACATGTCTTGACTTGACCAAACCATGGATATATCTTAAACTTGATTACATGACTATCCGTTTATATCCCGATCCGTTTACATGAACAATTTATACCATGGTCTTGGTAAGTCTTATATCTACAAACAATACAATATACATTACGATATTTTAAAGGGGTAGACTGGTACAGAATGTGTTAAAAGTGGCACGAGATGGTTACTAAAAGACGTAGATAAACATCCATTGTCGTTGTTCCGTGGGTATTGACGGAGCCTTGTACTACGGGTTACCTTAGTCCACGGGGAAAGTTGGACTCCTCTCGTATACACTGATATATTTTGTACCAAGCTACAAACAATTACGTTAGCATAACAAATATATAAGTTAAATATTATATTCTCTTACCTGTTTATTTCTATTCTACCTCTTGGGACTTACCGAGCGCCAGTTCGCTGACGACATTCATATTTCTTCTTTCTTTGGAATGTTGTCAGGAGGACCCGACTCTCAGGAGTCGAGCCCAGTCAGGACGATTTGGAGCAGTTCACTGAAGATACAGAGTTCTAAATCTACTTGTACTTACTTTACTTTCAATTCATATGTCATTATTTAGGTATCGCTTTCCAGCATTGTATTTATTTTTTAGTTGTATATAAAGAATGTTCATCAATAAAAAATGTTATTATTTTATTATATCTCTTGTTATTCTTGTGTCATTCATTTATATTGCTTATTTACGCTTAACGTGTTTAGTTCTAAGTAAATACGTCACGGGCCTCGTCACGTCTCCTTCCCCGTACATTGGGAAGCGGGGCGTGACAAAACCACTTGCTCTCATATGCTAATTTGTGTATTTGTTGATGTATGCTTGCTAACCCTTGTGCTTAGTGTTGATATTTCAAGCTTGGACATACAAACGGTAAGTGAGAACAAGACGAATTCGTTTCATATCTTGCGTCGAATATCGACATCTTAATAGTTTGTGCTTTGCCACCGTCTTGATAAGTCATGTTTTACATCGGAATCAACACAAGGAGAAAACAACTCATGATCAAGAGAGCGTCGAAGAATTCGCTACAATTCAACCATCCGAACTGGAACCACGGCCATATCCCGTTTTCTTAACTTGTTCTATAATTTCGTACTTTCTAATTTATGTGACAAGACTGATACTTTTCTCTTTGAATCTTAACGACAAGTTCTAATTATCAATTCCCGGTGGATCGACTCGTACTTGCCGGTTCGCTACAATGCGTCGTGCACTTGCGGTTTATAAATTTTAAAACAAGACCGAGCTCGCGTGTGCCGTATTTCTAAAATGCTTTTCTTTCAAAACCATAAAAGAGCGCGCGAGTAAAGTCCCAACAGTTACATGCTTTGGTATTCTTGGAAAATGAAAGGTTCCATTAGGCTTCATTGGAAGGTTACTTGGAGAGAGCCTTCATTAGGAAAATTACATGGACAGAAAGACCAAGGGTCATTTTCATTCTCCATAAATAAGGATATTTCGCACACTCTTATTTAAACAATTTCTCCACCATCTTTTCTACTTGAGAAAAAATCCATTCAAAAGGTAGAATTCTCCGAGTGCACTATAAAGCTTTTGGTAGGTGCACACCAGTTAGCTCTGCCTACTATTTCTGGAAGTGATTCGTGCTTGGGATTCTTACACCGAAGTATACGAATTATGCTTTAAGCTCAACATCTCAGGATGCACAGCAGTTCCATCTTATTACAGTCATCATCATCATCCAATCAGAAAAGTTTTACAATCCTTGATTTTCTATTTATTTTTTCCATCTACTCCAGCAAAAACAAATTCCAACCGTCCAATCTACAAGGGCCCTCCCTTGAAGTGGCCCCCAAACTAATCGCTTACTATTAAGTCATGGAAACCAAAACCAATCCACTTTTTCTTTCTAGAGAGAGAAACAAAAAATATATACAAAAGGGGGAGAGAGAGAAAGCTAACTCTTTTATTGCTTGGCGATGAACGGCGACTTCGAGCTCCGCCACTGGCGCCGCCCTCACTCCCGCTCCAAATCGATCGTCATCCCCGACTCCCTCCACCTCGATCCCCTCTCGCTACCGCCGCAGCCGACAAAAGGCGGCTACACAAGCCTCAGCGACCTCATCCTCCCCCGCTCCCCTACAACCGCCAAGGCCTCAGCCGCCGCCTCCAGCTCTCCCTCCTCCGCCTCCGTCGAGATCCGCATCAGGAACCGCCTCGTCAAGCAGGCCGCCTACGCCTACCTCCAGCCCACCCCCTCCTCCACCGAGTCCTCCTCTCGCCGCCGACGCCGCTTCTCGCTCCGTCGGGTCCTTAACGCTATCGGATCCTGTTTCGGATTCATCGGGCGTTTTCTCGGTACTATTTGGGTTCGAAAACGGAGGTGACGGTGAAGGTGACGTGACGGCGTTAGTGTCGTTAACAGTGGGTAGCTTTCTTCCTTTGTGTTTTTCTTCCTTTTTCGCATGTAAATAGAAAGAGACAAATGGGGAATAAAGTGAAATTGGGGAAAAAGAAAGGGATGGTGACTGAAAGCTAACGCTGCAACTTTTATTTGTTATTTGTTATTTGTTATTTTTAATTTTTGGTCACCAATTGTATATCTATTCACACCATGCCCTTGCAATTTGTTGAATTCATCTTGCAAATTGAATTTAGATAATTCAATTCATCAAATTCAATTTTCGATGATTGCCGTAGGTTTCTGATAATACCCTATATTGGCGACCTCCCAGATTAGGACACGTGGCAGATGGCGTGTCCCAAAACCCAGAAGAGAGGGCCCACGGGCGCCGACCAGGCCACCCCTGTACCCGACCTATAAGCACAAAGCTGGCTCGCCTCAGGGCCCCTGCAAATTGGCCTCTTCGGCTTCTCAGCTCGCCTCCGAGCTACCGCAGGATCGAGATACCTCGGCCCTCTCGCTCATTCCCGAGCTCTCCCGCCAAGACCATCTTCCTCGGTCCCTCCGACCGACCAACTCTATCACTCGCAGGCGTAACAGCCGCTCCGCGAATCTCGCCATGCGCAGATTCTCCGCCGGCAACATCCCACGTTCCACGCCATCACGATTCCCTTTAACAGGCGATCCGCTTGTTACGCGGGCGTGACGTCGGGAGCGTAACTGCCGGCGAGATTCTCGCGCCAAGCGCTGCGTGCCGCCACTGCTATATAAACCCTCATCGCAGAGGGGTCAAGTAAGCCATCTTTTTACACTTACGTCGTTACTCTGCTCGGAAATTGTCACTGACTTGAACGTCGGAGGGTTCTCGGTGGTACCGAACCATCCCGGGACTTGTTTGCAGGTACACGGCGGCAGCCCTCTCACCCAATCTTGTCCTTACAAAACCCATTGAGACCCACACGTCACAAAGGACAATTGACCTGGTTTACCTCGAGATCAACGGAAGACAACATCTGACGGAGGCCCGAAAAGGAGCTCCATCAGTTGGCGCCGTCTGTGGGAAACCAATTCCCCAAAATACAAAGTTGACCTTCCTATCTCCTCTCTCATGTCGGACGACCATCCTGGGGATCTCGGTACCAGCCGCCGCCTTTCGCTCATGGAAGGCGAGGATGAACCTTCCCCCATGACCGTAATCAACGCCCTCGCAAGCCGGATAGATCGCCTGCAATCACTCGTAGAAGCCCTCGTCTGTGTCCAAACGACCGCGCTCGGGCCCCAGATCGCTGTACCTCCGCCGCCAAAAGGCCCCACCCCTGTCTGGACGGGCAACCACCAGCAAGCTGCATCCCCTCGCCACCGGTCCCTCGAACCGGTGCTCCCTGAGGTCCGCCGGGCACCCCAGGGCTCCACACTAAGATCCGCCGCCAGGGAGCCTCGCCCCGAGCCTCCTCGCTACCCTTACCCTCCTAAGGAAATGTCGGTCACCTCTCCTATCCACGAGCGTGGCCGACCCCAACATAGTCGGCAGGAACGCACGGAAGGGGCTCGTCTCGGCGACTCAAGGGCTTCCCCGTCCCGGGACCCGAGGCACCTCATCGGGAGAGACCGGGACCGCTCCCAGACGCAGTCCGCCCGCAGCAGGGCCCGGGAATCCCCAGGTGCCGATTCCTCAAGGTACCACGGTCGGCTTAACGCTCTCAAGAAGAAGATCGAGGGCATGCGTCAGGAAGCCCACTTCTTAAGCGACGGAGCTAAGTACGTCTCTGACTCGCTCACGAAGCCATTCTCCGAGGAACTGCTCGCTGTGCGCATCTCCTCGCGCAACAAGGCCCCGAAGGTCTCTCTGTTCGATGGAAAAACTGACCCGAAAGACCACTTGGACGCCTTCACCGGGGATGAGCTTCCAAGATCATTCGGACGCCGCCCAGTGCAGGGCCTTCCCGGCCACCCTGGTCCGCGCGGGTCGGGACTGGTTCCGGGGGCTCAAGCCCCACTCAATATCAACTTTCGACGAGCTAGCCACCCAGTTCCTCGGCTACTTCGTGGGAAACCGTCGACAGAAACGCACGGTCGACTACCTCTTCATAGTCAAAAGCGGGGACAAGGAAACGTTCAAGGCCTACATCACCCGCTTCTACAACGCCCTCCTCGAAGTGCCCGAGCACCGGGACGAGACCGTCATAACGGCGCTCCGGTCTGGTCTGAAGCGCAAAGAATGGTTGCGCTCCTTCGCGCTAGCTCAACCTAAGACCATGGCCGAAGTCAAGGCGTGGACCGAACGCGAGGTCCAGCTGGAGTCCGAAGTGAATGCCCACCTTCCTCGGGCGGATAGACCCGACCAGAAAAAGAGGGTTCGGGAGGACGGGCCGGAATGTCAGCAGCCCTACCACCCGAAATTCCGAGAATACACCCCCCCTCAACGTCTCCCTCGCGGTGCTGTTGGAGGAGACCCAGAATGAGGGGCCCTTCAAGTTTCCCCCGGTTCCACGCCAGGGCGCCAAACGAGGTCGGGGCCCCTACTGCGCTTTCCACCGGGTACCGGGACACGCCACAGAGGACTGCAAACAGTTGAGGGACTACGTTGAGGAGCTCATCCGGTCTGGCACCTCGCCTCCTACCTAAGGGACAAACGGCGGGCCGACCGTGAGCAAGAGCAGCCTCACCCTCCCACCGACCTGACCATCGGTCAGATCATGCTTGTTTCAGCGGACAGTCAACCCGGGGCCCAGGAAGCCCCGTGCCCTATGTCCGGCGGGGGCCGACGGCCCTCTGGGGAGCTCGGCCCATGCCGATAAAGTCATCTTCTAGCCTAAGCCCCCCCCTTTCCTTGTTTTTATTCTGTTATTTTGTTTTCTTTTCTCTAGCGCGATAGAGATCTACTGTTAAGTTTGATAAAGATCAATGAAGCATTGCGCGGAATAAAGAAAGGCATTGTTTTATTTAAAGGGTATTATGGGCTCCTCAGTCATACAAAAAAAAAATCTCTCCAACGGCCGGGGGGGTTACAATAGTGGGGGAACGGGGTGCAGCGAGCACTGTTCGTGGTACTCGGTAAAAATCTCCAACAGCCGGGGCCTCGCCAGTTCCATCATTTGCCCCCGGTTCCCCCCGCGGGCATCGACCCCAAGCCTCAGCTCGTAGCATTCGCGGACGAGCGCCTCCGAGCGGGCCAGCCAGGTCGCAGAGATTAGGCCGAAGCGCCTCAAAGACCGCAGCTTGCCCACGGCCTCATCGAAGAGTAGCTCCGATACGGGGTTATGAAGCCCTGGTGATGCTCTCCAGATGGAGTACATCAGTAGTTGCAACAGGGAGGAGCGTCTGGGGAGCAACCGGCCGAAGTGGTCCTCGATGCGCCCGTAAACCAACTGCACCGTGTCCTCGGTGCAATAGGGGTCGTAGAGGTATACATCTCCGAAGCTAACGATGTCGGGGATGATGAACGGAAAATCCTCCATTCTCGACGGCCTGCCAGCGAAGGAGGGGGCTAGTACTCCTTATATAGCCCGATGCACTGCCCAACAGTCGCCCGCTATCGCCTAGGGGGTCTCTACCACACGGCTTCCATCGAGCGTTATCTGGTGAGAACGAAGCGACGCGTCCCTATCGCTTCACCTCCCTCCCTCCCCCCCCCCCCCCGCATTCAATGTGACGGCCGCAGACGCCGTTGCCCCGACCCTTCCCATCCCGCGCCCACGGCTGACGGTCGGGCTGCACCTCGCCGGGCCCGAGGACCCCTCGCTCGGCTATCCCCAGCGAGCAGCTTCACTGCCACAACACTGGGGATCAAGAAAGCCCTTTCCGGGGCAGGTCAGCCCGAGCTCCCATCGTTCGGTTATCCCCAGCGGGCAGCTTCCCTGCCTCAACGCCGACGATCGGAAAAGCCCTCCCAGAGGCAGTCGAGCCCGAGCTTCCCTCATTCGGCTATCCCCAGCGGGCAGCTTCACTGCCACAACACTGGGGATCGAGAAAGCCCTCCCTGAGGCAGTCGAGGCCCGAGGTTCCCTCACTCAGCTATCCCCAGCGGGCAGCTTCACTGACACAACGCTGGGGACCAAAAAGCCCTCCCAGAGACAGTCGAGGCCCGAGGATCTCTCACTCGGCTATCCTTCAGGACAAAAGCCCTCGCCAAGAGGCACCGGGCAGCAACCCTGCCCGGCCAGGGGTCCTTGGTAGGCTTCTTACAGCCCTATAGCTTTTTCTCGCGCCAAGGACCAAAGTCCTCCCAGAGGCAGCCGGGTCTTTGCCCGGCTATCCCCGGCTGGTAGCTTCCTACCACAACCGACAGGGATCAAAGTCCTCGCCAAGAGGCACCGGGCGGCAACCCCGTTCGGTCCCCATCCAGAAGGATCAAAAGCCCTCGCAAGAGGCAAACCGAGCAGCCACCTTGCTCGGCCAGAGATAAACAGTCGAGCCCGAGGTTCCCTCGCTCGGCTATCCCCTACGGGCAGCTCCCCTGCCACAACGCCGGGGATCAAAAGTCCTCCCAGAGGCAGTCGGGGCCTGAGGCTCCCTCACTCGGCTATCCCCGGCAGGCAGCTTCCCTGCCACGACGCTAGGGATCGAAAGCCCTCTCAGAGACAGCCGAGCCCGAGCTTCCCTCGCCCGGCTATCCCCAGCGGGCAGCTTCCCTGCCTCAACGCTAGGGACCGAGAAAGCCCTCCCGGAGGTAGTCGAGCCCGAACTTCCCTCACGCGGCTATCCTTCCGGGCAGAGCCTTCCAGGGGCCTCGCCCGGCCCTTCCAGCGCTACAACTCAAAGCTCTCGTCACGAGGCCGCGAGTCCCTTCCTACTCGGCGCATCCCGGCAAGTAGTTTCCTACCCAGCAAAAGACACCATGTCTGTCCAAGCCTAAACGATCTCCCCTCGACCTCGGGGCCCAACACGGAGATACCTCCTCGGAGAAGCGCGTCGACAAGCAACGGCAGTCAGCTCGACGGGCGATCGTCGGGCAGAGGACCAACCTAGCATGAAGGCGCAACGGCGCGAGTAAAAATATCCCAAGCAAGTACTCCCCACAAACAGACGCCAGAAAGAAAATTTATCACAGCCGTAAAAGAGAAACTTTTTACTACTACCAAAGATAAGTTTTACAAAAGGTGTTTTCTGGCTCCTCAGCCTTACAAAAATTCAAAAGAAAAACAAAATGAAGACAGGGGAGCGGGGGTTCTACACCTCGGGCCCGGGCAAAGCCTCAGGGTCCTCAATCGCCACCACTGGGGACGCCAGGTCCTCGGCCCCCACCTCGCCGGGAACTTCTGCCCTTTGCCCGTCGACGCCCCTGAGGGGGAACTCGGCCCGGAGGTCCGTGTCGTTAAATTCCGGCATCTTAGACTTCACAGCGTCGAGGGCGTCGTGCCAGATGCGGGTCGTGGCCACGGCCAGGTCGTCATAAAAATCCCTCGACCCCTTGTATCTCGCCACGGCCTGCGGGCCAGCCAATTTAAGGGCCTCGGCAGACACCCCCAGCTCCTTTCGGAGGGTCTTCACCGTTTTCTTCAGGGTGCCGGCGAGCACCTGCGAGTCCCCAAGCTTGCCCTCGGCGATTGCGGCAGCCTCGCGATTCCGGGCGGCCTCCCTTATCCTGGCTGCAACCTCGCCCTCCAGGACGGCGATCCTCGTCGACATCGCCTCCTTCTCTCGCCTGGAGCTTTCTTGCAACGCAGCGAGCTGGCCCGCGACCTCCACCGCCGGGGCTACCATCTCGGCCTCCACGCGGAGGGCTAGGGCCACGTGCTGGAGGGTCTAGTAAGACACAAAAGAAGAAGGGTCAGAAACAGGAAAGAAGGTACCAAGTCTCGCCGCGCAATGGGGGCTTACCTGCACGGCTTCCTGGGCGATTGACGCCAACTGAGCTTTGAGGGTCACCCCAGGAACCCGACCCCCAGCCGAGGTTTCTATCTCATGGAGGAGCCTGTCCGCAACTGAGAGCCCGGACGGCACCGCGAACCGGAGCCCCCTTCCTCCACCACGGCCGGCGAGGACCGGCCCCGGGAGGGTTTCCGGGAACTCCTCTTGAGCGGCTCCGAGGGGGAGTCGATCTCCTCTTCCAAAGCCGAGTCCTCCACAACCAGGGCCCGCTTCCGACCCAACACCCTGCTGGGGCCCGAGGCAGGATCCACCGTCGAACGCCTCCGGGGAACTGTAACCAGAGCAGGAGGAGCGGGGGAAGGCCGCACCCGGGAAGAGCTGGCTCCCCCGGCCCTGGTAGGCTGCCTCGGCTAGCGCATGACATCCCTGAGAGCATCGAAGTCCATGGACCCTGCACGAAACCAATACCCCACTTATCAGTAACGCGAGTAAAACATAAACCCAGAAAGCAAGCCTATCTTACCAACGAACTCGACGGGGCTAAGCCCGGCCCAACTCAGGACCCTCTCGGACAGCAACACGTCATGTCGGGGGATGGGCTCCCATGAAGACACTCTCACCGCGGCGGGGTCATCGGATAAGCTCCCCGGCAGGCACTTCTTCCTCGACCACTTGGTGGGCACTGGCCAGTCCTCGCCCTCGGGAGGGGAAACGAAGAAGAACTTCTTCTTCCAATCATGAATGGAGGAGGGCAAGGCCACGACATCGGCCCCGGCGGCAACCCCGGGCCGCTTCCTAAAGGCAAAATACACCCAGTGGGGGTCGCCAGCTCGACCGCCAGGGTGACTCTTGAACGCAAGGGAGGAATCGAGAAGGGAAAGACTGAAGGGAATCGCCTGCAGCCTCAGGCAGATCAAGAACCCAAGGAGAATCCTCCATGAGTTCGGTACTAACTGTCCGGGGGCCAAACCGAAGAAGTTTAGAACGGCAATGACCTCAGAAGAGAAGGGCAAGCGCATTCCGCCCCAAAAGGCTTCCAAGTACAGGGCAATCTCCCTGCCCCGCACCTGATCGGCCCTCTCTCCCTCCTTGGCCAAGCGCAGCGTGTAGCACGGGGGAATGTGGAATTGGGCCCGAGCGTTTGTGAGCTCGTCCTCATGCCTCACCCAGCACGGGATGCTGGGGGCCATGTCTGCCACCTCCTCCCTAGAGGCGGCCCCCGCCTCACGGCCCCGGGGGGAGAGACCGGACCCTGCCCCCGAGGGGACTCAGACATGACTAAAGGAGCCCTAGCATCTACTCCTACAACGTCTACTGATTCTACAGAAGAGGAGGACATCTAACCTTAGAAAAGAGATTCTTCTGGGGCTGAAGTGGAAGAGGGGAGACGAGCGCCGAGCAGCTAGGGCCTGAGGGAAGTAAAAATGGAGAGTAAGGGCCCTAGGGCGGGCCCCACCCAAATTTATCGCCGCGTACAGCCTCATCCAATGGCGCCCATCATCTCCCGCCTAAACGGCTCCTTGCGCCCAGTGGCTCCGATCGCTCCACATGGCAGCCCAGCGATTAACCGCGTCCCGTCGGACGTCGCAGACCTGCACACGTCACATCAGCCAGTTGGCGCTCGACGCGTGGACCGTCGCTTCAACTGCAGAGTGCACGAACCGGCGCACCCTCCTTAAATGCGAAGATCTCGTCTTGATTCGCTGGCGAAAAAGCCAACCAATGACCCGAGGGTTAGTCCCGACAAGGGATCTCGTCCCGGGAGGCCCAGCAGTCCACTCCTGACCCGACCACGATCTGGTCGGGACAAGAGTGTGGGGATAATGATAATACCCTATATTGGCGACCTTCCAGATTAGGACACGTAGCAGATGACGTGTCCCAAAACCCAGAATAGAGGGCTCACGGGCGCCGACCAGGCCACCCCTGTACCCGACCTACAAGCACAAAGTTGGCTCGCCTCAGGGCCCCTGCAAATTGGCCCCCTCGGCTTCTCAGCTCGCCTCCGAGCTACCGCAGGACCGAGATACCTCGGCCCTCTCGCTCATTCCCGAGCTCTCCCGCCAAGACCATCTTTCTCGGTCCCTCCGACCGACCAACTCTACCACTCGCAGGCGTAACCGCCGCTCCGCGAATCTCGCCATGCCCAGATTCTCCTCCGGCAACATCCCGCGTTCCACGCCATCACGATTCCCTTTAACGGGCGATCCGCTTGTTACGCGGACGTGACGTCGGGAGCGTAACTGCCGGCGAGATTCTCGCGCCTGCCGCTGCGTGCCACCACTGCTATATAAACCCTCATCGCAGAGAGGTCAAGTAAGCCATCTTTTTACACTTACGTCGTTACTCTGCTCGGATATTGTCACTGACTTGAGCGTCGGAGGGTCCTCGGTAGTACCAAACCACCCCGAGACTTGTTTGCAGGTACACGGCGGCAGCCCTCTCACCCCATCTTGTCCTCACAAAACCCATTGAGACCCACACGTCACAAAGGACAATCGACCCAGTTTACCTCGAGATCAACGGAAGACAACATCTGACAGAGGCCCGAAAAGGAGCTCCATCGGTTTCTCATTGCAGCATTTGTCAAAATCAAGGATGTATATATATATATCTCAGAGAGAGAGAGAGAGAGAGAAGCAGAAGTTTATATTACCATCTAGTTTTAATCTTTTTTGCACGTTTATAAGTAAAATTACGCTAGCTTCGTAGATGCGCCAGGATAAAACTAACAGATGAGGCCTAGGGTTTAATTTGGGACGACCCATGGCTGCAGTGGCATGGCTAGGTAGCAAGGGCTGACCCTAGCCCCATTTATTTTGGATGAAAATAGATAAGAGTGATGGAATAGTGCTACGAAGGAAACAAGTAGTAAAAGCTAATGTCACAATTTGTATTTGGTTATTTTCTAAAATAGACGCTGCATCATGCATTTGCAAGCAGCTGTAAAATTATGTATATTTAAAGAACTATATTACTTGGGAATTTCTTAATTCTCTCACTACATAACTCATACAAAAACATATTACAGACCGCTCTATATGAGATTTTTCTCTCTTTTGTGCGATCGAAAAGAAAGAGACAAAGAAGTAAACGATGGAAAGACAAAAGAATGGAGAACGTTTGACTGTTACAAACTCTATTGGGAATTAATATTGCACTAATTGTATATTTATGTACAATGGCATTTGATTTCTGCGATCAATGAATGGAAATTACGTTTTCCTCCGGAATCTAGGGAGCTGGATGCGTGAGGCACGGAGAGCTTGTTCGACTTCAGGGTTGAGGTGCAACTCATCGGCGGTGACCGCATCAAATTCCGAGCTTGAGGACGAGGATGGATGCGCAGAGGACCGTCGGATAGTGATCGGATGTGGTGGAGCTGATGGTTCAGGCCGTATCGGCATTGGTGGCTGCTGCTACGGAATCAAAGAAAAAAGGGGTTTAAGATTAATATGCTGCTGAAATTTTAAACAAAAATAATAGAACTATATAATTTGATAGACTGGATTGTAAGCGATGATAAAATATTGTTGTTGAATTTGCTTTAGATGTCTTACACCGGTATTATCTTTAACTATCACCGTTTTTATGTTATATACCCAATGTTTATTAATTACAATAAAACACCCTATACATTTTAGGTTATATATATATATATATATATATATATATATATATATTTCGCTAGCTTTAATTAATTCTTTTTTATGGCGTGACTCTCATAGTCCCATGTGTCAATTAGTTTAACACACAAGCTCCTCTTAGTCTCTTTTTCTCCTTTATCCCTTTTTGGCTTTAATCCCAATTTTTATGTATTTATTTATTGAATTACTTCTATCTTCTTGTCAGCTATACATCAGTGAAACGAAAGGCAAAACAACAATTAAATTAAGTGAAAAATCCAACAGAAATGAACCAAAGATGGACACCCAGTTAATATAAAATGAAATTGTTCAAAGTGTTGAACTGTAACTAATAATATTAAGGCATATAAGTGAAGAAAGATAATGGTTAAAACCTTAAAGGTATAAATATAAAATTAGCCAGTTCATTATTTAGTTTCTTCTAAAGATAAGTTTATAAAATTTGTACTGCTTGGCACTTAATATCTTGAGTGTCAACATTATTAATCAGTTTATACAACACACATGGAAATTAGATGATGGTACCTGCTGCTTAGTGTCTTTATGGCCCATTTGGTTTATATGTTATTGGACCACCTAACATTTCTACAATGTGGAATCAAACTACTTCCTATCTTATAGAAACTTGTTAATTTGGTTGCAATATTGTTTTCAAAATAGGGGCCCACCAAAATGCCTGCATATATAAATGGATGATTCTAAAATGATTTTATCTTGCTTAGTCAAGGTTATTTGGTTTGAAGCAAGGAAAATATAATAATTGTTGTACGAGATGTATTGTAAGTGACTGATGCATAATTATTAGTTTTAACATCTCACATGCTATTGCGCAATATCTTACTATGAGATGGCTATTTTAAGGATGTTTATAAACTAATGTGTGTGGCATTAAACAAACTATTAGTGCTTCCTTAGGAAAACGAACAACAATCTAAACAATGAAAAACGATTGCAAGTAGCTAAAACTGTGTTTCCATTGAACCAAATAGCCTTTAAAGAGATGGACTTTAACATAGCTAGATACTGAAAAATAATTCATGTAGTCAGCCTCAAAATTTCCACAATTTTATTGAGATCATGTCATAGTCTTGCCCAAATCTAGTCTTGAGTGTAACCGCAAACTTTTAAGCACAATCTGCTGAAATGATTTACAATGTCTTTTAATCTGATAATCAGCCAATGATTAGTCTAGTTTGTACCTTAATTGGCTGTTTCAAATTTCAGTATAAATCAATATAGGAAATATTCAAATGGATACTGCAGTCGCAATGTGCATTATTAGATCATACAATCAAACTTGGCTACTTCAATTTGCACATTCAATAATATATCTGGAAACAACTTCTACAAATTGTACCGCCTTTAGAAAATATCCATTGAAAAATTGCCTTTCCCTGGTGAATTTTGGGTTGATAACATCAGCATTATTCCAAGACTTTTCATACCCAAAAATTTGAATGGGTCAATTGTAGTTGGTCATCTTCCAACTTGCATTTATTCTAGATCTATAAAAAGTTTTAAATTTAGTCAACTGCATGCAAAAAAAAACTAAATTCTTGGCTGTTGGATTCTAGATTTTATTACCGAATTCAAGGTCATGGGTTTCATAATAAGGAATAAAATAAGGTAACTAAATTGATACTAACAGATTTGTTATTAGGTCATTAAACCAAACCAAACACAACAAACAAACTCTATCTATTGGGACATAAGCAAATACCTCTGTAGTTGTTGATGATGACCCATTTGGCTGAGAAACAACCATATGCATAAGCTCAAGGAACATATTTTTCCCCTGATCTGTGAAATTCTTGATGTAAAACAACAGCAAGTCCGCGGATTTAGCCCTAAATTTCTTCAACTTCTCTTCGATGTCGGGCTCGTGTTGCACAACTAATGGCCTAAGAAACGCAGCATAAACCCAGGCTGTTCCCTGAACGAATCAGATTATCTTACATTAATATGTTGATAAATATTTTAACAAAATTTGGTTGATATGAGGGTTTTAATTGATGATTTTTACCTGTGTTTTTGGGTGCCATAAGTAGATGAAGAACGCTAGCTTGGTTTCAGCATACAATGGCAACCTTTAAAATACAGAGACACAAGATCAGAACATGAACAATTTTGAATTATTATTTTGGATAAAGGGCAAGGATTTCAATTTATATTTTAGCCAAATAGCAGCAAAGCACTCTGTTTCTAATTGACTTGTATATTTCCCATAAATGCAACGCCTTTTCTTCGAAATTGCATTAATCATTCAGAAAAAGATTCAGACGCAAATGATAAAAGTAATCAAAGCCAATGTTGAAGCAACTTAACCTTCCTTTAAAAAAACAAAAAATTAACTTACTAAAATTAAGAGTTTTGCTGCAATTTAGATATTTTCTCCTTCCAAAATTAAAAAGAAAATCGGAAATAATAGCTCACCATGAAACAAATATGTCAAAAAACCTCTCGAATACAGTCACGATCGCAACAATCACCCTGCAATCACCCAATTCAATTACGCTCAGATCAAATTAATGCACAAACTAATCAATTGAATCCCAAAAAATTCCCCGATTCCAACTCAAATATCTCTTCGCTTCTCAGATTAGATCAAGATCTAGTAAAACCTCGACTCAAAATGAAAAATCTCACCAGTATTGGCACCAAAAATGGAGCCTTTCAACGTTCATTCGATTCATCTCCATCGTCTTAAAACACTCAAACGCAGGATACGCGTATCCAAGCATCAACCTACATTCAAATTTCACATCAACAAAAAGAAAAAACAAACATGAAGAACACCAAAACAAAACGAATACTCACACAAGAACTCTAGTCACAAATTCGTTCAACATCCTTCCTCAAATCTTCGAAATCAAAGGGATTCACGCTCCAATTATACAGATCGATCGGCGAATCGCTTCGATTCCTGCGAAATTGAGAGAATTTGGGGGGAAATTGAAGAGAGAGATCTCGATTTCTTAATTTCTAGGGTTTCGTTGTTTTATACTGAAGAGATTGGGAATCGCGTCAAGGGAGAAGAAATAAGAAGAAGCGGTTGCTTCTGGCGAACGATTCCCGCCTAATTCATTATTAACCAAAATGTTATATTTATTTATTTATGGAGTAATTATTAATGAAGTAAAAAGATAAGACTCATGGATCTTTTGGAATCATCAGCTTTGGGAGTCACTTCAACAGTGGCAGTTTGTCTCTGGAATTACGAGTTAGCCCCTGTTGATTGGGCTGTTGGTTGAGAGAGGTGAGGATAGTTGTGGAATTTGGAGTCGGGAGCCCTTAGAGTTTGCAGTGTGACTGACACGTGTGAAGTGATGAGCTGGACGTGGGTGGTATTGCGTGAGGGGATTGCGGTGGGGATTGGCTCCGAGCGACGCCACTTAATCCTAAAGTTGGTGACTGAATACTAATTTTGTTTTATTTATTTTTTATATAAAATGATGACAATTCTTCGCTGTTTCGATAAACAGAGATTTAACGAAACTGATGATATCGAGGGAATGTAAATAAAATTTTCTGCAATTATTAATGCTGACCTTAAATTCAGTAGAATACGGGTTGCGTTACTTAGTTTCTCGTTATTTGGTTTACATGTGCAACAAAAACATATTGAAATTTCTCTTGTAAAAACATGATGTTAGAGCCGCTATTAAAATCATCTTGTTCAAATGATAAAAAGTTAAACTGAAAGTGAAATATTCATAATTAACTCATTGTATTGAAATTCTCCACGTGTAAGTTAAGTTACGTGAAAATAATTGCTGGCATTGTCTATCAAACATTGATTCTAACTTCTATTCAGGCATGAGTTTTGTTAAAATATCACATACTTATTTAGTTTTAAAACGCTTTACAGTCTCTTGTCGTTAGCTTGGCACGCATTTACGTTTGTAGCAATTAAATATCATACAGTTAGAAAGGTAAATTATTCGGTCGAAAGCTATAGCTGTAAAATATTTTCTTTGTTATCTTTAAGGGAAACAATTTATAAAGTACCGTCGAACTTTCATGGATTATGAGATAGCGTAATTGAATTTTCAAATGCTAAGAATCTCCGCGAAGTATCCTGGTTGGTAAAAAATTATCATATTCGCTTAAATTTATGGCTATTTACTCCATATACAAGATCATTTTAGTATAATTCGATCCGTTTGAGTCTTCATGGGCTAACGAAGGTACCATTTTCGGACAACATTGCCATCTCAAGGAGGATACATGTCATTTTTAAAATCCAAACATGCTATCTCAAATATTGAAAGCCCCCCGTGGTGCTTTATGAAATTTGCCCAATTTCTTTACTCATGTCAACCTACAATAGGAACAAGACCTTGTTTGATTGATACGCGAAAATCAAAGGTTAGGTGATATTTAAGTAGGTTTCAGCTGGGTCAAAATTGGAAAAAATCAAGGTTGAAACAGTTTTGAATAGCAATCTTAAGAGAACAATATTTTATTCTAGATGATGTGTTTGATGGAACAAATTAATTGTAGCATAAGAAAGCCAGTATATATGGTTGGATTAGTTAGTTGCTTTTGTCTTGCCATGATGAGTCATCCAATGATCTCCCCACCGCTCAAAGTAATGAATAGCAGAAAAAATAATTTTGCAAAATGATTTCGGCTTAAATCATTTTTAAACAATTTTGATGATAAACTTATTTGCATGAGTTTCGTTGTTTCGAAGGATTTGTATGTATATAGTATATCTTTATCATGAAAGAAAATGTAAGAATAATAAATTCCGAAAAGCACAACTTATTTATATTATATAGTTTCCCGTATGGATAAGATGAATTTTAAATGGAATATTATATGATATGTAATTAAAGAAACTTTATAATTCGCGGTGTCTGTGTTTTATTTAGTTGTGTATTAATTCTATCCGGTTTTCTCAAATTATCCTAGTCGTGTAGAAAACCATTATATCATAAATTTCATCTGATAAATAAAGCCATCGTAATTAATATTATAAATAATCATGTAAATTTTTGAAGGATACATATTTTAAGAAAGGGCATTTTACTAAAAATAAACCTATTATACTTCAATAATTACCAAGAAGCCTTTCCATACTTCGTATTTATTAAAAAAAACTCATATATTTAAATTGCACTAAAAACCCCCCTAACATGCCAAAAAGATAATATTTTTGGCATCTTCCATTACCCCGTTAAGAGGCCAGCGGTGAGTATCAGTTTAGGGTTTCAAAACACTCACAGCCTCTCTTCTTTTTTTAAATTCCTAAATTTTTCGTCAAATTGACTTTAAGATTAGGGCTTCGATCAAATCTCTCTCAAATTGATCATGGAAACCGGCTCGTCTTTCTTAATCTTTATCATCAACCTGCTTGTCGAGTGTCCTTATCTATTCAATTGCAAGTTTCGAGTTCATGGACAACCTCATTTAAAAAGAGTGCGATTCTGTAATCACGCTAAATCTGAATCTTCAACCAAACGGAAATGTAGGTTCTTTTTATGAGAGAAATACATATCCAAACAATTTGAAAGTAAGAGAACGGCTCAAACACAAAGTTCCAGCCCCATCTTCTCAACGGGACATTGATTTTTGATAGAAACCCACCGAGGGGGGCTTTTTAGTGTAATTTAAAAGTTTTAGGGGTCTTTTAAGTAAATACAAAATATAAAGAGGTTTTTTAGTAGTTAGCGAGTATGTCAGGGATTTTTAGTAAAAAGCCCTCTAATTAAGAAATATAATAATCTAGCCAGTCTTCCTTAGTCAATGCATTGGAGAAGACAAAAAATAAATTTCAGTTTAAGTTGTTCCCTAAGAGACTTTGCATTAATCCTCTTAGTTCTACAAGTCTTCTCTTTGACAAGTAGCTTGTTATAAAATAAGTTTTAAATTAAATCCTTTTTTACTCTTAGTTTCTTCTTCTTCACCTATTAAGTTTAATACAGCATTCTCCTTAATCCAACCCCAAAGGAAATCACTGATGACTTAATTAATTTTCTGATATCATTGCTGATGTGTTGTAATTAGAGTTGTTCAAGTCATGGAAGATTCGTATAATATTGTTCTGCCAACTAGACAGGCTAAAGGAAATTAAACATAATAATTAAATAAAAGATGAAGATATGTTGCATGATTGATGCTAACATGATTAATTAATGTCATTATACATTAATAACAATCATTTATGTGAGAGAGAGAGAAAGTGATGTGTTAATCTTAATTTATTAGCCGGAAAAGATTTTTTTTTTTTGGAGACAACTGATAAAATAAATTATCTACCCTTTCATAAATGGGACACCCCGGCTTGATTCCGGGTCTTTCCAATGAGCTATTCCAAGAAACAACTGGAAAAGATGGTGAAGTGTTGCCAACCATAACAACGATCTTGTCTAATATCTTTGCCTTTAATTATAAAATAGCCATCGCACTTAAACAAATCGAGAAATTTAAGACCGATGCTTGAAATATATGGTATAGAAGAAACGGAATATATTTAGAGATTAGGATTCAAAACCTGGGCCGGCTAATTTTTTCTTTTATAAAAAATATATATTTCTAATTATAGTTATATTGTCTTTCAAGCAATTAATTCCACCGAGACAGCCAATTCACGTGGTCCAAGCTCAGATGAATGAAAGTGTAGATGTTATGCTTACCTTGGTCTTATTACTATCATGATCAAGCATTTAACTTGTCACCTCCCGTTTCAAAATACGGAATGCGGAAGGGCGATCGGGATAGCCATGCTCCTACGGTCAGGAAAACAATCCTGCCGTAGTCACACTTCGGCTTTTAGTATAACATGGTAATCAGTAAACACGGCGCAGAGGTAAAGAAAACACATCACTAGTTTATTACATCAAATTTCATCGTTCATCGTTCACAGTTTACAATAGTTCGAAGGAAAAGAAAACTACTGCCAAGTACGAATACAAGATTGATTTATGGAAAGTGGTAAAAGTACCGTTGGCACATCCATCTAGATCTTTGCGAGCTCGAATGGTAGGTCTGACTCCTGAACTGGGTCCTCTCCAAGCCCTGAAAGTCTAGCATGCAAGCCCTCAACATGTTCTCGAGTGTTTGAATAGTACGCTCGGACTGTCCGTCCGTCTGTGGATGGTAAACCGTGCTGAACTTGAGACGGGTTCCCAAACTCTCCTGTAAGCTTTTTCAGAAGTGCGAAACGAATCCGGTGTCTCGATCTGATACTATGCTGACCGGAACACCGTGAAGTCGCACTACTTCCTGCAAGTACTTCTCCGCAAGCGACTCCGTCGACTGCCCCATACGGAAGGGTAAAAAGTTCGCTGCTTTCGTAAGACGGTCGATAATAACCCAGACGGCGTTGTTGTCTCTTAGACTTCGTGGTAAGACGGTCACGAAATCCATAGTGATGTGCTCCCATTTCCACGCTGATATCGGAAGTGGATGCAACAATCCAGCTGTTCTCTGGCGTTCAGCCTTTACCTGCTGGCATATTAGGCATTTGGACACAAACCGTGCAATTTCCCGCTTCATTCCGTTCCACCAATAGTGCAGCCTCAGATCTCGATACATCTTTGTGGCTCCTGGATATACTGAGTAAGCCGAACTATGAGCTTCCGCTAGCACTTCCTCTGGCACATCCCCCTGGGGAACACAGAATCTACTACCGAATCTCAAATAACCGTCTCGATATATGAGCAAGTCTGTCCTTAGTCCAGCTTCCACCTGCTCTCTGAACTTCTGCAATCGAGGATCATTAGCCTGTGCAGCCTTAATGTGATCTACAAGTGAAGACTGACCTGTAACTGCCAAAACTGCCCGTTGCACTCGGCATACCAACCTCGAGTTTGAGCTTCTGAAAATCCTCAATGATGCTCCCCAGACTGGTCAACATCAAGGCTGCTGGCTTGCGACTGAGTGCGTCGGGCACGGCATTTACTTTTCCTGGATGGTACTGTAAGTCCAAGTCGTAGTCTGCCATTAGTTCTAGCCATTGGCGTTATCGTATATTCAATTCTTTCTGAGTAAACACGTATTTCAGACTCTTGTGATCCGTGTACACCTCTACCCTTTCGCCTAGTAAGTAATGTCTTTATATCTTTAGCGCGAAAACCACCGCAGTTAACTCCAAGTCGTGTGTTGGGTAGTTCTTCTCGTAATTCTTTAGCTGCCGTGAGGCATAAGAAACTACCCGGCTGTGCTGCATCAGAACACAGCCTAAACCCTTCCGCGAAGTATCGTTGTGTATCACCAAACCACCTGAATTATCCGGTACTGTAAAAATAGGAGCCGTGGTCAACTTTTGTTTCAGCGACTCAAAAGCCTGAGTACATCCCTCGGACCATACGTAAGGCACTTCCTTTCGTGTCAGATTTGTCAATGGTTTAGCAACTCGTGCAAAGTCCTGAACGAAATGCCGATAATATCCAGTAAATCCCAGAAAGCTTCTAATCTCCGCCCATGACTTCGGTGTCGGCCAATCCCTAACAGATTCTATCTTTGTTGGGTCCACTGAGATGCCTTCGCCCGAAACAATGTGTCCCAAGAACTGCACTTTGTCGAGCCAGAACTCACACTTGCTCAATTTTGCATATAGCTTCTCTTCCCGAAAAATTTATAGTACAGTTCGCAAACGTTCGGCGTGCTCCTCTCGAGTCTTAGAGTAGACTAGTATGTCGTCGATGAATACAACGACAAACGTGTCCAAGTATTTTTCACATACTCGGTTCATCAGATCCATGAATATTGCTGGAGCATTAGTAACACCGAACGACATCACCAGAATCTCATAATGCTCATATCGGGTTCGGAAAGCTGTATTGCATATAGCTTTAGCCGTTACCCTGATCTGGTGATAACCCGAACGAAGATCCAGCTTCGAAAATACCTTGGCACCGCCCAATTGATCAAATAAGTCATCTATGCACATTCGTAGCGAACCGTTCTTCTTCTTCACTAACAAGACCGGTGCACCCCACGGCGAACCTCTTGGACAAATGAATCCTTTCTCCAGAAGATCTCCAATTTACTTCTTCAATTCTTCCAATTCAACTGGTGCCATTCTATACGGTGCTTTCGAGACTGGTGATGTGCCCGGAATCAAGTCGATTAAGAATCCCAAGACGCGAGGAGGTGGTAGACCTGGTAAAACTTCAGGGAACACATCAAGAAAATCCCGAACGATCTCTAGGGCTAGACTCTCATCAATCTCCATAGCCGTCAACATTTTCGGCCTGGCTCTATACTTGGCTGGCTCCAAAGATTCGCTTCCGCCTTCGAAAGCAAACTTCGGGTGATTGGGAATGCGGAAAGTCATATTCCGAGCTCGGCAATCGATGATCGCATGGAATGTACTCATTCAATCCATCCCGAGAATTGCGTCATAGCTGTCCGTTCCGATTAAAAGGAAATTCGCATAGAATTCCCTGCCGTATACTACCACTGGACAAGATCTACATTCCCGACTAGACACTATGATACCATTACCCGTATGTATTTCCCATCCCTTGGTAAATGGTTTGTGTGGTATGGAGTGGGTGCCGACGAAATGTGCATATATGAATCAGTGTGATACCTCATAATCAAATAGTACTATAGCTGGTATAAAATGAACGAGTAGGGTATCTGTAACAACATCGCCCGAGGACTCTTCTTGCTCAGCCGTCAGGGTGAAAGCCCGCCCCTAACCGCGACCGGTGTTGGTCTACTTCTGCTCTAATGATCTCTGCTGCTGCGGTCCAGGTCCTCCCTGCAACTCTATTCACTGGGGGCAACTACTAACCCTGTGCTGACTAGATCCGCAAATCAACATTGTCTTTAGCGCGGCGACAGTTCTTCTAGGTGTGCCCGTTCCTGTGACAATAGCCACAGACTTGTTAGTTGTATGTATGCCCTAGAGGCCAGTATTGTACAGATGATGTATATTATATTGGATACTTGGACATATATAGAGATGACTTTCTTGCTCGATATGATAGTATGCTATCTGGTTGCTCTTTATCTTAACATGTACACTTGTCTCTTTATACTGTCTTATAGTTACATGTTGGTAAAGCCCTTAGGATATGTACTTGACTACCTGGACTATGATGCAGATCATACTAGTGGGGACATAGTAGTCCATAAGTACATCCTTCAAGGTCCCTAGTCGTGGGTGTATCGAGACGGGGCATCGATATACCAGTGTAGACTAGCGTATACGCTTCTCGACCCATGAGATGGGCGATGGATGATCCCATATTCATTGGTGTTTGACATCAGAGATGGTGTACGGGTGCTCAGTAGAGACTGGGTACACTGGACGGACTCGCCGAGAACTCCCAGATGGTATTATACCTCACGTCAGATGGCAGTTCTCAGGTGACACTTGTACAGGTTAGTCTGTAGACCCGAGATCGTCATAGAGTCTTGTGTGATTCCCACTGTGCTTTGATCTCCACCTTACCACGTCCATGAGGGCGTGCAAAACGGTGGTCTTTGGGTACAGTCCCGAGTCACATGGAGGCAATGAGCGATAGGAGGGGTTTCGTCTCTCCCGGTATTGGGAGTTGATGTTGCGCTGTGCTCGATTGGCCGTAACAGGGAAGTCCCTGGCCAGGGCTGATCAGAGATTTGCTGGTAAGTGTTACCAGTAGTTTCTCGACCCGTTATGAGCCTCACATCGGCACGACTTATCGGTTATTGGGGTCTGACGTATACCACCCCTAGACTTGATATGCGACGTATCAGACGAACAGACCGGACTGTACGGTAAGTGTTACTAGTTGGATTCACAGGAGTGTGAGCGGGCTAGCTCGTCGATCTTCTGATCGCTCAATACCCGGATGGCCGTTACGTTTAGCAGACCGCTTGCGGCTTGTGGGTGCTTGATATGATCATCATCTGCTACCGGCGTATTGACGAGTCTTTAGAGTCCTACACAGAGGTTTCCTGACTCAAGCGAAACAAAATAGGAGTGCATATGAGATATGTGCGGGAGCGAGAATAATGCGTGTATGTGATACCGCATTTCATTCTCGCGATAAATGTTTCGATTGGTTATATTCGATATGACCTAGTTATCGAATCATTGATTCGATAAATCGATACATTGAATACTAGTCGGTTATGTGCGTCATGACCGGATCATTGAATCAAATGTTGATTTAATGATTTAATGTATAATTATATATTTGATATATTACTTTGCATTAACTAGTATTGGTTCACTTTATACGGATTTTCTCACTTGATGTGCAAGTTGTATATGTGATATACTTTTGTGCACATATATGTATCATGTTTGATGATACTTGATCATTTGGTTAAGTGTGAAGAATTAAACCATGGTTAAATGATAATTAGGGTTTTGCCTTATCATTTATTTATTCATTTCTTTATTTATTTTATTGGATAAATGAAGAGATAATGGTTTGTTTTTGTCATGAAGCTTGTTGAAGCTTCATGAAGCTTTGACCAAGGAGACCATTTTGTCTTCATGCTTAACCCTAACCCATCCACTTACCATGGTTTATTCTCTACACTTAACCCAAGTTAGATTATGATAAGTATGAATTTTCTTTTCATTTAAAAATAACTTATCATAAACTAGCTTCATCTTCTTCCTTCTTCTTCAAGATAGAAACCTTGATGCCATCAATGGCAACTTGAGTTTTAGTGAGAGAAATCCAAATCTAAAGTGAACCCACCTCCTATTTCTTCATCCTCTACCTCTTGCCAAGTGGTTTTGGGTGTTTTCTTCACAAGTTTCACAACTTGGTGAAGTTGGAGCTTGAACTTGTGCAACCTCGACGTAGATCGTCTTTGACACGAAGCCGACGACCTTGCTCGCCCGTTTTTCCGATGAAGCCGACGAATGAGTCTAGGATTCATGATGGACAGCGAGAGCACACCCACGTGGAGCTAAGGAAGTGGGGAATCGGATCTACAAAGGTTGTAGCATCTAACTTTTAGTTAAGTAGTTAACTAGATTCTCATTTCGCCTAAACATCTTGTCAACGATCCGTGTTAGGGTTTCTCGGCACCAATATTTTTTGAAATTGGCATGGTTGATGCCTTGTGAGACTTCATTAGGATGCCTAGGAACCCTACAGTGGTATCAGAGCCTAGCTAGAGCCTTAGGCGAAGTCTAGACGGAGTTTGAAGTCCGAACGAACCCGAAACCCTAATTCCAAGGTGCTCTCTGGAAATTTTCTGAAATTTTGGATTTTTGTCAATTAAAAATATGCAGAAAATTATGCAGGGTCTTATATGAAATACTGTGAAATACGAGGGCCTGATTCAACTTTTCCACCGCGGAACCGCGGCATGAGCTATGCACGCGCGGCGGTTCCGCGGCCGTACTGTCCCCTTGTCTGGTGATTTTTTCACAGTAATTCATGAATTCAGATATTATATTTTCTGGGTATTTTTATTGTGACTCTACAGAAGAGTATTTTGGGGTTGCTTTGGGGATTCAATTATTCGTTCGGGTTATCAGATTTTGTCTATGTGGCTTTCCGGATAACTTTAGAATATGTTAAAAAGTTCGACCGGATTTAAATACCCAACTTTTCCCCTGCCGAAAAAAATTTCCAAGTGTTGGATTTTTCTGTGGTTTAAACACGTTCTGAGTAGTGCAAGTAACGCGATGGTCCCTCTAGAAGACAACAAACCTTAACTCGATTATGTGACCGTCTTGAACTGCCCTTTGAACCTTCGGGTTTGGGGCAGTACGGCGTGCCACATGTGAGGCGTTGGCTTGACCCTTCTACGGCTGGACCGTTGGTACTGAGGCATGAAGTGAATGTCTTTGAACCTATTTCATGTGTTGATCGGTGTCGGGAAAACTTGGGTGTTCGAATGTTCGATCGGAAAGTTTAATATATTCTATTTATCCGGAATTGGATACAATAATTGGAATTCACAAACAGTTATGAGATAACTGGATGAATGTTATAAATCTAGCGGTTTAGTTTCACTTGATATCGAAAAGAGTTTTCGATAATGGAACTAAAATGCGGGGTTTATAACTGTTAGGCATGTGATGTCTAAAGAGGTTGCGGATTCCAATTGTTGTAGTTTTACACTTTCTTTTCTGTGACCGTAAGTGTAGTATGTTCATATCGCCGGTTTCGTTGCTATACGTCAACGACAATTGGGGTATGCATACTTACTTACGTTGATGACATGTGATGTTATGTGTTGTTGGATTTGTTATATTGGATCGTCGTGTTTGAATAGCCGGGGTTTTTTATGTGAGATGAGTGTTTTTCATTTTCATTCATTTAAAAACTTGTATGTAATATTCTTTTATTTGGGGCACTTCCAGGTAGCGGAAGTTGTCACCTTTTGTATATTATTTACTTTTCCGCATTAGGATAGACCCAAGGAGGGGAGCACAAGTAACCGGGTTCTGGGATCCAGTGGGAGACCAACTCGAGGAGTCGAGTCCGGGTCTCCTAACCCTAGAATTGGCAGGGTTGCTTGCCGCTCTCGTAGGGGTCTAGGGTTGTGGGATTGGCTATTCATCACGACCGTGGAATCCGTGTTTTATACTGGCTCGTATTGAAAACATGGACGTCCTAGTATATCCAATATTTCATATGTTTCTTCTGCTGCGATATCTGTGATGTGATCATGTGATGTTCTGTGATAGATACTATATATAGTATATATGATATATTATATAGACGTTACTTATGTTTTACACCCGCGCTAGCCCTGCCCTGCTCTGTCGTTAGTTACCTAACCTAACGGTGCACGAGGGGACATCGAGGCGAATGCGGATGGTATAAGCGTACGTCATATCTATCTGTGATGTTTAGGTATTTAAATGATGGGACTTCATTAATGTGATTAATGAAAGAAAAGAAACCTAAGATGTTGTAGAATCAGATTTTAAACAAAACAGGTAGCTACAGTTCTTGCTTTGCATAGCGGTATATATGATATACCCTGCACCTTATTCGATGAGGAAAGGACCGAGATCCCTTCACCGGGAGTAACTCCTTTAGCAATAACTGGCAGATGCTACACACTCGGTTTGGTTTTGATTGCTTTTAAGAGTTTTTGCTTTGCACAGTGATATATATGATATATCCCGCACCTCATTCGACGAGGAAAGGGCCGACGATCCCTTCACCGGGAGTGACCCCTTTAGCAAAACTAGGAAAGCCTCAAAATCATTCCATTTTAAAACTTCATTTGATTCTACAACGATATCAAGTTCATTACGCAATAGGTTTTCAGAAAAACCTGTCGTAGCCCTCCGTCATTTCAGATAAGTCATGTTTAGTATTCGTGCTGCGTTTGTTGACCTTGTCAAGGCGCAGTGTGCGGTAGCTAACCAGTATTTATCTGCTTATGCATATGATGCAGATTGAGTTAGGGTAGTCGTACGGCCTTGTTGACCTTGTCAAGGGTCGTGCGGATGGGTTTAATTCAATCAAGAAATGACTGGTTGAACTTGACTTACGGTCTATGGTTTGTTGACCTTGTCAAGGTCATAGATCGTTTGGGGCAAAAGTATTATCGGGAATTTCAAGTGTTGAAATTTGCAATAAGATTGCATACCTTCTATGAGATAGTTGGATCCCGATACCCACTGCGAGTAAGAGTTACTCCTGGGAGAGTTTTACACATTACAATTAGCCGATCAAGTAGGTGTCTAGAAAGGTGTTAACGAGGTTACGCCTCTGGGAAAACGAGGTTTACAGTAATTAGGTTCGTACGAAAGCACGGGGGACCTCCCTCAAAATACCGACACTGGCCTGGCTGAAAGATTGGCGAACTTGTAGTGTGTAATTAATCCCGGCTAGTCTTTCCTTTTACGGTTTGAAGGAAGATTTGATAAAAAGCAGTGGGAGCCATCCTGATTAGATAAGATAATAACCAATCTGATCCTGCACGAGCTTACGCTAAAGTGTTTTCTTCTCTCTCTCTCCAGGTAGCGACCATTTCATGCCTTAATAAAGATAATAATATGGATGTATTGACCGAACCCGCATGTTATACTGTGCTGGGGAACGTTGGTTCCGTTTTTTCTTATAAGAGTTATAGGAATGAACAGGATATAGGGGAATACCAGGATTCCCATGCCACCCGAATGAAGAAAGTACATGTTGATGCATTTTCTTCAGGTGTGTTCGTTACTGAGAACTGTTTCTCCATTTGCTCTACGTCCTGGGTATTAGATACCGGATCAGGATCCCATATATGTAATCAGTTACATGGGCTCAGGAAAGGTAGAGAACTTGGAGAAGGTGATAAAGACATTAGAGTTGGAAATGGTGCAATTGTTGCAGCTAAGACTGTCGGGGAATATCACCTTGTATTACCAACTGGTAATACATTGGTTCTGAACGAATGCTATTACATGCCGAACCTGATATGCAACATTATATCGGTTTCTTTACTGAGTAAAGAGGGATATAATTTTGTATTACAGGACAATGTTATGAATATTTTCCATAACCAAAAGTTGGTTGGATCAGGCACGTTGTGCAATGGCATTTATGTTCTAAATCAATCAACAGTTCTAAGTATAACAAACACACACAAGAGGAAGAGTTCTGAACTGAACGAATCCTTCTTGTGGCATTGTAGACTGGGTCACATCAATGCGACACGACTAGCTAAGTTGCATAAAGATGGATATTTGAAACCGTTCGAATTTTCATCTTATGACACTTGCCAGTCCTGTCTCAAAGGAAAGATGACCAAAACTCCGTTTACGGGACACGGAGAAAGAGTTACCGAACTCTTGGGACTAATACATAGTGATGTATGCGGTCCCATGTCTACACATGTCAGGGATGGTTCTTCATACTTCATTACATTCACTGACGATCTCTCTAGATTCGGATATGTGTTCCTGATGAAACACAAATCAGAAGCTTTTGAGAAATTTAGAGAATATAAACAAGAAGTTGAGAACCAAACCGGAAAAAGTATTAAAATCCTACGATCTGATCGAGGAGGTGAATACTTGAGCAATGAATTCCTGGACTTCCTAAAAGAGAATGGGATTCTCTCTCAGCTGACTCCTCCATATACACCACAGCACAACGGTATATCAGAACGGAGGAACCGCACCCTATTAGATATGGTGCGCTCTATGATGAGCACAGCTGAGTTACCTATTTCCTTCTGGGGATATGCACTGGAGACAGCAGCATACCTATTGAATCAAGTTCCGTCTAAATCTGTACCTACCACACCATACGAGATATGGAGTGGGAAGAGGCCATATCTTAAACGAGTTAAGATATGGGGTTGTCCAGCCTATGTCAAAAGACAAAATCCGGACAAGCTCGAGGCACGGTCAGTTCTTTGCAAGTTTGTGGGATATCCAAAGAACTCCTATGGGTATTTTTTCTACCACAGTGAGGAACAAAAAGTGTTTGTTGCTCAACATGCCACCTTTTTAGAAAAGGAATTCCTTGAAAAAGAAATTAGTGGCAAAGTGGTAGAGCTGGAAGAGGTTCCAGATACACAAACTCAAACTGAAGATTTAGTGGAACAAGAGGATTCAGTAGCTCCCAATGAACCCCAGCCTCTCCGCCGATCTAGTAGGGTTCCTCGCCAACCTGAGAGATACTACGGTTTTCTCATGGATGGTGGGAGCGAGGATTGCATCATGGAGGATGATGACCCAACTAGCTTCGAGCAGGCCATCACGAGTAGGGACTCAGTGAAATGGCTGGATGCAATGCGGTCCGAGATGGAATCCATGTACACCAACAAAGTATGGACTTTGGAAGTTGCTCCTGAAGGGGTAAAACCCATTGGGAGCAAGTGGATCTTCAAGAAGAAACTTGGTGTAGATGGGAAAGTGGAGACTTTCAAAGCTAGACTTGTAGCAAAAGGTTTTCGTTAAAGACCAGGTGTGGACTATGACGAAACCTTTTCTTCAGTGGCTATGCTTAAATCCATCCGGATCATGCTTGCCATCGCTGCATATCATGACTACGAAATCTGGCAAATGGATGTTAAGACCGCCTTTCTAAATGGTGATTTAGAAGAGTGCGTGTACATGACTCAACCGGAGGGCTTCGTAGATAGTGGGAGCAGCGGCATGGTGTGCAAGCTGCTTAAATCCATTTATGGATTAAAGCAAGCATCGCGGAGTTGGAACATCTGCTTTGATGTCGTTATCAAAGAGTTTGATTTCGTCAAAAACCCAAATGAACCTTGTATCTACAAGAAGGTGGCAGGGAGTAAGGTTGTCTTCCTCGTATTGTACGTCGACGACATACTCTTGATAGGAAATGATATTCCTATGCTGCAATCGGTCAAGCTCTTCTTATCACAGAGATTCTCAATGAAAGATCTTGGTGATGCCTCCTGCATATTGGGAATCAGGATCTATAGAGATAGATCCAAACGGATATTGGGATTGTCCCAATCCAGGTACATTGACACCATACTAAAGAGGTTTAGTATGGAAGAATCCAAGCGTGGGAACTTACCCACGATCTCTGGAGTCACTCTCTCCAAAGAGATGTCTCCCAAGACTGATTTGGAGAGAGCTCGCATGCAAGGGATACCCTATGCTTCGGCTGTAGGCTCTATCATGTATGCGATGCTATGTACCAGACCCGATGTTGCATACTCACTAAGTGTAGTGAGTAGGTATCAAGCTGATCCTGGAGAGAGTCACTGGACAGCTGTGAAGAGCATTCTCAAGTACTTGCGAAGGACTAGAGATATGTTCTTGGTGTATGGTAACGGAGAGCTCCAAGTGGAGTCCTTTACCGATTCAAGCTTCCAGAGTGATAAGGACGACTCTAAGTCGCAGTCGGGCTTTGTCTTTACCCTTTACGGAGGGGCGGTTAGCTGGAAGAGTTCCAAGCAGGAAACCGTGGCAGACTCGACGATAGAGGCTGAATACATCGCTGCCAACGATGCTGCCAAAGAGGCTGTCTGGGTCAAGAAGTTCATTACTGAAATTGGAGTGGTTCCATCTATTGAGCATCCAATACCTTTGTATTGCGATAACAATGGAGCGGTGGCTTTGGCCAAGGAACCCAGGTCCCATCAGCGATCCAGGCATATTCTGAGGCGGTATCACCTGATCCGGGAGATAGTTGATCGCCGGGAGATCGAGGTCAGGAGAGTTGACACAAAGGACAACACGGCGGATCCACTCACGAAGGCCATTCCCCAGATACAGTTTAAGAGACTCTTCGGGATGCTCGGTATGCGATACTACAGCAGCTGGCCCTAGTGCAAGTGGGAGATTGTTAGTTGTATGTATGCCCTAGAGGCCAGTATTGTACAGATGATGTATATTATATTGGATGCTTGGACATATATAGAGATGACTTTCTTGCTCGATATGATAGTATGCTATCTGGTTGCTCTTTATCTTAACATGTACACTTATCTCTTTATACTGTCTTATAGTTACATGTTGGTAAAGCCCTTAGGATATGTACTTGACTACCTGGACTATGATGCAGATCATACTAGTGGGGACATGGTAGTCCATAAGTACATCCTTCAAGGTCCCTAGTCGTGGGTGTATCGAGACGGGGCATCGATATACCAGTGTAGACTAGCGTATACGCTTCTCGACCCATGAGATGGGCGATGGATGATCCCATATCCATTGGTGTTTGACATCAGAGATGGTGTACGGGTGCTCAGTGGAGACTGGGTACACTGGACGGACTCGCCGAGAACCCCCAGATGGTATTATACCTCACGTCAGATGGCAGTTCTCAGGTGACACTTGTACATGTTAGTCTGTAGACCCGAGATCGTCATAGAGTCTTGTGTGATTCCCACTGTGCTTTGATCTCCACCTTACCACGTCCATGAGGGCGTGCAAAACGGTGGTCTTTGGGTACAGTCCCGAGTCACATGGAGGCAATGAGCGATAGGAGGGGTTTCGTCTCTCCCGGTATTGGGAGTTGATGTTGCGCTGTGCTCGATTGGCCGTAACAGGGAAGTCCCTGGCCAGGGCTGATCAGAGATTTGCTGGTAAGTGTTACCAGTAGTTTCTCGACCCGTTATGAGCCTCACATCGGCACGACTTATCGGTTATTGGGGTCTGACGTATACCACCCCTAGACTTGATATGCGACGTATCAGACGAACAGACCGGACTGTACGGTAAGTGTTACTAGTTGGATTCACAGGAGTGTGAGCGGGCTAGCTCGTCGATCTTCTGATCGCTCAATACCCGGATGGCCGTTACGTTTAGCAGACCGCTTGCGGCTTGTGGGTGCTTGATATGATCATCATCTGCTACCGGCGTATTGACGAGTCTTTAGAGTCCTACACAGAGGTTTCCTGGCTCAAGCGAAACGAAATAGGAGTGCATATGAGATATGTGCGGGAGCGAGAATAATGCGTGTATGTGATACCGCATTTCATTCTCGCGATAAATGTTTTGATTGGTTATATTCGATATGACCTAGTTATCGAATCATTGATTCGATAAATCGATACATTGAATACTAGTCGGTTATGTGCGTCATGACCGGATCATTGAATCAAATGTTGATTTAATGATTTAATGTATAATTATATATTTGATATATTACTTTGCATTAACTAGTATTGGTTCACTTTATACGGATTTTCTCACTTGATGTGCAAGTTGTATATGTGATATACTTTTGTGCACATATATGTATCATGTTTGATGATACTTGATCATTTGGTTAAGTGTGAAGAATTAAACCATGGTTAAATGATAATTAGGGTTTTGCCTTATCATTTATTTATTCATTTCTTTATTTATTTTATTGGATAAATGAAGAGATAATGGTTTGTTTTTGTCATGAAGCTTGTTGAAGCTTCATGAAGCTTTGACCAAGGAGACCATTTTGTCTTCATGCTTAACCCTAACCCATCCACTTACCATGGTTTATTCTCTACACTTAACCCAAGTTAGATTATGATAAGTATGAATTTTCTTTTCATTTAAAAATAACTTATCATAAACTAGCTTCATCTTCTTCCTTCTTCTTCAAGATAGAAACCTTGATGCCATCAATGGCAACTTGAGTTTTAGTGAGAGAAATCCAAATCTAAAGTGAACCCACCTCCTATTTCTTCATCCTCTACCTCTTGCCAAGTGGTTTTGGGTGTTTTCTTCACAAGTTTCATAACTTGGTGAAGTCGGAGCTTGAACTTGTGCAACCTCGACGTAGATCGTCTTTGACACGAAGCCGACGACCTTGCTCGCCCGTTTTTCCGATGAAGCCGACGAATGAGTCTAGGATTCGTGATGGACAGCGAGAGCACACCCACATGGAGCTAAGGAAGTGGGGAACCGGATCTACAAAGGTTGTAGCATCTAACTTTTAGTTAAGTAGTTAACTAGATTCTCATTTCGCCTAAACATCTAGTCAACGATCCGTGTTAGGGTTTCTCGGCACCAATATTTTTTGAAATTGGCATGGTTGATACCTTGTGAGACTTCATTAGGATGCCTAGGAACCCTACAAGACTAAAGCCTTCCCTTGTGGTTGCTGCTAGGGTACAAAGGGACGCTTCATCGGCGTCTTCCTTGGCTTGTGAACTGGTATGACCCCTCGGGATGAAGTATGAGTACGTGTCGGGACAACTAGGGGTCTCCTGTTACTCGAGCTGGGCCCCCTGAACTTGTTTATTAACTTCTCTTGAATTCATGCAGCATTGAGTACCTGCGCGAAAGTCTGCAGCTCGAGTGACGCAATCAACTGTTGCAGCTCAAAGTTAAGTCCCTGCAAGAAACGTTTGGCCCTGGTGGCATCTGAAGCGACCATATATGAAGCGAATAGGCTCAGACGGTTGAAATCTGCCGCATAAATGTCAACGGGGCAGCCGTTTTGCTTTAGCAAGATAAATCTTTCTTCCATCTCTACCTTGGCGGTAGTGGGGAAGTAACGGTCCAAGAAGTATTTTTTGAACTTACACCACTCGATCGGCCCATTGAGGCTGCTCTATTCGACGGACCACCAAGTACGGGCCTCGTCCTCCAGCTGGATCTTTATCATGTTCACCTTCTCTTCATCGGGGACTCGTGCGGCCGGCAGTAGGCTCTCCATATTGACCAGCCATTGTTCGGCCTCGAGAGGTCCGACTTGCCCTGCAAACACAGCTGGGTGTAGCCTCCGGAAATCTGACACAGTGCCAGTCCTGGCAAGTGCAACTGGTGTAACGGCGCCCTCGGGAGTGGCAATGAGAGCGGAGGATCCTCTTAATGCGGTAATAGCCCTGAGACCCTCAGTAAGTAGGTCCGTCTTTCTCTTCTAGGCTTCCGTGAGGGTCGTCAGTATGTTCAGGATCCTCTCCGTGCGATCTTGAGAACCAGAGTCGGGGGAGAGGTCGTTCGGGGAAGTCATGCCGCTGAAAAATAGATGAACATATATGGTTAGACACAAGAGTGAATGTGAAAGATAGTGAAGCGAAAATAATATAATAAAGCGTAGTTAATGTTATCCCTTAATGCTAAACCTGGCTCTGATACCAATAAAACTATATCACGCCCCGCTTTCCAAAATACGAAATACGGGAGGTGACTAGGCCAGCCATGCTCTTACGGTCAGGGAAACAATCCCGCCGTAGTCACACTTCGGCTTTTAATATAACATGATAATCAGTAAACACATCATGGAGGTAAAAGAAACACATCACTAGTTTATTACATCAAATTTCATCGTTCACAGTTTACAATAGTTCGAAGGAAAATAAAACTACTAACCAAGTACGAATACAAGGTTGATTTATGAAAAGTGGTAAAAGTACTGTTGGCACGTCCGTCTAGATCTCTACGAGCTCGAATGGTAGGTATGACTCTTGAACTGGGTCCTCTCCAAGCCTAGGGCATGCATACTCAGGTTGTCAGGGCGACGCAATAGAAATATAATAATAATAATAATAATGAGGCAAGAAAATAAAGTAATAACGGTGGAAACAATAAATGCAGGTAATCGATATGTCAATAATCAGTGCAATGTAAGACCTGTGTTCCTACTAGTCTCTAAGTCGATTTTGAAATCGAGTTTGCGGAAAAGAGTGATCATGTTTTACGAGGGTCTCGTGCGTATCCGAGACTACGACATACTGTTGCCCATGACATAACTCTGTCCGCCGGACCGCTAAGTCCAAACCTAATATATATAAGAGTCGTTGTTCGAATGATCATCCTCTAAATCGCTAACCTCGCTAAATACAAGTTTCTTTCCACTTCGATTTTCACTTTTCCCCGGGTTTCACTATCTATAAGTATGGGTTATTTGTGTACAAGCACGCACCAATAACACTGCTTTATTTACTATTCACTGCGTTGTTCACTATCACGAATCGTAAACCTTCTTACGGGCGTGCCCGACGCAACTAAACCGATTCCATTCACGTTTGACAATGCATTATACACTGAGAATTAATAAGGACACTAACTATTGCTAAAGGTATCGCAGTCAGGTAAATATGTGAAACATGCCGCTAAACCATTCATATGCAATACAAGTTATTACGCGTCTTAGGAACTTAGAAAAAATCACGTTAAATCATACTATCATAATTAAGCAAAATGATACAAAAGGGATTGAAAGTAAACTCAATTACCAACCCAACAAAATTTTTTTCAAGTCAACCGGGTTTCGGGTTTGCGAATTACGATCCTTTCTTTTAAAGCGTCCTCTGCTGGAAATTCAGTCCCTGAACCGAAAGCCCACTTCGTAACACTGTTTTCACCCTGTTGGGATCATATTTAGGCGATACTACAGTTGGGTAAAGTTTAGGTCTAGGAACTAGGTTTCCAACGCATAAGACGGATTGACAATTTCCACTGTGTGCTGGAAGATATGGATTGTTTAAGGTTAGGGTATATATTCTGCCCCTGCTTAGGACTGCAGTACGTATCGATAATTTAAAATATAACTAAAATAGCAAAAGACGGTAAAAATGAATGGAACCACTACCATTAGTTAACTAACAGAATATCCTTCTCAACGGTATAGAGTTACACATAGAACCATTTCCATACAGAGTTGTAAATGCGCCTTAAACCAGGTGTTGACAAACAGTGCTGCTCTGGACTGCAATCCAGAGCTGCACTCCCAAATAGTTTTCGTTGTCGTTTTTAAACAGGAACGACATAAGAATTACAGGGGGTTCTAAGGTGTCGAGTCAGCTTCGATATGAGCATTCGAACACACCATTCCAGAATGTATCTAAACTACTACGATTTTTACAAGTTGGGTGTACGGGAAATTTCAGATTTGGGGCTTTTAATTAGGGATGACATTTTACGGTGTTAAGGTCTGTATTTTCATTCTAACTTTTTACATATTATTCATGATCGCTAAAGGAATCCATTCGTCATAAATTCCTCCATTTTAAAAAGCGTTTTCATTCGAGTAACACATCGAGCACTTGGATTATGTCCTAGCATATTAAGCGTCGTTAACCCAAAGGGGTTAACTTAAAACAACAACCAATTCGTGTGAATATCTAATTGGTTTCGATACGGTTTAAGGGATTCGATTGTACTTAAAACAATATTATTCTAGCCTACGGTTTCAGCCACAGTTACGATGTTTTAGCAGTGGGATCTTATTCACATATACTCAATTAAAAGTTATAAAGTCTAATTAGAATACATATACATTTAGCATGAAATAGCAAGGGATGGGGTTCTATTTGCCTTAAGTCGAATTGGTGCTCACGACAGCGACAGTGGCACGTCACGGATGCGGCCACAGCAAGCCCTGGCTATGACATGGTATGACACGGAAGCGGGCACGGCGTGGCATGGAAGCAGGGTACGGGGTGGCACGGCGCTGGTGCAGAGGTGGGTATGGTCGTGGTGTTCTGTGGGCACGTGAGCTGGGTACGAGGTGATACGGCGGTTCAGGAAGCGGGCACAGGAGTGGGCATGAGACGGCATAAGGAGTGGGCATGAGGCGGCATAAGGAGTGGGCACGAGGCGGCACGGGGGACGAGCACGAGGCGACACAGGATGGTTGGGGCGACAGTTGAGGGTGTCCGGTGATGATGCTCCGATGGCGGGCAGCAGGGTGTCCGGCGATGATGCTCCGGCCGAGGCAAGTGGTGTTGGGGCACTTTGTGATGGGTGTGGTGGTCTCGAGTTCGTCCGCGAGGAGCTTGATGATCGCTGGGGAGGTCGGTGAAGGCGGCGTCGGGATGTAGTGGAGGCGGGGAGCTCGGGAAGGAGAGAGAGGAGGGGCTCGGTGTAGAGGAAGGCGATGGTGGCAAAGGAGGTGAGGGTGATGTAGTGAGGGAGGGAGGAGAATGGGGGAAGAGATAAAGGGAGCGGGCGAGAGAGTCGTTACGAGAGAGAGGGAAAGCAGGCGAGGGTTCCTCGGGAAATGTTGGGCGACTCGGCTGAGTCGTGGCCGTTGGAGGGCGCGGATCTTGCAGGAGCTGGTGCACGAGTAGAGGAAGAAGGGATCGGGGACAGAGAGGAGAGGGGGAAAGAGAGAGGATGAGGGTCGGGTCGGGTTTGGGTAAGGTTTTGGGTGAGGGCTCAGGCATGGAGTTAAAGTTAAAAGAAAAAAAAGGATGGGGGAAAGGGAAAAATACTTGGGAAAAATTCTTAGAGATTAGGAAAAGTATTTGAGAAATAAATATGGCACAAAGATTTTATTTTTTTGGAATTAATTTATTCGAATACGAATACGAAAGAACAGGGTATTACATAACTTGAGCTTTTGGATTACATAATTTTCGAGCGATTGTACTCAAAAGTCTTTCCTGATAGTTTTGAGAGTGGTTACGGGTCTCAGTGGTGCAACTTAAATTGTATTGAGCCTTAGTCAGAAAATGAAGAAAGATACACATTGGACCTAAATACTCGACCGTCCGAAATGGCGGATATTACATGTACAGAAAAATAAGTGATTATATAACTAGTATCGTTTGTATAAGAAAGTTGCTAATTTTAAAAGGGAGTGTATGATAAAACCTCATTATCCTTGTTTTGTAAAATTAATAAGAGTAGATGTATAATTCACGCATGCCATGCTTACAATGATGCATACAGCTTGCACGGGTCAATTCTTGTGGGAGTAAACTTCAATTGCAAGTTGAAGCGTTATAAGTTACAACATTTAGCGACAGAGAGAGAGAGAGAGAGAGAGAGGAGAGAGAGATTCGTGCGTCTTCATCTTCTTCAAAAAGCCAGGTAAGAATTATTATATGTTGTTAGTGCAAGGCCTGTTTTTCTTTCTTTCTCCCTTTCTCCTTTTATTAGTTTTTATATTCTATTTATTTATAGAGATATGGGCCTTTAGTTAATGGGCTCATTTGCAGGTAGGTTATCTTTAGGGTAAATTGTGAAAAAGCCTCCGGCCCGCTCAGGATTTGTCTAAAAAACACTGTAATTTTCGAAATTGTTGGGAAGTGTCTACTATACAAAATCCTTGTGAAAAAACCCCACTTGAACTGTATTTCATTTAGGCCTTGTATTCTCTCGGCTACTTGGATATTGCAAACAGCTGCTTAGATATTACTAGCAACTGCTTAGATAGTACAAGCAGCTGATATACATGGGTTTTTTTATTGGGCCCAGGGTTTTTTAACAAGAACAAAAGGTCCAGGGTTTTTGCACAAGTTTGAAACAGGCCGGAGCTTTTTGACAACTTACCCTTGTTTTTGTCATAGGCTATTCTTAAACTGGCCAGAAGCTTGAAGGAGTAATGGGCTTTGGCTAATTAAGGCTCAGGCATCATTTTGGCTTATAAGATAGACATATAATTGGAAGACTCATAATTAGGTCTACGTCTATTTCTTATGTTTTGATGCAATTTCAGTCGGAATACAGAATGTTAATTTCTCCTCAAAACTTCTCTCCTTTCATGGTTATTCGAACTTTCATCATTTACTTTGAGAACCGGCTCAGTAAAAATAACTTATGGAATAACAAACTAAAAGTCCAAATCAAGCTGACATAATTCTAGGCGCCTCTTTCATATGTGAATTCGATCGAGGTGGAAATTTGATTTGTTTGGGAAGCCAGCATATTATTCGGCTGTAGTGTTGAACACATGACCCCTTGAAATATATCGTCTTGATATCATGTCAAGAAATATATTGTCTTGGTATTATACCATGCTAATTTAACATGAAATTTGTGACGCTGCGGGAAATCATAGTTAAGTCGCAGCGGTCATCACACCACCAAAAGGAAAGGATGGGATCTAGGGTTTACTTTGTTGGGACCCATCTCTTAGGCCGGGTCACATGACAACAACTTTTTCCGGCGACTTAACATTTCACAATTTCAAATTTCTCATCAATTTTAGTTTGAGAAAGGACTTTACTCATTCGCATGATTTATGTCATGTAACTGGTCATCAAAGTTTGTGTATAATTCAATGGGATCAATCTTGGATGCCACACACAAAGTATCATAGCTACTTGCATTTTATGAACGCATGAATATATGTTTGGCATTGAAATCTGTGTCATAGGCATTAAAGCGTGTCCAATTCTAATTGATGGGGTGATACCTAAACGAGGGGCAATATTAATTTAGGATTCAGAGGCTGATGCTCTGAGCAAATTAGTTGACTAGTCTTTGTCGACTTTTCAACTGAAACCTAAAATTGATGTATAATTCATAAGCATGCATGCTTTCATGAAATTATGGTTCTGTTTTGTTTTAAGAAATAGAAGAGAACAATCTTTACATGCCATCTGATCTCAAATGCTTTGGGTTAATTTCCAACTTTTTGCAGAATTCAGTCTTGGGGTCATCCTGCATTTAACAGGATAGAGATGGTTGATATGTTTAATTTTATCAAAATCATTATTGGTTGTAACTTATTAATTGATTTCTGCTCCCCCCCCATCCAACACAGCACGCTCATATATATTTATATATATATGGGGGGAGGGTGGGTGCTATTTTGTGAGAATAGTATTGGTGCTATTGTTGATACAACGGTGTCCAATAGGGTCAAATAGAGAGGCTCATGTCTTGTGATCCTGATGTTTGGCTGGAATTCTTAAATAGCACCAAACCAGCACCAAAGAATAGCATCCAGCTCGAATCCAAAATATTCTATACAACAATTTCTCTCTTTTCTTATTTTTGTAGTAAAAAGTAAGGCTTTATAACCTACTCAAAAGAATATATTAATTAGAAAATATCAACAGACAATTAAACGCTGATAATATAATATTTAAAGCAACACATGTCTTTTAAATATAAATTTTCTGTAAAATAAAAAAGAGAATGGACTTCTCTTCGTAGATTTCCCACATGAAGGCTTGTTATTAGCTTGTTATGAGTATTGAACCGAGGCCTACATTGTTTTATCGAACAAGGATAACAATTCTAGTGCAAATTAACTAGATTTGAAGAGCAATCATGAAAACATGGCTAATTTGCGTCGTTCATCACCGCCGACAAGCCGATGTTTAATTTACAGCCATTTTACAAATATCGACTACTTAGGCAAGGACCGCTTCACATAAAGTCATATACTAGTTATACATAAGTCGTAGCCATGAGGCATGCACACCACATAAATATGTTGCTAAATAAGGACCGAGTTAATCTATACAGCACATGAAAGAACAAACATTCGTCCTAAAAGCCAATTTAATAAGTTTAGACACATAGCGTCTAGTTACACAATAAATATTACATGTGAATGCAGCTAGTGGCTAAGAAGATGCCAATTGAGGCCTGTTTTAGGGTCCCCTTTCAGGAGAAGAATCGGTTTGTAGGGATTCGCACTGTACAAACCACACATGAAAGTGGAGGTCTTAACACCCTCGTTCTTATCTCGATCGAAATCTGAATGCAGGGATTTAAACTGTATATCATAAGTCCAAGTTTGGAAAGAATTTGATTGCCGGCCAAAAATGAAGCTCTGTTAGGAAGGGCTACCACTGTACTCCAGCCAAGGCTTCATTCTCCATCAACGCTATCATCTTTGGAGTAGATAGAATATCATATAGTCCTTAATAACATTAGGAGTCACCTACAGACGATGGATAGACATATCGCCGCTAGTAGCGTTCTACTCTACTTTTAAGACAATAAAATATTTTAAATTTGATTGATCAAAGAGTTTTCCCAGTATCTTTGAAATATGAGTACTATTTAAGAGCAACGGTTCATTACTACAAATAACGGTTGCCCCTACGGATTTACCCGTAGGGGCAAACCACTGCCCCTACGGATATATCCGTAGGGACAATAAAATATCCTGTAGGTACAAACGCCGTAGGTGCAAGTTGAAGCCCTGAACTTGCCCCTACGGACAAAAACTTGCCCCTACGGAATTCTGTGTAGGTCCCATTTCACCTACGGAATAGGCCGTAGGGGCAAAAAAATTATTTTATTTACGGATTTTTAAAATATAATTACTTGTACCTACGGATGAATCCGTAGGGCCAAGCAATATCCCCTACGGATACATGCGTAGGTACATATTCGTAGGGGCAAAATATCAGAAATCCTGATATTTTGCCTCTACGGATAACTCCGTAGGGGATTTTGTTTGCCCCTACGGATATATCCGTAGGGGCACTCCCAACCCCCTGATACTGAGATCAGGGAAGAAAATATCAGTTATTCTGATATTTTGCCCCTACGGTTTAATCCGTAGGGACAACATGTGTATCTACGGATTAATCCGTAGGTACATATTATCTGTTTTTTAAAAAAAAATGGCTGCCTAATTTTTTCTCGCCCTGTGCACAATAATATATATATCAATCAAATATAAAATTAATCATCACACAACATATATCGGAGTATTCATAATCACATCTTACGCATATAATATATAAAAGAAACCAAAAAACTGAATATGATATAAATATAAACCAATATCAATATCGTCAAAAATATTTCAAAATGTAGTACAATATATATCATATAAATAAATACATATTTCAAAAAATAAGAATCAAAATGCTACTCTAGCTCGGTCCAGCTCCACCTCTGATAAACGCTACAATCTGGCGCGCTTGCTCCTCGGTCAATAAACCATGCAATTCGGCGCGTGCGGGAGTCTGAGCGGGCTGTGGAGCTGGCGATGTGGTCTGCGCAGCCGCCGTCGAGGTAGTGGCTTGCGGAGCCGCGGCTGCGGGAGTCTGAGCGGACGGTGGAGCTATAGGACTGTCTGCGGAACCGCAGCCGATGTAGTGGCTTGCGGAGCCGCAGCCGAAGGAGATCCATGTGGAGGCTCGGCCGATGTTCCCTGTCGCGTCTGGACCTAACGTGTGTAATAAGCGTATAAGAACTGTGTATTATTCGAATTCGTATCATTATCAAGTTATTTCAAAACCCCATTTGGATATCTAGTCTGGAAAACCGTAGTTTATTTTAATTAGATATGTATGTATGATTAATCAAACCTAAGTCTACAACCAAATAATCTCAGGCTACGTACTAATTATGGATATGTTGATATCTATAATATGACATGCTATTTTACTATAAAGTAGTATACATACCAGCATCTCTTTCAACCCCTGAACGGTGGCCCTCAAACTCTCCAGTTCCTGCCGGACACGTCGCTCACTGGAGACGGAGGAAGTAACTGCCGAGATGGAGTCCAAACTCATATGGGCCCTGCTAGGGCCCAGCCCCGGCCTCTCTCCCAACCTCCGTGGTGCCCTCCGTGAGCGACGTCCAGGACTGGGGTCAGCAGCCTCGGATCGCTCTGTCCGGTAAAATCGATCCCCGAGGCCTCGGCCTGCTCAACCACCCGCTCCTACACCCACATTAAGCAGTAAAGAATAAATATTAACACTTATGCAATACTCCTGGGCAGCGACGTCAGGATATCGAAGCTCGCCCCTGGCGGGATCTGTCGAGGTGCCGTGGACGGCAAGATATGCGGACAACACGCTCGGTGTACCACTTTGCGCTAGGGTCTGAGCTGTCTGGAATATTAGAAAATAACTCTTAATATTAGATATATTAGAAAATAACTCTTAATATTGCAGAATATCATAAAGGTCGGTCTATTGTAATTTACCGATAACTCCATGGCTCGAGTCATATTCCTCGAGCCACCTGTGTAAGTAGAGCGACCCCTCTTCGCCGACTTCCTGTTCTCTGTATTCTGAACGGCCTGTTTCTGCATAACGCATTAACATTTAGTTTTCTAATTAAGTAACACAAAAAATAAATTATATCCTAAACAATGAATTACATTTAAAATACATACCTGTTTGCGTTGAGAGTCGAAATATTCGCACAATAGAGGCCATATCTCTACGTCGACTCTCGCAAACGCCGGAGTAGATAGGAGGGCCGCTCTCTCTGCCTCAGGGGTCGCCATCCACAGGGAGTAGCAGTCGGCCTTCAGCTCATTCCTGTTGTATCGGACCTTGGTCTGCATGTTCTTCATCAGGCCATTGTATAGAGCATGAAGGTCGAGCACCCTCCCAGGGTGATCAGGGTCGGGTACAGGCTGAAATCGTAATCCGACTGAAAATACAAAAAAAACATTGTTATTAGATTGCAAGTGTTAATTATAAATATATTGGATAAATCAAATGAAAATATATATTAATACGTACCCAAGCCTGATCAAAGAAGAGGGCGAATGAGCGCCGGTGCTGCTCGCCCCACTCAACGTGAAGTGGATAGTTCTTCACGAGCCGGCTCTCGTCCCCCATATACCGGCCGAACCTCTCGGCATGAGGACCGGTATAGCGATAGTCAAGGGTAAAAAAGAGGGGGAATGCTGCCTCCCCCTAGCTCTGTCAGGCCTCAGCCTATGGGACTGATTCGGGCCTCAAGTCCCCCTCTGGGGATGGAGAGGCCATGCGTCTGCAAGAAATATCAAGACAAAGTTGTATTAAGAAATCAAGGTTAAACGAAAATTGAAGTGTGATATATACCTCCGGTGACTAAAGCACGAGCCTGGGCCCGGGCAGCAGCACGAGCGGGACGATAGTTCCTCCGGTGAGGAACAGCCGGGATCCCGGATGCGGACGCATCCCCTCCAACTAGAAAATAAATATTGACGCTAAATTTCCATGAAATTCATATTTATTCTATAGAGCATATGTAAAATGAATAAATATTTTATATTTATTCATACTAACCTGCAGACGATGCGGAGGGTATGGAAGTGGCAAGAGTGGCCCCTGCGTCAGATGTGGACGCACCACCTATAATTAGACAATTAAAAATAGATTATATAAGTAATTGCAAAAAGAATGTGTAAATCAATAATATAACGTTCTAAATCAATATGCATGCACTATATGATATATAAACATACCCGCAGGTGCGGTGGTGTCACCACCTACAGCTAGACAATAATAAAAATTGCTAAGTAAGAGCAAAAGGAATGTGTGTATATTTATGATATAGCATTCTAAATCAATATACATGCACTATATGATATATAAACATACCTGGAGGAGCGGGAGTGGCCTCTGTCCCAGATGTGGACGCATCACCAACAAGTAGACAATCAAACATTGACAATATAAGTAATTTTGATATAAACATGCATGAATATCTGTAATATTACATTCAAAATGGATATGCATGCAATATACCTGGAGGTATGGCAAAATCCACACGGAAGGAGGCATCCGAAGGGGTCTCCGATCTGGGTGCAAGACCGGCCCTCTGAAGCTCCCTACGGAGCTCTCCGGGCGGCAGAACTGCTCTGCCTCTGCCGCGGCTAGAGCTCCTGCCGCCCCTCGCTGCTCCCGACATCGTCATCAAATCTAGATAAACGGTTCATGGACGCATTAGACAATCATTAAAAGTATTGACTATATATGTATAGATCGTAAAATGTGAAGTAATAATATAATATTACTGATAACCTTTTTCGTTTCGTAGGCGCATTATATATATCTACTTGGATTTCATCGTCGATGTCATTTCTAACCCACGTAACTTCATGATCGGTCGAAGACAACCCGTCCTTCGAAACAGATGGTCGGAGCACTCTAAGCCTTCTCTCTTCTTCATCCTCATCGCTGTCCTCGAATTCTGGGACATCGTAGACATCTCTGGGTTTCCATCGGCATACAACACTCCATCCCGGATGCTTCAAACACTGTGAGTAGTATACTTAGAACGCTTGGTTCGGAAAGATAAACGGATCTTCCTGACCGTAAAATCGAAGTATGTTCACACTGGTCAATCCATATTCATCTTTCCAAGTCCCAAGATTGCTTCTCCACTTATCCGTATCGGTTCGCGTATCGTACCAAGTACACTAGAATATATAAAAGGGTTCTGATCGTCCGGGATAGTGGATGCCGAGTATACAATTTAAGTACCCATAATAAATCACACTGTCCGATCCTACCGTCGCAATCCCACTATTCTGAGTGGTTCTTGATATTTCTATGTTCTTAACTTCGAATTTGTATCCAAGGACACCAAATCCTTTGTAATATGCAACCTCCATACTAGGAAATTGAGCTAAACATCTTGAATCACTTTCAAATGATGCAGACAAGTTCGGATCGTGGATCTAATAAAACAAATTTTACGAAAAATACATAACGATACAAGTTTAGATTAAAACTGATAGCAATAAAATGTTATTCGAATAACTTACATGATCTGTGACCCAATCACAAAAATTATCCTGATGATATTTTTCCAATTGTTCTTCGTTCCAATCAGGATGCCCCTCACGTACCTCGTTAAAATGAATTCTGTTTTCGACAAATAATGGTGACATTAATATTATATCATTTCATACATACACAAACACAGATATAACAATTAATCCAAAAAAAACCTACTATCTAATTTGTTCAAGACATGTGCAATTAAGCAAGATAAACCGGTATATCTTGTTGGTAAACATAGTGTCTACTCTCTTATACTCGGCTTTACCATATGGCCCGTCTTGAATTATTCGAGGCCGGTTAAGTCTTGTCTTAATGTTCTCGTCCAGATAGCGGGAACAAAATGTGGTTGCTTCATCAAGAAGATAACCTTGCATGATAGAACCCTCTGGTCGATTTTTATTGCGTATATACTTTTTAAGAGTGTAGAGGTACGTAATGAAAATATGTTGAATAAATAAATACGGGCATACAGGACAACAATAAATTTATAAATTGCGCGAAACGAAAAATTACACGTACCTCTCGGCGGGATAGATCCATCGATATTGTACCGGTCCGGCTAACTTAGCCTCAGTTGCAAGATGAACCGTCAAGTGTATTATGATATCGAAAAATGACGGTGGAAAAATACGCTCAAACTTGCAAAGTATCAACGCAATAGAATTTTCTATTTTATCCAGCGTCACAACCTCCAGTGTTTTAGCACACAACTCTCTCAAAAAACAACATAGGTCGTTGATTACTAGACCAACCGATTCGGGAAGAGAAGTCCTGAGGGCTAATGGAAGAAGGTGCTCCACGATAACATGGTGATTATGACTTTTCAGCCCATCGATCTTGTCCTTCACAATTTTTATTTTCTTGCTGAATGATCCTGAGAAACATGTGGGAACTTTCAAATCATGCAACACCTGCAGGAATCTTTTCTTCTTCGGTTGTGACATATGATAAGCGGCATTGGAAAGTACAAATTTTCCCGGTTTACCCGCTACCGGTCTAGGGTGCAATTCACTTCTTATTCCCCACTCTTGTAGATCCATCCGAGCATTCAGGTTGTCTTTCGATTTCCCGTCTTTACAAAGAAGGAAGTTAAGTATGTGCTCTGATACTCCCTTCTCTATATGCATGACGTCCAGACAATGACGCACTAAATTTGTTGACCAGTACGGAAGCTCGAAGAAAATGCTTAATTTGTTCTAAAATGGTGGTTTGACCTGTTTCGTCGGATCCATCCCGAAGGTCACATTATTTTAACCATCCCATTTAGCAGTCACGTCCTCTCCGGACAATGGGGATGGAGGTCCAAGAAGCTCCTGATGACCATCAAAGTGAACCGTGTCTAACCTATAGGGGTGGTCTGGAGGCAGGAAACGTCGATGGCCGCAATAATAAACCTTCCTGCTAAAATTCAAGAATTTCGATGTTGTGTATTCATGGCAATGAGGACATGCTTTGTGACCATGTACGGACCAATCTGATAGCATTCCATACGCAGGAAATTCATTAATTGTCCACATTAAAACCGCACGCAGTATGAAGGTTGTATTTGTGTTTGCATCATATGTCTCTACACCATCAATGAACAAAGATTTCAACTCCTCGATCAGAGGTCAGAGATAGACGTCGATATTGTTCCCCGGTGAATTTGGTCTGTCGATAAGAAGAGGCATCATAAAGTATGATTGGTCTATAGCCAACCAAGGCGATAAATTATAAATTATCATTATAACGGGCCATGTGCTGTGACTTCCAGCCATATAGTTGAATGGGCAGAAGCCATCAGTAGCCAGTCCGAGCCGAACATTACGAGGATCGCTACTGAATATTGCGTGCCTCCTATCGAAATCTTTCCATGCCGGTGAATCTCTTGGATGGCTCATTTTTCCATCTTCATTTGGAGGAGCACGGTGATGCCAAATCATTGCCTCCGCTGTTTTCTTGCACCTGAATAGCCTCTGTAGCCTCTGTGTTATGGGAACGTATCGTACTACCTTGACAGGTATATCAGGCTTCTTATCAGAATTTTTCGGCTTATACCTGGCCTCTCCGCATGTTGGACACTCTTTCAAATTTGAATTCTCTTTCCGGTACAACACGCAATTTTTAGGACATGTTTGAATCTTCTCGCACTTTAGACCCAAATCAGACATCATCTTCTGGGCTCCGTACCAGCTGCCGGGCACGTTATTTCCCGGGGCCATAGAATCTTTCAAGAACGAAAGAAGTATTGTGAATGACTTGTTGCTCCATCCATTTAGGCACTTAATCTGGAAAAGTTGGACGAACCATGAGAGGGTGGAATACTTCGCATTCTCATAAATTGGTTTTCTAGCATCATTCATGAAATTTTCATATTTATCCGCACGCGATCCTTGACCGGAAGGAATGTCATCTTCGGTACGAATAGATTCACCTAGGGCAGCCTCTACCATATCCTCCATTTCTTTTGATGGAAATAAATTACCGTCTTCTCGTTCTGCCGCGTTACCGAATTCTTCTTCTTCTCCTGCCGCATTATCGTGTTCTCCTTCTTCTTCTGCCGCAGTACTGCATTCTTCTCCTTCCCCGTGATATTTCCAAGTTGTATAAAGTCTAGTAAACCCATGTTTTACAATATGAAGCTCTGCCAATTCTACCTTCTGCCAGTACTTATTGCCACATCTATCGCACGGACAGAGAATCTTCTCTATTATGATCTTATTATATGCGCGTGCAAATTCAATGAAAGCGGCAACTCCTGCGACAAACTTAGGTTGCATACATTGTTGCCAATCCACAGACATCCAGTCCTTAACTTTGACGTACTCATGGGCCATGTTAGACTGTATAACATATAAATTGTAGGTTATGGTGACTATATTGAGAAATATAAGAACGGGATAATTACCGACAAAGGAGAAAATCCGTGTATATGTTTTATGTGTGCGTTTGTCGTTGAAAAGAATAAATTACCGAACGTATGTTAACCGATAGACGGGGACTAAGTGGCGCTTTTAGTTTCATATATGAGTATCGATGAGAATATGAAGGTTTCATATTATCATCGAGTATCATATATTGGTTTTAACTTGAACATCTCGAATCACTCTCTAATTATGCGATTGTTGTGTATTCTTGTTGTATGTGTGTGTTCCGGCTGTCGGGAGTAAGGTTTCTATCCCATTAAGAATGTATAGAGCAAACACCCATCACTTGTGCTTTCAACTGTTTCGAGTAAATTTCGGCAGCACCTTCCCGCTGTTCTCCGAGTACACTGTAATAGAATAGATAATCATTTCAAAGCTGTGAAACAACGTTGAAATGAACATCTAATCTATCTTTGTACACGGAGAACCAGCGGAAAGGTACCGACGAAATATCTCGAAACGGATGAAAACACAAGTGAATGAAGGTGTTTGCTTTATACATTCTTAACTTATCCACACGGGACAAATCTATCGGTTACCATATAATTGAATTTTCTCATCGCATAGACTATACGACTGTTGTTAGTATCGAGCTATATCGTCCGATATTTAACAACTTTCGTATAGTTCTATGTCACGACGAACATTGCACATATGTTAACCGATAGACGGGGACTAAGTGGCGCTTTTAGTTTCATATATGAGTATCGATGAGAATATGAAGGTTTCATATTATCATCGAGTATCATATATTGGTTTTAACTTGAACATCTCGAATCACTCTCTAATTATGCGATTGTTGTGTATTCTTGTTGTATGTGTGTGTTTCGGCTGTCGGGGGTAAGGCTTCTATCCCATTAAGAATGTATAGAGCGAACACCCATCACTTGTGCTTTCAACCGTTTCGAGTAAATTTCGGCAGTGTTATCCGAGTACACTGTAATAGAATAGATAATCATTTCAAATCTGTGAAACAACGTTGAAATGAACATCTAATCTATCTTTGCACACGGAGAACCAGCGGAAAGGTACCGACGAAATATCTCGAAATGGATGAAAACACAAGTGAATGAAGGTGTTTGCTTTATACATTCTTAACTTGTCCACACGGGACAAATCTATCGGTTACCATACGATTGAATTTTCTCGTCGCATAGACTATACGACTGTTGTTAGTATCGAGCTATATCGTCCGATATTTAACAACCTTCGTATAGTTCTATATCACGACGAATATCGCACGTATGTTAACCGATAGACGGGGACTAAGTGGCGCTTTTAGTTTCATATATGAGTATCGATGAGAATATGAAGGTTTCATATTATCATCGAGTATCATATATTGGTTTTAACTTGAACACCTCGAATCACTCTCTAATTATGCGATTGTTGTGTATTCTTGTTGTATGTGTGTGTTCCGGCTGTCGGGGGTAAGGCTTCTATCCCATTAAGAATATATAGAGCGAACACCCATCACTTATGCTTTCAACCGTTTCGAGTAAATTTCGGCAGCACCTCCCCGCTGTTCTCCGAGTACACTGTAATAAAATAGATAATCATTTCAAAGCTGTGAAATAACGTTGAAATGAACATCTAATCTATCTTTGTACACGGAGAACCAGCGGAAAGGTACCGACGAAATATCTCGAAACGGATGAAAACACAAGTGAATGAAGGTGTTTACTTTATACATTCCTAACTTGTCCACACGGGACAAATCTATCGGTTTCCATACGATTAAATTTTCTCGTCGCATAGACTATACGACGGTTGTTAGTATCGAGCTATACCGTCCGATATTTAACAACCTTCGTATAGTTCTATGTCATGACGAATATCGCACGTATGTTAACTGATAGACGGGGACTAAGTGGCGCTTTTAATTTCATATATGAGTATCGATGAGAATATGAAGGTTTCATATTATCATCGAGTATCATATATTGGTTTTAACTTGAACATCTTGAATCACTCTCTAATTATGCGTTTGTTGTGCATTCGTGTTGTATGTGTAACATGATTTTAAACCAATGAGATCAAGATTGATAGAGCTGATCATCCTACATTGCAATGATATTCATCTACCAAAAACTATTATTGCAATGGCATTCATTTATAACAATCAACAATTAAAACTACAAATGTAGGATACTGATATCATAAAGCGTTATGCGCAACATATGAATTCACATGACTGAAACATGCATAAAAAAACATGTTCATCCAAAAGAAAGACCACTGTCAACAAATATAGACAAATACGTCATAAAAACAGTAGATTAGCATCTGGATCAAGAAAATGATAGGAAAAATAATTGACTATGATATATAATGACAAGTCTATTACCATGACTCTCGACTAATAAATGTGGCTTTTCGTCCTCGGTAGCTTGATAATTGATGGAGGATATAAACTTTTGACGACACCTAACGAAAAGTGAACCCTCTTTTCTTCATTAATTCACTCCCTGTGTGTGTGTTTGTTTTTTTTGAATTAAAGGTCATTGATTTTAGAAAGACCTGATGATATATATGTTGAATATATGTAGGGTGATATGCATGATCGTAAGAGCTTGGTGGAGGGAATAAAGAAAGTTGATGTGGTGATCTCTATGGAGGATATAAACTTTCCAACCTCCGCCGATTATAACATTGCTAATTATATGTGTTTCGTTAAAAAAGAAACCCCATAATTGTTTACAAGTTGTTTTGGGCTATAGCATGTCAAATGTTGATAACTTTGTGTGACAATTTATAGCATGCAAGAAGTTGATAGCTATAAAAGGAACAAAATATCTTACGACGTTCCTTTTATTTTCATGTGCAACATTGCCAAATTTTGACGACTTTAAGAAACAATATCTTTGCAGTATTTACCAATTATTTTGGGAGTATTTGAATGTAGATAAATTTGGGGAGATTAAAACTTGGTGTTCTTTCTGACTTCTATGGGCCATGCATATTTCCAAGCTTGAGTTATTTATTTATCTATTGGTTGTAGAAAAAGAATTGAATTTCATTTGAATGTAATAGATAGTATACCTCTTTATTAATAGCATATTCTTGCTAGACTTAAAACTACCTTTACTTTTAATGCAGGAGAGGGATGTACCTGTGCTAATATTTTCCGCAGGCCTTGCAAATATTATAGAAGAGGTATAAACCGAATTATACATTGTTACAATCAAATTAGGTTGCAATGATACTCTTTTGTCATTTAATGTGATATTTAAGCCTTTCTTGTTTGCTAACCAGGTTTTCAGGCAAAAACTTCATAAATCTTTTAAAAACATCAAGGTTGTATCTAACAGAATGGTGTTTAATGATGATGGTCGTCTCAAATCCTTTAAAGGTGATTCTCAAGCAATTGTATATTTACTCTGTTGGAACTTCATATGTTAGAATTGTAGTTGAATGCATCTAGGAATGAGGTCCTCTAGCTGAACTTAAACCACCAGCTTGAAATGTCAAACAATTGTACTAAAATTGAACAGAACATCCCCAGTCCAGCCCCAACCCCAACCCCAACCAAACCCTAGCCCCAGCCCAGCCCCAGCCCCAGCCCCAGCCCCAACCCCAACCCCAACCGAACCCCACAACCGAACCCTAACCCTAACCCTAACCGAACCCGATGCCGACGCCGACGCCGACGCGATGCCAAACCCTCACCCCTACCCGAACCTGGCCTGAACCCTGGACTACAACATCAAAATTAAAAATTATTTGAGATTTACTTACAAACCGTGCGCGCGGTGGAGAAGACGGTAGAGATTGGTGGTCGACGACGATCGGCGACGAGGCGCGGGAAGTCGACGAAGGTGTGGGAACGACCGATGAAGCTGGCGACGAGGCGCGAGCGCGGTGGCGACGAGGCGCGAGCGTGGTGGCGACGAGGCACGGGAACAGGCGATGAGAGGCGCGGAAGTGAGAGAGAGAAATTTTGGCAACGATGAATAATTTTTCTGTGCTTTTTTTTAATAGTAATCTATTTAGATGCCCCTACGGACATAACCGTAGGTCCACGGCTTGCAGCTCCGTAGGGCCAAACAAAAAATTAGATTGTAAGGCACCGTAGGGACAATGATGTGGCCCTACGAACATAACCGTAGGGCCAAGAAATATTTGCTCCTACGGATTTCTGAGTCCGTAGGGGCAACCCGAAATTGTAGTAGTGGTTACTTTCTTGATTAGTTGCTGATAACTTCTCACTTTCTTTTTCTTCAATTGTGGATAAGTTAGAGCAACCAATAGGTATCACACGGTCTTCCATGCCATTCATAGGATAACAAAAGTCATAAAAATACTATAATTTGATTGCTCAGGAAGCAATCCTCGGTCATTTGAAATCTTTGATCAAGGCTTTAGGAGAAAAACATTTACATTGTTGATTAGCTGGTAATTTCCCACATTCTTCTATTATGGCGTTCTGGCATCACACCGTTTGCATGCAGTGACTCATGTTCTTGTGCACTCGGCTTTTTTTTAAGCTGTTGCAAAGAACCAAACTTATTGATTTTGGTCTCTTGTAACAAATTTTTTAGTGCCAGCTCCATGTAATCGACTGATCATCTCGGCATAAGATTTGTGTATTTCATAATATGTTCTGTGAATATTTCCTTAGGACCCTTTAATACTACAAAAAAACCAAGAAACATTTTCGACAACTGAAAACATGTTTGGTTGGGTTGTTACGAAAAGATGTTTTAACAAAAGTGTTGTTGAAGAAATCCCTTTAGACAAAAGTGCTATTGTAAAATGTGTTTTTTTATTTGAAAAGTTGTTTGGTTCAAAAATCTGTTAGTAGTTGCAGAAGTGTTGTCGACTGTTTAAATAACCATAAATGGTATCATTTTTCTTAATATTTGAGAGAAATCAGTGAAAAACATCATTATTTTTAATTACAATTTACTTTCAAAATATTCATAAAGATCAAAAGATCTGCACAAAAATATCTGTAAAAAAATATTTGAAATTGATCATTTCGATCTATGGATTCTTCGTTGAAGTCGAGAGACTTCGATTGCCTGATGCATGAAGTTCAAAACTTGGATCTCGTCGATCAACCTCTCGATGATCGCGTCGAGCTCGAGGACTTCGATCGATTAGGGTTCTTCATCATCATCATCTTTTAGGGTTTTGATGGAGGTCCTTTTCGGGTCTCCGTCAGATGTTGTCTTCCGTCGATCGCCCGGTGGATTTTGGAGGTGATCTCCTGTTGTGTGTGGGTCTCAATGGGTTTTGAGGAGTTTGGTGGTTTGAGGAGTTTGTGCCGAGTAGCTGCAAGGAAGTCCCGAGGTGGTTTGGTACCACCGAGGACCCTCCATCGATCAAGTTAGCACAAGATCCGAGCAGAATAACGGTTAAGTGGGGTGGAAAAAGCTTTCTTGACCCCTCTGTGATGGGGGTTTATATAGTGGCGGCAGCACGCAGCAGCAGGCGCGAGAATCTCGCCGGCAATTACGCTCCCGACGTCACGCCCGCGTAACGAGCGGATCGCCCATTAATGGGGATCGTGATGGCGTGGAACGTGGGATGTTGCCGGCGGAGAATCCGCGCATGGCGAGATTTGCGGAGCGGCGGTTACGCCTGTGAGTGGTGGAGTTGGTCGGTCGGAGAGACCAAGGAAGATAGCCTCGGTAGGGGAGCTCGGGAACGAGTGGGAGGGCCGAGAAGTCTTGGTCCTGTGGCAGCTCGGGGCGAGCTAAGAGGCCGAGGAGGCCAATTTGTAGGGGGCCCTGAGGAGAGCCAGCTTGTGCTTGCGGGTCGGGTATAGGGATGGCCTGGTCGGCCCCTATGGGCCCTTTCTTCTGAGTTCCGGGATACGTCACCTGCCACGTGTCCTGATCTGGGAGCTCGCCAATATAGAGCATCATCATTAGCCCCCCACTCTTGTCTCGACCAGATGGCGGGTCAGGTCAAGAGTGGACTGCCGGGCCGCCCGGGGTGAGCTCCCTCTTAAGATTTCGTCGGGACGCGTCCCCCGGCTGTCAGCTGTATTTTATGCCAGCGAATCAGGGCGAGATCTCTGCATTTAAGGAAGGTGCGCCGGTTCGTGCATCCTGTCACTGAAGTGACGGTCCGCGTGTCAAGCGTCGGTTGGCCAACATGACGTGTGCAGACCTGCGTCTGATGGGATGCGGCCCAATGTGGGAATGACAAGTGGAGCGATCGGAGCCGTTGGACGCGAGGAGGCGCTTTGGTGGGAGATGAAGGGCGCCGTTGGATGAGGGCGATTGCGCTGATAAATAGGGGTAGGGCCCACTCCAGGGTCTCTACTCCTTCATATTTTTATTTCTTCTAAGTCTTGGCTGCTCGGCGTACTTCCACTTTTGGGTTGGATATATGGTTCGTTCCCACTCTTTGGGAGAGGGAGGCCAGCGGCGCGGCTGTGCCCCCGGCTGGCTCGTGCCCTACGCCGAATGATCTGCCGGTGATAGGGTCGTCCGCTTCGTTGATGGCTCCTGGTGATTGTTTCGGCGGCGGCCAGAGACGCCCATGGTCATCCGAGCCCCAGACGAGAGACGTAGGGAAGGGCGATGACGGGGTCCCCCTTAAGAGGAAAAGGACAATCTCTCGTGCACCGCTGTCGAGGGTTCCTGAGGGGATTCTCGTGTAGGAGGGTGATGCCGTCTTCATGACTCCATCTGGGCTTTCCGTCGCTGCCGGCTTACTCGCAGAGATGGAAGAGTCGGCCGGGGGGAGGCTTCCGCATGGCACCCTGAGGATCCAAATGGAGGCCATAGCCCGAGGGGCGGTCCAGGTATGAACTCCCCCACACGTTGTTTTTTTTCACCTTCTTTTTTTTGGCTCGAGCGTCTCCAAGTTTCTCATCTGTTTCCCGTCAGGTCCTTCAGCACTGCACCCTCGTTACTCGTATGGAGGCCAAGGGGGCGTTCCATGCATCGAAGCCGGTGGAAGCATTTCCTTCAGAGGTCGAGGTCCTGCGACGCGACCTGCGTCTGGAGAGGGCAAGGGCTGATGCCCTGGCAGCCCGAGCGGAGAGCGTGGGGCTCGCCGTCTCAGCGAACCAGGGTGCCTATCGTCGCCTGAGTGCATCCCACCGAGTTGCCAAGGCGAAGCTGGTGGATCTGGCCGATCGTTTCGCGACCATGGAGGAGGAGAAAAAAGCTAGCAGGGGGGATGCCGAGGCGGCGCTTCGGGCAGCCGGGGTTGCCGAGGTTCGGGCTAGGAAGGCCGTGGCCGATTACAAGGCGTCAGAGCAGTTTTACGCCGAGCTTGGCGAGCATTCCGCCGTTGCATGGAACAAGGCTCTAGATGCCGTGAAGGAGAAGCTTCCTGAGTTCGCCGACGGCGAGCTCCGAGCTAGGGTCCCACTCCCGGTGGCAAAGCCTCCGGCAGACAGTGACGAGGGAAGCGAGGCGCACCCCTGGTGGCAAAACCTCCGGTGGTGAAGCCTCCGGTAGCCCGCGATGACAGTGATGAGGGAAGCGAGGCGCAGGTGGGGGTTTGTGACTTATGCCTTTTTGATATTTCCTCGTCTCTCTTTTGTAAGCGTCTAGAACTTTGTAAGGCTGGGGGGCCCCCTATACTCCTGAAAAAACATTTTTCTTGTGCGAATAAAACTCTTGCTGTTTCATTGCTTTGCACTTTATCTTTTGGATGTGAAGAGAATTCGTAGGATATTCTTGCTTGCTTTGTTGGGCTTCCATGTCAGGCGTTCGTACGTCTAGTTGATTTCGATCACTTGCCAAGTATGCCAAGCGCTGCTGAGAAGGAGGCATCTCAATGGCCCCGAAGTCGAGGGAGGATCGCTCAGGCTTGGATAGCCCTGATGTCCCTTGTTGGGGCCTCGGATCCGCTGCATGTGATGGGCTCAGAGGCCTCGTTATGAAGGCTATAATCCCGCAGCGTCTGTTGGGCTGGAGGACGCCTGCTGGGTATGACCGAGTGGGGAAGCTGCTCGGTTGCCTCTTGGCGAGGGCTTTGATTTCTGGCGTTGCGAGCAGGCAACCACCAGCCGGGGATGGCCGAGCGAGGTTCGGGCTCGAATGCCTTTGGGAGAACTTTTTGATCCCTGGCGTTGCGAGTAGGGAAGCTACTGGTCAAGGATAGCCGAGCAGGGTAGCCGCTGAGCTTCCTCTAAGGAGCACTTTGATCCTTAGCGTTGGAGGGGCTGTGGGAGGCATTCTAAGGATAACCGGGCAGTGAAGCTGCGCAGTTGCCTCTTGGCGAGGGCTTCGATCCCTGGCGTTGCGAGTAGGGAAGCTACCGACCGGGGATAGCCGAGCAGGGTAGCCGCTCGGCTGCCTCTAAGGAAGACTTTGATCCTTAGCGTTGGAGGGGCTGTAAGAAGCCTACTAAGGATGATCGGGCAGTGAAGCTGCGCGGTTGCTTCTTGGTGAGGGCTTTGATCTTTGGCGTCATGGGTAGGCAACCACCAACCTGGGATGACCGAGCGGGGTAGCCGTTCGGAGGCCTCTTGCGAGGGCTTTGATCCCCGGCGTCATGGGTAGGGAGCTACCAACCGGAGATGACTGAGCAAGGGTCGGGCTCGGTTGCCACTTGCGAGGGCTTTTGATCCTTCAGGACGGGGACTGAGCAGGTTTACTGCCCAGTGCCTCTTAGCGAGGACTTTGATCCCTGTCGGTTATGGTAGGAAGCTACCAGCCGGGGATAGCCGAGCAAGGGTCGGGCTTGACTGCCTCTGGGAGGACTTTGGTCCTTAGAGCGGGAGGGGCTGTAAGAAGCCTACCAAGGACCCTTGGCCGGGCAGGGTTACTGCCCGGTGCCTCTTGGCGAAGGCTTTTGTCCTAAAGTATAGCCGAGCGAGGGTCGGGCTCGACTGCCTCTGGGAGGGCTTTTGATCCCTGTCGGTTGTGGTAAGAAGCTACCAGCCGGGGATAGCCGAGCGAAGGTTGGGCTCGACTGCCTCTGGGAGGGCTTTTGATCCCTGTCGGTTGTGGTAGGAAGCCACCAGCCGGGGATAGCCGAGCGAGGGTTGGGCTCGACTGCCTTTGGGAGGACATTTTGATCCTTGTCGGTTGTGGTAGGAAGCTACCAGCCGGGGATAGCTGAGCAGGGTAGCTGCTGAGCTGCCTCTAAGGAGGACTTTGATCCTCAGCGTTGGAGGGGCCGCAAGAGGCCTGCTAAGGATAACCGGGCAATGAGTCTGCGCGGTTGCCTCTTGGCTAGGGCTTTGATCCCTGGCGTTGCGTGCAGGGAAGCTACCGGCCAGGGATAGCCGAGCAGGGTAGCCGCCCGGCTGCCTTTAGGGAGGACTTTGACCTTTAGCGCTGGAGGGCCGTTGGAGGCCTGCTAGGGATAACCGGGCAGTGAAGCCGCGCGGTTGCCTCTTTGGTGAGGGCTTTGGATCACAAAGACAGAATTCTATTTGCAATGTTCTGACGTTCTTTTATTTGAATGGAAAGGATTTTTAGAAAACATTTACATCGTCTTCGCGAAAGGAGGGGTACACACTTGTTGGCCTTGGCCTCATTGGTATAGCTTGAGCTTCTCGGCATTGTAAGGCCGCGGGAACCTGCGTCCGTCCACGTCTTGTAAGCGATAGGCTCCGCCGGGGAGTACCTCAGAGATGAGGAAGGGACCGTCCCACTTTGGGGAGAACATGTGTAGCCTGCCTTGGTCGACGAACTCGTTTCACCGTAGGACCGGATCTCCGTCCTTGAAGGAGCGACACTTGACCCGAGTGTTGTAGTATTGGGACGTTTGTTGTTAATAAGCGCCAGCCCTGATCTGAGCCCGGTCTCTCTTCTCCAACAAGATGTCCAGGTTGGTCCGTAGCGCCGAGGTGTTCGCATCGTCGTCGAAGTGCTCGACCCGATGAATGGGTAGCCCGATCTCCGCTGGGACCATTGCCTCGGTCCCGTAGCAGAGGCTGAAGGGGGTTTCCCTGGTGAGGGTCTTCTTTGACGTGCGCAGGGCCCATAAGACCCCGGGCAGTTCTTCGACCCAACTGCCTTGTCACCCTTCTAGGCGGGTCCGGAGACCTCGGAGGACGTCTCGGTTAGCGACTTCGGCCTTCCCGTTGCATTGGGGATGCGCGACCGCGACAAACTTCATGAGGATATGGTATTCTTTGCAGAAGTTCTTCACTTTCTCGTTCTCGAAGTTCGTCTCGTGGTCGGTGATGATACATCTCGGGATGCCGAACCGGAGTATCAGATTGTTTTGCAGGAACTTGATGGTCGTGGCGGCGGTTTCCTGATGGGGACGGCCTCGATCCACTTGGTGAAGTAGTCTACCGCGACGGGGACATATTTGTGCCCGCCCGTACCGATAGGGAACTGGCCGATCATGTCCAATCCCCACTGGCCGAACGGCCATGGGGATGTTAGGGCGGTCAGCTCGGTAGCGGGGAGGCGAGGGATGCTGCCGTGGAGCTGGCGACTATTGCATCTTCTGACTAGCTTCTGTGTGTCCTCGTGAACAGCGGGCCGGTAGTACCCGTGGAGCAACGCCTTTTGGATCAAGGTTCGGGCCCCTTGGTGCGCACCGCCAACCCCCTCATAGATTTCCCAGAGGACGTAGTCGGCTTCCTAGGGGTCGATGCACCGGAGCAGGGGCTGAGTGAAGGATTTCTTATAGAGATTCCCATTGCTCCAGATGAAGTGGCGGGCTTTGGCCCGGAGACGGCAGGCGGCTCCCCGATCTTCTAGGAGCGTACCGTCCTTCAGGAATTCCACGAGGGGCTTCCTCCAATCTTGGTCGCTTTCCTGCGCCGCATATACATGGAGTGTTGTCGCTCCATCTCCTACGCTAGGCTGAGGCAAGGTTTCGAAGAGGATAGACCGCTTATTGTTGGCCGAGTATGACGAAGCCAGCTTGCTCAGGGCGTCGTCTTGGGCATTCAGCTGCCTGGGTATTTGTTCTACTTGGACTTCGTCAAAGTTCCTCCGGAGTTTCCTCACCTCGTCCAGATACTTCATCATCAGAGGTTCCTGAGCTTCAAAGCGGCCGGTCACTTGGCCGACGTCAAGGGCCGAGTCACTGCGGATTCGAATTGTCTTCAGTCCCAGCCCGGCGGCCATGTGCTGTCCAGCCAGGAGGGCCTCGTACTCTGCCGCGTTGTTCGAGGGTTTGAAACCGAGCTTCAGAGAGTACTCCATTTCCGCCTCGTTCGGGCCCCGGATAATGAGGCCGGCACTACAGCTTTCCTCGGTTGAAGACCCGTCGACGTAGATGACCCACTCAGGAACCGAGCCAGGCTTTTCCGCGATGGGACACTGAGTTGCGAGGGGCGGCATGGACTCTGGTTCCTTGCTAGGGATGGTGCATTCAACGATGAAATCGGCCAGGGCCTGCGCTTTGATGGCCTGCCTCGGGCGATATTTTATGTCAAACTGAGATAGTTCCCACCTCCACTTTTCTAAGCGGCCTGAGGATTCTGGTGATGCAAGGATAGCCCCCAACGGGCGCTCAGTGAGGACGTTGATAGTGTGTGCTTGGAAGTAGTGCCGCAGCTTCCTTGAGGCCACCACGAGGGCCAAGACAATCTTCTCTATGGCTGGATATCTCGTTTCTGCGTCCTTAAATACATGGCTCACATAGTACACCGGCTTCTGCGCTCCACCGACCTCTCGGACGAGCACCGAGCCTGCTGCTTGGTCGGATACCGCCAGATACAGCGACAACTCGTCTTCTTCAACTGGTCGGGTGAGCAGTGGTGGCGTCGCGACGTGCTTCTTCAATTGGTCAAAGGCTGCTTGGCACTCCTCCGACCACTCGAACCTCCGGATCTTCCTCAGAGCTTTGAAGAACGGGAGGCATCTCTCCCCCGACCTGGACATGAAACGGCTCAGAGCAGCTACTCGTCCCGTGAGCCGCATGATCTCGACGTTGGTCTTGGGCACGGCCATGTTGAGGATAGCATCGATTTTCTCTGGGTTAGCTTCGATTCCACGGTGAGTGACCATGAAACCGAGGAACTTTCCCCCAGTGACTCCGAATGCGCATTTGGCGGGGTTTAGCTTCATCTTTAACTTGCGGAGTACTTCGAAGGCCTCACCCAGATCCCTGGTATGGTCGGCCGACGAGACGGATTTGATGAGCATATCGTCAACGTAGACCTCCATATTCCTGCCGATCTGTGGCTTGAACATGCGATTGACCAACCGCTGGTACGTGGCCCCGGTGTTCTTGAGGCCGAAGGGCATCACCTTGTAGCAATATACCCCCGGTCCGTTGTGAATGCGGTAAGATCTTCATCTTCCGGATTCATACGGATCTGATTGTAGCCGGAGAAAGCCTCCATGAAACTCATCAGCTCGTGGCCGGCCGAGCTGTCGACGAGCTGATCTATCCGAGGGAGAGGATAGTTGTCCTTGGGGCAGGCCTTATTGAGGTCGGTGAAGTCGACGCACATGCGCCACTTTCCGCTTGACTTCTTGACCAGAACCACGTTCGCCAGCCACTCCGAGTAGGGTACATTCCGGATGAAGTTGGCGGCGAGAAGTCGATCAACCTCATCTTCGATAGCCTTCTGTTTGACCGGGGCGAAACTTCGCTTTTTCTGTCTGACGGATCGGGCCGCAAGATCGACCCTAAGCTTGTGAGAAATGATTTTGAGGTCGATCCCAGGCATGTCAGCAGGCGCCCAGGCGAAGACGTCGGAGTTATTTCTGAGGAAACCGACCAGGTCATCTCGCCGAGTCCCTATCAGGTGTGATCCGACCTGGACGGTTTTTTCATCGTACCCCTCTATCAGGGGAACCTCGGTCAGTGGTTCGATCATCGTCCCCCGGACCTCCTTCTGCTCGTCTTGGGTGTCAAGAGAACCCTCGATGTCGTCTTTTACCTCAGTGTCGTCGGCCGACTACTCGGACGAGGATGTTTCGGTAAGGCGGACCTTCGCGACCCACTGGTTTCCGTAGACCCGACTTATCCCGCCCTGATCGAGGCGGAACTTCATTGCCAGGTGGTAGGTCGATATCTGGGCCTGGAGGGAGTTCAGCGTCGGGCGGCCGAGGAGGACGTTGTAGGCCAATGGGACCTTTGCTACGATGAAGTCCACAGGCAACTTACGGGTGCGGCCGGGCTTCCCGACGTTGAATTGCAGGGTGACCACCCCTTTCGCCGGGATGGAGTGGTTGGTGAACCGTGAAAGGACGTGGGAGGTCGGTTTCAAGTCTGCTGGGGTGAGCCCCATGGGCAGAAAGCAGTCGTGGAAGAGGATGTCTGCCGAGCTGCCCAAGTCAACAAGTATCCGGTGGACCTCGTACCGGTAGATTCAGGCCATGATCACCAGCGGGTCATTGTGGGGCATGGATATGCCGTGGAGATCCCCGTCGCCAAAGGTGATAGGCTCGTGGTCCCTGTCCTTTTTGCTCGGGCGGCCGTTGGCCTCCATTGCCGGCGTGGGGTGTTGAGTCTCGCAGGCGCTCGACTGTCCCCTTGTTGTCATGACCATAGTTCTTGATGGGTCTCATTTCCTTCCGGCGAGGTCCTTTAGGCCCCGTGGTGAGGTTCCATTCGAGCTGCCTTGGCGGGCCTCTTCGGCGCGACCCTGTCGAGGGAAGGGGTGCCGGTCATGCTTGGAAACAGGCGAGCTGACCACCACCGCCCTGGTAGGGACAGGGTTATGACGAGGCTCGAGGCGAAGCTCTCCGACGCGGGACCTCGAGGTTGACTGGGACGGATCAAGGGATCAGCGACCGCTGGGGTTTTCGAGGCGGTGGCCGGCGGAGGGGCTTATGACATTCGGCGGAGGTTCACCCGCGCCTCCATTGAGGGGGAGGCGGTGGCGGGTGCTTGGATCTTCAGGGTGATCGCTTTCCATGTGGATGGAGATCGGAAGGCCAACTTTGTTTTTTGTGGAATTTAGTTTCCCACAGACGGCGCCAACTGATGGAAGTCCTTTTCGGGTCTCCGTTAAATGTTGTCTTCCGTCGATCTCCCGGTGGATTTTGGAGGTGATCTCCTGTTGCGTGTGGGTCTCAATGGGTTTTGAGGAGATTGGTGGTATAGTTCACCGCCGGAAGCCGGGAAGACTGGACGTCTTGCCTGAATCTGGGGGCAGATGCTAATTGGCGCTATCCGTCCACCTCTCCGAAAATGCCAAGTTGATTTATGGCACCATGTATCGAAGGTTTAAACAGATGCGGCTGATGTAGCAGACTTCGTCAGATTCCCCCTCGCTTGAGGGGTTTTTGATTATGGGGACGCTCTTCCCTGCAGGCGCAAGCCCCTGCAGTTAATTACGCTACCGCATCGCGGTAACAACTTTCTCCTTCTCCAGATGGTCACTTCGTGTCGTAGGTGTTTGTTTTATGTTCGGTTGCCCGTGGATTGTATACGGAGACTAAGTTATGTTGTCGCCCATAGGACGTGGATTAGTCCAAATCCGTATCTTTCTTAGATTTGGGTTTGGGGGGTTGTGTTTAAGGACACGTTAGCCTTATTTGAGGTTAAGATCAACTTAAACGTTTGTTAAGTACATGTTAGTCTAATTTTAGACTAAGATCAACTTAACGAGATCGTTTAGATCTGACAAGAGAGCAATTGGGCTCTATTGTTTAGTTTAATGACATTGCGGTCGATAATTAGTTTAAGGACATTACGGTCCAATGTTAGTTTTAAGACATCGCGGTCGAGGTTAAGGACATTATAGTCCGTTAGTTTAAGGACCTCACAGTCCGATATTAGTTTTAAGACGTCACGGTCGAGGTTAAGGACATCATAGTCCGTGGATTTAAGGACTCCACAGTCCGACGTTAGTTTTAAGACATCATGGTTGAGGTTAAGGACATCATAGTTCGTGAGTTTAAGGACCTCACAGTCCGATATTAGTTTTAAGACATCACGGTCAAGGTTAAGGACATCATAGTCCGTGGATTTAAGGACTCCACAGTCCAATATTAGTTTTAAGACATCACGGTCAAGGTTAAGGACATCATAGTCCGTGGATTTAAGGACTCCACAGTCCATAGTATTGTGTGGTTGTCGGGACCCGTTACCTCTCTAACGACGTTGAGGGATTACAACGACAAATATCAGAGGAGTAAAGAGATGTACCCTCGAACCGGGTGTAAATTGATTGGAAGAGCAGGTGTGCTCAGTTCAATTTAAATTGAGGACTTATGGCCAGAATTGGGCTAAGTCCAGTTAAAAATGTTTAACATTTTTATTTTTATTCTGCCTGTTAGGCCTTTGTTTGGGCTTTGCCCTTTTAATAATGCCAAGCATTGGGCTCTGACATTTTGTCTGGTATTAAATGCATAGCATTTATCAGAACAAAATATGTTCTGACAGCGCGCCACGTGGCGCACTAGGTACTTTGCGCCAATTAAAGAGCGCGTTGTGCTGTCGGTTAGCGCACACGAGGAGGACACGTGTCGCTTAGCGGTAAGCGCTAGTTTGTTAGCGTACTGCGCTTTTAATTTATGAGCGCGCTACGCTAGTTTATGGGTGCGCCAGTGAGTGACAAGTGGCGCGCTTGGCGCTGAGCGCCAACCCAAGAGCGCAGTGCGCCGTTTTCAGGAGCGCAAAGCGCAGATCATGTCCATGGTTGACACGTGGTATGTTATGGCGCTGAGCGCCAGTTCAAGGAGCGCAAGGGTGCAGTTCATGAGTGCAAAGCACTTTCCAAAAGCGCAAAGCGCATTTTGATCAAGTTATGATTAAAGAACAAGTTTATGTTCTTCTTAAAAGAGGCTTTGCTTCAAGATTCAAGAACCAAGTTCTTATTCTTATAAAAGGTTCTGCCTTTATAGATCAGAAGATCTGTGAAGTAAAAATACTTCTTTTTATGATTAGATCTTGATCTTTTCTTTTTATTCAAAGACCTTGGTCTTTTTTATAGATCTAAGATCTTTTTAGAAGACATTTCTTCTTTTTATTAGATGTTTTCATCTCTGTTTTTCAAGAATCAATTCTTTACCTTTTATTTTTCTTCGAGTTTTTCTCAAAGTTTTGCAGAGGGTTTCTTCTATGTATTTTTGCTTCTGTATATCTGTTTCTTTTCCTTTTTTTATTGAAAAGAAGGATAATTGGTCATTGGGACCACCACCTCTCCGACGACACTGAGAGATTACAACGCCATATATCGAAGGTGTGTAGGGATGTAACCTTTGAACCATGTCCCACTCATTAGGGGGAAAGAATAGGCTGGAGCTTAAGTTTCTCGCTGCTGAAAAAGTCTTCTTTGCGTTCGCGCACGTGCGTCGCACATGTTGGACGCACGTGCGTCGCACGTGTTGGGTGCTCATATTTGCACGTAGCGCACATGGAGCTTGCGCATATACGCATTATGGGGGGGCAAGCTCCTATGAGGAACGTGTCTCCTTTTAATATTATTGAATATTCTCATGTGGTGCGCACGTGCGTTGCACGTGGTGCGCGCGTGGCGGGCACACGTGCGTTGCACGTAGCGCACATGGCGCTTGCGCATATGCGCATTATGGGGAGGAGCATGCTCCTATCTTGGAGAACTAAGCTCCTATGGAGAACTAAGCTCCTTTTAATATTATTGAATATTCTCATGTGGTGCGCACGTGCGTTGCACGTGGTGCGTGCGTGGTGGGCACACGTGCGTTGCACGTAGCACACATGGCGCTTGCGCATATGCACATTACGGGGAGAAGCAGACTTCTATATATGGAGAAGTAAGCTCCTATGGAGAACTAAGCTCCTTTTAATACTATTGAATATTCTCATGTGATGCGCACGTGCGTTGCACGTGGTGCGCGCATGGCGGGCACACGTGCGTTGCACGTAGCGCACATGCGCATTATGGGGAGAAGCATGCTTCTATATATGGAGAACTAAGCTCCTATGGAGAACCAAGCTCCTTTTAATATTATTAAATGTTCTCATGTGGTGTGCACGTGCGTTGCACGTGGTGCGCGCATGGCGGGCACACGTGCGTTGCACGTAGCGCACATGGCGCTTGCCCATATACGCATTATGGGAAGGAGCATGCTCCTATCTTGGAGAACTATGCTCCTTTGAGTATTGAATCCTTTGAGAATTGAACTCTACCATTTCTAAGAGGTATCCCCTCTTATTTATATGGGAGTGGTAGAGAAGTCATCTCTCCTTTTCCCGATGTGAGACTAAAAATGTATTTCCCATGTAGTAGAGCATTACTTTAGATTACACGTGCATATCACATTTACTCATAATTTTTGATCTCGGATGAATTATGAGGCGCATAATATATCAAATCGAAGGATTTTTCGAGACACTTTCGATACCATCAAAATTTAGCTATTTCTCATTCCGGAGTTTGTCAAAATACAGCTCAGAAAATACTGGTTCAAATCTTCTTCTTTAGATCACATGTGCATAGACATTTGCTCATAACTTTTGATCCCGGATGAATTATGAGGCCCGTAATATATCAAATCGAAGGTTTTTTCGAGATACTTTCAATACTATCATAATTTAGCCGTTTCTCATTCCGGAGTTTATCAAAATACAGCTCGGAAAATACTGGTTCGCATCTTCTTCCTTAGATCACATGTGCATAGACATTTGCTCATAACTTTTGATCCCGGATGAATTATGAGGCACATAATATATCAAATCGAAGGTTTTTTCAAGATGCTTTCAGAACCATCAGAATTTAGCTATTTCTTATTCAGGAGTTTATCAAAATACAGCCCGGAAAATACAGGTTCACATTTTCTTAAGCGTATCGCAGCCATTTGATGCCTTGGGCTCTTTTGTGTAGAAATTTTTGGCGGGAACAAATGCCCTCCACTACTTTGCCCACGTAAGTATATACGTGGGTGAAGTAGTGCAGAGTAATTCATAGTGTATGACGAGTTTCGGGTTGGTATATAATTTTCAGAATCTTGATCTGAGAAGTTAACGAGCGGACACAAGCGTCGTCATTTATCATTGACTCAAATCTCGACTCTTAAGGGGTATAGTCCCAAACCCTCAGCTCCATGAGCCGTACCCTTCTATTCCTTTATGTTTTACTCTGGCGTGTAGTGGTTTATATGCTCATGAGTAACTTCTCCATTTCAGTGACATGTAGCTTTGACAAGTGTGGCCCATAGATGGTAGATAACAGTTAATCTTGAACTCTTTATAAAATAGTGATGGCTTAGGAGACAGGGGTAGGATCTGTCACCTAAGACTTTTCAACTTTATGAGCCGTGAGGGTCTCATAAAGACTTTTCTCCCTACGAGTCGAGAGGATCTCGTAGGTATAATTTCTCCTTAAGAATCGTGAGGATTCCTAAGTGTGTTTTCTCTTAAAAGTCGTAAGGATCTCAAAAGAGAATTTACTCCCTTACGAGTCGTGAGGACCCGTAAGTGATGGATGAAGTTGCCCTTATCCGCATTTCACGGAGTCAGGGGTTGCTCTGGATGCTTCTCACGGGTTCACTGCCGTATTCTGCGAGGACCAGGCTCCGCTCTGGACGTTTTCCAGGATACCGTAGTTTAAAGACATCGCGGTCGAGATTAAGGACATCATGGTCCATGGAGTAAGGACTCCACAGTCCGTTGTTAGTTTTAAGACATCACGGTCGAGGTTAAGGACATCATGGTCCATGGATTTAAGGACTCCACAGTCCGTTGTTAGTTTTAAGACATCACGGTCGAGGTTAAGGACATCATGGTCCATGAGTTTAAGGACCTCACAGTCCAATGTTAATTTTAAGACATCACGGTTGAGGTTAAGGGCATCATAGTCCATGAGTTTAAGGATCCCACAGTCCGATATTAGTTTTAAGACATCACGGTCGAGGTTAAGGACATCATAGTCAATGGGTTTAAGGACCCTACAGTCCGATGTTAGTTTTAAGACATTACGGTCGAGGTTAAGGACATCATAGTCCATGAGTTTAAGGACCTCACAGTCCATTGTTAATTTTAAGACATCCCGGTCGAGGTTAAGGACATCATAGTCCATGAGTTTAAGGACCTCACAGTCCGATGTTAGTTTTAAGACATCCCGGTCGAGGTTAAGGACATCATAGTCCATGAGTTTAAGGACCTCACAGTCCGTGAAATGTGTGGTTGTCGGGACCCGTCATCTCTTTGAAGACGTTGAGGAATTACAACGACAAATATCAAAGGAGTGAAGAGATGTACCCTTGAACCAAGGTAAAATTAGTTTAAGGACATTATGGTCCATTATTAGTTTTAAGACATCACGGTCGAGGTTAAGGACATCATAGTCCGTGAGTTTTAAGGACCTCACATTCTGATGTTAGTTTTAAGACATCACGGTCGAGGTTAAGAACATCATAGTCCGTGGATTTAAGGACTCTACAGTCCGATGTTAGTTTTAAGACATTACGGTCGAGATTAAAGGACATCATAGTCCATGGGTTTAAGGACCTCACAGTCCGATGTTAGTTTTAAGACATCACGGTTGAGGTTAAGGACATCATAGTCTGTGGATTTAAAGACTCCACGATCCGATGTTTGCTCTGGATGCTTCCCACGGGTTCACTGCCGTGTTTGGCGAGGACCAGGCTCCGCTCTGGATGCTTCACATGGGTTCACTGCCGTGCTCTGCGAGGACCAAGATCCGCTCTGGACGTTTTCCACGGGGTCAGAAATGACATAATCCGCGTTCCACGTAGCCAGGAATTTTGCTCTGGATGCTTCCCACGGGTTCACTGCCGTGTTCGGCGAGGACCAAGCTTCGCTCTGGATGCTTCACACGGGTTCACTGCCGTGCTTTGCGAGGACCAGGATCCGCTCTGGACGTTTTCCACGGGGTCAGAAGTGACATAATCCGCGTTCCACGTAGCCAGGAAGGGTTGACTTTATCCGCATTTCACGGAGTCCTCGGTCATCTGTACACCGCCGAGTCATGGAACTGGGAGTTGCCGCTATTCCGCTTTGGTTGATGTTGTGTCTGTTATAATAAGACGAATGTTGAGATGATCTCCAGGCTATCTGTGAATCGTTGAGATTTGGTTTCTTCTTCCAATAAAACCTGGGGAGGAAATGTGTGATTCCTTCTTTGTTTGCGCCCTTGGATTGTATACAAGAATTGACATGATATCACCTGTAGGGCATAAATTTCATTTTTATTTCTCAATTCTTTCCGCGATACTCTATCATTTCAGCTTTTATATCGCGAAGGTCGCGACTGCCCCATCATTTCGGCTATTTTTCGCGGTGCCCAATCATTTCGGCTATTTGTTTTATTTTTACTCGTTGCTTTTTATTGCGAGTTGCCCAATCATTTCGGCTATTTTGCATGCATACATTTTTTACTTACTGCTTCTGTTGCAAGTCGCCCCATCATTTCGGCTATTTCGTATGCATGTGTGGCTGGCTGGCTTTTCGCCGCAAGCTTGGGATTAGACACCGATTTCGGCATCAGCACCGCTACAACTGGGATATTGCCAGGAGCAAATCATCATTTGCCTCTGTCGATGTTGAACAAAGATGGCTTAGTAAACAGGGTTAGAGTCCTGTCGCCTAAGACTTTTGACTTCATGAGCCGTAAGGGTCTCACAAAGGTATTTCTCCCTGCAAGTTGTGAGAATCTCGTAGGTGTGTTTTCTCCTTAGGAATCATAAGGATTCCTAAGTGCATGTTCTCATGTAAGTCGTAAGGATCTTACAAAAGAGTTTTCTCCTTATAAGTCGAGAGGACTTACAAGGGTTGTTCATCGTGCGAACATATCCCTAGTCACGGATGGGACTTGGTTAGGGAAATGTTTATTCGCGTCCGTGGATTGTATATAAGGGTCAGCATTGAGCCGCTTGTAGGGCAGTATCGGAGGTTGTGGGGGTTGCTTAAGAACAGGTTCAGGTCTCTGTAACTTAAGACTTTCAAATCTTATGAGCCGTAAGGGTCCCATAAGAGAGTTCTCCTTACGAGTCGTGAGGATTTCGCAAGTGTAATTTCTCCTTAGGAATCGTGAGGATTCCTAAGTGTATAGCTCCCTTGTGAGTCGTAAGGATCTCACGCAGGTGGTTTCTCCTCACAAGGTCGAGTGGACCCTGTAAGTGTCTTTTAACAAGGTTGCGCCCTTTCGGGTTTTCACAAACACCAGCCGATAGCCCTGCTGTTTTTTACTCACGGAGCCCTTTCGGGTTTTCATCCGTGCCCATTTTGCTTATGGACATACCGTTTTCTTTTTTTTTTATTCCCTTTTTTTCTAACGAGATTGCGCCCTTTCGGGTTTTCACAAACACTCGCCAGTAGCCCTGCTGTTTTTACTCACGGAGCCCTTTCGGGTTTTCATCCGTGCCCATTTTGCTTATGGACATACCGTTTTTTTTATTCTTCTTTTTTTTTGTATCAGCTTTGGGATGCTGCAATCCACCATAATTTCTCGACGTCTCGGTCAACAGCTAGTTTTAGGACGTAGTGGTCCGTCGTTAGTTTAAGGACGTTTCGGTCCGTTGTAAAGTAAGCCGGTTACTACTTGTAGAGTTTGGGCTTAGGAAGATAGCGAGCGGACATAGTCGTCGTCATCTATCATTGACCTAGGCCGTGACTCGTCAAGCGTAGTACTTTTTCAGGAAGCGACCGTTTATTGGCCTGAAAGGTCTTTCACCGTGCATGTCTATGAGTAGATAGGCTCCACCCTGGTAGACCCTGTCTATAATGTACGGGCCTTCATAATTCGGCTCGAATTTTTCCCGCTTGGCGCGATTGGGGATCATAGGTCTTTTGACCACTAGCACGAGCTCGCCTTGGCGGAATGTCCTTGGCCTGGTCAATCTTTCATATGAGCGCGTCATCTTTGCTTTATAAGCTTCCAGATTTTGCTGCGCCAGGAGCCGGGTTTCATCAAGGGCATCAAGTTCCTCAAGCCGAAGGTGAGCGTTCTCTTCGTCCGTCAGCTCGTAATGGACTGCCACTCGTAGAGAAGGTAACTCTATCTCGAGTGAGAGTACTGCTTCTGTACCGAATACCAACGCGTACGGCTTTTTGTTCGTGGCCGTCTTGAACGTAGTTCGATACGCTCAGAGAGCTTCTTGCAGTCTCTCGTGCCAGTCTTTCTTATTTCGGGACACCGTCTTCTTCACGATCTTTGTCAAGGTTTTGTTGAAAGCCTCAGCTAGACCGTTAGCTCGGGAATTATAAACTGAGGAGTATCTCCAGTCTATGTTATGTTGTTGTGCGAAACGGCTGATTTTGTGGCTTCTGTAGGCTGGCCCGTTATCGGATATGATCCGTCTCGGAGTTCCAAATCGATAAATGACGTGCGTCTTGAAGAAGTGAAGGATATTCTCCGTCTTCACTTCCCTCAGCGGTACCGCTTCTGCCCATTTGGAGAAGTAGTCAGTTGTCGCCAAAATGAATCGATGTCTTCTGGACGACGCCGGTTCGATGGGGCCGATTATGTCGGCTCCCCATATTTTGAATAGCCAGCTAGCCACTGTCGGGTGTAGTGGATTTGGGTGCTGATGGATAAAGTCCCCATGGATTTGGCATGAGTGGCATTGCTTCGCATATTCGAGGCAGTCCTGAATCATCGTGGGCCAGTAGTAGCCCATCCGTTTAATCTTCAACTTCATCTTTGGGCCTGCTTGGTGAGAACCGCAGAGTCCGTCGTGAACTTCTTGGACGACTCTTCTTGCTTCTTCAGGTCCCAGGCATCTTAGCCATAAAGAATCAAATGACCTCTTATACAGAGTGTCATTGACGAAGGCGAAAGATAAGGCTCGCTTCATGAGCTGATGTCTTGAGGACACATCTTCAGGCGTTCGATGGGATTTGAAGTAGTCTATAAAGACTTCTCTCCAATCCTCAACCGTTTCTTGGTCTTTTATTTGCAGGGCCGTCTGCTCAATTGCTTCCTTTTCCTCGGATGATTCCGGAGATATTTCTGCCGGTGCGAGCACCTGACGGCTTTGCACAACGATCCTCACATCATCGAGGTTCTCATCGGCCAATTCTTTAGCAAGCTTGGCTAACGCGTCCGCCTTGCTATTTTCTGCCCGCGGTATGCTTCCCAGCATGTAGGTAGGAATTTGAGTCAGCAGTTGCTGTACTCTCTCGCCATATTTCACCAGTTCTGGTTTGCACGTTTGGTAGTCGCTATTTACTTGACTGATGACCAGTTGAGAATCTCCATATATGAGGAGGTTTTCAATTCCCATGTCGATGGCGATCTTCAGGCCTGCTATCAAAGCTTCGTATTCGGCTTCATTGCTCGTCCTCGGCTCTGTTAAGGAGAAAGCAAAGCGCATTATCCCTCCTTGTGGAGTTACGAAGATGAGGCCTACCCCCGATTTGATTATAGACGCGTTCTGTCAGCGTTTCTTCATGGAAGACTCTCCATCAAAATAGAGTTCCCACCGGGTACCACTTCCGTCGATCGCATCAAATGCATGTTCGTCTGGCAGTTTGCAATTCAAGGGAGAATCGGCTGGTATTGGATGTTCAGCGAGGAAGTCGGCAATAGCCTGGCCTTTCACTGCCTTAAGAGGCTGATAGGTTATTGAGAACTCCATCAAGAGCAGAGCCCACTTAGCGAGCGCCCTGTCAATATGGCCTTCGACATCAAGTATTTGAGAGGGTCCACCTTCGATATGAGACGAACTTCATACGCCAACGCATAGTGCCGGAGTTTCGTTATCGCGAAGATCAACGCCAGGCAGTGTTTTTCGATGGGAGAATAATTGCTTTCTGCCCCCAGGAGAACTCGACTCAAGTAGTAGAGAGCTCTTTCTTTCCCTTGGTCGTTCTCTTATGCCAATAATGCGCCTAAGGAACCTTTGAGGGCGGTTGTATAAAGAATGAGAGGCTTTCACTTGACCGGAGCAGCCAGCACTGGCGGGTTCTGCAGATACTGCTTGATTTCGTCCAGTGCGCCTTGGCATTTCTGATCCCAGACAAACGGGGTCCCTTTCTTCATCAAGTGACTATACGGACAGCATTTCCCAGAGAAAATTGGCTATAAATCGCCGGATATATGCAAGCTTCCCTTGGAGAGATCGCAATTGTTTGAGAGTCCTTGGCGGGGGCATTTCCATGACCGCCTTGATCTTCGACGGATCTATCTCGATACCTCGGTGTCGGACGATGAATCCTAGGAATTTACCGGAGGACACCCCGAACGCGCATTTGAGAGGGTTCGTCTTCAAGTTGTATTACCGAAGGCGTTGAAATACGATCTTCAGATGCTCGAGATGTTCCTCGTATGATTTGCTTTTCACCACGAGCTCGTCGATGTATCATTCGACGATTTCATGTATAAGGTCATCAAAGATCTTCGTCATGGCCCTCTGATAGGTGGCACCGGCGTTCTTTAGACCGAAGGGCATCACCTTGTAGCAGAATATACCCAAAGGGGTCCGGAAAGCGGTATGTTTCTGGTCCTCGGGATGCATCTTTATCTGATTATATCCTGATGAGCCGTCCATGAAGGAGAAGACTTCATGAGTGGACGTATTTTCTATCAACAGCTCGGTGACCGGTACTGGGAAATCATCCTTCGGACAGGCTTTATTGAGATCCCGAAAGTCTACGCAGATGCGCACTGTCCCATTTTTCTTCATCACCGGGATGATGTTGGCGATCCAGTCAGGATACTGAACTTCCTGGATGAAGCTGGAGTCGATCAGCTTCTTGACCTCGGTGTTAATGCTCATCTCAAGCTCGAGCCGCATTCTTCTCGGTGCTTGTTTGATTGGCTTGATGTCCGGGGATATCGTTAGTTTGTGGACAGCAATCTCTGGGTCTAGTCTTGGCATCTCGGAATAGTTCCAGGCGAAGCAATCTTTATACTGCATAAGCACGTCTTTTAGTGCAGCCACCCTTTCTTCAAACAACAACTCACTGACGAATGTGGGTCACGGGTCACTTGTCGTTCCCAACTCAATTTTCTTGAGGTCATCTGCAGTGGTATGTATTCCATCTTCCAGCTCTTTCGGCGCCGGTGGAAACTCTGAGATCACCTCGTCATCATTGTTTTCGAAGCACCAGGGGAGATCGTCCCTATTCTCAAACTCTTCTTTTGATAGAGTTATCATATGACAAGTACGAGCCCGCTTCCAAGACCGATGTTGATCTGGTTCTACATTTGCTACATGCGCGGCTTTTGGTTCGTGCTTCTGTGGCGGATTTACCCTCCAGCTGCTGGACAGAGCGAACTTGCCAAGTTGATATTGGTCTTCGACCCAGTTCTTGAAAGTGAAGCAGTCTTCAATAGGATGTCCTATTGCCCTATGATAGGAGCAATAGTTCGGGTGAGAGACTTCGCCTGTTTGCTCGGGTTGCTTGGACTCCGGGAGGATAATCATTTGATGTCTTATGGCAAGATCAAGTATCTTCTTTGTCTTGTCTTGAGGAAAAGAGTATGCTCGACTCATCTTCTTCATAAGGGACAAATCCGGACCGCTCGATTCCCGCTCGTGTGACTTCTTGGTCCCGCTTTGTCGTTGCTGAATGCCTTTTCCGCTCTTTGACTTGTTTCTGCCTCTGTGTCGAGCCTTTTGTACAACATGTTGACAGGGAGGGGCATTTTCGTCTTTCACAGCCTGTTGAAGAAAGCGTTGCGTCCTGGCTTTCTCATAGATGGCCATTTCGCGGTTGTGGTCGTCTCGAACCTTTTGACCCGCTTCCCTTATAAGCTTGTAAATTTGTTCTTCGAACGACGGACTGGGCATTTTCACGTCGAGGACTTTTTATGGTTCAGGGTTAGCACTCCCCATTGAGCATCTCCTTCTTCATCAAAGTCATGTACGACCTAGCAGTCGTGGAGTAGTTCCCGTTTCTTGGACCGAACATATCCAAGCCCGATCGCTTCCATTCTCCCGTTGGACAACTTGCGCTGAGTTCCGGGAACGTTCCAGATCCTTTCATAGAACTTAGCTTTTCGAGCGGTCTGTTTGAAGGGTATCCCTTGGCACTTCAATTGCTTTTTCAAGCCTTCTGTGTAATATCTAGGCAGACGGATGGGCTGGAGCCTGTCGAGCATAGAACCCGTGCCGTGCCAGACTTCTTTCTCCACTCTGGTTTCCTCGGAGTGGTAGAATAGGATCGCCTTTTCGCCTTCTCGCCTGGGAGGGACATAGAACATCAGCAGCTCTTCCACACTGTAGGTGTGAAGCGCGTCTAGTTCCTTATGATGTTTGGGCGGAACCATAGCAACCTGCAAACTTTGCTCTTCATCAGCGAATGTTCGTATTGGAGGCTGAGCCGAGAATATAGCATGGACCTCATCTTCTGAGTCACTGCCGAAGATTAACATAAGAGCGAACGGTCTTGGCTTGTTGTACTGGAGTGGGTCTGAATAAACCATCTCTTCCTCTTCCTCAGTATCACTCCCGAAGATAGAAATGGTGGTGATAGCTTTGTTCTCCGGTTTGTGACATCTCTCCGTGTCCTCGAAATCTGGCAAGAAGTATTTTGCATCTTCATACTTGCGGACTTCGTTCACGGAGAATGGATTCAGCTCTCCTGTTACGGTACACTTAAGACCATCCTTAAAGTATTTCATACACTGATTTTGTGTAGAAGGGATGATGTTGTACTCGTGTAACCAAGGCCGGCCGAGCAAAGCGTTATAGCATGTCTTGGCGTCAATGATATGAAATTTAATATCCATGACAAGTAGCCCGAATCGTAATGTCAATATCACAGACCCGAGAGTCCGCGATGACTGGGAGTCAAAACCAGAGATGGTGATTTTATCACGAGCGAGATGCTGGACGCTCATGCAGATTTCCTTCAACACTCACACGTTGAGAAGATTGACGGAGGAACCATTGTCGACCAGGATTTTGCCTATCTTTATATCGTGGCAGTATCCCGAGACATAAAGGGGACGGTTGTGCTCGCACGTCCCAAAGAGGAGGTCTTCGTCGCCGAAGGTGATATCGGCTGTGTGTGCTTCCTCCAGCTCGTCCTTCATCTTTTCTTCGGCGAGAAAAGTTTGGAATTGCTCTGGTTCCTGTAGCGCCTTGATCAATGAATCTCTCGCTTCTTTGGATAGTAAAAGGGCGTCGAGAATATTGAGCTGCGAGGGTAACTTCCTCAAATGCGCCAGAACGTTATAGTCCACCTTACTCTTCTTTGGCGGGTCCTTGGCGGTCAGTTCTTTCATGACTTGGTCGTCCAGGGTGATAACCTCGGAGACCTTTTCTTTTCCCTTATCTTTTTTACTCGTGGATTCGAGATTCTTTTCTGGAAGCGTACGGTTGCGCTGCTGGATATTTTCATAGGCCTTCGGTTCTTCCTCTTTCCCTAAGGTGGATTCCTTAAAGAGAGCGCTCAAAGCCATTTTCTCGTCAGAGTCGCTCCCAAAGGTGAGAACCTGCGATCCTCCGGCGTTGACCGTGCGACAGTTACCGGTGGTTCTTTTACGCTCCTCGGTTGTGCTTCTCTGCTCCCGCTGAGTTTTGCGTTTCACCTGCTTAAAATTTTGCCGGTGAACAACATATCCCTGCCACCATCTTTTAAAAGCATTGCATTCTCGGTAGGGTGCGAAATCTTTCGATGATATGAGCAGTAGCTAGGATGCAACTCTGCTTCACCGGGAGTGTTTCCTTCAGAGGGTGGTAGCTTCATTCCCATTGATATGGCTTTAGCAAACCTTTTCCTCGTCTTGAACTTGTTTTTATCCGTGACGGATGTTCCTTGATTCGGCGGGAGTGTCTCGGCTCTTTCATCTAGTCGCCGGCGTTTGGCTTTTTCAAATATGGCCGTCTCGCGCTCCCGATCGGCTTTACTTTTCAGATGAATTTCATTCAGAAAAGCGTCGATCATTTCATCTGACGGCCCCAGAAGTTCCGGTTCAGGCTCTGCCCCCAGTTTCTTTGTGCAAGGAGCCTCTTCATTGTCTAGCAATGAATGAGATATCACATGGAAACTTACTAGATAATCCTCAGATTCGTCTAACGAGTCTTCCCCATCATCTTCGTCCTCCAGGACGCGGCTGAGGAACTCTTGGAGCGTGATTGGAGTCCGCGCCTTCTGGTTATACTCTTCCAGCGCGTCAATTTATTTTTGTAAGTCTTTGTGCTTGTCGCCAAGCTTCACGGGCTTCTTGGATTTCTTCTTCTTTTTCGAAGATTTCAGCGGCTGGGTATGAGCACTTTGGCTATCACCACCAATCTTTGGAGTTGGACGCGGCTTCAGCATCCCTTCGATAATCTGGGGTTCCAGCGGGTTCTTCCACCTGATCGCCGGGCATGTCTGGAGGTCATTCAGCATCCTTTTGGTTTTGGCTGAAAGCATGACCTCCCATGGAGCTTCTTCGACAAAAGAGCGCGTTGCCCCCGGTGTGTCCGTCTTCTTAGGAGTGTGCGACTGTGGTGGGTTTACTTTCCATTTCTCGGACAGCGCAAACTTGCCTTGTAGGTATTGATCTTCGATCCATCCTTTAAAGACGAAGCAATCCTCGATCGGATGGCTTACCGTTTGGTGGTAAGGGCAATAATTGGGATTATTTACTTCGCTGGGTTGCGGTGGTCGCCTTGGATTTGGCAAGTTGATAAGCCAGTTGCGCACCGCCAGCTCGAACAACCTCTTCGTTTTGTCTCGTGGGAATGAGTAAGGATGCTTCATTTTCTCATTGTAATAGCGTCGTCTCTCCTCCAGTTGATCCGCTAGCTTTGGGGCACTGGGCTGCTGTTGGGTGTTCGCAACGAAGATTGCCTTCACTTTACCCTTGTCGTTCCGCGGTTCCGGCTTCGGGGGAGACGGTCTGTGACCCATTTGATCCATTTGGGCTAGCTTATCGATTAAAGCCTGGAACATGGTCGGCTTAAAGAACATCATGAACTGTGAAATAGTTGCATGAGGGTCTAGGGTGCCTACGAACATGCCCACCGCTGGTGCTTCTTCGATGCGCTGTTCGCATTTCGACCACAGATTTTGCCATCGGAGTGCATATTGAACCCAATTTTCGCCCGGCTTCACCCTTGCATTGATCAACGCCGTTATTGGGGTTCGTTCGCTGGCGCTCGCGAATCGCTGGGTGAACAGCAACTCCATCTCTGCGAAAGTTTTAACGGAGTCATTTGGAAGCTCGGAGTACCACTCAAACGCCGTCTCCAATAAACTGCCGATGAATTGGCGGAGCAAGGGCTTATCATCGCTGCCGGTGTTGCCATAAAGAGCCCTGAACTGGGCGACGTGTTGATGGGGATTGCCTGTCCCCTTATAGACATGGAACTTCGGGATCGTGTAGCCGGCGGGTATTTTATCTGGTCATACCAGCCCGGATATGGTCGCCCTGTTTTGACGACTTGGTCGGCCGCTTCATTTGCCTGGTGAACTCGTATTTGTTGAACAATATAATCATCCAGGGCTGCCTTAGAGATCGTTTCCTCTTTGGCTGTTGAAAGAGCCGGAGGTGGATTTGACGTTTCTCCTCTGTCGTCTTCGAGGATAATCGGAGGATCTTCAGCTGGGGGATCCGGCTGGATCATCATGTCCATCATGTCTTGGAACAGAAGTGCCATTTGCTTTATATTGGCTGCTTGTTCCGCAGCCTTCTTGTCCTTCTTTTCGAGCATTCTCCGAAGGAATTCAGCATCGGTTTCGTGTTCGCGACGTTGTTCCGATGACGCCTCCGGGCTTTCTTTTGGCCCGGTAAGTGCAGCCATTGCAGTCAGCATCTCCTAGAGCTTCTGCTGCTGCTGTTCCTGGGCTCTTGTAATGGATCGGGTGAGTGGTCGGTGGCCCGTAGAAGCGCGGCTATCTTCCTTTCCGAATGCCATGTAAATAGTATGGACCACCATGCCCTCAGACTTAGGGCGTTTGGGTTCAGTGCCTTTGATATTTGTCGCAGGCACGGGGATTTTCTCCGTCCTTCTCTTCTTATGAGTGGTCGAAGTTGAGGGGGCTGTCGCGGTGGGCACCCAGGTAGCTTTTTGTGGCTTGGCAGGATGGCTTTCTTCTTGTTGAATCTTTGCCCTTTTCTGTCGGCGAGGGTTATCTTGATCAACCATTGAGTTTCGGATCTGCTGCCAGACCTTGTAGATCTTGGAGGACAGCCGCTGAGGGGACTGCTCTGGCTTTGTTTCCGCAACATTCTCCAACGGAGGAGGAGATCTTTTCAGTACGGCGGTAGGAGAATTCCTACGCACCTTATTTAGAAGCTCAAAGCTGTTCCCAGTTGGAATAGCAGCATTAATTTCCGCCGTCGGGGCTGGTGGAGTTAACCCAGAAGGGGAGTTGCCTCCGGCCTTCCTCACTCGGCGCCAGTAGCGACGTCGAGCATGTCGAGCTGATGAAGTTGACTCGGTAACGGGGATGGCCTTGTCTTGCCTCCTGTTCAGGTGAGGAGCTGTTGCCGGTGTCAGCCTATTAAAGACTGATGTCCTTTGAGTAGCAGGAGCGGGAGTTGGGACGGTCAGTCTTGTAAAGACCGACCCCTTGGCAGGAGAAGCCGTCTTGACGACTTCAGAAGCAGGGTTGGTTACTTTCTTCGGAATAACCTTCTTTGGGATCGCAGGCTTTATTGTGGGCCCACGGGAATTTTGGCCCAATCTGGAGAAGACCGAGGAGCTGGAGCTGGACGACCCGCTGAGAGGGGTCGCAGTAGCTGTAAATCGATTGAAAACCGACTTCTTGGGAGCTTCTGGTATGAGAACGGGAGTGGTGAAGCTCGTTGGTGGGAGCATGGTCCCGAAAAATAGCCCTGTGGTGGCTTGGGTGACCTGCTCTACGGGCATCGTGAACATGGAAGCCGCCTGGGGCCCGTAGGTTATGCCCCCAGTTGAGGCAGGACGCGAGTTGCAGCTGCATGTGGAACACTTTGAGCAGGTGAACGCCATTGCTGTTTTACTTTCTTTCTGAGCCAAGCAAGGAACCAAATCGTAGTAACTTGAAACCTAAGGGCAACCATTAACAAATCGAGATTGGTTCGCGAACACGACACACGAAGTGTAGAGTGGAAAGAGGAAAAGGTCCCACCGGGCGTGCCAGAATCTGTTCACCACCGGAAGCCGGGAAGAGTGGACGTCTTGCCTGAATCTGGGGGCAAATGCTAATTGGTGCTATCTGTCCACCTCTCCGAAGATGCCAAGTTGATTTATGGCACCATGTATCGAAGGTTTAAACGGATGCGGCTGATGTAGCAGACTTCATCAGATTCCCCCTCGCTTGAGGGGTTTTGATTGTGGGGACGCTCTTCCCTGCAGGCGCAAGCCCCTGCAGTTAATTACGCTACCGCATCGCGGTAACAACTTTCTCCTTCTCCAGATGGTCACTTCGTGTCGTGGGTGTTTGATTTATGTTCGGTTGCCCGTGGATTGTATACGGAGACTAAGTTATGCTGTCGCCCGTAGGATGTGGATTAGTCCAAATCCGTATCTTTCTTAGATTTGGATTTGGGGGGGTTGTGTTTAAGGATACGTTAGCCTTATTTGAGGCTAAGATCAAGTTAAACGTTTGTTAAGTACACGTTAGTCTAATTTTAGACTAAGATCAACTTAACGGGATCGTTTAGATCCGACAAGAGAGCAATTGGGCTCTATTGTTTAGTTTAATGACATTGCGGTCGATAATTAGTTTAAGGACATTACGGTCCAATGTTAGTTTTAAGACATCTCGGTCGAGGTTAAGGACATCATAGTCCGTGAGTTTAAGGACCTCACAGTCCGATGTTAGTTTTAAGACATCACGGACGAGGTTAAGGACATCATAGTCCGTGGATTTAAGGACTCCACAGTCCGACGTTAGTTTTAAGACATCACGGTCGATGTTAAGGACATCATAGTCCGTGAGTTTAAGGACCTCACAGTCCGATGTTAGTTTAAAGACATCACGGTCAAGGTTAAGGACATCATAGTCCGTGGATTTAAGAACTCCACAGTCCGATATTAGTTTTAAGACATCACGGTCAAGGTTAAGGACATCATAGTCCGTGGATTTAAGGACTCCACGGTCCATAGTAATGTGTGGTTGTCGGGACCCGTTACCTCTCTGACGACGTTGAGAGATTACAACGACAAATATCAGAGGAGTAAAGAGATATACCCTCGAATCGAGTATAAATTGATTGGAAGAGCAGGTGTGCTCAGTTCAATTTAAATTGAGGACTTATGGCCAGAATTGGGCTAAGTCCAGTTAAAAATGTTTAACATTTTTATTTTTGTTCTGCCTGTTAGGCCTTTATTTGGGCTTTGCCCTTTTAATAAAGCTAAGCATTGGGCTCTGACATTTTGTCTGGTATTAAATGCATAGCATTTATCAGAACAAAGTATGTTCTGACAGCGCGCCACGTGGTGCACTAGGTGCTTTGCGCCAGTCAAAGAGCGCGTTGCGCTTCTGTCAGTTAGCGCACACGAGGAGGACACGTGTCGCTTAGCGCTAAGCGCTAGTTTGTTAGCGCACTGCGCTTTTAATTTATGAGCACGCTGCGCTAGTTTATGGGTGCGCCAGTGAGTGACACGTGGCGCGCTTGGCGCTGAGCGCCAACCCAAGAGCGCAGTGCGCCGTTTTCAGGAGCGCAAAGCGCACATCATGTCCATGGTTGACACGTGGCATGTTATGGCGCTGAGCGCCAGTCCAAGGAGCGCAAGGGCGCATTTCATGAGTGCAAAGCACTTTCCAATAGCGCAAATCGCATTTTAATCAAGTTAAGATTAAAGAACAAGTTTATGTTCTTCTTAAAAGAGCTTTTGCCTCAAGATTCAAGAACTAAGTTCTTATTCTTATAAAAGGCTCTGCCTTTATAGATCAGAAGATCTGTGAAGTAAAAATACTTCTTTTCATGATTAGATCTTGATCTTTTCTTTTTATTCAAACACCTTGGTCTTTTTTATAGATCTAAGATCTTTTTAGAAGACATTTCTTCTTTTTATTAGATGTTTTCATCTCTGTTTTTCAAGAATCAATTCTTTACCTTTTCTTTTTCTTCGAGTTTTTCTCAAAGTTTTGCAGAGAGTTTCTTATATGTATTTTTGCTTCTGTATATCTGTTTCTTTTCTTTTTTTTATTGAAAAGAAGGATCATTGGTCATTGGGACCCACTACCTCTCCGACGACACTGAGAGATTACAGCGCCATATATCGAAGGTGTGGAGGGATGTACCCTTTGAATCATGTCCCACTCATTAGGGGGAAAGAACAGGCTGGAGCTTAAGTTTCTCGCTGCTGAAAAAGGCTTCTTTGCGTTCGCGCACGTGTGTCGCACGTGTTGGGCACACGTGCGTCGCACGTGTTGGGTGCTCATATTTGCACGTAGCGCACATGGAGCTTGCGCATTATGGAGGGAGCAAGCTCCTATGGAGAACGAGTCTCCTTTTAATATTATTGAATATTCTCATGTGGTGCGCGCGTGGCGGGCACTCGTGCGTTGCATGTAGCACACATGGCGCTTGCGTATAAGCGCATTATGGGGAGGAGCAGGCTCCTATCATGGAGAACTAAGCTTCTATGGAGAACTAAACTCCTTTTAATATTATTGAATATTCTCATGTGGTGCGCACGTGCGTTGCACGTGGTGCGTGCGTGGTGGACACACGTGCGTTGCACGTAGCGCACATAGCTCTTGCGCATATGCGCATTACGGGGAGAAGCAGGCTTCTATATATAGAGAACTAAGCTCCTATAGAGAACTAAGCTCCTTTTAATATTATTGAATATTCTCATGTCATGCGCACGTGCGTTGCACGTGGTGCGCGCGTGGCGGGCACACGTGCGCATTATGGGGAGAAGCAGGCTTCTATATATGGAGAACTAAGCTCCTATGGAGAACTAAGCTCTTTTTAATATTATTAAATGTTCTCATGTGGTGCGCACGTGCGTTGCACATAGCGCACATGTCGCTTGCACATATGCGCATTATGGGAAGGAGTATGCTCCTATGTTGGAGAACTAAGCTCCTATGGAGAACTAAGCTCCTTTGAGTATTGAATCCTTTGAGGATTGAACTCTACCCTTTCTAAGAGGTATCCCCCATTATTTTTATGGGAGTGGTAGAGAAGCTATCTCTCCTTTTCCCGATGTGAGACTAAAAATGCATTCTCCATGTAGTAGAGCATTACTTTAGATTACACGTGCATAGCACATTTGCTCATAACTTTTGATCTCGGATGAATTATGAGGCCCATAATATATCAAATCAAAGAATTTTTCGAGACACTTTCGATACCATCAAAATTTAGCTGTTTTCCATTCGGGAGTTTGTCAAAATACAGCTCGGAAAATACTGGTTCGGATCTTCTTCCTTAGATCACATGTGCATAGGCATTTGCTCATAACTTTTGATCCTGGACGAATTATGAGGCCCATAATACATCAAATCGAAGGTTTTTTCAAGATACTTTCAATATTATCAGAATTTAGCCGTTTCTCATTCCGGATTTTGTCAAAATACAGCTCGGAAAATACTGGTTCGCATCTTCTTCCTTAGATCACATGTGCATAGACATTTGCTCATAACTTTTGATCCCGGATGAATTATGAGGCCCATAATATATCAAATCGAAGGGTTTTTCGAGATGCTTTTAATACCATCAGAATTTAGCTGTTTCTTATTCGGGAGTTTATCAAAATATAGCCCGGAAAATACAGGTTCACATTTTCTTAAGCGTATCGCTGCCATTTGATACCTTGGGCTCTTTTATGCAAAAATTTTTGGCGGGAACATAGTGGTTTGAGGAGTTTGCGCCGAGTACCTGCAAGGAAGTCCCGGGGTGGTTTGGTACCACCGAGAACCCTCCGTCGATCAAGTTAGCACAAGATCTGAGCTGAGTAACGGCTAAGTGGGATGAAAAAAGCTTTCTTGACCCTTCTGTGATGGGGGTTTATATAGTGGCGGCAGCACGCAGCAGCAGGCGCAAGAACCTCACCGGCAGTTACGCTCCCGACATCACGCCCGCGTAACGAGCGGATCGCTCGTTAATAGGGATCGTGATGGCGTGGAACGTGGGATGTTACCGGCGGAGAATCTGTGCATGACGAGATTTGCGGAGTGGCGGTTACGTCTGTGTGTGGTGGAGTTGGTCGGTCGGAGGAACCGAAGAAGATGGCTGTTTCACCCAATCAGAGCAAAGCTCTGTTCAAAATTCAAATTTTGAAATGAAGCAACGCTTCAGAAGCAGCGCCAAGTGCGCTGCGCCCTAAGTAGCACACCACATGCAATGCACGTATGCACCAGCGCTAAGTACGCTGCGCTCTAAGCAGCGCACCACGTGCAAAGCACGGATGCGCCAATGCTAAGTGCGCTGCACTCTAAGCAGCGCACCACGTGCAAAGCACATGTGTGTTAGCGCTGGAACTAAAAGCTCCCCACCGTCAGATCAAAAATCCAATAATAATGATAAATCATTAAATAATCAGAATAAAATTCTGTTAAGGAAAGATTTCTCAAAATATTTCCAAACAATAAGATTGTGCTCTGTAAATCAGAGCACCGTTGGGTCAATGATCCAATGGTGATTAAAAATCACCAAAACACAGAATAAATTCTGTATGAAAAGATTTACCAATCTTGTTAAAAACAAGAAGATTGTCTTCTGTAAATCAGAAGCTCTCGGATCAAAGATCCAATGATGGGAAATTCCCCAAATCAATTGGAGAAAAGATCTCCTTAACTGATTGAACTGATCAGCTTGCCCTATATAAAGGTCCCATGACTTCAAGTCTCATATAGAGAAAAAAAATAGAAAAATCCCCAATAAGTTTTGAGATATCTCAGAAAGAAGAGCCAAGCTCTCAGAGAAAGAAGATTTTCTTCAAGATAAAAAAAATAATGATGAACAGAAAGATGAAATCATCTCATGATTAAAAAAGAAGAATTCACTTCTTTACAGATCATAGATCTACAAAGACCAAGCTCTTTCATAGAGAGATAAAAAGATCTCATCATAAAAATAAAAAGAAGAATATAATTCTTCTTACAGATCGTAGATCTATAAGACTAAGGTCTTTTACAAAAATAGATCATAGTATCTCATTATAAAGGGGGGAGAATAATTCAATTCTCTTAAGATCAAAGATCCATAAAGGCAAAGCCTTTTACTAAAATAAGAGATTGAAACATCTCCTATAAAATAAGAACTTTGTTCTAAGAACTTTGAGACAAAATCTCTTATAAAAAGAGAATTTAATTCTCACGACGCAAACTGATCTAAGTTGCATAAAAGAATAGCCATGGTGCTCTTAATTTAAAAGCGCTTCAGCGCCCCCACATCTAGCGCAAAGCGCTGCATAGCCTTAGCGCTCTAATCAACAGAAGCGCACTGCGCTTATTATCTGGCGCATAGCGCCAAGCGCGCCACGTGCTCCCCACTTGTGCGCTACTTAAACAGAAGCGCTTTGCGCTCTTTGAACTAGCGCCTTACGCTCATAAGACTGGCGCTTAGTGCTAAGCGCACCGCGTACTCCCCACGTGTGTGCCACTGAACAAATAGCGCTTGCGCTCATAAGACAACGCTCTGCGCTCATAAACTGGCGCAATGCGCCCATCATCTAGCGCTTAGCACCAAGCACAACACGTGTCCCTCATGGGTGCGCTACTCGGTAGAAGCGCACTGCGCTCTTTGACTGGTGCAAAGCGCCAAGCGCACCATGTGTTGCGCTGATAGAACATAAATTGTTCTTTAATAATCCCCAGAGCTATGATGAATGCTCAGCATTCAATAAAATACAAAAATATTGTCAGGATCCAAATCAATGCTCAGCATTGCTAAAAGGGCCAAGCCCAAATAAATGCTCAGCAGCCCAAAATAAATGTTGAACATTTTAACTTGATTGGACTTAGCCCAAGATTGGCTATAAGTTCTCAACTCAGATTAATTGAGCCCATATGCTCATAAATTCTTGATCTTAGTCCCAAATTGGACTACAGATCTCCCAACCAAAATTGGTTCAAGGGTACATCTTTGAACTCCTCTGATATTTATCGTTGTAATCCTTCAACGTCTTTAGAGAGGTGACGGGTCCCAACAACCATACACTTCATAGACTATGACGTCTTTAAACTGGACTGTGGGGTCCTTAAACCCATGGACTATGATGTCCTTAACCTCGGACTGTGGGGTCCTTAAGCCCATGGACTTTGATGTCCTTAACCTCGGACCGAGGTGTCCTTAAACTAACATTGGACCACCATGTACTTAAACTGGTAATCGACCGCAATGTCCCTAAACTAAATAAAGAGCCCAAATGCTCTTTTGTCGGATCTAAACGATCCCGTTAAGTTGATCTTAGTCTAAAAATTAGACTAACGTATTCTTAACAGATGTTTAAGTTGATCTTAGTCTCAAATGAGACTAACGTATCCTTAAACCTAACCCCCAAACCCAAATCTAAGAAAATACGGATTTGAACTACTCCACGCCCTAAGGGCGACAACATAAATTAGTCTCCTTATACAATCCACGGGCAACCAAAAACAAAACAAACGCCCACGACACGAAGTGACCATCTGGAGGAGAAAGTGGTTACCGCGATGCGATAGCGTAATTAACTGCAGGGGCTTGCGCCTGCAGGGAAGAGCGTCCCCAGAATCAAAAAACCCCTCAACGAGGGGGAATCTGACGAAGTCTGCTACATCGGTCACATCCGTTTAAACCTTCGATATATGGTGTCATAAATCAACTTGGCATTTTCGGAGAGGTGGACGGATAGCACCAATTAGCATCTGCCCTCGAAATTTAGGCGAGACAGACTTACGCGGTCGTGTCCCCGTTTTCGGCGGGGAACAGATTCTGGCACGCCCGGTGGGACCTTTTCCTCTTTCCACTCCACACTTCGTGTGTCGTGTTCGCGAACGAATCGCGGTTTGATATAGTTGCCCTTGGATTTGAGGTACTAAGATTTGGTTTTGTTCTCGTGCAGAAAACAGAACATCAATGGCCTCTAACTGCTCCAGCGGCAACTGCAACTCCCGTTCCGCCTCATCTGGAGGTGTAACCTACGGGCCCCAAGCGGCCTCCCTGTTCACGATGCCGGTGGAGCAGGTAACTCAAGCCACTACTGGACTATTCTTTGGGACCATGATCCCACCGATGAGCTTCAATGCCCCAATGCTGTCATAAGAAGCCCCAAAGAAGTCGGTCTTTGATCGACTTACCACTACCGCGGCCCCTCTCAACGGGTCGCCCAAATCCAACGCCTCAGTCTCAGACAGATTGGGCCAAAGCTCGTGTGGGCTCGTGAAGAAGCCTGTGATACCAGAAAGGGTTATCCCTAAGCGGATAGCCATTCCTGCTCATGAAGTTGTCAGGGCGGCTTCTCCTACCAAAGGGTTGGTCTTTACAAGACCGACTGTTTCAGCCCCCATTTCAGGCGAAATCGTCAAGGCTGCTTCCCCTGCTCGGAAGTCTGCCTTCGATAGGTTGGCTATCCCCACTCAGCGGACATCAGTCTTCAATAGGCTGACAATGACAACTTCTGACCAACACAGGGAGTATGGAAAAGCTGATCCAACAGCGGAGGTGATCCCGGCCGCACGACATACTCGACGTCGCCACTGGCGCCGAGTGAGGAAAGCTGGGGGCAATTCCCCCTCTGGACTAACTCCGCCAACTCCAATGGTGGAAGTTGAGGTTGCTGTTCCAACTGGGAACAGCTTTGAACCGCTAAGGAAGGTATGCAAAAACTCTCCGACTGCTGTGATGAAGAAATCTCCTCCACCTATGGAGAATGCCCGAAAGACGAAGCTGGAGCAGCCCCCTTAGCGGCTGTCTTCTAAAATTTACAAAGTTTGGCGACAGGTTCAGGACTCGGTGATTGATCAAGATTACTCTCGCCGACAGAAAAAGGTGAAAGTTCAGCAAGAAGAGGACCATCCTGTCAAGCCATAAAAGGCGACGGCTATTTGGATGCCCACTGCAATGGCCCCCTCAACTTTGACCGCTTTCAAGAGGAGAAGGCCGGAGAAAATCCCTGAGTCTGCGACGAATTGCAAGACCACTGAACCTAAACGCCCTAAGTGTGGGGGCATGATGGTGCACACCGTCTATATGGAATCCGAAAAAGAGGAAAGCCGGGTCATCGACCGCTTACCCGATCGATAACAAAGGCTCAGAAGCAACAGCAGCAAAAACTTTAGGAGATGCTGACTGCAATGGCCGCACTCGCTGGGCCGAAAGAAAATCCAGAGACCTCAGAGCAGCGCCGTGAACAGGAAACTGATGCTTCCTTCGGAGAATGCTTGGGAAGAAGGACAAAGAGGCTGCGGAACAAGCGGCCAATATAAAACAAATGGCCATTTTGTTCCAAGATATGGTGGGCATGATGATCCAGCCGGACCCTCCAGCTGAAGATCCTCCAATAATAATTGAAGATGATAGAGGAGAGACATCAAATCCTCTGCCGGCTCTATCAACAGCCAAGGAGGAGACAATCTCCAAAGCTGCCCTAGATGATTATATCGCTCAGCAGATACGAGTTCACCAGGCGAATGAAGCGGCTGGGAAAATTGTTAAAACTAGATGATCCTATCCGGGTTGGTACGACCTAATAAAGTACCCGCCGGAATACACGATCCCCAAATTCCATGTATACAAGGGAACATGCAATCCCCATCAACATGTCGCTCAGTTCAAGGCTTTCTACGGTAACACTGAAGGGGATGATAAGCTACTGCTTCGCCAATTCGTCGGCAGCTTGGCAGAGACGACGTTCGAATGGTATTCAGAGCTTCCCAACGACTCCGTCAAAACTTTTGCAGAGATGGGGCTACTATTCACCCAACGTATTGCGAGCGCTAGCGAACGCACCCCAATCATAGCATTAATCAATGCCAGGGTGAAGCCAGTAGAGACATAGGTGCAGTATGCGATACGGTGGCGGAATTTGTGGTCGAAGTGCGAGCAGCGCATCGAAGAGGCTCCTGCGGTAGGCATGTTCGTGGGTACTCTAGACCCTCAGGCGACCATATCTCAATTCATGATGTTTTTCAAGCCGACCACTTTCCAGGCCTTGATCGACAAGCTGGCCCAAATGGACCAGATGGGTCATAGACCGTCCTCCTCAAAGACGGATCCTCGGAATGAAAAGGGGAAAGGAAAAGCAACTTTCGTCGCCAATACTCAACAACAGCCGAACAACTTAAAGCCATTTGTTCGCCAAAACAACGTGTGTCCACGCCCATCCCTCGAGGAGAGACTTGGACGTCCTTACTCGTTTCCCCGGGATAAAATAAGGAGACTGTTCGAGCTGACAGTGTGCAACAGACTCATCAATCTGCCGGATCCAAAACGTCCGTTGCAGCCAGGCGATATCAACAATCCTAATTACTGCCCTTACCACCAAGCAGTAAGTTATCCAATCGAAGATTGCTTCGTCTTCAAAGGCTGGATTGAGGACCAATACCAACTGGGCAAATTCACGCTGTCTGAAAACTGGAAGATGAACCCACCACAACCACATGATCCGAAAAAGATGGACATGCCGGGGGCATCGTGTTCATTCATAGAGAAAGCCCCATAGACTGAAAATTCCGTAAACTAGAAACTCGCTTCAAATATGGCAACGGCGGACCGAAACGTCGTTAAACTAACAACGGACCACTACGTCCTAAAACTGGCTGCGGACCGAAACGTCGTTAAACTAACAACGGACCACTGCGTCCTAAAACTGGCTGCGGACCGAAACGTTGTTAAACTAACAATGGACGCTGTGTCCTAAAACTGGCTATTGACCGAAATGTCGTTAAACTACTATCAACCCGCGACATCCTCAGGCAGATGTGGTAAAAAAACCGTACGTCCACAAGCGAGATGGGCACGGATGAAAACCCGAAAGGGCTCCATGAGTAAAAAAACAGCAGGACTACCAGCGAGTTTGTGAAAACCCGAAAGGGCGCAATCTCGTTAAAAGACACTTGCAAAGTCCTTTCGACCCTGTAAGGAGAAACCACCTGCGTGAGAACCTTACGATTCACAAAGGAGAAACACACTTAGGAATCCCTACGATTCCTAAGGAGAAATTACACTTACGAGATCCTCATGACTCGTAAGGAGAATCCCCCTTTGAGACCCTCACGGCTCATAGGGTTCAAAAGCCTTAAGCTACAGGGATCTGAACCTGTTCTTAAGCCATCCCGATCTCCCATACTGTCCTACAAGCGGTTCAATATTGACCCTTGTATATAATCCACGGGCACGAATAAACATTTCCCTAACAAAGTCCCATCAGCGACTAGGGATATGCTCACACGGTGAACCACCCTTGCAAGTCCTCTCAACTTATAAGGAGAAAACACTCTTGTAAGATCCTTACGACTTATAAGAGAACATACACTTAGGAATCCTCACGATTTTTAAGGAGAAAACGCACTTACGAGATCCTCACGACTCGTAGGGAGAAAAACCTTTATGAAACCCTTACGGCTCATGAAATCAAAAGCCTTAGTCGATAGGATCTTAACCCTGTTTGCTAAGCCACCTTTGTTCGACATCGACAAAGGCAAATGATGATTCGCTCCTGGCAATATCCCAGTTGTAGCGATGCTGATGCCGAAATCGGTATCCAATCCAAAACTCACAGCGAAAGTCAGCGAGCCACAAATGCATATGAAATAGCCGAAATGATCAGGCGACTTGCAAAAAGATCAGCAAGTAAAAATGTATGCATACAAAATAGCCGAAATGGTTGGGCAACTCGCAATAAAAAGCAGCGAGTAAATAAAACAAATAGCCGAAATGATTGGGCACCGAGAGAAATAGCCGAAATGATTGGGCGATCGTGACTTTCGCGTTATAAAAGCTGAAATGATAGAGCGTCGCGGAAAGAAAAAATATATACATATGAAGCGAAACTTTTTCCCTACAGGTGAGATCACATTGATCCCTGTATACAATCTAGGGGCGCAAACAAAGAGGGAACTATATCATTCCACCAGACTCCATCAGAAAGAGAGCCAAATCTTAACGGCAATATCTACAACCTAAAAATCAGTAACGGTGATCCTCCTCATTTCAACAGGACTAAGAGGCAACGTCACCAAAACGGAGCCACAGCATAGCCCCTAGTTCCAAATCTCGACGGTTCACAGATAACCTAGAGACCACCTCGACATTCGTCTCGTTACAGCAGATGCAATGTCAACAATGGCGTTCTTTCGCAGTCCAGCAGGATGCAGATGCAACGTTAACGAAAGACCTCACGGTCGAAACAAAGCGGAATGATGGCAAAATCCCAACTCCACCTCAGCATTCGTCTCAATACAGCAGATGAAATGTCAACAACGGCGTTCCTTCGCAGTCCATCAGGATTCAGATGCAACGTCAACGAAAGACCCCCATGGTCGAAACAAAGCGGAGTGACGGCAAAATCCCAGCTCCATCTCAGCATTCGTCTTGTTACACCAGAATCAATGTCAACAACGGCATTCCTTCGCAGTCCAGCAGGATGCAGATACAACGTCAACAAAAGACCTCATGGTCAAAACAAAGCGGAGTGAGGGCAAAATCCCAGCACCACCTCGACGTTCGTCTCGATACAGCAGACGCAACGCCAAAGCAAATGAAGCAAAGGCAATATTTCTAGCTTCAGGGTCTTGACAGTAACTCATATAAAACCTGAAAGACTACTGGAGATCATCCCACACCAGCACGGAGTGGTCACCACCTCGACGTTCGTCTCGATACAGCAGACGAGATGTCACTACAGCGTCCTTCCTCCAACAGGATTCGGACACACCAAAATAAACGAAGCGAAGGCCAAATTCCTAGTTTCAGGATCTTGACGGTAACTCATATAAAACCTGAAAGACTATCAGAGATCATCCTACACCAGCGCGGAGTGGTCACCACCTCAACGTCCGTCTCGATACATCAGACGAGATGTCTCTACAGCATTCTTCCTCCAACAGGATTCAGACACGCCAAAATAAACGAAGTGAAGGCCAAATTCCTACCTTCAGGGTCTTGACGGTAACTTATATAAAACCTGAAAGACTATCGGAGATCATACCACACCAGCACGGGGTGGTCACCACCTCGACGTTCGTTTCGATACAGCAGACGAGATGTCACTACAGCATTCTTCCTCTAACAGGATTCAGACACGCCAAAGCAAACGAAGCAAAGGCTAAATTCCTACCTTCAGGGTCTTGAAGGCAACTCATATAAAACCTAAAAGACTATCGGAGATCATCCCACACCAGTGCGGAGTGGTCACCACCTCGACGTTCGTCTCGATACAGCAGACGAGATGTCACCACAGCGTTCTTCCTCCAGCAGGATTCAGACGCGACAATCAAACAACGGAGCCACGACAAAATCTCTAGTTCCAAATCTCGACGGCTCACCAACAACCTAGAGACAACCACGACATTCGTCTTGATACAGCAGACGCAATGCTAGCAAACGAAGCAAAGGCTAAATTCCTAACTTCAGGGTCTTGATGGTAACTCATATAAAACCTGAAAGACTATCGGAGATCATCCCACACCAGCGCGGAGTAGTTATGACTCATCGAGGCTCCCCAAAATGAGCCTAACCTCAAGTAAAAAGCGGCATGGCAAAATTCCTAACGCTTGCTCTTCCGACGGTCAAACTGCCTAGGAAGATTGCTTAAAGACGTCTTGTCCAGCCCTCGAAGGGATCAGAGACACGACAGTCGCAAGGCTATTCGAACAGCAAGATTGCCTATTGAGGGATACATCAGTCAACGCGACGGTACGACAGGCAAAACCCTAGTACCACAGACCCTAACGGACCTCTGTCGTAAAGAGCAGAAGTTAACTGTGACATTAGGACATTCTTGCGAGAACTTCTCGCTTCGTCTCGACTCGTGAGGAAATTAGTGTTTTTGCGAGAATTTCTCGATTCATCTTGACTTGTAGCGAAAAGCCTTAGGCAATAGGGATAAGGACCTATTTCTTAAGCACTGGGCCCTGCAAGTCAGTCCAAAATGGACTCTTGCATACTATTCACGGACCACACTCTCCAAAGTCGAATCTCGATAAGGAGGGAAACAACCACTTACGAGTCCTCTCGACTTGTAAAAGAGAAATTCTCTTGTGAGATCCTTACGACTCTCAAGAGAAAGCACACTTAGGAATCTTCACGATTCCTAAGGAGAAAATACACCTACGAGATCCTTTCGACTCGTAGGGAGAAAAGTCTTTGTGAGACCCTCACGGCTCATAAAGTTGAAAAGCCTTAGGCAGCAGATCTGAAGCTGCTTCCTAAGCCATCACTACCTCTCGAAGAGTCCAAGATGGAATGCTCTCTATCATCTACAGGTTACGCTTACCGAAGTAACATGCCGGCAACAAAGAAAAGAGAAGAAAGCGGCAGTAAGGAGAATATTTGATTCGCATTCGATTAAACGTTCAAAGCATACCCATTCATGCATGTGCGAAAAGGTTTAGTGCAGAAAATAAACACATGGAAATGGAAAAGCTTGCTATTCATACTTCAGAAAATTCATACATTGAAGAAAACAGTAAACAAAAACATAATTAAAATGTTTACAAAGGCACGACATCAAATCCAGTACATGGATTGAGAAATTCAAAGGTGAAGCCGTCCAAAACTTTTTGGGCCTCTCAGACTATCTTCGTGTGCATCCTTTCACGATCACAAGAATCAGGATCCCCACTGATGTCCTCCACCCTTCGATAGGCAGCGAGTATTGCCGCCTGCTGAAAAACTTGATGCAGGATATCAACAAGGTTGTCTCGCCTTTTCTTTGAGATTAAGCTCATCAGATACACCGAGTGCACCTTATCTTCGGCGTCGTCCAACGCCTTAAGCGGCATGCCGGCATAAAATAGAGGAAGTGCTCCCCAGATCGCTCCCACAATAAGCTTCAAGAGAGAGGAACGACGAGGAAGCAGTCGACCATTGTATGTATCAAAGCGATCCATAATTTCAGCACACTGGGCGTTTGTGAATTCTTGGTTTTGGGAACAGCCGAGTGCGCGAATGTCTCCATGAGAAATAATCTCGACGAGATCATACATATGAGCGTCCATAACGTCTGAAAAGGAAAATCAGTGGGAGTTAGTGGACAGACTGATTAAGAAAAAGCTTACTGAAACAGACACGGGATTTAAAACAACTCTTGATATCCCCAAGGAGGAAATAAGTGCTAATTAAATCACCCAATGTATTTAATTCTGTTCAATTAAGAAAGGAAACCTAAAAAGGAGTTCGCATTGAATAAAAAGATTCCTCGGGCCCGGGAGTAAACCACCTCTTGAGAGCTGTGCTCTATGTCAGAGTGACATCTGTCAACTCTGGGAATAGGAATAAAATTCCTCAAGAAAATTCTAAGAGCCTTGCTCTGAAAAAATGATGGAATAACCCATCAAAGAACTTAAAGTAAAGTTTTAATGGAATAAAATTCCAAGATCTTCAAGATCTATGAACAAACTCTGAAAGTTCTTCATAAGAGATTAACAAATCTCCGTTATTCAAGAGAGCAAAGCTCTGTTAATGGGTAAAACCCTAATAACATTTTAGATCTAAGATCTATGAAGAGAAAAACTCTGTTAATGGGTAAGCCCTAAAAACATTTTGAGATCTATGATCTAAAGAAGAGCAAAGCTCTATTGATAAGGTTCAAATATTACCAAAAAATTTGGCAGAGTTTTGACTCTTGAAGGTTTTTAAAATGAAGAGCTATGCTATGAAAGAGAATAAAAATTCTCAGAAAACAAAGTTGAAGATGAACAGAAATTATCTCAAGAGCCAAGGGTCCTATTTATAGGCACTGAGATGCCGTTTCAACTTTTGAGTTAATCCAAGGGCGCAGATGCTGCTACCGCTGCACACACGTGTGGGCCACGTGAGCCCAATGATGGGGGGGAGGGTGTTCCCCTCCGAATGGCGGCCAAGACATGGAAGTCTTGCCTGAGATTCGGGGCAGATGCTATTTGGTTTTATCCGTCCACTTCTCCGAAAATGCCAAGTTGATTTATGACACCGTGTATCGGAGGTTTAGACGGATGCGGCCGATGTAGCAGATTTCGTCAGATTCCCCCTCACTTGAGGGGTTTTTGATTGTGGGGACGCTCTTCCCTGCAGGCGCAAGCCCTTGCAGTTAATTACGCTACCGCATCGCTGTAACAACTTTCTCCTTCTCCAGAATTTCACTTCGTGTCGTGGGTGTTTGTTTTGCTTGTGGTTGCCCGTTGATTGTATACGGAGACCAATTTATGTTGCCGCCCGTAGGACGCGGATTAGTCCAAATCCGTATTTTCTTAGATTTGAGTTTGAGGTTTTGGTTTAAGAATACGTTAGCCATATTTGAGGCTAAGATCAACTTAAACGTTTGTTAAGGATACGTTAGTCCAATTTGAGACTAAGATCAACTTAACGGGATCGTTTGGATCCGACAAAAGAGCATTTAGGGGCTCTATTGTTCCAGTTTAGGAACATAGTGGTCCATTGAATGTATGGCCGTCAGGACCCATCACCTCTCTGACGACGTTGAAGGATTACAACGACGGATATCAGAGGAGTTCAAAGATGTACCCTTAAACCAAAGTTGGTTAGGAGATCTATAGTCCAATTTGGGACTAAAGTCTGTTTGAGGGTTTAAAGATACGTTAGCCCTATTTGAGACTAAGATCAACTTAAACATTTGTTAAGGATACGTTATTCTAATTTGAGACTAAGATCAACTTAACGGGATCGTTTAGATCCGACAAAAGAGCATTTGGGCTCTATTGTTCCAGTTTAGGGACATAGTGGTCCATTTAATGTATGGCCGTCGGGACCCGTCACCTCTCTGACGACGTTGAAGGATTACAACGACAGATGTCAGAGGAGTTCAGAGATGTACCCTTGAACCAAAATTGGTTGAGAGATCTATAATCCAATTTGGGACTAAAGTCTGTTTTGAAAGTTTTGGTTTAAGGATGCGTTAGTCATATTTGAGGCTAAGATCAACTTAAACGTTTGTTAAGGATACGTTAGCCTAATTTGAGACTAAGATCAACTTAACAGGATCATTTAGATCCGACAAAAGAGCATTTGGGCTCTATTGTTCCAGTTTAGGGACATGGTGGTCCATTGCCAGTTTAGGGACATGGTGGTCCATGTTCCAGTTTAGGGACATGGTGGTCCATGTTCCAGTTTAGGGACATGGGGGTCCATTGGTAGTTTAAGGACATTGCGGTCCATTGCTAGTTTAGGGACATGGTCGTCCATGTTCCCAATGTGTGGTTGTCGGGACCCATCACCTCTTTGACGACGTTGAAAGAGTACAAAGACAGGTGTCAAAGGAGTTCAGAGATGTATCCTTGAACCAAGTGTAAATTGATTTAAGAGAGCAGCCATGCTCAGTCAATTTAATTTGAGGACTTACGGCCATGATTGGGCTAAGTCCAGTTGAGAATATTCAACGTTTTTATCTTTGGCCTATTAGGCCTGTGCTAGGGCTTTGCCCCTGTTTAATAATGCACTGCATTTTCTTTTGGCCTGCTAAGCCTTTTTGATTTGGGCTCTGCAGAGCATTTATTTGGTTCATTGGGCCTCTTAATTGGGTTATGCCCTTTAATAATGCGCTGTATTAATTAGTCTGACAGAGCGCCACGTGGCTTGTCAGGCGCTTTGCGCCAATTGAGGAGCGCAAGGCGCAAACTCATGTGGGGGTGACACGTGTCACACTCTGATGAGCGCAAGCACAGTGTGCTGCGATAGTGCACTGCGCTGTTGCGCCGCTGACACTTGGCGCACTTTGGTGAGTTGCGCCAATGGGAGCAGTGCTCTGTTTTTAGAAACGCACAACGCGGATTATTATGGGGCTGACACGTGGCGCTCTCTGGTGGCTTGCGCCAACTCGAGAGCGCAACAGTGCAGATTTTGCAAGTGCAGGGCACTGTTTTATTATTTTGATCAATTTTAGATCAAAGAAAACAAATTTTCTTGTTTTCAAAGAACCAGTGGTTCATCAAAAGGCAATGTCTTTATTATTATTATATTTTTATTGAAGATCTTTGATCTTGTTCTTAGATCAATGATCTTTTTAGAAGAAATTCTTCTTTATTCAGAGGTTTTTACCTTTTCTTTTTCTGAGCTCTTCTCAAAATTTTCTTTAGAGGAGTTTTCTGTTTTTTCTCTCTGTGTTGATGTTTTTTATTTTGATCTCGAGGTTGATGATTTTTGAATTGGGGTCTAGGGGCTTTTATATAGTGCCCATTAATTTGTTAAATTTGTTAAAAAGATCATTCTCTGAGTGATTTGGGGAATTTTCCCCACCGTTGGATTTTGATCCAAGGGCTTCTGTTTTATAGAAGACAATCTTCTTGTTTTAACAAGAACAGAAAGATTTTACTGGAATTTTAATTCTGTTTGGCGCAAACGCCCCAGCGCTTGACACGTGTAGCGCAGCGCAACCGCGCTGACACGTGTCGCGCAGTGCAGAGCGCAGCGCATCTGCGCTGCCACGTGTCACGCAGCGCAGAGTGCAAGTCAGCTGAACCGTTACTTCTTTATTAAAATTTGAATTTTATTTGAAAACAAAGCTTTGCTCTGATTGGGAAAGCAGAAGCGTTGCTTCATCTCCCGTCTTGGAATTTGAACAGAGGTTTGCTCTGATTGGGGTAAACAAATGCCCCCCCACCGTTGCGCTTACATGACCCTCCAAACGTGAGCGTAGCGGTGGCAGAATTCCAACCGTCGCGGCAACTCTTGGAAGTTAAAAGGGCTCTTCAATGCCTATAAATAGGACCTTTGGTCCCTTAGATGATTTTCATTTTCAAAATTTTACTTTCAGAATTCAGAGCCCTGCTCTTTATTTTCAAGAACTTCAAGAGTTAAACTCTTAAAACTTTTAGGTGAAAATTTTAATTTAAATTAAATTAAATTAAATTAATTTTCATTGACAGAGCCTTACTCTCAATAGATCCCTGATCTAAAGGAAACCCATTTACGGTTTCACTTAGCAGAGTTTTGCTCTATAGGTCCAAAGGGATCTAAAGAGAACTAAAGAGAACCCTGTTAGGATTCCATCAATAGAGTTCTGCTCTCTGAAAGATTTTTTCTTGTATATTCTTGGTTCACCAATGGAGCTTTGCTCCCTCCAAATCATATAGAAGAACTTTTAAGAGTTCTTCATAGATCCTGGTGGTTAGAGATGACGTTCTATTTTTTTAATGAATTATACTGTCTTGCTTAGTCAGGCCGTCTGCTAATTTTGTTAGGTTTCCTTTACAGAAGTAATGGATGCCCACATGTACGACCTTGACGAGATCATTTCTTACGGAGACATCCGCCGACTCGGCCGTTCTCAGAATCGAGAATTTACCAACGCTGAGTGTGCCGAGATCATGAGTCGTTTCGACGCGTACAACGGTCAACTGCTTCCTCGGCGCTCCCCTCTGTTGAAACTTATTGTGGGAGACATCTGGATAGCGCTTCCCCTATTCTTTACCGGCGTGCCGCTTAGAGCATTGGACGCCGCCGAGGACAAGGTGCACTCAGTGTACCTGATGAACTTAATCTCGAAAAGACGGCGAGACAATCTTATCGATCTCTTGCACGAAGCCTTTCAACAGTCCGCCATTCTTGCTGCTTATCGGAGGGTGGAGGACATCAGTGGGGATCCCGACGCCCGTGCTCGTGAAAGGAAGCACACCAGGATGGTTCGCCAAGCTTGGAAAGTCTTGGACAAGGTCACTTTCGAGTTCCTTAATCCCTGTCCAGGATCCGAGGTTTTGCCATTGTAATGATCCGGACAATGTCTTTGTTTATTTCTTTATGATTGTAAGAACCCTTTGCCATATGAATAAATTTTTTTTTTATTTCAGCTTGTCTTATTTCTCGTTCTGAGTCTTTTGCATATGCATGAATGGATGTGTCTCGAACGATTGATCAGATGCAAATCGGATGTTCTTTCCGTCGCTTTCTTCTTTCTTTTATTGCCAACATGTTACTTTAGTAAACATGGTCGATGGATGATAGAGCGAGCATTCTGTATTGGCTCCTTCAAGAGATAATGAGGGCTTAGGACGCAGGTTCAGATCTGCTGCCTAAGACTTTTCAACTTTATGAGCCGTAAGGGTCTCATAAAGACTTTTCTCCCTACGGATCGAGAGGATCTCGTAGGTGTATTTTCTCTTATAAATCATAAGGATCTCATAAGGGAATTTTCCCTCTCACGAATCGAGAGGACTCGTAAGCGGTTGTTTCCCTCCTTGTCGAGATTCGACTTTGGAGAGTGAGACCCGTGGATAGTATGCAAGAGACCGTTTTGGACCGACTTGCAGGGTCCCAGTGCTTAGGAAACATGTTTCTTTTATGCCCACTGCCTAAGACTTTATCTCACGAGTCGAGCCGCATCGAGAAGTTCTCGCAAAGACATCAATTTCTTCACAAGTCGAGACAAATCGAGCATTTCTCGCAAGAATATCCTAACGTCATAGTTAACCTCTGCTCTTTACGACAGAAGTCCGTTAGGGTCTGTGGTACTTAGGGTTTTGGCCGTCGTACCGTCACATAAGCTGATATATTCCTCGATAGGCAATCGTGTTGTTCGAGTAGCCCTGCGACTGCCGTGTCTCTGATCCCTTCGGGGGCTGGACAAGACGTCTTCAAGCAATCCTTCTTGGCAGTTTGACCGTCGGAAGAGCAAGCGTTAGGTATTTTGCCATACCGCTTTTTACTTGAGGTTAGGCTCATTTTAGAGAGCCCCGATGAGTCATAACCACTCCGCGCTAGTGTGGGATGATCTCAGATAGTCTTTCAGGTTTTATGTGAGTTGCCGTCAAGACCCTAAAGCTAGGAATTTGGCCTTTGCTTCGTTTGCTGGCATTGCGTCTGCTGTATCGAGACGAATGTCGCGGTTATCTCTAGGTTGCTGGTGAACCGTCGAGGTTTGGAACTAGGGATTTTGCTGTGGCTCCGTTAGTTTGATGATCGCGTCTGAACCCTGTTGGAGGAAAGACGCTGGGGTGACAACTCGTCTGCTGTATCGAGACAACGTCGCGGTTGTCTCTAGGTTGCTGGTGAACCGTCGAGATTTGGAACTAGGGATTTTGCCGTGGCTCCGTTTGTTTGATGATCGCGTCTGAACCCTGCTGGAGGAAAGACGCTGGGGTGACAACTCGTCTGCTGTATCGAGACGAACGTCGCGGTTTTCTCTAGGTTGCTGGTGAACCGTCGAGGTTTGGAACTAGGGATTTTGCCGTGTCTCCATTTGTTTGATGGTCGCGTCTAAACTCTGCTAGAGGAAGAACGCTGGGGTGACAACTCGTCTACTGTATCGAGACGAACGTCGCGGTTGTCTCTAGGTTGCTGGTGAACCGTCGAGATTTGGAACTAAGGATTTTCCGTGGCTCCATTTGTTTGATGATGTTGCGTCTGTTGTGTCGAGACGAACGTCGAAGTGGTGACCATTTCGCGCTGGTGTAAGATGATCTCCAGTTGTCTTTCAGGTTTTATATGACTTGCCGTTAAGACCTCGAAACTAGGAATTTGGCTTTCGCTTCGTTTGCTGGCATTGCGTCTGCTCTATTGAGACGAATGTCGCGATTGTCTCTAGGTTGTTAATGAACCGTCGAGGTTTGGAACTAGGGATTTTGTCGTGGCTCCGTTGTTTGATGATGTTGCGTCTGAATCCTGTTGGAAGAAGAACGCTGAGGTGACATCTCGTCTGCTGTATCAAGACGAATGCTGAGGTGGAGCTGGGATTTTGCCGTCACTCCGCTTTACTGACCATGGGGTCTTTTGTTGACTTTGCATCTATATCCTGCTGGATTGCGAAGGAACGCCGTTTTTGACATTGCGTCTGCTGTAACGAGACGAACATCGAAGTGGTGACCATTCCGCACTGGCGTGGGATGATCTCCAGTTGTCTTTCAGGCTTTATATGACTCGCCGTTAAGACCTTGAAGGTAGGAATTTGGCCTTCGCTTCATTTGCTTCGTTTGTTGACAATGTGTCTGCAATATTGCGACAGATGTCGAGATTGTCTCTAGGTTGTCTATGAACCGTCGAGATTTGGCTTCACTTTCTGATGAAGCCTGTTGGGAAGGTGTGGTTCTCTATTTGTTTGTGCCCTTGGATTGTATACAGGGATCAATGTGATCTCACCTGTAGGGCAAAAGTTTCATTCATCATTTTTTTTTATTATTTTATTTCCGTGATGCTCTATCATTTCAGCTTTTATATCGCGGAGGTCGCGATTGCCCAATCATTTTGGCTATTTTTCGCGGTGCCCAATCATTTCAGCTGTTTTATTTTTTTATTTTTTTATACTCGCTGTTTTTTATTGCGAGCTGCCCAATCATTTCAGCTGTTTTTGTATGCATATATTTTTACTTGCTGATTTCGTTGCAAGTTGCCCCATCATTTCGGCTATTTCATATGCATTTTTGGCTCGCTGATTTTTTTTATCGCGAGTGTGGAACTTGGAATCTGATGCCAATCTTAGCATCAGCATCGCTATGACTGGAATATTGCCAGGAGCGAATCATCATTTGCCATGACAGGACTTGGAATTTGATACCGGTTTAGGCATCAGCATCGCTACAACTGGGATATTGCAAGGAGCGAATCATCACTTGCCTCTGTTGATGTCGAACAAAGGTGGCTTAGCAAACAGGGTTAGGATTCTGTCGACTAAGGCTTTTGACTTCATGAGCCGTAAGGGTCTCACAAAGGTATTTCTCCCTACAAGTCGTGAGGATCTCGTAGGTGTGTTTTCTCCTTAGGGATCGTGAGGATTCCTAAGTGCATGTCCCTCTGTAAGTCATAAGGATCTTACAAAAGGGTTTTCTCCTTATAAGTCGAGAGGACTTACAAGGATTGTTCACCATATGGACATATCCCCAGTCATGGGTGGGACTTGGTTAGGGAAATATTTGTTCACGCCCGTGGATTGTATACAAAGGCCAGTGTTGGACCACTTGTAGGGAAAAATCGAAGGTTGTGGGGGTTGCTTAAGCACAGGTTTAGGTATCTGTAATTTAAGACTTTCAAATCTTATGAGCCATGAGGGTCCCATAAGAGAGTTCTCCTTACGAGTCGTGAGGATCTCGCAAGTGTATTTTCTCCTTAGGAATCGTGGGGATCCCTAAGTGTGTTGCTCCCTTGTGAGTTGTAAGGATTTCACGCGGGTGGTTTCTCCTTACAAGGTTGAGAGGACCCTGTAAGTGTCTTTTCACGAGGTTGCGCCCTTTCGGGTTTTCACCAACACTTGCCGGTAGCCCTACCGTTTTTTTATATTTTTTTTATATATTTTTTTTAAACGAGGTCGCGCCCTTTCGGGTTTTCACGAACACTCGCCGGTAGCCATACCGTTTTTACTCACGGAGCCGTTTCGGGTTTTCATCCGTGCCCATTTCGCTTATGGACATACTTTTTTTTTGTTGTTGTCAGCCTGAGGATACTGCTGTAGTAGTTTAAGGACGTTTCGGTCTTCAGCTAGTTTTAGGACGTAGTGGTCCGTCATTAGTTTAAGGACGTTTCGGTCCATTATCCAGTTTTAGGACGTAGTGGTCCACTGTCGCCGTATTTGAGGCGAATTTCTAGTTTACTGACTTTTCAGTCTATGGGGCTTTCCCTATGAATGAGCATGATGCCCCCGGCATATCCATCTTTCTTGGAGCATGTAGTTGTAGCGGGCTCACCTTCCAGTTTTCGGACAACGCGAACTCGCTCTGTTGGTATTGGTCTTCAACCCAGTTTTCGAAGACGTAACAGTTTTCGATCAGATGGCCCAATACTTGGTGGTAAGGGCAATAATTAGAACTGTTGACATCATCCAGTTGTAGTTGGTGTTTTGGCTCCGGTAGAGTGATAAGCCTGTTATGCACTGCCACTTCGAACATCCTCCTTGTTTCATCCTGGGGAAATGAGTAAGGACGTCTTAGCCTTTCCTCCAGGGATATGCGCGGACGCATATTGTTTTGACGAACAACCGGTCTAGGGCCACTCGACTGTTGTTGAGTGTTGGCGACGAAGGTCATTTTCCCCTTTCCTTTATCCTTTTTGCTCGATCCTTTGTTTGCGGGGCCGAGATTTTTTTCGAGTAGCGGGCGATTGCACGGCTGAATGTTCTCGCAATTCCTCAATTCTTTCATTTTTGAAATGGATTCCTTGAGGAGAGGGTTGAGGGCAGCTTCTTTGTCAGAGTCGCTTCCAAAGGTAATAGTTTGCGATCCCTTTGAGTCGGCTATGTGACAGTCGGCGGCGGCTCTTCTGTGCTCATCTATCGCATTTTTCTGATGTCTACGAGTTTCACGCTTTGTCCTGTTGAAGTGTTGCTTTTGAGCGACATATCCTTGCCACCAACACTTAAAGGAGTCGCAGTCTTCGGTAGGGTGTATGATTTTCTGATGATATAAGCAGAAGTTAGGATGCATCTCTACTCCGTCGAGAGTGTTTTCTTCAGAGGGCGGTAGCTTCATTCCCATTGATATGGCTTTAGCGAACCTTTTCCTCGTCTTGAATTTGTTTTTATCCGCAGCGGATGTCTTTTGATTTGACGGGAGTGCCTGGGCTCTTTCGTCTAATCGCCGGGGTTTGGCTCCTTCCAGTATGGCCATTTCACGCTCTTGATTGGCTTTAACTTTCAGACGAATCTCATTCAGGAAGGTATCGATCATCTCGTCTGACGGCTGCAGAATTTATGGTTCAGGGTCCGCCCTCTATTTCTCGACGCAAGGAGCCTCTTTATCGTCTATCAATGAGTGAGAGATCACATGACAACTCGCTATGTAGTCTTCGGGTTCATCTGATGAGTCTTCTCCATCGTTTTCGTCCTCAACAAAAGAACAAGTTGCCCCCGGCGTGTCCGTCTTCTTTGGAGTGTGCGGTTGTGGTGGGTTTACCTTCCACTTTTCAGACAGCGCAAACTTGCCTTGTAGGTAATGATCCTCGATCCATCCCTTAAAGACGAAACCGTTCTAGATCGGGTGACTTACCGTTTGATGGTAAGGGCAGTAATTAGGATTGTTGAGATCGCCTGGCTGCAACGGACGTTTCGGACTCGGCAGATTGATGAGTCCGTTGCGCGTGGCCAGCTCGAACAATTTTCTCGTTTTATTTTGAGGAAACGAGTAAGGACGTCCCAGTCTCTCCTCGAGGGATGGGCATGGACGCACGTTGTTTTGGCGAACAACCGGCTTTAAGTTGCTCGGCCGTTGCTGAGTATTAGCGACGAGAGTTGCTTTCCCTTTCCCCTTCTCATTTCGAGAGTCCGGTTTTGGAGGAGACGGTCTATGGCCCATCTGGTCCATTTGGGCTAATTTGTCGATCAAGGCCTGGAAGGTGGTCGGCCTGAAGAACATCATGAATTGCGAGATGGTCGCTTGCGGATCAAGAGTGCCCACGAACATGCCTACCGCAGGTGCTTCTTCGATGCGTTGTTCGCATTTCGACCATAGATTCCGCCATCGTGTTGCGTATTGGGCCCACGTTTCGCCTGACCTTATCCTGGCATTGATCAGTGCTGTTATCGGGGTGCGTTCACTAGCACTCGCGAATTTTTGTGTAAACAGTAGCTCCATCTCCGCAAATGTTTTGACAGAGTCGTTAGGTAGCTCTGAATACCATTCAAAGGCTGTTTCCGCTAAGCTGCCGACGAACTGGCGAAGCAACAGTTTGTCGTCGCCTCCCGTGTTGCCGCATCAGGCCCTGAATTGAGCGACATGCTGATGTGGATTCCCTGTCCCTTTATATACATGGAACTTAGGGATCGTATATCCCGGCGGGTAACTGATTTGGTCATACTGGCTCAGGTACGGTCGCCCAGTTTTGACAACTTGGCTGGCCGCTTCACTCGCCTGATGAGCTCGTATTCACCGGGCTATATAGTCATCCAGTGCGGCTTTGGAAATGGTTTCCTCCTTTGCTGGTGAAAGGGCCGGAGGAGGATTAGAGGTTTCCCCTCCATCGTCCCCAACAATGATTGGAGGGTCATCAGCTGGAGGGTCCGGCTGTAACATCATCCCTACCATATCTTGGAAGAGGAGCGCCATTTATTTTATGTTGGCCGCTTGTTCTGCGGCTTCTTTGTCCTTCTTTTCAAGGACTCTGCATAGGAAGTCAGCGTCGGTTTCTTGTTCATGACGCTGTTCTGACGATGACTCCGAGCTTTCTTTTAGCCCGGTGAGTGTGGCCATTTGCGTCAGCATTTCTTGAAGCTTCTGCTGCTGTTCCTGAGCTTTGGTCATGGATCGGGTGAGTGGTCGGTGACCCGTCGAACCGCGGCTATCCTCCTTTTCGGAAGCCATATAAACGGTGTGCACCACTATGCCCCCAGACTTGGGGCGTTTGTGCTCAGCGCTTTTACGGTTCGCCATGTTCACAGGGGCTTTTTGCGGCCTCCTTTTCTTTTGAGTGATTGATGTTGAGGGAGCCGTTGTAGTGGGCACCCAGCCAACTGTTGCTTTTTCTGGCTTGGCAGAGCAGTACTTCTCCCGCCGAACTTTCATCTTTTTCTGTCGGCGGAGATAGTCTTGATCCATCACGGAGTCCTAGACTTGACGCCAGACCTTGTAAATCTTAGAGGACAGCCGTTGAGGGGGCTGCTCCAGCTTCTTCTCTGCAGTATTCTTCACAGGTGAGGAAGTTCTCTTCAGCTCTGCAGTAGGAGCGTTTCTGCACACCTTGTTGAGCAGTTCAAAACTGTTCTCGGTTGGAACAGCAGCTTTGATTTCCACCATCGGAGCCGGCAGAGTTATCCCAGAGGGGGAGTTGCCCCATCCTTCCTTACCCGGCGCCAGTGACGACGGCGAGCATGTCGAGCAATTGGAGTTGGTTTAGCCGTAGGGGTGACTTCATCATGCCCCCTGCTTTGAGGAGAGACCGTTATTGGTGCTAACCTGTCGAAGACTGACACCCGTTGAGAAGCAATATCTAATCTGTCAAAGATAGACCTCTGGGCAGCTTTGATGACCTCGCCTGGAGCAGCAACCGGAATGGCCAGCCTTGTAAAAACTGACTTCTTAGAAGGAGGAGCCTTTCCAATGATTTCGTCTGCTTGAGCCAGGATGGCTATCCGCTTTGGGATGACATCTTCGGGTATCGTGGGCTTGTAGACGTTCTGGCCCAGTCTGTTGAAAACTGAGGTATTGAAGTTGGGCGACCCATTGAGAGGGCCCGCGGTAGTTATAAGCCGATCAAAGACCGACTTCTTCGGAGCTTCTTGCGATGGTAATGGGGCATTGAAGCTAATCGGTGGGAGCATGGTCCCGAAGAATAATCCAGTGGTGGCTTGAGTTACTTGCTCCACTGGCATCTTGAAAAGGGAGGCCGCTTGGGGCCCATAAGTCACTCCTCCAGCAAGGACAGAGCGAGAGTTGCAGTTGCAGGCAGTGCAGTTTGAAGCCATTGATCTTCTGTTTTCTGCACGGAGCAAGACACCAAATCTTAGTACCTCGAATTCACAGGCAATCACAGCAAACCGCGATTCGTTCGCGAACACAACACACGAAGTGTGGAGTGGAAAGAGGAAAAGGTCCCACCGGGCGTGCCAGAATCTGTTCCCCTCCGAACGGCGGCCAAGACATGGACGTCTTGCCTGAGATTCGGGGCAGATGCTATTTGGTTTTATCCGTCCACCTCTCCGAAGATGCCAAGTTGATTTATGGCACCGTGTATCGGAGGTTTAGACGGATGCATGTAGTAAACTTCGTCAGATTCCCCCTCGCTTGAGGGGTTTTTGATTGTGGGGACGCTCTTCCCTGCAGGCGCAAGCCCCTGCAGTTAATTACGCTACCACATTGCGGTAACAACTTTCTCCTTCTCCAGAATTTCACTTCGTGTCGTGGGTGTTTGTTTTGTTTGTGGATGCCCGTGGATTGTATACGGAGACCAATTTATGTTGCCGCCCGTAGGACGTGGATTAGTCCAAATCCGTATTTTCTTAGATTTGGGTTTGGGGTTTTGGTTTAAGGATACGTTAGCCATATTTGAGGTTAAGATCAACTTAAACGTTTGTTAAGGATACGTTAGTCCAATTTGAGACAAGATCAACTTAACGGGATCGTTTGGATCCGACAAAAGAGCATTTAGGGGCTCTATTATTCCAGTTTAGGAACATAGTGGTCTATTGAATGTATGGCCGTCGGGACCCGTCACCTCTCTGACGACATTGAAGGATTACAACGACAGATATCAGAGGAGTTCAGAGATGTACCCTTGAACCAAAGTTGGTTAGGAGATCTATAGTCCAATTTGGGACTAAAGTCTGTTTGAGGGTTTAAAGATACGTTAGCCCTATTTGAGGCTAAGATCAACTTAAACATTTGTTAAGGATACATTAGTCTAATTTGAGACTAAGATCAACTTAACGGGATCGTTTAGATCCGACAAAAGAGCATTTGGGCTCTATTGTTCCAGTTTAGGGACATAGTGGTCCATTTAAAGTATGGCCGTCGGGACCCGTCACCTCTCTGACGACGTTGAAGGATTACAACGACAGATGTCAGAGGAGTTCAGAGATGTACCCTTGAACCAAAGTTGGTTGAGAGATCTATAATCCAATTTGGGACTAAAGTCTGTTTTGAAAGTTTTGGTTTAAGGATGCGTTAGCCATATTTGAGGCTAAGATCAACTTAAACATTTGTTAAGGATACGTTAGCCTAATTTGAGACTAAGATCAACTTAACAGGATCATTTAGATCCGACAAAAGAGCAATTGGGCTCTATTGTTCTAGTTTAGGGACATAGTGGTCCACTGCCAGTTTAGGGACATGGTGGTCCATTGCCAGTTTAGGGACATGGTGATCCATGTTCCAGTTTAGGGACATGGGGGTCCATTGGTAGTTTAAGGACATTGCGGTCCATTGCCAGTTTAGGGACATGGTGGTCCATGTTCCCAATGTGTGGTTGTCGGGACCCATCACCTCTCTGACGACGTTGAAAGATTACAACGACAGGTGTCAGAGGAGTTCAGAGATGTACCCTTGAACCAAGTGTAAATTGATTTAAGAGAGCAGCCATGCTCAGTCAATTTAATTTGAAGACTTACGGCCATGATTGGGCTAAGTCCAGTTGAGAATATTCAACATTTTTATCTTTGGCCTATTAGGCCTGTGCTAGGGCTTTGCCCCCGTTTAATAATGCATTGCATTTTCTTTTGGCCTGCTAAGCCTTTTTGATTTGGGCTCTGCAGAGCATTTATTTGGTTCATTGGGCCTCTTAATTGAGCTATGCCCTTTAATAATACGCTGCATTAATTAGTCTGACAGAGCGCCACGTGGCTTGTCAGGAGCTTTGCGCCAATTGAGGAGCGCAAGGCGCAAACTCATGTGGGGGTGACACGTGTCACGCTCTGATGAGCGCAAGCGCAATGTGCTGCGATAGTGCGCTGCGCTGTTGCACTGCTGACACGTGGCGCGCTTTGGTGAGTTGCGCAAATGAGAGCAGTGCTTTGTTTTTAGAAGCGCATAGCGCAGATCATTATGGTGCTGACACGTGGCGCTCTCTGGTGGCTTGCGCCAACCCGAGAGCGCAACAGTGCAGATTTTGCAAGTGCAGGGCACTGTTTTATTATTTTGATCAATTTTAGATCAAAGAAAACAAATTTTCTTGTTTTCAAAGAACCAGTGGTTCATCAAAAGGCAATGCCTTTATTATTATTATATTTTTATTGAAGATCTTTGATCTTGTTCTTAGATCAATGATCTTTTTAGAAGAAATTCTTTTTTATTTAGGGGTTTTTACCTTTTCTTTTTCTGAGCTCTTCTCAAAATTTTCTTTAGAGGAGTTCTCTGTTTTTTCTCTCTGTGTTGATGTTTTTGATTTTGATCTCGATGTTGATGATTTTTGAATTGGGGTCTAGGGGCCTTTATATAGTGCCCATTAATTTGTTAAATTTGTTAAAAAGATCATTCTCTGAGTGATTTGGGGAATTTTCCCCACCGTTGGATCTTTGATCCAAGAGCTTCTGTTTTAGAGAAGACAATCTTCTTATTTTAACAAGAACAGAAAGATCTTACTGGAATTTTAATTCTATTTGGCGCAAACGCCCCAGCGCTTGCTACGTGTCGCGCAGCGCAGAGCGCAGCGCAACCACGCTAGCGCAACCGCGCTGCCACGTATCGCACAGCGCAGCGCAACTGCGCTGCCATGTGTCGCGTAGCGCAGAGCGCAAGTCAGCTGAAGCGTTGCTTCTTTATTAAAATTTGAATTTTATTTGAAAACAAAGATTTGCTCTGATTGGGGAAGCAGAAGCGTTGCTTCATCTCCCGTCTTGGAATTTGAACAGAGCTTTGCTCTGATTAGGGTAAACAGGGGGCATTTGTTTCCCCCAATCAGAGCAAAACTCTGTTCAAAAGTCAAATTTTGAAATGAAGTAACGCTTCAGAAGCAGCGCCAAGTGCGCTGCGTCCTAAGCAGCGCACCACGTGCAAAGCACGAGTGCGCTAGCGCTAAGTGCGCTGCGCTCTAAGCAGCGCACCACGGGTGCGCTAATGCTGGAACTAAAAACTCCCACCGTCAGATCAAAGATCCAATAATAATGATAAATCATTAATTAATCAGAATTAAATTTTGTTAAGGAAAGATTCCTCAAAATCTTTCCAAACAACAAGATTGTGCTCTGTAAATCAGAGCACCGTTGGATCAATGATCCAATGGTGATTAAAAATCACCAAAACACAGAATAAATTCTGTATGAAAAGATTTACCAATCTTGTTAAAAACAAGAAAATTGCCTTCTGTAAATCAGATGCCCTCGGATCAAAGATCCAACGATGGGAAATTCCCCAAATCAATTGGAGAAAAGATCTCCTTAACTGATTGAACTGATCAGCTTGCCCTATATAAAGGCCCCAAGACTTCAAGTCTCATAGAGAGAAAAAAATAGAAAAACCCCCTATAAGCTTTGAGAGATCTCAGAAAGAAGAGCCAAGCTCTCAGAGAAAGAAGATTTTCTTTAAGATAAAAAAATAATGATGAACAGAGAGATGAAATCATCTCATGATTAAAAAAGAAGAATTCACTTCTTTACAGATCATAGATCTACAAAGACCAAGGTCTTTCACAAAGAGATAAAAAGATCTCATCACAAAAATAAAAAGAAGAACATAATTCTTCTCACAGATCGTAAATCTATAAGACTAAGGTCTTTTACAAAAAGAGATCATAATATCTTATTATAAAGGGGGAGGGGGAGGGGGGAGGGAATAATTCAATTCTGTTAGGATCAAAGATCCATAAAGGCAAAGCCTTTCAATAAAATAAGAGATTGAAACATCTCCTATAAAATAAGAATTTTGAGACAAACTCTCTTATAAAAAGAGAATTTAATTCTTACGGTGCAAACTGATCTAAGTTGCATAAAAGAAGAGCCATGGCGCTCTTAATTTAAAAGCGCTTCAGCGCGCAAAGCGCTGCATAGCCTTAGCGCTCTAATCAACAGAAGCGCACTGCGCTTATTATCTGGTACATAGCGCCAAGCGCGTCACGTGCTCCCCACGTATGCGCTACTTAAACAGAAGCGCTTTACGCTCTTTGAACTAGCGCCTTGGGCTCATAAGACTGGCGCTTAGCGCTAAGCGCACCATGTGCTCCCCACGTGTGCGCCACTGAACAAATAGCGCTTGTGCTCATAAGACAACGCTCTGCACTCATAAACTGGCGCAATGCACCCATCATCTGGCGCTAAGCACCAAGCGCAACACGTGTCCCTCATGGGTGCGCTACTCGCCAGAAGCGCACTGCGCTCTTTGATTGGCGCGAAGCGCCAAGCGCACCATGTGTTGTGCTGATAGAACATAAATTGTTCTTTAATAAGCCCCAGAGCTATGATGAATGCTCAGCATTCAATAAAAGACAAAAATATTGTCAGGATCCAAATCAATGCTCGGCATTGCTAAAAGGGCCAAGCCCAAATAAATACTCAGCAGTACAAAATAATGTTAAACATTTTAACTTGATTGGACTTAGCCCAAGATTGTCCATAAGTTCTCAACTCAGATTAGTTGAGCCCATATGCTCATAAATCCTTGATCTTGGTCCCAAATTGGACTACAGATCTCCCAATCAAAATTGGTTCAAGCATACATCTCTGAACTCCTCTGATACTTGTCGTTGTAATCCTTCAACGTCTTCAGAGAGGTGACGGGTCCCAACAACCATACACTTCATAGACTATGACGTCTTTAAACTGGACTGTGGGGTCCTTAAACCCATGGACTATGACGTCCTTAATCTCGGACTGTTGGGTCCTTAAGCCCATGGACTATGATGTCCTTAATCTCGGACCGAGATGTCCTTAAACTAACATTGGACCACCATGTCCTTAAACTGGTAATCGACCGCAATGTCCCTAAACTAAACAAAGAGCCCAAATGCTCTTTTGTCGGATCTAAACGACCCCGTTAAGTTGATCTTAATCTAAAAATTAGACTAACGTATCTTTAACAGACGTTTAAGTTGACCTTAGTCTCAAATGAGACTTAACGTATTCTTAAACCCAACCCCAAAACTCAAATCTAAGAAAATACGGATTTGGACTAATTCACGCCCTACGGGCGACAACATAAATTAGTCTCCGTATACAATCCATGGGCAACTAAAAACAAAACACAAACGCCCACGATACGAAGTGACCATCTGGAGAAGGAGAAAGTGGTTACCGCGATGCGGTAGCGTAATTAACTGCAGGGGCTTACGCCTGCAGGGAAGAACGTCCCCACAATCAAAAAACCCCTCAACGAGGGGAAATATGACAAGTCTGCTACATCGGTCGTATCTGTTTAAACCTTCGATATATGGTGTCATAAATCAACTTAGCATTTTCGGAGAGGTGGACGGATAGCACCAATTAGCATCTGCCCTCGAAATTCAGGCGAGACGGACCTACGTGGTCGCGTCCCCGTATTCGGCGGGGAACAATGGCCTCGGCGGGGGAGCTCGGGAACGAGCGGGAAGGCCGAGGAGTCTTGGTCCTGTGGCAGCTCGGGACGAGCTGAGAGGCCGAGGAGGCCAATTTGCAGGGGGGCCTAAGGAGAGCCAGCTTGTGCTTCTAGGTCGGGTACAGGGGTGGCCTGGTCGACCCTTGTGGGCCCTTTCTTCTGAGTTCTGGGACACGTCATCTGCCACGTGTCCTGATCTGGGAGGTCACCAATATAGAGCATCATCAGGTTTCGATCTGGGGGCCTCGAACGTCTAAGGTTTCGAACTGGAGAGATAATGAGGAGATAAATTAAGTGCAAGGGTCGGACTGGGGTGATGATGATGAAAAGATAAGAATAAAAAAAAATTAGGAAAAACCTTTTCCCAAAAGCTTTGTTTTTTAACTTCCGAAAAAAGAAGATTTTTTTCTTAGTTTTTAGCTCCAAAAGAATTTTTGGACATAGGGCATGTTTGGTATTTTTTTTCCCTTCAAAAGTGTCTTTTTAGCTCCAAAAGAGCTTTTGGGATCTAAAAACGCCCAACCAAACGGGCCCTAACTGCAGTTAATATACAATTTTGTTTATCCTTTGAGAAACATTTTATCTGTGAATATGATACAATCCACAAAGGCTGCAACGTCTTTCATCGGATATAAAGTGGAGCAGAGGGTGCATATTACTAGATAGTGGATATCAAACCCCACTTTCGATCCAATGTGAAGACCGTTAAGCCAACATGGAGTCTGTAGGGAAAAAGAGTGGATGCTATGTGGATTGTAATAGCATGGGTGTCCTTATAGAATCTTCTTGGCTACACATCATACATGCAAAGCATATAAGATACACCAATATCAAAGCCATCTGTTTCACAAAAATCTCGGCCGTTCATTATTATTTTGGATGGATCTGGATCCTTGAATGTAATAGTTTGGATGCTATTACACCAATAATAGCAGCCGCCGCAAATCCGCGGTAGAATCCTCATCTCTTTTATGCCTTAAGGCCAGAGATTATAAAACTCAAAGAGAACCCAAAATTCAACATCTAGGAAACATAATCATGAAGCTATGGGGAGTCCTTGCGCTCACAAAATCCCAAAAGCCTGTTTTTGGATTCTCATAATGTCCTGTTAAATGCCAATTAAAAGTGAAGAACTCAGAAGTGAATAGAAACATATACTTATCACCCCCCAATATCACATGTCCCAATTAATACTCCCCCACTTTGCTCAACACTCTCAGCAAAACCCCTCCAATTCCCTCCCTCCCTCTCTCTCTCTCTCTTCTTTATAATAAGCTTTCGACTTCAAAGAAAACCCAACTCATTTCTCAGCCTCCAAAGTATTAAAAACCCAACCTTTTCTCTCCTCTGTTTTCTACACAAAACTAACTTCTCTTTTCCTCAAACCACCCAAATTCTCTCCATCGACCCCCCAAGATCAAATTTTGACACTCACCCATTTCTCCCAACCCTTCAATTAATCAAACCCATGTCTTCATCTCGCCGGAAGTTCCACATGAAACACCCAGTGATCGTCGACATAGGCTGCAGCTGCAGGAGGCTAAAGTTCTCATCTTTCCTCTTCCCTTTTTCCAAAAACCAAACAAAACCGCACAATAAATTTCACACCAACTTCTCTCCTTCAACCTCTACCAGCCTCACCACCACCACCACAGTGACGCACACAAACTCCACCTTCTCTCCTTCAGTCACAGCCTCATCACCAAGCCCAGAACAGAGCATGGTGAAGAGGAGGAGGAAGAAGAAGAAGAGGATGGCGGTGGTTGAAGAGAGTGTAGCTGTCGAGAAGGACAGCTGCGACCCTTGCTTTGATTTCAGGGACTCAATGCTGCAGATGATAATAGAGAAGGAGATTTACAGCTGGGATGAGCTTAGGGAGCTGCTGCATCTGTTCCTGTCCCTCAACTCCCCTTGCAATCACCCAATCATTCATCAGGCCTTTGCAGAGATCTTGAGTGGGGTGTTCTCACCTGGGGTGTGACCACACCCCTCGTTGTCACGTGACTTTCAGCCATAAGTTTGAGATCCTGTCACCACCCTGGGGCTGAACTGACACGTCGGTGGTGGTAGGATCTTGGATGAAAAAAGTTGCAGTTGTTTTTTTTTTTTTTTTTACTATTGAACCTTTTTAGGTGTTCAGGTAAATTTTTAGTGTTGCTTTTTCATGTGAGTTGTAGTAGTGGGTTGAGTGTTGTGAGGATGAAGTGATGAAGATGACAAGTGTGTTTTTAATGTTATGCGGTTTCTTGTACCTTTTTTTGTCTAACAGTTAACTTTTACTGCTGATGTAAACTTTAGTATCTTTTGACTGTTTACTTTAGTTTCCATATGGATGCGCATGGATTTCATCATGAGATTTGTGCAGGGTGTTAAATGATGATGCAGATATATACGCGCGCGCGCGCGCGTGTGAGAGAGAGAGAGAGAGAGAGAGGGATTCTGCTGTAATCTTTAGATAAATTCATGATACGATGGACATTATGTCTACGGTCAGCAACTAGCTCTGAAACCCTGCACATGATAAGATGTATAAAGAAATCGGAAATATGGGATTAGTTCCGGTCAAACGCAACCCGATTTCACCCTTTATCCTAAATTATAAGTCTAGCGTCCGTTGCCAATAAGCTACAGTGTCTCAAAACCATGCTTTTATGAGTTTTTGAGGCTAAACTTCAAAAGTCAGTAACACTATTTTTGAAACACAATTATATTTTCAGAAGCTTGAAATCCTGTTTTCTTAACTCAAGGAGACTAAAATTTAGCTGGGTTTCCAATCAACTTTTTTTTTAAACACTATTGTTGAATGAAACTTTGGTTTCAAGATTATGTTGCCAAACGATCTTAAAACTCTGCAACAACGCCTTTTTTTACTCGAAACCGCAATTTGCATGCAATTTACATAAATGCAAATTCTTATTTAGTTTTAACTTAAACGTAACATGGATTCTAGAAACCGTGTTCCCAAACTAGCCATTACAGACGTAAAATTATATTTCTCATAGTCGCAGCTTCGAAGTTGTGACGGTTATATGTACTGGCAATTAAATGTCGGAGGACCCATGTTAATTAAACATGTAATTAAAAATTGGTTAAACTACTATATTCCATAGAAAACAAGGTTTTGACAAAAAAAAGAAGATATCGGTTGCTTTTTAAAGAAAGAATTCGTGACAATTAAGAGATCGCATCACATGCCTACATACTAGAGAAAGTCCAACCATTCGAAAACGCACATCCATATAAAAACACAGAGAAATCTACTTAGTTTTTTTGCACGTGGCATGCGCGTGGAATTTATTTTATTAATATTCCAGTAGTATTGAAAATGGTCTATCAAACCAATATAATTTGATTATATATAAATATATTTGTTTACTCTGATCCCTATTGGTACTTTCTTTATTTCAATCCGCTAATGGTTAATTTGCCACAATTTAGATCATACAAGATATGTTTCCCCACATAAATAAATTCTTTTATATAAACAAGATCCGTAAACGTATATATTTTGACAATTTCATTTACAATCCATAGCATCTCAATTCAATCTGTAATTTTAGTGCTTAAAATTGAACATAAATTCCTTCCATGCCATAATTAAAAAAATATAACCTCGGTTAAAAGCTTATATTTGCATGGTAAAAACAAGCTTAATGTGGAGACGACTTTGTTTGTTTCTTTTGTGAATCATCTTCGAAAAAATAGGACTATAACCGAATAGTTATCTAATTATAAATTTGAAATAAAATGGCATTAACATCCTGATAAAATTTTAATTTGGCTAATTTATAACCAGTAAAATATGGATATTGATTAAAGAAATGAGATATCAAATATTACTTTGACATAGATTCTTAAAATAAACGTTAAGAGAGGGAAATATAAAGTAACAGATTTAATTTATTTCAGTATTTTTATTTATTTAATTTTCTAACATGCAAGATTTCCATATTTATTTTTGTCTGAAAAGCACCACACCCTCTTAACTTGAAAAACTACACTTCGCCTCAGAAATTTAGCATTGTTATCTTTTTTTTATGTATCTTCTCCAAACCACCTTTCAATCATTTCTTCTCCAAATTTAAAATTTTCTTTCTACTCTATTTTTTTTCTTCTAATATTCTTTTTTGGTAGGAAAAAAAATCAAATTCAGTCTACATTCTACCGGCTCCTTTCCTCAAATGAATGGGCGGAGATTGAATAGAAGACGAATTTAGGAAAAAAGAAGAAATAGAATATAATTGAGTTACCCAATTAAAATTGACAGGACATTTTCAATTTATTAAAGACACGCGGCCGTAAAGTGCAAGTTTTTAAGGTTGAGGAGGATATCTTGTTTTTCTAGCGAAAACATAAAGTGTTTTCTATAGTTTAGTCTTTTTAATCTAAGGAGCGTCTTGTGATTCAGATGAATTTTTCCATAATATCGTTTCGGTGTAATATATTTTTGTTTTGACAGTTTTATTTCGATGTAATATAGTTATAATGTAATGATAAGAAATATAATAACAATATTATGAAATCCAAAACAATTAAAATTTCCATTTATGCTTATAGTTCAAGGTTTCAAGCATCTCAAACTTCATGCGAGAGTTCTACACCTTCCATCGGTTTACTTAACAACATATACACAAAAATAAATTTCCGATCCTGAATGTTAAGTTAGTTTAAATTTCATTTTATTAGTTAATGACCATATAGTTTGCAAATAAACCCATATCAACGAATTAAGCACTCTCTAATCAGTTCTCCATAATATGCAGATCAATCAAGCTACAAATGCACATTAAAGAAATATACATTATTTTAAAATAAATGATCATAATAAAATCGCAGACAAAAAAAATTTCTTGAAGTGGATGGTGGTAGCACTTGCACGGCTTGGGGCTAGCTTTGTTAACCTTTATATTAGTGATTGCCAGTTTGTTAGCGCTCACAAGTTTGAGATTTATGTCCTCTTCGACTTCGGCCACTTGCTCATAATCTTAATATGATATTAAGAATTGCTTGACCGAAACAATTATTCCACTTAAGACATGTATGACCCCCGCTGGGATATAGAGAGAGCCCGCATATATTTACAGGAGATCTCGAAAGATGATTTACGAGAGAATTTTAAGTTGATCCAATTAGAGGAGAGAGACCGATTAGAAATCAACAGGAGAAGACAGACTCAGAGACTTGATGAACTATTTGAGACTTGATTGGGAACCATTTAAAAAATTCATCCACTTGCATTCCCTTTTTCTTGACCTTTTTGATTTGTAAGGGTTTATCGTCCATCTTTTTTTTAGGACTTTTGTTTGCTACTTTTCTATTTTTTGCTTTTATTTAGATGTAAATTAGTTAAATCATTTTTAAAAATGTGACATGCTTAATAACAAAAATTAAGAAAACACGAAAACTATCTTTCAAATAGACTCATCAAATAATAAAAATTGCATAGAGAAAGATTATGTAATAAATATAAATATTTTAAATTAAAAGTAAGGAAAGTAAGAAAACTATCTTCCATTGAGAAAGAGCAAAATCAATACTATTCAAGAACTAATTAATGAAACTCTATTTACTTATTGGACTTTCTATTTCATCGAACTATGAAAGAATAATGAACGAACGGAAGGTAAAATTGAATTAAAAGTAGTATAAAATAAAAATTAAGGAAAAATAATATTTGTAAAATCTAAATATTCAAGGCTAACCAAGGTTGATTATTGAGCATTCGTCTCGAGTTGATAGAATCTCCTAATTCCTTATAATAATGAATTCTGAAGTTTATATATTTACAAATATATATATTCTTCAGAGAAAATAAATAGGCCAAAATTAATGAGAGTAACTCCTTTTTTTTATCTTTTTATTTAAGCGAGTCCCAATTCCTAAAACCATAATAATAAGAATTTGATAATTGATTATAAAAGTTACATATAAAATTCAAAAAATAAAGGAAATATACAGGACAAAATAAACTAAAAAACTATTATGAGAAGACCATTTGGATGTGATCTAATATTGTTGATTTCTTGATTCTTGAATAGATTATTCCAATTCCTAAAAGTGAAAAAGATATTAAATGATAGATGTGAGATAATTGGTTAGGTTCCACATAAATCAAAACAGATTTAAAGGTTGGGTGTGAGAGAGAAATCAGATGAGAGATAAAAATATAATTTCAAAAAAGAAATGGATGTATTCAAATTGATCATTGATTTTTGTAATCAATTCATAATCATGTGTTGATATGCATGATATTAACTTATTTTATTATTAAAAAAAATTCAATAAAAAAAACTTATCATGGATTGATTGGTGAAATTCCACTGGATTTAATTGAATTTCTGAAACCCTGAAATCATAAGAAAAATTAATCAACATCAATTAGATATTAAAGAGAAATTAACAAATGGGGGTGTGCATACGAAAATAATGCAAAATCATTAGAAAATATATCAAATGGGAGCATGCATCTGATAAAAGAGAACAATGCATTTATTCAAATTGATATTTGATTTCATTAATAATCAATCCATAATCATGTGATGAAATACATGAGATAATTTATTTTTTAATTAAAATTTCTTTAAGAAAAGAAAAACTTTCCATGAATTGATCGGTGAAACTCTATTGGATTTAATAGAATCTCTGAACCGCTAAAACCAAAAGAAAAATTAATTGATATGAATTAGATATTGAAGAGAAATTGTCACTACTCCAGAAACAAGAAGGAAATATATCAAATATGAGCGTGCATGTCAAAAAGAAAGGAGATACAAGAATGGAAAAAATTGCAGAAATGTTAACGAAAATCATTTATTTATAGTAATTTTTCAAAATAGAGATCAATATTTTTGCGCTCTTATTGTCTCTTGGAATACGTGATCCATGCAAATAAATTTAAACATGCCTTAAATGCATTTCTAAATTTACATACAGGTACTGATTGCCTTTAATTAGAATTCCGTGACTTATCACTTAACTCAAATCATGCCTTAATGTCCTCTTCTTCTTTTTTTTTTTTCCAATTTCGAATTTTATTTTTTTCAAGAAACATATCTATTCTAAATTTAAATGTATGCATTTGATTGTCTTGTTAGGAGATTTAATCGATTCTTAATTTCACTAAAGAATGAAAAATATTACCATACCTTTTTCTGTTATCACTTTAACAAACAAATACTTCTAGATCATGTAAGAGAGTATATTATAAAAATGAGAGTATTAAAAAGAAAATTAATTACTCCGTATCCTTTACAACATGCCCACTAAAATATTCATTGTAAAATTTATTAACTATCAATTATATTATTAAAACATCACATTAACAATACATGTTATTACTACACTACTTTTAAATTAAATTCACTTTTCTATTCATACAGGCTTTTAATTGCATTAGAAAATGAAATTTAAATTAAGATGTGTATGTATTAAAAGGGAAATACCGAAATTTACTCATTTCATTTTGTAGAGTAATTTAGCTAAAATGTTTTGGCCGGAAAAATACTTTTGCTCAAACATCCTTGCAAGCCGCAACACCTCGAGAAATTATTCTCTATGGTAACACACCCGGGCAGGGATAGAGAAAGGGGAAGCATTTCGGGCAGCCTTGCGCAACATGTTGGACCCGTATTTTTATTTCTTCTCTCTCTTTTTCGGACGTATACGGCCGGTACATGAAATAATTTTTCATATACCTCAATGGTTTAGCCAATCACTGTTATGTTTTCCCTTTTTTGAGGAACATGGATAAACTCAATAGTTATGTCGCGCCCCGTTTTCCGAAATACGGAATACGAGGGGTGACAAGATCGGCCATGCTCCTACGGTTTAGGAAATATCCTGCCGTAGTTACACCTTGTCTTCTAACATTACGTGGTAATCAGTAATCATAGCACAAGTAATGAGAAATACAGTCACTAATCCTATCAAACAGATATAAAACTAACCAAATAGAGACTAAGGGAATGATAGCGCTGATGTCGCTGATCTAGATGTCTGCAATATTCTTAAGATAAGAAAGGTCCTGATCCGAGCTAAGTCCACCTCTCACTCTTAGCATGCATACTCAGGTCGTCAGAGTGACACAATAGCAATATATACATATATAATATGCAACGATGATAAATATAAAGCAGTAATATAGAGTAATGACGCAAGCATAAAATAATGGTACATGTAACGATGAAGCAGGTGTATCAGATCAGTAATCAATGCAATGTCCATGTCCTAAAGCAATCAGTCTCTAAGTCTCAATGTCCAAGTCACTAGACCTATCATCAGTCCAAGTGTGAGCGTCAACCACCGCAGGAGTATCCCCAACCCAAGGGTAGGCCCTAGGGGCAAGGAAACACGGGCCCGAATCACGCTCGCTAAGAATTAGAAACACCATCCATACGACTCCCGAAATCACTACATATGCTGGCAGTGGGACTCCTGAGATTCCGTTGATCGAACTCGCACTCAAACTATCCCACACCCCGCGGTTTACATCAAATACCGACCATGAATCTAAATACTAATCGCTCCATGACAAGTCTACGCGAGAATTGAAGACAGGGTCTCCATCAAGCACGTCTCGATTGGTATCCAAGATCAATGGACTGTGCTCGATATCTTACCTATGACACTAATATAAGTTCTCCAATACCCATCCCATACCAGTTATAGTTACACTTATATATGTCCCATAGGCGTCGACAATGTAATAACTAACTGGTTTCTCTGATTGTGTACAAGTACGTGTCACTTTCACTATTCATTCACGCTTTTACACTAACGTACTTTCCACAATCCAATCACTAACATTTATCACTTGGTAATGTAACATGGTCACTAAATTATCGATGCAAATGAACACTATTTACAAGGGTATGACGGTCATTCAATATGATGGGAGTTCAGTAAATGCACTGCTAAAAACATATGAGCAACCGGTATCGGCTGGATTAGAAAAATCACATAAAATCATACGTGTATAATTTAGCGAAACAATATAAGAGTCATAAACAACGTATTAAATTATCTGTACGGTAAAATTGGTTTCGAGTCAATCGGGTATTAGGTTTACGAGTTATGGTCATTTCGTTTTAAGTGTTCTCTGCTGGAAATCCAATTTCTGAACTGGAATTCCGTTTCGTAACACGCTTTACTCCCTGTTGAGAGCATAATTAAGCAATGCTACAGTTAGATAATATTTAGATTTATTTGTTATATTTCCAATACACCAAACGGATTGATAGTAACCTTTCAGTACTAGGAGTTATGTCCTGTTTAATGTGAAGGTGTAAAGAATGTGCAGAAACTGCAGAACACGTCGACATTGCACGGGACCAGATTCATGTGTTAGATAACTAAATTATCCATGCGACTATATAGGGCTTGGCGCATTTTCAGTTCTACGTAGGGATGTGCAGGCGCTTAAATTCAGGTATTCTCAAGAAATGCTGTCCCGGACTGCAGTCCAACGCCGCATTCCCAGTCAATTCTCGTTATAGTGGCCTATCAGTATTGAAGGATAAACTCTATAGGGTTCTATTTTATCGATTCAGTTTCGATACGAGCCATAGAACATTACATTCCAATCTGTATTGAATTTAATATATATTTTTCAACGTGACATGTGCGGTGCATTCCAGTTTTAGCGTCGCTTTTTAGAGCCGACTTTATATGATTATAAACACGATATTTTGCATCCAAATTTCTACACGATAATCGTGAACAGAAAAGGAATCTAACTATCGCAAGTTCCGCCATAAGAGGATATGTTTTCGTTTATACTTCGCATCAAACACCTAGGGTAGCGTTTGGTAATCGGTCGAAAACACAAGATTTCCTTAATCAACAAGCGATAATCAATTCTTATAAATTCTAAACGACATCAATACGGGCTAACCAACCGAGTTGGGTTCGATTCATCATTACCAATCATGATTGCTCAAGTATAAGTGTTCGATTTATTACTTAACGTTATTTAGATATATAAATGTACATACCCATCCACACACATATACACACATATCTACTTATAATTAATTAACATTAGCACTAATTTATAAAATTTTAATAGCAGCAAGTGAGGAGTTTGACTTTCCTTACACGGTAGACGACAACGCGGCAGGCACGACACGGGCACGATCACGGCATGGAGACGTCATGGAACGATACACGCGCGACTCGCATGGCTTGGATGAGGACTTAGGGGCTCGGCATAATGCAGAGGTGAGCACGGGCGCTGTGGCACGGCGGTGAGGTGCGGCGGAGCTCCGGGGATTGTCATGACCCGTAATTTAGCACGTGACCGGCACTTAAATTACGCAACGTCCAAAGGCGTGACGTAAATCAAGTAAGCCGAAGCCCAGAAAATCTAAACCTTTTTGCGGAAATAGTGGGGGTGCAGTTTTGAAATAAAGGTTTAATGAATCATGTTTTTCTTGAAATGCATAGCTAATGAAACATGAAAATGCAAGTGGATTATACTAGAGTTGAAGACATGTTTCGTCTTTAAAAATTTGGGTAGCACCTCCTTCGTATATTTTGATCCAAACACATATACACAATAATATATAGGCATCCCCAAGCGGGAGCTCGCTCTTCGCCAACTGGCGGAATCACAACCACGCAATAACATATATACGACGCCCAACGGCGAAGAAACAACCCAGAAAGAACAAATAAAGAGGCAAGATATCAAAACTCAAGAAAAGCGGTCATAACCCATCGCTCTAAGTCTCGCACAATACCCAAGTTTGACTAGCTCTACCAATATATAATTCTAGTATCTGATTTGATTGATCTGATGGAGTTTATCTAAATACAACGGAATATAACAGAACGAGAGTGGGCACGATCCAACATGTGTCCCACCTACCAAAGCAAAGCACCCTGGAAGAAACTGTGTACCAGCAATACCGCAACTGATCCCAAGCGGTCAAACCTGCAAGAACTATGGCACAACGGGGGTGAGTTGCCAACTCGTAAGTAGAAAACATCAGCAAGTAGAAATCGAATAAAACAACGATTTCCTAGGTCACTAAATCCTGAAGGTAATACTATGATATCTAGGGTGACCAAGTATGCATATATGTCAACAATGGAGTCAATACAATGACATATATAAATAAACATCTGACATCATATGCCTGTATGCATGTGGATATCATCTACGTGTCCATCAACGACACAAACAATATCATGGAACCTGAATGTCCCACACCGACACTCGAATATCATGAAAACATAAGCCTGCATATATATGAGAGTATCTACCATGTGTGTCCATCAACGACACATCAAAATCATGGAACCCGAGTGTCCAACACCGACATTCGAAATATCATGAAACCCGTGTCCAGTATCGACACGTAAATCCTCATATCTCAGGCGCCGCATACTCATATCGACCCTCATATCTATCTCATCTCAGGCGCCGCATCTTCAGATCGGTCCTCATATCCATCTCATATCATAACTCCAAAACGGTATCCTCCGGATATCCGCCGAGCTCTATACAATCACCGGTAGGTAGTGCTCCCCTGCCAGGCTCACCTCCTAACAATATGAGTCTTCTTGCCCCGGGGTACCTCACTAGGTCCACCATGTACCCGCAGACGGTGCCTACCGCTCCTCGAATCGGGTATACTCACTGCTCAGAATCGAGAAAACTCATGGTGGACACCTCGAAATATCATATCAAGAGAAACTGCATTTTTAAAAGCAATACACAATTTCCTTTGAAATTAAACTGAGGTTCTCAAATCCAGAGATCTCATAAAAACAGCATCTCAATGCATATAACCATAAAGTATAATGTATGCAACATAGAGTAGTAATATGAGCATATCGGATATATCATGCAAGCATGTCAAGTGATAGTACTGAACAATGAATGTACTTTTACTTTTAAGATTAATATCATGATATGGCAGTTCTCCTGTGTAAATGGCACGACAATTCTACTGTATAAGTGACATGGCAATTCTACTGTGTAAGTGACATGGCAATTACCGATGAAGAATGTGTGTGAGTCGGTAAATCTGTGTATGTGTAACATGCGCATCAACGGTAATTGTGCAAGTGTACTAGCAATGATATCATATAACATTAAATACCGGCATGTGGCATGTACATCATGAGGGGTAATATCCTACACAACATGAACAATAAATGGTGTATCTATCTACACAAGAATCATACGGTCACTTTTAAACGGTACACATCGTCGTTATGAAAATATGTTTGGTTTAGGTGGAAATCTTTATATCGGCGATCCCGCCTCACAACATCCGATATGACAATAATCATCGATCATCATCCTCAAATCACTAGAATGGATCAATCATCCGGTACATCTCATCATGTATGGTAATCCATCGTACGAGGTCATCAAACAGAATAGGGAATCTATCGACCTATACAACAATGAGGGTATGGATCTAAAGTCTCGTACGATATATTACTCATTATTCTCAAAAATATATACATATATATCTCAAATCACATTTGTATAAATGTCATATCTTATTAATTTCATAACACCTCAATCTCAATCTCGTGTCGTGTGTATCGATCTCGATCTCATATTCTATCATTATCAACCCATACTTGTCATCTTTCAATTCATATTTATCATGATTCACTTCTCATTTCATATTCTCATATATCAACCCGAGTCATCTAAATCTATCATCTCAATATCACATATCATGTTATCTTATATACTTATATTATATTCTCAAGCCAATGTATATTTATTAGTGTCAACTTTTATCATATCATCTCTTCCTAAATTTTACTAAATTCTACAATAAGGTTATCTTAAGCTCGTCGCATATCCTTTATCAAAATAGAATTTATAAAACGATCTTCTATATCGATGGTTGCGGGGATGCTATACGCCATCCACCCGACTCCCCCCGTAGATATAAATCTACTCACCTGCTAAACTCCTCGCTTAGCTGAAGTCGATGTGCTTCGTTGTCTTGGAAGTCCACGCGAAATTACCTACAATCAACACACAATCGCAATACTATTAAAATCAAGTCCAAAAACCGATACGGCACACGGATTGCTTATAGGTTAGAAGCTATAGCCTACGCATGCAAAAACAACCAAACAACCCTCGTTGTTAACGTACAAACATCCAACGATGGAATCAAATCCAAATACCAAAACCACAAATTCACATATCGGAAAACATTAGCCCAAGCACTCGCAAACAACTCCCAGATTTTGGCTTAGGTAAATAGGAACTAAATAAGCAAGTACAGGGGATAGGTTGTAGGGTAAGTGAGCTACAGGAAAAACCACAACACCAATGCCCACAGGAAGTCCGGCGACATCAAGCAAAAATCCGGCCTCGCCGGTCGAACAGGGGTAGAATGGGTTCGTACTTCTGTGGTGGTCTTCTAGTGGTTTATCTAGGTCAATGGACTTGTTTGATTTTCTTAGAAATAATCCAAGTTGCTCTAGATACCCTATAGGCTTCGAGGGTTCACAAAAACCGACACGGGAAAATTCTAACTTCGTGTATCGGGTTCTAAACTCATTTTCAGGCCATGAAATCAATCTCTAAGGTCTTGGAAATACTCACCACACCTCAATTACCACTTAACATCATCTTGGAATTTTCTAAGATCACATATCCTAATTATATCAAATTCTAAACTAAACTAGGATATTTAACATAAACACTAATTTAAAGTGTATGGATTACCTCAATTGCAACTAAGGAAAATTCTTGAGTTGCCCAAAATGTTCAAAATCCAAACTTGAAGGGTTCAAATGGTTTAGAATAGCTTTGTGCATGTTTTTAATGAAGGGGGTATGAGGTTTTGAGAAGAAAATGAAGAGGATGCATGGAGGTAGTGAGGTGAAGAAACATGGAGGAGTTGAGTTGAAGAAATAATGGAGGAGGAGGGAAAGAGGCAGCCAAGTCTTACCCTTAAGCCCACTCTCTCACTCACAAATATCCCCCCTACACTCACTCTCTCATAAATATCTATTTTGTTTCATCTCTCTTTTGTTTCTCACTCATAACTCTTTCTTTTCTTTTCTTTTCTTTTCCTTTCTCTTTTCTTTTCTCATTCACACCACTCACAAATACACAAGTCACAACATGCACATGACATGGTGCACAAGCCCTGGAAAAAAATGTAAAAACACGGATTTGGCCAAAAATCCGATAAATATCATTAAAATAAATAAATAATTTTAATCTCCGATAAATTCCCAAATATTGGTATATACTTATACCATTTTACGAAAAATCCCTATTTGCAAATCGAATAGTTTTTGCGAAATATATTGTTTTAATATTAAATTTCCAAAAATAATATTTTATATTTCTGAAATGTTACAGTCTCCCCCCTTAAATAAATTCGGTCCCCGAATTTAAAATTTAAATCCCCAAATACTAAAATATTTCAATAATCAGCTCAAATCAACGGGGTTCCGAAATCATGGAAGATACAAAAATACCACAGCGCATCATGTGCGCCTGAAAACAAGTGCGAAACTCAAAATCAAATTTCGTCAAGTGTCACGCAATCATCGGAGTTATAAATGGAAATACGAATCTCGAATTCCACTACTGGAAATCAAATGCACTACAGTCAAATCATAATACGTATATAGCACGCATCTTTATAAAACCATTTTAAAGACTGAATAAAACACATGCAAAATTTTTCCCAAATCTCCGTACTATGCGTAGCTCACGGCACAAGTGGCGGACGATCATTTGTAAAGTAGTAAATATATACTTATATATATTTTGCTCAAATTATACGTCCCGCCTTTTTGAAATATCCCAGAAGCTCTTTCTTGTAAAATTTTGTGTCACTCGCGGACACATAGAAAATAGCGAGACTATAAATCCTTTTTGAAAACCTCTTGGTAACTTTTCATGCATGCAAAAGTACTCAGGCATTATTCTCAGACCAGCCCTGCTCGGGTACTATACAATATAGTATCCATCATCAAAACGCAATACTCATAAATAAAACCAGCCTAAAAAGGCGTATCTAACATCACATACGTCTGGTACGCACGGAAAACCAAATCCAATACAAGTGCCACAATATGTACAAAAGCAAAACTAAGTGTAACGGGTGTGCATGAAAGCATCTGTCCAGTGCAACGGATGTGCACAACAACAATATCAAATGCATCTATAGTGCACGAAAATCTCAACCCAGTGCAACTAATTTGCACGAATGAAAATCCTAATCAAGTGCATCTAACATCCACGAATAAAAATCTCTATCGAAAGCACCCGGTGTGCACAAAATCTCATATCATGCCTCAAACATGTGCGAAAATCCAAAACAAGTGCGTCTGGTCCGTATAAAACATCTAGTGCAATAGTATGCACGATAACGAATATCAAGTGCAGACGCGCACGAAAACATAAATCTGGTGCAACAAATGCACAAAAACACAAATCCGGTGCAACCAATGCATGAAATACCAATCTGGTGCAACCAATGCACGAAATACAAATCTGGTGCAACAAATGCACGAAAACTCATCAATATTTCAAACACTCCCAAAAACAACACCGAGTATACCAAGATGTATAGAATCATAAACGTGTGCAATTGTGTGCACAAAACATGAATCAATGCACTGCAAGCATAAATAAGGTATACCGAGTGCATAAGTAAAGGCAAGTGCATGTAACATGCACAAAATCAAATCAACAGTATCGAATCTGTGAAACCTTAAATACGTGCTACGAAGGCACAAATCGATACCAAGTGTAATAGATATGCACAAATCATAAAACTACACAACGGTGTATAAAACATATGTCAAGTGCAATAACTGTGCACAAATATAAATATCCAGTAGGTGCAGCTAAGGCGCACGAAAACATAAATCACGAAACCCAATCATCAAAACTCAAGTCCAAGCGATAAAAGTGTGATACTCGGATCACAAAACGTAATCGAAATAAATGACATTGAGGTACACCTCCTACAATATCGAAAAATATGCCGGTGCGCCCAAACTGGCAGATCAAGATCACCTACTTGCCTTCTGCTCATGGTCTGGCATCTTCGGGTTCCCTGTTCCTTTCTGGATTACCAATCTCGCAATCCTTCTGTTCGTCGGCTCGGTCAGGTGTACTAACGGAACAGTCCTGCTCTGGAACTCCTCCGATCACCGTCTGGCCAATCAACATGACCACTCTCAAATGGCACATTACTGACGGCGGCATCTGGCCTTCTGAATACACACACTATAACTGACCGTGGGTGCAAATCTCTATCGCTGCGGTGACTTGGAAAGAACCTACTCACGGCTTCTTCCGATCTCACCTATGCTGAACTATACGATGGTTGGCACTCTTGCTTAACTCTTTTCTCATAACCAGACAGCTGTGTCCTCAACACGACTTCCCTCTGAAATTTGGCTGTGTCTAACGCCTCTGCACACATATCAATCCTCTGGCATCAACGGAGAGTAAAAACCGCTCGTTAACATCACGCACGAACTTCTTGTTCCACTCGTCTTTATTATCGTCCACTTCGACGTCATCTCTTGCTGTCTGTATATTGCAATTCATTCTCGGCTACGGTTGTTTACCGCCGAAAACTGGGAATACAAACGTCTTACCTGAATTAGGGGGCATATGCTATTGGGTTTTATCCGTCCACCTCTCCGAAAATGCCAAGTTGATTTATGGCAACGTATATCGGAGGTTTAGACAGATGCGGCTGTTGTAGCAGACTTCGTCAGATTCCCCCTCATTTGCGAGGGGTTTTTGATTGTGGGGACGCTCTTCCTTACATGCGCAAGCCCCTGCAGTTAATTACGCTACCGCATCGCGGTAACCACTCTCTCCTTCTCTAGATGTTCACTTCGTGTCGTGTATGTTTGTTTTGTTTTTGGTTGCCTTTGGATTGTATACGGAGACTAATTTATGTTGTCACCCGTAGGGCGTGGATTAGTTCAAATCCGTAATTTCTTAGATTTGGGTTTGGGTTGGTTTACGGATCGTTAGTCTTTTTTTAGGCTAAGATTAGCTCAAACGTTTGTTGAGAATACGTTAGTCTAATTTTAGACTAAGATCTACTCAACAGGATTTTGGGATCATTTAGATCCAACGAAAGAGTATTTGGACTCTATCGTTTTACTTTAGGGACATTGCAGTCTATTGGGTTTAAGGACATCGTAGTCTATAGTTTAAGACATCATAGTCTATGGAGTTTAGTTTAGGGACGTTGCGGTCCATTGGGTTTAAGGATATCGTAGTCCGTAGTTTAAAGACATTATAGTCTATGGAGTTTAGTTTAGGGACGTTGCGGTCCATTGGGTTTAAGGGCATCATAGTCCATGGTTTAAAGACATCATAGTCTATGGAGTTTAGTTTAGGGACGTTGCGGTCCATTGGGTTTAAGGACATCGTAGTCCGTGGTTTAAAGACATCATAGTCTATGGAGTTTAGTTTAGGGAAGTTGCGGTCCATTGGGTTTAAGGACTTCGTAGTCCGTGGAATTTAGTTTTTAGGGACGTTGCGTCCGCAATTTAGTTTTAAGGACGTTGCGGTCCATGGAGTTTCTGGTTGTCGGGACCCGCCACCTCTCTGAAGACGTTGAAGAATTACAACGACACATATCAGAGGTGTGAAGAGATGTACTCTTGAACCAATGTTGGTTGGGAGATCTGTAGTCAGGTTTGAGACTAAGACCAATTAAATGGATTATGAGCACATGGGCTTGTTTGATCTGAATTAGGAACTTGTGGCTAACTTGGGCTCAGTCCACTCATTTTTGAATAAAATGTTGAACATTTGTTTGGACTCAGTCCACTCAGTTTTGAATAAAATGTTAAACATTTGTTTGGGCTCGGCCTCTTTTTGTTCAACAATACTGAGTATTGATTTGGGGTTCTGACACCCCTCTTTCTTTTTGTTTTTATTGAGTGTTGAACACTCTTCATGGCGCTGGGGTTTTATTTACAGAGCGCTTTGTATTTCTTTAGCGCCCATGTGAGGAGCATGTGGAGCGCTTGGCGTTGAGCACCAGGTTGGGAGCGCTAAGGCGTTTCTTTTAAAATAGCGCTCACGTGAGGAGCACGTGGAGCGCCAGACTGAGAGCACTAAGGCGCTTCTTATAAAATAGCGCCCACGTGAGGAGCACGTGGAGCGCTTGGCGCTGAGCGTCAGACTTGGAGCACTAAAGCGCTTCTTATAAAATAGCATCTACGTGAAGAGCACGTGAAGCGCTTGGCGCTGAGTGCCAGACTTGGAGCGCTAAGGCGCTTCTTTTAAAATTGGCAGCTTTGATCAGTCCTGTGCTCTGAGAATTAAATTCTCGGTCTATAAGAGACTTTGTCTCATGGATCTAAGAACTAAGTTCTTCTTTTATGAGGAGATTCTATGATCTCTTTTATTTTTATTTATGAGAGACTTTGTCTCAAGGATCGAAGAATTAAGTTCTTCTCTTTTTTGATGAGATGCTGTGATCTCTTTTACTTTTGTGAAAGACTTTATCTTATAGATCTGTGATCTAAAAAAAGAACTAAGTTCTTCTGATGTGAGAGTTAAACTCTCAAATATGGAGGAGATGCCATGATCTCTCTTCTCGCTATTTACCTTGAAAAGAAATTGCTTTCGTTTTTGATGTTTCTTGAAGTTTTTAGGGGGTTCCTCTGTCTAAGATTTGAAGTCTTGGGTCCTTTATATAGGGAGGCTAATTTGTTGAATCAGTTAAGAAAATCTTTCATTGAGAGATCTCTGATTGATTTGGTGATATTTCCACCATTGGATCTTTGATCCAAGAGCCTCTGTCTTACAGAAGACATTTTTCTTGTTTTTAGCAAGATTGGGTAAATATTTTCCCATACAGAATTTATTCTGTATTTTGGTGATTTTTAATCACCATTGGATCTTTGATCCAATGATGCTCTGATTTATAAAGCACAATCTTTCTTATTTAGAAATATTTGAGAAGTATTTCCTCAACAGAATTTTATTCCGGTAATTTGATGATTTATCATTTTCGTTGGATCTTTGATCTAAGGGTGGAGAACATTTAGTTCTAACGCTGGTGCTCTCATGATTTGCACGCGAGGCGCTACCTCAGAGTCTTTTGACTCTTAGCGCTGGCGCTCTTGGGGCGAGCGCTCTTATGCTTTGCACGTGAGGCGCTTCCTCACAGTCTTTAGCGCCGGTGCTCTTGGCGCCGGCGCTCTCGTGCTTTGCATGTGAGGCGCTGCCTCAGAGTCTTTGACTCTTAGCGCTGGCGCTCTTGGCGCCAGCGCACTCATGAGGTGCTGTCTTAGTTCAAATTTCAAATTTTGAATAGAGCTTTGCTCTTTGATTGGGGGAAACAAATGCCGCGCCAGCGCACTCATGAGGCGCTGCCTTAGTTCAAATTTCAAATTTTGAATAGAGGTTTGCTCTCTGATTGGGGGAAACAAATGCCCCCCCACCGTTATGCTCACGTGGCTTACACGTGAGTGCAGCGGTTGCAGCCTTTCCACCGTTAAATCAACTTGGAAGTTGGATCGACTTCCAGCGCCTATAAATAGGGCCTTTGGCCCTTGAGATGACTTCTGTTCATTTTCTCCTTTTCTTGTTTTTCTGAGAATTGAATTCTCTCTTCAGAGCATAGATCTCTGCCCCAAGAACTTTCTTTAAGTTAGAACTTTGTTCAAATATTTGGTAAGAATCATGTTTGACCCCATCAAACAGAGTTTTGTTCTTACTAGATCACAGATCTTCAAACCGTTAATTAAAACAGAGCTTTGCTCTTCCTAGATCATAGATCTAAAGAAATCTTTTTTAGGGTTTCTTAATAGAGCTTTGCTCTTTCTTAGATCATATATCTAAAGAGATCTTTTTTAGGTTTTCTTAACCCATTAATTAAGAACCCTTAGTGTTTCTAAGATTTGTGTTTCAGATCTTTAAAAATCTTGGGGTTTTACCTCTGTAAAAGCTTTGCCTTTTTTAAGGGTTCTGATGGCTTGTTCCATCTTCTTCGCAGAGCATAATTTTTTAGAATTTTTGGGGAATTTTATTCCCCTCATAATTAGAGTTGACAGATGTCACTCCCGTTTGCAGAGCGTTGCTCTCGAGGGAATTTAACTCCTTGGCCCGAGGAGTCTCTCATTAAATGAGGATCTTTTTTTTAGGATTTCTCCTTTATTTGCACAAATTTGAATTTGTTGGGTGTCTTAATCAGAACTTGTTTTCTCCATGAGGATATCAAGAGTTGTTTAAATTCTCGTTTCTGTTTCAATAAGCATTTTCTTGATCAGTCTGACCACTAAACTCTTACTGATTTTCCTTTTTAGACACTATGGCCGCTCATCTGTATGATCTTAACGAAATTATTTCTTATGGAGATATTCGTGTGCAAGGCCGTTGTCAAAACCAAGAGTTTATAAATGCTCAATGCGCTGAGATTATGAGTCACTTTAATGAATACAATGGTCGACTACTTTCTCGTCGCTCCGCTCTTTTGAAGATCGTCGTGAGAGCGATTTGGAACGCACTTCCTGGATTTTACAAAGCCATGCCGCTTAAGGCACTGGATGATGCTGAAGACAAGGTGCACTCAGTATACCTGATGGGCCTGATCTAGAAGAGGCGGCGGGATAATCTTGTTGATATTTTGCATCAAATTTTCCAACAGACGACTATAATCGCTGTCTATCAGAGGACGGACGACATAAGTGAGGATCCCGACGCTTGTATTCGTGAGAGGATGCATGCAAAAATGGTCAGAGAAGCCAGAAGCATTTTAGACGGCCTTACTTCTGAATTTCTCAATCCATGTCCCGGCTTTAGTGTTTTACCATTGTAAACATTTTAATGATGTTTTTGTTTACTATTTTCATCAATGTAAGAATTTTCTGAGGTATGAATAACAAATTTTTCCTTTCTGTGCGTTTATTTTATGCATTAAACCTTTTCGCACATACATGAGTAGGTACGCTTCGAACGTTTAACTGGATGCGAACCAAATGTTCTCTTTACTGTCTTGCATAGTATGTGGTTGACGTCCATGGGTTATGCATTTTTGTTTTGACTTGGCGCAAGGCAGTTTACGTACTTTTGAGTAGCACCTCCATTTCTCTGGCATGTAACTTTTGCGAGCGTGGCCTGTAGATGATAGATAACAGTTCATCTTGAACTCTTTATAGGGTAGCAATGGCTTAGGAAACAGGTTCATGTCTGCTGCCTAAGACTTTTCAACTTTATTAGCCGTGAGGGTCTCATAAAGACTTTTCTCCCTACAAGTCGAGAGGATCTCGTAGGTGTATTTTCTCCTTAGGAATTGTGAGGATTCCTAAATGCGTTTTCTCTTGAGAGTCGTAAGGATCTCACAAGAGAATTTCCTCCCTTATAAGTTGAGAGGACTCGTAAGTGGTTGGTGAGTTGACTTGTTTTCGAGTCGAAGCACTGCTCCGACAGGAGGTCATTAGTTGACGTATTTCTGAGGCGGGGTCATTGGATGATGTATGTTCTAGACGGGGGTCATTGGCTGACGTATTTCCGAGACGGAGGTCATTGGCTGATGTGTTTCCGAGACGGAGGTCATTGGCTGACGTGTTTCCAAGACGGGGTCATTTGCTGACGTGTTTCCGAGACGGGGTCATTTGCTGACGTATTTCCGAGACGGGGTCATTTACGGACGTATTTCCATGATGGGGTTGTTGGTTGACGTATTTCCACGACGGGGTCGTTTGCTGACGTATTTCCGAGACGGGGTCATTGGATGACGTATTTCCGAGACGGGGTCATTGGATGACGTATTTCCGAGACGGGGTCATTGGCTGACGTATTTCCAAGACGGGGTCATTGGCTGACGTATTTCCGCGACGGGGTCATTTGCTAACGTATTTCCGAGACGAGGTCATTGGATAACATATTTCCGAGACGGGGTCATTGGATGACGTATTTCCGCGATGGGGTCATTTGCCTACGTATTTCCGAAACGGGGTCATTGGATGACGTATTTCCGAGACGGGGTCATTGGCCGACGTATTTCCATGATGGGATCATTCGCTGACGTATTTCCGCGACGGGGTCATTTGCTGACTCTAGGTTGTCTGTGAACCGTAGAGTCTTGGAACTGGGGACTTTGCCGTGGCTCCGATTGATGGTGTCGCGTCCATTTCCTGCTAGAATGAGGAGGAACACCATTGTTGGTCTCTAGGTTGTAGAGGTGGCCGTCGAGATTTGGAACTAGGGACTTTGCTATGGCTCCGCTTCATTGCGACCCTGAGGTCGGTTGTTGATGTTACGTCTGCATCCTACTGGAGTTGAGAAGGAACGTCGTGTTGATCTTCTGGGATGCAGATATTGCCGTCGAGATCTGACTTTCGCTTTGACAAGGTCTGGTGGGGAAAGAATCTTCTGTGGGAAAGAATCAAAAATTTCTTCCACTCATTGAAGTCGATCTTCTGTCCTCGACCTAATGGCGAGCGAAAGCCACGATGATCCCAACATGAGCCGCCACGCCCCCCCACGACGGACGCGTTAGCGGTTCCTCCCCCTCCAAACCTCCTCAACGTCTTATCGGCTCGAATCGACGGACTCACGACGATGGTGGACGCCCTCGTCTGCGTTCAGGCGGAAGGCTCTGCTCACCAGGTCGCGGTCCCCCCCGAGACAACGACGCACGCAGAAGGGCCGATGCCCACTCTCCCCTCAGCTTCACCGAGCATCGGTGTGCCACCTCCGGCAACCACGGCCCATGCGCAGGCCATGATTCCATGACCCGCTGGGCTCCAGAAGGCTCCAAACCCCGGTCTCAGGGAAGACTGGGCCATCGCCCCGAAGTCCGATGCGCACCCATACCCTCTGAGGAGGTGTCGGTCAGCTCGCCTGTTTCCAGGCATGACCGACGCCCCCACCCGCGTCAAGACCGTGGAGGTGCATGTCGGGGCTACTCGAGAAGAACCTAGTCCGATGATCTGAGAAATCAGATAGAGCGTAATCGAACTCGCACCGCCGTGCAGACCTGGAGCGGGGACAGTCACCACTCCGACTGTGCTGAATCCTCGGGTTACCGCCACCGACTCGTGGCTCTCGAAAAGAAGATCAAGGTCATACGGCGAGACGGTCATTCGTCCGGCAAAGGGCTAGGTATTCCACGGATTCTCTCACGAAGCCCTTCATCGAGGAATTGCTGGCCGAACGTGTCTCATCCAAGAACAAGCCGCCCAAGGTGGCGCTCTTTGACGGGAAGTCCGACCCAAAAGATCACTTGGACGCATTTACAGCGGGCATGAGCTTCCAAGATATCTCGGACGCAGCTCAATGCCGCACTTTTCCCACCACTCTAATCCGGGCAGGTTGGGACTGGTTCCGTGGGCTGGCGCCCCGCTCCATCTCGACCTTTGATGAGCTGGCCATCCAGTTCCTCGGTCACTTCGTCGGGAACAGACGACAAAAGAGGACGGTCGATTACGTCTTCATTATAAAGAGCGGGGACAAATAATCCTTTAAGGGATATGCCACTCGCTTCTATAATGCTCTCTTCAAGGTCCCCGAGCACCGCGATGAGACAGTTTTCACCGCACTCAGGTCGGGTCTTAGGCACAAAGAGTGGCTCCGCTCTTTTGCATTAGCGCAACCTAAGACCATGGCTGAAGTAAAATCTTGGACCGTGTAGGAGATCCTACTCGAATCGGAGGTGAACTCAAATCTTCCCAGAGGCGACCAAGCTGACCTAAAGAAGAGGGGCAGAGAAAAGAAAAAGAGGATCGACCGACCAAAACCTTACTCCCCGAATTTTCAGGAGTACACTCCTCTTAACATCTCCCAGACCAAGCTGTTGGAGGAAGCGAAGGGCGAAAGGTTCTTTAAGCTCCTGCCAGTAACCCAGAGGGCGGGAAAACGTCTCCGTTGCCCTTACTGCGCCTTCCATAGGACTTAAAGGCATCCGACCGAGAACTGCAAACAACTCCACGACTGCATTGAGGAGTTGATTTGTTCTGGCCACTTGGCGAAGTACCTAAGGGACAAACGGCAGGCGGAACGAGAACAAAGAGACCTGATCGCCTCCGGGGAATTAACGATCGGTCAAATCATGGTCGTAACCTCGGGTCTCGCTCGAGAAACTGGCGGAAATCACCACCTCCTCCCTGTCGAAGGTGTAAGCGATCCACCCCAGAAGAGGTGTAGGAAGGACGAGCCCATTATCTTCTCTGATGAAGACCTCCAAGTTATATCGCCGCCTCACAATGACCCCCTCATGATAACGGCCCGGGTCCACCGTTACGAGGTACTGAGGATATTGGTTGATTCAGGTAGCTCGGCGGATATCCTGTTCTATGACTGTTTCCAGCGTATGAGGTTAGGACCATCCGACCTACAGCCGACCTCCCATGTCCTCTCTGCGTTCACCAACCACTACATCCCGGCCGAGGGAACGGTCACCCTCCTCCTCAACATTGGGGAAGCGGGTCGCATGCAAACCCTTCCAGTGAACTTCCTCGTCGCCAACGTGCCTTCGTCTTATAACATTCTCCTAGGACGCCCTACATTGAATGCCCTCCGGACTCAAATCTCGACCTATCACCTTGCAATCAAATTCCCGCTGGATCAAGGGGGGATAGGCCGGTCCTATGGGAACCAACAGATCGCTAAGATTTGCCTTGCCTCGACGTCCCCCGCCGAAGAGCAGGGCGACGATTGGGAAGACGCGCCTGATTTCCAGGGGTCTTTGGATACACGCGACGACCAGAAAGAAATCCGAGGAGCCCCGGTAGAAGCGTTGACAGAAGTCTCCCTCGTCGAACGGGTCGATGGACGGACCATTCAGATCGGTTCTTTTTTGACAGGAGACTGTTGCGAAGACTTGATCCGCTTCCTCCGAGGAAATTCAGACGTATTCACCTGGACACCATCGGACATGCCCAGGATCGACCCCAAAGTTATCTTACACATGCTCGGAGTTGACCTAAAGGCCAGACCCGTCTGACAAAAGGAGCGAAGTTTGCGCCAATCAAGCAAAAGGCAATTGAGGATGAGGTCAATCGATTGCTCACGGCCAACTTCATTAGAAATCTTGACTACTCGGATTGGCTGGTGAACATGGTCATGGTCAAAAAGGCGAATGGGAAATGGCGCATATGCGTCGATTTCATGGACCTGAACAAAACCTGCACTAAAGACAACTATCCCCTCCCTCGGATAGACCAGCTAGTGGACAGCTCGGCCGGTCACGAATTACTTAGCTTCATGGATGCTTTCTCCGGCTACAATCAGATCCGGATGAACACGACAGATGAAGATTTTGCCGCGTTCACTACAGATCGGGGGGTATATTGCTACAAAGTGATGCCCTTCGGTCTCAAAAACGCTGGGGCCACGTATCAGCGCCTCGTCAATAAACTGTTCAAACTGCAGATTGGGAGGAACATGGAAGTATACGTCGATGACATGCTCGTAAAATCAACCTCATCGGACGGGCACACCAAAGATCTCGGGGAGACATTCGACGTCTTGCGCAAGTACAAAATGAAGCTGAATCCAGCTAAGTGTGCGTTCGGATTCACCAGCGGGAAATTCCTCGGGTTCATGGTCACCCATCGAGGAATCGAAGCGAACCCAGAAAAGATCGGCGCCATTTTCAACATGGCCACACTGAAGAACAATGTTGAGATCATGCAGCTCATAAGGAGAGTGGCCGCTCTGAGTCGATTTATGTCAAGATCCGGGGAGAAGCGCCTCCCGTTCTTCAAAGCCTTGAGAAAAATTCCCATGTTCGAATGGTCAGAGCAGTGTCAGAATGCTTTCAAACAGCTTAAGGCGCACCTATCAACTCCCCCACTGCTCACTCGATCAGTCGAAGGCGACGAGCTATCAAAATCTTCGAAAGAAGATTTTTAACCCTACTAAAAATCTTCAAAAGAAGATTTTTTGGCCGAGCTTCAAAATGAATCGGCTTTAGCAGGAGCGATAATGAGACCTTACTATACCTTGCGGTTTCCGATCAAGCTGCAGGCTCGGTGCTCGTCAGGGAATTCGATGGTGTACAGAAGCCGGTTTACTACGTAAGCCATGTTTTCAAGGACGCGGAAACAAGATACTCAGCCATAGAAAAGATAGTCTTGGCACTTGTTGTCTCCTCAAGAAAACTACGACACTATTTCCAGGCGCACACCATCCTCATCCTCACTGAGCGACCTATAGGGACTATTCTCGCTTCCCTTGAATCATCAGGACAACTGGAGAAATGGAGGTGAGAATTACCCCAATTCGACATCAAGTACCTCCCCAGGCAGGCCATCAAAGCGCAGGTCCTAGCAGAATTTGTGGTCGAATGCACTATTCCCACTAAAGATGAAGCGACAGCATGGGGCCCTGAACCACATCCCTCGGTCGAAGAAGTACCCGACTCTGTCCTCGACTGGGTGCTCTACGTGGACGGATCTTCTACCCAGGAAGGGAGCGGGGCTGGCCTGATCATCCGAGGCCTGAATGAAGCGAAGATGGAATACTTTTTGAAGCTAGGGTTCAGGGATTCGAACAATGCTGCGGAATACGAGGCTTTGTTAGCCGGATTGCGAATCGCTTCCGGGGTAGGGCTGAAGACCCGAATTCGCAGGAACTCCGCGTTGGTCGTCGGCCAAGTAACTGGGCGATTCGAGGCCCGGGAACCATTCATGATCAAATATCTGGCCGAGGTAAAAAGACTTCGCAAAAATTTCGACGAAGTCCACGCAGAGCAGATTCCCCGGACCCTGAAAAATCAAGTCGACGCCTTAAGCAAGCTCGCTTCTTCCTATACTGCAGACCATAAAAGAAACATCCTCTTCAAAGTCTTACCATGACCCAGCGTGGAAGACGGGGGGTAACGCTCCAAGTATATACTACTCAGGAGGAAGGTCAAGATTGGAGGAAGCCCCTCGTGGAGTTCCTAAAGGATGGTATACTTCCGGAGGACCGAGGGGAGGCTCGCTGCCTTAGGGCAAAAGCTCGTCATTTCATCTGGTGCAATGGAAAGCTCTACAAGAAGTCGTACACTCAACCCCTTCTCCGATGCGTCGACCCCCACGAAGCCGACTACGTTCTACGAGAGATACTAGAAGGGGTCGGGGGAGCGCATCAAGAGGCCTGCACCCTGGTCCAGAAGACGCTGCTCCAAGGATATTATTGGCCGAGGATACACCGGGATGCCGAGAAGCTCGTCAGAAGATGCAAGAACAGCCAACTCCACGGCAGCATACCTCGTCTCCCCGCTACCGAGCTAACGCCCCTCAGTTCCCCTTGGCCGTTTGCACAATGGGGGATGGATATGGTGGGCCAACTCTCCACCGGCACGGGTGGACACAAATACATCCTTATCGCGGTAGACTACTTCACGAAGTGAATAGAGGCCGTGCCCATCAGAAAACCAGACGCCGCCTCTACTATAAAGTTTCTACAAAACAACATCATCTCTCGATTTGGAATCCCGAGGTGCATCGTTATTGACCACGGGACCAACTTCGAAAATGACAAAGTCAAAGAATTTTGTAGCGACTACCACATACTAATGAAGTTTTCCATGGTCGTGCATCCACAATGCAACGAACAAGCCGAGGTAGCAAACCGAGGAGTCATACACAGACTCAAGGCTCGCTTGGAAGGAAGACAGGGCAGCTGGGTCGAGGAATTGCCGCGGGTGCTATGGGCATTGCGGACCTCGATGAAAACACCCACGGGAGAAATCTCGTTCAGCCTCTGCTATGGTACCGAGGCGATGGTCCCGGCTGAGATCGGACTGCCCAGTTATAGAATCGAACACTTCGATGATGAAGCGAACACTTCGGCACTCCGGACCAACTTGGACGTATTATTAAAAAAGCGGGATCGAGCACAGATCAGAGCAGCCGCCTATCAATAGCAAACCGCTTGCTACTACAACATCCGAGTTAAATATCGGGCCTTCAAGACCGGAGATCTGGGCTTACGAAGGAATGATCTTGTGGACCAAGCAAGGCTGCATAAATTCTCTCCGAAATGGGACGGACCATTCCTCGTATTAGAAGCATCGCCCGGTGGAGCATATCGCTTACAAGACGCCGGGGGGCGTAAGTTTCTTCGGCCTTACAACGCCGAAAAACTCAAATTGTACAAATAAGCATGTCTTCTTCTTTTGAAACAATATAATTCTTATTGACATTGAATTAAATCTCCGGAGCTAGGTCCTCTCATAAAGGAGACCTTTTGCACAACTTTTGTTTCTTTTCTCGGTTCCGAGACCCCTAGGTTTATTTTAAAAATTGTGTAAAATATACTGAGGGGATAAAAAGAGACATTACGCATAAAAAAGAAGAATTTTATTCATTAAGAAAGTTTTATGAGCTCCTCAGCCTTACAAAAATTATAACAAAAGGGGCCGGTGATTAAGGTAGCTTTGTCGATGGTATACCGAGGAAACCTCCTCCAACCGATCCAATGCAGCATCGACCCGTTCCCTTCGACGGTACTCATGAACCCTAGATGATACGGACTCCCCAGGTTCCTCGTCCGCCGAGTTTGATGCAACAACCAATCTTTGCCGGAAACTCTCGAGCAAAAGGTCCACCGAGCGGTCCTGCCTGCTCTTTGAGATAAGACCGAGCCCATGAACCGTGTGCATCTTGTCAAAGGCTTTGCCCATCAACTACGGCGACAACGTGTTGTGCAATCCCAGGGAAGTCATCCATATCACGCAGAGGAGAACCTGAAGGAGAGGCGATCGCCAGGGAAGCAGGCGCCCACAGTGGCTCTCCAACCGGCTTATCACCGCCTCATACGTCTCCAATGAACGATCGAGGTTGTAAAAGTACACGTCATCGCTAGAAACAATCTACCTGATGGTATACACTCGGCCGACCATTTTCGGAAGCTCAAGACTAAGAATAAAGCCAATCTACCTTCGGTATTTATAGCCTCAAAGAAAGTCTTCCAATGGTCGAGATTCACTCGCCCAAACGACGCAAATCACGGAGTATCACACTTTCTCGATATGGTTCCACCACATGTCATCTGCGGCGGTCACTCTTCCTAATTTTACGGGTCGTGGAAGATTGGACGACCCTATAAGAAGACGCAACAAAGGATTTAAAGCCCTCCTCTCGAGGCCACCGAGTAGCTTCCCTGCCCAGTCAATCCCTAGAGGGTAGCTTCCTACCCATCTACGCTAAGTATCTAAAGCCCTCCTCTCGAGGCCATCGAGCAGCTTCCCTGCCCGGTCCATCCCTAATGGGTAGCTTCCTAACCGTCTACGCTAAGGATCTAAAGCCCTCCTCTTGAGGCCACCGAGCAGCTTCCCTGCCCGGTCCATCCCTAGAGGGTAGCTTCCTACCCATCTACGCTAAGGATCTAAAGCCCTCATGCCGAGGCCACCGAGCAGCTTTCTTGCCCGGTCTATCCCTAGCGGGTAGCTTCTTATCCATCTATGCTAAGGATCTAAAGCCTTCCTCTTGAGGCCACCGAGCAGCTTCCCTGCCCGGTCCATCCCTAGCGGGTAGCTTCCTACCAATCTACGCTAAGGATCTAAACCCTTTTATCAAGGCCACCGAGCAGCTTCCCGGTCCGGTCCATCCCTAGCGGGTAGCTTCTTACCCATCAACGCTAAGGATCTAAAGCCCTCTTAACGAGGCCACCGAGCAATTTCCCTGCACGGCCCATCCTTAGCGGGTAGCTTCTTACCCATCAACGCTAAGGATCTAAAGCCCTCCTACAGAGGCCACCGTGCAGATTCCTGCTCGGCTAATCTCCGAGGGGTCGATTCCTACCCTACGAAGACATGGATCTAGGACTCACATCGAGGAAGAATTAGTTATGGCTGACTTATTCTAACTTGGCTGATTTTCTAATCATGCTAAAATACGTGGTCGTCACCTCGACTCCGAGGTATGGACTGATACCGACCTTCCTAGCCTTGGGATATCTTTTGATTCATCCTAAATAAACGATCGCCACTTCGACTCCGGGGAGCGGGAGGGTATCGTAACGACCTTCCTGCACTTGGCTATTATTTGATTCACACTCAACGCGTGATCGTCACCTAAAAAGCTTAGTATAGACCTACGACCTAACACTTGCGGGAGGAGAAGACCGACGAGCTAAAATACTTACGCAGAAAACCGACATTTATGCAGAAGAAAATAAACTCAACTTTATTTATATTTCAAATTTGTGCAATGTATTTTGGGCTCCTCAGTCTTACAAAAATGCCCGGAGGCTTACAAAATTTTAAAAAGAAAAACAAAAACTCCTAAGGGAAGATAGCTCAAGCCGTGGGATGTGCCGAGATTTCGCCTTGTACGACACCGTCCTCGGGGGCTGGGGCTTCGGTCTCTTGGACTGCTTCACCCCGTGCGACCACTTCGGCACCCGCCCCCAGTGGCACATCCTTGGAGAGCGAGTGCTTAGCGTGGAGCTCACCGTCGGCAAACTCCGTCTTTGACGCCTTGATGGCATCGAGGGCCTCGTGCCAAACAATGGCTGAGGCTTCGGCAAGGTCGGCGTAGAACTGGTCAGACGCCTGATTGTTAGAGATTCTGCGTGTTCAAGTTTTAGTTAAATACCGCAATCAAGACGGTTTCGCTTGTAGCTAGCCGGTTGAGTACGGGTCGTCCGCAGGGAGATGGGAATCTTTTTCTATGTGCTTTAACGAGTTAAGTCCAGATTTCCAGATTTTTGTTGTGATTAATTAAGTGTTAAAGTGATATGTAAAGAGAGCTTGTTAGGGTTAGGATTAGGTTAGTTTGAGTTAGGAGTCTCCCACATCTTTCGTTGCCCCTCTTAATATCGGTGTTACGGTAATCGGCAACAACGGGGATTAGCACGACTAGGAAGGAACTTGCGAGTATAAGCTAGGCTTTCCAACGCATAAGTTCTTCCTTTTGGTGCTTGTCCGTCCGTTCTTGGCTCTTAGCCATAACCTCCGGTTAATTCAACCACAACCGGTCTCACTACGGAATCACCGCTATCATGTAGGATAGGGTGCCGTAAGGAGCGGATTGTGGTTCAATTAGCGGGAGTCGAATTAAGTTGTTGGGCAAGGAAAGAGTGAGAGAGATTTCCTTCTCTCAAACTTCCCTTATCTTACCCTAACAAGTGTAAAGCTACTCACACATCATAATGAAAAGAAAACAAAACAAAAGAGGAAGATAGAAAGAAAGAGATTAGAAGATAACAACTAGCTATTTGCGACCTCACCTTGGCAAGGATCAAGCGTAAGCATCATGGTTGTTTTAATGATAAAGGAAAAGAGAAGAGAAAGAAACAACAAGAAATAACAACAACTAAGTTAACAAATTAAAATTACAAGCAATTATAAAAGAACAAGACAAGATATAATAGCAAAAGAGTCTTCTTTATTCATCATTCTTCACTCACAAAGCTCACTACAAGTTTTAATGGAGAAGAGATGAGAAGAGGAAGAAGAAACACAACTAAACCTAGAAAATACAATACAAGATTATGGACCCTTTCCTTCACAAAGTTCTGGGCTATTTATAGGCTGAAAAATGAAAACCTAGGGCAACCATCAGAACACAAATAAAAAGACCAAAACATCCCTGGAAAATCTTCGTCTGCCGCCACCATACGGCTGCGGATCCGCGGCCTAAGCATGCTTAGGCCGCGGTTCCGCGGCCTAATAGAGGAGTTGGGCCTAGGGCTTTTTGGTGGTACCCTGGTTTGATGTATCCTTCAATCTGGTATATGTATTTTCTCAATTTGTCTTCACGATTTTTCCAGAATTTCTGTTGAGCCAAAGGTGTTTTGATGTGGATGTTTTTGTCATGATTTCCTCGAGCTCCGTGTAGATTTCTTGGATCTTGTGCTGCCATTGAGCCTTGTGCATGAAAACGACATTGATTTGCCATTTTTTCTTCCTAAACTGGTATCTGGCAACATACGGATGAAGAGCGGAGACCGTGTTTTCTCAGTGGTTGGCAGGAACCCGGGTTTTGTCGTGTTTTTCCATGAATTCCATTGTTTAGAGCCGAGAACCTGTATCCTGCAATTGACTAGCAAACACGGCTCAAGAGTATCTACCGATATGCAATGTGATAAAAATTGGACGGTATGAAAATGCAAAAATCTGATATGAACAAATACCCCCACTTATCATTTGCTCATCCCGAGCAAAGCCAATTTATTCACAAAAAATTTCCTAACCTCACTTTCGCAGGGAACGCGATTGCACTGAGCATGTGCAACAAGCCGTTAAACCTCTAGGTGTCCCTAGTAGGAGGAGTGTTGTCTCCTGAGGGTTTTCAGCGGATACTACCCACAAAATCCGGTCAAGTTGGTTTTGTAAAATAACTAAGATTCAAATCCTAAAATTTTGTTTTAGAAAATAACAATTCTATTATTCTAATTCTAGACTATCGAACCTTTATTTTTCACACCTCGCTTCTTATTTAACTACAGATTTTATATGTCTTTACGTGCAGTGCAAATAGTGTCGTTAAGTTCCAGAAAGGTCGAATAAAGTCCTCATAATAAAGCCCGGATAAGAATTTTGAAAGGATCACATAAGTTTTATAAAGAGTTAAGCATTTTTCAAGTTTCGTTTTCCAGTAAGGTTTCAATTTCAGAATTTCTATCTTCCTTAACAGGAAACTAGGTCTTATTTTTCACTCCACCTTTTTCTTGTTTTCATTTCATACACACCTCTGTGAACGTGCAATAGTCTTTATCATAGAATAAAACCTTCATATCTCCGCTAAAATTTTTATAAAAGTCTGTCTTTTATCAAGATTATTCTCACACAAAGAACCGTTAGGAATTTTAACTCGGAGAGAACACTTGCTTGACTTTGTTTTAATCTGGACTTTCTAGGCTTCTTAGCGAGCTTTGGGCCAATGCACCCAAACCAGTTGGTTTTAGGGCATTAGGTGTAGAAACACCCCAGCGGACTTAATTACTCAAGTTACCTAGGTCCAAAAACAAAAGATAGTTTGGCGTGAAAATCAGATGATTTAATACGAACGGAGATATAACCGGCAGTTCAGTTATTTTTTGGATAAAAGACGTGTTTAGTGGGTTTTGGTGTGTAATCATTCCAATCAAGTTCCAGATGGGTTATTTTTCAGACTTAGTTCCAATTAAGGCATCAATAACATTCCTTCATATTCACTCACTTCATAAACTATTCTTGATATTACTTATTTCCGAACAAACCTATTTGATCCTCAGAAAATCATTTATCTGTTTAAAAGTTTTTAAACATAACAGACTTGTCATCTAATTCCCAAAAACTCACGACACGTGTAGTGTGATGTAAAGACGTATATCAGCTATAGTTAACTTCAAAGGAGAGTTATCTTTCAGGTTTTCAAAATCTAAACATAATATTTAGTTATTCTTATTTTATCAAACAAAACCGTCGAAATGTTGAATCAGAGTTCTCCCACTAGCTAACTTGACAGAAAAGTTTTTATGTTTTTAGAAATTTTTTAGATTTTTATGGATTTTATGGATTTTAATATGCAGATGCAAAATATACATATGAATGCCAAGGTAAGAAATGCGTACCGAGCGTACCCCCAAACTTAAACTGGACAGTGTCCTCACTGTCATTGCATGAAGAGATCTTTTGAAGGGTCAAAACTGTCGGTTAGCGATACACAAATTTTTTTTTTGTTTTTAAAGAAAAGAAAAAGAAAAAGAATATACACAAATATATACAAAATAGTTTGTACATACCCCCAAACTTATTTGGAACAGTGTCCACTGTTCTTGGCTGGATAACCGAAGTTTGGTGGTAGGTAGAGGAAGATTATGCAGGGTAAACCGGCTCCTGTAAGAATAGGAGCTCCTCTGTTGGTTCGGCGCTAAGGTACGGTTTTAGTCGGTGTCCGTTCACTTTGAAAAATGAACCGTCCTTTGGATTTTCCAAATCCACAGCGCCCTGCGGATATACATTCCGCACAAAATACGGCCCTTTCCAGCGAGATCTGAGCTTTCCAGGATGGAAGTGAAGTCTGGTGTCGTAAAGCAGTACCTGCTGACCAGGTACGAAGGTTTTGCGCAAAAGGTGTTTATCGTGAAACACCTTCGTTCGATTCTTAACGACAACCGCGTTATCGTAAGCCTCATCCCTAAGCTCGCTTAGTTCGTTCAGTTGCAGCTTCCGATAGCTACCCGCATCTTCGAGAGACAGATTCAGCTCCTTTATCGCCCAAAATGCGCGATGATCTATTTCGACAGGTAGGTGGCAGGCTTTTCCGTACACAAGCCGATAGGGAGACATGCCAAGGTCGGTCTTATAAGCGGTTCGAAATGCCTAAAGGGCATCAGTGAGTTTCAGCGACCAATCCTTACGGTTCTTGGAAACCGTCTTCTCCAGTATCTGCTTGATTTGCCGATTTGAAACTTCGGCCTGCCCGCAGGTTTGGGGGTGGTAGGGCGTAGAGAGCTTATGATTAATGGAGTATTTCCGCATCAAGGCCTCAAAAGTCTTATTGCAGAAATGACTTCCATTGTCGCTAATGATCGCCCGGGGGTGCCCAAACCGGGAGAAAATGTTTTCTTTAAGGAACCTAACGATAACCTTGTTATCGTTAGTCCGGCTGGGCACAGCCTCGACCCATTTAGAGATGTAATCAACAGCGAGAAGGATGTATAAGTTCCCAAAAGAGCTGGGAAACGGCCCCATGAAATCTATCCCCCAAACATCGAAAATCTCCACAACCAAGATCAGTTGGAGCGGCATCTCGTTCCTCCGGGATATCCGGCCCAAGTGTTGGCACCGGGAGCAAGTCTTGCAATAGTCATGAGCGTCTTTGAAGAGTTGTGGCCAGTAGAAACCACATTGCAAGATCTTCTCAGCTGTCTTTCTGGGGCCAAAATGCCCGCCACACGCTTGATCGTGGCAAAATGACAGCACACTCTTTAATTCCTCGTCAGGGACACACGGACGAATAATCTGGTCTGGACAGTACTTGAACAAATAGGGTTCGTCCCAGTAAAAGTGTTTTACTTGGGATAAGAAGCGAAGTCTGTCCTGACTTGACCATTTAGTCGGTAGTAATCCCGTGGCCAAATAGTTCACGATATCTGCGAACCAGGGTTCGCAAGATACTGTCAAGAGCTGTTCATCCAGGAAAACGTCATTGATCGGAATTGGAAGCGACGGCGAAGAAGGAAGTCGTGAGAGATGGTCGGCAACCACGTTTTCACATCCTCGTTTGTCCTTAATGACAAGGTCAAACTCTTGAAGCAAGAGGATCCAACGTATTAACCGAGATTTTGCATCTTTCTTCGCAAAAAGATGGCGCAGAGCAGAATGGTCGGTGTAGACAATGACTGGAGAGCCGATGAGGTAGAGCCTGAACTTTTCTAAAGCAAATACAACAGCTAAGAATTCCTTCTCAGTTGTTGTATAATTGAGTTGGGCATCGTTCAGGGTTCGGCTCGCATAATAGATTACGTGCGGCATCTTGTTGATGTGTTGTCCAAGGACAGCACCAATGGCAAAGTCGGATGCGTCGCACATAATCTCAAATGGGTGCGTCCAGTCAGGTGAAGAAAGAACGGGAGCAGAAGTGAGTGAGCTTTTCAATGACTCGAATGCAGTCACACAGCTCGAGTTGAAGTCGAATGGCGTATCCTTGGCCAGTAAAAGAGTCAAGGGCCTAGCAATCTTGCTAAAGTACTTGATGAACCGTCTATAGAAACCGGCATGGCCAAGGAAGGCTCGGATATCTCTGACGCATCGGGGAGGAGGTAGATTGGAAATGACCTCAATCTTTGCTTTGTCAACCTCTATGCCATTTTGCGAGATGATATGTCCTAAGACAATACCTTCGCGCACTATGAAGTGGCATTTCTCCCAATTCAAAGTGAGATTCTTGTCCTTACATCGGGTAAGGACAGCGTCAAGATGCAGCAAACACTCGTTGAAGGAATCGCCGAAGATGGAGAAATCATCCATGAAGATCTCCAGAAATTTTTCCACCATGTCTGAGAAGATTCCCATCATACACCGCTGGAAGGTAGCGGGCGCATTGCATAACCCAAAGGGCATGCGTCGATATGCAAACGTGCCGAAAGGACAAGTGAAAGTGGTCTTGTCCTGGTCTTTTTCGGCGATGGGAATTTGATTATAGCCGGAGTAGCCATCAAGAAAACAGTAGTACTCGTGTCCGGCCAATCATTCAAGCATCTGGTCAATGAAAGGTAGCGGAAAGTGGTCTTTCCGCGTTGCGGCGTTGAGTTTTCTGTAATCGATGCATACTCGCCACCCAGTTTGGGTGCGAGTAGGGATTAACTCGTTTGCCTCGTTAGTGATGACCGTGATGCCCGACTTCTTAGGGACAACATGAATGGGGATAACCCACTGGCTATCAGAGATAGGGTAAATGATACCACTATCTAGACATTTTACGATCTCCTTCTTCACAGCCTCTTTCATGACTGGATTGAGACGTCGTTGTGGATCCCGGGCTGGTTTGGAATCATCCATCAGATGAATGTGATGCTCAACGATCAGGGGACTAATCCCCTTGATGTCCGCCATGGACCAGCCAAAATCTTGCCTGTTGCTATGCAAGACCGCGAGAAGGGCTTTCTCTTGCTCTGGAGCTAGAGAAGCCGAAATGATGACAGGGAGGGTCTCGTTCTTACCTAAGTAAGCATACTTAAGGTGAGACGGCAAAGGCTTGAGTTCGAGCGTTGGAGGTGAAACGATGGAAGGCAAGATTGGTGCAAAGGTCTCGAACTCAAAGGACTCCAGCAAAGATTCAAAACGAGTGTACGCGACCGAGTTGGATGGTTCAGGTAACTCATCCGGAAATTCGAAGGATTCAAACTCGGGTGGTGAGCGGCTAAGATCGTTTGAAAACGTGAAACACTCGTAGTCGTTGTCGGGCGCAGAAGCAGCAGCAGGTTCGAAGAGAAACGCACTAGTGGCGTCAAGATTATCGTGATCAAACAGAAACTCCTCGAATTCACACTCTTCAGGGGTGATCTCCTGGATCGAGCAGACGTCCAGTATATGAGCATTAGGTTCGGCGGGCTGATTCCCCAACCTAAAAATGTTGAGTTCAATCGTCATGTTTCCAAAAGAGAGGTTCATCGAACCATTGCGATAATTGATCACAGCATTTGAGGTTGCAAGAAATGGGCGACCGAGTATCACCGGAATTTGATTCCGGGGGTTAGCTACAGGCTGTGTGTCTAATACAATGAAGTCAACGGGGAATATGAAGTCCCCGACTTTTATTAACACATCCTCTAGCTCACCCCTAGGATGGGTGATCGATCGGTCAGCCATTTGGAGAGTGCAGTGCATGGGTTTCAGCTCTCCGACGCCTAATTGCTCGTATACCGAATACGGAAGCAGGTTAACACTGGCACCAAGATCTAATAGTGCGCGGTTGATGTTCTTATCCCCAATAGTAATAGAAATCGTAGGACAGCCAGGGTCCTTCCGTTTTTGTGGTAAAGATTGGGTAAGGGCATCACTCACAGCACTAGCCAAGAAAACTTTCTTGGGTACCTGAGACTTCCTCTTTTTCGTGTACAAGTCCTTTAAGATTTTCGCGTAGGATGGGACTTGTTGGACAGCATCTAAAAGAGGAATGTTAATGATAACCTGCTTAAATAACTCCAGAATCTTCTCCATTTGAGGATTTTGTTTATTAGACCTCAACCGGTTTGGAAATGGGACGTTTTTAAAATTGGTTGAGTCTAATGCTTGTGGAGGAGATTGTGGAGTAGGAACGGATCCCAGAACAGGTGTTTTCGTGGAGTGAGAAGTGGGTCCATTCAAAGCAGAAGAAGAGGAAGGAGAGCCTTGTGAAGAACGGAGAATAGGCTCAGAAGACGAAGAAGCAGGAGACGAAGAAGAAGAAGCAGCGGCCGGGGTGTCATCGTTGATCCGTTTGCCAATGTTGTTTTGCAGCATCCTTCCCGATCTCAGTGTGGTCACGGCACTCACATTATGGTTTTTTTGTTCAAGAGCAACATGTGCATTATGTGGGTGACCGGGATTTGGGAGTGGCTGGGACGGGAGCTTCCCCTTTTCTCGCTCTCTTAAGGCCGCATTCAGCTGTGCAATCTGGGCCTCGATGGTCTTGATGCTTTGCCCGTGAGCGGCAGTGTGTTGCACTAAGGACTGAATGGAAGACTGGATGTTTGCGGTGGATTGAGTCGATTGTTTGACGAACGCCTCCAGACTTCGTTCGAGCGAGGAAACCTTATCGTTGTTTGACGGAATAAAGTTGTTTGGTGGAAAAGAATTGTTGGGTGCAAAGTTGTTCGTCTGATTTTGAAAAGGTTGGGGTTGTAAGGGCTGCTGATACTGAGTTTGTTGTTGCGCTTGTTGTTGCGGCGGAGGGGCCCTTTGGAAATTGTTGCCTTGGAATTGATTCTGATTCTGATTCCAGACGAAATTGGGGTGGTTCCTCCAACCGGGATTGTAGGTGGAAGAGTATGGATCATTCCTCGGTCTTTGCTGAAATGCAGCATTAACCTGATCCTGTCCTTTCGAGGGTGGATTGTAAGGACACTCTTCGGTCAAGTGAGAAGGATCGGAACAACAAGCGCAAATGGTACGAAGGGGGAGAACAGGGGCAAGAGAAGAAAATTTGCTCTCTATCGCTTCAAGCTTTCTCGTTATTGCAGCCATCTCAGCTTTAATCGCAATAGAGACGTCAAGTTGGTGAATTCCTACCCTAGACTGACCGGTAGAAGTGGAGGTAGAAGAAGAAGAAGTCGGTCTGGTGCTCTCCCATTGTAGCGTTTGCTCCGCAAGGTCGTCAAAGAACTGCCACGCTTCCTCGTCAGATTTCGATAGGAAGTCGCCCTGACAGATGGTTTCCAACAACTGCTTCGTTGCTGGGTTCAGGCCCTCGTATAAGGTTTGGCCAAGTTGCCATTTCTCTATACCGTGGTGAGGACACTGAACAAGAAGGTCTTTGTACCGGTCAAAGCACTTCCAGAAGGGTTCAGAAGGAAGCTGAGAGAATTGGTTGATTTCATTGCGAATCCTTACGGTTTTATGATTCGGATAGAACTTTTTGAGAAACGCTTTTACAAACTCGTCCCAACTGGTGATGGAATGGGAAGCGGTGCTATACAGCCATTTTTCAGCAAGATCGCATAAAGTGAACGGAATGACCCGTAGACGTATAGCATTGTCCGACAGTTGGGTAGTTTTCATCATGGCACAAACGTTTTGAAATTTATTGATGAAGATATAGGCATCTTCAGATTCAAGCCCATGAAATCGTGGAAGCATGTTGATGAAGTGGGGCTTAATTTCAAAATTATCCCCATTGGCCGGTGGAAGAGAAAGGCAGGTGGGAAGTGCAGAACGGGTGGGATAGAAACGATCCTGGAGCGCTGTTTCCTGATTTAAAATCAGGAAAGCTTCTGGGAAAAGCTTCAGAAGAGGGTCACGTGCTTACACGTGACTAGCGGTCACGTGTTGGCACGTGACACCTAAAAGCATCATCAAGTCAAGTTCAGTTTTCCAACTACATCAAGGAAAGGGCTTCAGAAAGGGTCACGTGTCGGCACGTGACATTTAAATGCAAGCGTCAAAGGCACACCGGTTCCCTGATCAAGTCAAGGAAAAAGCTTCAGAAGAGGTCACGTGCTCCCACGTGACCAGGGTCACGTGTTGGCACGTGACCAGGGTCACGTGTTGGCACGTGACGTTCAAAGCAGCAGACTCGTTCTCCAGATGAACCAAGGAAAGAGAGTTCAAATAAGGGTCACGTGCTCACACGTGATCAGGAGTCACGTGGTGGCACGTGACGTTTAAGCAACGATCAGAAGACAGAGCGCAAAAGAAAGGAAAAGGCTCATTCCAAAGGGGGTCACGTGCTCACACGTGACCATGGGTCACGTGGTCACACGTGACCGGCTTTCAAAGCCCATTTTGTCAACAGAATTAAATTCTGAAAGAAATTCAAATCTTTCCAAAGGAAAGCGGCTATCTGGAACCAATCAAATTAAAGATTCAGAGGTGATGAAATATCATCTATCTATGGGAAAATCTCGGGTTTGGAAAGATTTCCCCTTTAAATCTAATCGAAACAACAAAGGAAAAATCCCTAGATTTGAAATCCAATGGTGAATAAAATTCACCTAACAATCCAAAGGTCCAAAACGAATGATGGATGCAAATCAAATCTCTCATGAAGATTCGTCAAAAACTGATTGATTCGGCTGCTTCTCCTATAAATAGGAGCCAAGAGACACAGAGAAAGATAGATACAGAGACAAGGAGAGAAAAAGAAAAGCAAGAGAGCTTCGATACTTGGAGAAACTTGGATCTTCTGCAAAAACCCTAGGTAAGAAAGGGAAAAGCTCCTTGAAAGAAAAAGAGAATTTAATTCTCAACAGAGTTTAACTCTGATACATAAAACAGAAGAACATATTTCTTCTCTCTTTGATAGAGGATCTACAAAGTGCACATCTCCCCTTGAGGTTGAGAATTTAATTCTCAATGGGTTGAGATCCTGCCATGCAGATCCAAAACATAGAGAGGGAATGCAAGCACGAGAATTTAATTCTCACAGAACTATAGGAATTTAATTCCTTTCAAATAAAATTAGGGCTTGACCCTGTATCATGGGAATTTAATTCCTTCAGAACAAAAAGAAACAGGGTTTAACCCTAATTAAGAACTTAGTTCTGTTGAAACAACGGGAATTTAATTCCCTTAATCATCATTTAACAGGGAATGGGAATTCAATTCCTTAAAAAAGCTTTTATTAGGGTTTAACCCTATTCAGTCCTTCACATATACTTGGAATTTAATTCCTACGGAAGATTCAGAGTCCAACTCTATTCAGAATATAAACCTTCAAAAGGAAGTAGGAATTTAATTCCTCTGAAATTTAAAGCTCGAGGAATTTAATTCCTGAAAAAAGATTAACAAAGCCTCTAAACAAAATACATAGAGGCAGGGTCACGTGTTACCACGTGACCCCCCCAAGAGATCTACAGAAAGCCCCTTTGAGGCAGCACCCCACGTGACCCACGTGACCCTCGGCAGAAGCTCTAATACATAGGCATTTGAATGCCCATCACGTGATGGCACGTGACGCTCTGAAAGACGCGATAATCTCAGCAGAATACATGAAGGGAGGGCGCTCTCACGTGTTGCCACGTGACCCCTCTTGCCTTAGTGTTTAACACTAAGTTAAAACTCTCGAACCCAGTGTTAAAACATTGTTGGGCCTAGTGTTCAACACTAATTAAAAAGCTTTATCTGCAGTGTTCAACACTGATCTGTTTTAGTGTTTAACACTAATTTGAAAAGCCTTGTTGCTGGTGTTTAACACCAATTATCTCTTAGTGTTAAACGCTAACTTGTCAACCTCATCCCCAGTGTTCAACACTGACTGCTCTGTAGTGTTTAACACTAGGCTTTGGCCCAATTGGCCTGAATGGATAGAGGCAAAGCCTCTCCTGATTGGACTTAGCCCAAGATGGCCATAAGTCCTCAATTTTTGATTAACTGGGCCAATGGGCTCATAACATAATTAATCGGTCTTGATCCCAAATTGGGCCAAGGACTATTTAATCCACTCCGGTTCTAGGGTACATCTCTTCACTCCTTTGATACTTGGCATTGTAATCCCTCAATGTCTTCAAAGAGGTGACGGGTCCCGACGACCACACATCAACACGGACTGTGGGGTCCTTAAACCCGTGTTTAATGCAAAATTCCTGGTTACGTGGAACGCGGATAATGTCACTCTTTGACCCCGTGGAAAACGTCCAGAGCGGAGCCTGGTCCTCGCAGAGCACGGCAGTGAACCCGTGTGAAGCATCCAGAGCACATACCGGACTGTGGGGTCCTTAAACCCATGGACTACGACGTCCTTAACCTTGACCGAGATGTCTTAAAACTAACAATGGACTGTGGGGTCCTTAAACCCATGGACTACGACGTCCTTAACCTTGACCGAGATGTCTTAAAACTAACAATGGACCGCAATGTCCTTAAACTACCCATGGACCGCAATGTCCTTAAACTACCCATGGACCGCAATGTCCTTAAACTAGAACAATAGAGCCCCGGATGCTCTTTTGTTGGATCTAAACGGTCCCGTTTAAGTTGATCTTAGCCTCAAAAATGGCTAACGTATCCTTAAACCTTCAAACAGACTGGACTATGAATCCCCCTAATTAACTCTGGCTCGAGGGTACATCTCTGAACTCCTCTGACATCTGTCGTTGTAATCCTTCAACGTCGTCAGAGAGGTGACGGGTCCCGACGGCTATACATTTAATGGACCACTAGGTCCCTAAACTGGAACATTAGAGCCAATTGCTCTTTTGTCGGATCTAAACGATCCCGTTAAGTCGATCTTAGTCTCAAACCGGACTAACGTATCCTTAACAAACGTTTGAGTTGATCTTAGCCTCAAGTAGGGCTGACGTATCCTCAAACCAAACCCCTAAATCCAAATCTAAGATAATACGGATTTGGACTAGTCCACGCCCTACGGGCGACGACATAACTCAGTCTCCGTAAACAATCCACGGGCAACAAAACAAACACCCACGACACGAAGTGACCATCTGGAGAAGGAGAAAGTTGTTACCGCAATGCGGTAGCGTAATTAACTGCAGGGGCTTGCGCCTGCAGGGAAAAGCGTCCCCACAATCAAAAACCCCTCAAACGAGGGGGAATCTGACGAAGTCTGCTACATCGGACGCATCCGTCTAAACCTTCGATACATGGTGCCATAAATCAACTTGGCATCTTCGGAGAGGTGGACGGATAGCACCAATTAGCATCTGCCCCGAATCTCAGGCGAGACGCCATGTCTCGGCCGTCTTTCAGAGGGGAACAGATTCTGGCACGCCCGGTGGGACCTTTTCCTCTTTCCACTCCACACTTCGTGTGTCGTGACCCGCGGACCAATCGCGGTTCGCTAATGGTTGCCCTTGGGTTTCAAGATACTAAGAATTGGCGTCTTGCTTATTGCAGAAAGCAAAGGATCAATGGCTTCTACTTCCGTGAAATTCTCCAACTGCTCAGACTGCAATTGCAACCAACGCTCTGCCTCGCCAGGAGGTATAGCCTACGGACCCCAAGCTGCTTCGCTATTCACAATGCCCGTGGAACAGGTCACTCGCGCCACCACAGGATTGTTCTTCGGGACCATGCTCCCGCCGACAAATTTCACCGCTCCGGTGCTGACAACGGAAGCTCTCAAGAAGTCGGTCTTTGATCGTCTCACCCCTGTCGCGGCTCCTCTCAACGAGTCGCCCAACGTCAACGCCTCGGTCTTCTCTAGATTGGGCCAGAAATCCCGCAAACCCATCACGGGGCCTACAATCTCAGAGAAGGCTGCTTCTAAGAAAGTGGCTGCTCCTGCTCCCGAAATCGCCAAGGCGGCTTCTCCGGCCAAAAGGCCGGTCTTTACAAGATTGACGGCTCCAGCTCCCGCTCCTGCTGCCCAAAGGACGTCGGTCTTTGACAGGCTAACACCAACAGCGACCCCCCACCCAGACAGGGGGCAAGATGAAGCCATTCTTACCGCTGACCCTACGCCGTCCGCTCGACACGCTCGACGTCGCCATTGGCGCCGAGTAAGGAAGGCTGGGGGCAACTCCCCCTCCGAGTTGACTCCATCGGCCCCGGTGGCAGAAGTTAATGCTGCTGTTCCAACTGGGAACAGCTTCGAAATGCTAAATAAGGTGCGAAGGAATTCTGCTACTGCGGTGCTGAAGAGGTCTCCTCCCCCGTTAAAAAAGGTTGTGGAAATAAAACCCGAACAGCCCCGATCTCCTCAACGGCTGTCTTCCAAAATCTATAAAGTTTGGCGGCAGGCCCGAGACTCGATCATCGATCCAAACTTCTCCCGCCAGCACAAGAAGCTGAAGATCCAACCGGAAGCCGGTCACCAGGCTAAACCCCAAAAGGCTGTTAATCAACTGGCTCATAAAAGGAGGAGGCCAGAGAAGACCCCCCGACACGCAACGACGGCTAAAAGCACTGAGCCCAGACGCCCTAAGTCTGGGGGCATGGTGGTGCACACTGTTTACATGGCCTCTGGAAAGGAGGAAAGCCGCACTTCTACGGGCCACCGACCGCTAACCCGATCCGTGACGAAGGCCCAGGAGCAGCAACAAAAGCTTCAAGTAATGATGAATGCTATGGCCGCGCTCATCGGGCCAAAAGAAAATCCAGAAACGTCCTCAGACACCCGCCGAGAGGAAGAGACCGACGCTGAATTCCTTCGCCGGACACTGGAGAAAAAGGACAAAGAGGCTGCTGAACAGGCGGCCAACATACAACGTATGGGCCTTCTCTTCCAAGATATGATAGGAATGATGATTCAGCAGGACTTACCCGCCGAGGATCCCCCAATCGTTCTTGAAGACGACCGAGGAGAAACGTCAAATCCACCACCAGCCCTCTCAACGGCCAAGGAGGAGGCAATCTCTAAGGCTGACTTGGCTGACTACATAGCCCAGCAAATCCGGGTTCATCACGCGACTGAGGCAGCTGGTCAAGTCGTGAAAACGGGGCGGCCGTATCCGAGCTGGTACGACCAAATCAAATACCCGCAAGGCTATACGATACCAAAATTCCACGTGTACAAGGGGACCGGCAATCCCCATCAACATGTCGCCCAGTTCCGGGCCCTCTGCGGTAACACCGGCGGTGATGATAAACTGTTGCTCCGCCAGTTCGTGGGCAGCTTATCAGAAACAGCGTTCGAATGGTATTCGGAACTCCCAAACGATTCTATCAAAACGTTCGCTGAAATGGAGTTGTTATTCACTCAGCGATTCGCAAGTGCCAGCGAACGCACTCCAATAACTGCATTGATTAACGCCAGGGTAAAACCAGGCGAAACCTGGGTCCAGTATGCTATACGCTGGCGGAACTTGTGGTCGAGATGTGAACAACGCATTGAGGAGGCACCCGCAGTGGGCATGTTCGTGGGAACCCTAGACCCCCACGCAACTATCTCCCAGTTTATGATGTTCTTTAAGCCAACCACATTCCAGGCTTTGATCGACAAGTTGGCTCAGATGGACCAGATGGGTCATAGACCACCTCCCCCGAAGTCGGAACCTCAGAATGACAAGGGTAAAGGAAGAGCAACCTTTGTTGCGAATGCCCAACAGCAACCTAACGCCCCGAAACCGGCAGATCAACTGGAGGAAAGACGTCGGTATTATAACGAGAAGATGAAGCGTCCCTACTCGTTCCCACGGGACAAGACGAAACGGCTATTCGAGCTGGCAATACGTAACAGACTTATAAACCTGCCAAATCCAAGGCGACCGCCGCAACCCACCGAGGTGAATAACCCTAACTATTGCCCTTACCATCAAACGGTAGGCCATCCGATCGAAGATTGCTTCGTCTTCAAAGGATGGATTGAAGACCAGTACCTCCAGGGGAAGTTTGTACTGTCCGAAAAGTGGAAGGTAAACCCACCACAGCCGCATGCTCCTAGGAAAGCGGATACACCGGGGGCAACATGTTCTTTTATTGAAGAAGCTCCATGGGAGGTCGTGCTATCAACTAAAACCAAAAGAATGCTGAGAGATCTTCATGCGTGCCCTGCGATCGAATGGAAGGACCCTCTTGAACCTCAAATTATCGAAGGGATGCTAAGGCGCCGCCCGACTACAAAGACTCACGATAAGAGCCCAGATACTCACGCCCAATCATCAAAATCTTCGAAGAAAAAGAAGAAGAAATCCAAGAAGCCCGTGAAGCCTGGAAACGAGCACATGGACTTTGCAGAAGCAAATCGACGCACTGAAAGAGTGCAATCAAAAGGCGCGAACTCCTGTCACACTGCAAGAGTTCCTCAACCACATCTTTCAAGAGGAAGATGATGGAGAAGGCTCGTCGGATGAATCCGAAGGATATGTGGCGAGTTGTAACGTAATCTCCCACTCGTTTACCGACGATGGGAAAACTCCTGGCACTAAGAAGCTGGAGGCAGAGCCTGTACCAGAGCATGCATGGCCAACAGATGAAATGATCGACGCTTTTCTAGACGAGATTCGTCTAAAATGTAAAGCGGACCAGGAGCGTGAGATGGCCACATCGGAAGGAGCCAAATGCGGGAAACTGAACGAAAGAGTTGAACTACCCCTGCCAGAGCGAAAGGCATCCGAAGTAGACAAGAAGATATTCAAGACGAGGAAAAGGTTTGCCAAAGCCACGTCAATGGGAATGAAGCTACCACCCTCGGAAGGAAACACACACGATGGGGTAGAGACGCACCCTGATTATTGCGCATATCATCGGAAAATATCACATCCCACGGAGGAGTGCGACGCCTTTAAGATATGGCGGCAAGGATATGTTGCTCATCGGCAACATTTTAAGCGCATGAAACGCAAGATCCGCCGAGAGCGAAGAAGTACCGTCGATGGGCAAAACAGAACTACTGGCAACTGTTACATGGTTAACGCCGGGGGGTCACAAGTTCTCACCTTTGGGAGCGACTCTGACGAAGAAATGGCTCTGGGCCCTCTCTTTAAAGAATCCGCTTTAGGGAAAGAGGAGAAATCGGAGATCTGCGAGAACATTCAGCTGCGCAATCGCACACTCCCAGAAAAGAATCTCGGGCCCGGGAATAGAAAGGATAAGGGAAAGGAAAAGGTCACTGAAGATATCACTTTAGATGACCAAGTCATGAGAGAGCTGGCTGCCAAAGACCCTCCTAGGAAGAGTAAAGTGGACTATAACATCCTCGCGCACCTAAGGAAGCTACCTTCTCAGCTTAGCATTCTCGATGCCCTCCTATTATCAAAAGAAGCGCGAGACTCACTAATTAAGGCGTTACAAGAACCTGAGCAATTCCAAGCCTTCCTCGCCACTGAAAAGATGAAGGATGAACTGGAGGAAGTGCATACGGCCGACATCACTTTCGGTAATGAAGACCTCCTTCTCGGAACGAGCGACCACAACCGTCCCCTATATGTCTCCGGATACTGCCATGATATCAAGATAGGCAAGATCCTGGTGGATAATGGATCCTCCGTCAACCTCCTTAATGTTCGGGTGTTGAAGGAAATCTGCATGAGCGTGCAACACCTCGCTCGTGACAAGATTACTATCTCCGGTTTCGATTCACAATCGTCACGGACTCTCGGATCTGTGATACTGACCTTACGCTTTGGACTTCTCGTCACAGACATCAAATTCCATGTCATTGACGCCAAGACCTGCTACAACGCCTTGCTCGGTCGTCCTTGGTTACACGAATACAACATCATCCCTTCTACACAACATCAGTGTATGAAGCACTTTAAGGATGGTTTCGAGTATACCGTAACAGGTGAGTTAAACCCATTTTCCGTGAACGAAGTCCGCAAATACGAAGACGCGAAGTACTTTTTGCCAGATTTCGAGGATACAGAAAGATGTCGCAATCCGGAGAACAAAACCGCCGCCATCATCCCTGTTTTCGGGAGCGATACCGAAGAAGAGGAAGAGATAGTTTACGCAGGGCCATCTCAACGCAACAACCTGGGGACGCCCGCCCCCGTGTTGGTCTTCGGGAGTGATTCAGAAGATGAAGTTAATGCTGTGTTCTCCAATCGGCTGTCAATACAAACACTCCCTGGCGATGACCATAGTTTGCAAATCACCATGGTACCGCGAGAACACTACAAGGATCTCGACACGCTGCAGGCTCACAATGTGCAGGACCTGCAAACATTTTACGTCCCTCCCAGGCGAAGGGGTGAGAAGGTGATCCTATTCTACCGATCCTCAGAGTCGAAAATAGAGAAAGAGATCTGGCATGGCGCGGATGCTACACTGGACAGGCTACAACCCATCCGTCTGCCCAGATACTATACAAATGGGTTAAAGAAGCTGTTGAAGCGCCAAGGAGTACCTTTAGAACAGACCGTTCGGCAGGCGCGGTTCTACAACAGGATTTGGGATGTCCCCGGGACTCAACGCAAATTGCCCAACGGGAAGATGGAAACACTCGGGCTTGGATACGCAAGAGCCGGAAAACGGGAACGGGCTCACAGTAGCTACGCTATATATACCTTTGACGAAGAGGAGGACGCCCTGTCAGGAGATGCCAACCCCCCATCAAAACTAGACCCCGCGATTAAAGCGCCGAGTCCGTCGTTTGAAGAACGAATGGGCAAGCCTATCAGGAAAATGGGTCAGGAAGCTCGGGAAGACCACAACCGCGAAATGGCCATCTACGAGAAGGCCAGGACGCAACGTTTATCTCAACGTGCTGCAAAAGACAAAGACGCTTGTCCTCGTCAATCCGTTGTACGAAAGGCCCGACGCAAAGACGGAAATAAATCAAGAAGCGGCTCGGGTTCGTCCCTCATGAAGAAGATGAGTCGAGCGTACTCCTTCCCCCGAGACAAGACGGAGAGGTTACTCAACCTCGCTATAAAACATCAAATGATCACGCTTCCAGAGTCTAGACATCCTGAGCAAGCTAGCAAGGCTTCTCATCCGAGTTATTGCTCTTATCATCAAGCCATAGGACATCCTACCGAAGACTGCTTCACCTTCAAGAACTGGGTTGAGGACCAGTACCGACGGGGCAGATTCGCTTTATCCGACGGCTGGAAGGTAACGCCGCCACAGAAGCATGAGCCCAAAGCCGCAAGAGCAAAACCGGGTCCACCTCAGTCCGGGGAGCGGGTTCGCACTTGCTATACGATTACGATATTAGGAGAAGAGCCCGAGAACGTAGATGACCTTCCCCGGTGCTTTGAGAACAGCGATGATGAGGTGATCTCAGAATTTCCGCCCGCTCCGAAAGAACTGGAAGATGGCATACATACTACTGCAGATAACCTCAAGAAGGTTGAGTTGGGATCGGCAGACGACCCGCGACCGACATTTGTCAGCGAGCTGTTATCCGAAGAGAGGGTGGCTGCGTTAAAGAACGTGCTTCTACAGCATAAAGACTGCTTCGCGTGGAACTATTCCGAGATGCCAGGATTAGATCCGGAGATTGCTGTGCATAAATTGGCGATATCCCCAGATATCAAGCCAGTCAAGCAGGCGCCAAGAAGGATGCGACTCGAGCTTGAAATGAGCATCAACGCCGAAGTCAAGAAGCTGATCGATTCTGGATTTATCCAAGAAGTCCAGTACCCCGACTGGATCGCCAATATCGTCCCGGTAATGAAGAAGAATGGGACGGTACGCATATGCGTGGATTTCAGGGATCTCAATAAAGCCTGTCCAAAGGACGATTTCCCAGTACCAGTAACCGAGCTAATGATAGATAACACGTCCACTCACGAGGTTTTCTCCTTTATGGACGGCTCGTCAGGATACAATCAGATAAAGATGCATGCCGAAGACCAGAAGCATACCGCTTTCCGAACCCCTTTGGGTATATTCTGCTACAGGGTTATGCCCTTTGGTCTAAAGAACGCCGGCGCTACCTATCAAAGGGCCATGACAAAAATCTTCGACGACCTCATACATGACATCGTCGAGTGCTATATCGATGATCTTGTAGTAAAGAGCATGTCATACGAAGATCATTTAAAACATCTGGAGGCTGTATTTCGACGCCTTCGGCAATATAATTTGAAAATGAATCCCCTCAAATGCGCGTTTGGAGTCTCCTCGGGCAAATTCCTGGGATTCATCGTTCGACACCGAGGTATTGAAATAGATCCGTCAAAGATTAAGGCGATCATGGAAATGCCTCCGCCAAGAACCCTCAAGCAGTTGCGATCTCTTCAAGGGAAGCTCGCATACATCCGGCGGTTTATCGCTAATCTTTCGGGCAAATGCCGTCCTTACAGCCACCTGATGAAAAAGGGAACTCCATTCGTTTGGGATCATAAATGTCAAGGTGCACTAGACGAGATCAAGCAGTACCTGCAGAACCCTCCGGTGTTGGCCGCGCCGGTCAAGGGAAAACCCCTCATTCTTTATACGACCGCCCTCGAAGGTTCCTTGGGCGCGTTATGGGCACAAGAGAACGATCAGGGGAAAGAGAGGGCACTCTACTACTTAAGTCGAGTGCTGCTGGGGGCAGAAAGCAACTATTCCCCCATTGAAAAGCACTGCCTGGCGTTGATCTTCGCAATTACAAAGCTTAGACATTACGCATTAGCACATGAAGTCCGTCTTATTTCGAAGGTGGACCCTCTCAAATATTTGATGTCGAAAGCCATATTGACGGGACGACTCGCTAAGTGGGCCCTGCTATTGATGGAGTTCTCGATAACGTATCAACCTCTCAAGGCAGTGAAAGGCCAGGCCATTGCCGACTTCCTCGCCGAGCACCCGATACCGGCCGATTCTCCTCTGAACTGTGATTTGCCGGACGAGCATGCATTTGATGCGATTAGCGGCGGAAGCGCCCGATGGGAACTCTATTTCGATGGAGCATCCTCCATAAAGAAACAGAAACAAGGTGTCCCAATGATCAAATCAGGGATAGGTCTCATCTTTGCAACTCCGTAAGGAGGGATAATGCGCTTCGCCTTCTTCTTAACAGAGCCGAGGACAAACAATGAAGCCGAATACGAAGCTCTGATAGCAGGCCTTGAGATCGCCATCGACATGGGAGTTGAAGACCTCCTTATATACGGGGATTCTCAGCTGGTCGTTAGTCAAGTAAATGGTGACTACCAAACGTGCAAGCCGGAGTTGGTAAAGTACGGCGAAAGGGTGCAACAACTATTGACCCAAATTCCCTCCTATACTTTGGAGAACATACCGCGTGCGGAAAACAGCAAAGCAGACGCGTTGGCTAAACTTGTTAAAGAACTGGTTGACGAGAACCTCGATGCGTCAGAATCGTGATACAAAGCCGTCGAGTGCTCGCCCCGGCAGAAATATCTCCGGAATCATGCGAAGAAAAGGGAACGACTGAGCAGACGACCCTACAAATAAAAGACCATGAGAAGGCCGAAGACTGGAGGGAAGTCTTCATAGACTACTTTAAGTCCCACCGAATGCCCGAAGAAGCGTACTCAAGACATCAGCTCATGAAACGAGCTTTATCCTTCGCTTTCGTCAACGATATTCTATACAAGAGATCGTTTGATTCTCTATGGCTGAGATGCTTAGGACCTGACGAAGCAGAAAGAGTCATTCAGGAAGTTCATGACGGACCTTGCGGTTCTCACCAAGCAGGCCCAAAGATGAAGTTAAAAATTAAACGGATGGGTTACTACTGGCCCACGATGATCCAGGACTGCCTCGAGTATGCGAAGCAATGCCACTCATGCCAGATTCATGGAGACTTCATCCACCAACATCCGAATCCACTGCACCCAACGCTGGCTAGTTGGCCATTCGAAATGTGGGGGACTGACATAGTCGGCCCCATTGAGCCAGCATCATCCCGGGGACACCGTTTTATCCTGGCGACAACTGATTACTTCTCCAAATGGGCAGAAGCAGTACCACTAAAGGAAGTGAAGACGGAGAATATCCTCCATTTCTTCAAGACGCACGTCATCTATCGGTTCGGAACTCCACGGCGGATTATCTCCGATAATGGGCCGGCCTACCGAAGCCATAAGATTAGCCGCTTCGCACAGCAGCACAATATAGACTGGAGATATTCTTCGGTTTACAATCCACGAGCTAACGGTCTGGCCGAGGCCTTCAATAAGACCTTGACGAAGATCATAAAAAAGACCGTTTCCAGGAATAAGAGAGACTGGCACGAAAGGCTGCAAGAAGCCCTTTGGGCTTACCGAACTACATTCAAGACGGCCACGAACACAACGCCGTACGCGTTGGTATTTGGGACGGAAGCAGTGCTCCCCCTCGAGATAGAGTTACCCTCTCTACGAGTAGCAGTCCACCACGAGCTGACGAACGAAGAAAATGCTCACCTTCGGCTTGAGGAGCTTGATGCCCTCGATGAAACCCGGCTCATAGCGCAACAACATCTAGAGGCCTACAAAGCAAAGATGACACGCTCGTACGAAAGATTGACCAGGACGAGGACATTCCGCCAAGGCGAACTCGTACTAGTGGTCAAAAGACCTATGATCCCCAATCGTGCCAAGCGAGGAAAATTTGAGCCAAACTATGAAGGCCCGTACATCATAGACAAGGTCTACCAGGGTGGAGCCTACCTACTCATGGACATGCACGGTGAAAGGCCTTTCAGGCCGATAAACGGCCGCTTCTTAAAGAAATACTATGCTTAATAAGCCACAGCCTGGGTCAATGATAGATGACGACGACTATGTCCGCTCACTATCTTCCTAGGCTCAGACTTTACAAGCAGCAGCCAGCCTTCCCATATCGACGGACCGAAACGTCCTTAAACTAACGGCGGACCGAAACGTCCTTAAACTAACGGCGGACCGAAACGTCCTTAAACTAACGGCGGACCGAAACGTCCTTAAACTATCGACGGACCGAAACGTCCTTAAACTAACGACGGACCGAAACGTTCCTAAACTACTACCGTAACATCCTTAGGCTGACGAGATGGATAAAAAAAAAAAAATCGTATGTCCATAAGCAAGGTGGGCACGGATGAAAACCCGAAAGGGCTCCGTGAGTAAAAACAGTAGGGCTGCCGGCAAGTGTTCGTGAAAACCCGAAAGGGCGCGACCTTGTAAAAAAAAAAGGGGTGAAAAAGAATAAAAAAAAAACGGTATGTCTATAAGCAAAATGGGCACGGATGAAAACCCGAAAGGGCTCCGTGAGTAAAAACAGCAGGACTACCGGCGAGTGTTTGTGAAAACCCGAAAGGGCGCAACCTCGTTGAAGGACACTTACAGAGTCCTCTCGACCTTGTAAGGAGAAACCACCTGCGTGAGATCCTTACGACTCACAAAGGAGCAGCACACTTAGGGATCCTCACGATTCCTAAGGAGAAAATACACTTACGAGATCCTCACGACCCGTAAGGAGAATTCTCTTATGGGACCCTCACGGCTCATGAGATTTGAAAGTCTTAAGCTACAGAAGCCTGAACCTGTTCTTAAGCAAATCCTCCACAACCTTCGTTATTGCCCTACAAGTAGTCCAATATTGACCCTTGTATACAATCCACGGGCGCGAATAAACATTTCCCTAACTAAGTCCCATCCGAAACTAGGGATATGTTTGCATGGTAAACAACCCTTGTAAATCCTCTCGACTTACAAGGAGAAAACCCTCCCGTAGGATCCTTACGACTTACAGAGGAACATACACTTAGGAATCCTCACGATCCCTAAGGAGAAAATACACCTGCAAGATCCTCACGACTTGTAGGGAGAAATACCTTTGTGAGACCCTTACGGCTCATGAAGTCAAAAGCCTTAGTCGACAGGACCTTAACCCTGTTTGCTAAGCCACCTTTGTTCAACATCGACAGAGGCAAATGATGATTCGCTCCTGGCAATATTCCAGTTGCAGCGATGCTGATGCCTGAACTGGTATCAAATCCCAAGTTCTTTCAAGGCAAATGATGATTCGCTCCTGGCAACATCCCAGTTGCAGTGATGCTGATGCCGAAATCGGTGTCTAAAATCCGAGCTTGCGGCGAAAAAGCTAGCAAGCCACACATGCCTACAAAATAGCCGAAATGATGGGGCAACTTGCAATAAAAAGCAGCAAGTAAGAATGAAGGCATAAAAAATAGCCGAAATGATGGGGCAACTCGCAATAAAAAGCAGCGAGTAAAAAGAAAAAAAAACAGCCGAAATGATTGGGCACCGCGAAAAATAGCCGAAATGATTGGGCAATCGCGATTTTCGCGATATAAAAAGCTGAAATGATAGAGCATCACGGAAAAAGAAATAAAATAAAAATAAAATGTATGCCTTACAGGTGATGTGCCATCACGCCCTGTATACAATCCAATGGCATAAACAAAAAGGGAACGTACCTCCCTCCCCCAGGTTTCACCAAAGAACGAAGCTAAATCTCGACGGGCCACAAGCGACCTAGAGATCATCCCAACACTCGTCTCATAACAACGGACACAACTTCGAGCTAAGCGGAACTGCGGCAACGCCCAGTTCCATGGCTCGGTGGTATACATATCGCCAACAGTCAAACCTTCATCCCGTGAAATGCGGATATATTCAGCAAAATTCCTGGTCACGTGGAACGCGGATAATGTCACTCTTTGACCCTGTGGAAAACGTCCAGAGCGGATCCTGGTCCTCGCAGAGCATGGCAGTGAACCCGTGCGAAGCATCCAGAGTGGAGCCTAGTCCTCGCCTAACGCGGCAGTGAACCCGTGTGAAGCATCTAGTGCAAAATTCCTGGTTACGTGGAACGCGGATAATGTCACTCTTTGACCCCGTGGAAAACGTCCAGAGCGGATCCTGGTCCTCGCAGAGCATGGCAGTGAACCCGTGCGAAGCATCCAGAGCGGAGCCTAGTCCTCGCCTAACGCGGCAGTGAACCCGTGTGAAGCATCTAGTGCAAAATTCCTGGTCACGTGGAACACGGATAATATCACTCTTTGACCCCGTGGAAAACGTCCAGAGCGGATCCTGGTCCTCGCAGAGCATGGCAGTGAACCCGTGCGAAGCATCCAGAGCGGAGCCTAGTCCTCGCCGAGCACGGCAGTGAACCCGTGTGAAGCATCTAGTGCAAAATTCCTGGTCACGTGGAACGCGGATAATGTCACTCTTTGACCCCGTGGAAAACGTCCAGAGCGGATCCTGGTCCTCGCAGAGCACGGCAGTGAACCCGTGTGAAGCATCCAGAGCGGAGCCTGGTCCTCGCCAAGCACGGCAGTGAACCCGTGTGAAGCATCCAGAGCAAATACCGGACTGTGGAGTCCTTAAAATCCACGGACTATGACGTCCTTAACCTCGACCGTGATGTCTTAAAACTAACAATCAACCACCCCGATTCCCTACGGATTCTGCCTTGGCCTAAGGGTACATCTCTTCACTCCTTTGATGCCCGGCGTTGTAATTCCTCAACGTCTTCAAAGAGGTGACGGGTCCCTGCAACCAAACACCGGACTGTGGAGTCCCTAAATCCACGGACTATGAGGTCCTTAACCTTGACCGTGATGTCTTAAAACTAACAGCGGACTGTGGAGTCCCTAAATCCACGGACTATGAGGTCCTTAACCTTGACCGTGATGTCTTAAAACTAACAGCGGACTGTGGAGTCCTTAAATCCACGGACTATGAGGTCCTTAACCTTGACCGTGACGTCTTTAAACTACGATACCTTGAGAAACCCCTGACTCCGTAAAACACGGACAAGGGTGACCGCATCCAACACTTGCAGGCCCTCACGACCTGTAAGGAAGAAAAACTCTCTTGCGAGATCCTTACGACTCTCAAGGGAAAACCCGTTTAAGGATCCTCACGATCTTTAAGAAGAACTTACACCTATGGGATCCTCTCGACCTGTAGAAAAAAAAAACTCTTTATGAAACCCTCGTGGCTCGTAAAATGCAAAAGTCTTAGGAAGCAGATCTTAACCCTGAATCCTGAGCCATTGCTGTCCTGCAAGGAGATCAAGATAGAATATCCGCAGAATACATTCAATGAGAAGGAAACACATTATTAAGAAGAAAAAATGTATCTTTTATTCATAAACCAAAATGGGTACAAAGTACAATTCATGAAAGAAACAAAAAAGAAAATACCCTCATCCATGAGTATGTACAAAAAGGAAGGAAAAGATACAAATGTTTCAAGCCGGCGGGCGATTCAGCAGCTTGGTCAGCTCATCCTGCTTTTGCTGAGCCACGGCTTCATGACGCAAGATCTCCAAAAGACGAGCCTCCGCCTGAGCTTGTTGGGCCTGATATGAAGCAAGCCGGGCTTCAAGCTCTTTCTCAATGGCCTTATGAGCCTCGACCCTCTCACGAGTGAACGTGGCAGCTTTATCGAGAGCCACAACCTTATGTTCGTTACGTATCGCTCTATCAGGCCACGTAAGCTCGCTTTCGTAACCACAGCCTTGGAAACAAGACATTGACAAGACCATATAAATAGGCTTCCAGTTGACGGGAATAATCGATCTAAAACGCGCTCACATCGCCTGATGTGAAAGGCGACAAGAAAAGTTTCCGACATATTTCAAGCATGCGTTCGCAGTCATATGAGTATTCAAAAAGGGAATAATAATAATAATAGCATTTGCAATCGCATGAACGTTCATAATACCCGAAAAGGTCTGATGCGCAGGAAAGTGATGGTAGCATTTGCAGTTAAAGAAAGTTCTCATGAGAAGAATACAAAGTTTATTTATGCAAGCGGAAACATACATACTAGCACCAAGCCTACATGGAATCTCGGCATAAAGCGTAAAAAAGAGAGGGACTAATTTAAAAGTATTCTACGCTAACGGAAAAGGTCACCAAACATGGGATCAACAGCACAAGGGTTAATGAAACAGAGGACAAAATTCTCCATCTCTCTCTCTGCTTTCTCCAGCACGTCAAAGCGACGGTTCTCATGAGGAGTCGCTCCCCATCGATTGGCGCCGTGTTCGTCCGCGAAAGCAGACATAATAGCTCGCCGGGCCTTGATCTAGCTCAGCAGATAAATTGAGCAATCCTTCAAAGCCTGAGTAATCAGGCACGCTTCATGAAAACCCTCGAGCTTTTCTTCTGCCGCGTCGAGCATCGCCAGAGTCATCTCCGCCGGGTGAGGAGGGATGTCGGCAAGCACGGCCTTGAGAATCATCCGGAGCCAGAGAGAACTCATCGGGAGGGGGGACCCCCTACGGATCGAGAGTTCATGCATGGCTGAGTCGCATTCATTGTCGGTAAGGAGGGGATCCACCAACCGAGCAGCAAAGCGGGGGACCATTTCCTCAATAGGAACTTCCCATGGCTGTCGACGAGCATGAGGGCGATTGCAGGCCATGGCGCTCGTTTGTTTCTCAAGACAAGTTACTCCAAGATAAAAAAAATATAATAATAATAATATAAATCTCTTGGTGAGAGGAAAAGGGAAGCTATAGCCTCATATATAAGGAAATGCATTAAGTGCTGTGCGCGGAAAATCTTGCATGGTGAAACTATTTCCAAGGCCCAAAAAAGGAAAGGCATCGAAAATCGAGGAGATGAAACTATTTCCAAGGCCCTTTTTTCTGCGTCCAATATTGTGCGCCGAAAATAGGGCATGAGAAGATTTTGTGAACAGCCACATCAAGGGACCCCACGTGCAGACTACGTGAGGACTAAACCTGATGTACACTAAAAAATGGAGTAGCACCCTGCATATTGAAAGCACCAACAACAACAGTAGCAAAATGATAAAATCCCAGAGAAAAGGCATGCAAACATAGAAAGACATAATAACAATTGTCACTCTTACTTCAAGAGGTTCATACAAAACACACAGGACACATTTACAATGGTAAAACTTCAGATGCGGGGCATGGGTTGAGAAACTCAAAATTAACTTTATTCAAAATCTTCCAAGCATTTCGAACCTCCCGAGTATGCTTCCTCTCACGATCACAAGCATCGGGGTCCTCACGAATGTCCTCCACCCACCGATAGGCGGCAAGTATGGCCGACTGCTGGAACATCTGATGCAGGAGATCAATGAGATTATCCCGCCTTCTCTTTGAGATCAAGTGCATTAGATACACCGAGTGTACTTTATCCTCGGCGGCGTCCAATGCCCCAAGCGGCACACCAGCACAGAATAGAGGGAGAGCTTCCCTGATCGCCAGCACGATCAGCCTCAGAAGATAAGAGCGACGGGAGAGTAGCCGATGGTCGTACTCATCAAAGCGGCTCATGATCTCGGCACATTGAGCATCGGTGAACTCCTGGTTCTGACTGCGGCCCAGTGCACGAATATTCCCATATGAAATGATCTCGTCAAGACCATACAGATGGGCATCCATGATACCTGAAATAAAGGTCATGAGATTCATTAGAAAACTACCATTGCATTAATTGCAGGAAGAACAACCTAGGGCCAAGAGACCTCAGGAAGCCTCCGTGTGAAGAAATCAAGTCCTTCATTGGAATTAAATTCCTTATTAAGAAAAGGGAATTAAATTCCCAGAAACATTTTTGGATGGAATTAAATTCCATGGGTTTGAACCGCCATCATCATCTCCCTAAGGGATCATCTGAACCCTAAGCGATCTACTGTGGGAAGTTAAGTGGTCTCATATTTTGGTTAAAGTACTTGAAGAAAAACGGGTTCTTTGTGAAACCCTTGATCTGGATTTAAAATCCAGAGAGTTTTGTCAAAACGAAGGTGCTTCGATTACCATTACCTGAGGAGGAAGAATCCCTTTAAAACAGAGTTAAACTCTGAAAATATTTTAAGACAGAGAACTAAGCTCTGGAAGAAGCGAGAATTAAATTCTCAAGGAAAGAATTCTCAAAAGAAGAAGATGAGCAAAGTGAAGGCCCCTATGAAGAGACAGAGGTATTTATAGAAGGCAATGGAAACGTTTCATCTCCCCAGATCCCTAGAGGAATCCAACGGTCACAAGGGGTGACAGCGTTGCACTCACGTGCAGACACGTGAGAACAACGCTGTGGGGGCATTTGTTTCCTGATTTAAAATCAGGAAAGCTTCTGGGAAAAGCTTCAGAAGAGGGTCACGTGCTTACACGTGACTAGCGGTCACGTGTTGGCACGTGACACCTAAAAGCATCATCAAGTCAAGTTCAGTTTTCCAACTACATCAAGGAAAGGGCTTCAGAAAGGGTCACGTGTCGGCACGTGACATTTAAATGCAAGCGTCAAAGGCACACCGGTTCCCTGATCAAGTCAAGGAAAAAGCTTCAGAAGAGGTCACGTGTTGGCACGTGACCAGGGTCACGTGTTGGCACGTGATGTTCAAAGCAGCAGACTCGTTCTCCAGATGAACCAAGGAAAGAGAGTTCAAACAAGGGTCATGTGCTCACACGTGACCAGGAGTCACGTGGTGGCACGTGACGTTTAAGCAACGATCAGAAGACAGAGCGCAAAAGAAAGGAAAATGCTCATTCCAAAGGGGGTCACGTGCTCACACGTGACCATGGGTCACGTGGTCACACGTGACCGGCTTTCAAAGCCCATTTTGTCAACAGAATTAAATTCTGAAAGAAATTCAAATCTTTCCAAAGGAAAGCGGCTATCTGGAACCAATCAAATTAAAGATTCAGAGGTGATGAAATATCATCTATCTATGGGAAAATCTCGGGTTTGGAAAGATTTCCCCTTTAAATCTAATCGAAACAACAAAGGAAAAATCCCTGGATTTGAAATCCAATGGTGAATAAAATTCACCTAACAATCCAAAGGTCCAAAACGAATGATGGATGCAAATCAAATCTCTCATGAAGATTCGTCAAAAACTGATTGATTCGGCTGCTTCTCCTATAAATAGGAGCCAAGAGACACAGAGAAAGATAGATACAGAGACAAGGAGAGAAAAAGAAAAGCAAGAGAGCTTCGATACTTGGAGAAACTTGGATCTTCTGCAAAAACCCTAGGTAAGAAAGGGAAAAGCTCCTTGAAAGAAAAAGAGAATTTAATTCTCAACAGAGTTTAACTCTGATACATAAAACAGAAGAACATATTTCTTCTCTCTTTGATAGAGGATCTGCAAAGTGCACATCTCCCCTTGAGGTTGAGAATTTAATTCTCAATGGGTTGAGATCCTGCCATGCAGATCCAAAACATAGAGAGGGAATGCAAGCACGAGAATTTAATTCTCACAGAACTATAGGAATTTAATTCCTTTCAAATAAAATTAGGGCTTGACCCTGTATCATGGGAATTTAATTCCTTCAGAACAAAAAGAAACAGGATTTAACCCTAATTAAGAACTTAGTTCTGTTGAAACAACAGGAATTTAATTCCCTTAATCATCATTTAACAGGGAATGGGAATTCAATTCCTTAAAAAAGCTTTTATTAGGGTTTAACCCTATTCAGTCCTTCACATATACGAGGAATTTAATTCCTACGGAAGATTCAGAGTCCAACTCTATTCAGAATATAAACCTTCAAAAGGAAGTAGGAATTTAATTCCTCTGAAATTTAAAGCTCGAGGAATTTAATTCCTAAAAAAAGATTAACAAAGCCTCTAAATAAAATACATAGAGGCAGGGTCACGTGTTACCACGTGACCCCCCCAAGAGATCTACAGAAAGCCCCTTTGAGGCAGCACCCCACGTGACCCACGTGACCCTCGGCAGAAGCTCTAATACATAGGCATTTGAATGCCCATCACGTGATGGCACGTGACTCTCTGAAAGACGCGATAATCTCAGCAGAATACATGAAGGGAGGGCGCTCTCACGTGTTGCCACGTGACCCCTCTTGCCTTAGTGTTTAACACTAAGTTAAAACTCTCGAACCCAGTGTTAAAACATTGTTGGGCCTTAGTGTTCAACACTAATTAAAAAGCTTTATCTGCAGTGTTCAACACTGATCTGTTTTAGTGTTTAACACTAATTTGAAAAGCCTTGTTGCTGGTGTTTAACACCAATTATCTCTTAGTGTTAAACGCTAACTTGTCAACCTCATCCCCAGTGTTCAACACTGACTGCTCTGTAGTGTTTAACACTAGGCTTTGGCCCAATTGGCCTGAATGGATAGAGGCAAAGCCTCTCCTGATTGGACTTAGCCCAAGATGGCCATAAGTCCTCAATTTGTGATTAACTGGGCCAATGGGCTCATAACATAATTAATCGGTCTTGATCCCAAATTGGGCCAAGGACTATTTAATCCACTCCGGTTCTAGGGTACATCTCTTCACTCCTTTGATACTTGGCATTGTAATCCCTCAATGTCTTCAAAGAGGTGACGGGTCCCGACGACCACACATCAACACGGACTGTGGGGTCCTTAAACCCGTGTTTAATGTAAAATTCCTGGTTACGTGGAACGCGGATAATGTCACTCTTTGACCCCGTGGAAAACGTCCAGAGCGGAGCCTGGTCCTCGCAGAGCACGGCAGTGAACCCGTGTGAAGCATCCAGAGCACATACCGGACTGTGGGGTCCTTAAACCCATGGACTACGATGTCCTTAACCTTGACCGAGATGTCTTAAAACTAACAATGGACTGTGGGGTCCTTAAACCCATGGACTACGACGTCCTTAACCTTGACCGAGATGTCTTAAAACTAACAATGGACCGCAATGTCCTTAAACTACCCATGGACCGCAATGTCCTTAAAATACCCATGGACCGCAATGTCCTTAAACTAGAACAATAGAGCCCCGCATGCTCTTTTGTTGGATCTAAACGGTCCCGTTTAAGTTGATCTTAGCCTCAAAGATGGCTAACGTATCCTTAAACCTTCAAACAGACTGGACTATGAATCCCCCTAATTAACTCTGGCTCGAGGGTACATCTCTGAACTCCTCTGACATCTGTCGTTGTAATCCTTCAACGTCGTCAGAGAGGTGACGGGTCCCGACGGCTATACATTTAATGGACCACTAGGTCCCTAAACTGGAACATTAGAGCCAATTGCTCTTTTGTCGGATCTAAACGATCCCGTTAAGTCGATCTTAGTCTCAAACCGGACTAACGTATCCTTAACAAACGTTTGAGTTGATCTTAGCCTCAAGTAGGGCTGACGTATCCTCAAACCAAACCCCTAAATCTAAATCTAAGATAATACGGATTTGGACTAGTCCACACCCTACGGGCGACGACATAACTCAGTCTCCGTAAACAATCCACGGGCAACAAAACAAACACCCACGACACGAAGTGACCATCTGGAGAAGGAGAAAGTTGTTACCCCAATGCGGTAGCGTAATTAACTGCAGGGGCTTGCGCCTGCAGGGAAGAGTGTCCCCACAATCAAAAACCCCTCAAACGAGGGGGAATCTGACGAAGTCTGCTACATCGGACGCATCCGTCTAAACCTTCGATACATGGTGCCATAAATCAACTTGGCATCTTCGGAGAGGTGGATGGATAGCACCAATTAGCATCTGCCCCGAATCTCAGGCGAGACGCCATGTCTCGGCCGTCTTTCGGAGGGGAACAAGCGCGATTCGCTGCGGCGCTACAACAGGCGGGTGTGGTGGGTTATTGGTCTCCGTAGGCGGTGGAGCCAATCCAGGGGTGGTCAAAGAGATGTTCGGATTAAATCCTGATATCGCGGAAGAAGAGGTTGGTGAAGGTGAAGGTGAAGATGTATGAACAGAATTCCGGTCAACGTCGCAGTTGGCCGGCAAAGGAAGGGGTGAAAGAGGAGTGGACGGAGTATCGACGTCTGAGTCGATCGCGTAGTCGGTAGAGACTAACGTAACGCGGACTAGACGGTCGCTAGTGTCCCGAGTCCAAGCGGACATACACTAAACGAGTTTAGTATAGTCAAAGCGGAGAAGGTGAAGGAAAGAAAACGTCAATGGAGAAAGGCGATGGGTGGTGGGTGAAAAATGGATTTTTGGCGACAAAGGGCAAGTTTTTATAAAAGTTTTTGATTTTTTTTCCTTTTTTTTTATTTTTAGAAAGTGATTTACAGAAATATGTACGGATTTACGGCTTAAGTAATCACAAACAAGATATGCACAATCACACCTAGATCTAGGGTCACCTAGGTCTGCTAGACCTGCTCCAGAACTTGATTGTCGAAGTAAACTGTGTCGAGAAACGGGCTTAAAAATACACTGATCACGAGGCCAGGTAAGTGCAGAGATAAGGGGAGGTTTTCCAACGCTTTCGCGAAGTTCCTTAATTAAGTAACCCTTTCTCTTTTGGCGGTTGCGCCGTTAACACTTTCCTAGACACCCCGTAAACAATATATCGTTAAGCGAGATTCTAAACACGGTTTAACTTCTCCTAATGAGCGCGAAGTCCTTAGGGCTGCAGTCTAGTATTTTTTAATTACAATGGACAATGCATATGCTTTTGTGATTTTTGGGGTCCTGGGAAGGGTGATGAAATCCCCACCCAATCTGAATTGGTTTCAAGCCCCTTAAGTCCGTATTAAAGAATGCAAAGCGGTAACAAATCAACTGCAAACAATTTTTATTTTTTTAGCGCGGCACAAAGAATCCTGCACAAGAACAGTTTATTGGAAGGGGGAAGAGAATTTGCGCAAAGAAGGCTGCAGAAAACACAATTTATTTGAGTCCAGAGGAGTGGGGGAGAGAAGAGGAACACTTACAGAGAGTTTGGCACAAAGAACACCCCAAGTGGCCGCGGTTCCGCGGCAAAAGAGCCCTAATGCCGCGGTTCCGCGGCTGTAAAGAGGAGTTGATGCTTCATTTTTCTGGTGTGGGCTCTGTTGGGTGTCCTCTGCTTGTCTGGATTTGCTGAATCTTTATTTGCTCACTGTATCTGCTCCAGATTTTTACAGTAGACCGTTTGCTTCGTTTTGATCCGTCGCGGTGTAGCCGCGAAATGTGGGTCTATCTTCCCACGTCTTTGGCACTGAACTTGAACTCCGTATTTCCTACGTCTTGGCCACTGAACTCGAACTTTGTATTTTCCTTCACACTTGCACAAAAACTAATCAAGAATAACAAGATGGTTTTTTACAATGTAAATATTTTTTTTTCGTATTTTGGTTATATTTATACTTACAAATTAACCCGAAATTACACAAAGAAATAAACTATCGTCTCCCCGGCAACGGCGCCATTTGATTGTTAGAGATTCTGCGTGTTCAAGTTTTAGTTAAATACCGCAATCAAGACGGTTTCGCTTGTAGCTAGCCGGTTGAGTACGGGTCGTCCGCAGGGAGATGGGAATCTTTTTCTATGTGCTTTAACGAGTTAAGTCCAGATTTCCAGATTTTTGTTGTGATTAATTAAGTGTTAAAGTGATATGTAAAGAGAGCTTGTTAGGGTTAGGATTAGGTTAGTTTGAGTTAGGAGTCTCCCACATCTTTCGTTGCCCCTCTTAATATCGGTGTTACGGTAATCGGCAACAACGGAGATTAGCACGACTAGGAAGAAACTTGCGAGTATAAGCTAGGCTTTCCAAGGCATAAGTTCTTCCTTTTGGTGCTTGTCCGTCCGTTCTTGGCTCTTAGCCATAACCTCCGGTTAATTCAACCACAACCGGTCTCACTACGGAATCACCGCTATCATGTAGGATAGGGTGCCGTAAGGAGCGGATTGTGGTTCAATTAGCGGGAGTCGAATTAAGTTGTTGGGCAAGGAAAGAGTGAGAGAGATTTCCTTCTCTCAAACTTCCCTTATCCTACCCTAACAAGTGTAAAGCTACTCACACATCATAATGAAAAGAAAACAAAACAAAAGAGGAAGATAGAAAGAAGGAGATTAGAAAATAACAACTAGCTATTTGCGACCTCACCTTGGCAAGGATCAAGCGTAAGTATCATGGTTGTTTTAATGATAAAGGAAAAGAGAAGAGAAAGAAACAACAAGAAATAACAACAACTAAGTTAACAAATTAAAATTACAAACAATTATAAAAGAACAAGACAAGATATAATAGCAAAAGAGTCTTCTTTATTCATCATTCTTCACTCACAAAGCTCACTACAAGTTTTAATGGAGAAGAGATAGAAGAGGAAGAAGAAACACAACTAAACCTAGAAAATACAATACAAGATTATGGACCCTTTCCTTCACAAAGTTCTGGGCTATTTATAGGCTGAAAAATGAAAACCTAGGGCAACCACCAGAACACAAATAAAAAGACCAAAACATCCCTGGAAAATCTTTGTCTGCCGCCACCATACGGCCGCGGATCCGCGGCCTAAGCATGCTTAGGCCGCGGTTCCGCGGCCTAATAGAGGAGTTGGGCCTAGGGCTTTTTGGTGGTACCCTGGTTTGATGTATCCTTCAATCTGGTATATGTATTTTCTCAATTTGTCTTTACGATTTTTCCAGAATTTCTGTTGAGCCAAAGGTGTTTTGATGTGGATGTTTTTGTCATGATTTCCTCGAGCTCCGTGTAGATTTCTTGGATCTTGTGCTGCCATTGAGCCTTGTGCATGAAAACGACATTGATTTGCCATTTTTTCTTCCTAAACTGGTATCTGGCAACATACGGATGAAGAGCGGAGACCGTGTTTTCTCAGTGGTTGGCAGGAACCCGGGTTTTGTCGTGTTTTTCCATGAATTCCATTGTTTAGAGCCGAGAACCTGCATCCTGCAATTGACTAGCAAACACGGCTCAAGAGTATCTACCGATATGCAATGTGATAAAAATTGGGCGGTATGAAAATGCAAAAATCTGATATGAACAACGCCTTATACCTCTCCACGGACTTCACCGCTCGGACATCGACAAGCTTCACTGCCTCGAGCGCCACCCGAGCATCCTTCCTGCTGGCATCCCTCGACTTCTTCATTGTGTTATAGAGGTTGCCAACCTCCTCCAACTTAGCCTGGATGGCCCAGTTGGATTCACTCAGAAGTCGGTGAGACTCCTTGTACTTGGAATTCGTCAGCTCCTCGGCGACCACTCGAGCTTCAAGGGCGGCTATTTTCTCCTCCGCCCGCTGCAGATAAAGGCGCAGATCCCCCTCCCGCAAAGACGGTTCGCCCGCTTTTTTCATGGCCTGGGTTATCTCCTTGGATTCAATATCTACAATGAGGACGCAGTGGTGGAGGACCTGAGGAAAGTAGTAAAAAGAGTTAGAAATGTTCGAACTGAAAAAAATACTTAAGAAAATTCTTAAAGGAAAACGGATACCGACTTGAACTGCCTCTTGAGCAATGGCTGCCTCCTGGGCCTTCAGGGTCCTGCGGGGAATCATGCCCCCAGCTGCTTGCTCCATGTCGGAGAGCAGGCTGTCGGCGATGGAGATCCCCGAGGGCACCCCGAAGAAGAAATCCCCCTCCTGCACTGGAATTCCGGTGGAGGGCGCCCAAGAGACCGTTCTTTTTTTCCATTTGAGGGGAACATCGGTGGGTTCTTCCTCCTTCCTCGCCCGGGGCGCCGGGCCCCATGTATGCTTCAGGCTCAACCCGCGGCTGTCTCCAGGGGCTCGGAGCGCAGCGGAAGGCTTCGCCAGTGGAGTTGGCTTCGGGGCTGAGCTCGGGCCAGGCCTGAATGAGCTTCCGCCCTCGGTCTTCTTCTAAGACTTCGCGGCCATGGCAGCTAGGAACTTGGTTTGGTCCATTTGTTCTGCAAAAAGGAGAGTACACAAAAAGAGTTAGTAACACTGAAAAGGGCAAGAAAAATTTATTAAAGTCTAAATAGATCGTCTACGGCCCTAACTTACCCAGAAAGCGCGCAGGGCTGAGCCCGGCCCAGCTCAGAGCCTTCTCCGAAAGCAAGACATCGCCCCGCTGGATCGGCTCCCACAAAGACACCACCCTTGCCTCGGATGAGGATGACGATTTCATCCTCGGACGGTCGGCCCTGTGCCACCGTGTAGGCACAGGCTACTCCTTGCCTTCGGGTGGCCCGAAGAATATGAACTTCTCCTTCCATTCATGAATGGAACGTGTCATGACCCGAAGGTACGGAACGCGACCGGCACTTAAATTACGAAATGTCTAGAGGCGTAACGTAATCTAAGCAAGCCGAAGCCAGAAATCTAAACCCTTTAAAAGAAGAAGTGTAGGAAAACAAGTTTTAAAAACAACATCAATTTCTCAAAAATTTCGGCAGAGTCTCCATTGTAAAAACTGGCCCCAAACGGGTACAAATAAGAATATATACATATGCAATAATAAAAAGGCATCCCCAAGCGGGAGCTAGCTCTACGCCAAACGGCGGAAACAACCACACAATGCATTATAATATACAACGCCGAAGGGCGAGGCTCAAAACTCAAAAGAAAACCAAACCACCAGAAAATCATAATAGTACAAGCGCGACTCTAAGGTCGAAAGAATAAGCAACTGGTCTACTAAATTGTCAAGTAATACAAGTCTGGTTGATGGAGCTTACTAGATATAAAAGAAATAATAAAAGTACAAGGAGGTCCTGATACAAGTGAACCAACCTACCAAGCAAACCACCCTAAATGAAATGATGTGCCAGCAAACTGCTAAGGAAACCTGTACATCGAAACCTGTAAGAAAAATTTGGCACAACGGGGATGAGTTGCCAACTCGTGAGTAGAAGACATCTGCAAGTAGAAATCGCATGCACGACGCTTTCTTAGGTCATAATAATATACCAAATATAACACTAGTCATTTAGTAATGGCAGGGTAATAATCTATGCGTAAGTGCAATGCTCAATGCTTGTGTCAGTGCCTCAAGTAGTAACAGTCATGTGTATGAGTATGCATGCACCATGAATGTAAAACAATCAAACATGAAATCTGGATAAGAAATCTTTAACATTTATCATAGTAAAATTTGTATGGTAATCTGAAACATCATCAATGAAATCCATGGAAATCCGTGTCAAGCATCGACACAAAACATATAAATCCCAAATTCTCAATACCTCATAGTCTCAATATCTAATAGTCTCAATATCTCGGGCTCCGTTAGTCCGGATCGACCCATATCATCAAATCTCACGACAACGGTCGGTATCCTCCAGATATCCGCCGCGCCAGACATCACCGGTAGGTAGTCTTCCCCTGCCAGGCTCATCGTCTACAACTTGATCTTCTTACCCCGGGGTACCATACCGGACCCACCATGTACCCGAAACGGTTCATCCACTTCTCGAATCGGGTCTCGAAATCCAACAGAAAACATGAAATCTCATGGTGGACGACACATACATCACGAGAAAACCGCAACTTGTATTTTAAAATGAGAGGGGGAGAGAGAGAAGTTTTTATATATATCCTTACGATTTTCCCCAAAATCCAGAAATCTCATAGGAATCCAAAATCCCAAAGTCATGAGTAAAGAAATAATGAGTATCGGCATAAGCCCCACAATACTGCATGATAACATGAATATGTAAATGCATGAAGTGTCTAAGTAATAAATGCAATGTCTAACCTAGCACATGAGAGTAATCACACAATATTATATTGATCTAGCCTTTAGCTGGGTCTATCAATACAAGATAATTTGTTCTAAAGTGTACGTGACATGGCAATTACCGATGATGATGTGTGTGAGCCGGCAAATAAGTGTACGTGGAATATGCACATCATCGGTAATGGTGCTGGTGTCCTAACAGGCAGAGTTTCATATTGGCTAAAGAAGCATATGTATGAATATGCAATGCGATAAATGCAACATGAATATAACAGTGAATGTGTAGTAAGCGTACAACTAAAGAATACATACTAATTACGAGTCATACAGTTTGTTGTTTGAAAAAGTACGAATCGTGGTTTTTAGAAAATTAAGGGCTATGGGGTTTTTAAGAAAAGATATGTCCTTTGAAAATCCGTAGTATCTCTCAAGCTGTCTTTAAAAATACGCACGATTCGTTAGTTTTGCAAATAAGTATGACTCTAGCCTAAACTAAGATCTACCTAACCAACTAGGAACTAACTAAAGACACTAGCCGAGAGGTAAGAAGAATCCTCCTAAAGTCTGAGTCGATATCTCTAGTAGTCGGCGATCCGGCCTCAATAGCGTCACGTACATGGTACGACTTCCTCGAGTCAAGAGTGCGGATCAATCATCACATCTATGCCTCGTACAGTAAAATCCATCGTACGGCATCCCAAAATCAGGGTACGGGTCAACTATCACACATCTATATATCATCGTTCGTATAGTATCATCATCAAACAATATCATGATCAAGGGTACTGTACCATAATCGCATACATCCCAATATCATCAACCATATATCATCGTCTGTGTAAATATATATCGTCAAATGATCCACTAAAACATCATGTCATATATCATATCGTGATTAAGTCAAATATTACAATCTGGGTTCTATTCTAGAGTCTTGTTCATTCCAATGTCATCAACACATATTATCGTTTATATAAATATATTTTATATAATCTCATTGCCCAACGATCCGCTACCATCATAACACATCTAATGTCATAACTCGATCATATATCCAATAAATCACGGCATCAAGCCTAGTCATATCGACTCATCTCCATGTATCATAACCTCCTCAAATCATAGGTATATGTTGTGTGTATATATATATATATATATATATATATATCTATACCTACTCACATACCTACACACACACACACATGTACACCAAGTCAAGTTTATGTGTGTGTGCGTGTGTGTGTCTACATGAAATCTACGAATTCCCTCCAAGGCAGCCATCCTCCGGTTAAGTCTTTCTAAATCAGCCTAGACCAACTTAAAGTCTTCAATATGACCCTACTCGCCAAGTATCTAAGTTCATGTCCGACTTCCTAATAACAGTGCGTAACATCCTTATTCTATGTTAGCGGGGGTGCTATACGCCATCCACCCGACTTCCCCCGTAGATATACATCTACTCACCTGGTCCTTATCTGCCGAAGTTGATGCCGCCATTCTCTTCTTCATCGTCCGAAGTCCACGTGAGGGGTACCTATACGCAAACATATATAATGTCTTAAACTGAATCACGGACAAAACCAAAACGGCGCACGAAACGCGCATAGGTTAAAACCTATGACCCGCTCATGCAAAAGAACCGAAAAACTCTTGATATCGGCGTACAAACACCGATTGATCGAGATAAAACACAAACGTACAAATCGTAGTTCCAAAACTGACTAATTATAATATAAAATAGATCACAACTCATCAAAAATTCAAAATAAATCAAATCGATTTATTTCCGAAAACCTAGAAAGCATCAATTAACCGTTTCACTGCAAAACTTGATGTTTAAACGAAACTAATGGCCATAATATTCACTAAATATCATAACTAAGTCATACAAATCATTACTATATTTTTATCACACTAATTTGTATTAAATTGGAAATTCTAGTTTGCAAATTTATCCAATTTTAACACCTTTTAAGCAAAAATTCACAAATCATCAACTAAACTAAGTTTTACATGATCTAAGTTGCTAAATAACAAACTAAAATGTTAATAATGTCATGAAAACCATAATTAGATTTTAATCTCCATTATTTAGTCTATATCCAAAAACCCAGTTAGCAAAAATTAGCATATTTATCACAATTTCCAACTAACAATTTGAAACTAGTAACTAGATTAACCTTTGCATTCAATTAACATGTTAACCTATCCATTAAAACCATAACCTAATGATAAAAACCCTAATTAGAATTTTGTCTCACCAATATATATATTTTATAAAAACTAGTTAGCCAAAAATCCTAATTAGAACAATTTAAATACAACAATTTACAAATTAGCAACTAATTTAAGTTTTCTATGTCTTAACATATTTAACTACACCATGTAATCATGAACAAATTATAAAAACCCTAACTTGATTTTAGAAACCCTTTCTTTAATTTTGAATCTTGAAATTGAAACCACAATTAATTTTCCAATTAAGCCAGATTAAAGAAGATATCAACAATTTAACTATGGTTTAGGGTTTTATACCTCAAGGATTGTGGATCAACATGAAAACTTAGCCTCCCCAAAATGCTAATCTTTGCTCCAAGATCCATGCTAAATGAACAAAGAATAGTGGGTATAGATTAAATTGGGAATTTGTGATGTTTTTTTTAATGGATTTTTCATGAATTTTGATGAGTTTTTTTGAAGGAAAAAGAAGTGGAGAAATGTAGGGGGCTACCTAAGGTGAGGCCGGCCATGGGATAGAGTGAGGGGAGAGAAAGAGAAGTGTGTGGTATTATGTAGAAACTTCTCCAATTAATTACATCTTATAAGTCCTTTCATTAATTTCCTTATTTTATTAATTTTCTTAATTCAATTTATCTTAGAAAACTCTAGAATTATGGAGACAACTCAAGAAGAGAAAAGCATGCTACAAACCTAATTCTAATATGTCATGATTCACTTTTGAAAAATAAACCCATTGCAATTTATAATTTGCACCCATTTATTGTATAATTAAAAGCTTATGTAAATATTTGAATCTAATTAATTACGGAAAATATTTTACTAAACTAATAATTTATAAGTGACCAAATAATATTAATTACTAGAAATTACATAGCCTAAATATGTATATTTAAGTCTATTTTGAAAAATAATTATAGTTAAGTTTTACGGAAAATGCGGTTTATTTTACCGATTATCAGAAAATTCACCTAAAGGATTTTATTTATCTAATTATTTATTTATTTATTTATTTTTAAAACGTTACAATCTTCCCCCCTTAAAGAAATTCGGTCCCCGAATTTAAATTAAAACTTCCCCCCAACTACTAAGACATTTCAGTAGAGCACTCAAATTGTCGGGGCTCCGAAATCATCAATACATGACTAAAAATCAACTCCGTCAAGCATAACGCAGTCATCAGAGTTATAATGAAAATACAATGTCAAAGTCCAATACGAAAACCAATGTGAAATACATCAAAACTATAATTTGTATATAGTGCGCATCGTAGTAAAATTGTCCAAACATCTGAATAAAGGAGCATGCAAGAACCCCTTTTTATAATCGCCGTGCGATGCGCACGTCACGGCATAAGTAGCGGACGTTTATTTTTTTTAAAAATAGCTATACATATATATCTTTTATTTAACATACACGTCCCGCCTGGTTACTAAATCCAATAGTAATTATTATAAAAACATACTGCTCAAAATGAAATCAATCCCAATCACAATATACGAGATACCACGTGGGTCCGGCACGCACGAAAATTGAAATCAAATAGAGATGCCATGAATATGCACAGAAACACAACTGAGTGCAACGGGTGTGCACCAAAAACATCTGTCAAGTGCAACGGGCGTGCACGACAATAATATCAGGTGATCTAGTCTGCACAAAACCCCGATTTAGTGCATCTGGTGTGCACAAAATCGCATCAAGTGCGCCAAATATGCGCAAGAATCTCAATAAAATGCACTTGGTGCACGAAAACATATACCAGATATCAAAATCGAAATCACAGTACAAAAAGTGTATGAAAACTATGTCGAAGCATACGTCAAAATCATGTGCAACCCATATGCACAAACTCAAATCAATATCTCAAAAATGTATAAAACCAAATCGAGTGCACTGGGTATGCACAAAACAACATCAATACCACAGATATATAAAACACGAATAGAGTGTAATGAATGTACACATAGGAATTACCAATCATAAAACAAAATCCTCAATATACCAAAATCCAAACAGCGGAAGTATGAAATTCAAATCACCAAATTTCAATCGTAAACATTATCGTCAATGTGCTCCTCTTTCCTCTGGTGTTGACTGATTCGAACTCATCACTTCGTAGTTGTGCTGACTGCGCTATAACGGCCACACTCATATCTAGAGTATCCTAAGTAATCTATCCCTTCACCTGATATCTGTACTACGTTAAACTTTTCGATCGATTCATCAAAATCCCATAATTCCCCGAGAGCTCAACACTCAAGTACAGTTTAAAAATATCCAGTACATGCCCCAGTATCTGCGGACCAGCCGTAGAAAGGCAAACCCAAGCCTCACTAATAGCACCACGGAACTGTCGCAAACCCTAAAGTTCACCAGCGTTCTCATGGTCATTATATCGAGTTAGGGTTTCATTCTTCTAGAGGGTCTATAGAAATACCTGCATGTTCTTCCGAATACCATAAACTTGGGAAAATGGGTTTCTGACATTCGTTCGAACCTTTTAACTTCGTCTAGATGATATGTGAATACCCTTCGTCCACACGCTAAACAATACTTCAATCTTCAAGAATAGACGATACCCCAACGGTCATTGCATTCGAGCCGCAGCTCTCTCTGCCCGTGTGACCGTAGTAACAGAAACCACCATCCGACATTGACGAAGATAGATCATAGGAACGAATAGAATACGATGCAAAGAAATGTATATCCTAAGGTTTCTTAAGCAGAGTAGCGTATCGTAAGTATGCCGCGGATCATACCCACGGTACATCACTCTACCTAAATCACCTACTCTATCAACCAAGGTCAACCTAGACTCGGACAAAAGTTAAACCTAGCGCTCTGATATCAACTTTGTCACGACTCGAAGGTACGGAACGTGACCAGCACTTAAATTACGAAACGTCTAGAGGCGTAACGTAATCTAAGCAAGCCGAAGCCCAGAAATCTAAACCCTTTAAAAGAAGAAGTGTAGGAAAACAAGTTTTAAAAACAACATCAAATTTCTCAAAAATTTTGGCAGAGTCTCCTTTGTAAAAACTGGCCCCAAATGGGTACAAATAAGAATATATACATATGCAATAATAAAAAGGCATCCCCAAGCGGGAGCTAGCTCTACGCCAAACGGCGGAAACAACCACACAATGCACTATAATATACAACGCCGAAGGACGAGGCTCAAAACTCAAAAGAAAACCAAACCACCAGAAAATCATAATAGTACAAGCGCGACTCTAAGGTCGAAAGAATAAGCAACTGGTCTACTAAATTGTTAAGTAATACAAGTCTGGTTGATGGGGCTTACTAGATACAAATGAAATAATAAAAGTACAAAGCGGTCCTGATACAAGTGAACCAACCTACCAAGCAAACCACCCTGAATGAAATGATGTGCCAGCAAACTGCCAAGGAAACCTGTACATCAAAACCTGTAAGAAAAATTTGGCACAACGGGGGTGAGTTGCCAACTCGTGAGTAGAAGACATCTGCGAGTAGAAATCGCATGCACGACGCTTTCCTAAGTAATAATAATATACCAAATATAACACTAGTCATCTAGTAGTGGCAGGGTAATAATCTATGCGTAAGTGCAATACTCAGTGCTTGTGTCAGTGCCTCAAGTAGTAATATGTCATGTGCATGAGTATGCATGCACCATGAATGTAAAACAATCAAACATGAAATCTGGATAAATCTGTATAAGAAATCTTTAACTTTTATCATAGTAAAATTTGTATGGTAATCTGAAACACCATCAATGAAATCTATGGAAATCCGTGTCAAGTATCGACACAAAACATGTAAATCTCAAATTCTCAATACCTCATAGTCTCAATATCTCATAGTCTCAATATCTCGGGCTCCGTCAGTCCGGATCGGCCCATATCATCAAATCTCACGACAACGGTCGGTATCCTCCGGATATCCGCCACGCCAGACATCACCGGTAGGTAGTCTTTCCCTGTCAGGCTTATCATCTACAACTCGATCTTCTTGCCCCGGGGTACCATACCGGGCTCACCATGTACCTGAAACGGTTCATCCGCTTCTCGAATCGGGTCTCGAAATCCAACAGAAAACATGAAATCTCATGGTGGACGACACATACATCACGAGAAAACCGCAACTTGTATTTTAAAATGAGAGGGAGAGAGAGAGAAGTTTTTATATATATTCTTACGGTTTTCCCCAAAATCCAGAAATCTCATAGGAATCCAAAATCCCAAAGTCATGAGTAAATAAATAATGAGTATCGGCATAAGCCCCACAATACTGCATGATAACATGAATATGTAAATGCATGAAGTTGTTAGTGTATATGCCCTAGGGGCCATTATTGTATCATCCTAGCTTGTATATTACTTAATGGAAGCTTAGGATATTCACAGTTATATTAACGGTCTTGCGAAACATGGTAGTATGCTACTTGGTTTATATCTATCTTAATATGTGTATACGTATTGATAGAGCCCTTAGGATCTTGCTTGACTACCACCGTTGTGATGGCAGTCACACTAGTGGGGGCTGGGTAGTCTACAAGCACATCCTTTTTCAGGTCCCTAGTCGTAGGATTATCGAGACAGGGTATCGATACTCCGGAGTAGACTAGTATGTACGCTTCTCATCCCAGTTGGGGAGATGGTCTGTCCCACAGCCATTAGTACGTCGTACTGGAGATAGTATACAGGTACTCGTTGGGTTACAGGTACACCGGACAGGACTCGCAGGGAACTGTTGGTTGGTATTATACCCGTCGTCAGTTAACAGTTCCCAGGTGACATGAGTACAGCATAGTCCGTAGACTTGACACTGCTGCTTAGCCTCGAGTGTGTTCCCACTGTTCTTAGATTGCTATCCTACCACGGCTCAAAGGAGTCGTGCAAACAGGTAGCAGTTGGGTGCAGTCCCGAAGCACTTGGAGGCAGTGGCGGTTAGACATGATTCGTCTCTCCCGGTATTGGGAGTTGATACCGCGCTATGTCTGGAGAGCCATTACGCAAAGTCCCTGGCCAGGGCAAGCGAGATTTACTGGTAGGTTTTCCAGTAGCTTCTCAAGGTGTAATGGGCTTCACTCCGACACGACTTATACCGCTTTTATGGGACTGACGCTTGCCGCCCCCTAGGCCCGATATGCGATAGTCCTAGACGAACAAACCGGACTGTACGGAGATTGTCACATCAGGCTCAGTAGGAGTTCGGATGGGTTTCCTCATCGGCCTTCTTATCGACATCTACCTGGGGACCGTTACGTACAGCTAGTGCCGCTTGCGGTCTGTGGTTAAACCCACTGCCAGCGTAGTAGTTGAGTCTTTAGAGTCCCATACAGAGAGTTTCCCTGCTTCGGGCGAAACGATATAGAGGTCGTATGGTTTTACGACAGGGTTCGGACACATACGTGTTTTTACGCACGTACGATGTTCAGACAGTTTTTACTAGCAGGCTTTAGTTTAAGCCAGATTCTAGTATTGGATTATTGGATTTATACAGTCTCAGTATTTCCATGTTTTCACGGATAGGAGGGGCGTTCTCGTAATTACTCGAGAAGCTTCTAGAAGGTTGATGAGGTGGAGAGCTTAGGTGTTATATGCATTAAATGGTTTTGTGACTCATGGAGATGATTCATCAAGAGAGTTAATGAAGCATTAATGCTTTTAATGACTCACTAGATGATTCATTATGTATTAAATGAAGCATGAAGATATTTGTGCAAATGATATTTTGTGCAAGATATTTTATGCTTCATATATATACACAAATGAGTTAATTTCCATTTGAGTCTCACTTTCACCTTCTCTCTCCTCAAGCTCTCTCTCTCTTCAAACCCTAACCCTAACCTCTCATGTGTTGAGATCAAGGGTTTGCAAGACTAATTGATCCCTAATCCTATTCTATATCCTCTAGGTTGCTTTGATTAGCACTCTTAGTTATCCAGTTATCTCAAGTTAGAGGTCAAGCTTGGAGTAGTAGCTCTTGGGTGGATCTTCTATCACAAAGAGGAGGCCGACGAGGAGGTGGTCAACGAGAATAAGAAGGACTTGGTTCATTAGGTATAATTTTCTTTCATAGCAGCTAATCCCTCCTATGATGTTGTTAGTTAGGGTTTGGTAAAGATCCGTAAGTTAGTCGATGTTTGTTTTAAACAAAATGATTGTTTTACCTATTCCGCCTCCCCGCAACTCTTGGGGTGTCTAACGTCGACTTACAGAAGTGTCTAAATAATAAATGCAATGTCTAAACTAGCACATGCGAGTAATCACACAATATTATATTGATCTAGCCTTTAGCTGGCTCTATCAATACAAGATAATATGTTCTAAAGTGTACGTGACATGGCAAGTACCGATGATGATGTGTGTGAGACGGCAAATAAGTGTACGTGGAACATGCGCATCATCGGTAATGGTGCTGGTGTCCTAACAGGCAGAGCTTCATATTGGCTAAAGAAGCATACGTATGAATATGCAATGCGATAAATGCAACATGAATATAACAGTGAATGTGTAGTAAGCGCACCACTAAAGAATACATACTAATTACGAGTCATACAGTTTGTTGTTTGAAAAAGTATGAATCGTGGTTTTTAGAAAATTAAGGGCTACGGGGTTTTTAAGAAGAGGTACATCCTTTGAAAATCCGTAGTATCCCTCAGGCTGTCTTTAAAAATGCGCACGATTCGTTAGTTTTGCAAATAAGTATGACTCGAGCCTAAACTAAGATCTATCTAACCAACTAGGAACTAACTAAAGACACTAGCCGAGAGGTAAGAAGAATCCTCCTAAAGTCTGAGTCGATATCTCTAGTAGTCGGCGATCAGGCCTCAATAGCATCACGTACATAGTACGACTTCCTCGAGTCAAGAGTGCGGATCAATCATCATATTATGCCTCGTACGGTAAAATCCATCGTACGGCATCCCAAAATCAGGGTACGGGTCAACTATCACACATCTATATATCATCGTTCGTATAGTATCATCATCAAACAATATCATGATCAAGGGTACTGTACCATAATCGCATACATCCCAATATCATCAACCATACATCATCGTCTGTGTAAATATACATCGTCAAATGATCCACTAAAACATCATATCATATATCATATCGTGATTAAGTCACATATTACAATCTGGGTTCTATTCTAGAGTCTCGTTCATTCCAATGTCATCAACACATATTATGGTTTATATAAATATATTTTATATAATCTCATTGCCCAACGATTCTCTACCATCATAACACATCTAATGTCATAACTCGATCATATATCTAATAAATCACGGCATCAAGCCTAGTCATATCGACTCATCCCCATGTATCATAACCTCCTCAAATCACAGGTATATGTTGTGTGTGTGTGTATATATATATATATATATACCTACACACATACCTACACACACACACACACACATGTACACCAAGTCAAGTTTATGTGTGTGTGCGTGTGTGTGTCTACATGAAATCTACGAATTCCCTCCAAGGCAGCCATCCTCCGGTTAAGTCTTTCTAAATCAGCCTAGTCCAACTTAAAGTCTTCAATAGGACCCTACTCGCCAAGCATATAAGGTCACGTCCGACTTCCTAATAACAGTACGTAACATCATTATTCTATGTTTGCGGGGGTGCTATACGCCATCCAGCCGACTTCCCCCGTAGATATACATCTACTCACCTGGTCCTTGTCTGCCGAAGTTGATGCCGCCATTCTCTTCTTCATCGTCCGAAGTCCACGTGAGGGGTACCTATACGCAAACATATATAATGTCGTAAACTTAATCACGGACAAAACCAAAACGGCGCACGAAACGCGCATAGGTTAAAACCTATGACCCGCTCATGCAAAAGAACCGAAAAACTCTTGATATCGGCGTACAAACACCGATTGATCGAGATAAAACATAAACGTACAAATCGTAGTTCCAAAACTCACTAATTATAATATAAAATAGATCACAACTCGTCAAAAACTCTAAATAAATCAAATCGATTTATTTCCGAAAACCTAGAAAGCATCAATTAACCGTTTCACTGCAAAACTTGATGTTTAAACGAAACTAATGGCCATAATATTCACTAAATATCATAACTAAGTCATACAAATCATTACTATATTTTTATCACATTAATTTGTATTAAATTGGAAATTCTAGTTTGCAAATTTATCCAATTTTAACACCTTTTAAGCAAAAATTCACAAATCATCAACTAAACTAAGTTGCTAAACAATAAACTAAAATGTTAATAATGTCATGAAAACCATAATTAGATTTTAATCCTTGAGGGTTTTATACCTCAAGGATTGTGGATCAACATGAAAACTTAGCCTCCCCAAAATGCTAATCTTTGCTCCAAGATCCATGCTAAATGAACAAAGAATAGTGGGTATAGGTTAAATTGGGAATTTGTGATGTTTTTTTTAATGGATTTTTCATGAATTTTGATGAGTTTTTTTGAAGGAAAAAGAAGTGGAGAAATGTAGGGGGCTACCTAAGGTGAGGCCGGCCATGGGATAGAGTGAGGGGAGAGAAAGAGAAGTGTGTGGTATTATGTAGAAATTTCTCCAATTAATTACATCTTATAAGTCTTTTCATTAATTTCCTTATTTTATTAATTTTCTTAATTCAATTTATCTTAGAAAACTCTAGAATTATGGAGACAACTCAAGAAGAGAAAAGCATGCTACAAACCTAATTCTAATATGTCATGGTTCACTTTTGAAAAATAAACCCATTGCAATTTATAATTTGCACCCATTTAATGTATAATTAAAAGCTTATGTAAATATTTGAATCTAATTAATTACGGAAAATATTTTACTAAACTAATAATTTATAAGTGACCAAATAATATTAATTACTAGCAATTAAATAGCCTAAATAGGTATATTTAAGTCTATTTTGAAAAATAATTATAGTTAAGTTTTACGGAAAATGCGGTTTATTTTACCGATTATCAGAAAATTCACCTAAAGGATTTTATTTATCTAATTATTTATTTATTTATTTTTAAAACGTTACAGAATGACTACCTCTCCTGACCCGGCCACCCCTCCTTTACGTTTTTTGAAGTAAAAGTACACCCAGCTTGGCTCGTCCTTATTGGTGCCGGGGCGATTCTTATAACAGAGGAAAGAAAGAAGAGGGGTCAAGCTGAAAGTGATGTTTTCAAGTTTCAACCGGACCAGAAACCCGGGGAGGATTCTCCACGAGTTCGGCGCTAGCTGGCCCGGGGCATGATATGTAAGCCGAAGTCACGCATCCCGCTGTTCGCGGGGAGGCGGAATTTTAAAAAACGATTAATATTTGACTACGCAACACCGGCTAAACTCCAGGATTTATACGATAACCTTAACTAACAACTAACTATGGAGGTTCATCTACTATGGTAGAATATTATACCTCTAAGATACGGTCCTTCAGGTCTTCTAGTGCTCCTCTCCATGGCTTCTCGGTGATCGGATGACGAAAGCTTTATCGGCCTCCTTGCGTTAAAGTTGATCCACGGTGAGAGAATGTGCTTCAAGTTCCAACCTATAAATGAGGTAACTAAGGTAGATGGTTCACTAATCTAACTAGCCTAGGAGATGTAGAGAGTGCTAATGGATTGCAGTGTCTCACTAAACCCTATGGCTCACAATACATGTGAAGGATTAGGGTTTAATCTTGAAGAAGAAGGAGATGGAGAAACTCAAGAGAGAGAATGAGGAGAAGAAAATGAACCATCAAGAAAGCTAAGTGTAGAGAATGGCTCATATATATTTCCTTATCTCACTTATTGAGCCATGAATAAAAATCAATACAATATAGCACCCATGCCTCAATAGCGAGTCAAGAAAAATAAACAAATCCAAGAGCCATGCTTTGCACCATGCCACCAAAGTCTCCTCCATTTCCACCTCATTATTCCATTAAGAAAATGGATAAAACTAAATAATGAGGTGGATCCTTCTAGAAGCATGCCTTGACAAATTACAAGAATGCCCCTCACCGTATATATATAATCGTATCCGTATTCTAAAAAATACGGATACACTGAGACGATAACAATCCAATAATACAATACTAGGATCCGGCTTAAACCAAAGCTCACCAGTATTGTCCGCCCGATCAGTATCCATGTACAAGTACACATATGTGATCGAAGCACTGTTGTAAAGCTATACAACGTCTATATCAATTGCCTGAAGCAGGGAAACCCTCTGTGTGGGACTCTAATGACTCGACAGCACGCCAGAAATGGGTTTAACCACAAGCCGCCAGCGGTACTAGCTGCACGTAATGGCTACCCAGGTATCAGTCGATAAGAAGGAAACTCATCCGGACTCCTACTGAGCCTATCTATGACAATCTCCATACAGTCCGGTCTGTTCGTCTGAGATACTCGCATATCCCCCTAGGGGATGGTAAACGTCAGATCCTAACAACGTGATAAGTCGTGCCGGAGTAGAGCCCAATACACTATGAGAAACTACTGGAGTGCCTTACTAGTATTTCTCGACTGCCCTGGCCAGGGACCTTGTGTAATGGCTTTCCGAACACTGCACTATATCAACACCCAATACCGGGAGAGACGGATCCTATCTGATCGCTACTGTCTCCAAGTGCTTCGGGACTACACCCAACTACTACCTGTTTGCACGACCCCTTTGAGCGTGGTAGGGTAGTAATCTAAGTGCAGTGGGAACACACTCGAGACGAAATAGCGATGGTAAGTCAACGGACTAAGCTATACTCATGCCACCTGGGAACTGCTACCTGACGATAGGTATAATACCAACCAGTAGTCTCCGACGAGTCCTGTCCAGTGTAACTCATAACCTAATGAGCACTTGCATACCAACTCCAGTACGGCGTACTAATGGCCATGGGACAAACCATATCCCCTGCTGGGATGAGAAGCTTATACAACAGTCTACTCTGGAGTATCGATGCCCCGTCTCGATAATCCAACGACTAGGGACCTGTATAAGGATGTGCTTATAGACTACCCAGTCCCCACAAGTGTGACTGTAATCACAACGCTGGTACTCAAACAAAGATCCTAAGGGCTCTACCAATATGTATAAGCGATATGCTAAATGAAACACATGCACATATTGAAGTAGAATCAAACCATGTACCATACTACCATATCGAGCAAGACTGTTATTATAATTGTGAAATATCCCAAGCATCCAATATGTAATATACAATCCAGTATGATATAATAATGGCCTCTAGGGCATATATCACTAACAATCTCCCACCTGCATTAAGGCCATGTATTGGCATATCGCAGACCTATCATCTCGATTAGCCGCTCGAACTGTGTTTGAGGGATGACCTTTGTGAGTGAATCTGCAGTGTTGTTCTCTGTCTCTACTCTCCGCACCTCGATCTCCCGTCGATCAATGATCTCCCTGATCAGGTGGAACCGCCTCAGGATGTGTCTGGACTTCTGATGGGACCCTGGTTCCTTCGCCAAAGCTATAGCGCCATTGTTGTCACAATATGACGGTATTGGATCAACAGTGGATGGAACCACTTGAAACTCTGTCATGAACTTTCTGATCCTGACTGTTTCCTTCGCGGCATCACAGGCAACAATATACTCCACTTCCATAGTTGAGTTAGCAACGGTGTCCTGCTTGGAGCTCTTTTAAACAACCGCCCCTCCATTGAGGGTAAAGACATAACCCGACATGGACTTGGAGTCATCCTTGTTACTCTGGAAGATAGAGTTGGCGAAAGCCACAATCTAGAGGTCTTCCCTGCTGTACACCAAGAACATCTCCTTAGTCCTTCTCAGGTACTTGAGAATGTTCTTCACTGCTATCCAGTGTTTCTTCCCTGGGTTTGACTGATACCGGCTTACAACGCTCAAGGCGTATGCTACATCTGGTTTGGTACATAACATCGTATACATTATAGAGCCTACCGCAGATGCGTAGGGTATAGTAGACATGCGATCCCTTTCCAAATCAGTCTTGGAAGACATCTCTTTGGAGATGGTGATTCCATGACAAGCCGGTAGATTACTGCACTTAGAATCTTCCATACTGAATCGTTTAAGTATTGTGTCGATGTACCTTGACTGTGAGAGTCCCAACATCCGTTTAGATCTGTCACGATAGATTTGGATCTCCAGAATGTAGGAGGCATCACCCAGGTCCTTCATGGAGAACTTTTGTGACAAGAATCCCTTGACTGATTGCAACATATGAATGTCATTTCCTATCAAGAGAATGTCATCTACCTATAAGACGAGGAATACCACAGTTCTCGTAACAATTTTACTATATATGCACGGTTCATCTGGATTTTTGATAAATTCGAATTTCTTGACCGTCTCATCAAACAGATGTTCCAACTCCGCGATGCCTGCTTTAGTTTATAAATGGACGTAAGCAACTTGCACACCTTTCCGCTATTCCCACTCTGAATGAAACCCTCCGGCTGATCCATATAGACACACTCTTCTAAATTTCTATTTAGAAAAGTGGTCTTTACGTCCATCTGCCAGATCTCATAATCATGGAAGGCAGCAATGGCAAGAAGGATCCGAATGGATTTGAGCATAGCCACTGGAGAAAACGTTTCATTATAGTCCAAAATAGGTCTTTGACGAAAACCTTTTGCAACAAGTCTAGCCTTATAGGTTTCAACCTGTCCATTGTTTCCCCCAATAAAAAAGCAAAGCTCTGTTCAAAACTCAAGAGGCAGCGCCTCACGTGCCTTCCATGAGGGCGCCAGCGCCAGAGTTAAAAACTCTTATATGAGCAGAGTCCGTGTGCAAAGCACACAAAAATCTTAAGCAGCGCCTCACATGCCTTCCACGAGGGCGCCAGCGCTAGAGTTAAAAACTCTTATATGAGCAGTGCCCGTGTGCAAAGCACACAAAAATCTTAAGCAGTGCCCACGTGCACAACACGTGAATGCCGATGCCTTATAGAATTAAATTCTACTCTCTGTTAAACAGAGCCGTTGGATCAAAGATCCAACGGAGATGATAAATCATCAGGATGCAGAATTAAATTCTGTTGAGAGGAAATATTTCTCAAATCTTTCTGAACAAGAAAGATTGACCTCTGTAAAACAGAGTACCGTTGGATTAAAAATCCAATGGTGATTAAAAAATTACTGATCTGCAAAATAAATTTTGAATGGGTAAATATTTCCCTAATCTTGTTAAAAACAAGAAAATACTTTCTGTAAAACAGAAGTACTTGGATTAAAGATCCAACGGTGGGTAAAATCTCCAAAATCAATTAGGATATCTTAATGAGAGATTTCTTCAACTAATCAACAGACTTGCCTATGCTATATAAAGGACCCATGACTTCAAGTCTAAAAAGGAGGAACCCCCCATAAGCTTCAGAAAGAACAGAGAATTAAATTCTCGAGGAAGAACTATCTTCTTGGAAAATTAGGTAAATAAAAAAAGGGAGGAGTGCTTAGCACTCAGTGACCGGCGCTTAGCGCCCAGCGCCCCATGTGCCTCTCACGCGGGCGCTCCAAAATAAAGTAGTGCTTAGCATTCAGTGACCGGCGCTCAGCGCCCAGCGCCCTACGTGCCTTTTACGTGGGCGCTACAAAATAAAGGAGTGCTTAGCATTCAGTGACTGGCGCTCAGCGCCTAGCTCCCTACGTGCCTCTCACGTGGGCGTCACAAAATAAAGGAGTGCTTAGCACTCAGTGACTGACGCTCAGCGCCCAGCGCCCCATGTGCCTCTCACGTGGGCGCCACAAAATAAAGGAGTGCTTAGCACTCAGTGACTGGCGCCCAGCGCCCTACATGCCTCTTACGTGAGCGCCACAAAATAAAGGAGTGCTTAGAACTCAGCGACCAACGCTCAGCACTCAGCGTCCTACGTGCTTCTCACGTGGGCGCTACAAAATAAAGGAGTGCTTAGCGCTAAGTGAGCGGCTCCTATCGCTCAACGCGCAGCACCTCACATGTCCCTCACGTGGGTGCCATAGAATAAAAGTGCTTGATACTCACTAGGCAGCGCCTAGCGCTTCACGTGCTTCGCACGTAGGCGCCATAAAGAGAGCTCAGCACTCCATAAAGGGACAAAAAAAGGAAAAGCGTTTAACACTTATTGGGAAAATCCCTATGATTGAAAACCCCACATGGTTATGTTTGAGCGTCAGAACTTACATAAGTGCTCAGCACTTTTTGCATAAAAAGGGGGACTGAGCCCAAACAAGTGCTTAGCACTCTTTTTCAAACAAAAAGAAAACTGAGTGGACTGAGCCCATGTGCTCAATACTTCCCAAACTGATTTTAGTCCCAAATACGGCTATTGATCTTCTAACTGATGATATCCCAAAACGATATTCGTCCCACATTCTCCTGAGGAAGTCTTAGTCTCAAAATACGACTAATGATTTCTGGGTTTACCACCGATTCCTTCTTCCCTCAAATACGGGAATTGGTTCAAGGGTACATCTCTCTACGCCTCTGAGAGAGGTGGAGGATCCCGACAACCAACTGCTTTTGGGTGCACTTCCCAAACTGACGTGCACACCTTAAACTAAACCACACCTCAAAATGGGTGTATCCCACATCATCACCGTACATCTCGTCACGTAACAAATACCCGTGCACGCAAGATGAATAATGGACCGAGATGTCCCTAAACTAACAATGGACCGTAACGTCCTGAAACTAAAACCCCACCTCAAAAATGGTGATCAACAGACCGAAATGTCCTCAAACTACAACTTCGCCTCCAAAATGGCGATAAGGGACCGAAACGTCCTTAAACTAAAACAACAGAGCCTAAATGCTCTCTTGCTGGATATGAAACAAAAATGATCCTAATACCCTGTTAAGTAGATCTTAGTCTCAAGTTGGAGTAACGTATCCTTAACAAAAAACCAACCAAGCCCTCAAATGCTCACATACATTTAAGTCGATTTTGATCTCAAAGCAGATCAACGATTCTTAAATCAACCCAAACCTAAATCTAAGATATACGTATTTGGACTAATCCACGTCCTACGGGCGACAACATAAATTAGTCTCCGTATACAATTCACGGGCAACCAAAAATAAAAGAAACACACACGACATAAAGTGAACTTCCGGAGCCTGAGAAAGTGGTTATTGCGATGCAGTAACGTAATTAACTGCAGGGGCAACGTAATTAACTGCAGGGGCTTGAGCCTGCAGGGAAGAGCGTCCCCATAATCAAACCCCCCCGCAAACGAGGGGGAAAATGATGAAGTCTGCTACAATGGCCGCATCTATCCAAACCTTCGAGATACGGTGCCATAAATCAACTTGGCATCTTCGGAGAGGTGGACTGATAAACCCAAATAGTATCTACCCCTAAATTCAGGCAAGACGATCCATCCCCGTTTCATCTCTGTTTTCGGTGGTGAACAGATTCTGGCATGCCCGGTGAGACCTTTTTCTCTTTCCACTCCACACTTCATGTGTCGTGTTTCGCGAACAAAAAAAATCGCGGTTCGCTATGGTTGTCCTTGGATTCGAGGTACTAAGATTTGGTGTTTTGTTCCTGTGCAGAAAGAAGAAGTGAATATCAATGGCTTCCAGCTGCATAAACTGCAACAACAACTCTCGCTCTGCCCCAACTGGAGGAGTGACATGCGGGCCCAATGCGGCCTCCAACTTTTTAATGCCGGTTGGGCAGGTGAATCTAGCCACCACTGGATTGTTCTTCGGGACCATGCTCCTGCCAGTGAGTTTCAGTGCCCCAGTGCCACCACATGAAGCTCTAAAGAAGTCGGTCTTCGATCGAATTGCAACCACCGCGGCCCCTCTTAACGGGTCATCCAAGTCTGCCACTTTAGTCTTCAACAAGCTGAGCCAAAGTTCAAATGGGCCCGCAAAAAGGGTCGCGATACCTGAAGGGGCTATCCCTAAATGGATAGTCCTTCCAACTCCTCCGGCAGGTAAAGTCATCAAAAGTGCTTCTTCTACCAGAAAGTCAGCCTTCAAAAGATTGGCCGTTCCCTCTCAATGGACATCAGTTTTCGACAGGCTGGCACCAGCAGCAGCCCCTAACCAAAGCAGGGGGCACGACGGAGCCGCTTCTACAACTGAGGTGGTCCCATCTGCCAGTCACGCTCGACGTCGCCACTGGCGCCGAGTGAGAAGAGCTGGGGGCAACTCCCCTTCCGGACTCACCCCACTAGCTCCAATGGTGGAAGTTGACGCCGCTGTTCCAACCGGGAACAACTTTTATCTGCTTAGGAGGGTGTGAAAGAACTCTCCGACCACAGTGCTGAAGAAATCTCTCCGACCTGCTGAAAACATGACGCAGGCAAAACCGGAGTAGGCCTCCCAGCGGCTGTCCTCCCAAATTCACAGGGTCTGGTGGAAAGTCGAAGATTCTGTGATCAATAAAGATAACTCTCGCCGACTGAAGAAAACGAAGGCTCGACAAGAGGATGTCACACCCCGCTTCTCAGAGTGCGCTAAGATCGGCACGTGACAGAGCCAACCATGCTACCTGTGGCTAGGAAACATCCCTCCACAGTCACATTACGGCCGTCTATAAGATATCAAGAACAATAAAAAATATAAACTATCTAGTACATGTCCATATACCAGAATAAACGAGTCAAGAAATAGAAATGTGCGGAAGCAATAAATCCAATAAACAGTAACAATCTGGAAAGTACGTCCCAAATACGGGCTCACATCAGGAAATGGAAATGCTGAAAGAAAACTAAGCTAAAATACTAACAGGATCCTCACTGCTCGGCCTGTTGGCTGAAGTACTCCTGATCGGCCTGTGAGAGAGATAGAGGATCTGGGCCATGCAAAACCCAGATGTCAGTGCGTTATAATATCAAACAATAATACATGAACAGGATACACGAGATATGCAGGCACGAGTAAAAACGATAACATGAATGTAACCAGTAAATATGGATATAGGACAGTGAAGTGTATACGTATTGGTGAAGTGCAGTGGGTAATCTAAACTATACTACTGGGTTATTTATTCTAAAGTCTTCGAAATCAATTAATGTAATTCTCATCGTAACCCATCGGTCTATACCCCGTTCATTCCCCACGGGACCATGGTAATAGGATTATTACGTAACGTCCGGAAAAAAGCAAAAAATATATTCCGTAACACCCGGAAAAACGGCAAACAATATAATAGCCCTTTGAGTTACGTTCGGTTACATTCTTGATTTTCCCTTACCCCCAAGGTTATGTGTTCAAGTCGGGTATTGCCAATCAATATCTAATGCCAACACAGGATCAAGCAGGTACAAGTTTTGTCTATGCAGACAACAGTAACGTCCACCAGGACAACATGTCAGGATTGTCGGCATTAGAAACAGGATCAGGTAACATGTCAAGTAGTGATATATCAGGTCATATCAGGTAGTGCACATGTATCAAGTGGGTGCCCAACAGTAAAATGTAGCAAGTATCGAATCATGATAAAGGTACGGATAAACGGTGAAAGCATGAATGCGCAAATATCTATCAGGGGTTACATCATGACTATGTAGGATGCACATTATTAAGCATGAGGTACTAATGTAACAGTAATATGAATTAATATGGCATGTCATGCAACTAAATATATAGAATTAATGGTATGGGTACACAATAAAACATGGATGCACAATTATCTATCAGGGGTTACAACTACAGCTCCAAGACTATGTGGGATGCACATTATCAAGCATGGGATGCTAATATAACGGTAATATGAAATAATATGATATATAGATGCAGCTACATATATAATAAATGATATGGATGCATACGGGTATCGAAAAACTGTAAAATTGTAATATAGATGCATAACTAAACAATATGTAATATTATTATTCGCATGAATGCAAAATATAGTAGTATAGCATGTAGCGAGATAAACTTTCCTGATCGGATCTCACGACGGGTGCGTACGGCACGTCCGACGTTGGGTAAACGTTGTAATAACAACATGCGCGCACGGGACAAGACCAGGCAAAACAAGAACACGACAACGCTGGCTGGGGATGTCCACAGGGTCTCCCTGATCGGCGGCGGCGAGCACGGCTCCGGCGATGGCCGGAAAAACAAATCAAGAAAAGAAAAGAGAAGGAAAGAAGAAGGAGAAGAAAGAAGAGAAGAAGACTGGGGTTTGGGTGAGGCTCTATGGTCAGAGAAGGCGGCAAGGTGGGTGACGTCGATGGTGGTCGACGGGATCGGATCTCCGGCGAGAATAGACGACAAGGCAGTGGCTTTTCTTGGGGTCGTGCAGGCTTGTCGGGGTTAGATTGATGAGCTCAGGAAGAAGAGAGGAGAGAGGTGAGGAGTGGGTGGCCGCGAGGGGTGAGGCGACGACGAGGGATCGCCGGCAAAGAGGGTACAGCGAGGATGGGTCACGGGTTCTTGGGTCGTGGGGTTCTAGGGTTTCTTGGTCGTCGGGGATCTGGGTGCGCATGGAAGAGGTGATGTTTGGAGGTAGTGGTGATTGTGGTGATAAGGGCGTGAGGTCGGCGGGGTCGGAGCTCCGGTGAGGGTTCAGACGAGGTCGACGAAGAGGAGGCGGCTAGGGTTCTCGTGGAGGTGGCATGTTTCGTTTTAAAAAGAAGAAGAAGAAAGAAAAGTGAAGGAGGGAGGTGATTGTAGTGGAGGAAGGAAGGTGACGGGATCCTCGAGAGGAACGGTATTCGCGAGAGGAGAGAGAGCGGGAGAGAGAGAGAGAGAAAGAGAGAGAGAGAGGAGAGAGAAAGATTGATTTATGTTAGGATAGAATAATTAAAAATATATTTAGTTTTTAAAAAATATAAAACGTATATAAAAACCGTTTAATATATAAAAGAATTTTATATTATATATTTTGAGATTTTGGCTAAAACAAAAGTAGTCCAGAACACGGCCGGGTTGGGTTTAAAATTACGGTTTGAAAATACGGTTAATATACGTGTCAACCAAAACCAAAACAGAATATATGGGTAACGAAAAAGCTTACCCCCAAGAACGGATACACGTAGCGTGCACGTAGCTATCCAAACGAGTCCGTTTCACTAAACGGGACGAGAACAAGATGCGCGGATGCTACCACAGGGTCAAAGGTATGATGCAAGCCATGCTATATATATATTAAAATATTTTATTTGACTTTAAATGTTATATTAAAAAAATACAGATGCCAGATATAATGCCAGTATGCAGTATAAACAATACGAAAGTGCACGGATCCTCATAACTAGCCGGGATAAATCATAAACATGAATCAAGACGGGTTTCTAGTAAGCGGGTCGGGTCGGATACAAATACAGATGCCAATTATACTATTCGCACCCAAAACAAAATAAATCAAGAAATAACCATAAATAAAGAAATACCCAAAATAGAACTCGTATAAATGAACTAGGGTGTTACAGAGGAAGACCATCCCTCCACCATACAGCGAGGGACTTCCTCTACACAGACGCCTGTTACAACGGCTTCTTCGACCTTGACTTCCCACAAAAGGAGGAGGCCGGAGAAAATCCCACTGCCTCCGGCAAATTCCAAAGGTGCTGGAACGAAACGTCCCAAGTCTAGGGGCATGATCGTCCATACAGTTTACATGGCTTCCGGGAAAGTGGATAGCCGTGCTTCCGTGGGTCATCGGCCGCAAACTCGGTCGTTGACAAAAGCTCAGGAGCAACAACAAAACCTCCAGGAGATACCGACGAAAATGGCAGCACTCACCAGACAGAAAGAAAGCCCGGAGTTTGCATCAGAACAGCGCCAGGAGCAGGAGACCGATACAGAGTTCCTGTGAAGGGTGCTTGAAATAAAGGATAAGGAGGCCGTGGAACAGGCAGCTAATATAAAACAGATGGCGCTCCTGTTCCAAGACATGGTTGGAATGATGATCCAGCCAGAATCTCTAGCTGAGGACCTGCCGACAATTATCGAGGACAACAGAGGGGAAACATCGAACCCCCTTCCAGCTTTATCGACAGCCAGAGAGGAAACGATCTCCAAAGCTGCCCTCAACAAATACGAGCTCATCAGGCAAGCGAAGCAGATGGCCAAGTCGTCAGAACCGGGCGACTGTACCCGGGCTGGTATGACCAGATCAAATACCTGCCGGGATATACCATCCCCAAGTTCCATGTGTAAAAGGGGACAGGCAACCCGCATCAGCACGTCGCTCAGTTCAGAGCTCTATGCGGCAATACTAGAGGCGATGACAAATTGCTTCTTCGCTAGTTCGTTGGCAGCTTGTCAGAAACGACATTTAAATGGTACTCGGAGCTCCCAAATGACTCCGTCAAAACATTCACAGAAATGGAGCTGCTGTTCACACAGCGGTTCGCAAGCGCAAGCGAACGCAGCCTGATCATGACATTAATCAATACCAAGGTGATGCTAGGGGAGACCTGGGTTCAATGCATAATTTGGTGGCGGAACCTACGGTCGAAATGCGAACAACACATCGAAGAGGCTCCTATCGTGGGCATGTTCATAGGGACTCTGGATCCTCAGGCGACTGTGTCCCAGTTCATGACGTTCTTTAAGCCGACCACCTTCTAGATTTTGATCGACAAGTTGGCCCAAATGGACCAGATGGGCCACGAGCCTCCCTCTTCAAAAATGGACCCTTGGAATGCAAAGGATAAAGGGAAAGCGGCCTTCGTTGCCAACACTCAACAACAATCGAGTGACCCGAAACCAGTTGCTCTCCAAAACAACGCGCGCCTGCGCTAATCCCTGGAAGAGAAGTTAGGATGAGCTTACTCGTTCCTCGCGATAAAATGAGGAGATTGTTCGAATTGGCAATTCGCAACAAACTCATCACTCTGCCGGACCCAAAACGTCAACCGCAGCCCAGTGATGTCAACAATCACAACTACTGCTCCTATTACAGCATGGTGAGCTACCCCATTGAGGATTGCTGCATCTTTAAGAACTGGGTCGAGGACCAGTACCGCCAAGGGAAATTTGCGTTGTCCGAGAACTGGAGGGTGAACCCGCCACAGACGCACGCTCCTTAAAGGTGGATATGCCGGGGGCATCATTGTCGTTTCTGGAAGAAGCTCCGTAGGATGTTGTCCTTTCAGCTAAAACCAAAAGAATGCTGAAAGATCTTCAAGCATGTCCGGCAATCAGATGGAAAAGCCTGATGGAGCCCGAGATCGTTGAGGGGATGCTGAAACCGCGTCCCACATCGAAAGACTGCACGAAACTCTTTGGGCGTACCGAACGACGTTTAAAACGGCCATGAATACAACGCCATACGCATTGGTATTCGGCACGGAAGCGGTACTTCTCTTGGAGATAGAGCTACTCTCTCTATGAGTGGCAGTTCGATACGAGCCAATGGATGAAGAAAATGCCCATCTTCGGCGTGAGGAGCTCGATGCCCTCGATGAAACTCTTCTCATGGCGCATCAAAACCTGGAAGCTTACAAGATAAGGATGACATGCTCATACGAAAGACTGACTAGGACGAGAACATTCCGCCAGGGCGAACTCGTGCTAGTCGTCAAAATACCTATGATCCTCAATGATGCAAAACGGGGGAAATTTGAGCCAAATTACGAAGGCCCGTATATCATAGACAAGGTCTATCAAGATGGGGCCTATTTTCTCATAGATATGCATGGCGAAAGACCTTTCCGGCCAATAAACGGTCGATTCCTCAAAAAATACCACGCTTGACGAGTAACGACTTAGGTCAATGATAGATGATGACGCTCGTGTCTGCTCGCTATTGTCCTGAGTCAAAACTCTAAGTGGTATTCGGAAAAACTTTACCCCAAAAATGGTGACAATGGACCACTACGTCTTTAAACTGGCAATGGACCGAAATGTCCCTAAACTAGTACTCCGCCTCAAACATGGCGCATCGCACCAAATACGGCGATATCTTCTCTTGGGATCTATATTGCAATCAAAGCTCCAACGGCAAAGACTGCAACCCAAGTAAAAAAAAACAAAAAAAAAACGGTATGTCCACAAGAGAAATGGGCACAGATGAAAACCGAAAGGGCGCCGTGAGTAAAAATAGCAGGGCTACCGGCGAGCTTGTGAAAACCTGAAAGGGCGCGATCTCGTTGTTAAAAAAAATGGTACGTCCACAAACGAAATGGGCACGGATGAAAACCTGAAAGGGCGCCGTGAGTAAAAATAGTAGGGCTACCGGCGAGCTTGTAAAAACCCGAAAGGGCGCAATCTCGTAAAATTTTCACTTACGAGATCCTCTCGACTTGTAAGAAAAACTCCCCCTATGAGACCCTCATGGCTCATAGGATTCAAAGCCTTAAGATACAGGGATCTGGACCTATTCTTAAGCCGTTGTATCCACCAAGTTGCCCTGCAGGCGGTACAATACTGGCCTTTGTATACAATTCACGGGCACAAATAAACGTTTCCCCGAGCAAGTTCCACCGATCACCAGGAATGTCCTCATATGGTGAACGACACTTGTTAGTCCTCTCGAATTATGAGGAGAAAATACTCTTATGAGATCCTTACGACTTATAAAAGAAAACACCACTTAGAAGTACTCAAGACTTCTAAGGAGAACATACACCTACGAGATCCTCACGATTCGTAGGGAGAAATACCTTTATGAGACCCTTACGGCTCATAAAGTCAAAAAGTCTTAGTCGGCAGGATCCTAACCCTGTTTGCTAAGCCACCATTGTTCAAACCCACAAAGAAAAATGATGATTCGCTCCGCTCCTGGCAACATCCCAGTGGTAGTGATGCTGATGCCTAAATTGGTATCAAATTCTAAGTATTTTCAAGGCAAATGATGATTCGCTCATGGTAATATTCCAGTCGCAGCGATGCTGATACCTGAACAGGTGCCAATTTTCAAGTTCTTTCACGGCAAATGATGATTCTCTCCTGGCAACATCGCAGTGGCAGCAATGCTGATGCCAAGATTGGTATCAGAGCTTAAATTCCATACTCGCAATGAAAATCAGCGAGCAAAAAATGTATATGAAATAGCCGAAATGATGGGGCAACTCGCAATGAAAACCAGCAAGCAAAATATATGTGTATAAAAACAGCCGAAATGTTTGGGCAACTCTCAATAAAAAGCAGCGAGTAGAAAGAAAAGAATAGTCGAAATGATTGGGCACCGCGACAAAAAGCCGAAATGATTGGGCAATCATGAATCTCGCGATATAAAAAGCTAAAATGATAGAGCATCACGGAAAGAAATAAAAATAAAAAATAAAAAAATGATGAAATTTTTGCCCTGCAGGTGAGTCCACACCGACCCTTGTATACAATCCATGAGCACAAACGAAAGGGGAACCATATTTTCCCACCAGGCTCCGTCAAAGGGAGAGCCAAGTCTCTACGGTTCACAAACAATCTAGAGACCACCTCGACACTCGTCTCATTATAGCAAATATAGTGTCAACAATGGCGTTCCTTCTCACTCCAGCATGATACAGATGCGACGTCAACAAAGACCCCAGGATCAAAAACAAAGCAGAGCTATGGCAAAGTCCCTAGTTCCAAGTCTCAACGGTTCACAAACAACCTAGAGACCATCTCGACACTCGTCTCGTTACAGCAAATATAGTGTCAACAACGGCGTTCCTTCTCATTCCAGGTACATGCAGACGCGACGTCAACAAAGACCCCAGGGTCAAAAACAAAGCGGAGCCATGGCAAAGTATCTAGTTCCAAGTCTCGATGGTTCACAAACAACCAAGAGACCACCTCGACACTCATCTCGTTACAGCAGACATAGTGTCAACAACGACGTTCCTTCTCACTCCAGCAAAATGCAGATACGATGTCAACAAAGACCCCATGGTCAAAACAAAGCGGAGCCATAGAAAAGTCCCTAATTCTAAGTCTCGATGGTTCACAAACAACCTAGAGACCACCTCGACACTCGTCTCATTACAACAGACATAGTGTCAACAACGACGTTCCTTCTCACTCCAGCAGGATGCAGACACGACGTCAACAAACGACCTGATTGGCACGCTTTTGGCGTGCCAAATTTTAAGTTCTAAAGTTAACTGCAATCAAGACGGCGTCGCGTGTAGCTTGCCGTGATGAGTACGGGTCGTTCATAGGGAGACGATGCGTTTTACGTTCTTGTTATGACGAGTTAATATGCGGGTCGGAATGGTTCAATTCTAACCTAAGTGTTGTATATGCAAGTATAAGTTTGTTAGGAATAGATAGGTTAGTGTAAGTTAGGGAAATCCATATTCAATCCTTTAAGCCAAGCTTGACCATTGAATCTAGAGCAATCGGCAACAACATGGATTAGGGTGCTTAAGCACGGTATTTATGAAATCCGGCTTATTGACCCTTGTCCATCCGTTCTTGTCTCTTGGATTTCGCCTTCGGCCAAACCGAACGCAACCGGTCACGGTTAGGGATCACCGATACTTTGGTAGGGTAGGGTACCTAACGGAGCGCTTGCGTAAGGTTTGGGCGGAGTTCAATTGGAAAATATCGGGTAAAAAAAATGAGAAAAGAAAACCTTAACTTACAATACCATAGTTTTTCCTAACAACGCCATTATTTACAAACCGTCTAAACAACAAAAAGAAAGAGCAAATGAAATGATAAAAGAAAAGAGTGAAACAACATTGCAAATAAGTAAATTGCAAGGAATAAAATAGCAAGTAAGTAAATGACAAGAAATAAATACTAAGAACCCAAGTGCAAAATGAAAGCTTTATTTAACTTCGAATGATGATACAAACCATGAGTTCAATAACCAAAACTTAAACTTGTAAGCTCAATGAAGAGGTTGCAAGATCAAGAGAAGGCAAAGAACTCTAGGTGAACTAGTTATGTACAAGAACAAAATGGAAAATAAATACAAAGTGTATCCAAGTATGTGCTCCCTTCCCTTGCTCACTGATCTGGCTTTTATAGGCACAAAATAAAATTAAACAAGTAATAAAAATAAGATGATGTGACAGCAAGGGATGGACAGAAGAAAATTGGGGAGCATTGGGCAAGCAAAAACCGGTGGGGCCGGGTTTTATGAGAATCTCGCCGGTTCACATCCGAGTAAATTGGCTCGTGTTGGTGTGGTGATCTAGTGTTCTCTCCACAATCCTGCTGGTATTGCTTGATTTCTTTGTAGAAGCCTGGGTTGTACTCAGTAGATTGGAGGGAAACTTGATGCTTTAAATCACATCACAACTTTTTGCATTTATAACACATCACATCACTTGTGCCCACCATGTGCCATGGGCAGCCCCACTACGGTCCATGTGCCAAAGAGTTATGTGCACACTTGCATTGTGTTGGACCAAAATTGTGTGCACACATTTATTTGCAAAAGAACTCTTTGGTCATTGATCGGTTTGCAGTTCCGATTGCAGTGTCGGCTCACAAACGTTATATCCGTGATTTTGAGTGTGTTTCCAGTATTGTGTCATGGATACCTGTAATCTGTATTTACTGAGCATACACTGGTTAATAGTACCGATAAATAACAAAACAGATAATGAATGAGTGGTATTGAAATGCAGTTTTCTGTGATAAACACGACCCCAGGGTCGAAACAAAGCGGAGCCATGGCAAAGTCCATAGTTTCAAGTCTCGACGGTTCGCAAACAACCTAGAGACCACCTCGATACTCGCCTCGTTACAACATGTGCAGTGTCAACAATGGTGTTCCTTCTCACTCCAGCAGGATGCAGACGCAACATCAATAAACGACCCCAGGGTCGAAAACAAAACGGAGCCATGACAAAGTCCCTAGTTCCAAGTCTCGACGGTTCATAAACAACCTAAAGACCACCTCGACACTCATCTTGTTACAGAAAACATAGTGTCAACAACGACGTTCCTTCTCACTCCAGCCGGATGCAAACACGACGTCAACAAAGCCCTCGGGGTCGAAACAAAGTGGAGCCATGGCAAAGTCCCTAGTTCCAAGTCTCGACGGTTCATACACAATTTAGAGACCACCTCGACACTCGTCTCGTTACAACAGACATAGTGTCAACAACGGCGTTCCTTCTCACTCCAGTAGGATGCAGACGCGGCGTCAACAAACGACCCCAGGGTCGAAACAAAGCAGAGCCATGGCAAAGTCCCTAGTTCTAACTCTCCACGGTTCGTAAACAACCTAGAGACCATCTCAACACTCGTCTCGTTACAACAGGCGCAGTTTCAACAACGGCGTTCCTTCTCACTCCAGTAGGATGCAGACGCAACGTCAACAAACCACCCCAGGGTCAAAAACAAAACGGAGCCATGACAAAGTCCCTAGTTCTAAGTCTCGACGGTTCAGAAAACAACCTAGGGATCACTTCGACATCCATCTCATTACAGCAGACGCAGTGTCGGCAAAGGAAGTGAAGGCCAAATTCCTAGCTTTAGGGTCTTTTCGGCGACTCAAGTAAAGCCCGAAAGACTATCGGAGATTATCCCACACCAGTGCGGAGTGGTTATGACTCATTGGGGCTCCCAAACTGAGCCTAACCTCAAGTAAAAAGCGACATGGCAAAATTCCTAACGCTTGCTCTTCCGACGGTCAAACTGCCTAAGGAGATTACTTAAAGACGTCTTGTCCAGCCCCCGAAGGGATCAGATACACTACAGTTGCGAGGCTACTCGAACAGCAGCATAAAGACTGCATATCGGGGAATGCATCAGCCAACGCGACGGTACGACGGACAAAAACCCTAGTACCACAAAACCTAACGGATCTCTGTCGCAAAGAGCAGGGGTTATCCATGCGTTAGGGGATGTTTGCCTACAAGCCCAAGGAAGGTAATCTAAACAAGCTCCGAAATGAGTTCATAAACTAGAGACTCCGAGATGACTGAATAAACTACAAACTCCAAAATGAGTCCATAAGTTAGAGACTCCGGGATGAGTGAATAAACTACAAACTCTGAAATGAGTATATAAACTACTTCATACCGAATCAAGACACCGAAGAAAAGAGAAATGCCAGTATGAAATAAAATGTCTTTTATTCATGAATTTAAGTGAATACAAGATACATTTCATTCAGGAATCAAAATGAATACATGTTATTCATGAATCAGAAGTTTAAGGAATACATTCTGTACAAGAAGGGGGGGGTATAATGACAGTTATTAAGGAGGAGGCGTTTTCAACAAACCGACGAACCGCTCACGCGCCCCCCTCAACTCCTTCTCACGTTCAGCTACGGCGACCAACTCCGCTTCGATTTGAGCTCGTTGTTGGAAGCAGGATGAAACCTTATCATCGATTTCCAGCTTGGCAGTTTCACAATCCTGTGTGGCCTGCTCAGTGAAGTCAAGCTTCTGCTTTAGCGCCAGCCCGTCCGAAATACATCATTGGAGGTTTTCAAAAATAGCTTTCAGCGGCGCAGCATTCTCTTTAACCTGGGCATGCAATTGGATGGACTCGCCAGAAGCCGCCTCATACTCCTTTCGCCTCAGGGCTGCCTCTTGTTCAAAATAGCGAATGAAAGAGACACTCTGCTCGACCCACGCAGCTTGTTGAGAGTTCAAAGTCAATACCTCGGGAGCGAGACGCTTAAGCTCAATCTCAAGCAGGCAAGTCTCGATCTTCCTGCAATAATCAACCCAAGAACTAACGAGATCTTCATTATGGAAATTCATGAGCGTCGCCAGCATTGGATTGACTTCGTCAACAAAATCTGTAGCAGAAGTGAGGGCCTCGTCATCGAGATCTTCAATAAACTCGCTTAACATTCATCGACTATTCACTGCGCCCTTGGAAGATGGACGTTTAGCGAAGGGGCCCGTAGGCTTAGAAATGCGGGACTCAAAAGGAGCTGAAGCCGGTGTAATCGTTGCAAAATAAATCACAGTCAAATTTCAACTTGAAAGAAGACACTTGACGGACGAGATCTACCGTACTAGCTGTTGAAGGTGGCAAAACAGGGAGCACCGAAGGCGTGGCTATTCTTTAGCTTCCTCCGAGCCGTGATATTGTGGTCAATATAAGAAAGGCTTAGCAACAAGAAATCTACTCATAAAAAGGAGAAACACTGGGTGAAGAATATACTGACCAATACCGGAAGGTGGAACGACTTCCGATTGAAAGGAAAATGCGGGTTTAGCACCTGGTATAAGTGGTCGAAAACTACCCCTGCAGAGTCGCGACAATATATAGTCAACGCAAAGAGAATTGTATCTGTTCAGTCGAAATTATTGCAATTTTTAACATAACAATTTCCTCACTTTCTATTCATCTAAGGATGTTTGTTATAAATATAACACGTATTACAAGTTCGTCTGGAAAATATCAATTACCACGTGTTAAACATTATAATTAACATTCTGGAGGGAAATTATATGTTTATTACTTCACGCATGATATTGTATATCTCAACATTCTTCATTGAGATTTTTGTGCAGGAAATTATCTCAGGACAGATATCGGAATCGTAAATTCGCCGACAAAATACAAGAAATCGAAGAGTTAAAATCTGGCAGAGATTCAGAAGAGATAAGAAGATTCCAGATATCACCTGAATACTCATAGATCAACACCAGAAGACACAAGAAAAATGAAGCAACAAGCTCACCAAACGGCAGCGGATCTGCGGCCGAGTCAGGCCGATCCGCTGTGGATCCGCGGCCGAGTTAGGGCATCGGTTGACGTGAATTCTCCAGAAGCTTCATTGCAATGTTCTAGCTTATTGAGGATGCTCCATTGTAACAATCTTGTTTTAGAAACTTCCCTACAACAGTCTAGCTTCTTGAGGAAGCTTGATAACTATCTTATTCTAGAAGTTTCCCTATAACTATCTAGCTTCTTGAGGAAGATTGACCTAGCTTCTAGTGGAAGATTGGTGAAGGGCTATAAAAAGGGACCCAAGCCTACATTAATGAGGTTGTTGATGGTAGTTGATTTCTAGTACACAATCCAAAACTAAATTCAATTCCAAATCAAGATCCAAATCAAGAATCGTTGAGAACAATATCAAGCGACGACATTCAAGATCCTTTACGCAAAGCCGATCGTCATCAAGAGCAAGAGATTCTCAACAGGTCCAAGTCTGTTAGGGCTAAGAGCCAAGAACGAACGGACAAGAACCAAAAGGAAGAAACTAAGCATGGAAAGCCTAATTTATACTTGTAAGTTTCTTCCTGGTCGTGCTAATCCCCATTGTTGCCGATTACCTTAACACCGATATTAAGAAGGGCAATGAAAGAAGTGAGAAATTCCTAACTCGAATTAACTTAATTCTAACCCTAGCAAGTCCTTTATCATCTTTTATCTGATTAGTAGATCTTAAAACAAAACCCAAAATATTTGGATTTAACTCGTTAAAACATAAAGAAAAATATTCCATCTCCCTGTGGATCGACCCGTACTCAACCGGCTAGCTACCAAGCGAAATCGTCTTAATTGCGGTAATAAAAAATTAAAAAAATACGCAAAAACGTAACAATCAAATGGCGCCGTTGCCGGGGAGACGGTAGTTTATTTCTTTGTGTAATTTCGGGTTAATTAAAAATAAAAAAATAATATAAAAGTACAAAAAAAAACAAAAATAAAAAAAATAAAAAATCATCTTGTTATTTTTGATTAGTTTTTGTGCAAGTGTGTAGGAGGTCAAGTTCAGTGCCAAAGTCGTGGGGTGTTAGACCCATCTCTCGTGGTTACACAGCGGCGGATCAAGACGGAACCATGGCCTTGCTGTAAAATTCTGGAGCACATTCAGTGAGCCAATCAAGATTCAAGAGATCTAAATAGGAAGAGGAGAACCAAATCAGTATAGGGAAAAAATTTGAAGCCGTCAACCTTCTGAATTGCCGCGGAACCGCGGCAGAATCACAAGTTTGACCGCGGAACCGCGGTCAAAGGGTGACGTCAGCACCTAAAACTCTCTGTGAGTATTCCATTTCTCTTCTCCACTCCTCTGAACCCCACTGAATTATATTTTTCTGCAGCATTCTTTGCGCAAATTCTCTTTCCCTCTCCAATAAACTGATTTTTGTGCAGGATTCTTTGCGCCACAGCCAAAATAAATTTTTTTGCAAGTGTTTTAGATTTTTTGGTTGTTACTGCTTTGCATAATTAATACGGAATTTAAGGGGCTATAACACCAATTCAGATTGGGTGGGGATTTCATCACCCTTCCTAAGACCCCAAAAATCACTAAAAGCATACACATCACCCTTTAGCTTAATTAAAAAAATATCTAGACTCAGCCAACTAAGGACTGTCGTGATCATTAGAACAGAGTAAGGTTGTGGGCATTCAATCGTTTATCTAAGCTTGACTTTGTGGTGCCTAGGCTAGACAAGTGAGAAAGTAATTTTAAAAGGCCCGTCTCACGGTGATTCGTGAGCGGAACCTTCCTTTCTTCATTTGTGCTTACCTAGCCACAATTGGCAGTGAAGAGACAATTTGAGGGATATCTTACAACTTGTCACTTTGGAACAGTTAGGAGCAGTCTAATAGACTTAGAAGGCCCTAGCTCTAGGTATTGTTTATGCATATTGTGATTGTGATTGTGCTTGTAAAAAGTTAGTCCCATAATTCCGTATTCTTTCAAAAACAAACAATTTCAAAACTCAAAAAACAAATATTTTAAAATAATAATAATAATAATAATAATAATAAAATTTAAAAATTTTTAAAAAAATACCACTTCCTTTCCCCCCTACCTTTTCACTCTTCTAACATGGGTACCCCACCTCGCAAAACTCTTGCCGAACTTTGGTACTCACAACCAAACATTTCTTTATACGGTTCTTCCCTTGGTTGAACTTCGAACGATCACTCCATGCCAAAAATCTCTTTGAAAGATTGAATATATGTGTTTAGGACAAACAATTGGACTCAGGAATCCACTTCTTATCAACCGTTTCAAACATTCACCCCTTCTCATGTTGATACCCCTTTTGAGAGTCCGGTTGTAACTCCGAAACCCATGTCTATTGCTGAACGTATTGAACAATCTCGTAGCCGATCTTTCACTCCTTTCAACACTTCCAGTTCTTGGGATCAACAATTCCATTCACCTTCTTATCCAAATATTGATTCTACTCCTGTCCAACCATTCAATTCCTATCCATCCAACCCAACTATTGCACCTTCCCTAGACATTGCTTCTACACAGCCATTTGGGAGTTTCACATATCCAGATAACTTTGAATCTTATACTGAAACACCTTCACAACCCATGTCTAGTCTTGAACAGTCATTGGAAGACTTTCGTGTAGCGTCGTACCAACAGATGATGGATTTGAATGCGTTCATGGCTGCCCTCGTACAACCTAGTGACCCGGTAGCTAGTTTCCAACTAGCTCCAAATTTTTCCTATGTATGATGAGGCGGTTGGACATGTTGAGAATTTAAGTGGAGAAAGTGAGTTGTATACCCTTCCAAATCAAACCTACCCATTTCAACTTGAATCCCACAACTCTGATTTTGAATGTCTATCAAGTGTTCCAAATGATTCATCAGTTGAAAATAGGATGTTTAATGAGTTGTGCGACTTTGTAGTGTTTGATTTACCCGATTGTGAAGGGACCCTGTCAAGTGACACCAATCCCAACCCTTTTGACCTCTACACCTCCACTCTAGAACCTGAATTGATTGAAATCCATGCTTTTGATGAGGTGTCTGAGAAATTTGATTTTCACTTGATTAAGAATATTGATGCTGGGGATATTTTGGATGATGAACCAACAATTTTGGATGAGTTTGTCTCTCCAATTCATCATGTCCTTTCACTTCCATGTGGACATCATCCCGAGTCATTAACTGTTTTTTCCGAACTCCATATGCGTCTTGATATTGATGATGATAAATGCATGGGTGAGTAGATTTTAGAAGAGAATTTTGAGGATAGTAGTGAGGATGAACCAGTTTTACTTGATGAGTCGGATTTTCCAATTCATCCTGTCCCTTTCATTGACTGTGTACACCCTCCTGAACCTTCAACTAATACCTTTTCGCGATCACACCCCTCCATCCTTTCCACCATTCCGACCTTGCAAGACACCGTCTCACTTTCACATCCTTTGTCTGGTTTACCAAGTTCGGTCTACCCATGTTTTCTCGCGACTCTTGAGGGATTTGATCCAATTTCTCGACATATTGATAGATTAGTACAATCCATCTTTTCACATCGATCATTACACATTGTACTAATTTATTCAATACATTTCCACCCTCAAGTTCGTATTCGACTTCTTTCTCCCTTCCGCCATTCTTCTCCTCCACCGAGACCGTATCCCGCTTCTCTCCGCATACGGTCTCACATATTCTCCATTTCTTTCCTCTCCGTATTCTTTCACCAACTACACCATTATAACGATAAATTTTTTGAATGGTTGGTGTTATCTTTTGGCCTTTGTAAGGCCCTATATACCTTGATATTGTTCTCTCCCCCTAACTCTGAACTTTAATGCTTAAACAGTGGAAACACTGTTTCACTTAAGTTTGGGGGGATCTTTTGTATATATATATTTTTGGTCTTCTTTTACAAAAAAAAATTATTTTAAATTTTCGGGGGTATTTTTTGTAAATTCTCAGTTTTAATAAATAAATAAAAAAAAATTAAATATTTTTTTAACAAATAATGCTCTTTTTAAGGAGGGCTTTTTGCAAATAACCAAAACACTCCCTATAAAAACAACCAGACCCCTCTTCTGCGTTTACAGAGCTTCATTCTTACCATAACTCAAAACCCTAGCTGCCGCCAAAGTTTCCACAGCAGATCCCACCAGACCGCCGCCCAAGCGCTGCCGATACCCCATTCCTGCCGCGCAACCGCCGCCGCTTGGAGTCTTCTCCCTCTGAAATTTTCAGAGGAGGTTTGAATCTCTCTGATCCTCTCTGTAAATTTTTTTTAATTTATGCACTTCACTGTCATGGCCCCTACACTTCAGTTTAAAAGGGATTTCTCCTAGTTGTTTGCATATAATGTTTACGGTAGCTATTTTGGTGAAGAGATCCGAAAACGCGGATGGAACTTTCTCTTATTTAACCATCCGAACTCCTTTGCGCTTACGGATCTTATTACCCATTTTTATGAATGTATGGAGGAGGGTTGTCTTGCACAACACGGGTATATTAGATTACGTGGGGGGATCGGGAAATTTTAATTGATAGGGACTTCATTCATGAAGTCACCTTAATACCACGACTCCCCATTCACGGACAACCCCTCCGATTTGAGGACTACCTACCCTTAATGGGAAACGACTGTTCTAGAGAGCCCCGAAAGGACATTCAGGCTCGCACGCTTTTTGCGAACATTTTAACTGTGTGTCGTTGGGTAAAAAACAATATTTTTGGAAGTTCGCACAACACAACATTTTTCACACCATCCCTACATATAGTGCATACATTGATAACATGAAACCCTATCTACGATATGTGTACTGTTTTGCTTCACTCGATTGGCGCCGGAATACGTGCGGCCAATTATCCATGCCTAATATTGGTGACACAACTGTGTCTTCATTTCCTTCCTGTTGAGGAATTTGAATTTTATATGCATGGTGGGATTCCAATTCGACCCCTTCTTGAGTGTGTCTCCATGTCCTACACACGATTACATGATTTATGGTCGCGCACCGAGCCGGCCGAGGACGTGGTGGCCAAGACCCCTAGCTCGAGCTCCACAGCGAGCAACGAAGAGCTTACCCCCGCTGCGCAAGCACGCTTAATTCGACGAACTCATAGGGGGGTAGAAAGAGTGATAGGTATGCTGACGAACTTTGATCAGCGAATAACGAGTCTAGAATAAGGAATGTCCACCCTACTAGTAAGAGAGGAACGTTCATGATCACGATCGAGGGGACGGGGGGACGGGGGACAGATAGAGGTGAGGCTGGGACCAGTGAGGCCGCGTCTAGTAGACGCCGCAGGGAGCAGTGAGGACGCTGCTATCAATAAGTTTGGGGGTGAGGGTTTTGTAAATAGTTATCTTTGCATTACATCTGCATATTTTTTTAATTTTATTTGTACATATTTGTTTTTTTTCTTTATATATTTAATTCTGCATTGCATCTTTATAAGAAAAAATGAAAATATAAAAAAAAATTTATAAAAATTGAAAAATTTGAAAAATTTGAAAAATAAAAATATAAAAATTGAAAAGTTCAATTTTTGGCCATATTTGATTTAAGTTCAACATGACAGTTGACTAGTTAGGAAAAAATAGATCCTAAACTTAGTAAATTCAAAACCCTAAAAATAACCTTTCTTAAAGTTTAACTGTAGAAAATATACGTCCTTGTAGTTTATTTAGAAATAGGCAAATTTTGAGTTCAGATCTTGGGCTAAGTCGAAATAAGGGAAGAGTATTGACAGCTTTATTTGAAGTATAAGTCTGAAAAATAATTCTGAACCTTAAGTTCAAACTCTGAAAATATATACCCTACTATACGCACTTACACACATCTTGAAATTTCGGATAGTAGAGGATACCTTGAAATGCTCTTGTCTAAAATCCTTAGTATGAAGGAAAATAAAATAAAAGTATAAGTGGTGAATAAAGAGATAAAAAAATGAACACTGGTTTTGTAATTGCTTAAGGCAGCATAAAAAATATATATAGCGAGGGTGCTTTATCACCTAGTGTCTTAGACCAACTGGTTTGGGAGTCACTGCTAAGCCTTAGGTGTTGCAAAACGAGGATTAACGCATAAATGCGCAAGCGCATTTTGTAATCGGTCGTTTAGTACCTCAAGAAGTATTAACGATCGCATGAAGGATGTGTGAGCAATTTCATCTAAAATTCACCAACTAAAAGTATTTTGGAAGATGGACAAGAGTATGATAGCTTGAATTGAATTTCCAAGTGTAGGGGTGATAACTACACACACGTAGGGGTATATGATTGGAGTTTGGAGGAGAGATAGGAATAAAAGATATGGCTTATATTTTCAGTAGAGATGATAAAAATTCCTGAGTTAAGATTGCGCCTTAGAAGAAAAACTTAGGAGATGCTGAAAACTTTATAAACTGACAAAACGTATATGATCTAAAGTTAAATGAAAAGGAAGTGTGAAGAATACAGGTTGATGATTTCTGAGTTGAAGATAATTGAATTCCTCGCTAGAATACTGAATTGAAGAATTAGAGTCAGGAGCCAAATTGATCGGATTTTATGGGTAGTATCCGCTGAAAACCCTCCGGAGACAACACTCCTCCTACTAGGGATACCTAGAGGTTTAACGGCTTGTTGCACGAGCTCAGTGCAATCGCGTTCCCTGCGAAAGTGAGGTTAGGATTTTTCGAGAATAAAATTGGCTTTGTTCGGGACGAGCAAAAGATAAGTTTGGGGGTATTTGTTCAAATCAGATTTTTGCATTTTTATACCGCCCATTCTTAATCACATTGCATACAGGTAGGTACTTTTAATCCGTGTTTGCTGAATAATTACAGGTTACAGGTTCTTAACTCTTTACAGTAAAATTCATGAAAAGTTGCAACAAATGCGGGACTACGACCAACAACAGATGAATACTGATCTTCGCTAACTATCTGTATGATACCGCCTACAAGTTCAAGAGATAAAATGGCAAATCGTTGGTCACTTAAATGCACAAAGCATAAGGGAAGCACAAGATCCAAGACTTCAAACGCGGAGTCCAAAGCAAAAGTCCACTGCTGAATATCTGGAAGAGAACAGAAGAGCTTTTGAGAAACCAAGTGTACCAAACAGAAGATAAAAGTAACATGGAGAAGCCTTGAAAAGATGATCCCATAAGTCTACCAAATGGCCGCGGAACCGCGGCCAAATAGGCACTTCTACCGCGGTTCCGCGGCCGGGTTGAAGCAGTGTCGGTGGCAGTGTTGGTGGCAGTTGAAGCAGCGTTGACTCGGCTCTTTTGGGGTAGTTTTGTAATCTCATGTTCAGCTCAGAATGTAACCTAGGGTTTCACCTTCCTATCTATAAATAGAAGAGTCCACAGCCAAATAATGTATGCTTTTCTTTATTAGGTTTTAGAATTAAATTCTGTTCTTTTTCAATGAAAAATTGTAGTGAGTTTATGAGCGTTGATTAATAAAAAATAAAAAAAAGAGAGTTCTTTTATTATCTTGCTTTCCTTTATTATCTTGCATTCTTTTTATTTATTGTTCGTAATTTTTCATTAGCTAATTTAGTTGTAATTTTGTTGCTTTCTTTATTGTTTTTTTTCTCCTTCTATTTTCTTTATCCTTAACAACGATGATACTTGAGTAAGATCTTTACCAAGGTGAGATCTCAAATAGCTAGTTGTACTCTTTCTCAACATCATTTCTTTCTACATTCCTTTTTGTTTTATTCTTTTTAATGGGCGAGTAATTTCTCACTTGTTAGGGCAGGAGAAGGAAAGTTTGAGAGAAGGAAATCTCTCTCACTCTTTTCTTTGCCCAACACCTTAATTCGGACTCTCTTTAATTGAAACACAATCCGCTCACTACGGCACCCTATCCGACATGATAGCGGTGATTCCCTAGTCAGACCGGTTGTAGTTGAATTAACCGGAGGTTAGGGCTAAGAGCCAAAAACGAACGGACAAGAACCAAAAGAAAGAAACTAAGCATGGAAAGCCTAGCTTATACTTGTAAGTTTCTTCCTGATCGTGCTAATCCCTGTTGTTGCCGATTACCTTAACACCGATATTAAGAAGGGTATTGAAAGAAGTGAGAAATTCCTAACTCGAACTAACCTAATCCCAACCCTAGCAAGTCCTTTATCATCTTTTATCTGATTAGTAGATCTTAAAACAAAACCCAAAATATTTGAATTTAACTCGTTAAAACATAAAGAAAAATATTCCATCTCCCTGTGGATTGACCCGTACTCAACCGGTTAGCTACCAAGCGAAACCGTCTTGATTGTGATAATAAAAAATTAAAAAAATATGCAAAAAACGTAACAATCAAATGGCGCCGTTACCAGGGAGACGGTAGTTTATTTCTTTGTGTAATTTTGGGTTAATTAAAAATTAAAAAAATATAAAAATACAAAAAAAACAAAAATATAAAAAATAAAAAATTATCTTGTTATTTTTGATTAGTTTTTGTGCAACTGTGCAGGAGGTCAAGTTCAGTGCCAAAGTCGTGGGGAGTTGACCCATCTCTCGCGGCTACACCACGGTGGATCAAGATGGAACCACGGCCTTGCTGTAAAATTCTGGAGCACATTCAGTGAGCCAATCAAGATTCAGGAGATCTAAACAGGAAGAGGAGAACCAAATCAGCACAGGGAAAAAATTTGAAGCCGTCAACCTTCTGAACTGCCGCGGAACCGCGGTAGAATCACAAATTTGACCGCGGGACCGCGGTCAAAGGGTGACGTCAGCACCCAAAACTCTCTGTGAGTATTCCATTTCTCTTCTCTACTCCTCTGAACCCCACTGAACTATATTTTTCTGCGGCATTCTTTGCGCAAATTCTCTTTCCCCCTCCACTAAACTGATTTTTGTGCAGGATTCTTTGCGCTGCAGCTAAAATAAAATTTTTTGCAAGTGTTTTAGATTTTTTGGTTGTTACTGCTTTGCATAATTAATACGGAATTTAAGTGGTTATAACACCAATTCAGATTGGGTGGGGATTTCATCACACTTCCTAAGACCCTAAAAATCACTAAAAGCATATGCATTACCCTTAAGCTTAATTAAAAAAATATTTAGACTCAGCCAACTAAGGACTGTCGTGCTCATTAGAACAGAGGAAGGTTGTGGGTACTCAATCGTTTATCTAAACTTGATTTTGTGGTGCTTAGGCTAGACAAGTGAGAAGGTAATTTTAAAATGCCCGTCTCACAGTAATCCGTGAGCGGAACCCTCCTTTTTTCATTTGTGCTTATCTGGCCACAATTGGTAGTGAAGAGACGATTTGAGGGATATCTCACAACTTGTCACTTTGGAACAGTTAGGAGCAGTCTAATGGACTCAGAAGACCCTAGCTCTAGATATTTTTTGTGCATATTGTGATTGTGATTGTGCTTGTAAAAAGTTAGTCCCATAATTCCGTATTCTTTCAAAAACAAACAATTTCAAAACTCAAAAAACAAACATTTATAAAAAAAAAAATAATAATAATAAAAAAATTTAAAAAAATTTAAAAAAAACCCACTTCCTTTCCTCCCTACCTTTTCAGTCTTCTAACATGGGTACCCAACCTCGTAAAACTCTTGCCGAATTTTGGTACCCACAACCAGACATTTCTTTATACGGTTCTTGCTTTGGTCGAATTTCGAACAATCCCTCCATGCCAAAAATCTCTTTGAAAGATCGAATAGACGCGTCTAGGATAAATAATTGGACTCAGGAATCCACTTCTTATCAACCGTTTCAAATATTCACCCCTTCTCTTGTTGATACCCCTTTTGAGAGTCCGGTTGTAACTCCGAAACCCATGTCTATTGCTGAACGTATTGAACAATCTCGTAGCCGACATTTCACTCCTTTCAACACTTCCAGTTCTTGGGATCAACAATTTCATTCACCTTCTTATCCAAATGTTGATCCTACTTCTGTCCAACCATTCAATTCCTATCCATCCTACCCAACTGTTGCATCTTCCCTAGGCATTGTTTCTACACAGCCATTTGGGAGTTTCACATATCCAGATAACTTTGAATCTTTTACCGAAATCCCTTCACAACCCATGTTTAGTCTTGAACAGTCGTTGGAAGACTTTTAGGTAGCGTCGTACCAACAAATGATGGATTTGAATGCGTCCATGGCCGCCCTCATACAACCTAGTGATCCGGTAGCTAGTTTCCAACTAGCTCCAAATTTTCCAATGTATGATGAGACGGTTGGATAGGTTGAGAATTTAATTGGAGAAAGTGAGTTTTATACCCTTCCAAATCAAACCTACCCATTTCAACTTGAATCCCACAACTCCGGTTTTGAATATCTATCAAGTGTTCTAAATGATTCATCAGTTGAAAATAGGATGTTTAATAAGTTGTGCGACTTTGTAGTGTTTGATTTACCCGATTGTGAAGGGACCCTGTCAAGTGAAACTAGTCCCAACCCTTTTGACCTCTACACCTCCACTCTAGAACCTGAATTGATTGAAATCCATGCTTTTGATGAGGTGTCTGAGAAATTTGATTTTCACTTGATTGAGAATATTGACGCCGGGGATATTTTGGATGAGTTTGTCTCTCCAATTCATCATGTCCTTTCACTTCCATGTGGACATCATCTCGAGTCATTAACTGTTTTTCCCGAACTCTATATGCGTCTTGATATTGATGATGATAAATGCATGGATGAGCAGATTTTTGAGGAGAATTTTGAGGATAGTAGTGAGGATGAACCAGTTTTACTTGATGAGTCGGATTTTCCAATTCATCCTGTCCCTTTCATTGACTGTGTACACCCTCTTGAACCTTTAACTAATACCCTTCCTCGATCACACCCCTCCATCCTTTCCATCGTTCCGACCTTGCAGGACACCGTCTCACTTTCACATCCTTTGTCTGGTTTACCAAGTTCGGTCTACCCATATTTTCTAATTTCGAAATCAAACCACACTATATCAATCTCTTACTTAAATTTCACGGTCTCAAGTCTGAAGACGAATACATTTTTATCACCAAATTTGAAAACGTATATGCTATGATGGGCACTTCACAACTTTCTGTGGATGCTATGCGTTTACGTCTTCTCCCGTTCACTTTGTACGATTTAGCCGGAAAATGGCTTTATAACACAGCTGCATACTTTATTTCAAACTGGGATGAATTCGTCATAGCATTTCTTAAGAAATTTTATCCCAATCATAAGACCGCCCGTGTCCGTAGCGAAATCAATCAATTTACCCAGCTTCCCAATGAACAATTTTGGAAGTGCTTTGAACGATTCAAAGATCTGCTAGTCCAATGTCCTCATTACGGAATCCATAGATGGGATCTGTGCCAAATCATATATGAGGGCATTAATCCAACAACAAAGCAGATGCTTGAATCCATGTGTCAAGGCAATTTCATGTCTAAAGACGATGGTGAAACTTAGAAATTTTTAGAAGATTTTGCTGAAAAAACTTTGCAATAGGAGAGTGCTAGTCAACTATCATCTAGGGGTGGTATCCATCAACTTTCTGTTTCCATCGCAGTCAAGGCTGAAATGGCAGCAATGCAAAAGAAACTTGAAGCTATGGAACACAAATTTTTATTAGCCTCCCTAAACCAGGTCACACTTCCTAAAACCGTGTGTGGATGCTGCTCCGATCAATCACATTTAACGGAAGAATGTCCTTTGAATTCTCCGTTTTAAGGTCAAGAACACACTAATGCCGCTTTTCAGCAACGACCTAGAAACGATCTTTATTCTTCCACTTATAATCAGGGATGGAACACCCTAATTTTGCTTGGAAACGACACCAAACTCAAAATATGGTTCCAAACTAAAATAACTTTCAAAGGGTCCCTCCACAACAACAGCAACCAGTACAACTGAGTCAGCACCCCTTTCAACCACAAAATTTTCAAAATCCGACCAACACTTCTGCACCGTATAATAATTCTTTGCAATTGGCCGGTACCGATAATTCCTCTTCACTCGAACGAACCTTGGATTTGTTTATGAAATATTCCATCCAAGTGTCGGCTGATATAAGGTCTTCTATCGATGATATAAAGAAGAACTGCGCCTCCCACGGTGAGAGTATTAAATCGATAGAAGCATAAATTGCACGATTAAATGCCGAAATGAGTGCTAGAGAGAAAGAGAAACTTCCATCTCAACCCCTACCAAATCCTGGACACTCACAACACAACAATGTGAATGCCATTACAATATTGAGATCCGGAAGAGTGCTGAATAATCAAGTCGGTGAACAGATTGATATTGATAATGATGAATCTATCAATGACACCTCGACTTCCCCTTCCACTTCCACTTTTGATCTTACTTCGTCTAGTCAACCATCTTCTTCCGAGCCTATTCTTCGTCTTCCCCAAGGCTCGAACCCTCCCCCACCTTCTTCTAGTCAACCAAATACGATCCCCACTCCAATTTTGGGATCTGTTCTACCCACACGACCTTCTCCAATGTTGGACCCAGCTCTTATTGCTAAAGCTCCTTATCCAAATCGGTTAAGGGGAAACAAACCAAGTCCACAATTGGAGAAGATTATGGAAATGTTTAAACATGTTAACATAAATATCCCTCTCCTAGATGCTATACAACAAGTTCCAGCTTATGCGAAAATCCTTAAGGACTTGTGTACCAGGAAGAGGAAGACTCAAGTGCCCAAAAAGGTATTCATGATGAATAATGTTAGCACGGCTTTTACCCTACAATTACCAAAGAAACGTAAGGACCCTGAATGTCCTACAATCTCTATTTCTATTGGGGGTAAAAATATTAATCGTGCTTTACTCGACCTTAGCGCTAGTGTTAACCTGCTTCCATACTCTGTCTACGAGCAGTTAGGGATTGGAGAGTTGAAACCTGCTCATTGTACTTTTCAGATGGCAGACCGATCCATCACCAAACCTAGGGGTGAGCTTGAGGATGTATTGATAAAAGTCGGGGAATTTATATTCCCTGTGGACTTTATTGTTTTGGATACACAGCCTGTAGCAAACCCATGGAACCAAATTCTGGTGATTCTTGGTCGACCCTTCTTAGCCACTTCCAATGCTGTTATTAATTGTCGAAACGGTTCCATGAACCCATCCTTTGGAAAAATGACAATTGAGCTTAATATTTACAAGATTGGAAGTCAGCCATCTGAACGTTCTGCTCATATTCTTGATGTCTGTTCTGTCCACGAGATAGCTCCCGAAAGCTGCAAGGTTGATGAACTTTGCTTTGATGATCTCGACGAAATTAGCATATCATTGTTTGATCTTGCACATCATAGTGAGGAAACTTTTGACGAGTCCACTCCCGAGTTTGAACCTTCTGACTCATGACAAAAGTCAGACACACTTTCCGAGTCTGTATCCTTTGCAGGCTATGAATTTCTTCGAGAATCCGAATGTTATTCACTTACCCCACCTTCTATTGTCTCTCCGCCGACATTAGATCTCAAACTATTACCTTTTCACCTTAAATATGCATATTTAGGTGAGAATGAGTCTTTGCCTGTGATCATATCCGCTTCTCTTGCCTTAGAGCATGAGAACGCTTTTTTGATGGTCTTAAGATCTAATCGGCAAGCATTTGGGTGGACAATGGCTGACATCAAAGGGATTAGTCCCTTTATTGTTGAACATCATATACATTTGATGGATGAAGCCAAGCCAACCCGAGAACCACAAAGTCGGTTAAATCCCTTCGTGAAGGAGGCGATAAAGAAAGAAATCGTCAAATGCCTTGACAGTGGTATCATTTACCCAATCTCTGATAGCCAATGGGTAAGTCTTATTCATGTAGTCCCTAAGAAATCTGGTATTACGGTCATAACTAATGAGGCTAATGAGTTGATCCAGACATGCACTCAAACTGGGTGGCGTGTATATATTGATTATAGAAAACTCAATGCCGCAACGAGGAAAGACCACTTCCCTCTACCTTTTATTGACCAGACGTTGGAACGATTAGCTGGACATGAATATTATTGTTTCATGGACGGATACTCTGGCTATAACCAGGTCCCTATTGCCGAAAAGGATCAAGATAAAACAATATTTACTTGTCCTTTCGGTACTTTTGTTTATAGATGCATGCCCTTTGGGTTATGCAATGCTCCCACTACATTCCAGCGGTGTATAATGGGGATATTCTCGGACATGGTCGAGAATTTTCTGGAGATTTTCATGGACGATTTCTTGATATTCGGGGACTCTTTTGATGATCGCCTATCTCATCTTGACGCGGTTCTTACTCGTTGTAAAGATAAGAACTTAACTCTGAATTAGAAAAAATGCCATTTCATGGTCAAAGAGGGTATTGTGCTTGGACATGTCATTTCACAGAACGGCATTGAGATCGACAGAGCTAAAATAGATGTCATTTATAACCTTCCTCATCCCAAATGCGTCAAAGATATACGATCTTTGCTTCGTCATGCAGGATTTTATAGGAGATTCATTAAGGATTTTAGCAAAATTTCTAGACCCTTAACTCTTCTCTTGGCCAAGGATACAACATTTCACTTTGATTCGGATTGTGAGGCTGCATTTGACTCGCTTAAAAATTCCCTCACTACAGCCCCCGTTTTATCATCTCCTGATTGGAACCACCCGTTTGAGTTTATGTGTGATGCATCAGATTTTGCTGTTGGTACAGTTTTAGGACATCACATTGATAAGATGCCACATGTGATTTATTATACAAGTAATACCTTGAATGATGCCCAAATTAATTATACAACCACTGAGAAAGAACTTTTGGCAGTTGTATTTGCATTAGAAAAATTCAGGCCTTACTTGATTGGCTCACTGATTGTGGTTTACAATGATCACTTCGCCCTAAAATATCTTTTATCGAAGAAGGATGCTAAAGGTAGGTTAATACGTTGGATCTTATTATTACAAGAATTTGATCTTGTCATTCGAGATAAGAAAAGATGTGAAAACGTAGTAGCCGACCATCTTTCACGCTCTCTTCCTCACCAACTGTGACCTTGCCAATTAATGACTCTTTCCCGGATGAACAGCTCTTGACCGTATCCGGCAAATCTTGGTTCGTGGATATTGTGAATTATCTTGCAACGGGACTTACTCCAAGCGATTGGTCTAAACAAGACAATCATCGATTTCTATCCCAAGTAAAGCATTTTTACTGGGACGAACCATATTTTTTTAAGTATTATTCTGACCAAATCATTCGCAAATATGTCCCCAATGATAAAATCAAGAGTGTTTTGTCTTTCTGTCATGATCAGGCATGTGGAGGTCGCTTTGGTCCACGTAAGACGGCGGAGAAGGTTTTGCAATGTGGTTTTTACTGGCCTACTTTATTTAAAGATACTTATGATCATTTCAAAACCTGTCCACAATGCCAAAACATGGGTCGGATTTCTAAAAGAAATGAGATGCCATTTCAACCGATCTTGGTTGTTGAAATTTTCGATGTTTGGGGTATTGATTTTATGGGTCCTTTTTCCAACTCTTTTGGAAATTTGTACATCTTGTTAGCGGTTGATTACGTCTCGAAATTAGTGGAAGCAATTCCATGTCGCACTAATGACAACAAGGTTGTCATTAAGTTCCTTAAAGAAAATATATTTTCGCGATTTGGACACCCTCGCGCTATCATTAGCGACAACAGGACGCATTTCTGTAATCGGTCTTTCGAGACTTTGATGCGAAAATATGCAATCAACCACAAACTTTCCACTCCCTATCATCTCCAAACGAGCGGGCAAGCTGAGATTTCCAATAGGCAGATCAAACTAATTCTGGAGAAGACAGTTTCTAAAAACCGGAAAGATTGGTCAACTAAACTGACAGATACTCTTTGGGAATTTCGTACCGCATATAAGACTGATCTTGGTATGTCTCCTTACAGCCTAGTGTTTGGAAAAGCTTGCCACCTTCCTGCCGAGATTGAACATAAAGCAATGTGGGCCATTAAAGAACTTAAGCTCGATTTAAATCAAGCCTGCAACTTTCGGAAGCTGCAATTAAATGAGCTAAGCGAATTTCGCGATGAATCTTACGATAATGCGGTGATTGTAAAGAACCGGACTAAGGCATTTCATGATAAAAATATTTTTAGAAAACTTTTACCCCGGGACAACAAGTCCTTCTTTACGATTCCCGTCTCCATCTTCATGCGGGTAAGCTCCGATCTCGTTGGAAAGGACCATTTGTGGTGCAGTATGTCTACCTGCACGGGGCAGTTGAAGTTGAAAATAGAAAAAACGGTACAATTTTCAAAGTGTATGGGCATAGATTAAAACCGTATTTTTCCACTGACCCAACGGAGGAGCTCCTATTTTTACAGGAGCCGCTTTATAATGACTAATTTTCCTCCACCTCACCTCCATGTCTCGGTAATATTGTCTCATCTTTAGAATGGAGGTGAGTCAAAAAAAAATATGCAAAATTGTACATAAATAAAAAAATAAGTTTGGGGGAAGATTTTCACGTTCATTCATTCTTGTCCCCGTTAATAACTTTTCCTCTCAGCCTACAGGTCTTTGAGATTTAAAAGATGACAACAGTGAGGACACTGCTGTAAACAGGTTTGAGGGAGGTTTATGCTTATTTACGCATTACTTTGCATTACACCTTGCATAAGCACAAAAATTTTCAAAAATTTCCTTTTATAATGAAAGATTAGAAAGTGAAAAATTACATTTAAAAGATTGGAAGAATTTAAGAAAACCAAGAAAGTTAGATATTTTCTTAAACGGACTAGTAATAAGTAGTTATGAGCCGTTGTCCCAAGGGTTAGTAGGATGAAGGAAGTCACTAATCTGTGGATAAAAATAAGTCTGAAAAATAGCTCCTATTCTGAAAGCCAAATATTTGAACGTTGATACCCTACTATGCGCACTTACACACATCTTGAAACTCGGGATAGTAGAGGATACCTTGAAATGCTCTTATCTAAAAGCCAAAGTACGAAGATAATAATAAATGAGTATAAAAGTATAAAATGGTGAAGAAAAATGAACACTGGTTTTGTAATCACTAAGGCAGCATAAAAAAATATAGCGAGGGTGCTTCATCACCTAGTGCCTTAGACCAACTGGTTTTGGAGTCACTGCTAAGCCTTAGGTGTTGTAAGACGAGAAGATTATTAATTACGCCTAATATGTGAGCACATTGAGTAATCGGCCGGTTAGTACCTCAAGATGTATTAACGGTCGCATGAAAAATGTGTGAGCAATTCTATCTAAAATATTCATCGACTAAAAAGTACGGAGGTAGATGGACAAGAGTATGATAGCATGAATTGAATTTTCCGAGTGTAGGGATGTCTTTTACACACACGTAGGGGTATATGATCAGTGTTTGAAAGAAAGGTAGGGATGAAGGATAAAGGCGATGTTTTATTGAGAGATGATGCGATTTCTAACATCTTTTCATGACTATTATGATAGGGCTCTTAACAACCGAAAAGCTAGTGTACTTGGAAACTCTGATTTTCAAGTTCTTTCTTTTATAATTATTATCTTTATATGTAACTTTCACAGTCTTTATTTTATTATGGGATTTTGTGGGTGCAATCCGCTGAAATCCTTAGGAGACAACACTCCTCCTACGAGGGACACCTAGAGGTTTAAAGGCTTGTTGCACGTGCTCAGTGCAATCGTGTTGCCTACGAAAGTGTGCTAGTTAGTTTTTCTTTTTCTTTCTATATTCTCCTTCTCTTGAATAAAAGAAGTTTGCTCGAGACGATCAAAGTCATGTTTGGGGGAATTTGTTTAGTCGAAAATATTGCAATTTTTAACATAACAATTTCCTCACTTTTCTATTCATCTAAGGATGTTTGTTATAAATATAACACGTATTACAAATTCGTCTGGAAAATATCAATTACCACGTGTTATACATTATAATCAACATTCTGGAGGGAAATTGTATGTTTATTACTTCATGCATGATATTGTATATCTCAACATTCTTCATTGAGATTTTTGTGCAGAAAATTATCTCAGGACAGATATCGGAATTGTAAATTCGCCGACAAAATACAGGAAATCGAATAGTTAAAATCTGGCAGAGAATCAGAAGAGATAAGAAGATTCCAGATATCACCTGAATACTCATAGATCAACACCAGAAGACACAAGAAAAATGAAGCAACAAGCTCACCAAACGGCCGCGGATCCGCGGCCGAGTCAGGCCGATCCATCGTGGATCCGTGGCCGAGTTAGGGCATCGGTTGACGTGAATTCTCCAGAAGCTTCATTGCAATATTCTAGCTTGTTGAGGACGCTCCATTGTAACAACTTTGTTCTGGAAACTTCCCGACAACAGCCTAACTTCTTGAGGAAGCCTGATAACTACCTTATTCTCGAAGTTTCCCTACAACTGCCTAGCTTCTTGAAAAAGATTGACCTAGCTTCTAGTGGAAAATTGGTGAAGGGCTATAAAAAGGGACCCAAGCCTACATTAATGAGGTTGTTGATGGTTGTTGATTTCTAGTACACAATCTAAAACTAAATTCAATTCCAAATCAAGATCCAAATCAAGAATCGTTGAGAACAACATCAAGCGACGACATTCAAGATCCTTTACGCAAAGCCGATCGTCATCAAGAGCACGAGGTCCTCGACAGGTCCAAGTCTCACGGAGATCGCGTATAGCGAAGATCGACGGAGAAATTATCTCTTCAAAGGAGTGATCGAGAGCTTTCTTTCTTGTAACCTCGGATTGAGGAATTGTAATTCGAAGTTGAATAATAAAGGTGATCACTTGCTAATTCTCGCTTTCTTTAAATTTTCGCATTATGAAATTTCTAATTGTTGATTCTTCCATTTTCATGATGCGAGAGTAAATCTCCGCTTGCTAAGTGTTCCCTTATGAAAACTGAATAATAAATATAAAAAGTAATGGGAAAAGTTCCCAAATGGAGTATCACGTGCCCAGATGTGATAGGCGCCGCGCTTGACAAAACAAGGCTGAAACTGAGCCTCACGTGCAGACACGTGAGCTCTATATACAAAGTATATAGGCCCCTTCTTAAAACAAACAATTGGCCAGAAAAATTCATGTGATAGCACGTGACGCTCTTTTAATGGGCTAACTTTGTGGGGTCATGTGCTACACGTGATGGGCTCCTATGCCTTCTGAACCGTTAGAATTAAATTCTAAATAAAAGGGATCAAAGTCCTATTTGGAAAATACTTCCTTAGATCTTTCTAAACAAGAAAGATTGCGCTCTGTAAAGCAGAGCACTGTTGGATTAAAATTCCAATGGTGATTGAAAATCACCAATTTAGAGAAGAAGATTCTATATAGGGAAATATTTTCCTAATCTTGTGAGAAATATCTTCTGTAAAACAGAAGTCCTTGGGTTAAAAATCCAACGGCGAATAAAATTCACTGATTGATCAAAAAGATCATTTTGGTTGATTATAAAATTAATCGAAATCTCTCAATAAGAGATTTTCTGAACAAATTGATTCGTTTCTTTCCCCTATGAATAGGAGCCAAGAGACACAAAAAATGAAAAGAAAAAGAGAACCCCCATAAACGTCAAGTTAAAGAGAGAAAACAGAAAGAAAAACCCTAGGCAAGAGAAGGAACAAAACATAGAGAATATCTCATCTCTTTTTCACCTCCATAAGAGTTTAACTCTTCTAAAAAGAACTTAGTTCTTTCTCTGGTTGAGATCTGCAGAAGCAGATCTCCGCACAAGTTGAGAATCCATGCAGATCCAAAACCTAGGGGAAGATCTAAGTTCAGAGAATTTAATTCTCCCAAAAATTATATAGAAATTTAATTCCTCTGATAAAACAAGGATTTAACCCTTCATATAAGAACTTAGTTCTTCCTCATAGTAAAAGATCTGTAGAAGCAGATCTCCCTATAAGTTGAGAATTCAATCCTTATCGGGTAGATTCTGCTATACAGATCCTAAATCTAAGAGAAAAACTAAGTTCTAAGAATTAATTTTTACAGAATAGTAGGCTTGAAACTCAGGATCTCCATGCACGTAAAAGATTGGCATCCAACATGATAACGGCCGATCACGTGCTCCCATGTGAGCACCCTTGATGAACAAAATAGGACAACCGAGATTGGCTCACGTGATCCCACGTGACCCCCAAGTAGTGCTTAGCACTTATAAAGCAAAAAGGCAATAAATCAAAGGCAGTTTCCATTTTTGGGGCACCTCACGTGATCTCATGTGACCCAATAACGCTTAGCGCTTAGAAGAGAACAAGAGAATAAACTGAAAGAAACAGCACCTCAAATTTTTAGTGTTTAACACTACTCCAAGCACCTCACGTGACCCCATGAAAGTGCCTCAAATCTTTAGTGTTTAACACTACTTCAAGTGCCTCATGTGGGAGCACGTGAGCGCTTAGCATATACTAGTGTTTAACACTATGAAAGGCCAATATTAGCCAAACTCAGACCAAATCTCCCGAGGACCATCGATTGAGCCCCTCTTGCTCAGGGTCTCCAAAATCGATCTCAGTCTCAAAGATGGCTAATGAGTTCTTAACAGATGGCATCTAAAATGATATTCATTCCCCCTCAGTCGGGACATTGGTTCAAGGGTACATCTCTTCACACCTCTGATACATGTCGTTGTAATTCCTCAACGTCTTCAGGGAGGTGGCGGGTCCCGACAACCAACAATTTTTTTTGGTACATTTCCAAACCTATGGATACACCCCAATGGACCGTAATGTCCTTAAACTAACTGTGGACCGTAATGTCCTTAAACTAATTTTTATGGACCATGATGTCCTTAAACCCAATGGACCGCAACGTCCATAAACTAAACTCTATGGACTATGACGTCCTTAAACTTCACAGACTATGATGTCTTTAAACCCTACATACTATGATGTCTTTAAACCCCACGGACTATGATGTCCTTAAACCCAATGGACCGCAACGTCCCTAAACTAAGACGATAGAGCCCAAATGCTCTTTTGTTGGATCTAAATGATCTCAAAATCCCGTTGAGTATATTTTTGTCTAAAATTAGACTAACGTATCCTCAACAAACATTTAAGTTGATCTTAATTTCAAACAAGGTTAACGATCCTTAAATCAATCAAACCCAAATCTAAGAAAATACGGATTTGGAATAATCCCCGCCCTACGGGCGACAACATAAATTAGTCTCCGTATACAATCCATGGGCAACCAAAAAACAAAACAAACAGACACGAACCGAAGTGAACATCCGGAGAAGGAGAAGGTAGTTATCGTAACCCGATAACGTAATTAACTGTAAGGGCATGCGCCTGCAGGGAAGAGCGTCCCCACAATCATAAACCCCTCACAAGCGAGGGGGAATCAAACGAAATCTGTTACAACGGCCGCATCTGTCCAAACCTCTGATATACTGTGCCATAAATCAACTTGGCATCTTCGGAGAGGTGGACGGATAAAACCAAATAGCATTTCCCCCCAAAATTCAGGCCAGACGTCCCAACGTCCCGGTCGCGTCTTTCGGTGGTAAACAGATTCTTGCACGCCCGATGGGACCTTTTCCTCTTTCCACTCCACTCTTTGTGTGTCGTGTTCGCGAATAAATCACGGTTTAATATGGTTGCCCCTGGATTCGAGGTACTAAAATTTGGTGTCTTTCTCCGTGCCGAAGAGAAGATGGCGTCAATGGCTTCAAACTGCACCAACTGCAATAATAACTCCCGCTCCGTCCCGTCTGGAGGAGTAACTTACGGGCCCCAAGCAGCCTCTATCTTCACAATGCCAGTGGAACAGGTGACACAGGTCACCACTGGGTTGTTCTTCGGGACCATACTTCCGCCAATGAGCTTCAACGCTCCAGTGCCGTCACATGAAGCTCTAAAGAAGTCGGTCTTTGATCGGCTTACCACTACCACGGCCCCTCTCAACGGGTCGTCCAAGTCCAACACCTCGGCCTTAAGTAAACTAGGCCAAAGCTCAAGTGGGCCCATGAAGAAGCCTTCAATACCCGAAGGAGTTATCCCGAAGCGGATAGCCATTCCAGCTCCGGTAAACAAAGTCATCTGAGGGGCTTCTCCTGCTAAGGGGTCGGTCTTCGCAAGACTGGCCGTTCCAACTTCTGCTGCAGGCGGGATCGTTAAAAATGCTTCCCCTGCCAAAAAGTCGTTCTTTGCAAGATTGACCGTTCCCTCTCAGCGGATCCCGGTCTTCGACAGGTTGACCCCAGCAGCCCTTCACCAGAATAGGGGGTATGATGAAGCCACCCCCGTAACTGAGCCAGTCCCATCTGCAAGACATGCTCGACGTCACCACTGGCGCCGAGTGTGGAAAACTGGTGGTAGCCGTCCTTCTGGAATTACCCCACCAGCTCCAATGGTGGAAGTTGATGCTGCTGTTCCAACTGGGAACAACTTTGAGCCGCTCAGGAGGGTGCGCAAGAACTCTCCAATTGCCGTACTAAAAAGGTCTCCTCCACCCGCTGAAAATGTTATTAAGGTGAAGCCAGAGCAACCTTCTTAGCGGCTGTCCTCCAAAGTCCACAGGGTCTGGCGAAGAGTCCAAGACTCTGTAATCGACAAAGACTACTCCCACCGACAGAAGAAAATTAAGGTTCGGAAAGAGGTGGACTATCTCACCGCCGTCATACCACAGAAAGCATCGGCTGCAAAAGCCCCCTCAACTTCGACCGTTCATAAAAGGAGAAGGCCGAAGAAGATCCCCGTGTACACGACAAATCTCGAAGACGTTGAATTCAAACGCTCTAAGTCTGGGGGCATGGTAGTGCACACCGTCTACATGGCTTCCGGAAAGAGGAGCATGGTAGTGCACACCGTTTACATGGCTTCCGGAAAGAGGAAAGCCGTACTTCTATGGGTCATCGACCACTCACACGGTCTGTGACGAAATGTCAGGAGCAATAACAAAAGCTCCAGGAAATGCTGACAAAGATGGCCACACTCACTGGGCAGAAGGAAAGCCCGGAAGTATCGTCGGATCAACGCCAGGAGCAGGAAACCGACGCCGAGTTCCTCCGAAGAATGCTCAATAAAAAAGATAAAGAGGCCGCGGAATAAGCGGCTAATATAAAACAAATGGCACTCCTATTCCAAGATATGGTAGGGATGATGATCCAGACGGACCCTCCAGCTGAAGATCCTCCAATAATCATTGAGGACGACAAAGGAGAGACATCAAACCCTCCTCCGGCTTTATTAGCAGCCAGGGAAGAGACGATCTCGAAAGCTACACTTGATGACTACTTAGCTCAGCAGATACGAGCTCATCAGACAAGTGAAATTGCCGGCCAAGTCGTTAGAACTGGACGACCATATCCAGGCTGGTATGATCAAATTAAGTACCCGTCGGGATATACGATCCCTAAATTCCACGTGTATATGGGGACATGCAACCCCCATCTGCACGTCACTCAGTTCAAGGCTCTATGCGGCAATACTGGAGGTGACGACAAATTGCTACTTCGCCAGTTCGTAGGCAGCTTGGCGGAGACAGCCAAATAGCCAAAGAGCTGATGAAAGAGCACCGTCTGAATGGTATTCGGAGCTGCCGAATGACCTTGTCAAAACGTTTACAGAGATAGAGTTGCTATTCACTCAGCGTTTCGCAAGCGCCAGCGAACGCACCCCGATCACGGCATTGATCAATGCCAGGGTGAAGCCAGGAGAGGCATGGGCGCAATATGCAATCCGGTGGTGGAATCTATGGTCGAGATGCGAACAACGCATAGAAGAAGCTCCTGCTGTGGGCATGTTCATAGGGACCCTTGACCTGCAAGCTACTATATCCCAGTTTATGATGTTTTTTAAGCCGACCACTTTCTAAGCCTTGATCGATTAGCTAGCCCAAATGGACCAAATGGGCCATTGACCGCCCTCCTCGAAAACGGAGCTTCGAAATGAAAAAGGCAATGGGAAAGCGACCTTCGTCGCCAACGCTCAGCAACAGCCGAGTGATCCGAAACCAGCTGCTCGCCAAGGCAACAAATCGCGATTCATCGACGAGAGGTTGAGACGTCCTTATTCGTTTCCCCGGGATAAAACGAGGAGACTGTTTGAACTAGCAGTGCGCAACAGGCTCATCACCCTGCCGGATCCGAAACGCCCACTGCAGCCCGGTGACGTCAACAGTCCCAACTATTGCCCCTACCATCGAATAATGGGCCACCCAATCGAAGATTGCTTCGTATTCAAAAATTGGATTGAGGACCAGTACCAATAAGGCAAATTTGCGCTGTCTGAAAACTGAAGGGTAAACCCGTCATGAGCACACGCTCCGAAAAAGATGGTCATGCCAGGAGCATCATGCTCATTTATAGAGGAAGCTCCATGGGAAGTTGTCCTCTCGGAAAAAACTAAAAGAATGCTGAAGGATCTTCAAGCATGCCCGGCAATCAGGTGGAAAAGCCCGCTATAGCCAGAAATCATTGAGGGGATGCTGAAACCGCGCCCAACACCGAGAATGGGTAGCGAGGGGCAAAATACCCAGGCCCAGCCATCGAAGTCTTTGAAGAAGAAAAATAAGACCAAAAATCCCGCACAGTCTAACGACAAACGCACGGACGTGCAAAAGCATATTGACACGCTGGAGGAATACAACCAGAATGCGCGAACCCCGGTCACACTCCAAGAGTTTCTCAACCATATCCTTAAGAGCGTAGATAATGACAATGATGAGGAAGAAGACTCGTCAGAAGAACCTGAGAATTATGTGGCAAGTTGTCACATGATCTCTCATTCACCAATAAATGACAAAGAAGCTCATTCGGCATTAGAAGATAATGTAGAGGAGCTGGAGGCAGGATAGGTGCCAAAATCCTTGGAACCGTCAGACGAAATGATCGACATGCTACTGAACGAAGCCCGTCAGAAGAGCAAAGCTGATCAAGAGCATGAAATGGCTATATTCGAAAGAGCCAGGCGTCGGCATCAAGCCGAAGAAGTCATGGTAGGGATGAGTCGCAAAGCGCTCCAACCAGATTGAAGCACGCCCGCGGCAGACAAAAGCAAGCTTAAGGCAAAGAAACGGTTCACTAAAGCCCTGTCAAAGGGAATGAAGCTGCCATCTTCCAAAGGAAATACTCCTGGCGGTATACACCTTGATGAAGCGGATGCACACCCTAACTACTGCTTATACCATCAAAAGATTGCGCACCCTACCGAATATGCATGGCCTTTAAAAAGTGGTGGCAGGGATACGTTGCTCACCGGCAACATTTCAAGCGGATGAAGCGCAAGGCTCGTCGGGAGCAGAGAAACACGACAGATGAGCACAAAAGTGCTGCCGACAACTGTCACATGGTTAATACCAGGGGATCGCAAGTTCTCACTTTCGGAAGCGACTCTGTGGAAGAAGTAGCCCTCGGCCCTCTCTTCAAAGAATCCACCTCGGGAAAAGAGGAAGAGATGAAGAATTGTGAGAATATTCCCGAAAAGAATCTCGGACCTACAAATAAGGGATCGAACAAAAAAGATAAGGGGAAGGAAAAAGTCCCTGAAGATATCGCCCTCGATGATCGAGTCGTCGAAGAGATTACAACCAAGGACCCGCTCAAGAAGAACAAGGTGGAATACAATGTCCTGGCATACCTGAGGAAGATATCTTCACAGCTAAGCATTTTGGATGTCCTTCTGCTATCTAAAGAGGCGCGAGATTATCTGATCAAGGCACTACAAGAGCCCGACCAATTTCAAGCTTTCCTTGCCGAAGAAAAGATGACGGACGAGCTGGAAGAAGTGCACTCAGCTGACATCACTTTCGACGATGAAGATCTCCTCCTCGGAATGTGCAAGCACAACCGCCCCCTGTATGTCACCGGGTACTGCCATGATATCAAGTTAGGGAAGATCTTAGTTGACAAGGGTTCCTCCGTCAACCACCTAAACGTGAGGGTGCTAAAAGAAATCTGCATGAGCGTTCAACACCTCGCTCGGGATAAAATCACCATCTCCGGATTCGACTCCCAGTCATCACGGACGCTCGGGTCTATAATATTGACGTTACGCTTTGTGCTTCTTGTCACTGACATCAAGTTTCATGTCATTTATGCCAAGACCTACTACAACGCTTTACTCGGTAGGCCTTGGTTACACGAATACAACATCATCCTTTCTACACAACACCAGTGTATGAAGTATTTCAAAGATGGTCTCGAATATACCGTGACTGGGGAATTAAACCCGTTCTCCGTAAACGAAGTCCGCAAGTATGAAGACGCTAAGTACTTCCTACCAGACTTTTAAAACATGGAAATATGCCATAAATCGGAGAATAAGCAAAAATCTATCACTACTATTCTGGTCTTCAGGAGCGATACCGAAGAGGAAGAAGAGATAGTCTATTTGGGGCCGCCCCAATGCAACAGGTCGGGACCATCTACCCCTATTCTGGTCTTTGGCAGTGACTCTGAAGATGAAGTCAACATAGTGTTCTCGGTCCGTCCATCAATGCGGACCCTTACTGGAGATGATCGGAGTTTGCGAATCGCCATGGTTCCGCGGCTACACTACAGAGAGCTTGATGCGCTTGAGACATATAAAGTGCAAGAGCTGCAGACATTCTACGTCTCTCGCAGCAAAAGAGGTGAAAAAACGATCCTATTCTACCGATCCAGGGAAACCAAAGTCGAGAGAGAAGTCTGGCGTGGTGCCGAACCTGCGCTTAACGGGCTCCAACCAATCCGTCTGTCCAGATACTATGCAGAGAGATTGAAAAGGTTATTGAGGTGCCAAGAAATACCCTTTAAGCAAACCACGCGACAGGCCCAATTCTACAACAAGTTCTAGAACGTCCCCGGAACTCAACGAAAATTGCCCAACCGAAAAATGGAAACGATCGGGCTCGGATATGTCCAGCCCAAGAAACGGGAGCAGTTCCATGGCTTCCATGTCATAAAGGGCCTTGATGAAGAAGAGGATGCTTTTTTAAAAGACGCTAACCCTGAATCAGAACGCGGTCCTGTCATAAAAGTGCCGAGTCCGTCATTTGAAGGAAAGATGGATAAGCTAATAAGGGAAGCGAGTCAAAAGGTTCGGAATGACCACAGCCGCGAAATGGCCATTTACGAGAAAGCCAAGACGCAGCGCCTCCTTCAGCAGGCTACGGAGTATGATAATGCCCTTCACCGTTGGCTCACCATGCATTCCCAAGATAAGAAAAAGGTCCGACGTGGAGGCAAAAACAAGTTAAAGAACGAGAAAAACATTCGACAACGGCAAAACGGATCCAAAAGGCCACGCGATCGAGAAAATGCTAGCCGGAATCCATCGTCGATGATGAAGATGGATCGAGAATATTCTTTCCCTCGAGACAAGAAAAAGAGAATCTTCGACCTCGTCGTGAAACATCAAATGATTATGCTCCCGGAGTCTCGGCACCCCGAACAAGCAAATCAGATTCATCACCCCGATTATTGCTCCTATCACTGAGCGATAGGATACCCTCTAGAAGACTGTTTCACCTTCAAAAACTGGGTTGAAAACCAATATCAACTCGGCAGGTTCGCTCTATCCAATAGTTGGAGGGTAGCTCCACCACAAAGGCATGTGCCAAAAGCAACGTATATAGCAAGAGTAGAACTAGATCAATATTTTTCTTGGAAATGATCTTGTACCTGTCACGTGATAACGCTGTCAGAAGAAGGAGAGCAATAGAATATGGACGACCTCACCTGGTGCTTCGAAAACGAGAATGAAGAGGAATTGATCTCAGAATTTCCACCAGCGCCAAAAGAATTAGAAGATGGGATACATACTACTGCGGACAACCTATGGAAAATCGACTTGGGGATGGAAAATGACCCGCGGCCTACGATCGTCAGCGAGCTGCTGTCTAAAGAACAGGTAGCTACGCTAAAAGTCATGCTCATGCAGTATAAGGACTGCTTTGCATGGAACTATTCCGAGATGCCGGGGCTAGATCCGGAAATAGCTGTGCATAAATTGGCGATATCCCCGGACGTTAAGCCAGTCAAACAAACACCAAGAAGAATGCGGCTCGAACTTGAAATGAGCATCAACGCTGAAGTTAAGAGGTTAATCGACTCCGGTTTCGTTCAAGAAGTTCAATACCCCGACTGGATCGCCAACATTGTCCCAATGATGAAGAAAAATAGGACGGTGCGCATCTGCGTGGGCTTCCGGGACCTCAACAAGGCCTGTCCGAAGGATGATTTTCCCATACCAGTTACCGAGCTGATGATAGGCAACACGTCCACTCACGAAGTTTTCTCCTTCATGGACGGGTCGTTAGGGTACAATCAAATAAAGATACATCCCGAAGACCAGAAGTATACCGCTTTCCGGACTCCTCTGGGCATATTCTGCTACAAAGTGATGGCTTTCGGTCTAAAGAACGTCAGCGCTATCTATCAGAGGGCCATGACGAAGATTTTCGATGACCTCATACATGAAGTCGTCGAATGCTATATTGTCGACCTCGTGGTGAAAAGCAAATCACACCAGGAGCATTGGGAGCATCTGAAGATAGTGTTGCAACGTCTTCGGAAATACAACCTAAAGGCGAACCCTCTCAAATGCGCGTTCAGAGTTTCCTCGGGCAAATTCCTAGGATTCATCGTACGACACCGGGGCATCGAAATAGACCAGTCAAAGATCAAGGCGATTATGGAAATGCCTCCGCTAAGAACTCTCAAGCAACTGCGGTCTCTCCAAGGAAAGCTCGGGTATATCCGGTGGTTCATAGCTAACCTCTCCGGAAAATGCTGCCCCTACAGTCATTTAATGAAGAAAGGGACCCCGTTCGTCAGGGATTGCAAATGCCAAAGCGCACTGGACAAAATTAAGCAATACCTCCAGAATCCTCTGGTACCGACCGCTCCAGTCAAGGGAAAGCCCCTTATCCTGTACACAACCACCCTTGAAGGTTCTTTAAGCGCTATGGGTACAGGAGAACGACCAAGGGAAAGAGAGAGCCCTCTAATATTTGAGTCGAGTTCTCCTGGGGGCAGAAAACAACTACCCCCCTATCGAAAAACACTGCCTGGTGTTAATCTTCGTGATAATGAAGTTTCGGCATTATGCTTTGGCGCATGAGATCCATCTCATATCAAAAGTGGATCCTCTCAAATATTTGATGTCAAGAGCCATACTAACGGGACGACTCGCTAAATGAGCCCCACTCTTAATGGAATTCTCGATAACATACCGACCTCTCAACGCAGTGAAAGGCCAGGCCATCGCCGACTTCCTCACTGAGTATCCGATACCTGCTGATTCACCCTTAAACTGCGAATTGCTAGACAAGCATGCATTTGACACGATCGACGGGGAGAAAGGGGGGAATGATACCCGATGGGAACTCTATTTCGACGGAGCATCTTTAGTGAAGAAGCGATAACACAACACCCCTATAATCAAATCTGGGGTAGGCCTTATCTTCGTGACCCCGCAAGGAGGGATAATGCCCTTTGCCTTTTCCCTAACGGAGCCAAGGACAAATAATGAAGCGGAATATGAAGCTTTGATAATAGGTCTTTAGATGGCTGTCGACATGGGAATCGAAAACCTCCTTATATATGGAGATTCCCAGCTGGTCGTTAGTCAAGTAAATGATGACTATCAAATGTGCAAACCAGAGTTGGTAATGTACGGCGAGAGAGTGCAACAACTGCTGACTCAAATCCATTCCAACGCCCTGGAAAGCTCGCTAAAGAACTGGCTGATGAAAACCTCGATGACGTAAGGATCGTCTGAAGAAAATGAAGCGACCAAGCAAACAACCCTACAAATAGAGGATCAAGAAAAGGCTAAGGATTGGAGAGAAGTCTTTATAGACTATTTCAAATTCCGTCGAACACCTGAAAATGCATCCTCAAGACATCAGCTCATGAGACGAGCTCTGTCTTTCGCCTTCGTCAATGATACTTTATATAAGAGATCGTTCGACTCTCTATAATTGAGATGCCTGGGACTGGAAGAAGCAAGGAGAGTCATCCAAGAAACTCACGACGGACTCTGCGGTTCTCATCAAGCCGGGCCAAAGATGAAGCTGAAGATCAAAAGGATGGGCTACTATTGGCCCACGATGATTCAAGACTGCCTCGAATACGCAAAGCAGTGTCACTCGTGCCAAATTCATGGAGACTTCATCCACCATCATCCAAACCCGCTACACCCAATAGTGGCTAGGTGGCCGTTCTAAATGTGGGGAACCGACATAATCGGGCCCATCGAACCAGTGTCATCCAAAGGACATCGGTTCATATTGGCGACAATTGATTACTTCTCTAAGTGGGCAGAAGCAGTACCGCTAAGAGAAGTGAAAACAGAGAATATTCTCCAATCTTCAAGACACACGTCATATATCGGTTCGACACTCCGTGACGGATTATCTCCGATAACGGGCCGGCCTACAGAAGACACAGAATCAGCCGCTTCGCACAACAACATAATATATACTGGAGATACTCTTCGGTCTACAATCTACGAGTTAACTGTCTAGCTAAAGCTTTCAACAAAACCTTGACAAAGATCATAAAGAAGATGGTGTCCAAAAACAAAAAGGACTGGCACGGGAGACTGCATGAAGCTCTCTGAGCTTATCGGACCACGTTCAAAACGGACACAAACACAACGCCGTATGCATTGGTATTCGGCGTTGAAGCAGTACATCCCTTGGAGATAGGGCTGCCCTCTCTACGAGTGGCGGTTCATTACGAGCTAACAGACGAAGAGAATGCTCATCTTCGGCTTGAGGAGCTCGACGCCCTTGATGAAACTTGTCTCATGGCGTAGCAAAATCTAGAAGCTTACAAAGCAAAGATGACGTGCACATACGAAAGATTAACTAGGCCGAGAACATTTCGTCGAGGCGAACTCGTGCTAGTTGTCAAAAGACCTATGATCCCCAATCATGCCAAACGGGAGAAATTCGAGCCGAACTATGAGGGCCTGTACATCATAGACAAAGTCTACTAAGGTGGGGCTTACTTGCTCATGGATATGCATGGAGAAAGTTCCTTCATGCCAATAAACGGCTGGTTCCTGAAAAAATACTACGCCTGACGAGTCACGGTCTAGGTCAACGATAGATGACGACGCCTATGTCCGCTCGCTATCTTCCCAAGCCCAAACTCTATAAGTAGTATTCAGCGAAACTTCGCCTCAAAATCGCTACGGACCGAAACGTCCTTAAACTAACAACGGACCGAAACGTCCCTAAACTAACAACAGACCGAAACGTCTTTAAACTACTACAAACCGCAGCATCCTAGGGCTGACGCAAAAAAAAAGGCGGCGGTACGTCCAAAAGAGAAATGAGTACGGATGAAAACCCGAAAGGGCTCCATGAGTAAAAACAGCAGGGCTACCGGCGAGTTTGTGAAAACCCGAAAGGGCGCAGACTCGTAAGAAATTCATGTACACTTGCAAGGTCCTCTTGACCTTGTAAGGAGAAAATACTTGCGTGAGATCCTGTTCATATCATAATTTTGCATTATCATATTCCCCATTCTTATTCATTTTACAAATAAACAGGTGATTTTGATCCATGTCTGCTACATAGTTGCAGGTTACAGGTTCTCGGAACAAAACAGTGAAAATGATGAAAAGACGATACAAAAGTGAGACTACGACCAACAAATAGAAGAATCTTGATCATGTTTACAGTTTGAGGGACAAACGAATATCAATGAACAATTTCACAGAGGACAAAGGCAGTGCAAGATTCAAGACTTCAACACGAAGCAAGCGGTAAAAATCCACAATATTCTACACTGTGGAAATCTGGAAGAAAATAGAAGACATTCTGAGAAACCAAGTAAAGAAACCAGAATAACAATGCAACAAGAAGAAAACCTGGGAAAATAAACCAAAGACCCCACCATATGGTCATGGATCTGCGGCCAAACAGGGTATATGGCCGCGGCCATGGTGAGCACGTGTCGGTGCAAAAATCAACGGTGTGGCGGTGCGTTGACCAGGCTTCTCAGGGTAGTTTTGTAAATGTAGATAGGGATCAGATGTAAACCCTAGGGTTTCTATAATCTATAAATAGGAACCTTACAGCTCTTTTTGGAGCATGCCTCTTCCTATGGCTCATTTTATTTATCAAATTCAGAATTTCAATTCCTGTAATGTTTGAAGAGTGCATCAAATAAAAAGTAAAAAGTAAGTTTTTTTTTCTTGCCTTAGTTTAATTTTCCTTTTTGCCCTAATATAACTTTTATTTATCTGCCCTAGTTTAGATTTTATTTATCTGCCGTAGATTAGATAATTAGGTTATTAAAAACAATCATAAAAATGAAATGTTTTAACAATTCCCTAATGAGTGAGTAGTTCCTCACTTGTTAGGGTTAGGAATAGGAGAGATCTGAGAGATGAAAATCTCTCACCCCTTTCTTGCCCATCATACATTTTAAATAGGACTCTATGCATACATACACACACTGCTCACTACGGCACCCTATCCCAAGAGGTAGCGGCGATACCGTAGTTGAAAAGACCGGTTGTGTATGTTTTCCATGGAGGTTAGGGTAAGAGTTAAGAAAGGACGGATAAGGACCTAGAGGAAGAAACCTAGTTTCTTCCCGATGGTACTAATCCACTTTGTTAATTATTACCTTAACACCTAAATAGATTTTAATTAGGGCATAGAAAGCGGTGAGAAATATTGAATTTCCAAATTTAATCTAAACCTAACCCTAGCAAGATTTTAATCCTAATCAAACTCATTTCAGTTTTTAGTGATAATCAATCCAACCCCAATTGGAATTAACTCGTTAGAACAAATAGAAAATACACAAAATCCCTGTGGACCGACCCGTACTTACCGGCTAGCTACCAAGCGACGCTGTTCTTGATTGCGGTAATTACTTCTTTGATTCATCTTTTAAAAGCGCACGCACGCATAAAAACGCGAACAATCAGATCCTTATGACTCACAAGGGAGCAACACACTTAGAGATCCCCACGATTCCTGAGGAGAAATTACACTTACGAGATCCTCACGACTCGTAAGGAGAACCCTCTTATGAGACCCTCACGGCTCATAAGATTCAAAAGCCCTAAGCTACAGGGGTCTGAAGCTGTTCTTAAGCCATCACATTTCCTAGACTGCCCTACAAACGGTTCAATGTTGACCATTGTATACAATCCACGGGTACAAATAAACGTCTCCCCCACCAAGTTTCACCGATGGCTCGAAATGTCCTCATTTGGTGAACAAACACTTATATGTCCTCTCGACTTATAAGGAGAAAATACTCTTATAAGATACTTACGACCTATAAGAGAGAACACCACTTAGAAGTCCTCATGACTTCTGAGGAGAAAACACATCTACGAGATCCTCACGACTCGTAGGGAGAAACACCTTTATAAGACCTTTACGGCTCATGAAATCAAAAGCCTTAGTCGACAGGATCCTAACCCTGTTCGCTAAGACACCTTTGTTCGAATCGACAGAGGCAAATGATGATTCTCTCCTGGTAATGTCCCAGTGGTAGCGATGCTGATGCCTAAATCGGTATCAAATTCCAAGTCCTTTCACGGTAAATGATGATTCGCTCCTGGCAATATTCCAGTCGCAGCGATGCTGATGCTAAGATTGACATCAGATTCCAAGTTCCATACTCGCTGCAAAAAGTCAGCGAGCTATAAATGCATATGAAATAGCCGTAATGATAGGGTAACTTGCAACAAAATCAGCAAGTAAAAGAAATGCATACAAAAATAGCCGAAATGATTGGGCAACTCGCAATAAAAAGCAGCGAGTAAAAAGAAAAATAGACGAAATGATTGGGCACCGCGAAAAATAGCCGAAATGATTGGGCAAATCGCGACTTTCGCGATATAAAAAACTGAAATGATAGAGTTTCGCGGAAAGAAATAAAAAATGAAATGAAAATTTTGCCCTACAGGCTAGTCGATACCGACCCTTGTATACAATCCATGGGCATAAACGAAAAGGGAACCACATTTCTCGACAGACTCTGTCAAAGAGAGAGTCAGATTTCAACAGCAACGTCTGCACCCCAGGAGATCGGCAACGGCGTTCATCCTCGTTCCAGCAAGATACGGACACAACATCACCAATCAGAGCTACGACACAATTCCTAGTTCTAAGACTCTACGATTCACAAACAACCTAGAGTCGACCCCGACACTGTAGAAAATGGAGCGAGTCGACCCCGACACCATAGAAAACAGAACAAGTCAACCCCGACACCGTAGAAAACGGAACAAGTCGACCCCGACACCGCAGAAAACGGAGCAAGTCGACCCCGACACCGCAGAAAATGGAGCAAGTCGACCCCGACACGACAGAAAACGGAACAAGTCAAATCCGACACCGCAGAAAACGGAGCAAGTCAACCATGACACCGCAGAAAACGGAGCAAGTCAACCCTGACACCATAGAAAGTGGAAAAAGTCAACCCCGACACCGCAGAAAACGGAGCAAGTCGAACCCGACACCGTAGAAAACGGAGCAAGTCGACCCCGACACCGTAGAAAACGGAGCAAGTCGACCCCGACACCGTAGAAAACGGAGCAAGTTAACCCCGACACCGTAGAAAACGGAGCAAGTCAACCATGACACCGTAGAAAGAGGAGCAAGTCAACCATGACACTGCAGGAAGCGGAGCAAGTCAACCTAAACACCGCATAAAGTGGAGCAAGTCAACCCTGACACCGCTGAAAGCGGAAACAAGTCAACCAATAATCCCTCGGTTCATCTCGATTCGTAGGGGAAAGCCTTAGGCAATGGGGATAAGGACCCGTATCCTAAGCATTGGGACCCTGCAAGTCGGCCCAAGTTGGGCCATTGTATACTATTCACAGGTTATACTGTCCAAAGTCGAATCTCGACAAGGAGGGAAACAACCACTTATGAGTCCTCTCGACTTGTAAGGTGGAAAAATTCTTTTGTGAGATCCTTACGACTCTTGAGAGAAAAATATATACTTAGGAATCCTCACGATTCCTGAGGAGAAAATACACCTACGAGATCCTCTCGACTCGTAGGGAGAAAAGTCTTTAAGAGACCCTCACGGCTCATAAAGTTGAAAAGTCATAGGTAGAAGACCTGAACCTGTTTCCTAAGCCGTCGCTGTCCTACAAGGAGATCAAGATAGACTATCTACAGAACGCATTTGCTAAATGGAACACGCCAATATGAAATAAAGTATATGTCTTTTATTCATGAATTCAAAATGAATACAAGATACATGTCATAAAAAGAATAAAAATGGACATAAAATATTCTCTCATTCAGGAGTGAATATAAGAAAAGGAGAATATACAAAAGATCTTTAAGCCGACGGACGGTGTAATAAATTCATCAGTTCATCCTTCTTCTTCTAGGTCTCGGCTTCAAGTTTTGTTATTGCTATGAGACGGGTCTCCGCCTGAGACTGTTGAGCCTGATACGAGGCGAGCTGACTCTCAAGCTCCTTTTGAGCAACTTTGTGAGCTTCAACCATCTCGTGGGTAAAGATGACGGCTTTATCAAGAACGACCATCTCGGTGATAGCTTCTTGAAGCACTCGTCAAGTTTCGTTCGCACGAGTGGCCTTGATAGTTGGCGGTACACCGTTTGATCAAGCCCCGCAGGCTCGTCTTTGCAGTCAAGAACTCAGAGGGAAGACGTATGCACTCAAGACCATGTAGGCAAGCCTCCACTCAACGACAATACTCGATCCAAAACATGCACAAACCATGTGCTATGTAAAGAAACAAGGAAAGTCTTTGGTGTACACCCCATCAAGCTTGCATTCGCGACTATATGCCTGTTTAAATGGAAATAGTATCCAAAACGTGCTGATTTGCGGGCAACACGACGATAGTGTTCGCACTTAAAGAAAATTCCTAGGGGTAAAGTATAAGCTCATGTACACAGGCGGGATGCATGTACAAATATATGACGAATAGAAAAATTCAACAGAAAGCATTCAACAGTCAATAATAAGAAAAATACATCGATTTAAATGTACTACTCTACGGGGAAAAGATCACCTATGGTATCAGAGATACAGGGGTTAACAAAACAAAATACAAAGTTCTCCAATTCCCTTTCTACCTTCTCCAACATGTCGAAGCGACGGTTTTCGCGAGGAGTTGCTCCTCACCGATTAGCACCGTGCTCATCAGCGAAAGCGAACATGATGGCCCACCGAGCCCTTATTTGACTCGGTAAATGAACTGAACAATCCTTCAGAGGCTGGGTAATTAAGTGTGCCTCATGGAAACACTCAATTTTGTCCTCTGCCGTATCAAGAATTGCCAGAGTCATCTCCGCCGGATGAGGGGGGATATCGGCAAGCACGGATAGGAAAATCATCCGGGGCCAAATGGAGCCCATAGGAAGAGGAGAGCCCGTACGAGTCAGGAGCTCATACATCACCGCGTCACACTGAGCGTCGGTAAAAAGAGGGTCTACTAGCCGTGCGGCAAAGCGAGGAATAATCTCCTCAATGGGCACCTCCCATGGTTGTCGATGAGCGTAGGGGCGGTTGCAAGCCATAACCTTTGGTTTGTTTCTCAAGATGATCACCCTAAGGTCTAAATTAGAGAGGAAGAAAGGCACGACTTCAAGTTATAAAAGGGAGCATTCAATGCTATGCACGGAAAATGTTGTGCATGGTGGGACTATTCCCAAAGCCTAGAAAAAGGGGAGAGCATGGGAAATAAAAGAGGTGACCCATTGGAATCAGAGTAGGGAGATGAAACGACCTCATCAGCAGAGCCTCACGCGCATGGCACGTGAGCGCCCACGTTGATCCTTTTTGAAAACTAAAACGGCACCGCATGTGTAAAACACGTGAGCACCGGCACTAATCCAAGATTAAAATCCCCAACAGCGCCTCATGCGCAAAACACATGAATTCCAACAACAGTATAACGAAACATCATGCAGAATACATGTAAAAAAGGGGGAAAGAAAGTTTTGTCATTCGACTCCAAGAACTCATACAAAAACAAAAGAAAATGTTTACAATGGTATAACATTAAATCCAGGACATAGATGAAGAAATTCAAAAGTAAGGCCGTCTAAAATGCTTCTGGCCTCTCTGACCATTTTCTTGTGCATCCTCTCACGAATACAAGCATCAGGATCCTCGTTGATGTCGTCCGTCCTCTGATATGCAGAGATTAACATCATCTGTTGGAAAATTTGATGCAGGATATCAACAAGATTATCTCGCCGCCTCTTGGAGATCAGGCCCATCAGATATACTGAGTGCACCTTGTCTTCGGCATCATCCAATGCATTAAGTGGCATGGCTTCGTAAAATCCTGGAAGTGCCTCCCAAGTCGCTCTCACTATAATCTTCAAAAGAGTGGAGCAACGAGGAAGTAGTCAACCATTGTATTCATTGAAGTGACTCATAATCTCAGTGCATTGGGTGTTTGTAAACTCCTGGTTTTGACAACGGCCCTATACGCGAATGTCTTCATAAAAAATAATTTCGCCAAGATCATATAGATGAGCGGCCATAGTGTCTGAAAAGAAAAAAATCAGTGAGAGTTCAGTGATCGAACCGATCAAGAAAATGCTTATTGAAACGGACATGGAAGTTTAAACAACTCTTGGCATCCTCATAGAGAAAGCAAGTTTTGTTGAAATACCCAACAGATCTGAATTTATGCAAAGTTTAACTCTGGAATTACAATGGCAGAGAACTAAGCTCTGAGAAGGAGAATTAAATTCTCAAAGAAAACGAAGAAGGAAGAAAATGAAAGAAACAGTGGCTACCTAAGAAACCAAACCCTTGCATTTATAAGACGTGACAAGTACGTTCACCTCCCCGTTCCTCTAGGCAATCCAATGGCTGTAAAGGTGACAGCGTTGCACTCACGTGCAAGCCACGTGAGAACAACGCTGTGGGGGCATTTGTTCCCTTTTGAAAACTGAAAAATAAATATAAAAAGCAATGGGAAAAGTCCCCAAATGGAGTATCACGTGCCCACACGTGATAGGCGCTGCGCTTAACAAAATAAGGCTGAAACTGAGCCTCACATACAGACACGTGACCTCTATATACAAAGTATATAGGCGCCTTCTTAAAACAAACAATTGGCCAGAAAAATTCACGTGATAGCACGTGACGCTCTTTTGATGGGCTTAACTTTATGGAGTCACGTGCTATACGAGATGGGCTCCTATGCCTTCTAAACCGATAGAATTAAATTCTAAATAAAAGGGATCAAAGCCCTATTTGGAAAATACTTTCTTAGATCTTTCTAAACAGGAAAGATTGCGCTCTGTAAAGCAGAGCGCCGTTGGATAAAAATTCCAATGGTGATTAAAAATCACCAATTTACAGAAGAAGATTCTGTATAGGGAAATATATTCCTAATCTTGTGAGAAATATCTTCTGTAAAACAGAAGTCCTTGAATTAAAAATCTAACGGTGAATAAAATTCACCGATTGATCTAAAAGACCATTTTGGTTGATTATAAAATTAATCAAAATCTCTCAATAAGTGATTTTCTGAACAAATTGATTCTTTTCTTTCCCCTATAAATAGAAGCCAAGAGACACAAAAAAAGGAAAAAAAGGGAACCCCCCATAAACTTCAAGTTAAAGAGAGAAAACAGAAAGAAAAACCCTAGGTAAGAGAAGGAACAAAACACATAGAATATTCCATCTCTTTTTCACCTCCATAAGAGTTTAACTCTTCTAAAAAGAACTTAGTTCTTTCTCTGGTTGAGATCTGCAGAAGCAGATCTCCCCACAAGTTGAGAATTTAATTCTCATCGGGGAGATTCTACCATGCAGATCCAAAACCTAGTGGAAGATCTAAGTGCAGAGAATTTAATTCTCCCAAGAAATATTTAGGAATTTAATTCTTCTGATAAAACAAGGGTTTAACCCTTCATATAAGAACTTAGTTCTTTTTCATAGTGAAAGATCTGCAGAAGCAGATCTCCCTACAAGTTGAGAATTCAATTCTCATCGGGGAGATTCTGCTATACAGATCCCAAACCTAAGAGAAAAACTAAGTCCTAAGAATTTAATTCATACAAAACAGTGGGCTTAAAACTCAGGATCTCCATACACGTAAAAGATTGGCACTCAACATGATAACGGCTGATCACGTGCTCCCACGCGAGCACCCTTAATGAACAAAAGAGGACAACCGAGATTGGCTCACGTGATCCCACATGACCCCCAAGTAGTGCTTAGCACTTATAAAGCAAAAAGGGAATAAATCAAAGGCAGTTTCCATTTTTGGGGTGCCTCACGTTATCTCACATGACCTAATAGCGCTTAGCGCTCAGAAGAGAACAAGGGAATAAACCTAAAGAAACAGCGTCTCAAATTTTTAGTATTTAACACTACTCCAAGCGCCTTATGTGACCCCACGTGAGCACCTCGAATCTTTAGTGTTTAACACTACCTCAAGCGCCTCATGTGGGAGCACGTGAGCGCTGAGCATATACTGGTGTTTAACATTATGAAAGGCCAATATTAGCCAAACGCAGACCAAATCTCCCGAGGACCATCGATTGAGCCCCTCATGCTCAGGGTCTCCAAAATCGATCTCAGTCTCAAAGATGGCTAATGAGCTCTTAACAGATGCCATCTAAAATGATGTTCATTCCCCCTCACTCAGGACATTGGTTCAAGGGTACATCTCTCCACACCTCTGATACATGTCGTTGTAATTCCTCAACGTCTTCAGGGAGGTGGCGGGTCCCGACAACCAACAATTTTTTTGGTATATTTCCAAACCCATGGATACACCCTAATGGACCGTAATGTCCTTAAAATAACTATGGAATGTAATGTCCTTAAACTAATTTTTATGGACCATGATGTCCTTAAATCCAATGGACCGCAACGTCCCTAAACTAAACTCTACGGACTATGACGTCCTTAAACTTCACAAACAATGATATCTTTAAACCCTACATACTATGATGTCTTTAAACCCCACGGACTATGATGTCCTTAAACCCAATGGACCGCAACGTTCCTAAACCAAGACGATAGAGCCCAAATGCTCTTTCGTTGGATCTAAATGATCCCAAAATCCCGTTGAGTAGATCTTAGTATAAAATTAGACTAACGTATCCTCAACAAATATTTAAGTTGATCTTAATCTCAAACAAGGTTAACGATCCTTAAATCAATCAAACCCAAATTTAAGAAAATACGGATTTGGACTAATCCCCACCTTACGAGCGACAACATAAATTAGTCTCCGTATACAATCCACGGGCAACTAAAAAACAAAACAAACACACACGACACGAAGTGAACATCTGGAGAAGGAGAAAGTGGTTATCGTAACCCGATAACGTAATTAACTGCAGGGGCTTGCGCCTGCAGAGAAGAGTGTCCCCACAATCAAAAACCCCTCGGAAGCGAGGGGGAATCTGATGAAGTCTGCTTCAACAGCCGCATCTGTCCAAACCTCCGATATACAGTGTCATAAATCAACTTGGCATCTTCGGAGAGGTGGACAGATAAAACCAAATAGTATCTGCCCCCAAAATTCAGGCCAGACGTCCCAACGTCCGGGTCGCATCTTTCGGCGGTAAACACTAAGGATTCGAAGGAATTTGGTAGATCAAATGGTGAAGAAATCCTAAACTTATCTTAAGTCTTATGAGAATTATGAATTTTAGAAAAAAGAATCGTCAACGACCAAATTTGGAGTGAGATCACCGTTCTTGATAATTTCGTTACAATTTGGGATTAAATGATTGATGATTTTCTTTGCTAAAGGATAAATTTGAATGGTGAGCAATGAAAAGACAAGAGATAGTAAAGGAGAAATCCTAGTTTCTTCAAAAGATCCTTAATCTTCATTCATTGCCATCGTTCTAGCTATAATTCATCAATAGATAAGATGAGTCATTTTTAGTATTCATCATTACTACTAATTCCTATCGAATCTTACAAGCAATTCTTCATTTTCTTGATAAATAAAATTGTATTTTGGACATTTTCTTGATTACTAAATTTTAAACTCTTTCTTGATTTTTCTTGAAAATATTTCATCCAATAAATCTTGATTCATTTTCTTGAATTCTCTTTACTATTTTTTTCGACTCAACTAAAGCGAGAACGAATAAATACACGAATCTCAGTGGACGACCCGTACTCATTAACGAACTACATCGACACCGATATTGATTGCGGTTATAAATTCTTTGATTGTGATTATACTTTTCATATCAAAAGACAGAATCATTAGTCCGAACCAATCAGTATCCAAAGTAAAGAAACTAAGTGGGAAACCCTTACCTTCCAAAATTTGAGGAGGCACAGAAGAAAGCGAAGGAATCGTGACCGTCAAAGTGGCGGCCGACGATAATTCTTCAGCTGGCACAGCTTCACGGTTTACCGCGCCTACGCTCCAGACAAACGAAATATTATTAGTGGGGTTTAACATGATTAAAAACTCAAAGATAATAACCCAAGGGGTACCTGATAGGTCAGAGACTAAAACCGTGCCGAAAGTGTCACCAAGTGTAACGGCTTCCTCATTTTCCCTCGGGGGAGCAGACTCCGCACCCATAGCTTCATTCCATGACTCGACAAGGGCCGTCGTAATGCTTGTGACACCCGTCAATACTAAGGACCATAAAGAGAAAGTGCAGCAGTCTGGGCAGTTCCAGATTCCCGAGAAAGAGCGGGCGCTTCAGGCTCTGTAATCATCGGCGTCTCACCTTCCATGCCACTGTCAGGACTCATCCCTGCTTAAAAGAAAATGCGTATGTCATGATTCGAGGACTAAGTTCTAATAAGGGACTGGGCGTTACGTTACCTTGAAGTAGCTGTTCAGCTTCCTCCCGAGCTGCATGCGCAAGCTGTCTATAGACGGTAGACAGAGTGGAAGGAGCGTCCACCATGGGGATGTTAGAAGACGGGACATTGCTCGAACCTGCATCTGTATTCATGACAGTTTCACGTTCCCTCGTGGAGTGCTTTCTATGCTTCTTATCGTCCTAGACCGTGTGAACCGACCTCCTTAACACTTCTAATAGGGGGACGTCGTCGTCCAAATCGAGTTCAGCCTTCGGATCCGCTATGACATCCATCATCGGCTGCTTTAGCAACGCCTCATGTAGTGGCATTGGGAAGGCCGCAGCCATGATCGGTGGTTCTGGAAACTTTGCTGCATCACCGCTGGGGATTGGCACTACACTTGAAATAACTTGGGTTGTGCTAGTTCTTGTAATAAGGTGAAGAAAATGGTCAGATCATGAATAAAAAGAGTAAAGGTGTAATGAAACGAATTATGCCAAGGCCCAAAGATGCGCGGAGCCTCTCTTCCTCCTCGAACGTCCTGAGGGAAGCCGCGAGAGCTTCTTTGGCAGAAATATCTGTTGAAGAAGAGAGCGTTAATAAAAGCATAATAAGGCGAGAAGGGATAGGTGCAGAAGAATTTAAATGAAGTATACCCGACTCCGCAATAGAGACCAATGCTGCTTCCTCGTGGGCTAGTCGCTTGGAAGCTGCGATAGTAGCCTGAAGATCAGTATTTGTTGCAAGCGTGTTAAACAAACCCTCATTGGTGCCATATTCGCACAAGCCCTCACTATAGGGAGCATGGGGCTCCTGGTCGAATACCACTGTAGGGTGTTTTTCGTCACCCCATTGAGATGGGAATACGCGCGCGTTTGTCAGGTGTACTACAGATTCCCCCTGCCTAGGGTAGGCGGGGGTTTATTGATCATGGGGATCCGAATCTCCGGCAGTCGCGGACTATGCTACCGTTAATTACCCCTCGCCTTTGGAGCGAGAGAACCTCCGATCAACTGGTTAAACTGGTCATGCGAACTCAATGTGCAGTGTTGTGGTTTGAAGGGGTTTTGGATATATCGGGGGTCCCGCAGAGTTTTTATGGGGGTCCCGCTAATGGGAACAGTGTGGTGGAGTATGTGTGTGTATGCATGTATATATATATATATATATATATATATAGGGAATGGGCATCCTTTTGTGTGGGAGAAGGCGCTGTGTGCTAGAGTGCCCGCGCACCACGTGCCTGGCGCGCGGGCGCTGTGCGTCAGAGCGCCCAACGCACCACGTCCCTGGCGCGCGGGCGCTGTGCGCCAGAGTGCCCAGCGCACCATGTGCCCGGCGCGCGGACGCTGTGCGCCAGAATACCAGCGCACCACATGCCCGGCACGCGGGCTCTAGGCGTTAGCTGCAAAAAGGGACTTGGTCCTTGCACTGGGAGCTGTGCTCCCGATTTGACTTATGGAGTTGAACTCCTAAGATATTTTTGGAGCTGATGAAGGGCTTCTCCCTTGAGCCTTGGATCTTCGCCAAAGTGGGATTTTTTGCAGATGGGTCTCCTTCCACCTCTTCTATCAGCCGGGTCTTGAAGAACAAGAAGTATGAGATTTAAAAAATCTCTTATTTTTGTGATCTGATGGGAGATCTGAGTTCCCCTTTGTGGGTTTTGTGGTGAAAAACTATTTAGTTTTGGAAAAGGAAGAGTAAAACACTTGATTTAATTCAAAAGAAAGAAGAAGGTTTTAAACCTTGAGGAAGGAGAAGGAGGCACAAGAACCCTAGTTTTTTTTGGGGAGAATAAAAAGTATCTTTTATTCATCATCATGTTGCCTTATATAGGCTTACATATTTACATATAGCCTCTTGGGCTTTACAAAATGGCATTTTGCCCATCCCATGGCTTATGTGCCATTTCTTTTTGCACATAAGCAATGGGCTTTACAAAAATTTGGCTTTATACCCATTCATGCAAAAATAATTACATTAAAATTATTTATTACATGATTTTATGCTGGCATGGGGAGGCTGGCCGCGGGCTCGACTTGGGCATGGGCCCGCTTGACTTGGGCTTGGGCCCACCTAGCCTGGGGTTGACCTTGACTTTGACTTGGTCAACCGGGGTGCAAATTTTGACCCCAACAACCACATCAGCATAGAATAGAGACTTCTTCTTCTTCTGCGAACGGACACCAACGGTCGACGGTAAAAGCTTTCGCTTGACAGGCACCTTCTAACAGCGGGTCCCGATCTCCGAACCAATGCCCGATTCTGGGGATGCCACGGCTACCACAGTCGCAGGGACATCCGGCTGAATCTTCTTAGGGAAAGCTCGTGGGACTATCGCCGTAGTGATTTCTCTTAAAGAAGGGCGAACGGCTGCTCGTCGCTTCAAAGGGACTGCTGGATTACCGGCTGGGACGACATCCTTATGGTCGAGTAGCAGTCGCCTCTCCTCCCTAACAACAGCACCAGTCACATGCTGCTACCACGCCACGTAAGCGTTCGAAGCTTTTGGCATATAGCTCGGTTTGTTGACAAGGAAATGGGACCCTGTATTTAATCGCATAAAATGATGCAGCGTGCTGTGAATACCCTCCTTCGTAGTAGCCAGCTCGACTAAGAATGCCTCGAGAGGAACACCTTGATTATAACCCAGCTGTTTAACGAAGTGGTGCGGGTTGTACCTCATGAACAACACCGAGGCGTTCTGTCTAAACACTAGGAAGCCCGGCCTGATAGAGTACATGTGCATAACCTCCCGGGCCCTCAATGCAGAAGTCCTATCCTTAAAAGTATCGCGCAACGGTTGGACCACTTTAGTGGATTCTTTGCCGATAGTCAAGATTTTATCGAAAAATGTCATACTGTCCCCAACCATGCGTGGCCGAAGGAGCAATCTCCGATCCTCTCGCTGTGACGGATCTGGAGCGGAAGTGTCAACTAGGTATATTATGACTCGGGGGAAGTTGTAGCTTTCGTAGAACTGGGGTCATTTGTGAACCCCAAAGGCACCCAGAACATGCATCTCAATCCATGATATGAAGTAATGCAATGGAAGATACACGGGCTTTACCCCCGGCTGAGTAGTGTCAACTGCTAAACTCAGACCGTGATATAGATGAGCTAACCCTGCGATCCCAACGGCTACACGCGTCCCCCTGACGATGCGATGAGCCGGATAAAAAACAGATGGCCTCATGTAGCGAAGGTGCATCGGAAGCGCGAACCAACTCAGCGCAGGCCAATGAACCCCAAAAAGAACGACTCTTCATCAACACCTGGGGCAGCGATCTCCGCAAAGGGGACAACTGGAGTGATCGGAATAAAGAAATTTTTTAGATCCGCTTCCGCCGTCGGCAAGTTATCTAAACCAAACCCGAACGGGTCATCGAGTTTAGCGAATTTAGACAGAATTTCCGGACGAAAAAACGAGCGATAAAATCCGCGAAGCTAACCCAATGCCCGCCAGACTCCAGGAATAGATTCTCGTACATGTTCAACACCTTGATCAAGCTGTGGAACCGATGTTGAACGGCGTTCTCCGGGGTCAAGCCCATTACCACTGACTTAGTGGTGAAGATGTACTCATCGGGGGGAAGTATCTTCTCATAGTGCTCCCTTCTGACGGGTAAGCCGGAGATCTCCGCGAACTCTTCCATTGAAATCAAAACTTTCCGATCTGATAAGAGAACGGTATGGGTCGGGATATTCCATTGTTCCAAAAACGACTTGATCCACCACACATGGGGAGTGTGGTAATAAAAGAGAGATGCGTAGATTGCGGGGTACAACCTGGTCTTCAACAGCAGCGACTTCTTGGCTGATAGAATATACCGAGCCTACTGTAGGTAGCCAGCCGAATGACGTAAAGTCAATCCTATCATATAAACTTTCCCTTAAGGGTGCGACTTGCCTTGAAATATCCACCGCCCCAAAATGTCCAAGGCCATCGGTGGCTGTACGGGTATTGATGCCATGGAAGGCTGAAGACGACCTTCCGAGGTCCAGTTGACCTCTTTTACGGTACAAGTCACTTGAGGCGGGTCAGCATAGTGAATAGCTGGGATGGGCTCCGAAGGCGCTGCACAAGAAAAACTGCGTCGACCCCGGATAATCTGACTATACCATGACCTCCACAGGTGAAGAGATTTTTGCTCTGGGTCATGGTTCTTAATAAGCGCAAAGTCTTCCCGATCCACGGGCGCGTCGGCAAAAGCGCTCTCTGAACGTATGAAATGAAAGGAGGAATCGAAAGCCATAGTATCTGCACAAAAGGAGAAGGGTTAGCTATCGACACTATGTTCAGGACTCTAACACTCTTTGGTACTTAAAAATTGTACTGCACCGCAGTTAAAAAGAAAGGGACAAGGGGGCCCACAAAATTTAGGTAACGCCCCATCAATGATGCGGCAGTCACTCATTAAGAATAGAATCCAGAAGGATTCTCATTTAATGAGAAAACATCATTGGACTGAGGAGTTAAACTCCCTCGAGAGCTGTGCTCTGCAAACAGATTTCAAATCTGTCAAGAAAATTAAGAAAGGAATAAAATTCCCCAAAAATTTTCATAGCCAAGCTCTGTAGAATAATGGGATAACATCCCAGAACTTTCAAAAGCAAAGCTAAATCCTAAGATCTTCAAGATCTGCAATAAAAATCTTAGAACTCTAAGAGATCATTATAAAAGAAGAGCAAAGCTCTGATTAACAGATTAAGAAACCCTAAAAAAATTTTGTTTTTAAAGATCTATGATCCAATCACTCCCAAAGAAGAGCAAAGCTCTGTTAATGGGTTAAAACCCTAAATAGATTCCTTAAAACATGGTCATGGTTCTTACCAAAACTTTGACAGAGTTTTGACTCTAAAGAGAGTTTCTTTGAACAAAGATCTAAACTCTGAAAAGAGAATTAAATTCTCAGAGAAAGAAGAATGTTAGGGAAGATGAACAGTAGTCATCTCAAGGGCCAAAGGCCCTACTTATAGGCACAAAAAGACGGTTCAACTTCCAAGAAGATCAAATGGTGGAAAATGTGCCACTGCTGCACTCACGTGTGAGCCACGTGAGCGCAACGGTGGGGGGGGCATTTGTTTCCCCAATAAAAAAACAAAGCTCTGTTCAAAACTTAAGAGACAGCTGTTTCCCCCAATCAGAGTAAAGCTCTATTTAAAATTTCAAAATTTAAAATTTAAACTGAGGCAGCACCTCACATGGAAAGCATGAGAGCGCTAGCGCCAGCGCTAAGAGTCAAAAACTCTGAGGTATCGCCTCAAGTGCAAAGCATGAGAGCGCCAGCGCTAAGCGTGCCAGTGCTAAGAGTCAAAGACTCTGAGGCAGCGCCTCACGTGCAAGTCACGAGCATGCCAGCGCCAAGTGCGCCAGCGCTAAGAGTTAAAGACTCTGAGGCAGCGCTTCACGTGCAAGGCACGAGAGCGCTCGCGCCAAGTGCGCTAGCGCTAAGAGTCAAAGACTCCGAGGCAGCGCCTCACTTGCAAAGCACGAGAGCGCCAAGCGCTAGAACTAAATGTTCTTCACTATTGGATAAAAGATCCATCTGAGATGAATGAATCATCAAGTTACATAATCAAATTCTGTTGAGAAAATACTTCTCAAATCTTTCCAAATAAGAAAGATTGTGCTCTGTAAAGCAGAGCACCGTTGGATCAAAGATCCAATGGTGATTAAAAATCACCAAGATACAGAACAATCTTTGTATGGGAAAATATTTTCCCAATCTTGTTAATAACAAGGAAGATGTCTTCTGTAAAACAGAAGCTCTTGGATCAAAGATCCAATGGTGGGAAACACCCCCAAATCAATTAGAAATCTCTCAACGAGAGATTTTCTTAACTGATTAAACAAATCAGCCTCCTCTATATCAAGGACCCAAGACTTCAAGTCTTGTACAGAGGAACCCCCCCATAAACTTCAAGTTCTCAGAAAAGAAAAATAGAAGAGCAAGCTCTAGGAAGAAGAAATTTTCTTCAAGGTAAATGATAATAAGTGAGATCATAATATCTCCTCGATTTTTGAGAGTTTAACTCTCACATCATAAGAACTCGGTTATTTTTCTAGATCACAGATCCATAAGACAAGTTTTTTCACAAAAACAAAGAGATCATAGCATCTCATCAAAAAGAGAAGAACTTAGTTTTTAGATCCATGAGACAAAGTCTTTTATAAACCGAGAATTTAATTCTCAGAGCACAAAACCGATCAGAGTTATCAAAGAGGAGCCATAGCGCTCCAATTTAAAAAGAAGCGCCTTAGCGCTCCAAGTCTGGCGCTCAGCGCCCAGCGATCCAAGCGATATTTGAAAAGGAGTGCCTTGGCACTCCAAGTCTGGCGTTCAGCGCCAAGCGCGCCACGTTCTTCTCACGTGGGCGCTATTCTAAAAGGATTGCTTTAGCACTCCTGCGCTCCAAATCTGGCGCTCAGCGCCAAGCGCTCCCCGTGCTCCCCACGTGGGCGCTATCTCAGAAGAAGCGCCTTAGTGCTCCAAGCCTGGCGCTCAGCGCCAAGCGCTCTGTACATAAAGCGCTCTGTACACAACGGCTCTGTACATAATGCGCTTTGCGCTACAAAAAGTGTTCAACACTCAATAAAAGACAAAAAGAAAAAAGGGTGTCAGAACCCAAATTAATTCTTAGTATTATTGAAAAAAAAGGGACCGAGCCCAAACAAGTGTTTAACACTTTAATCAAAACTGAGTGGGCTGAGCCTAAGTTGGCCACAAGTCCCTAACTCAGACAAACCGAGCCCATATGCTCACAATTTCCCCAATTGGTCTTAGTCCCAAACCTGACTATAGATCTCCCAACCAACATTGGTTCAAGGGTACATCTCTTCATTCCTTTGATATGTGTCGTTGTAATTCTTCATCGTCTTCAGAGAGGTGGCGAGTCCCGACAACCAGACATTCCATGGACTATGATGTCCTTAAACTTATGGACCGCAATATCCCTAAACTAAACTCTATAGACTATGACGTTTGTAAACTATGGACTATGACGTCCTTAAACTCTATGTACGATGATGTCCTCAAACTTATGGACCGCAATGTCCCTAAACTAAAACGGTAGAGTCCAAATGTTCTTTCATCGGATCTAAATGATCTCAAAATCCTGTTGAGTAGATCTTAGTCTAAAATTAGACTAACGTATTCTCAACAAATGTTTGAGTTAACCTTAGTCTAAAACAAGACTAACGGTCCTTAAACCAACCTAAACCCAAATCTAAGAAAATATGGATTTGGACTAATCCACGTCCTACGGACGACAACATAAATTAGTCTCCGTATGCAATCTACGGGCAACCAATAATAAAACAAACACACACGACATGAAGTGACCTTCTGGAGCAGGAGAAAGTGGTTACCGCGATACGATAACGTAATTAACTGCAGGGGCTTGCACCTGTAGGGAAGAGCATCCCCATAATAAAAAACGCCTCACAATGAGGGGGAATCTGACAAAGTCTGCTACAACGGCCGCATCCGTCTAAATCTCCGATACACGGTGCCATAAATCAACTTGGCATCTTCGGAGAGGTGGACGGATAAAACCAAATAGTATCTGCCCTTAAATTCAGGCAAGACGTTTTGTCTTCCCGGTTTTCGGCGGTAAACAGATTCTGGCACGCCCGGTGGGACCTTTTCCTCTTTCCACTCCACACTTCGTGTGTCCCGTTTCGCGAATGAATCGCGGTTTAATGTGGTTGCCCCTGGATTCGAGGTACTAAGATTTGGTGTCTTGTTCCCGTGCAGAGAAAATGGCTTCCAACTGCACCAGCTGCAACAATAACTCCCACTCCGTCCTCGCTGGAGGAGTGACCTATGGGCCCCAAGCGACCTCCATCTTCGCAATGCCAGTGGAACGGTGATTCAGGCCACCACTGGACTGTTATTTTGGAACTTGATCCCACCAGCAAGCTTTAGCGCTCCGGTGCCGTCGCACGAAGCTCCAAAGAAATCGGTCTTTGATCGGCTCACCATTACCACGGCCCCTCTCAACGTGTCGTCCAATTCCAGCGCCTCCGCCTTTAACAGACTAGGCCAAAGCTCAAATGAGCCCATGAAGAAGCCTGCAATATCCGAAGGGGTTATCCCAAAGCGGATAGCTATTCCGGCTCACGTAGAGGAAATCGTCAAAGAGGCTTCTCCTGCTAAAGGATCAGTCTTTGCGAGACTGGCCACTCTAACTCCCGCTTCAGGCAATGTCACTAAGGCTGCTTCCTCTGCCCAAAAGTCAGTCTTCGACAGGCTGGACGTTCCTTCTCAACGGACGTCAGTTTTCGACAGGTTGGCACCAACAGCAGTTTCTCATCAAAGCATGAAGCACGATGAAGCTACCCCAACAACGGAGGTGATCCCGGCCAGACGACATGCTCGGCGTCTCTAATGGCATCGAGTGAGGGAATCTGGGGGCAGTTCCCCTTATGGACTGACTCTGCCAGCTCCAACGGTGTCTAGGAGGGTGCATAAGAACTCTCCAACCGCTATACTGAAGAAGACTCCTCCGCCTGTGGAGAACGCTTCAAAGGCAAAGCCGGAGCAGCCCCCTTAGCGTCTGTCCTCCAAAATTCATATGGTCTAGCGAAGAGTCCAAGACTCAGTAATCAATAAGGACTACTCCCGTCGATCCAAGAAAATGAAAGTTCAACAAGAAGTGGACCGTCCAAGACTCAGTAATCGATAAGGACTACTCCCGCCGCCACGCTACGAAACGTATCGTCTGCCCGGGTTCCTATTGTAGCAACCCCCTCAGCTTCAACTGCCCATAAAAAGGGGAGGCCGAAGAAGATCCCTATGCCCACGACAACCTCAAAGGTACTGAACCCAGACGCTTCAAGTCTGGGGGCATGGTAGTGCATACTGTTTATATCAAGTCTGGGGGCATGGTAGTGCATACTGTTTATATGGCGTCTAGAAAAGAGGATAGCCGTATCTCCACGGGTCATCGACCACTCACCCGATCCGTGACAAAGGCTCAGGTGCAAGAACAGCAAAATCTCCAGGAGATGCTGACAAAGATGGCCGCACTCACTGGGCCGAAAGAAAGCCCAGAGACATCGTCGGAGCAGCGCCAGGAACAGGAAACCGACGCCGAGTTCTTCCGAAGAATGCTCGAGAAGAAAGACAAAGAGGCCGTGGAACAAGCGGCTAATATAAAGCAAATGGCGCTTCTATTCCAAGATATGGTCGGGATGATGATACAGCCGGATCCCCCAGCTGAAGACCCTCCGATTATCCTTGAAGACGACATAGGAGAGACGTCAAACCCTTTTCCGGCTTTATCAGTAGCCAGGGAAGAGACCATCTCCAAAGCCGCCCTTGACGACTATATAGCTCAACAGATACGAGCTCACCAGGCGAGCGAAGGTACTGGCCAAATCGTTAAGACTGGACAACCCTATCCGAATCGGTACGATCAAATAAAGTACCGGCCAGGATATACGATCCCTAAATTCCATGTGTATAAGGGGACGGGTAATCTACACCAGCACGTTGCTCAATTCAGAGCCTTGTGCGGTAATAATGGGGGTGACGATAAACTGTTGCTTCGCTAGTTTGTTGGCAGCTTGTCGGAAATAGCATTCGAATGGTACTCGGAGCTCCCGAATGACTCTGTCAAGACATTTGCTTAAATGGAGCTACTGTTTACACAAAGGTTCGCAAGCACCAGCGAACGCACCCCAATCACGGCATTGATCAATGCCAGGGTGAAACTAGGCAAAACATGGGTTCAGTATGCGATACGGTGGCGGAACCTATGGTCGAAGTGCGAACAGCGCATAGAAGAGGCTCCTGCAGTGGGCATGTTTGTAGGAACCCTCGATCCGCAAGAGACCATATCTCAATTCATGATGTTCTTTAAGCCGACCACCTTCTAAGCCTTGATTGACAAGTTGGCCCAAATGGACCAGATGGGCCATAGTCCTCTCTTCAAAGTCGGAGCCATGTAATGAAAAGGGGAAAGGAAAAGCGACCTTCATCGCCAATGCTCAACAACAGCCAACTGGTCCAAAACCAGCTGATCGCCAAAACGATAGGCAGAGATTCCTCAACGAAAAGTTAAGACGTCCTTACTCGTTTCCACGGGAGAAAACGAAGAGACTGTTCGAACCGGCGATACGCAACAGGCTCATCAATCTGCCGGATCCGAGACGTCCGTTGCAGCCCGGTGATGTTAACAATCCCAATTACTTCCCCTATCACCGAGTAGTGGGCCATCCAATCGAAAATTGCTTTGTCTTCAATGGCTGGATTGAGGACCAATACCAACAGGGAAAATTCACACTGTCTGAGAATTGGAAAGTAAGCCTGCCCTAGCCGCACGCTCTTAAAAAGGTGGACACACCAGGGGTATCGTGCTCTTTTATAGAAGATGCTCCATGGGAGGTCGCGCTTTCGGCCAAAACGAAAAGAATGCTGAAAGATCTCCAAACATGCCCGGTGATCAGGTGGAAAAGTCCGCTGGAACCCGAGGTCATTGAAGGAATGCTGAAGCCGCGCCCGACGTCTAGATTTTAGAGCGATGGTCAAAACGCCCATGCCCAGCCGTCAAAGTCTTCAAAGAAGAAGACCAAAAAGCCCGTGAAGCCTGATGACAAATTTACAGACCTGCAAAAACATATTGACGCGCTGAAGGAATACAACCAAAAGGCACGAACTCCGGTCACACTCCAAGAATTTCTCAACAATATCCTTAAGAGCGGAGATAATGACAATAACGACGGAGGTGACTCGTCAGAAGAATCTGAGGATTATGTGGCAAGCTGTCACGTGATCTCTCACTTGTCAATAGATGGTGAAGAAGCTCCCGATGCAGAGAAACTGGGGGCAGATCCCGAACCGGAACTCTTGGAACCGTCAGACGAGATGATTGACATGTTGCTGAACGAAGCCCGTTAGAGGAGCAAAGCTGATCGAGAGTGCGAAATGGCCATATTCGAAAAAGCCAAATGTCGGCGACTGGATGAAAGGGTTGAAGCACTCCAACCAGATCGAAACACGCCCGTGGCAGACAAAAGTAGGCTTAAAACGAGGAAACGGTTCGCTAAAGCCCTGTCAATGGGAATGAAGCTGCCATCACCCAAAGGAAATACTCCTGGCAGTGTACACCCTGACGAAGCAGATGTACGTCCTAGCTACTGTTTATATCATGAAAGGATTGCGCACCCTACCGAAGAGTGCAACGCCTTTAAAAATTGGTGGTAGGGATATGTTGCCTACCGACAACACGTCAAGCGATTGATGCGCAAGGCTTGTTGGGAACAGAGAAGTACGATAGGTGAGCGTAAAAGAGCTGCCAGCAACTGTCACATGGTTGATACCGGAGGATCGCAAGTTCTCACCTTTGGAAGCGATTCTGATAAAGAAATAGCCCTTGGCCCTCTCTTCAAAGAATCCACCCCAAGAAAAGTGGAGGAGATAAAAAAACTGTGAGAATATTCAGCTGCGTAACCGTACATTGCCTGAAAAGAATCTTGGACCTACAAATAACGGATCGAACAAAAAAGATAAGGGGAATGAAAAGTCCCTAAGGATATCGCCCTCGACGATCAAGTCATCGAAGAGCCGGCAGCCAAGGACCCGCCCAAGAAAAACAAGGTGGATTACAACGTTCTGGCACACCTGAGGAAGATACCCTAGAACCTAAGCATTCTCGATACCCTTCTACTATCTAAAGAGGCGAGAGATTATCTGATCAAGGCACTAAAAGAGCCCGACCAATTTCAAGCCTTTCTTGCCGAAGAAAAGATGAAGGACGAGCTGCAAGAAGTACACACAGCTGACATCACTTTCGGCGATGAGGATCTCCTCCTCGGAACATGCGAGCATAAGCTTCCCCTGTATGTCACCGGATACTGTCATGACATCAAGATAGGGAAGATCTTAGTTGACAACTGGTCCTCTGTCAATCTCCTGATGTGAGGGTGCTAAAAGAAATCTGCATGAGCGTTCAACACCTCGCTCGGGATAAAATCACCATCTCCGGGTTCGACTCCTAGTCATCACGGACGCTCGGGTCTGTGATACCGACGTTATGCTTTGGGCTGCTCGTCACTGACATCAAATTTCATGTCATTGACGCCAAGACTTGCTACAACGCTTTGCTCGGCAGGCCTTGGTTACATGAGTACAACATCATCCATTCTACACAACATCAGTGTATGAAGTATTTTAAAGATGGTCTTGAATATACCGTGACGGGGGAACTAAACCCATTCTCCGTAAATGAAGTCCGCAAGTATGAAGACGCAAAGTACTTCCTGCCAGACATTGAAGACACGGAAAGATCCCATAAACCAGAGAGTAAGCAAAAAGCTATAACCACTATTCCGGTCTTCGGGAGTGATACCGAGGAAGAAAAAGAGATAGTCTATTCGGGGACGCTCTAATACAACAAGCCCGGACCGTCTACCCCTATGTTGATCTTCGGCAGCGACTCTGAAGATGAGGTCAATGCAGTATTTTCTGTTCGGCCATCAATGCAAGCCTTCACTGGCGATGAAAGAGTTTGCAAATCGCCATGGTTACGCAAAAGCATTACAAAGAGATCGATGCGCTTGATACCTATAGTATGCAAGAGGTGCATACATTCTATGTCCCTCTCAGGCGAAGAAGTGATAAGGCGATCTTATTCTATCGATCCGTGGAGACTAAAGTCGAAAGAGAAGTCTGGCATGGTGCCGATCCTGCGCTCGACAGGCTCCAACCTATTCGCCTGCCCAGATACTACACCGAGAGATTAAAAAGGTTATTAAGATGTCAAGGCGTACCTTTCAAACAGACTCCTCGACAAGCTCAGTTCTACAACAGGATTTGGACCGTCCCTGGAACTTAGCAGAAATTACCTAACGGAAAAATGGAAACGATCGGGCTTAGATATGTCCAGTCCAAGAAATGGAAGCAGGTCCATGGCTACCATGTCATAAAGGACCTTGATGAAGAAGAGGAAGCTCTTTTAAAAGACGCTGACACTGCAATTGAACCAATACGAGATCCTGTCGTAAAAATGCCAAGTCCGTCGTTTGAAGAACAGATGGATAAGCTAATAAAGGAAATGGGTCAAAAGGTCCGGGATGACCACAACCGTGAAATGGCCATTTACGAGAAATCCAGGACGCAGTGCCTCCTTCAACAAGAAACACAGGATGACGATGCCCTTCACCGTCAGCCCGCCATGCATTTCCAAGACAAGAAAAAGGCCCGACGCGGAGGCAAAAGAAAGTTGAAGAATGGAAAAAACGTTTGAAAGCGGCAAAACGGGTTCAAAAGGCCACGCGATCGAGAAAAGGTCAGCCGGAATCCATCGCTGATGAAGAAGATGGATCAGGAATATTCCTTCATTCAAGACAAAACAAGGAAGGTATTCGATCTTGTCATGAAATATCAAATGATTACGCTCCCGGAGTCCAAACACCCCGAACAAGCAGACGAGGGCTCTCACTCGGATTATTGTTCCTATCACCGAGCGATAGAACATCCTCTCGAAGACTACTTCACATTCAAAAACTGGGTAGAAGACCAGTATCAGCAAGGCAGGTTCGCACAATCCAACAGTTGGAGAGTAACCCTGTTAGTTGTATGTATGCCCTAGAGGACATTACTGTACATGGGATGTATATTGTAGTGGATGCTTGGACATATATAGGGAGGACTTTCTTGCTCGATATGTAGTATGCTATCTGGTTGCTCTTTGTCTTAACATGTTGACTTGTATACGTGATGCTGTCTTGCTCTCACATGTTAACAAAGCCCTTTAGGATGTGTACTTGACACCCAGGACTATGATGGAGGTCATACTAGTGGGGCCAGGGGTAGTCCACAAGTACACCCTATAATTGTTCCTAGTCGAGGGAGTATCGAAACAGGGCATCGATGCTCCAGAGTAGACTAGCGTATATGCATCTTGACCCATATGATGGGCGATGGATGATACCACATCCATTGGTGTTTGACACCAAAGATGGTATACGGGTGCTCAATGGAGACTGGGTACACTATACGGACTCGACGAGAACTCCTAGATGGTATTATACATATCGTCAGATAGCAGTTCTCTGGTGACACTGGTACAAGTTAGTCTGTCGACCCAAGATCGCCATAGAGTCATGTGTGATTCCCACTGTGCTTTGATTTCCACCTTACCACGGTCAAGAGATCGTGCAAAACGGTGGTTTTTGGATACAGTCCCCAGTCACATGGAGGCAATGAGCGATAAGAGGGGATTCGTCTCTCCCGGTATTGGGAGTTGATGTTGCGCAATGCTCGATTGGCCATAACAGGAAATCCCTGGCCAGGGTTGCCGGGATGTACTGGTAAGTTTTATCAGTAGTTTCTCGAACCGTTATGGACCTTGCATCAGCATGACTTATCAGGCTATTGGGGTCTGACGTTTTACCACCCCCAGGCGATGATATGCGACATATCTGACGAAGAGACCGGACTATACGGTAGTGTTACTGACAGGCTTTTGCAGGAGTTGGAGCGGGTTTGCTTGCTGATCTTCTGATCGTTCGATACCCGAGAAGCCGTTACGTCCAGCTAGTACCGCTGATGGCTTATGGGTGTTTGATGTGATCATCATCTACTGCCGGTGTATTGACGAGTCTTTAGAGTCATACACAGAGGTTTCACTGGCTCAGGCAAAACGAAGTAGGAGCACATATATGATATTTGCGGGACCGAGATTAATACGAGTATATGATATCGTATCCTATTCTCGTGATATAAAGTATCGATCGGTTATATGTGATATAGCCGAGTTATCGAATCAAATGTGGATTCGATAAGTCGATACTGTATCGGTCGGTTATATGTGATATAGCAGGGTTATCGAATCAAGTGTTGATTCGATATAATGATACAAATAATATTTGTCGGTCATATGAGATATAACCGGATTATTAAATCAAGTGTTTATTTAATGATTTAATGTATAATTATATATTTGATATATTAATTTACATTAACTAATATTAGCTCACTTAAACATTTATTTTTCTCACATGTGCTCACTTAATATATATGTGATATATATTAATTGTGTTATTATTTTTCAAGTGTTTATTTAATGATTTAATGTATAATTATATATTTGATATATTAATTTACATTAACTAATATTAGCTCATTTAAACATTTATTTTTCTCACATGTGCTCACTTAATATATATGTGATATATATTAATTGTGTTATTATTTTTGTGTCATGGTTGATGATACAAGCTACATGGGTGTATGAGACTTGCACCATGATAAAGATAATGTAGGGTTTATTTACTTAGTGTAAATCAATTATTAGTTGGATAATGGTCACATGGCATGAAGCATTGAGAAGCTTGGAGACCCATTGACTAGTCCACTAGTTTTATTTTATACTAGATATTTTGTTAACCCACCTATTATTTTAACTCATGGTTATGTCTCTACAAGAGACATATTAGATATTTTCTCATCTATGGTTGCCATTCTCACTCATAACATTATCTCTCTTCATATTCCTCTTCAAAGCTCAAGAGCTCTCTAGCTCTTGATCAAGTGAGAAACCCTAGTGAGAAAATTAATTCCAAAGTGAGAAAAAATCGTACTTCATCATCCTCTACTAGATTAGCACTTTAGTATAGGGTGTTAGTTTCACTAATCCAACATTAGTGAAGAGGGTAGCTTGGGTTAGTGTCTCCTCGACGTAGATCATCTTCGGCCTTGATGACTTCAAGCAAGATCGTTGCTTTCTTCTCATGGAGCCATGCAAGAGTCCGGGAGTTACATGATTGCAGTGAAGGGATCACTATAAAGAGCTTTTGAAGTGAAGGACCGGTCTACAAAGGTTGTATTCCTCATTCACTTAGATGTTAAGTTGTTAATATTGCTTGTTTGTTTAAATCTCTAGTTAAAAATTCATGGTTAGAGTTATTTAGAACGGCAAAAATTTAAAAACGGTATGGACGATACCTTCCAAAATCTTGATACCGTTCTAGGTAACCCTATAGTGGTCTCAGAGCCAAGCTAGAAATTTAAACGATATTTGTTAGATTACGAAACCGAAACTGCTCCGAAACTTGAAACTACAAAACTGCAGTTTCTGTCGATTTTTAATGTTGTCAAATTTTTTTCCAAACAACTGCAGAATGTTGTATGTGATATAACATGAACACTGGCAAAATTTGAGGCATTTTGGAGAAATTTTGGCCGGTCACCATACCCTTGATCTCGGCCCAAAATCGAGCCCACCCTTAAAATTTTTCCTGTGTTCCAGTATCTGGCTTTTGATGTTTCAGGTGTTGTTTGTTTTTGCTAAATTTGCATGTGATGTCAACTTTCTGCAAAAACAACTCGGAGTGTTTCGTATTCATAATTCTAATATGTATTCGGGTTATTTAGACGATATTAAAAAGTTTGAACGGATATCAATAACCCAGTTTTTCCCCGCTGGAAATTTCCCAAGTGTTGGACTTTTTCCGAGTTTAAAATGTTCAGAAAATCTGCAAGCGATTCTGTCGACATTCTAGAAGAACGAAACCTTAACTCGATTATGTGACCGTCAGAACTGCCACCAAACCCTAGGGTTTGTGGTAGTTCAGCGGTGCCACATGTGAGGCATTGGTTGACCCTTCTACGACTGGTTCATAGGAGCTGTGGCAGTTTCTGGGTACTTTTTGAACTCCGCTCAAGTGTTGAGCTTATTGGAAAATTTTGGGTTCTTGTTTATTCGATTGAAAAGTTTAACTTCGTCTAGCTATCTATGATTGTGATACAATATTTGGAATCCATAATTAGTTATGAGATAACTAGTTTGAATTTTATAAATTTAGTAATTTAGTCTCAATTGATCGGTTGCCATGGGATTTTGATGTGATCAAAATTCCGTCGCAATTACGTAGTGTACGCGGATACTCGCCGACTAACCTTACTAGATAGCCATGCCCCATAGCCCCGACCAAGTGACTGTAGAAGAACCCCGTCGCCAAAAGCATCCGTTCGGGTGCTTGCGGCAGCGGTGTTCCGCCTTGGTGCACTTCGTCGATGGCATCTGGGGGTGTGGCCGTCTATTAAAGTTTCCGACGAGCATTCGATCATGTATCTTGTTGAATTACCTGACAGGTTATTGAAAAGTGTTTTCAATATCGACACTAAAATGCGGGGTTTATAATTTTTAGGCATGTGATGTCTAAGAAATTCATTTGTTGGGCATGAAATCCAAAGTATGTAATACATTGGGTTTATGATGTCTAAGGTGGTTGCGGATTCCAACTGTTATAGTTTTTCACTTTCTTTTCTACTACCGTAAGTGTAATATGTGGTGTATCACCGGTTTCGGTGCTATATGTCAATGACAACTGGGATACGCATATTTACTTACGTTGATAACATGTGATGTTATGTGTTGCTGTGATATGTTATATTGGATCGTCGTGGTTGAGTAGCCGGGGTTTAATGTGAGATGATATTTTTTTATTTTCATTCATGTAAAAACTTGTATGTAATATTCTTTTATTGAAGCACTTCCGGGTTGAGGAAAATGTCACCATTGATGTATATTATTTACTTTTCCGCATTAGGATAGACCCAAGGAGGGGAGCACAAGTAACCGGGTTCTAGGATCCAGTGGGAGACCATCTCGAGGGGTCGAGACCGGGTCTCCTAACTCTAGAATTCGTAGGGTTTCTTGCCGCCCTCGTTGGGATCTAGAGATGTGGGTTTGGCTATTCATCACGACCGTGGAATCCGTGTTTTATACTGGCTTAAATTAAAACACGGAATTCCTAGTATATCCAATATTTCATATGTGATTCTTCTGCTGCTGTTATTCTGTGATATGATCATTAGATATTCTAAGACGAATGCCTATATTATATATATGAGATATAATTAATATTGTTGCTTTCGTTTCTTATGTGATACTTGGGAAGCATAATTATTGGGACTTCATTAATGAGATTAATGAAATAAAAGAAATCTAAAGGTGCTGTAGAAACTTGTTTAAAAAAAATAAAAAATGGTAGCTCTAGTTCTTACTTTGCATAGCGGCATTCCTTGTAGAATATTCAGCACCTTATTCGATAAGGAAAGAGCCGAGATCCCTTCACCGGTTGTGACCTCTTTAGCGAAACTAGCAGATGTTACAAACTCGGTTTATCTTTTGATTGTTTTTATAGTTTTTGCTTTACATAGTAGTATTTGTGAAATATCCTGCACCTTATTCGATAAGGAAAGAGCCGAAATCCCTTCACCGGGAGTGATCTCTTTAGCAGAACTAGTAAAAGCCTCAAAAAAACTCCTTTTCAAAATCACTCGATTCTACAACGATATCAAGTTTATCACGCAAAATGTTTTCTTAAAAACCTGTCGTAGCCCTCCGTCATTTCAGATAAGTAGTATTTAGTATTCGTGCTGCGTTTGTTGGCCTTTGTCAAGGCGTAGTGTGCGGTAGCTGAATATCGCTTGTCTGCTTAAGCATATGATGCGATTGGATTAGGGTAGTCATGCGATCTTGTTGGCCTTTGTCAAGGGTCATGCGGGTGGGTTTAATTCAATTAGGAAATGACGGGTTGAACTTGACTAGCATCCTTTGGTTTGTTGGCCTTTGTCAAGGTCATAGGAGGTTAGGGGTAAAATTATCAGGAATTTCAAGTGTTGAAATTTGCAATGAGATTGCATACCTTCTATGAGATAGTTGGATCCTGATACCCACTGTGAGTAAGAGTTACTCCTGGAAGAGTTTTGCACTTTACAATTAGCCGATCAAGTTGGTGTCTAGAAAGGTGTTAACGGGGTTACGCCCGTGGGAAAACGAGGTTTATTTTAATTAGATCCATGCAAAAGCACGGGGAACCTCCCTCAAAGTATCGATATTAGCCTGGCTGAAAGATTGGCGAACTTGTAGGGTGTAATTAATCCCGGCTAATCTTACCCTTTAGGGTTTGAAGGAAGATTTGATAAAAACAGTGGGAGCCATCCATATTAGATAAAATAATAACCAATCTAATCTTACAAAGAGCGCACGCAGAGTGTTTTCTTCTCTCTCTCCTGGTAGCAACCATGTCACGCCTTAATCAAGATAATAATATGGATGTATTGACCGAACCTGCTTGTTATACTGTGATAGGGAACGTTGGTTCCGCTCAATCTTATAATTGTTATAAGTCCGAGTAGGAAATAAGGGAATATCTGGATTCCCATGCCACCCATTCGAAGAAAGTGCATGTTGACGCATCTTCTTCGGGTGTGTTCATTACCGAGAACTGTTTCTCAGTATCCTCTACATCCTGGGTATGTGATACCGGATCAGGATCCCACATATGTAATCTGTTACATGGGCTACTGAAAGATAGAGAACTGAGATTGGGTGATATATCTCTAACTGTTGGAGAATGGTGCAATTGTTGAAGCCAAGTCAGTTGGCAAATATCACCTTGTATTAAATACATTGATTCTGAACGAATGTTATTACATAACGAACCTGATATACAATATTACATTAGTTTCTTTATCAAGTTAAAGAAAGATATAATTCTGTATTGGAGGATAATGTTGTGAACATTCTCCTGAATCAAGAGTTGATTCGATCAGGCACGTTATATAATAGCATATACGTTCTAAATCAAACCACAGTTCAAAGTGTGTAGAACACACACTAGAGGAGTAGTTCAGAAATGAACGAATCCTTCTTGTGGCATTGTAAACTAGGTCATACCAATGCGACATGACCAGCTAAGTTACATAAGGATAAATATGAGAATATGTCCGAATTTTTCATCTTATGCTAACTTGCCGGTCTTGTTTCAAAGGTAAAATGACATATACTCCATTTATTGGAAACAAAGAAAGAGTTACTAAACTCTTGGGACGCATACATGATGATGTATACGGTCCTATGTCTACAAATGCCAAGGTTGGTTCTTTGTACTTCATTATATTCATCGACTATCTCTCAGGATTCGGACATATGTTCCTATTGAAACACAAGTCTGAAACTTTTGAGAAATTCATGGAATATAAGCTTGAAGTTGAAAAACCAAATGGGTAGAAGTATTCAAGTCCTTCGATGTGATCGAGGAGGAAAATACTTGAGCATGGAATTCCTGGATTTTCTAAAAGGAGAATGGGATTCTCTCTCAGCTTTCTCCTTCGCATATACCACAGCACAACGGTGTATCGGGACGAAGGTATCGCACCCTATGAGATATGGCACGCTCTATGATGAGTACTGCTGAGTTACCTATTTTCTTTTGGTGTTATGCACTTGAGAAGCTGCAGACCTATTGAATGAGGTTCTATCCAAATCATTGCCTACCAGTCCATATGAGATATGGAATAGGAAGAGACCATGTCTTAAATGTGTTAAGATATGGAGTTGCCCGGCCTATGTTGAAAAGCAAAATCCGGACAAGCTCGAGGCAGGGTCAGATCTGTATAAGTTTGTAGGATATCCCACACATTAGTAAGGGAATATCTTCTACCACTCTGAGGAGCAAAAGGTGTTTTGTTTCTCAGCATGCCACCTTTTTGGAAAAAGAATTTCTTGTGAAGAAATTAGTGGTCATGAGGTGGAACTAGAAGTTATTCCAGCTTGACAAACTAACAGCTGATGATTTAGTGGAGCCAAAGGATTCAATAGCCTCCAACAAACCTCAGCCTCTCCGCGAATCTGGTAGGGTTCCTCATCCACTTGAGAGATACTACGGTCTTCTCGGTGACAGTGGGAGCGAGGATTGCATCATGGAAGATGATGGTCCAACTAGGTTCAGGCAGGCCATCACGAGTGGGGACTCTGTGAAATGGCTGGATGCTATGCGATCAAAGATGGAATCCATGTACACCAACAAAGTATGACTTTGCATGTTGCACCTGAAGGGGTAAAACCCATTGGGAGCAAATGGATCTTGAGAAGATTCTTGTTGTAGATGGAAAAATTGAGACTTTCAAAGCTATGCTTAAGTCCATCAGGATCAATGCAAGCATCGCGGAGATGGAACATCTGTTTTGATGTGGCAGTCAAAGTGTTTGATTTCATCAAAAAGATAGATGAACCTTGTATATACAAGAAGGTTGTAGAGATTAAAGTTGTCTTCCACGTATTGTACGTAGATTACATACTCTTGATAGGAAAGTGTTTCCTATGATACACTCGGTCAAGCTCCTCTTATCACGAGGATTCTCAATATAAGATCTGGATGGTACCTACTACATCTTATGGATTATGATCTATGGTGATAGATCTATGTGGATGTTGGGAGTGTCCCAAATCCAGGTACATGAACACCATACTAAAGAGGTTTAGTATGGAGGATTCTAAGCGCGGTGGTTCACCCATTTACTCATGGATCACTCGCGTGCAAGGGATACCCTATGCTTTGGCAGTAGGCTCTATCATGTGTGCGATGTTATGTACCAGACCAGATTTAGATGACTCACTAGGTGTTGTGATCGGGAATCAATCGGATCTTGGGAGAATAACTGGACAGTTGTGGAGGACATTCTTAAGTACTTGAGAAGCACTAAAAGAAAGTTCTTAGTTCCAGCTTCCAGAGTGATTAGTTTGACTGAAGTCAGTCACAGGAATTGTCTTTACACTCAGTAGAGGGACGGTATGATTTGAAGAGTTCCAAACTAGATACCGTGGCATACTAGACGATAAAGGCTGAATACATTGCTACCAACGATGCTACCAAAAAGGTTGTCTGGAAATTACTTGTTCATGAGATGAGCAAGGTTCCTACCATTGAGCGTCCAATAACTGTTATTGTGACAACAATGGAGTTGTGGTTTTCGCCTAGGAACACCGGTCCCATCAGCGATCCGGACATATTCTGAGACTAGTATCACCAGATCAGGGAGATGGCTGATCTCCAACGGATCGAGATAAGGAGAGTAGATTTTGAGGTTAACACGGAGGATCCACTCACCAAGGTCTGCTTTCCCAAATACAATTTGAGAGATTTTGGGATGGTTGAGTATGGGATACTACAACTACTGCTATATTGTTAAGTATGTGATACTGCGACAAATGGCCTTAGTGCAAGTGGGAGATTGTTAGTTGTATGTATGCCCTAGAGGCCATTACTGTACATAGGATGTATATTGTAGTGGATGCTTGGACATATAAAGGGAGGACTTTCTTGCTCGATACGATAGTATGCTATCTGGTTGCTCTTTATCTTAACATGTTGACTTGTATACATGATACTGTCTTGCTTTCACATGTTGACAAAGCCCTTTAGGATGTGTACTTAACATCCAGGACTATGATGGAGATCATACTAGTGGGGCCAGGGGTAGTCCACAAGTACACCCTATAATTGTTCCTAGTCAAGGGAGTATCGAGACAGGGCATCGATGCTCCAGAGTAGACTAGCGTATACGCATCTTGACCTATATGATGGGCGATGGATGATCCCACATCCATTGGTGTTTGACATCAAAGATGGTATACGGGTGCTCAGTGGAGACTGGGTACACTGGACGGACTCACCGAGAACTCCTAGATGGTATTATACCTATCGTCAGATAGCAGTTCTCTAATGACACTGGTACAAGTTAGTCTGTCGACCCGAGATCACCATAGAGTCTTGTGTGATTCCCACTGTGCTTTGATTTCCACCTTACCACGGTCAAGAGATCGTGCAAAATGGTGGTTTTTGGATACAATCCCGAGTCACATGGAGGCAATGAGCGATAGGAGGGGATTCATCTCTCCCGGTATTGGGAGTTGATGTTGCGCAATGCTCGATTGGCCATAACAGGAAATCCCTGGCTAGGGTTGCTGAGATTTACTAGTAAGTGTTATCAGTAGTTTCTCGAACCGTTATAGACCTTGCATCGGCATGACTTATCAGGCTATTGGGGTCTGACGTTTTACCACCCCACAGGCGATGATATGCGACATATCTGACGAAGAGACCAGACTGTACGGTAGTGTTACTGACAGGATTTTGCAGGAGTTGGAGTGGGCTTGCTTGCTGATCTTCTGATCGTTCAATATCCAGGTAGTCGTTACGTCCAGCTAGTACCGCTGGCGACTTGTGGGTGTTTGATGTGATCATCACCTACTGCCGGCGTATTGACGAGTCTATAGAGTCCTACACATAGGTTTCACTGGCTCAAGCAAAACGAAGTAGGAGCACATATGTGATATGTGCGGGACTGAGATTAATACGAGTATGTTATACCGTATTCTATTCTCGTGATATAAAGTATCGATCGGTTATATGTGATATAGCCGGGTTATCGAATCAAATGTGGATTCGATAAGTCGATACTGTATCGGTCGGTTATATGTGATATAGCAGGGTTATCGAATCAAGTGTTGATTCGATATAATGATACAAATAATATTAGTCGGTCATATGAGATATAATCGGATTATTAAATCAAGTGTTGATTTAATGATTTAATGTATAATTGTATATTTGATATATTAATTTACATTAACTAATATTAGCACACTTGAACATTTATTTTTCTCACATGTGCTCACTTAATATATATGTGATATATATTAATTGTGTTATTATTTTTGTGTCATGGCTGATGATACAAGCTACATGGGTGTATGAGACTTACACCATGATAAAGATAATGTAGGGTTTATTTATTAGTGTAAATCAATTATTAGTTGGATAATGGTCATATGGCATGAAGCTTTGAGAAGCTTGGAGACCCATTGACTAGTCCACTAGTTTTGTTTTATACTAGATATTTTGTTAACCCAACCATTATCTTAACTCATGGTTAAGTCTCTACGTGAGACATATTAGATATTTTCTCACCCATGGTTGCCATTCTCACTCACAACATTATCTCTCTTCATCTTCCTCTTCAAAGCTCAAGAGCACTCTAGTTTTTGATCAAGTGAGAAACCCTAGTGAGAAAATTAATTCCAAAGTGAGCAAAAATCCTGCTTCATCATCCTCTACTAGATTAGCACTTTAGTATAGAGTGTTAGCTTCACTAATCCTACATTAGTGAAGAGGGTAGCTTGTGTTAGTGTCTCCTCGACGTTGATCATCTTCGGCCTCGAAGACTTCAAGCAAGATCATTGCTTTCTTCTCATGGAGCCATGCAAGAGTCCGGGAGTTACATGATCGCAGCGAAGGGACCACTACAAGGAGCTTTTGAAGTGACGGACCGGTCTACAAAGGTTGTATTCCTCATTCACTTAGATGTTAAGTTGTTAACATTGCTTGTTTGTTTAAATTTCTAGTTAAAGATTCTTGGTTAGAGTTATTTAGAAGGGCAAAAATTTAAAAACGGCATGGACGTTGCCTCCCGAAACCTTGCTGCCGTCCTAGGTAACCTTACAAACCCCACCACGGAAGCATGTTCCAAAAGCAACGTATATAGCGAGAGTATTACCGGATCTACATCGGACTTGGAAACGATCTCGTACTTGTCAAGCGATAACGCTGTCAGAAGAAGGAGTACGCGTGGATATGGATGACCTCTCCTGGTGCTTCGAAAATGAGGATGAAGATGAGTTGATCTCAGAATTTCCAACGGCGCCAAAAGAGCTGGAAGATGGAATACATACTACTGTGGACAACCTAAGAAAATTCGACTTCGGAACGACAAACGACCCAAGGACTACGTTCGTTAGTGAGCTGCTGTCCGAAGAACAGGTAGCTACGCTAAAAGTCGTGCTCATGTAGTATAAAGACTGCTTCGCATAGAACTTTTCCGAGATGTCGGGGCTAGATCCAGAGATAGCGGTGCATAAATTGGCGATATCTCCGGACGTCAAGCCAATCAAACAAGCGCCAAGAAGAATGCGGCTCGAACTTGAAAGGAGCATCAACGCCGAAGTCAAGAAGCTAATCGACTCCGGCTTCATCCAAGAAGTTCAATACCTAGACTGGATTGCCAACATCGTCCTATTGATGAAGAAAAATGGGACGGTATGCATCTGCGTGGACTTTTGGGATCTCAACAAAGTTTGCCCGAAGGATGATTTTCCCGTACCGGTTACCGAGCTGATGATAGACAACACGTCCACTCACGAAGTCTTCTCCTTCATAGACGGATCATCAGGGTACAATCAAATAAAGATGCATCCAGAAGACCAAAAGCATACCGCTTTCTGGACCCCTTTGGGTATATTCTGGTATAAAGTGATGCCTTTCGACCTGAAGAACACCGATGCTACGTATCAGAGGGCCATGAAGAATATTTTTGATGACCTCATATATGAAATCGTCGAATGCTATATCGACGACCTCGTAGTGAAAAGAAAATTGTACGAGGAGCATTGGGAGCTTCTGAAGATCGTGTTTCAGCGCCTTCAGAAATACAACCTGAAGATGAATCCTCTGAAATGCGCGTTCGGAGTTTCCTCGGGAAAATTCTTAGGATTCATCGTACGACACAGAGGCATCGAAATAGACCCGTCAAAGATCAAGGCGATTATGGAAATGCCTCCGCCAAAGACTCTGAAACAACTGCGGTCTCTCTAAGGAAATCTCGCGTATATCCGACGGTTCATAGCTAACCTCTCCGGAAAATGCTGCCCTTACGGTCATCTAATGAAGAAGGGGACCCTGTTCATTTGAGATCGCAAATGCCAAAGCGCACTGGATGAAATCAAGCAATACCTACAGAATCTGCCGGTACTGACTGCTCCAGTTAAGGCCCTCATTCTGTACACAACGGCCCTCGAAGGTTCGTTAGGCGCACTATGGGCACATGAGAACGACCAAGGGAAGGAGAGAGTCCTCTACTACTTGAGTCGAGTTCTACTGGGGGCAGAAAACAACTATTCCCCTTCTGAAAAGCACTGCCTGGCGCTAATCTTTGCAACAACGAAGCTTCGGCATTATGTTTTAGCACATGAGGTCCATCTCATATCAAAGGTGGATCCTCTCAAATATTTGATGGAATTCTCGATAACATACCGATCTCTCAAGGCACTGAAAGGCCAGGCCATCGCCGACTTCCTCGCTGAGCATCCGATACCTACCGATTCACCCCTAAATTGCGAATTTCCAGACAAGCACGCGTTTGACACGATCGATAGGGAGAGAGGTGGGAGTGATACCCGATGGGAACTCTACTTTGATGGGGCATCTTCCATGAAGAAGCGAAAGCACAACTCCCCCATAATCAAATCTGGGGTAGGCCTTATCTTTGAGACTCCACAAAGAGGGATAATGTGCTTTGCCTTTTCCTTGACAGAGCCGAGGACAAACAACGAAGCAGAATATGAAGCTTTGACATGAGGTCTTGAGATCGCTGTCGACATGGGAATCGAAAACCTCCTCATATACGGAGATTCCAAGCTGGTCGTTACTCAAGTGAACGGCGACTATCAAATGTGCAAACCAGAGTTGGTGAAGTACGGCGAGAGAGTGCAACAATTGCTGACTCAAATCCCTTCCTACGCCCTGTAAAGCATACTGCAAGCGGAGAATAGCAAGGAGGATGCGTTAGCCAAGCTTGCTAAAGAACTGGCTGATGAAAATCTCGATGACGTAAGGATCGTTATACAAAATCGTCGGGTTCTTGCACCGGCGGAAATATCTCCGGAGTCATTTGAAGAAAAGGAATCGACTGAGCAAACAACCATACAAATAGAGGACCAGGAAAAGGCCAAGGATTGGAGAGAAGTCTTTATAGAATACTTCAAATCTCGTCAAACACTTGAAGATGCATCCTCAAGACATCAGCTCATGAAACGAGCTCTGTCTTTCGCCTTCGTCAATGATACTCTATATAACAGATCGTTCGACTCTCTGTGAATAAGATGCCTGGGACCAGAAAAAGCAAGGAGAGTCGTCCAAGAAACTCACAACGGACTTTGCGGTTCTCATCAAGCCGGGCCAAAGATGAAGCTGAAGATCAAAAGGATGGGTTACTATTGACCCACGATAATTCGGGACTGCCTTGAATACGCGAAGCAATTCCATTCGTGCCAGATTCATGGAGACTTCATCCACCAGCATCCAAATCCGCTACACCCAATAGTGGCTAGATGGCCGTTCCAAATGTGGGGAATCGACATAATTGGGCCCATCGAACCAGCGTCATCCAGAGGACATCGGTTCATATTGGCGACAACTGATTACTTCTCCAAGTGAGAAGAAGCAGTACCGCTAAGAGAAGTGAAGACGGAGAAAATTCTCCATTTCTTCAAGACATACGTCATCTATCGGTTCGGCATTCTGCGACGGATTATCTCTGATAACGGGCCGGCCTACAGAAGTCACAAAATCAGCCGCTTCGTACAACAGCATAATATAGACTGGATATACTCTTCGGTCTATAATCCCCGAGCTAACGGTCTAGCTGAGGCTTTCAACAAAACCTTGACGAAGATCATAAAGAAGACGGTGTCCAAAAATAAGAAGGACTAGCACGAGAGACTGCATGGAGTTCTCTGGGCTTACCGCATCATGTTCAAAATGGCCACAAATACAACTCCATTTGTCTTGGTATTCGGCACGGAAGCAGTACTCCCCTTGGAGATAGAGCTACCCTCTCTACGAGTGGCAGTTCATTACTAGCTAACAGACGAAGAGAATGCTCATCTTCGGCTTGAAGAGCTAGACGCTCTCGATGAAACCCGTCTCATGGCACAGCAAAACTTGGAGGCTTAAAAAGCAAAGATGACTCGCTCATACGAAAGATTGACCAGGCCGAGAACATTTCGCCAAGGCGAACTCATGCTAGTGGTCAAGAGACCTATGATCTTCAATCGTGCCAAACGGGGGAAATTGGAAGCGAACTATGAGGGCCCGTACATCATAGACAAAGTCTATCAAGGTGGGGCTTACTTGCTCATGGATATGCATGGCGAAAGACCCTTCAGGCCAATAAACGTCCGGTTCCTGAAAAAATACTACGCCTAACGAGTCACGGCCTAGGTCAACGATAGATGACGAAGCCTATGTCCGCTCGCTATCTTCCCAAGCCCAAACTCTATAACTAGTATCCAACGAAACCGTTGTCTCCAAAATGGCAACAATGGACCGAAACTTTCCTAAACTAATAATGGACCGCAACGTCCTAAAACTAGCTAGAGACCGCAATGTCCTAAAACTAACGACGGACCGGAACGTCTTTAAACTACTACAAACCGCAGCATCCTTGGGCTGACGCAAAAAACAAAAAAAACTGTACGTCCGTAAGCGAAATGGGCATGGATGATAACTCGAAAGGGATCCGTGAGTAAAAATAGCAGGGCTACCGGTGAGTTTGTGAAAACCCGAAAGGGCGCAGACTCGTAAAAAAAATTCATGCACACTTGCAAGGTCCTCTCGACCCTGTAAGAAGAAAATACCTGCGTGAGATCCTTACGACTCACAAGGGAGCAAGACACTTAGGGATCCCCACGATTCTTGAGGAGAAATTACACTTACGAGATCCCCGCGACTCGTAAGGAGAACCTACTTATGAGACCCTCACGGCTAGTAAGATTCAAAAGCCTTAAGCTATAGGGATTTAAACCTGTTCTTAAGCCATCACATCTCCCAGACTGCCCTACAAATGGTACAATATTGACCCTTGTATACAATCCACGGGCACAAATAAACGTCTCCCCTACCAAGTCCCGCCAATGGCGTGAAATCCCCTTACTTGGTGAACAACACTTGTAAGTCCTCTCGACTTATAAGGAGAAAATGCTATTGTAAGATCCTTACGACTTATAAGAGGACACACACTTAAGAATCCTCATGATTCCTAAAGAGAAATCACACCTATGAAATCCTCACGACTCGTAGGGAGAAACTTCTTTATGAGACCCTTATGGCTTATGAAGTCAAAAGCCTTAGTCAACAGGATCCTAATCCAGTTTGCTAAGCCACCTTTGTTCGACATCGACAGAGGCAAATGATGATTCGCTCCTAGCAACATTTCGGTAGTAGCGATGCTGATGCTTAAATCGGTAACAAATTCTAAGCCCTTTCACGGCAAATGATGATTCGTTCCTGGCAATATTCCAGTCGCAGCGATGCTAATGCTAAGATTGGTATCAGATCCCAAGTTCCATACTCACAGCAAAAAGTCAGCGAGCTATAAATGCATATGAAATAGATGAAATGATAGGCCAACTTGCAATAAAATCAGCAAGTAAAAGATATGCATACAAAAATAGCCGAAATGATTGGGCAACTAGCAATAAAAAGTAGCGTGTAAAAAGAAAAATAGCCGAAATGATTGGGCACCGCGAAAAATAGCCGAAATGATTGGGCAATCATGACTTTCGCGATATAAAAAGCTGAAATGATAAAGCATCGTGGAAAGAAATAAAAATTGAAAGAATGAAACTTTTTCCCTGCAGGTAAGTCCATACTGACCCCTGTATACAATCCATAGGCATAAACGAAAAGGGAACCACATTTCCTGAAAAGACTCTGTCAAAAAGAGAGTCAGGTCTCAACGACAACATCTACAGCCTAGAAACCAACAGCTGCTTTCCTCCTCATTCCAGCAGGATACGGATGTGACATCACCAATCGGAGCCATGCCAAAGTCCCCAGTTCCAAAACTCTACGGTTCACAGACAACCTAGAGTCATCCAATGACCCCGTCTCGGAAATACGTCATCCAATGACCCCGTTGCGGAAACACGTCAACTAATGCCCCCGTCGCGGAAATACGTCATCTAATGCCCCCGTCGTGAAAACACGTCATCCAATGACCCCATCATGGAAACACGTCATCCAATGACCACGTCGCGGAAGCACGTCAGCAAATGACCCTGTCTCGGAAATACATCATCCAATGACCTCGTCTCGGAAATACGTCATCCAATGACCCCGTCGCGGAAATACGTCTGCCAATGACCCCGTCTCGGAAATACGTCAGCAAATGACCCCGTCGCGGAAACACGTCATCTAATGACCCCGTCCCGGAAACACGTCATCCAATGACCCCGTCGCGGAAACACGTCAGCAAATGACCCCGTCTCGGAAATACGTCAGCAAATGACCCCGTTGCGTAATTACGTCAGCAAATGACCCCGTCTCGGAAATATGTCAGCCAATGACCTCGTCTCGGAAATACGTCAGCAAATGACCCCATCGCGGAAACACGTCATCCAATGACCCCGTCCCAGAAACACGTCATCGAATGCGTCGCGGAAATACGTCAGCAAATGATCCCGTCTCGGAAATACGTCAGCAAATGACCCCGTCGCGGAAATATGTCAACCAATGACCCCGTCGCAGAAATACGTCATCCAATGACCCCGTCTCGGAAATACGTCAGCAAATGACCCCGTCTCGGAAACACGTCATCCAATGATCTCGTCTCGGAAACACGTCATCCAATGACCTTGTCTCGGAAATACGTCAGCAAATGACCCCGTCGCGGAAATACGTCATCCAATGATCGAAATACGTCAGCAAATGACCTCCGTCTCGAAAACACGTCAGCAAATGACCTCCGTCTCGGAAACGAATTAGCCAACAACCTCCCCGTCGAAGCAACGTTTCGACTCGAGAGCAAGTCAACTCATCAATCACTTACGAGTCCTCTCGACTGGTAAGGGAGAAAATTCTCTTGTGAGATCCTTACGACTCTCAAGAGAAAGCACACTTAGGAATCCTAACGATTCCTAAGGAGAAAATACACCTACGAGATCCTCTCGACTCGTAGAGAGAAAAGTCTTTATGGGACCCTCACGGCTCATAAAATTGAAAAGTCTTAGGCAGCAGACTTGGACCTGTTTCCTCAGCCATCACTACCCTACAAAGGGTTCAAGATGAACTACTATCTATCATCTACAGAACACATTTGCCAAAATTACATGCCAGAGAAATGGAGGTGCTACTCAAGAGTACGTAAACTACTTTGCGCCAAGTCAAAACAAAAAGGCATAACCTATGGACGTCAACCACATGCTATGCAAGGCAGTAAAGAGAACATTTGATTCGCATCCAGTTAAGCGTTCGAAGCGTACCCACTCATGTATGTGCGAAAAGGTTTAATGCATAAAATAAACGCACAGAAAGGAAAAATTTGTTATTCATACTTCAAAAAATTTCTTACATTGATGAAAATAGTAAACAAAAACACCATTAAAATGTTTACAAGGGTAAAACACTAAATCCGGGACATGGGTTGAGAAATTCGGAATTAAGGCCGTCTAAAATGTTTCTGGACTCTCGGACCATTCTTGTATGCATCCCCTCTCACGATCGAGGCGTTAGGGTCCTCACTGATGTCATCCGTCCTCCGATAAGCAAGGATTATCATTGTCTGTTGGAGAATTTGATGCAAGATATCAATGAGATTATCTCACCGTTTCTTCGAGATCAGGCCCATCATATATACTGAGTGCACCTTGTCTTCAGCATCTTCCAATGCCTTAAGTGGCATGGCTTCATAAAATCCAAAAAGTGATTCCCAAATCGCTCTCATAACGAGCTTCAAAAGAGCGGAGCGACGAGGAAGCAGCCAACCGTTGTATTCATTAAACGACTCAAAATTTTAGCGCACTGTGCGTTTGTAAACTCCTGGTTTTGGCAGCGGCCTTGTGCGCGAATGTCTTCATAAAAAATAATTTCGTTAAGGTCATACAGATGAGCGACCATAGCGTCTGAAAAGGAAAATCTGTAAGAGTTTAGTGGTCAGACTGATCAAGAAAATGCTTATTGAAACAAACATGGGAATTTAAACAACACTTGATTTCCTCGCGGAGAAAACAAGTTCTGATTAATACACCCAACAAATTCAAGTTTGTGAAAATAAAAAAGGAAATCCTAAAAGGATTTTCCTTTAATGAGAGGCTCATTGGGCCAAGGAGTTAAACTCCCTCGGGAGCAGCACTCTGTCATTATGAGGGGAATAAGAAATTCCCCAAGAAATCTAAAGAGCCATGCTCTGCGAAAAGAAATCCTAAAGAAAATAGCCCCATTTAATGAGAGGCCCCTCGGGCCAAGGAGTAAAACTCCCTTAAGAGCGGCGCTCTGCAACAGAGATGACACCTGTCAACTCTAATTATAAAGGGAACAAAAATTCCCCAAGAATTCTAAAGAGCCATACTCTACGAAAAAGATGGATCAAGCCATCAGAACCCTTAAAAAGCAAAGCTTTTACAGTGGTAAAACCCCAAGATCTTAAAGATCTGAAATGCAAATCTTAGAAACTCTAAGAGTTCTTCACTAATGGATTAAGAAAACCTAAAAAACGATCTCTTTAGATCTACGATCTAAGAAAGAGCAAAGTTCTGTTAAGAAACCCTAAAAATGATTTCTTTAGATCTATGATCTAGGAGGAGCAAAGTTCTGTTTTAATCAACGGTTTGAAGATCTGTGATCTAGAAAGAGCAAAGCTCTGTTTAATGGGGTCAAGAATGATTCTTACCAAATATTTGAACAAAGAGAGTTCTCGGGGGGCAGAGATCTATGTTCTGAAGAGAGAATTCAATTCTCAGAAAAACAAGAAAGGGAGAAGATGAACAAGCAGTCATCTCAAAGGGCCAAAAGCCCCATTTATTGGCGCCGGAAGTCGATCCAACTTCCAAGACCATCCAATGGTGGAAAGGCTGCCACCGCTGCACTCACGTGTGAGCCATGTGAGCGCAGCGGTGGAGGGGCATTTGTTTCCACCAATCAGAGCAAAGCTCTATTTAAAATTTCAAAATTTAAAATTTAAACCGAGGCAGCGCCTCACATGTAAAGCATGAGAGCGCTCGCGCCAAGTGCACCAGCGCTAAGAGTCAAAGACTCTGAGGTAGCGCCTCACGTGAAAGGCACGAGAGCGCTGGCGCGCTGGCACGAGAGCGCTCGGAATTAAAGACTCTGAGGCAGCGCCTCACGTGCAAAGCACGAGAGCGCCAAGCACTAGAACTAAATGTTCTCCACCATTGGATCAAAGATCCAACTGAGATGAATGAATCATCAAGTTACAGAATTCTGTTGAGGAAATACTCCTCAAATCTTTCCAAACAAGAAAAATTGTGCTCTGTAAATTAGAGAACCATTAGATCAAAGATCCAATGGTGATTAAAAATCACTAAGATACAGAACAATCTCTGTATAGAAAAATATTTTCCCAATCTTGTTAATAACAATGAAGATGTCTTCTGTAAAACAGAAGCCCTTGGATCAAAGATCCAATGGTGGGAAACACTCCCAAATCAATTAGAAATCTCTCAATGAGAGATTTGCTTAACTGATTCAACAAATCAGCCCCCCCTATATAAAGGACCCAAGATTTCAAGTCTTGTACAGAGAAACCCCCCCCCTAAATTTCAAGTTCTTTGAAAAGAAAAAGAGAAGAGCAAGCTCTAAGGAGAAGAAATTTTCTTCAAGATAAATGATAATATGTGAGATCATAACATCTCCTCGATTTTTGAGAGTTTAACTCTCACATCATAAGAACTCAGTTCTTTTTCTAGATCACAGATCCATAAGACAAGTTTTTTCACAAAAACAAAGAGATCATAGCATCTCATAAAAAAGAGAAGAACTTAGTTCTTAGATCCATGAGACAAAATCTCTTATAAACCGAGAATTTAATTCTCAGAGTACAGAACTGATCAAAGCTATCAAAGAGGAGCCTTAGCGCTCCAATTTAAAAAGAAGCGCCTTAGCGCTCCAAATCTAGCGCTCAACGCCAAGCGCGCCACGTGCTCCTCACGTGGGCGCTATTCTAAAAGGAGCGCTTTAGCGCTCCAGCACTCCAAATCTGGCGCTCAGCGCCAAGAGCTCCATATGCTCCTCATGTGAGCGCTATCTCAGAAGAAGTGCCTTAGCGTTCCAAGTCTGGCGCTCAGCGCCAAGCGCTCTGTACACAAGGGCTCTGTACATAAAGCGCTCTGCGCTACAAAAAGTGTTCAACACTCAATAAAAGACAAAAAGAAAAAGAGCTGTCAGAACCCAAATTAATGCTCCGCATTATTGAACAAAAAGGGACCGAACCCAAACAAGTGTTTAACACTTTAATCAAAATTGAGTGGGCCGGGCCCAAGTTGGCCACAAGTCCCTAATTCAGACCAACCGAGCCCATGTGCTTACAATTTCCCTAATTGGTCTTAGTCCCAAACCTGACTACAGATCTCCCAACCAACATTGGTTCAAGGGTACATCTCTTCATTCCTCTTATATGCGTCGTTGTAATTCTTCAACGTCTTCAGAGAGATGGCGGGTCCCGACAACCAGACATTCCATGGATTATGATGTTCTTAAACTTATGGACCGCAACGTCCCTAAATTAAACTCTATAGACTATGATGTCTTTAAACTATGGACTATGATGTCCTTAAACTCCATGGACTATAATATCCTTAAATTTATGGACAGCAACGTCCCTAAACTAAAACGATAGAGTCCAAATACTCTTTCGTCGGATCTAAATGATCCCAAAATCCTGTTGAGTAGATCTTAGTCTAAAATTAGACTAACGTATTCTCAACAAACGTTTGAGTTGACCTTAGTCTAAAACAAGACTAACGGTCCTTAAACCAACCCAAACCCAAATCTAAGAAAGTACGGATTTGGACTAATCCACGCCCTACGGGCGACAACATAAATTAGTCTCCATATACAATCCACGGGCAACCAAAAATAAAACAAACACACACGACACGAAGTGACCTTCTGGAGCAGGAGAAAGTGGTTACCGCGATGTGGTAACATAATTAACTGCAGAGGCTTGCGCCTGCACGGTAAAGCATCACCACAATCAAAAACCCCTCACAATGAGGGGGAATCTGACGAAGTCTGTTACAACGGCCGCATCCATCTAAACCTCCGATACACGGTACCATAAATCAACTTGGAATCTTCGGAGAGGTGGACGGATAAAACCAAATAGCATCTGCCCCCAAATTCAGGCAAAACGTTCTGTCTTCCCGGTTTTCGGTGGTAAACAGCAGCGCCTTATGTGCCTTCCATCAGGGCGCCAGTGCTAGAGTTAAAAACTCTTATATGAGCAGCGCCCGTGTGCAAAGCACACAAAAATCTTAAACAGCGCCTCACGTGCCTTCCACGAGGGCGCCAGCGCCAAAATTAAAAACTCTTATATGAGCAGCGCCCGTGTGCAAAGCACACAAAAATCTTAAGCAGCGCCCACGTGCACAGCACGTGAGCACCTACGCCTTGTATAATTAAATTCTATTCTCTGTTAAACAGAGCCGTTGGATCAAAGATCCAATGGAGATGATAAATCATCAGGATGCAGAATTAAATTCTGTTGAGAGGAAATATTCCTCAAATCTTTCTGAACAAGAAAGATTGCCCTCTGTAAAACAGAGTACATTTCTGTAAAACAGAAGTTCTTGGATCAATGATCCAACAGTGGGTAAAATCCCCAAAATCAATTAGGATCTCGTAATGAGAGATTTCTTCAACTAATCAACAGACTTGCCTCTACTATATAAAGGACCCAAGACTTCAAGTCTAAAAAAGAGGAACCCCCCATAAGTTTCAGAAAGAACAGAGAATTAAATTCTCGAAGAAGAAGAACTCTCTTCTTGGAAAATTAGGTAAATAAAAAAAGGGAGGAGTGCTTAGCACTTAGTGACCGGCGTTCAGCGCCCAGCACCCCATGTGCCTTTCACGTGGGCGCTACAAAATAAAGGAGTGCTTAACACTCAGTGACTAGAGCTCAGCGCCCAGCGCCCCACGTGCCTCTCACGTGTGCGCTATAAAATAAAGGAGCGCCCAGCGCCCTATGTGCCTCTCATGTGGGCGCTACAAAATAAGGGTGTGCTTAGCACCCAGCGACTGGCGCTCAGCGCCCAGCGCCCCATGTGCCTCTCATGTGGGCGCTATAATATAAAGAAGTGCTTAGCACTCAGTGACTGGCGCTCAGCGCCCCCACATGCCTCTCACGTAGGTGCCGCAAAATAAAGGAGTGCTTAGCACCCAATGACTGGCACTCAGCGCCCTGCGCCCCATGTGCCTCTCATATGGGTGCTACAAAATAAAGGAGTGCTTAGCGCTCAGTGAGCGGCTCCCAGCGCCCAGCACCTCACGTGTTCTTTACGTGGGTGCCACAGAATAAAAGTGCTTGACACTCATTCGGCAGTGCCTAGCGCCTCACGTGCTTCGCACGTGGGCACCATAAATAGAGCTCAGCACTCTATAAAGAGACAAAAAGGGAAAAGTGTTTAACACTTATTGGGTAAATCCCCATGATTGAAAACCCCAGATGGTTATATGTGAGCGTCAGAAGTTACATAAGTGCTCAACACTTTTTGCATAAAAAGAGGGACTGAGCCCAAACAAGTGCTTATCACTCTTTTTCAAATAAAAAGAAAACTGAATGGACCGAGCCCATGTGCTCAATGCATCCCAAACTGATCTTAGTCTCAAATACGTTTATTGATCTTCCAACTGATGATATCCCAAAACGATATTCGTCCCACATTCCCCTGAGGAAGTCTTAGTCTCAAAATACGACTAATGATTTCTGGGTTTACCACCTATTCCTTCTTCCCTCAAATACGGGAATTGGTTCAAGGGTACATCTTTCTACACCTCTGATACATGTCGTTGTAATTCCTCAATGTCTTCAGAGAAGTGGAGGGTCCCGACAACCAACTGCTTTTGGGTGCACTTCCTAAGCTGACATGCACACCTTAAACCAAACCATACCTCGAAATGGCTGTATCCCACATCATCACCGTACATCTCGTTACGTAACAAATACACGTGCACGTAAGATGAATAATGGACCGAGATGTCCCTAAATTAACAACGGACCATAATGTCCTTAAACTAAAACCTCACCTCAAAAATGGTGATCAACAGACCGAAATGTCCTCAAACTACAACTTCTCCTCGAAAATGGCGATAAGAGACCGAAACGTCTTTAAACTAAAACAACAGAGCCTAAATGCTCTCCCGTTGGATCTGAAACAAAAATGATCCTAACACCCTATTAAGTAGATCTTAGTCTTAAGTTGGACTAACGTATCCTTAACAAAAAACCAACCGAGCCCTAAAATGCTCATATACATTTAAGTCAATCTTGATCTCAAAGCAGATCAACGATTCTTAAATCAACCCAAATCCAAATCTAAGATATACGGATTTGGACTAAACCATGCCCTACAGGCGACAACATAAATTAGTCTCCATATACAATCCACGGGCAACCAAAAATAAAAAAACACACACGGCATGAAGTGAACTTCCGCAGCAGGAGAAAGTGGTTATCTCGATGTGGTAACGTAATTAACTGCAGGGGCTTGCGCCCGCAGGGAAGAGCGTCCCCACAATCAAAAACCCCTCGCAAACGAGGGGGAATCTGACGAAGTCTGCTACAACGGCCGCATCCGTCCAAACCTCTGAGATACGGTGCCACAAATCAACTTGGCATCTTCAAAGAGGTGGACGGATAAACCCAAATAGCATCTGCCCCCAAATTCAGGCAAGACGATCCATCCCGGTTCGTCTCTGTTTTCAGCGGTGAACATCCATCTACACCAATCTTCTTTATGAAGATCCATTTGCAGCCTACGGGTTTTACCCTTTCTGTAGCAAAGTCCAAAGTCCATACTTTGTTGATGTTCATGGACTCAATTTCGATCTGTATTGCATCCAACCATTTTACTGAGTCTCTGCTCTGAATGGCTTGCTGGAAGCTAGTTGGCTCATCATCGTCAATGATGCAATCCTCTCTATCCCCGTCTATAAGAAAACCGTAGTATCTCTCGGGCGGATGAGACTGCCTACTAGTTCTGCGGAGTGGCACGGGAGTGTCCGGTTCTTTTGAAATGTTTGGTTCTACCATACTTTCAGTAATAGTCTGTGGTTCTGGAATTTCTTCCAGTTCTATTGCATTCCCACTTATCTCATTTTCTAAAAATTGAGTTTCCAAGAAGTGGGCATGCTGAGAAACAAAGACTTTTTGTTCCTCTGCGTAATAGAAAAGATATCCGTTGGAGTTCTTTGGGTATCCCACAAACTTACACAATACTGAGCGTGCCTCGAGCTTGTCCGCATGCTACTTTTTTACAAAAGCTGGACATCCCCATGTTTTAAGGTACTTGAGATAGGGTTTCTTCCTACTCCACATCTGATATGGTGTGGTAGGCTCTGACTTAGTTGGAATCTTGTTCAAAAGATATGCAACTGATTCTAGTGCATAGCCCCAGAAGGATCGCGGTAACTCAGCATTTCTCATCATGGAACGAACCATATCCAATAGGGTTCTTTTCCCCCTTTCTGATACACCGTTGTGCTGAGGTGTGTATGGAGGAGTAAGCTGAGAGAGAATTCCATTCTCTTTTAAGTTGCCCAGGAACTCGGAACTTAACTATTCACCATCTCGATCAGATTTCAATGTCTTGATACTTTTGCCAGTTTGTTTTTCCACTTCATTCTTGAATTCCCGGAATTTCTCAAAGGTCTCGGATTTATGTTTCATCAAGAATTTATGTCCATACCTTCAGAAAGCATCCGTAAAAGTAATGAAGTAGGAATAACCGCTTCTTACATGTATAGATATTGGACCACACACGTCGCTATGTATGAGTCCCAAGAGCTCGCTCGCTCTTACTCTGTGTCCAGTGAACGGAGTCTTTGTCATCTTCCTTTGAGACATGATTGACAAGTTGCATATGACTGATATTCGAACGGATCCAAATATCCCTCCTTATATAACTTCATCAATCGTGTTTCATTGATGTGACCCAGACTACAATGCCATAAGAAAACTTGATTTAATTCCGGAGACTTTCTTTTAAGTGTGTTCTGGACATTGAAAACCCGAGCTTGATTCAGTATATATATTCCGTTATCTAATGTACCTGACCCAATCAAATTTTGATTTAGGTAGATGTGTACTACATCGCTCACAAATGTAAAATCATATCCTTCTTTAGAAAGTAAAAATACAGCTATGATATTACATGCTAGATTAGATACATACAAACAGTCACGTAGAATCAATATTTGCCCACTTGTCAATCCTAGATGATATTCCCATACGGATTCAGCGTGCACGCTCATTCCGTTAGCAACTCTGAGAGTCATATCACTTACCTTGATAACTCCACGGTTTCTCAAAGCCTGTAATAAATTACAGATATAAGATCCTGATCCGGTATCTAGTACCCAGGAAGTAGAGTTAATAGATAGACAGTTTTCAATTACAAACACACTCAAAACTGAAGCCACAACGTGCTTCGATTCCTAGCTTCTGGCTTTCCAAGTCGTGCAGTCCTTCTGCCAATGCACTTTCTCGTGACTACAAAGACATGCCTCCTTCTCTACTACTAGCCCCGAAACTTTTGCCCTTCCTTTACCCTCTACCTTACTGACATCGCTTGTCGGCTTTTTGGAGGCTTTCTTCTTCTCTCCCTTAGATTTTGCCTTGGATCCAGAAGAGGAAGATTCCCCAATAAGCAGAGCGTATGTCTCCCTGGTTTCTTTCAGGTGCCCTCTGAGCTCCTCAATAAATTGAGGAGACTTGGAAGTTTAACTTCCTTCCCTTGAATTTTTCAATTCAAGATAAACTGGACGTAAGTAGATGGTACGGACTCTAGAATCAAGTCAATGCATAACTCGTTTTCCAATATGGTCCCATGGTCCGTGAGCTGTTCTATATAGCTAATCATCGTAAGGACGTGGTCCCCTACAGATGACCCGACAGCCAACCTCGCATGAAGCAATATCTTTGAGGTCTTATATCTTGCGATATGATATTGCTCTCTATATAAAACTTTGGTATGGAGGAAAATGGAAGCTAAGTCTATCTTCTCATGCCGCCTCTGCTGTTCACCATCCATTGTGACTAACACGAGACACTTGGCTATCACACAATCCTTTTCCCATGTCTGACGGTGTAATACCCCAGGTATTATCTGGTATACCCATTTATACCAGTTAAGCATGGGGACCCACTCTAAAACAATGGGGAATCTTCGGAATATATTCCGAAAGAGCACAGATCTGTACTATAAATGGAATGATACCGCTCTTCAATACAGAGGCGTTTTTTAAGTGAACCAGCACTACAGGAGCTTGAGAACTCCGTAGTTAAGCGTGCTTGACCCAGGGAAGTTCTAGGATGAGTGACCTCCTGGGAAGTGGCCCCTGGTCGGGTCCAGTTCGCCCCGAAGGACAAAACCGTGCGGTTTCGGCCAGAGCGGACAATATTCTCTGTATTGGGGATGGGTCATGACAAAATGGTATCAGAGCTGGTTCCTCAATAGTAGGTCTGTAGTTCGAGAACGAACCATTGTTCTAAGTGGGGGAGAATGTAATACCCCAGGTATTATCCGGTATACCCATTTATACCAGATAAGCATGGGGACCCACTGTAAAACAATGGGGAATCTTCGGAATACATTCCGAAAGAGATCAGATCTGTACTATAAATGGGGTGCCTTTTAAGTGAATCAGCACTACAGGAGCTTGAGAACTCCGTAGTTAAGCGTGCTTGAGCCAGGGAAGTTCTAGGATGGGTGACCTCCGGTTCGCCATGGGCACTACTTGCCTTTTAAGTGGCCCCTGGTCGGGTCCAGTTCGCCCTGAAGGACAAAATCGTGCGGTTTCGGTCAGAGCGGACAATACTCTCTGTATTGGGGGTAGGTCATGATAGACAGATATCCATATCCGTGACGGTGGAACCTGAACCAGGGACGGCGAGGGGTTTTGTAGTAAAGAGGTAGTCCATCTTATCATAGGTAAGTGTCATCTGGACATACCTTAGCCAATCAATATAGTTCAGCCCAGTCAATTTATTATCTAATAACCTATGTCCGATCATTGTGGTCGCTGCAATAAGGAGAGAGGGAAGAAACACTTAGCATGATACTTTTGCAAGTTTAGATTGGTTATTAGTTTATCTAAACAGGATGGCTCCCACCGTTTTCTCGAATTCTTTCTCAAACCATAAAAGAAGAATTAGTTAGCATTAATCTCACTTTTATAATTCTTGCTTAACCTTTCAGCCAGGATGTTGTCGGTACTTCGAGAGAGGTTTTCCAACGCTTTCGTGTAGTTTCTTAATTACATAACCTCTTTTCTCTGGAGGTGTAGCCTCGCTAACACCGTTCTAGACACCTACTTGGTTTATAGCATTGATTGTTTAGTGAAAAATCTCCCGAAGAGTAGTGCATACTCACAATAGGATTGGGATCCAAATATCATTGTGTGATAAACTTGAAGGAAGCCTACCAAGATTATCACACTCCAATTGATATGCAGCACAAGCAAGTTTCAGTTTTCTTAGAAACTCCCGATGTGGATTTTTGCCCAATGCTCTTATGACCTTGACGAAGGCTAACATATCATAAGTCACATGTCAAGTTCTACCCGTCATTGTCCAGGTTAATTTAAACCCACCCGTACATACCCTTGACGAAGGCCAAAATAGTAGTATGACTGTCCCAAACCAACGCATCTACCTATAATACATATGAATACCCAGCAGCTACCAATCACCATACTTGGCGAAAGTCAAAATACATAACTTGAATACTACTGAATATTCATATGAAATGACGGAGGGCTACGGATGGTTTTGGCGAAACCGTAAACATAGTGAACTTGATATAATCGAAAGAACCATGATAGCTTTTTAAAAGGAGTGGTTTAAGTTCCGCATTTATAATTGCTTTTTGAAGAAAACCGAGTGGTTTTGAAATTGTTCTAACGATTAAGCTTTGGTTTGTTTTATCTTGCATTAATCTTTGTTAAGGAGGTCCGATCATACAAATCCTATCTTTGCAGCAAAAAAAACAAAAATATAACGTACGCTTATACTATCCGCATTTACCACTGGGCCCCGTCTTATACCGTTAGGTTACTTAACTAACGCCAGAGCGGGGGCTGGACTAGCGCGGGTGCAAAACATAAGCAACACCTAGTAGATATCATATATATATATATATATATATATATATATATATGCATTCGTTTCATGCAATAATAGGCATTCTAGATTACAGATGAATATATTGGATATACTAGGAATTTCTCGTTTCGTTTTAGCCTGTAATGAAAGACGGATTCTACAGTCGTGATGAATAGCCAAATACCCCACCCTAGACCCCTACGGGTGCGACAAACTACTAGCCAAATTCCCGAAGTGAAGCAACATCTCTCAATAAAATGAGTAGGCCACTCGGCACTTCAAAGAACCTGGTAGTCTGTGGCCCCCACCTTGGATTTATCCTAGGAGCAAAAACAGTCAAAAGAAATAATGTACAATGGTGGCTACAAGCTCAATCTGGATGTGCCCTGCAAAAATAATATTACATCAATTTTACAAATTATATGAATGAAAGAAAAGAAAACTCTCTTCTCACATCCCCCGGCTATTCATCCACGACGATCCAATAAAATTCATATACACAAACCATCACTGATCACATTACAGATCTGTGCAACCCCCACTAATCGACGTATAGTGATCGGCAGACGTTCAGCACAGATATCAAACACAGATAACAACTGAAACTGTAAACGATACTAAAACTGTGACTTCGAAACACTCCGAAATTGCCCCAACAGAAAGTTAACTGAATATGCAACTTGGGCAAAATCAAACATACTCTGAAACCTTAAATCCAAGTGTACTAGAACACTAAACAAAGAACGAGACCCAACTCAATGTTTTGGCCGACCAGGCCGGTCAAGAAGGTAATGTGGCCGACCAAAGAAAGTTGGATCGCTCTCATTTTTTTGGTGTTCTAACTATAGCAAGAAGAGCACTCTGCAGATGTTTAAAAAAATTTAGAGGCTCTGCAAAATTCGACAGAAACTTGGACCATAGGTTTCGCATTTCGGAGTTGTTTCGGTTTCGCAGTTCTACTTTGTCGTCTAATCTGTAAGTTATGGTTAACCAGGCTCTGATACCACTGTAAGCCGAAGTTGCACATCCCGCGGTTCACGGGGAGGCGGAATTTTCAAAAACGATTAATATTTGACTACGCAACACCGGCTAAACTCCAGAATCTATATGATAACCTTAACTAACAACTAACTTTGGAGGTTCATGTACTATGGTAGAATATTATACCTCCAATATACGGTCCTTCTGGTCTTCTAGAGCTCCTCTCCATGGCTCCTCGGTGATCGGATGACGAAAGCTCCATCGGCCTCCTAGCGTTAAAGATGATCCACCACGAGAGAATGTGCTCCAAGTTCCAACCTCTAAATGAGGTAACTAAGGTAGATGGTTCGCTAATCCAACTAGCCTAAGAGATGTAGAGAGTGCTAATAGATTGTAGGGCATATATCACTAACAAGATGGAAGCAACGAAGCACCCCACATATCTCGGTTGCGAAAGGCAGACGCATTCCTGCCCGGAATGCATCCAAGTACAGGGCGATCTCCTTACCCTGCACTTGGTCCGCCCGTTCGCCTTCTCTAGCTAAATGAAGCGAATAGTTAGAGGGGATATGGAATCAAGCCCAAATCTCGGTAAGCTCGTCCACATCCATCACGACAGAGGGCGCATTGTGAGCGTTCCCGATGCGCACCTTAGAGGCCCTTGTCGTCGCCTGACGGTGAGAGACGTGGGTAGCGTTGACTCTATAGGGCGAGCCCGACACAGATGAAGCAGCAGGAGAACCTTCTCGGCTATCTATAGCCAAAGAGACGGAAGACCCTTTGGACTCGGCTCCAACAACTGGAGACTCATCGTCCGACTCAACCCTAACTATTTCTACAGACTCTTCGGATGAAGGCATCTAACCTGATTCAAAGGAATGGGCTCGTCGAGGAAAAAGCACAGGTAATCCGATTTAAAAGGAAGGAGCGCCGAGCAATCTTTGATAACGAAAGTAAATTATGGTGGAAGTGTTGGCCCCAGGGGGTCCCCTCCTATTTATACACTCTAAAGAAAGTATCCAACGGCCCAGATCGATTCCCGTCAAAAAGAAACATTGCGCCTGCCAGCCGTCAGAGCTCCACGTGGCGATCAACCATTGGGGACGTCCCTTCGGCTGCAGGTGACAGCGATAGCCTGTCTCGTCCGCCAACCCACGTCGGACACGTGGCCTGCAGCCCAACAGACGAACGAGCGAAACGACGCACCCTCTTTAATATGCAATCATTTCACTGATCCGTTGATATTATCGGAGATACACGCAAAGATCCAAGCTCTGGGGGAGGTGCCACGTGGGTTCAAACATCGAAATGATGCAACTGCCCCATGCCACGTCGCCCCGGAAAATCCGCACTAATGATTCTTGGCAACATACTGGGCCGATAAAAACCAAGTAGGCCATGCTCGACCCGACCCATAAATAGGTCGGAACGAGAGTAGGGGCTAATGATGATGCTCATAAGTGGGAATTCCTTAGATCACGACACGTGGCAAATGTCGTGTCACCCGTGACAGCCTACTAGACTCTTGGGAGCTACCGAGGTAAAATCAGTGTGGGCACTCCACTTCTTGCCCACGAGTAATCTGGCAGCCGAACTTTCACCCCTCCTCTTTTCCTCGCCTCCGAGCTATTGCAGAGCTGAGCTTACTCGGCCTCCCGGCTCGTCTTCGAGCCATCCGCCGAGCTAGGCTTCCCAGCTCGTCTCCGAGCCATCCGCCGAGCTAGGCCTCCCTAATTCTCCCGATCAAGCGAGAACGCAGATCCCTAGCGCTTCCGCAACGGCTCAGCGTATCTCACCAAAGCGAGATAACCGCCGTCCCACGTCCCGGTGTCCCACGCTGGCGCATCCCCCCCTTAATGAGCGTATCCCGTCATTAATGGAGGGATCCCATCATTCATGCATACGTAACGTCAGGGGCGTAATTGACGGCGAAGATCTCGCACCTGCTCGCTCCATGCGACCACTATAAAAATCCCTCTCTCAGATGTCTCAGGTAACGCAATTTTGATTCTAATAAGCCACTACTCTGTCGATATTTTTCGGCTCTAACTTGATCGTCGGAGGGTCCTATGGTGGTCACCCACCCAGGGACTTACTTGCAGGTAGTTTGGCTTCCACCTCAAACTCAATCCATCGAGATCCACACGCTCTAGGAGAAACCTTCAACTCAAATCTCAACCGTTCAACAACGCTCGCTACAGATTGACGGAAGACAGCATTTGAAGGAGACCATACCCTCCATCAAGTCGAATAATATTGGCAAACTCTCAAAGTAAAGAAGGGCGATTTGTTCAGCTGTGTTACACTATGCATTGAGCTTCTCTTGACTACATCCCATTTAAAGAAAACACTTAATTTGTTGCCATATGATGTCTCTGTAACTTGATGCAAGCGAGTTCAAACCCTAACCACCGGTTACCGATTTTTCGTGAAGGACTTATGGAGGATCGACCAAAGTCACTTTCTCAACATTACTATTTTTTTATAAGTAGATACAGATGTTATTCTATCCTCTATCCAGGGGCTGTTTGCAAATGCGTATACGGATACAGAAAGTCTTCAAAAATAAAAGCTAATATTCGTTGATAAAAACATGATAGGATACATGCTTAGATCGGAGTATTGATATCCGTTTGAATCCTTAATAAATAATAATCATAAAACTAACAATCTCATTAATCTTTTTACTTATGTGCAGAGCATGCATGAGTTAGATTCCTAGTATTGTTCAACAATTTCATTAATATTAATCTAGGATTATTATGCACCGAAAAGGTCGAGGGCGGTTCCCACTATCAAACAGCTTCTCACTTTAATATACAGAAAGCTATGGGCTAATTACAACATGTTTGTTAATTAATTCTTTTATTATGAGCAATTAGGGGAGAAGGCAAGAGGACAATAATAACTCGATTTTATTAATAATTAAGAGGGGTACAATGCAACACATTGCCCAAGGATCAACTATATATAGGTGCAATCTACAAGGAGTCGCATCCAAAAAATAAATAAAAAAAGTTATACCAGCTGATGAACCGACTAATATACATTAATTTTATAATCCATGCATCTTTTAATCTTACAAATTAAAATCAAAATCATGAGGTAAAAAAAAATTTAGCGAAAAACGAAGAACTCCACCTATCCTTTAGCTAAATTCTAAAACCTCAACATGACCCACTCCCCTCCTCGGCCTCCTCAATCTCAAAAGAAATAGAAGACATAGAATCATCATCGCAACAAAAACAATCACCCCCTAATTTCTCACAATTCTCAATCTCCTTGCCCAAACCAAAGCCAACCAACAAATCAACAAAAGCACCAACAATAAACCCATGGTTCTTCTTCCCATTAACCCTCAAATACAAACTCAAGAGGTCCTCAAAGCACTCCCATTCCTTGATCCCATATGCAACCACCATCTCCTCCATTGATTTCCTAAAATCGCTATAAGGGTCCTCACTCTCCATTGCCAAAACCAAACTTTCTTTAAATGGGGGGCTGAACCCATTTTGATCCTGGGCGACAATTGAGCTTGAATCGCCGCCGGGCTCGAAAAAGAGCCTGTCGTTACACATTAATCCTCGGATAATCGCCTCCGAGTCGTCTTCATTGGAAATAGTTGATGATGAGGTCTCCTCGTAGTGTGAAGAGTTGGTGAAGGATGAATGTGTCGAGTTGAAGTAGATAGAGTTGGTTGTTTTGTAGATGTGGTCGCATCGAAAAGAGCTGGTTTTTGGTTGGGTGTTGCATGAAGGCCATGGCCATGATGATGATGAAGAAGGAGATGGTGAGGATTTTGTTGATGATGATGTTGGTGTTGTTGGGTCTTTGAGTTTTGAGAAGAGGGAGGTGAGGTTTAGTTTTCTTCTTCCCATTTGGGTTGTGCTTGGTTTTTGGTACAGAGAGAGGAGAGGTGGAGGGTTTTAATTGTTTTCGTGAGGCAAATAATGGAGAGGTGGGGGGATTAGGTATTTAGGTTTAGGGTGGCATATATGCGATGGGGTTTTCTTTAAGAACAAGCACAATGGAAAAGTGAAGATTTTTTTTTTTTAAGAGTTTTGTGCAGAACTTATATAGTTAAGACGGTGAAACCATCCATTCTCAGATTTTCAGAGATTGATATATATGATCTATATTGACTGAGACATGTTTTACTTAATTTTATGAATTTACAATTTTTATATACATAGATTTTAGTACAAATTATATGTAGACCTACACTAGTATACACAAGGCTAAAATAATAGATTGTGAGTTGACATTATATATCAATCTAATTTAACTCCTAACAGAATTATATTAACAAGGACAGAAAGGGGAAATCAATTCAGATGAGTGAATAAGTGTAAATTGTTTAATAAATCTCTTGCTCTTGTTTACATGTTAGGAACCAATCAACCACAGAACCTTAAACCATTAGGCATTGGATTAACAATGGGTATATCTAACTTTACCTTTTTCTATATTGCTTCAAATGGTTGATTGTGCACCCAGATTGTGTAAACTCCAATATATTATTATATACCTTTAGTTGGTAAGTGGTTTTTTCATGTACCAAAATTTGAGTTTTTGTACAACCGTGTTTTTGTGACAGCGATTTCAATTACGTTTTTATTATCGAAACGTTACAACGAGATCAGAACTTCAAAATTATGATAATTATCGAAACATTAGAGCGAGATCAGAACTTCAAAATTATGATAATTATCGAAACATTAGAGCGAGATCAGAACTTCAAAATTATGATAAGGATTTCTGGAATTGAAGCTCTAAATTGGGGAGAGAGAAGTTAAACATGAGGAGGGGTTAGGGTCACTCAAGTGGGCATTAAACAACAGGGTTAGAGACTTCAGAGCCTATTCAATACACCTCTTTAAATAGTGTTTGAAAATGGAAAGGAGGTTGATGGAGATGAGTGCTTTAAAATTTGGATTCGGAGTCTTTGCTATTTTTCCTCATAATATTGCAAACTATTAACATCCAGCGGTCCATATTTGGATTAAACAGAAGGTCCATAAATTTTGACTGAGATCCGTGATCAAGATTTAGCAGGACTTCCATGTCCAAATTCATGAACTCTCCCACACTCTCTCTCTCTATATATATATTATTTTGTTACTGTCCTTGTCTACTCAAAGAACATGCAGGATTGAACAAAATTATAATTAAGTTATCCTTAGTTTAATTAGGTTATTGATTCCATTAAGTTTTGTGCTGTCCATTGACCCTTGATCCCAAAAAACTAAAATTAAGGCAACTTTTAGGTTATTGCATCAAAAAGCTTCCCCATAATAATAGTAGTATATTTGATAAATAGTGAGTGTCTAGCGCAAATATTAGGTAGCATGTAATGAATATATTCCCCAAAAGAGAACATATAGAATATAGAAATAGTAAGAACTTTTCATTTTTTTTTTTGCATGAAAAATGGGAATGGTATATTTTGAAGAGGTATAAATTGGTCCTGCGTCAAGATAATTTGTAGGGACAATGAGAAAGATCCAAATTTTGCTTAAGTTAAAGCTCCATATAGTTTTTAATTACTCACTTAAAAGTTTGTGTGTTGAGTGTCTTTTTTTCTTTAGTCATGAGTCAATAAATATTTTATTTTTTTCTCCATACAAAATATCATCACTTATTATTAATACTTTGGAGTTCAGTTGTAAAAATTGAGGAGACGGACGTGCAGTGATGTAGTGTTATTGTAGGCTCCGAACTACAGTGCCCACTGATCATATCCTTTGGTGGGGCTAGAGGCCTAAGCGGAAAATAGCCAGGAGGCCCCATCCAAGGCTGTGAGTGGGCAGTGCAGTTGGGCCCCCGTTTTCTCGTAAACATTTGTATCATATCGGTGCGTAAAACTAATATTAATTTGAGCAAGTTATTAGTTTCATTAAAGTTGCAACTTAAAAAATCATGGATATTTTTCCAGCTACAGTATGCAAAATTTGAAGTTGTGACCGTTGGCATGAAATATGAAATTTCTCATGCATTTATGAGGAAAGCTGAAAACATGAGATCAAATTTATTGCTTCACCTCTTGTACTATTGCTGGTGAGTGCAACTTTTTGTTTTGCGTTTCGGTAATCATAAATACACGTCCTCTTTAGTGAGTAGAGTAAATTTTCCCATATCTATCTTAGATTCTTATGCTTACTTTTAAATTCTAATGAGCCTGAAAAAAATCTGGTGCTTTAAAGATATTAAGTATGTACATATAGACAGAAAAAATACCGTTAAAAAAAAAGAACGTTTCTGATCTATGAAAAGTCATTCAATTCTTCGTTTAATTTCATACCAGGAAAGCATACATTACATAAAGTTTCTGAAGATAACGTGGGTATCAAAATTCCAACCCATGCCAAAATTTTCAGTTAAACTTGTTTTTAATTCTGCTATTTGATTACAAAAACTTAAGTTAGTTGAAACTAAAAGTTTTCAGTTATTTAATCCATTAATTTCTTACAAAAAGAAAGTATGATGTAGAATTGAAAATAAAAATCAACACTTGGCAGGATCTGGTCGGTTATATCATTTTCTTAAAGAAAAAGTTGGGTAGAAAACTATAATTTCAATTTGGGTAATTTACAATAAAATACCCTCAACCATCACCTTAATTCACTAAAATAAAAGCTATTTTATTACACCAAAATACCTTAACCTTTGCTTTTGAGGACATTTGGTGAAAAAACTTCCTTAATCCTTAAAAACCATAATTTAAGTTATTTTACTGTAATAAAAAACTTAAAGTTATTGCAGTAAATTACATAATAGTTGAGGGCGTTTTAGCGTACCCTTTCAACTACTATATATAGTTTGTGTGCTTACATTAATAAGGTGTGCCCCATTTCATGAAATTTCAACTTAATTATTCCATGAAATAATAAATTGAAGTCGGCTGAAATTCATGCATATTAATTAATTTTGCAATGACTTGCGGTGTTGGTCTTTAAAGAGCAGTGAAGATGTAAGGTATGTGTCACATCATCGCTAACTTCTTGCAAGTTTTTTCAATAGGATCACAGAATCATCTACATGAAGTGTGATATTCAAGAAAATTATTTGAGGTCAGAATAGTGTGTGAAAACACAGTGCGGGCTTCGGGAAGTAGTAATGTGTTGAAAAGTACAATCGAAATTTGCTATTTTGATGAATTTTCATTCTTCTTTACTATTATAACTATAACTCGTGAGGACATGACAAAAAGTTTATCATTTTTTCATTTAAAATTCGCAAAAAAAAAAGAAAAATCCATGTGAGGATTTTAGAGTAAGAACATGCCATGTCATTCTTTCTTATGCATGTAATTACTTTTGTATCCTTCAACAATTTTCAATGCAAAATATCCTCTTTTCAGGAAATGAACAAGCTTTGGAAAATGAACAAATTTAATCAAAATGTCTTTGAACTAATTATAATCAAGAAAACATACTAAAATCTTGATACATCATTAATTTTTCCTCATCATACACATGCTTAGCAAGTGCATGTTTCAAGTTATTAATGACTATAGCATTGGATTCTTGTAATCTTGAAGATAGTGTGCGACACTACGCCACATTTTGTGAGTAAATTGATTATTGTACAGTATCTGCTTTATTTGCATTATTTAAATTGTTTTAATACCTGCACAGATATTGTAAAGTGTACCTTGTTGCAAATATAATTGAAATAAGAAAAAAATGCAAGGTTTTGCAAATAGAAAGGTGCATTGATACCTTTCCATTAGAGCTGTCCTGGTTCCGGATCGGTTCTCCTAAAACCGGGAACCGAACCGTTAAGTGAATGGTTCCTCAAATTGAAATCGGAACCTTGGTTTGAACGGTTCCGGTTCCATCATAATTTTTGGATCTATCCGGTCTATGGTTCCGGTTCCGGTTTGAAAAGAACCAGAACCGAACCATTCACTATCGGTTCGGTCCGGTCCCATACGGTTCTGTTCCGGTTTGGATTTATTTACAAATTTAATTAAGGCCGATAAGTTGACTTAATTTTGCAAGAAAGCGAAGAGAGAGAAACCCAGATGAGGAAATTAAAGAGAAGGCTTTCTCTCTTGGAGATGGTGGAAGCAACAAAGAGATTGAATGAAAGCTTGGGTTTTTTCTTCTTCCTTTTTTTTGGGTTTGCTTTTGCGAAATAAAATGTTAGTTGGTTGTAGAGGAGAACAACTAAAGTCTAAAACAAGAAAATTAGGATCGAGTTATTACTTGTTGTTGACGGCAGTGTGGGAATTAGGATTAGGTTTTTTTTACTTGGCTATACAAACAGGCTGTGGTTCGGGTCCGGTCCGGATCGGGTCTAGAAAGTATAGAACCATCTAATAGCTAATGATTACGATTCCGGTTCCGGTTCGGATAAAAATATGGTGGAGCCGGATCCGAACCGTTACTATTCACGGTTATAAAATTAGAATCGGAACTAAGCCGCTGTTCTATGGTCAGGTACTGATTCCGCTTCCCGGTTCTAAGTGACAGCTCTGCTTTCCATATCATAAATTTTGAAAAGATAAGAGGAAAATTCAAATTTGCCACAATTTTTTTCTTGACCATCGAACTTGATATTTAATTCATGCATTCTCCAACAAAAATATTATTTTATATATGTACAGTGTTTTCGTCACCACAAGGAAATGGATGCACTCGTGTTATGGGCTTGTACAGATTTCTCATGCCCGATGGTATGCAGGGGTTTATTGATCGTGCGGATTCTAGTCTTCGACAGCCACGTACAAAATTGTTATTAATTATTTCTTACTGTAAGACGAGTGAATCTCCGATTAACGGATCATGCGGATCATGCGAACTCAATGTGAAATACGTGTTTTGCTTGAAGACAATTTCATGCCTCTTTGAACATATCAGGGGCCATCACACATGGGAAGTGTTTTGAGTATGTCCGGAGTGTTAGATATAGATGCCCTAAAGGTAATTATTAAAATTGTATATGGACCTTTATGGATAGAATATTCTTGCTCGACATGATAGTATGTTGTCTGGTTTGTCTTTATCATTCATGTGTATATATTTACGTATCGCTAATACATGTTGATAAAGCCGAAACGATCTTTGCTTGACTATCAGGATTATAATGCGATCATACTAGTGGGGCCTGAGTAGTCCATAAGTACATCCTTAAATATTTCTAGTCGTGGGAGTATCGAAACTGCGCATCAATAATTTAGAGTAGACAAGTGTATACGTTTCTTGATCACGACCAGGGCGATGGTTGGTCCCACAGCTACAGGTGTTTGACACTGAAGATTGTATATAGGTACTCATTGGAGAATGAGTACACCGAACGGACCCACCGAGAATTCCTACATGGTATTATACCTATTGTCAAATAGCAGTTTTTTGGTGACAATAGTACATTGCAGTTTTTTGACCTGAGATCGCCATAGTGTCTTGTGTGTGTTCCCACTATACTTCGATTACTACCCAACTACGGTTTTAAAGAGCCGTGCATACATGTTTTAGTTGTGTAGAGTCCTGAAACATATGGAGGCAGTTGTTCACGAACTTAAGTTTTGGCGCTTGCGCTGCATTATATGTAAGGCACGTGGCGCCAGATGCCTATGGGCGCTGTCTACGTTCAAAGCACATGGCGCCAAGTGCCTCATGCACCCACAATTGGTCTGGCGCTGCACCACGTGCAAGACACGTGGCGCAAGTGCCAAACCTTTGAAGTGCCTGCTTCAATATAGCTTAAGTTCTGTTTAGGAAATATTTCCCTATTTTTCTTAAACAAAAAGAACTTTCTTGTTAACAAGAGACAATTTTAATATCTTTATAAAATAAGAAAGATATTTACTCTTTTAACAGAGAACCTTTGGATCTATAATCCAACGGTGCTTAAGCATTCAGGCTGATCTTAAGATCAATTAGACAAATCTCAAATGAGAGATTTTCTCTACTTGCCCAACAATCTCTTCCCCTATATAAAGAACCCCTAAATATCAATCTCAACATACACAGATCTCGCATAAACTTGAGAAAAATCTTAAGATCAGGACCAAAAGTCTCGGCATTTTTCCTTCTTCTTCACAAAATCCGAACTAAAGGAGATTAATCTTTATTAAAAGAAGGTTAACCTTCATAAGAACTTAAGTACTTTATCGGATCTTAAGATTCTTAAATAAAAACCCTTCTCGTTGAAAACTTAAGCTTTCACAGTGAGATTTTTGATCTCAAGCTCTAGGGTTTGGAAAGAAACTTAAAAAACCCTTCACCAAAATGATGACAAAAGCATCAGGATCCTAAAGATCATCATACAAAAATTGAAGTCTAAACTTCAAAGGACCCAAAGTTCATACCTTGAATAGAAATAAAATCCAAAATTATAAAGTTTTTGATCTTGAAGGTTTTAATGGCCAAGCAGACCATTAAAAACAGAAACTTAAGCATACAAAAACTTAAGTTTCAAAAGATAGGGATTAATCTCTATAGAAAACCCTAAGTGTTGCGCCCCACATGCCCTGCACGTGGCACCAGCTCCAGAAGGGGATTCACCGCTTGGGCATGCGCCACATGATAGCCACATGATCATGCGCCTATACTCTTTCCATGCGCTACGTGATACACACTTGGGTATGCGTCAATAAAATAGGACCTTTTCCCTCAATGTAATATGAAAGTGAGTTGAACATGTGCCCACATGGTATACGCCAATATTCCTTGCGCCAGACCATGTTATAAAGTTTCGATCTTCAAGGTTTTAATGGCCAAGCAGACCATTAAAAATAGAAGCTTAAGTTTTAAGAAACTTAGGTTTTGAAAGACAGAGATTAATCTCTGTATTAAACCTTAAGTGTTGCGTCCTACGTGCCTTGCACGTGCGCCAGCACCAGAAGGGGATTTACCGCTAGGGCATGTGCTACGTGATAGCCACGTGACCATGTGCTTATTCTCTTTCCATGCGCCATGCAATACACACGTGGGCATACGCCAATGAAATAGGATCTTTTTCCTCCACGTAATATGCACGTGAGTTGAACATGCGCTAGATATGGTGTGCACCCACATGGCATGCGCCAATGTTCATGCGCCAGACCATATTATACAAACCGACCCCTAGCCCCAAATTGGCTGAGTGTCGATCTTAAGGTCAATTCGGTCCATAGGCACATAAGCTCTAAGTTGATTTTAGTCTAAAACAAGACTAACGGTCTTTAGATAAATTCAAGTATCTCCTAAACTGATGGACCTCATCGACATGAGAAATGTTACCTAAATTTCACCTACGTTGGTAAATCATATTACTAATGTGGAGCCAAACACCAAATCTAAATATGTACGGATTTGGAATAATCCACGCCCTACGGGAGACGACATAAATTAGTTTCCGTATACAATTCAAAAGTAACCCAAAATAAACAAACTAAAATACGACACATGAAGGAATAAACCTGATGTGCAAAAAGTTGTTACCTGTCACGCTCCGCTTCCCAGTAGACGGAAACGATGACGTGGCAAGCCCGCGGCATATTTATTCAGAGAAGGTCATTCCCTAAATAAATATACTAAGCGTATTGAAACAGTAATACACAAATGCAAGAATAAATAGAGACTGTAAAATTTTCAAAAAATATCTTTATTTATATTCAACTTGAAATATTTACTGGTACATAAGTTTCAACTGGAAAGTAAAAACAATAAAATAAAATGCCTAAACATGTGGTATATATAAACTGAAAGAAAAAGAAAGTTAAGGTAATCCCATGTTGCTATTTGGTCGTAATCTTTCTCTATAGCCTCCACTTCCTCCGTCTCGACCGTATCTGACGAACATTCCAAGAAAACAAAGATGAGTGGAATGCCTGTCAGCGAACTAGTGCTCGGTAAGTCCCAAAAGTAGAATAAGAGTGAAAAGTGACAAATATATAATAAAAGAAATAATGTAAATGACCAGTAAAAAGTGTGTAGATCTGAATATGGGTATATGTATATATGTATTTATAAGTCTTTATACGGTTATTATGTTAACGTTATGTTCCAAGTGTGAATGTCAACGCAGTCGTAGAAGTATTCACGAGCTCAAGAGTGGAGCTACAGGAGTAAGGAAACACGGGCCCATTTCATGTGTTAGCATCGAGACTCCAAGCTGTGGAGGAGTCGACCCGACTGAGATTCTATCTTTTCTTGACCTAACTAAGTAGTAATTCACGTCCAATCTTCTTTTCTCTTCTTTAAAAATCCATTTTAAAAACGAATATCGGTAAGCGGAGTTAATACCGATATCTATTTGTTAAACCCTAAAAACTCCTCTTTTTCTTATATATTGTTCATCCAAATTTTACACAATAATTGTAATCTTAATTATATATGTTTAGAATAGATTTTAATCTAGAATTCCATGCAAAATAATTTTAACTTAAGTTTTTCATTAAAATACCGTGAACTTTAAATATCACCTCTTTTAGTATCGCTTAAACATACCTTAGGAAAACTTCATGGGATAACGACTTACCCCTCACATACACTCTTGTTCCATAGCATGATTCCTTTATGTGAATTTTGGTTACGAAGAAAATATTACATTAAAATACCACTCACTTTAAAAACGGTTTTCTTTTAAAACAGTATTCTTAATTCCTTTGCGAATATACCTCTACAACCCTCTTTAGGGGACCCGCTATTAGATGGTGCAGATTATCACACATTCATGAGTTAGTAGAGCGAGATGCAGACCTCCTCATAGAGTATTCGGTCTCGAAAGGTTTTAAATACGGTTTTTAAGAAAAACGAATTTTTCTAATTAAATAAAATTTAATTTTTAATAATTATATAAAATTACAAAATCCATATATTTTCAAAATATAATAAATTTATATTTTTTTAAAATGAAAGAATTACAAGTTTCACCAAAATACCATCAAAATACCAACATAAGACAAGTTTTATAATAAAATACCATGAACTTTCCAAACTATGTAATTATCACTAAAATACCTCAAATCCTTAAAAAAAATTCATCTCTATGAAAACCCTAAATAATATAAACAAATACTCAAGGTTTATTTTGAAATTTTATTAAAAATATTTTTCATAAAACCCCTCGAGTTTTATAAAACAACATTTAAGGATTTTAGTAAATATAGGTTTAAGCGGGATCAATTCTCTTGAGCCCCAGGGAGCCGGAGAAAGTGAGTGCTTGCCTACTTAAGGTAGAAAACTTAACAGAGTTAATAATGATAATTGTCTTGGGAAAAAACACAAATCCTGCCATCCATGTGCAACAGTTACCGATGACTCTCGAACCCAATTCAGGATTTAAATCAGTTACAAGTGTCTGACTCAGTATGAGTCTAACTCAAACCTGAATCCAAACTCAATCAGAGTTTAATTAAAACATGAATCAAAAGTTTAACATGGATACTTGCACTTGAACCTGAATACTTGAATTCAAACATCAACATCAAACTTTAATACTTGACTTGACCAAACTATGGTTATAACTTGACATGACTACTTGAATACATGATTACATCCTGAACATGACTACTTGAACAACTTGTATCCATGGTTTCGGTAAGACTTGTAAATATTCTATATAATACATTACGCGGGGATAACGGGATAGATTGGTATGGAACGTATAGCGTGACATGAGACGGTCACTTAAAACACACCTACATGAACTCTCGTGCCGTTATCCCGTGGGTTTTGACGAGGCCTTATACTACATTTTACCATAGTCCACGAGGTAAGATGGACTCCTCTCGTATACACAAATACCTTCTGTATAAAGCTATAAACAACTACGTTAGAATAACAAGCATATATCTGTACAACTTACCAGTTTCATTTAACATTACTTGTTCTATTCCATTCCTTCTTTTGGGACTTACCGAGCGCTAGTTCGCTGACGACATTCTTGTCTTTTCTTTCTTTGAAATATTTGTCAGGAGGACCGGACTCTCAGGAGATCGAGCCTAGTCAGGAGGACATGGAGCAGCTCACCGCTCAGCCGGACTACTATCTCATCTTATACTTATTTCATTTTGTATGCCACTGTTTAGGCACTGCTTATTTCATTGTATCTTTCATTTTCAAAAATAGTTGTATGTAAAGATGAATATAAATAAAGGTTGCTGTTTATTTTATATCACTTGTCATTCTTGTGCATTATATATATATATATATTGCTTAATTACGCTTAACGTATTTATTTCTTAGTAAATACGTTGCGGCCCGCCACATCACCGTTTCCCTACACTGGGAAGCCGGGTGTGACAAGAAGCCCATGATCCCCAAGAAGTCGGTCTTTAAGAGGTTGGCCTTCTCAGCTCCTGCTGTTCCCGAAGCACCGAAGAGTGCTTCACCTCTACAACAGTCTGTCTTCAATAGGCTGGCACCTCAAGCTCCTGCTCCGGTCCATCCGAAAGTGTCAATCTTCTATTGACTGACACCGAATGAAGTCCCCAAGAAACACAAGGGGCATGTAGTAGAAGCTCCCAAAACCGAAGAAGCTCCTATCTCAAGACGTGCCCTACGTCGTTACCGGCACCGACAAAGACATGCTGGGGACAGTTCCCTATCTGGGCTGACTCCACCCGCTCCGATGCTGATGGTCCATGCTACTGTTCCAACCGGGAACAGTTTTGAGCCGCTAAAGAAGGTAAAAGGAAACTCTCCTATCGAGGTACTGAAAAGATCTCCACCTCCCGCAGAGATACCAAATGAGCTAAAGCCGGTATGCTTACCCAAGCGAATTTTCTCGATGATCCATAAAGTCTAGAAAGAAGTTCAGGGTTCTGTCCTCAATGACAGCTACTCCCCTAAGCCGAAGAAGATGAAGAGTAAGACAAACGCTGAAAACTCCCCATCCAATTGCAAGGGGGATTTGATCGCACGCTTTTGGCGTGTCGGATGTTCAAAGTTCTAAAGTATAACCGCGATCAGGACGGTGTCGCTATGCAGCTAGCCGGTTGAGCACGGGTCGATCCACAGGGATATGGTTGTATGTCCGTTCGTGTTTTAGACGAGTAAATAAAGAATTTGTATGTGTTTGTTCAAACTAACCTATGTGTTTTATATGCAAGTATGAAGTTGTTAAGAAAAAGATACGAAATTGTAAGCTAAAGAAATCCGTACTCAAAACCTTTGAGCCGAGTCTTGACCAATTGAAGCTAGAGCAATCGGTAACAACGTGGATTAGGGGATTTAAGCACGGTATTCATGGAATCCGGCTTATTTACCCTTGTCCTTCCGTTCTTGTCTCTTGCTTTCGCCTCCGGCCAAACCGAACGCAACCGGTCGCAGTTAGGAATCACCGTTACCTTGGTAGGATAGGGTGCCTAACGGAGCGCTTGCGTAACGTTTGGGCGGAGTTCAATGGAAAATAACGGGAAAAGGAAATGAGCAAAGAAACATTAACTTACAATACCGTATTTATTCTTAACAACGATAATTACAATCATTCACAAAAAGAACCAAAAAGAGAGAACAAAAAGAACAAAGAAAAGAAAAGATTACAAGTAAGTAAGAGCATGGAATTTAAAGTGCAAGAAAGAAAAGAAAGGTAATAAAAAGCAAGAAAGAAATAAGCAATAAAAAGAACTAGAAACTAGAACTCAAGACAAGCATGGGATCAATAGCCAACCCTTAAACTTGCAAGCTCAATCAAGAGGTTGCAAGATCAAGAGAAGGGTAAATAACTCATGTGAAATGAAGCACTAATTCCATAAGAAGATACAACCCTTGAGATCAATAACAAACCCTTAAACTTTCAAGCTCAATGAAGAGGTTGAAAGATCAAGAGAAAGCAAGAATCTCAAGGGGAAGCTAAACAAACAAGAATGATACAAAAACTCTCATCTTCATTTAACATCCACTCAATGCTCTCACTACATTTTCATGGAGGAAAGATGAAGAAGAAGAAGAAGAAGAAGAAGAAGAAGAAGAACAAAACTACACTAAAAGAGGCTAAAGAAATTCACCCCCTAAAGCTTGGTAAGTTCTGGGGTATTTATAGGAAGGGAACTAGAAACCTAGGGCAAGAATCTGGCTCAATATGAATTCCCCAAACTACTCCTGAAAAACGACACAGAGAGGAGACCATATGGCCGCGGTTCCGCGGCCTAGACCCCCTATTGGCCGCGGAACCGCGGCCGTATAGTGGACTTGGGTCGTAGGGTTTTGTAGTAATCCCTGGTTTGATTTTTTATCGTGTTTGCCAACTTTAAACTGCATAAAATCTTCCAGAATATCCTCAGATTTCTTAGTCCAAGATTGCATTATTTTCTTCACTTTTGACTTCTATCTCCCTCGAGCTCCGCGCACCCATTGATTCTTGTGCAGCCCCCCTCGTGCTCTGTGCTTGTCTGAGACACGAATGACCACTGTCATATGTCTTGTCTCTGGAACTGGTACTCGGTACTGGACGGATATGGATGACCGGAACCCGGCTTTTATCTGCTGTGACAGATGTTCTGTATTTGGTGTAACTGTGGAGATTTTATCTTGATTTGCAATATTTGTACTGGAAACCTGTAATCAGTAAATATGAACAAACACGGATTAAAAGCACCTACCTATAAACACACGAGCATAAGATTGGGCGGTATAAAATGCAATATTCTGTTATGAACAAATACCCCCAAACTTAACTTTTGCTCGTCCCGAGCAAAACCAATTATTCACAAAAATAAAATCCTAACCGCACTTTCGCAGGGAACGCGATTGCACTGAGCGCGTGCAACAAGCCGTTAAACCTCTAGGTGTCCCTAGTAGGAGGAGTGTTGTCTCCTGAGGGTTTTCAGCGGATTACACCCACAAAATCCCGTCAAGCTAGTGTCATAAGTTAACGTTGATTCTACTCTTACAGTTTAGTATTTACGTTAGAAACTCTATCATCCTAAGTTAGAAATATCCAACCCTAATTTTTCACACCTCCTATCTATTTAACCTTGGTTCTCCTGAGTTTTCCTTCTAAAGTGTGGTCTCAAATCAGGGATTTTTATCAACTTTACAGAAAACACAAGTCTTATTCTTTATTTCTATCTTTTATCCAAACATCGATTGTATACCCCTACGTGTGTGTGTATTTGCACCCCTACACTCAAGAATTCAATTCAAGCTATAATACCCTTGCCCTAATACCTAATACTACTTCTTTTCATTAAAGATGGACGGATTTGCTCACACACCTTTTATGCGACTATTAATGCTTCTTGAGGCACTAACGACCGATTACTGAATGTGTGAACTTTAAAGCGTAAATAGCAGTTTTCAGGTCTTGACTTTATTCTATTTTTTTCTTTATCTTTATCTTTATCTTTTTCTTTTTCTTTTTCAAGACCGGATATATTTTTCAATATGCTCTTTTGGTGTTTAACTTTAAATACCGTTTTTTCTTTCATACTAGGCTTTCAGGCAAGAGTATTTCTAGGTATCCTCTACTATCCCACGTTTCAAGGTGCGTGTAAGTGCAGTTTGTAGGGTATATACTTTCTAAATTTGAACTCAAGAAAAGAAACTACTTTTCAGACTTATCCTCCAATAAAGCTTCAATACTTTCCCTTCATCTTGACTTAACTCAAGAACTGAACTCAAAAACTGTAAGGACGTATACTTACCAAAGTTAGACAGAATGAGGGTTATTTTAAGGATTTTCAATTCCTAAGTCTAGAATTTAGTTATTTCTAACATATCAACTAAACTTTCAGAAAAAATCTAAGTTACCCTATTAGCTAACTTGACGACAAAGTTTTTATATTTTTTTGGAAAATTATCAATTTTTGTGGGTTTTTAATTAAGGTATGCAAATGCAAATTATACAAATGAATGCGAAGGAAGAAAGCTTACCGAGCACACCCCCAAACTTAAACTTGACAGTGCCCTCACTGTCAGGCTACACCAAGAGGGTCAAAATTGTCGGCGCTCCCTAGAAACAAATTATATACAAAACAAAAAGGAAAACAAAAAAATATATACAAAAAAGGAGTCCTCCCCAAACTTAAGTAAAACAGTGTTTTCACTGTTAAGCGTTGAAGTTCAGGATTAGGGGGGAAAGAGAATGGTATCAAGCTATACAAGGCCTTACAAAGGCCAAAAGTTAACACCAACCATTCAAAAATTCTATCTCTGTAAGATGCGGGTTGGTGAAAGAAGGTGAAGAGGAAAGAAATGGAGAATACGCGAGACCGTATGGAGATAGAAGCGGGATACGGTCTCGGTATATGAGAAGAAGAATGGCGGAAGGGAGAAGGAAGTGGAATACGAACTTGAAGGTAGAAATGGAGCGAATAAATTAGCACAATTTGTAATGACCGATGTGTGAAAAGCGATTGTGCTAATATATTAACCCGTCGAGAAATGGGGTCAAATCCCTCAAGATTCATGAGAATCCATGGGTACGCCGAACTCGGTAAACCAGACATATGAAATGAAAGTGATACGGTTTCTTGCAATGTCGGAACGATAGAAAGGATGGAGGGAAGTGATCGAGGAGGGGTATCGGTTAATGGTTCAGAAGGGTGTACATAGTCAATGACAGGGACATGATGAATTGGAAAATCCGACTCATCAATTAAAACTGGTTCATCCTCAAAACTATCCTCAATATTCTCCTCAAAATTTATCTTATCCATGCAAATTTCCTCAAAATCTAGACGCATCAGGGGTTCGGGAAAAACAGTTAATGACTCGGGATGATGAATTGGAGAGAAAAACTCTGCCAAATCTACAGGTTCATCATCCAAAATATTCCCAGCGTCGATATCCTCAATCAAGTGAAAATCAATATTCTCAGACACCTCAACAAAAGCATGGATATTAATCAATTCAGGTTCTAGAGTGGAGGTGTAGAGGTCAAAAGAATTGGGTATGGTTTCACTCGAAAGGGACCCTTCACAATCGGGCAAATCAAACACTACAAAGTCACACAACTCATTATCTGTTCTATCTTTAATCAATGAATCGTTTGGAACACTAGATAGACATTCAAAACCGGAGTTGTGGGATGCAAATTGAAATGGGTAGGCTTGATTCGGAAGGGGGTACATCTCACTCTCTCCACTCAAATTCTCAGCCTGTCCTACCGCCTCTTCATACATTGAAAAATTTGGAGCTAGTTGAAAACTAGCTACCGGGTCGCTAGGTTGTATGAGAGCGGCCATGGACGCATTCAAATCCATCATCTGTTGGCTTGACGCTTCCCTAAAGTCTTCCAATGACTGTTTCAGACTAGACATGGGTTGTGAAGGGGTTTCAGTAAAAGATTCAAAGTTGTTTGGATACTGAAAACTCCCAAAAGGCTGTGGAGAAGCAATGTCTAGGGAAGTTGCAAAAGTTGGGTAGGACTGGTAGGAATTGAATGGCTGGACAGGAGCAGGATCAACATTTGGATAAGAAGGTGAATGGAATTGTTGATCCCAAGAATTTGAAGTGGTGAAAGGAGTGAAAGATCGGCTACGGGATTGTTCAATACGTTCAGCGATGGACAAAGGACGACTTGCAAAAAGGGTATCAACATAAGTGGGTGGGGGAGGTTGAAAAGGTTGATACAAAGTGGAATGAGGAGTGCAAGTGTTTGTCCTAGACGCTGCTATGCGATCTTTCAGTGAAACTTTGGGCATGGAGGGGTCGTTCGATGTTTTGGCCAAAGCAAGAACCGTAAGAAGTAATGTCTGGTTGTGGGTACCAAAATTCGGCAAGAGTTTTGCGAGGTGGGGTACCCATGATATGAAGAGAGAAGGAAAGAAAGGAAGAGAAAAGGAGGGGAAAAAGAATGTGATTTTTTTTTAATTAGTTTTTTTTTTAGTTAGTTATGAACAAAAGAATGAAATATACAAAAAACAATCTGGACAAAATAATCACGACACAAAAATACCACACACCTAATCGTTCTAGGGTTCACCTAGGTCAACTAGACCTGCTCCAGAACTTGATTGTCGAAGTAAAACTGTGTCGAGAAACGGGCTCAAGATACACTGATCACGAGGCCAGGTAAGTGCAGAGATAAGGGGAGGTTTTCCAACGCTTTCGCGAAGTTCATTAATTAAATAACCCTTTCTCTTTTGGCGGTTTCGCCGTTAATACTTTCCTAGACACCCCGTAAACAATGTACCATTAAGCGAGGTTCTAAACGCAGTTAACTTCTCTTAGTGAGCGCGAAGTCCTTAAGGCTTAAAGTCTAGTTTCTTTTAAATTTTGTGCGGGTAAACGTTATGCTCAAGTTCGTGATTTGTGGGCCACGGAAAAGGTGATGAAATCCTTTACCGTATGTTGTGGGGTTCGCTTGCCCTTAAGTCCGTATTAATGTATGCAATGCGCAATTCAATAAAAATTCTATAAAGAATCAAACAATCGTTTTTTAGTTTAAGCACGGCACTGCAACAAATACGGGTTAGTCAATTTTTAGCGTTTGCTAGCGAACTTGCAAAGAATCCTGCAAAGAATAGTATATTGGATGCGTCGGATTTGAGAAGAAGGTGTTAGTAAAGTAAGTATCGTTAAGTTTTTGGGTTAGGAAACCCCCGTTGAATCAAATCCGGTAAGCTTGAAAAGTTCGCTTGCGCGGGTCAAACTACCCGGATCTTTGGCACTGTACTTTGCAATCACCTTAGCCTTGAACGTACACTTTGCTCCCCACAATCGCCGTTTGCAAATCCGGAAAAATCTGCAAACTTGCTCACAAAAATTATCCAAAAAAAAAAAAAAAAGATTTTTTTTTATAAATATATACAAAAAGAATATTAACCCGAATAACAAGAAAGAAAATACGCTACCGTCTCCCCGGCAACGGCGCCATTTGATCGCACGCTTTTGGCGTGTCGGATGTTCAAAGTTCTAAAGTATAACCGCGATCAGGACGGTGTCGCTATGCAGCTAGCCGGTTGAGCACGGGTCGATCCACAGAAAGATGGTTGTATATCCGTTCGAGTTTTAGACGAGTCAATAAAGAATTTGTATGTGTTTGTTCAAACTAACCTATGTGTTTTATATGCAAGTATGAAGTTGTTAAGAAAAAGATACGAAATTGTAAGCTAAAGAAATCCGTACTCAAAACCTTTGAGCCGAGTCTTGACCAATTGAAGCTAGAGCAATCGGCAACAACGTGAATTAGGGGATTTAAGCACGGTATTCGTGGAATCCGGCTTATTTACCCTTGTCCTTCCATTCTTGTCTCTTGCTTTCGCCTCCGGCCAAACCGAACGCAACCGGTCGCGGTTAGAAATCACCGTTACCTTGGTAGGGTAGGGTGCCTAACGGAGCGCTTGCGTAACGTTTGGGCGGAGTTCAATGGAAAATAACGGGAAAAGGAAATGAGCAAAGAAACATTAACTTACAATACCGTATTTATTCTTAACAACGATAATTACAATCATTCACAAAAAGAACCAAAAAGAGAGAACAAAAAGAACAAAGAAAAGAAAAGATTACAAGTAAGTAAGGGCATGGAATTTAAAGTGCAAGAAAGAAAAGAAAGGTAATAAAAAGCAAGAAAGAAATAAGCAATAAAAAGAACTAGAAACTAGAACTCAAGACAAGCATGGGATCAATAGCCAACCCTTAAACTTACAAGCTCAATCAAGAGGTTGCAAGATCAAAAGAAGGGTAAAGAACTCATGTGAAATGAAGCACTAATTCCATAAGAAGATACAACCCTTGAGATCAATAACAAACCCTTAAACTTTCAAGCTCAATGAAGAGGTTGAAAGATCAAGAGAAAGCAAGAATCTCAAGGGGAAGCTAAACAAACAAGAATGATACAAAAACTCTCATCTTCATTTAACATCCACTCAATGCTCTCACTACATTTTCATGGAGGAAAGATGAAGAAGAAGAAGAAGAAGAAGAACAAAACTACACTAAAAGAGGCTAAAGAAATTCACTCCCTAAAGCTTGGTAAGTTCTGGGGTATTTATAGGAAGGGAACTGGAAACCTAGGGCAAGAATCTGGCTCAATATGAATTCCCCAAACTATTCCTGAAAAACGACACAGAGAGGAGACCATATGGCCGCGGTTCCGCGGCCTAGACCCCCTATTGGCCGCGGAACCGCGGCCGTATAGTGGACTTGGGTCGTAGGGTTTTGTAGTAATCCCTGGTTTGATTTTTCCTCGTGTTTGCCAACTTTAAACTGCACAAAATCTTCCAGAATATCCTCAGATTTCTTAGTCCAAGATTGCATTATTTTCTTCACTTTTGACTTCTATCTCCCTCGAGCTCCGCACACCCATTGATTCTTGTGCAGCTCCCCTCGTGCTCTATGCTTGTCCGAGACACGAATGACCACTGTCATATGTTTTGTCTCTGGAACTGGTACTCGACACTGGACGGATATGGATGACCGGAACCCGGCTTTTATCTGCTGTGATAGATGTTCTGTATTTGGTGTAACTGTGGAGATTTTATCTTGATTTGCAATATTTGTACTGGAAACTTGTAATCTGTAAATATGAACAAACACGGATTAAAAGCACCTACCTATAAACACACGAGCATAAGATTGGGCGGTATAAAATGCAATATTCTGTTATGAACAGGGTTCTCCCAAGGTGGTTCCTGCTATGATAGTTCCGCCTAAAGTGACTTTTTATAAAAGATAGAAGCCAGAAAAGTCTCAAGCGCCGAAGGAAAACCTCAAGCGCTGAGATTCCAAGCACTCTAAGCATGGGGTATGATAGTCCATACCATGTACATGACAAATTCAACAGCTGACAGCAATGCTCCCTCTGGTCATAGGCCCCCATACTTGGTCTTTGACGAAAGCACAACAGTAACGGCAGAAGCTGCAAGAAATACTTACTCAAGCAGTGATGCTCACGAGTCCTACGCCCAAAGCAAGCTTGGAGGATGAACCCGAAGAACGCATGGGACAGGAGTCTGATGCTGACTTCTTGAAGCGCGGCCTTGAAAAGAAGGACAAAGAAGCGGCATGGATGGCCGAAAATATGAACAAGATGGCTCTCCTGATCCCGAACATGGCTGGGATGATGATTTAATCAGAACCACCGACAGATAAGCCGTCAGTGGTCATTATTGATGACAAAGGAGACACTTCAAGTCCTCTGCAAGCCCCTTTAGCGGCAAAAGAAGAAATGTTCTCGAAGACGAAACTGGATGAATATATTGCTCATCAGATTAAAGCCCGTGCAGCTAGCGAAACAGAAAACAAACCATATCCATCTTGGTACGACCAAATACAATACCCATCGGGATATATAATCCCGAAGTTCAACATTTACAAAGCGACCGGCAACCTTCATCAGCATGTCACGCAGTTTAAAGCTATGTGCAGCAACACATGAGGTGATGATAATCTACTCTTTCGTCAATTTGTCGGTAGTCTTGCAGACACTGCTTTTGAGTGGTATTCGGAACTCTCCAATGACTCCATGCAGACCTTCGAAGACATGGAAATACTCTTTACGTAGAGGTTCGCTAATGCAACTAAACGCATTACGATTACTGCATTGATAAATAAAAGAGTAAGATCAAGCGAGATGTTGGTCCAATATGCTATTCAGTGGCGAAATCTCTGCCCAAGTATGAGCAATGCATTGCTGAAGCTCCGGCCGTAGCAATGAAGCTCCGGCCGTAGCGATGTTCATTGGTTCCTTTGATTCCCGAATGAAAGTGTACCCATACCCGGCTTTTGCCAAATCGACCACCTTTCAAGATCTCATCAATAAGCTATCTCAGTCGGATCATATGAGTCAAAACTCATCCCCTTCGGGTGGAGATTCCCGAAATAACAAAGTCAATGGTAAGGCGGCATTTGTCGCCAATACCCAGCAACAACAAATCCGCCCTAAAGCGTCCGGCCGTCAAAATAACAATTGCTCGGGTCCTACCCTTGAAGAAAGGCTAGGACGTGGATACTTCTTCCTTCGTGACAAGACGAAGAAGTGGTTCGAGCTTACCATGAAGAACCGTATGCTGATTTTGCTTGAGCCTCGGCGACCAGCTCAAGCTGGTGCAGTCAACGATGCAAATTACTGTCCCTACCATCAAGTGATAAGCCACCCGATCGAGGATTGCTATGTGTTTAAGAATTGGGTAGAAGACCAATATAAACAGGGTAAGTTTATGCTGTCAGTGAACTGGAAGGTGAACCCGCCACAAAGACACCCCCCAAGAGGACTAATGCGCAGGGGGCATCTTGCTCGCTGGTAGCCGAAGCTTTATGAGAGATGGTTCTTTCTCCAAAAACTAAGAGGATGTTGAAAGGCCTACAAGCGTGCCTTGCGATCAAATGGAAAAGCCTCCTTGAACCGGAAATTATCGAAGGGATGTTTAAGCCACGTCTTGCTCCAAAGACAGATGATAAGGGGAAAAGCCCAAATATCAAGTCTTCTAAGAAAAGAAGAAGAAGACGAAGAAGCTCGTGCAGCCTGCCGAATATGTAGACAGCCTTACGGATTTACAGAAGTACATCGATGCGTTAGGGGAATATAACTAGAATGCACGCTCACCAATCACTCTCGAAGAATTTCTTCAGCATCTCTTCGAAAATAAAGATGCCGAGGAAGAAGAAGACTCAGTGGAAGAAGTGGAAGAGCATATGGAAAGCTGTCACATGATCTCATATTCCTTCGTATATGATGAAGATGCTCCATCAGCTTCAGAAAGAGACACCGATGAGCTGGGGCAGAACCAGCACCAAATGCTCTAAGTCCCTTACAAGAAGATCTGATTGATAGGTTACTGAAGGAAGCCTTTCAAGCAAGAAAGGATAACCGCAGGTGTGAGATGACCCTATATGAAAAGGACAAGCAACAACGTTTGAGAAAGAAAGTTGTGGATATGGCGAGTTATATAACTCCCCGACCAAAGCAAATCCCACCTGCAAAAAGTAAAATCAAGGTAAAAGACGAGAAGTGGTGCACTAAAGCCCTTTCAATGGGCATGAAGCTACCACTCCTTATGATGTGCACACCAGGAGTACCGTATTTTGACGGTGGAAAAGAACACCCAAAATACTGTGTATATCACTAGAGGATCTCTCATCCCATTGACGAATGTAACACGTTCAAGAAGAAGTGTCTAGGATATGTCTCCCACAAGAGATATATGAAGAAACAGAAATGAAGAGCCAAGGCTGATCTGCTCAAAGATGATGATTTCAGAGCAGACAACCAGAAAGGTTCAGTAGTAGAACACTGTCATATGACCAACGGCCAGTCTTCAGAAGAAGGGAGTTCTAAAGTTCCCACCTTTAGAAGCGATTCTAAAAAAGAAGTCGTCCTCAATCCTCTTTTCACAAATGTCGACTCAACAGAAGGAGCAACCAAAACATGTGGTAATATTTAGCTGTGAAATCGCATACTACCCGAGAAAAACCTTGGACCTGCGAACAAAAATTCGAAGAAGCAAGATAAAAGGAAAGAAAGGGTACCCGTATGTTAGTTATATGTATGCCCTAGAGGCCATTACTGTACATAGGATGTATATTATAGTGGATGCTTGGACATATATAGGGAGGACTTTCTTGCTCGACATGATAGTATGCTATCTGGTTACTCTTTACCTTAACGTGTACACTGATTGTCTCTCTGTTACATGTTGGTAAAGCCCTTAGGATGTGTACTTGACTACCTGGACTATGATGCGGATCATACTAGTGGGGACATGGTAGTCCACAAGTACATCCTTCAAGGTCCCTAGTCGTGGGTGTATTGAGACGGGGCATCGGTATACCAGAGTAGACTAGCGTATACCTTCTCGACCCATACAGATGGGCGATGGATGATCCCATATCCATTGGTGTTTGACATCAGAGATGATATATGGGTGCTCAGTGGAGACTGGGTACACTGGACGGAATCGCTGAGAACTCCCAGATGGTATTATACCTTACGTCAGATGGCAGTTCTCTGGTGACACTGGTACAGGTTAGTCTGTAGACCCGAGATCGTCATAGAGTCTTGTGTGATTCCCACTGTGCTTTGATTTCCACCTTACCACGTCCAAGAGGGCGTGCAAAACGGTGGTTTTTGGGTACAGTCCCGAATCACATGGAGGCAATGAGCGATAGGAGGGGATTCGTCTCTCTCGGTATAGGGAGTTGATGTTGCACTATGTTCGATTGGCTATAACCGGAAATCCCTGGCCAGGGTTGCTGAGATTTACTGGTAAGTGTTACCAGTAGTTTCTTGAACTGTTATAGACCTCATATCGACATGACTTATCGAGCTACTGGGGTCTGACGTTTACCACCCCTAGGCGAGATATGCGACATATCAGACGATCAGACCGGACTGTGCGGTAAGTGTTACTGGTTGGATTCACAGGAGTGTGAGCGGGCTTGCTCGTCGATCTTCTGATCGCTCAATACCCGGGTGGCCGTTACGTTTAGCAGAACGCTTGCGGCTTGTGAGTGTTTGATATGATCATCACCTGCTGCCGGCGTATTGACGAGTCGTTAGAGTCCTACACAGAGGTTTCCTTGCTCAAGCGAAACGAAATAGGAGCGCATATGAGATATGTGCGGGACCGAGAATAATACCAGTATGTGATACTGTATTCGATTCTCGCGATTTGGGACATTGATCGGTTATATGCGATATAGCCGGGTTATCGGATCAAGTGTTGATTCGATAAGTTGTTACTATTGATATTAGTCGGTTATATGTGATATGACCGGATCATTAAGTCAAGTGTTGATTTAATGATTTAATGTATAATTATATATTTGATATATCACTTTACATTAACTAATATTGGTTCACTTAAGATGTTTTTCTCACTTGTTTGTGCACATTGTATATGTGATATATTTTTGTGCACAAGTTTGTATCATGTTTGATGATACATACAAACTTGGGTGTATATTTGAATTAAACCATGGTTAGTTAATGGTTAGGGTTTCATTTGCTTTATTTGATTATTCATTCATTTATTTATTTAACCATTTTAGAAAGAAATAAAATGGTGGCTAACTTTGGATTTTCTTTGAAGCTTCATGAAGCTTTGAAATGGTTGACCATTTTGTTTCTTTCCTTAACCCTAACCATTCACTTAAACCTTGGTTTATTCTCTACACTTAACCATGGTTGATAAAATGATAAGAATGACTTTATTTCCATTTTATTCATTATTCTTATCATATTATCTTCTTCTTCTTCTTCTTCTTCTTCAAGAAGAAAGAAGCTTGCTAGCTTCAATGGTGATTTGAGAAAAAGAGTGAGAAATCCAATTCTAAAGTGAACCCACTTCCTATTTCTTCATCCTCTACCACTTGCCATGTAGTATAGGGTGTTTTCTTCACAAGTTTCATGACTTGGTGAAGTTGGAGCTTGATCTTGAGTTGCCTCGACGTAGATCATCTTCGGCATCGAAGTCGATGATCTAGCCCGCCCATTTCTCCGATGAAGCCGACGATAGAGCCCGGGATCCGATGATCGCAGCGAGGGGACATCATCACGGAGCTATGGAGGTGGAGGACCGGATCTACAAAGGTTGTATTTTCCGTTCACTCTTAGTTAAGTTGTTAACTAATTGCATGTTTCGCCTAATCTCTAGTCAACGATCACATTAGGGTTTCTCGGCACCAGAAATTTTTGAATTTGGCATGGTTGATGCCTTGTGAGACCTCATTAGTGTGTCTAGGAACCCTACAGCGGTATCAGAGCCTAGCTAGAGCCTTAGGCGATGCGTAGACGGAGTTAGAAACCCGATCGAACCCGAAACCCTAATCCATGACCCCTCTCTGTACATTTTTGAAAATTGTGGATTTTTCTGAATTAAAAATACCTGAAAAATTCAGCAGGAAAATATAAGAATTGTGGTGAAAAACGAACCCCTAATTCGTACATTCCACCGTGGAACCGCGGCAATAGCCTGCTTGGGCCGCGGTTCCGCGGCCGTATAGAGGAGTTAGGCAATATTTTTTGCACCATAATTCCTATTTCTGTGATTTATATTTTATGGGTATTTTTTTATGACTCAAGAGTTGAGTGTTCTGGGGTTGTATTGGGGACTCGGTGATTCGATCGGATTATTTAACTTTGTTTACTGTGTTTTTCCGGGTATCTAAAGAACATGTTAAAAAGTTCGACCGGATATAAATACCCACTTTTTTCCCTGCCGGGAAATTTCCAAGTGTTGGATTTTTCCGTAGTTTAAGAATGTTCTAAGTAGTGCAAGTAACGCGATAGACCCTCTAGAAGACAACAAATCTTAACTCGATTATGTGACCGTCTTGAACTGCCCTTTGAACCTTAGGGTTTGGGGCAGTACGGCGTGCCACATGTGAGGCGTTGGCTTGACCCTTCTACGGCTGGACCGTTGGTACTGAGGCATGAAGTGAATGTTTTTAAACTTATTTCATGTGTTGAGCTGTTTCGGGAAAACTTAGGTGTTTGATTGTTCGATCGGAAAGTTTAATATTTTCTATTTATCTGGAATGTGATACAATATTTGGAATTCATAAGTAGTTATGAGATAACTAATATGAATGTTATAAACATAGCACTTTAGTCTCACTTGATCGGTTGCCACGGAATTTTGATGCGATCAAAAGTCCGTCGCAATCACGTAGCGTACGCGGATACTCGCCGGATAAACTTAATAGACAGCTACACCCCATAGCCCCGACCAAGTGACTGTAGGAGAACCCCGTCGCCGAAAGCATCCATTCGGGTGCTCGCGGTAGTGGTGTTCCGCCTTAGTGCACTTCGTCGACGGCATCGGGGGTGCGGCCGTCTACTGAAGTTTGCGACGAGCATTCGATCAGGATGTCGGGAATCCTGTTGAATTGCCCGACTTGATATTGAAAAGTGTTTTCGATAATGGGACTAAAATGCGGGGTTTATAATTGTTAGACATGCGATGTCTAAGGAATTCATTTGATTAGGCATGCGATGTCTATGCAGGTTGCGGATTCCAACTGTTGTAGTTTTACACTTTCTTTTCTGTGACCGTAAGTGTAATATGCGATATCGCCGGTTTCATTGCTATATGTCAACGACAATTGGGATGGACATATTTACTTACGTTGATGACATGTGATGTTATGTGTTGCTGGATATGTTATATTGGATCGTCGTGTTTGAATAGCCGGGGTTTTTTTTTATGTGAGATGAGTGTTTTTCATTTTCATTCATGTAAAAACTTGTATGTAATATTCTTTTATTGGGGCACTTCCAGGTTGCGGAAGATGTCACCTTTTGTATATTATTTAATTTTCCGCACTAGGATAGACCCAAGGAGGGGAGCACAAGTGACCGGGTTCTAGGTTCCAGTGGGAGACCAACTCGAGAAGTCGAGTCCGGGTCTCCTAACTTTAGAATTGGTAGGGTTGCTTGCCGCTCTCGTAGGGGTCTAGGGGTATGGGTTTGGCTATTCATCGCGACCGTGGAATCCATGTTTTATACTGGCTCGTATTGAAAACACGGACGTCCTAGTATATCCAATATTTCATATGTTTCTTCTGCTGCGATATCTGTGATGTGATCATTTGATATGCTGTGATGGATACTGTATATAGTATATATGATATATTATATAGACGTTACTTATGTTTTACACCCGTGCTAGCCCTGCCCTGCTCTGCCGTTAGTTACCTAACCTAACGGTGCATGAGGGGACATCGAGGCGAATGCGGATGGCATAAGTGTACGTCGTATTTCTCTGTGATGTTTAGGTACTTAAATGATGGGACTTCATTAATGAGATTAATGAAATAAAAGAAACCTAATAATGTTGTGGAATCGAATTTTCAAAAATAAAACAGGTAGCTACAGTTCTTGCTTTGCATCGCGGTGTTCCTTGTAGAACATCCTGCACCTTATTCGATAAGGAAAGGACCGAGATCCCTTCACCGGGAGTGACTCCTTTAGCAATAACTGGCAGATGTTACAACCCTCGGTTTGTCTTTTGATTGCTTCTATAGTTTCTGTTTTGCACAGCGATATAAATGATATATCCCGCACCTCATTCGACGAGGAAAGGGCCGACGATCCCTTCACCGGGAGTGACCCCTTTAGCAAAACTAGAAAAGCCTAAAAAACACTCCATTTCAAAATCATTTGATTCTACAACGATATCAAGTTCATTACGCAATAGGTTTTCAGAAAAACCTGTCGTAGCCCTCCGTCATTTCAGATAAGTACTAGTTAGTATTCGTGTTGCGGTTGTTTGGCATGCGTCAAGGCGTAGTGTACGGCAGCTAACTAGTGCTTATCTGCTAGCATACGATGCGATTGGATTAGGGTATTCGTACGGCGTTGTTTGGCATGCGTCAAGGGTCGTGCGGGTGGGTTTAATTCAATCAAGAAATATACGGGTTGAACTTGACTAGCGGACTATGGGTTGTTTGGCATGCGTCAAGGTCATAGCACGCTAGGGGCAAAATATTATCGGGAATTTCAAGTGTTGAAATTTGCAATGAGATTGCATACCTTCTATGAGATAGTTGGATCCCGATACCCACTGCGAGTAATTGTTGCTCCTGGGAGAGTTTTACACACTACAATTAGCCGATCAAGTAGGTGTCTAGAAAGGTGTTAACGAGGTTACGCCTCTGGGAAAACGAGGTTTACATTAATTAGGTTCGTGCGAAAGCACGGGGGACCTCCCTCAAAGTACCGACACTGGCCTGGCTGAAAGATTGGCGAACTTGTAGTGTGTAATTAATCCCGGCTAGTCTTTCCTTTTAGGGTTTGAAGAAAGATTTGATAAAAAACAGTAGGAACCATCCTGATTAGATAAAATATATAACCAATCTAATCTTGCAAAAGCATACGCTGAGTGTTTTCTTCTCTCTCTCTCTCCAGGTAGCGACCATATCACGCCTTAATCAAGATAATAATATGGATATTTGACCGAACCCGCTTGTTATACTGAGCTGGGTAACGTTGGTCCCGCTCCAACTTATAATTGTTATAAGACAGGGCAGGAAATAGGGGAATACCAGAATTCCTATGCCGCCCAAACGAAAAAAGTGCATATGATGCATCTCCTTCGGGTGTGTTCATTACACAGAACTGTTTCTCAGTATCCTCTGCGTCCTGGGTATCTGATACCGGAACAGGATCCCAGATATGTAATCAGTTACATGGGCTACAGAAAGGTAGAGAACTGAGAACGGGTGGTAAGTTTCATGATGCAGAAAACGGGGCAAGTGTTGCAGCCAAGTCTGTTGGTCACTGTCACCCTGTATTACCAATACATTGATTCTGAACGAATGTTATTAGATACCGAACCTGATATACAAAATCATATCAGTCTCTTTATCAGAAAAGAAATGATAAAATTTTGTATTGTTGGATAATGTTTTGAACATTTCCTATATCAAAAGTTGATCGGATCAGGCACGTTATCTAAAAGCATTAATGTTCTAAATCAAACTACAGTTCCTAGTATACAGAACACACACAAGAGGAAGAGTTCAGAAATGAACGAATCCTTCTTGAGGCATTGTAGACTAGGTCATATCAATGCGACCCGACTGGCTGAAGTTACATTTTAGATGCATATTTAAATCAGTTTGAATTTACATCTTGTGAAAACTTGCCGGTCATGTCACAAAGATAAGATGACCATAGCTCTGTTTACTGGAAACAGAGAAAGAGTTAGTGAACTCTTGGGATGATACATGTTGATGTATGTAGGTCCCCTGTCTACACATGCCAAGACCGGTTCTTTGTACTTCATTACATTCTCTGATGATCTCTCAAGATTCAGACATATGTTCCTGTTGAAACACAAGTCCGAACCTTTTAAGATATTCACAGAATATAAGTTAGAAGTAGAGAACCAAAACGGGTATAAGTATTATATCTTATGATGAGATTTGGGGTTATCCGGACTATGTCTAAAAGCAAAATCCGGACAAGCTCGAGGCAAGGTCTGTTATGTAGAACTGGAAAGGTTCGAGCTATACAAACTACAGCAGATGATTTGGTAGGACCGAAGAATTCAATAGTAACTAACGAACCTCAGCCTCTCCGCCGATCTAGTAGGGTTCCTTACCCACCTGAGAGATACTTCGGTTTCTCGATGATAGTGGGAGCGAGGATTGCATCATGAGATGATGACCTAACTAGTTTCGAGCAGGCCATCGAGAGTGGGGACTCTGTAAGAATGGCTGGATGTTTATCGATCTGAGATGGAATCCTTATACACCAACAAAGTATGGACTTTGGTTGCTATATATGAAGGGTTAAATCCCCATCAGGAGCAAGTATATCTTGAGAAGATTACTTGGTGTAGATGGAAAAGTTGAGACTTTCAAAACTAGACTTGTTAAAGGTTTTCGTCATCGACCAGGCGTGGATAATGATGAAACCTTTTTCCAGTGGCTATGCTTAAATCCATCCAGATCCTACTTGCCACGGCCACATACCATGACTATGATATCTGACGGTTGGGTGCCATGACTGCTTTTCTAAATGATGTTTTAGAAGAGTGCGTCTATAAGTACACAGCCAGTGGGCTTCGTAGACAGTGGGAGCAGCGGAAACGTGTGCAAGATGTTTTATGTGATGAAGCAGGCATCGCGGAGTTGGAACATCTGTTTTGATGAGTTAGTCAAACAGTTTGACATCATCAAAATGGTAGATGAGCCTTGTAAATACAAAAAGGTAGTAGGGAGTATGGTGGTGATCCTCGTAGAGAACATGGATGACATACTCTTGATGGGGAAGGAGTTTCCTATGCTACGCTCGGTCAATCTTCGCTTATCACAAGGATTCTCCATATAGGATCAAAGTGATACCTCCTAAATCTTGAGTTTTGATCTATGAGATAGAAGTAATTGGATGTTAGGATTCTCACTAGTTGTAGTGAGATGGTATCAATCGATCCTGGGGAGAATCACTGGAAGGGTTCCAGGGTGATAAGGATGACTGAAAGTCAGTCACAGGCATTGTCTTTACCCTCAGAAAAAGGGACGGTATGTTGGAAGAGTTCCAAGCTAGATACCGTGGCATACTAGATGATAAAGGCTGGATACATCGCTACTTAAGATGCTACCAAAGAGGCAGTCTGGATGTAAATTTGTTCATGATATGAACTTAGTTCCTTCCATTGTGTGACAATGGAGTTGTGGCTTATTCCAAGGAACGTCCGTCCCATCAGTGATCCAGACATATTCTAAGGCAGTGTCACCTGATCGAGGAGATGGTTGATCTCCAGGGGATCGAGGTTAGGAGAACAGACTCAGAGGAAAACACGGCGGATCCACTCACAAAGGCCTTTTCCCAGAGAGAAACTATTATGGGATGGATGAGTATGAGATACTACAACCACTGCTACAGATGGCCCTAGTACAAGTGGGAGATTGTTAGTTATATGTATGCCCTAGAGGCCATTACTGTACATAGAATGTATATTGCAGTGGATGCTTGGACATATATAGGGAGGACTTTCTTGCTCGACATGATAGTATGCTATCTGGTTACTCTTTACCTTAACGTGTACACTGATTGTCTCTCTGTTACATGTTGGTAAAGCCCTTAGGATGTGTACTTGACTACCTGGACTATGATGCGGATCATACTAGTGGGGACATGGTAGTCCACAAGTACATCCTTCAAGGTCCCTAGTCGTAGGTGTATCGAGACGGGGCATCGGTATACCAGAGTAGACTAGCGTATACCTTCTCGACCCATACAGATGGGCGATGGATGATCCCATATCCATTGGTGTTTGACATCAGAGATGATATACGGGTGCTCAGTGGAGACTGGGTACATTGGACGGACTCGCCGAGAACTCCCAGATGGTATTATACCTTACGTCAGATGGCAGTTCTCTGGTGACACTGGTACAGGTTAGTCTGTAGATCCGAGATCGTCATAGAGTCTTGTGTGATTCCCACTGTGCTTTGATTTCTACCTTACCACGTCCAAGAGGGCGTGCAAAACGGTGGTTTTTGGGTACAGTCCCGAATCACATGGAGGCAATGAGCGATAGGAGGGGATTGGTCTTTCCCGGTATAGGGAGTTGATGTTGCGCTGTGTTCGATTGGCTATAACCGGAAATCCCTGGCCAGGGTTGCTGAGATTAACTGGTAAGTGTTACCAGTAGTTTCTCGAACTGTTATAGACCTCATATCGACACGACTTATCGAGCTACTGGGGTCTGACGTTTACCACCCCTAGGCGAGATATGCGACATATCAGACGATTAGACCGGACTGTGCGATAAGTGTTACTGGTTGGATTCACAGGAGTGTGAGCGGGCTTGCTCGTCGATCTTCTGATCGCTCAATACCCGGGTGGCCGTTACGTTTAGCAGACCGCTTGCGGCTTGTGGGTGTTTGATATGATCATCACCTGCTGCCGGCGTATTGACGAGTCTTTAGAGTCCTACACAGAGGTTTCCTGGCTCAAGCGAAACGAAATAGGAGCGCATATGAGATATGTGCGGGACCGAGAATAATACCAGTATGTGATACTGTATTCGATTCTCGCGATTTGGGACATTGATCGGTTATATGCGATATAGCCGGGTTATCGGATCAAGTGTTGATTCGATAAGTTGTTACTATTGATATTAGTCGGTTATATATGATATGACCGGATCATTAAGTCAAGTGTTGATTTAATGATTTAATGTATAATTATATATTTGATATATCACTTTACATTAACTAATATTGGTTCACTTAAGATGTTTTTCTCACTTGTTTGTGCACATTGTATATGTGATATATTTTTGTGCACAAGTTTGTATCATGTTTGATGATATATACAAACTTGGGTGTATGTTTGAATTAAACCATGGTTAGTTAATGGTTAGGGTTTCATTTGCTTTATTTGCTTATTCATTTATTTATTTATTTATCCATTTTAGAAAGAAATAAAATGGTGGCTAACTTTGGATTTTCTTTGAAGCTTCATGATGCTTTGAAATGGTTGACCATTTTGTTTCTTTCCTTAATCCTAACCATTCACTTAAACCTTGGTTTATTCTCTACACTTAACCATGGTTGATAAAATGATAAGAATGACTTTATTTCTATTTTATTCATTATTCTTATCATATTATCTTCTTCTTCTTCTTCTTCTTCAAGAAGAAAGAAGCTTGCTAGCTTCAATGGTGATTTGAGAAAAAGAGTGAGAAATCCAATTCTAAAGTGAACCCACTTCCTATTTCTTCATCCTCTATCACTTGCCATGTAGTATAGGGTGTTTTATTCACAAGTTTCATGACTTGGTGAAGTTGGAGCTTGATCTTGAGTTGCCTCGACGTAGATCATCTTCGGCATCGAAGTCGACGATCTAGCCCGCCCATTTCTCCGATGAAGCCGACGCTAGAGCCCGAGATCCGATGATCGCAACGAGGGGACATCATCACGGAGCTATGGAGGTGGAGGACCGGATCTACAAAGGTTGTATTTTCCGTTCACTCTTAGTTAAGTTGTTAACTAGTTGCATGTTTCGCCTAATCTCTAGTCAACGATCGCATTAGGGTTTCTCGACATCGGAAATTTTTGAATTTGGCATGGTTGATACCTTGTGAGACCTCATTAGTGTGCCTAGGAACCCTACACCGTAGAGATCAAGGTGGACGAAGGAGTTGCCAAAAATCTTACTGCTAAGGTTTGCCCAAGAAAATTAAGATGAACTACAATGTTTTAGCCCATCTGAAGAGCTTCCTTCACACTTGAGTATATACGATACTCTGCTCTTATCAAAAGAACTCTAGAAATCTCTCATTAAAACCTTGAAAGAACCCGACCAGTTCCAAGCCTACTTCGCCAAAGAAGAGAAGAATGATGAATTGGTAGAACTCCATACTGCCGATATTACCTTCAGCGAGGAAGATCTTCTTCTAGGAATGTGCGAGCATAACCGACCGTTATATGTAGCCAGGTACTGTGAAGATAAGATGATAAATAAGATTCTCATCGATAATGGATCTTCGGTCAACCTGCTCAATGTGAGAGTATTGAAAGAACTATGCATGGTGTCATGGCCCGCTTTCCAAAAGACGGTAGCAGGTACGTGACGAGGCCCGCGACATATTTATTTCGAGAAGGTCACTTCCCGGAATAAATACGCTAAGCGTAATTAAGAAATATAAAATGACAAGAAATTAACATAAGATTTAAACTTCAACAACTTTATTTATCCACTTGATACAATTACAATACATGAGTTCAACTGAAAGAAAATACAAGAAGATAAATGCCTAAACAGGTGGCATACATAAACTGAAAGAGAGGATGACTAGTCTAGGCCTGAGTCGCGATCTGATCGTGCTCCTCCTCAGTGGTGTCCACCTCCTCATTCTCCATAGTATCTGACGAACATTGTATGAAACAAAGATGGGTGGAATGCCCGTCAGCGATCTTTCGCTCGGTAAGTCCCCAAGAAATGGGTGTGAAGTATAAAAGTATAATGATAAAGAAAATGTATATCATGAAGCAATAGATTAGGAGATATGGTGTTCAAACTTGTCATATAATATAAGCATGTCAATTCTATATAACATGCAGTTCTCTATATATCATGGGAAAATAACATGAGCATAGTATAGCATGACTGTGTAGTGTAGGTGTAGTGGTCATGAAAAGAATGTAAGTGTCCTAAAAGGTCTTTACATGGGTAAACTAATATAACGTAAGTTCAAGGGCGAATGTCAACCAATCTCAAGAGTGTTCTCGAACCCAACAGGCTGTAATTCAGGGGTAAGGAATCACGGGCCCGAATCAAGTGTTAGTAACGGAACTTCAACCTAGTTGTTAGGGTAAAAATTTACACCCCGGTTGACCGAGTCAAAGTCAAGGTCAACCTCAAGCCAGGTGGGCCCAAGCCCAGGTCAAATGGGCCTTTGCCCAGGTCGAGTCCGAAACATGAAGCGGCCGACCCTCTCCATGCCAAAAATGAAATCATGTAATAAATAATTTTTATGTAATTTTTTATGCATGAATGTAAACAAAATGGATATAAAGCCAAATTTTTGTAAGCTCATGGTTTATGTGCAAAAAGAAATGGCACATGAACCATGGGATGGGCAAAATGCCATTTTGTAAAGCCCAAGGGGCTATATGTAAATGTGTAAGCCTATATAAGGCAACATGATGATGAATAGAAGAAGACTTTTTTTCATTCCCTAAAAAACTAGGGTTTGTTCCTCCACTCTCTCTGTTCCAAGTTCTTTCTCTCCCTTTTCATTTTCCAAATAAATCAAGAGCTTAGCTCTCTTTTTTTTTTAAAACAAAACAAAGTTTTACCACAAACCCATCTCCAAAAACTCCATCAAGAGAAGAAAAAGGGTCTTTTTTTTTATCATCCAAGATCTAGATCTTGGAGTTTCAAGAGAACCCATTTTGAGTTTTTTCTCAAAGGAGAAAGGAGAAAATCTTTTGGAGTTCAACTCCACAAATTAATTTCTTTTGGAGTTCAACTCCACCACCAGGGAAATTATTTTGGAGTTCAACTCCACTACAAAAATTCTTTTGGAGTTTAACTCCACAGTAAAAATCTTTTGGAGTTCAACTCCACAAATAAAGTTCCTTTGGAGTTCAACTCCACAAATAAAAATCTTTTGGAGTTTAACTCCACTGCAGAAATACTTTTGGAGTTTAACTCCACAAAAAAATACATTTTTTGGGGGAGTTTAACTCCACATTACATTTTTTTGGTCATATAAAATTCTTTTGGAGTTGAACTCCACGTGAGGAAAAAAAAAAAAAAAAAATTTGCAGTCACATGCATAGCATGTGACCGGGTCACATGTTTAACATGTGACCCCCTCACATGAGGGGTCACATGTTAAACATGTGACCCCCTCACATGAGGGGTCACATGTTAAGCATGTGACCGGGTCACATGTTAAACATGTGACCCCCTCACATGAGGGGTCACATGTTTAGCATGTGACCCCCTCACTTGAGGGGTCACATGAAATAAATAAATAAATAAAATAAAATAAAAAATTCTCTTTTCTTCTTTCTTCCTCATTTTTTTTATTTAAAATAAAAATAAATAAATATTAAATAAATAAAAATAAATTATAAATAATATTTTGAAAAATTAAAATAAAAACATAATTATTTTCTTCTCTTCTTTTCTTTATTTAATCCCTTTTTTTATTTAAAAAAAATATTAAATAAATAAAATTAAATTATAAATAATATTTTAAAATAAAAAAAATATTTTAAAAATAAAAAAATTTCTCCAAATATTTATTTACTTATTTATTTTCGTTTTCATATATAGAAAATATATATATATATTTATATATCTCTTTTTACAAGTGGAATAAAACAAGAAAAAATATACACATACCAACGCACCGCATATTGAGTTCGCATGACCAGTTTAACCCGTCAATCGGAGGTTCCTTCGCTCCAAATGCGAGGGATAATTAACGGCAGCTTAGTCCGCGGCTGCCGGAGATTCGGATCCCCACAATCAATAAACCCCGGCCTACCCTAGGCAGGGGGAATCTGTAGTACGCCTGACAAGCGCGCGCGTATTCCCATCTCAATGGGGTGACGAAAAATACCCTACAGGTTCTGGCACGCCCGGTGGGACTATCTCTCCTCCCATATTTCGGGTTAAATGTTCATGCGAACTCAATCAATATACATATCGATTACCTATACTGAAATAATGTTTCTATTTGCAGGGGTTAACGATTTCCAATTGCCATATTCAATGCAAGTCGGTATTTGAACGACTTTCCTTGGCCCCAGCTGGGGGCAAGGCCATCAACTCCGACAAAGTAATAAGGCATTTCGGGCAAACTCCAGCGGTACACCCGACAACTGCCCGATCAGGTATCTTCTCTGACCTCCACGTCGTTAAACTGGAAACAGATGACCTCTAAGTCTTTAAACTGGAAACAGATGACCTCTACGTCTTTAAACTGGAAACAGATGACCTCTACGTCTTTAAACTGGAAACAGATGACCTCTACGTCGTTAAACTGGAAACAGACGACCTCTAAGTCTTTAAACTGGAAACAGATGACCACTATGTCGTTAAACTGGAAACAGATGACCTCCAAGTCTTTAAACTGGAAACAGATGACCTCCAAGTCGTTAAACTGGAAACAGATGACCTCCACGTCGTTAAACTGGAAACAGATGACCTCCACGTCGTTAAACCGGAAACAATCGACCACCACGTCATTAAACTGGGAACAATCGACCTCTAAGTCGTTAAACTGGGAATGTAAAAAAAAAAAAATGTAAATAAAAAAATGTGTAAATAAAAGAAAAATAAAGAAAAGCCGAAATGATGGGGCAACTCGCAATAAAAATCAGCGAGTAGAAATAAAAATGAAAATAAAGCCGAAATGATGGGGCAACCGCGAATAAATAGCCGAAATGATAGGGCAATCGCGACCTTCGCGATAAAAAAAGCTGAAATGATAGAGCAATCGCGGTAAAATAAAAAAAAACAAAAAAAAAAACAAAAAAAAACAAGGGCGGATGATGAGTTGCTCCTGGCATTATTCCAGTGCAGCAATGCAGACCCCAAACAAAAATCCAATTTCCCAAAATTCTTTCAGCCCTACGGCCAGTCCCCAAATTGACTACCGTATACAATCCACGGGCTCAAATAATTCTCAGCATACCCATGCCCCACCGCAACCACCAGTTACGCGGCTGGTCTCCGCCTTTGGAATTATGCTTCATTGGAAAGACCCACTCATGTGTCCTCATGATGCATGAGGAGAACAAACCTTCGTGAGATCCTTACGACTCACCAAGGAAAAATACACTTAGGAGTCCTCACGACTCTTAAGGAGAAAATACACCTGCGGGATCCTTACGACTCGTAGGGAGAAAATGCTTTTATGGGACCCTCACGGCCCATAAAATAGAAAAGTCTTAGGTGATAGGGATCCAAACCTGTCTCCAATTTCCAATTTCCCAAAATTCTTTCAGCCCTACGGCCAGTCCCCAAATTGACTACCGTATACAATCCACGGGCTCAAATAATTCTCAGCATACCCATGCCCCACCGCAACCACCAGTTACGCGGCTGGTCTCCGCCTTTGGAATTATGCTTCATTGGAAAGACTCACTCATGTGTCCTCATGATGCATGAGGAGAACAAACCTTCGTGAGATCCTTACGACTCACCAAGGAAAAATACACTTAGGAGTCCTCACGACTCTTAAGGAGAAAATACACCTGCGGGATCCTTACGACTCGTAGGGAGAAAATGCTTTTATGGGACCCTCACGGCCCATAAAATTGAAAAGTCTTAGGTGATAGGGATCCAAACCTGTCTCCTAAGCCATCGCTCCCCAATCCCCAAGCGGCGAATGATGAGTCGCTCCTGGTACCATATTCCAGTGTAGCGATGCAGACGCCAATCAAATTCCAAATCCCAATCCCCAACGGCGAATGATGAGTCGCTCCTGGTACCATATTCCAGTGTAGCGATGCAGACGCCAACCAAATTCCAAATCTCATACCAACGGCGAATGATGAGTCGCTCCTGGTACCATATTCCAGTGTAGCGATGCAGACGCCAACCAAATTCCAAATCTCATACCAACGGCGAATGATGAGTCGCTCCTGGTACCATATTCCAGTGCAGCGATGCAGACGCCAACAAAGTCCTGAAATGTTTCTGGCCCTACGGTCTGGATCATACATCCTGCAAAACCGTATACAATCCACGGGCGTAAAACAATCCCGATCTCTCCAAAAAAAAAAGAAAGGAAAAAAAAAGAAAAGAAAAATGGTATGTCCACAAGCAAAATGGGCACGGATGAAAACCCGAAAGGGCGCCGTGAGTAAAAACAGCAGGACTGCCGGCGAGTTTGTGAAAACCCGAAAGGGCGCAGACTCGTAAAAAAAAGAAGAGATGAAATGCACTCGCAAAGTCCTCTCGACTTTGTGAGGAGAAAATTCCCGCGTGAGATCCTTACGACTCACAAAGGAGCAACACACTTGGGGGTCCTCACGACTCCTAAGGAGAAAATACACCTACGGGATCCTTACGACCCGTAGGGAGAAAATGCTTTGTGAGACCCTTACGGCCCACAAAATGGAAAAGCCTTAGGTGACAGGGATCTAAACCTGTCTCCTAAGCCAACAATTCCCAAATCCTCTCGGGGCAAATGATGAGTTGCTCCTGGCATTATTCCAGTGCAGCAATGCAGATGCCAAACCAAAAAACCAATTCCCAAATCCTCTCGGGGCAAATGATGAGTTGCTCCTGGCATTATTCCAGTGCAGCAATGCAGATGCCAAACAAAAAAAAACCAATCCCCAAATCCTCTCAGGACAAATGATGATTCGCTCCTGGTACCATATTCCAGTGTAGCGATGCTGATGTCAACCCAAATCAAATCAAATCAAATCAACAACCTCTACGGCGGAATCATCCTCCGTCCCGGAATTTACCCCGTGTCGAAATCATGCTTCGCCTCGGGATATCTACCTTCCCTGCCGGAATTATGCTCCGCCTCGGAATCAAATCAACCAACCAGCTCTACGTCGGAATCATGCTTCGTCTCAGAATGTTCACCCCGTGTCGAAATGATGCTTCGCCTCGGTGTATCTGCCTTCCCTGTCAGAATTATGCTTCAGCTCGGAATCAACCAACGACCTCCTCGTCGGAATTATGCTCCGCCTCGGAATCAAGTCAACCAGCAAGCTCTGCATCGGAATTATGCTTCGTCTCATAATGCACCCCGTGTCGGAATGATGCTTCGCCTCGGTGTACCTGCCTTCCCTGTCGAAATTATGCTTCGTCTCGGAATCAAGTCAGCCAACAAGCCCTGCGCCGGAATCATGCTCCATCTCAGAATATACCCCGTGTCGAAATCATGCTTCGCCTCGGAATATTTGCCTCCCTTGTCGGAATTATACTTCGCCTAGGAATCTACCTCTGCATCGAAATCATGCTTCGGTCAGAATGTCTGCCGCTCATCGGAATGATGCTCCGATCCCCTGGACTAATGCTCCGCCCATCGGAATGATGCTCCGATCTCTGGAATTATGCTCCGCTCTTCGGAAATATGCTCCGATCTCTGGAATTATGCTCTGCCTTTCGGAATGATACTCCGAACCCTGGAATCATGCTCCGCCCTTCGGAATGATGCTCCGAATCCTGGAATTATGCTCCGCTCCTCGGAAGGATGCTCCGAATCTCTGGAATTATGCTCCGCCCATCGGAACGATGCTCCGATCTCTGGAATTATGCTCCGCTCTTCGGAAAGATGCTCCGATCTCTGGAATTATGCTCTGCCTTTCGGAATGATGCTCCGAACCCTGGAATCATGCTCCGCCCATCGGAACGATGCTCCGATCCCTGGAATCATGCCCCGCCCTTCGGAATGATGCTCCGAACCCTGGAATCATGCTCCCCAGCAGAGTCGCCATGCTCCGAATCCTGGAATTATGCTCCGCTCCTCGGAAGGATGCTCCGAATCTCTGGAATTATGCTCCGCCCATCGGAACGATGCTCCGATCTCTGGAATTATGCTCCGCTCTTCGGAAAGATGCTCCGATCTCTGGAATTATGCTCTGCCTTTCGGAATGATGCTCCGAACCCTGGAATCATGCTCCGCCCATCGGAACGATGCTCCGATCCCTGGAATCATGCTCCGCCCTTCGGAATGATACTCCGAGTCCTGGAATTATGCTCCGCTCTTCGGAAGGATGCTCCGAACCCTGGAATAATGCTCCGCCCATCGGAACGATGCTCCGCTCTCTGGAATTATGCTCCGCTCTTCGGAAAGATGCTCCGATATATGGAATTATGTTCTGCCTTTCGGAATGATGCTCCGAACCCTGGAATCATGCTCCGCTCATCGAAATGATGCTCCGATCCCCGGGAATCATGCTCCCCGGGATGATGCTTCGCCTCTGGAATGATGTTCCACCTCGAAGTTCAGCTTCAAGATCCATCAATTTCATGCACACAACTCAAATGTGCGGTGTGCATTTATTGATGGGGGGCACTTTGTTGGGGTAAAAATTTACACCCCGGTTGACCGAGTCAAAGTCAAGGTCAACCTCAAGCCAGGTGGGCCCAAGCCCAGGTCAAATGGGCCTTTGCCCAGGTCGAGTCCGAAACATGAAGCGGCCGACCCTCTCCATGCCAAAAATGAAATCATGTAATAAATAATTTTTATGTAATTTTTTATGCATGAATGTAAACAAAATGGATATAAAGCCAAATTTTTGTAAGCTCATGGTTTATGTGCAAAAAGAAATGGCACATGAACCATGGGATGGGCAAAATGCCATTTTGTAAAGCCCAAGGGGCTATATGTAAATGTGTAAGCCTATATAAGGCAACATGATGATGAATAGAAGAAGACTTTTTTTCATTCCCTAAAAAACTAGGGTTTGTTCCTCCACTCTCTCTGTTCCAAGTTCTTTCTCTCCCTTTTCATTTTCCAAATAAATCAAGAGCTTAGCTCTTTTTTTTTTTTAAAACAAAACAAAGTTTTACCACAAACCCATCTCCAAAAACTCCATCAAGAGAAGAAAAAGGGTCTTTTTTTTTATCATCCAAGATCTAGATCTTGGAGTTTCAAGAGAACCCATTTTGAGTTTCTTCTCAAAGGAGAAAGGAGAAAATCTTTTGGAGTTCAACTCCACAAATTAATTTCTTTTGGAGTTCAACTCCACCACCAGGGAAATTATTTTGGAGTTCAACTCCACTACAAAAATTCTTTTGGAGTTTAACTCCACAGTAAAAATCTTTTGGAGTTCAACTCCACAAATAAAGTTCCTTTGGAGTTCAACTCCACAAATAAAAATCTTTTGGAGTTTAACTCCACTGCAGAAATACTTTTGGAGTTTAACTCCACAAAAAAATACATTTTTTGGGGGAGTTTAACTCCACATTACATTTTTTTGGTCATATAAAATTCTTTTGGAGTTGAACTCCACGTGAGGAAAAAAAAAAAAAAAAAAATTTGCAGTCACATGCATAGCATGTGACCGGGTCACATGTTTAACATGTGACCCCCTCACATGAGGGGTCACATGTTAAGCATGTGACCCCCTCACATGAGGGGTCACATGTTGAACATGTGACCGGGTCACATGTTTAGCATGTGACCCCCTCACTTGAGGGGTCACATGAAATAAATAAATAAATAAAATAAAATAAAAAATTCTCTTTTCTTCTTTCTTCCTCATTTTTTTTATTTAAAATAAAAATAAATAAATATTAAATAAATAAAAATAAATTATAAATAATATTTTGAAAAATTAAAATAAAAACATAATTATTTTCTTCTCTTCTTTTCTTTATTTAATCCCTTTTTTTATTTAAAAAAAATATTAAATAAATAAAATTAAATTATAAATAATATTTTAAAATAAAAAAAATATTTTAAAAATAAAAAAATTTCTCCAAATATTTATTTACATATTTATTTTCGTTTTCATATATAGAAAATATATATATATATTTATATATCTCTTTTTACAAGTGGAATAAAACAAGAAAAAATATACACATACCAACGCACCGCATATTGAGTTCGCATGACCAGTTTAACCCGTCAATCGGAGGTTTCTTCGCTCCAAATGCGAGGGATAATTAACGGCAGCTTAGTCCGCGGCTGCCGGAGATTCGGATCCCCACAATCAATAAACCCCGGCCTACCCTAGGCAGGGGGAATCTGTAGTACGCCTGACAAGCGCGCGCGTATTCCCATCTCAATGGGGTGACGAAAAACACCCTACACTAGTGTTGAAGTATTCCAAACTCAACATGTTATAATCCAGGAGCAAGAAAACACGAGCCCTCATGATAGCTTGCTTGTGTTAGTAGACATGGATTCGTGATTTAGAGGGACTCCTGAGATTTTGTTGGATTCATACATGAACTATCCCAATACCCAGTGTATTCTAGGTTACAGTTAAAATTACTAGCCTTGCTTGAATCCATGAATACATCAAGTTGCAAGATTGAGTTCATGTCAATATCAAGTATTCGTGTCAAGTGTTCATGTATTCATGTCGAGTTGTATTCAAGGTTCGAGTCAAGTTAGTTTTAAAAGCATCTATTGTGTTCTGGTATTCATATTAAGTTCATGTCAAGTCATAGTATTCTAGTATTCAAGTTTTGGGATATTCAAGTTCAACTGTTCTGGTTCATGATCAAAAGTTCAAGTTTATGTTAAAGTTTGGATCCTGGTTGAGTTTGTATTCCAGTTTGAGTTCAAGTTTAGATTTGAGTTCATGTCTTTTCATGTGAATTTATGTAAATTGTTAAAATCTTATGTTCGGGAGAAATTGGCAACTGCTGCACATGGACGGCAGGATTTGTGTTTTTTTCTAAGGCAATTGCCATTGATAACTCCGTTAAGTTGTCTAACTTGAATAGGCAAGCACTCACTTTCTCCGGCTCCCTGGGGCTCAAGAGAATTGATCCCGTTTAAACCTATATTAAACTAAAGCCCTTAAAATATTGTTTGCATATCTCGAGGGGGTTTTATAAAAAATATATATTAATATTGTTTAAAATAAACCTCAAGGGTGATTTATAATATTTAGGGTTTTCATGAACATATATTTTAATTGTTGTGGTGTTTTGGTGATAAAACCCAGCTTTTTGAAAGTTTGTGGTATTTTTATGAAAACTACTACTTTTGGAAACTTCGTGGTATTTTATTAACAATTTTAATCTTTCTTTTTAAAAATATAGTTTCTTAATTTTTTTATTGAAAATACGGATTTCATAATTTTATATAATTTTCCCAAAAATTAATTTTTATTAGAAAAAGTCGTGTTTCTTAAAAATCGTATTTTTATTCCTTTCGAGACCGAATACTCCCTAAGGAGTTCTGCATCTTGCTCTACTGTCCCAAGGATGTGCGATAATCCGCATCATCCATTACCAGGTCCCCTAACGAGAGTTGTAGAGATGTAATTGCCAAGGATTTCGAAATACCGATTTAAAGAAACCCGTTTTGAAACGGTGTGGTATTTTAATGAAAAAGATTTTACTTTGAATTACCCATATGCTTAGAATACCGTGCTATAAAACCATAGTATGCGTGTGGGGTAGGTCATTATCCCGTGAAGGTTCTAGGGTTTGGGTATATTAGATATCGAAAAGAGCTTACACTAAAATTCATGGTATTTTACTGAAAAAGTTTGTTTATGTTTGTTTCACATGATAATTTTGGTTAAACTTTGAAGCTAAACGTTTGTAATTAAACTTACAAGTATGGTGGTAAACTTAGTTCGACCAAGGTATAAAGGATGGAGTTTCAAGTTTAAAAAGAAAAGTATCGGAAGTAACTCCACTTTACCGATATCTTTTTAAGAGATGAATTGCGATGAAAAGAAGAAGAGATGAGAGGGACTTACGGTTTGGTAATATCGAGAAAAGGGTAAGGAAGAAGGGAGGGGTCTTCGTGGCATCGTGGGAGCTCCAGAAACGGCTTCGATCTTCGATGGAAAAAGTTTGGTTGCTAATTTCATTTGACTCCACTTGCACTTAGAAACTTTTGAGGTGTTTTTGGTAGAAATTTTCAGAATAGAGGGGAGCTAGGGTATGGGGTGGTATTTATAATGAAGAATTAGGATTTAAGAATTAAAATTTTGGATTAAAAAGTATTAAAAAGATATTAAATGATGAATTGAAGGGTCTCAGTCAGATTGTAGGAAAAATCAAACAGTGCAGGGGAGTTAAGGGGAGTCGAAGGGGGGTGTGTGCAAAACACGGGATGATTTGGAGCTATTGGGACCGTCGGCGCCGGCCATAAGGGGATTTTGGGCGGTCAGATTTTTAGTGTTCAGTCTCGAGATTCGTGCCACATGGGTATTTGGGTGTGTACTCCATTTTGCGCATGTTTGATTTTTCTGAAACTTTTCATTTCTCCGTGTAATGCACGTGTAACTCTTGAGCTTCCAAAAATTAAAAAGAAAAAATCTAAAAATAATTAGGTTTGATAGGAATCGAACGCACAGGCTATGTCACAGCAGTTTAGGACTTTACCAGTGAGCTACAAGTTGCTTCTTACTTTTATTGAATAAAAATAACTTATAACTTCACATCAGGTTGAAATACCCCTATTTTTGTACAATAAACAAGAAATTTTTGTATAGGGATTTCAGAGTCGTTACACATGGAAGTTCAGTACCTAGCGCGGGAGAAAATTACCATCTTGGGATTCGACTCACAATCCTCACGGACATTTTATTCCGTGATATTGATGCTTCGTTTTGGAAAACTGGTGACGAACATCAAGTTCTATGTGATTGATGCAAAGACATGTTATAAAGCTCTGCTCGGCAGGCCATGGTTGCATGAGTATAATATCATCCCTTCTATACAATATCAGTGTATGAAGTTGATGATAAAGAGCATGTCATCACGGGCGAGCTCAATCCTTTTTCAGTCAATGGAGTACGAAAGTATGAACAAGCCAATTAGTTCCTGCCAGATTTCGAGAATACCGAGAAAGCCGACAAACTGGAAAGCAAGCAAAAGCATATGGCTACTATTCTAATCTTCTGAAGAGATACGGAAGAAAAGAAGGAAATAGTGTTCTCCGGTCAACCCAAATCAAAGAATGATGAGAAAAAGCTGGCACCTATCATTCTTATCTTTGGAAGTGATTCAAAGGAGGAAGTTGAAGCAATATTCTCTACCCATCCTTTGGTGAAAACCCTTAACGAAACTGATCGGGCTTTGCATGTCATAATGGTTTCGCCTCGGCACTCTAAAGAGCTCGACACCATCAGCACCGACAATGTGGAGGAACTAATAACCTTCTATGTACCTCCTAAGCGTAAATGAGAAAAGGCAATTCTCTTCTACAAATCTGAAAAGACTAAAGTGGAGGAAGAAATCTGGCATGGACTTGACCCGAACCTCGATAGGTTGCAGCCTATCCGTATGCTGAGATACTTCACAAAAAGTTTGAAGTATTTCCTCAAGCGTCAAGGGATACCCTTCGAGCAAACCATGTGAGACGCCCAATTCTACAAAAGGATCTGGGAAGTGCCCGGGACTCGCCAAGTCAAACCCAACGGGAAGCTCGATACTACTAGTCCGGGATGTGTTCGGCCTAAGAAACGCGAGCGAGCTCACAGCTGCTATACTATAAACTCTCTAAATGAAGAAGAAGATGGTTTTCCAAGAAACAATGTTGCAGAGCAGGGGGAAGGGCCTGCACAAGGGACACCGAGCCCGACACTAGAAGACCAAATTGATAAGCTGATATGAAAATCTTTTCAAGCAAGCAAAGACAACCAAAGTAGTGTGATGACCATATATGAAAGGGCAGACAATAGCGCCTAAACAGGCAATCCATGGAAGGGGTAAAACGTGGTGCTCTTCAACCACATCTACCTTCATCCTTTTATGAAGAAGGAAAATCTCAAAGCAAAGAGGACAAGAATTAGGTGATGATTGCAGACGATACCCAAAAATAACAGGGCAGTCCCAAGACGCCTATCCATCGGAATAAGTTCGGTTGGAGTCCCTCCCTTATAAAGAAGATGGGATGAGAATACTCTTTCTCTTGAGATAAGACAAAGAAGATATTTGGTCTCGTCATGAAGCAACAAATGTCTCGCTTCCATAATCTTGACGACCTGAGCAAGCAGATGCGTTCAATCACCCTGATTATTGCTTGTACCATCGGGTGACACAATCAAAGATTGCTTCATGTTTAAGAACTAGGTTGAAGAACAATACCAACAAGGCAGGTTGATACTGACCGATACTTGGAGGGTGAACCCTCCACAGAAGCATAAGCTAAAGAAAGTCCATGTCATCAGATTAGGGCCCATTCGATCCAGAAAAAGGAAGCGAACTCATACCTGTTGCGCAATAAGCCTCTCAAATGAAGGAGAAGAGGAAGATATGCCTGAGCTTTTCAGATACTTCACAAATGAAGAAGAGGAAATTTCAGAATTGCTGCCGGCCTCAAAAGAGCTGGAAGATGGGATACACACCACGACAAACAATTTAAAGAAGATCAGCTTGGGGACGGAAGATGATCCGAGACCAATATTTGTTAGCGAGTTGCTATCCAAAGAACAAGTAGCTACTTTGAAGGCGGTACTCATGGAATATTGAGAATGCTTCTCCTGGAATTATTCCGAGATGCCGGGTCTCGATCCAAATATAGCAGTGCATAAACTGGCCATAACGCCAGGCATAAAGCTCGTCAAACATGAACCAAGAAGAATGCGGCTCGAACTCGAAATGAGCATCAATGCCGAAGTCAAAAAGCTTATAGACTCCGACTTCATCCATGAAGTACCGTAACCCGACAGGATCGCTAATATTGTTCCTGTGATGAAGAAGAACGTAACAGTTCGGATCTGCATGGACTTTCGGGATCAAAACAAGGCATGCCTGAAAGATGATTTCCCCGTCCCAGTCACGGAGCTTGTGATTGATAACACCTTCACACACGAGGTCTTCTCGTTCATGGATGGGTCTTCCAGATATAATCAAATAAAGATGGATCCCTGTCACGCCCTGCTTCTCAAAAAGACGAAAGCGGGCACATGATAATCCCGCGACGTATTTATTCCAAGAAGGTCATTTCCCGCAATAAATACGCTAAGCATTTATAAGCAATATAACATACAAGAAAATTTGACAAGTGAAATAAAACTTCTACAACTTTATTTACATTCAACTTCTACAAAGTTTTGATACAAGATAAATAAAAGTGCAATGAAAATGCAGGCTGCAGACTAAAAATAAACTGCTGAATGAAACTGGAAGTTAGTCTGTACTTCGAGCCGACCGTAAACCTCTAAACTTGGATCAGTATCCCCAGTATCTGACGAACATTCCAAGAAAACAAAGAAAAACGGAATGCCGTCAGCGAACTAGCGCTCGGTAAGTCCCCCCAAAGAATATGAATGTGAATATGATAAGGAACAACATATATGTAGAATATGAATTATATTGTGTTGTAACAGATAGGTAAAAGTGTCTTTTGAACGCGAGCATGGTAATATCTCTTAAGCATGACGTTATATAAAAGCATGACAATGTTTGTAAAATTGATTACACTATTCTAACGTGTTATTTGTAGTTTGGTAAAGAAGGTATGCGTGTATATACGAGAGTAGTCCGTGAGGCTACGGACCAATAACACGTTTTGTTCAAGGCCCCGTGAAGCCACGGGACAGGAGCACATTGATTCATGTTATGTGATTTTAGTGGACTCTCGTGCCACGATATACAGTCTTTACCAGACTACCCCTTATCCCTGCATATGTTAATTTATAGTTAAAATTACAAGTCTTGATCAAAACTATAGATTGCAAAAGGTGAAAAATGAAATTGAGTAAGTCAAGTAGAATGCGAGTCATGTCGGTTACAATTCTTAGTCAAGTCAAGTTAGGTGTTCATGTTCAAGTTCAAGATTAAGTTAGAGTTTGGATTCGAGTTTGAGTTCAAAACAAGTACAAGTTTGTATTTAGGTTATAATCATATCTTATTAATAAATTTAAATCTTATGCATTTCTTGAGTTTGGAAAATATCGATAACCACTGCATATGGACGGCAGGATTTATGTCTTTTTCAAAAACGATTATCATTTAATAATTTCCATCCTAAGCTTACGGTTTATATTTAGGGAGAGGCAAGTGGTGCATCATTATCTCCGGCAACTCCGAGGCAATTAACAAGAGAAGATACCACTCAAACCAATCTGCAACCTAAAATATGTAATCTAGACTAGTATTTTGATTTCTAGGGTATTTTATTACATTTAAGAATTCTCAAGGGATTAAAAACGTATTCTATATTTTGTGGTATTGTAGAGTAAAAATCTAACTTTTAAAGTTTATGATATTTTAATGAAAACTACCACTTTTGGAAATTTCATGGCATTTTATTAAAATTTTAATATTTCATTTAAAAATAAAATTTTCACAATTCGTTTCATAGAAAATACGGATTTTAAGATTTTATATAATTTTCCAAAGTTTTAATTTGTTTTAAAAGTCGTATTTTTTAAAATCGTATTTTTATTCCTTTTGAGACCGAATTCTCCATAAGAAGTTTTGTATCTTACTCTATTGTCCCAAGAATATGCGATAACCCGCATCATTCACATAAAGGTCCCCTAACGAGAGTTGTAGATGCGTAATTGGAAAAGGGCTAAAAATAGCGATCAAAAAGTATTTTTATAAAGTGAGAGTATTTTAATGAAAAATTGTTTCATTTAGGATAAAACGTTGTATCTAAAATATCGTGTTATAAGACCGTAGTATATGTGATAGGGTAGGTCATTAGCCCGTGAGTTTTCTATAGGTAATATAGCGATAAAGGCACATGCAAGTTCATGTTATTTTTATGTAATTTTGGTGTATGATTTATTTAGCACAAAATTTTTAAACAATTCAAAAGTAAATGAGATGAATAATATTTTAAGTGGTGCTAAAGCATTTGTGTGACTTATTTGGCATCGCAAGTGTGATAAAATTCATTTTAAAAGAATATTTTAATGCTAACTCAATTTTAAATTGTTATCGTTTTAAGAAGCGGTTTGAGATGAAACGAAGGAGGGAAAGAAGAGACTTATGTAGTTACAAGTGACGAGGAGTGTCAATTTGGTAAAAAAAGTGAGGAGAGCATACAAGAGGGAAAAATAGAGAAGATGAGAGGTCTTACTCGATCCGCTCGTACTTGTACGAGTGAGGAATTGAAGGGAAGTAGTCTTGGTTTGAAGGACTGAGACTGTGAATACGAAGCGAGGAATTGAAGGGATGACATTGTACTCGTGTAGCTAAGGCCTGCCGAGTAGAGCGTTATAACAGGTTTTGACATCAATGACATCTTTGCGTGGATCATGGGCTTCTTTATGGGGCCCTTCAAGCTTTCCTTCAGCCTATTGAAGACTAAAACATCATAATTGGACGGCCTATTAGTAGGGGCCGTCACGGTAGCTAGTCGATCAAAGACTGACTTTTGGGAAGCATCTTCCTTGGGTGTTGAGGCGTTAAAGCTCAAGGAGGGGAGCATGGTCCCAATGAACGATCTAGTGGTCTCTTGTGTGACTTGCCCCACCGGCATAGAGAATATTGAGGCTGTAGTGGGCCCGTAAGTAACTCCTCCTGATAGGATGGAGTGAGAGTTGCTGTTGCATGAAGTGCAGTTGAAGGCCATTGATTCTGCACAGAGGCGAAATACCAAATTTTAGTATCTCAAATTCATAGGCAACCATGAACATAGTGAACCACGATTTTGTTTGCAAAACACGACACACAAAGTGTGGAGTGGAAAGAGAAAGAAATGCCACTGGACGTGCCAGAATCTGTTTACCGCCGAAAACAGAGACGAACTGGGATAGGACGTCTTGCCTGAATTTGGGGGCAGATGCTATAAGGAACATATCCGTCCATCTCTTCGAAAATACCAAGTTGATTTATGACACCGTATATTGGAGGTTTGGATAAATGCAACTGATATAGCACGACTTTATCAAATTCCTCCTTTTTGAGGGCTTTTTGATTATGGGGACTGTCTTCTCTGCAGACGCAAGCCCCCATAGTTAATTATGCTATCGCGTTCTGATAACAACTTTCACCTACGGTAGGTCACTTCGTGTCGTGTTATATATGTATATTATGTATTATGGTTGTCCGTGTATTGTATACGGAGACTAGTTTATGCCGTCGCCCGTAGGGCACAGATTAGTCCAAATCCATATATTAGACTTGGGTTTGAACTTAGGTCATATGTTTCATCAGTTCAGGGGTTTAAGGATTGTTAATCTTGTTTTAAATTAAGATCAACTTAAATAAATGAACGTATATGGGCTAAGAATATATTAGTCTCATATGAGACGAAGATCAGCTTAGAAGTATAGTTAAAGATCATTAATCTTATTAAGATCAAATTAATAGGGGTGAGCATGGGCTCGATTACAGTGAGCATATGGGCTCATTTGATCTATAATCACAGAAGTTTATCTTTAAAAAAGCTTAGTCCCTTTTGGACTGGGTATTGGGCTTTCTAATGCCCGCCCAGTGCTAAGCACTGATTTTATGAGACTCACGTGTATATCATAGGTGGCGCTCAGGCTTGGACGTTGCCCTATCAGTGCTAAGCAATTAGTTGTTTAGACTATGGATATAATATCCAGATCATGTTCTGGCGCTCACGCGGGTATCACATGGAACACTCAGACTTTGGCGCTCATGTAAGTATCATGTGAAACGCTCAGGCTTGGGCATTACCCTATCAGTGCTGAGCACTTTTATATAGCGATCATGTGAGTATCACGTGAGATGTTCAGGCCTTGGCGCTCACGTGGATATCATGTGAGGCGCTGAATGCTTGCTTATGGGCGTGTTCTCCGCCAAAGTGCGGGACCGATACGTTGGGATATCTCTGGCCTGAATTTGGCGGCAGATGCTATTTGGACTTATCCATCCACCTCTCCGATGAAACCAAGTTGATTTATGGCACCATACATCGGAGGTTTGGACAGACGCGACCGTTGTAGCAGATTTTATCAGATTCCCCCTCATTTGTGATGGGTTTTTGGTTGTGGGAACGCTCTTCTCTGCAGGCGCAAGCCTCTGCAGTTAATTACGTTACCGCATTGCGATAACCACTTTCTCCTGCTCCGGAAGTTCATTTTGTGTCGTGTGTTATTTTGTTTGTTTTGGTTGCTCGTGGATTGTATACGGAGACTAGTTTATGTCGTCGCCCGTATGGCACGGACCAGTCCAAATCCGTATATTTTAGATTTAAGTTAGTTTTATTTAAGGACCGTTAATCTAGTTTGAGATTAAGATCAACTTAAATATATGAGCATTTGAGCTCAATTTATTTTAACTAAGTATATGTTAGTCTTATTTGAGACTAAGATCAACTTAGCAAAATTTTAAGGATCATTTTTATTTAAGATCCAACAACAGAGCATTTGGGCTCAGCCGTAAGAAAACCTTTTCAGAGAAACTAAACCAATCAGGGCTTAGTCTGCTCAGTCTTTTTTTTATATAAAAGTGCTAAGCACTTATTTGGGCTCTGGCACTCACATGGGTATCATGTGAAGCCTTCAGTTATGAGCGCTGTCCAATCAGTGCTAAGCACTCAGCCGTTTTGGCTGCGTATGAAGTGCTAAGCACTTTACTCAGCGCTTATGTGTATTTCACGTGAGGCACCGGCCTTCTATTTTAGGCGTCTACGCGTTTTTCACGTGAGGCACTGATTTTCTTTTTGTTTTGGGGATCTATTGGAGGCACCCTCGTGCGAATCACGTGAGGCGGTAAGTTTTTTTCTTTCTTTCTTTTTTTAGAGATCGAGTCTCTGTTAATGGCATTTTGACCATAAATGGTCACCAAGATCTTTGTTTTGAAGATCGGGGGATCAAGTTTTCTTCAAAAACTAAGTTCTTATGTTTTCATAAGAGCTAAGTTTCTTTTAGGGTTAAACCTTATTTTCTGAGGAATTAAATTCCCATAGGATATATTATTTTCCTTTTTCCTAGTTTTTTTCTGAATGTTTGATTCTCAAGAACAATATCTTCCCGATGAGAATTAAATTCTCAACTTATGGGAGACTTGTCTTGTAGATCTCCGATCCAGAGAAAAAACTAAGTTCTTGAGAAGGGTTAAACCCTTAGATGTGATCTAATAGGCAAAGGAGATGTTTTGATCTCTGTGGTTTCTTTACCTAGGGTTTGAGAGAAAGAAGATCTTCTTCTCTATTGAGAATTAAATTCTCTGTTAGTTTTGAGAGCCTTCTGTATTCTTTACAGAAGCTTATGCGGGGTTCCCTCTATATGAGACTTGAAGTCTCGGGTCCTTTATATAGTAGAGGAAAATTGTTAATTAGTTTTGAGAAAATCTCTCATTGAGAGATTTCAATTTGTTCAGGGGATTTTACCCACCGTTGGATTTGTGATCCAATGATTTCTGTTTTTACAGAATATATTTTCTTATTTTTAATAAGATTGGGGAAATATTTTCCCATGTACAACGTTTTATTCTGTAAAACGATAATTTTTAATCACCATTGCATTTTAATCTAATGGCTCTCTGCTTTTTCAGATAACAATCTTTCTTTGTTTAGAAAGATTGGGGAAATATATTCCCTAAATAGAATTTTATTCTATCATTGGATCTTTGATCCAACCTAGAGTATCTTTCTCACTTAGAAAGATTTGGGAGATATTTTCTCCTAATAGAATTTTATTCTATATTCTGATGATTTATCATCTCTATTGGATCTTAGATCCAACGGCTCTGTTTAACAAAGTGTATCCCAGTTTTTAGGGAAATATCCCCCTGTAGAATTTAATTCTACTTGATTTTAATTTGGACGCCGGCGCCCACGTGTCATGCACGTGGACGCCACTTAAGAATTTAATTCTTTTTTATGATAGACGCTCCTGTGCTTTGCACATTGGCGTCCACGTGAGCTTCACGTGCGGCGCCACCATAGGATTTAATCCTAAGGTGCTGACGCTGGCGCCCTCGTGGGGAGTACGTGAGGCACTGCTTCATTAAATTTTAACAGAGCTTAGCACTTCAGTTTGGTTCAAATTTTGGGGGAACAAATGCCCCCCACCGTTGTTCTCACGTGGGTCACACGTGAGTGCAACGGTGCCACTTTTACCACCGTTCGATCTTCTAGGGAGTTGAACTGTCCCTTCACATCCTATAAATAGGGCTTTTGGCTCTTGAGACGACTGCCGTCTCATCATCTTTTTTAAGTTTTCTTCCTTGAGTATTTAATTCTCATCTCAGAGCTTAGATCTCTGCCCACATAACTCCTTCAGAGTCAAACTCTGCTAAAAAAAATTGGTAAGGATTGTGACTAAAGTTCAATTCTTAAAAGAACCTCTCTTTTTTGTTTTGGATTTTTAACCCATTAACAGTACTTTGCTCTTTTTTTTTGAAATGATCTCTGAGATATCCTAAAAAGAATTTTTCACCCTTTTTTGAGTAGACCGTGGGTCTCAAATCAATGGGCATACCTGAGAATCGTTAGTTCTCTTCTTAGGGTTTTACCCTATCATTGATCTTGACCTTTGAGGGTTTCTGATATTCAAATCCATTATATTTTCCATCTGTCTCCCAACATAGGGATTTCTGGGATTTTGTCCCATTATCTGAGGAATTTAATTCCATTTTGTTTTACAGAGCTTAGCACTGAGAAATTTTGGAATTTTAGGGAATCTTATTCCCCTTCCTATTCCCTTTTTTTATAGGGTTCTAATACCTTTTTTTTTTATAGATTTGAATCTATTGCAGAGCTCATTTTTCGAGAACATTTAGAGTTTTTAACTCCACTACTCAATGGGATTATTCATTTAATGAGAATTCTTTTGGATTCTCACAATGGACGCATGTCTCATCACTGATGAGCTATCACCTTGATTTTGTGGGGCCCACTGTTATTTTCTTTTAGACTGTAGTGATTTTAATATGCCAATCACTAACTCTCTACTGGTTTTTCATTTTAGATACTATGGCTTCCAGTTCCTTTTTTCCTTACGTTCGTTCGAAGAGCGCTTTGCCGACGCGCCTACATATCGTGAAGTCTTTGCTTTAATCTGGGACTATGATCCAGAGTAGAAATCTCTTCATCTATAGGGATCATGGTATAGCTATATTATCCGGGGTCGGCGCATTTTTACTTGTGCGGTGCCGTTAGAACTGATCCCGTGAATTCCTTATGCTGACCCTCCACAGGTCGCTTATGCAGTGGAAGAGGTCAATTGGACCGCGGAAGGTCATCTCCAAGCTTCCATGGCGTCGATACCAGTCCAGCCGCCGATGGCCCTAGATATTTTGGGGCGTCGCATGTGTCAAGGAGAAGCGCGTCCTTAGGGTCAGGTTTATATAATAGAAGTGACCCCTCGACATCGGGCTGGTTTCCTCTAGTGGGCATGTTACATTTTATCGGCCAAAAATTCACTATTGCTGAAAATTGGGTTATACCCAGAGGTCTACGCATCTCTCTTTTATTACCACACTCTTCATGTGTGGTGGGTTAAATCTTTCTTGGAGCAGTGGAATATTCCGACCCACATGTTTCTTTTATCGGATCATGAGGTATCGATTTTGCTGGAAGAATTTGCAAAAATTTCTGGGTTACCTATTAAGAGGGAGCATTATGAGGAGTTACTTCCTTCTGACGAGTATATCTTCGCCACTGAATCAGTAGTCATGGGCCTTACCCCGGAAAATACTATCTGACACAAGTCCCCAAGTTTGATCAAGGTGTTAAACATTTATGAGAGCTTGTTTTTGGAGTCTGGGGGATATGGAGTTTGCTTTACGGACTTTGTCACCTGTTTCCTTCGTCCAGAGGTTTTATCGAAGAAGGCCGTGAAGTTTGCCAAGCTTGACGATCCGTTCGGATTTGGATTGGACAAATTGCCGACTGCAGTGGCGGATTTAAAACAGTTCTTTATTCCGGATACCCCCATCGTCCCTTTTGTTGAGATTGCCGCTTTGGATATTGATGAGGAAACTTTTTTCATGGGCGTTATTGGTTTGTGGCTGAGCTGGTTTGCACTCCTAATGCACCCTCGCTACATGAGACCGTCTGTTTTCTATCCGACTCATAGTATTGAGGCGGGGACGCGTTTGGCTGTTGGGGTTGCAGGACTGGCCCACTTGTATCATGGTCTAAGTATAGCGGCCGACACCGTCCAGCCGTGTTAGAAGCCGGTAAATCTCCCTTTTCATTACTTCACCTCATGGATCGAAATGCACGTGTTGGATGCTTTTGGTGTGCATAAACGACCTAGATTTTACGAAGGGTACAATTTACCTCGGGTCATGCAATTGGTTGACGCTTCTTCCCCGGACCCAACACAGCGAGAGGCTCGGCGATTGCTCCTACGTCTGCGCATGGTTGGGGACAGCATGATCTTTGTTGATAGGGTTCTGACCATTAGTCAAGAATCCTCCGAAGTTGTCCAGCCGCTTCATGATGTCTTTAAGGATGGAGCTTCTACTTTGAGGGCCCGGGAGATCGCGCATTTGTATTCCATCAGGTCAGGTTTCTTGGTATTCAGGCAAAACGCCTCAGTGTTATTCATAAGATATAACCCGCATCGCTTTGCTCAGCAATTTGGTTATAACGAAGGTGTTCCCCTCGAAGCCTTTCTCGTTGATCCGGCTGCTACAGAGGAGTGCCTTCGCAATGCGACACACCATTTTATACGGCTGAATACGGGGTCTCATTTTTTAATCGCTGAGCCGAGTTATATCGCGAAGGCCTCAAATGCTCACATTGCTTGGTATCAACATGCAACGGGTTCCGTCATCAAGGAAGAAAGGCGGATGCTCCTTGACCATAAGGATTTTGTCCCAGCCAGTAATCCCACGGTTCCGCTGAAGCAACGGGCAGTTGTCCGTCCTTCTTTGAGAGAGGGTATCACGGTTGTGGTTCCGCGAGCCTTTCCGATAGTGTCGATAGTAAAGCCATGACCGGACGTAAGTGCTCCTGGAAATGTGATGGCTGCGGCGTCTCCTGAGTCGGGTCTTGGCTCGGAAATCGGGACTCGCCGTCCCAAGAAACCTGTAAACCGAAAGCTTTTATCGTCGGGTATTTTTGCCGGCTCACAGAAGATAAAGAAATCTTTGTTTTCGGCTAATGTTGTATTTGGTCAGGAGCCTCATGCTCTCTACAGCAAAGGCTTATCTGAATATAGCACCAAAGATTCGGAGCTTCTACTGAAGAGAATGTCGCTACTGATCTTCAAGTCGGTATTAAGGCTTCTGAGAGATTAGCCCACGAGCAAGCAGTGCTTGCTTCTTTTGAGGCGTCAGATATATCTCATTTATATTCTTTCGTATATATATTTTTTTAGAATTTATTATGTTTTATTAATGCTCTTTTCTTAATAGACATCTCCACTGAAGATGCTCTTTTTGCGTCCTTCAAAACATTCGAGGAATAGGAGAAGCTTCGCGCTTCTATGGGCCTCGGTATGATTCGTTTTGTGACGCCTTTGAATATACATATTTAGCTCATTTTGTTCACACTCTGATTCCCCTCTTTTTTTTATTATAGGAACCACCACAACTTGTGTTATTCCGAGTGCGGAGAATATCCCTCCCTCGATGGTGCCTACGGAGCCTTTAGAGCTACCGGCTACCGTTGAGGTCACCCTAGTACCGCTACGGGAAGCGTCACTAAAGCAGCCGATGACGAACATTGTAGCTGATCCGGAGGTTGAGCCTGATTCGGATAACGACGTTCCTCTGTCTGCGGTTCTGGAGAGATCTCTCAGCACGGCTAAAGCCGAGAGGAAGCGTCGGAAGCATGCAGCGAGGGAGCGTCTGGCGAGCTTGGCCACAGGTGCGGGTTCGAGTAATATACGGACCCTTGATGTTCCCATGGAGGATCGTCTACAATGTTCGTATCTCCTTGACACATGCGACCATGCTGAGATGAATAATATTTTAAAGCAGTGTTAGAGTAATATAATACATTTTCGTGAGGCAGATTGCACGTGAGGAGGCAGATTAGGCAGATTGCGCGTGCAGCTCGTGAGGAGGCTGAGCGGTTACATCAAGGTAAGAAAGCGCACGATATCTTAATGAAATCTTGTAGGACTTATTTATATTTCCAGGTTTCTTTCCATAGCATTTTTTGCTTGAATTATGACACATTTTCCTTAAATGGAATAGCAGGGCCAAGTTCAGGTGTTAGCGCTACGGGTGAGGTGCCAACGTCTGGGGATTCTGGGATGCCGAGCCTTCATTTCGAATCTGAGATTGTTCCAGCTGCCACTTCTTCTCCTTGTGGTTCCTCGATATCCGCGGGTGACGCTAGCGTAACGACGACCCTTATTGATTCGGGAGATGAAGGTGTAGACGTTGAGTCCGTCTTCCCGGCAATTGAGGAAGCTGTCATAACTGATGACGCTCCAGATACTGCTATGGTTTCTGCCCTATCAGGTATTTCTCGTGTTATCACTTTTAGGTTCTCAGTCCTGCTATACACATTCTGTAATGACTCTGAAATTTCTATACAGAATTTTTCATTTTAATGTACAGAAAAGAGTTTTACAGTCCGAGTTTGAGTTATAAGTTACTTCTTTTAAATAAAGCAAGAAGCTACTTGTAGCTCACTGGTAAAGCCTCTGCACTGCTGTGATGTAGCCCCCGTATTCGATTCCTATCAGACATAATTATTTTTCTGATTTTTTTAGCCCAAAAGATTGCACGTGCTATACACAGGGAAATGAAAAGTTCAGAAAAATCAAATAGGCAAAAATGGAGCAAACACAAAATAATCCACGTGGCTCGAATCTTGAGGTCAGATGGTACAAATCGACCGGCGGAAATGCCAATTTGGCCGGCACCGACGGCTAGGATGAGCCCATTTGGCTCCGTGTCTTGCATACAAACCTTTTCAGCTACCCCTAACCCCTCTGCACTGTTTGATTTCCCTGCAATCAAACAAAGACCCTTCATTTCACAATTGAACCACATTTTAATGCTTTTTAATCCATATTTTTAATTCCAAAACCCTAATTCTCCACTATAAATACCACCCCATGCCCTATCTCTTCATCATTCTGAATATTATAGCCAAAATTCTGAAAATTTTCTAAGTACAAGTGGAGTAGAAGAGGAGTTAGCAAACGGTCAACTTCCGGCGAAGAATCGAAGCAATTCCGACGACCCCACAATGCCACGACGACAACAATATATTCTCCTACCTCTTCTTAATATAACCAAGCGGTAAGTCCTTTCTAATCCTCATTCTTCTTCTATAAAAATTCTTTTTCTATAAAAATTCTTTTTCAAAACATATGTCGGAAGTGGAGTTAATACCGACATCTTCTTCTATACTATATAAAATCCTTTTTTCTTACATGTTTGGCATCCGTATCCTTACACAAAGTTTGTAATCATAAAAGTAAGGTTTAGAACCAACTTTCACTCAAAAATGTCATTTAACATTACTTTAACTTAACTCTTACATTAAAGTACCATGAACTTTATATATGTCATTTTATATTGCTTTGCTTAAAACATACCTTTAGGAAAATTCACGAGATAACGACCTACCTCTCACATACACACATGGTTTCCATAGCACGATACTCTTCGAACGTATTTTAGTTACGAACACAAGATTACATTAAAATACCATTTACTATAAAAACGGTTTTCTTTGGAATTGTATTTTAAAATTGCTTTGCAAATAAGCCTCTACAACACTTTTTAGGAGACCCGCTAATGGATGGTGAGGATTATCGCATATTTTTGGGCTAGTAGAACGAGATGCAGACCTCCTCACGGAGCATTCGGTCTCGAAAGGATTTAAATACGGGTTTTAAGAAATACGAATTTTCTAAATAAAATAAAATTATTTTTTAAAATTAAAATTATATAAAATTATAAATCAATATTTTCAAAATATAATAAATCTATATTTTTCTAAATATGAAAAGTTTAACAAATGTCAATAAAATACCATACCAAAAAGGCAAGTTTTACAGTAAAGTATCATGAACTTTTTAAGCTAAGTAATTATCACTAAAATACCTCAATACTTAAAATCCATGCTCATAACAAACTCAAATAATACTAATCACCCTCGAGGTTTTACTTTTAAACTATATTAAAATATTTTTTCATAAAACCCGCTCGAGATATATAAAACAATATTTAAGGACTTTAGTAAATATAGGTTTAAGCGGGATCACTTCTCTTGAGCCCCAGGGAGCCGGAGAAAGTGAGTGCTTGCCTATTTAAAGTAGAAAACTTAACGGAGTTATCAATGGTAATTGTCTTGGAAAAAAACATAAATCCCGTCGTCCATGTGCAGTAGTTACCGATAACTCCCGAACCCAATTCAAGAGCTAAATCTGTTTATAAGTGTCTAACTCAGTCTGAGTCCATTCAAACCTGAATCCATGATTAAACACGAATACCTAATCATGATCTTGAACACTTGAAATCAAATATCAAACTCAAACATGTATACTTAACTTAACTTGACCAAACCCTGGTCTAAATTGGACATGAACTTAACATGAATACCAGAACACCATGGTTGCTATTGAAATTGATTTACTCGAACCATGAATAAAACTTGACATGAATATATGAATACTTGACATGAATACATGATATTGACATGAACTAAATCTTGCAACTTGATGTATTCATGGATTCGAGTAAGGCCGATAATGTTAACCGTAACCTAGAATACACGGGGTGTTGAGGTATTTCTTGTGAGAATCCAACGAAATCTCAGGAGTCCCCCTAGATCATGAATCCATGTTTACTAACACAAACAAGCTATCTTGAGGGCCCGTGTTTCCTTACTTCTGGATTATAGCCTGTTGAGTTTAGAATACTTCAACACTAGGTTAAAGTCCCATTACTAACACTTGATTCTGGCCCGTGGTTCCTTACCCCTGGATTACAACCTGTTGGGTTTGAGAACACTCTTAAGATTGGTTGACATTCACCCTTAAGCTTACGTTAAATTAGTTGACCCATGTAAAGACCTTTTAGGAAACTTACATTCACTTCATGTTCATTATACTTACACTACACGGCCATGCTATACTATGCTCACGTTATTTTTCCATGATATATATATATATATATATATATATATATATATATATATATAGAGAGAGAGAGAGAGAGAGAGAGAACTGCATGTTATACAGAATTTCCATGCTTATATTAAATAACATGTTTCAACACCATATCTCCTAGTCCACTATTTCATGATATACATTTTCTTATTATTATACCGCTACACTTCACACCCATTTTTTGGAGACTTACCGAGCGAAAGTTCGCTGACGAGCATTCCACCCATCTTTGTTTCTTGGAATGTTCGTCAGATACTGTGGAAACTGAGGAGGTGAACACCACCGAGGAGGAGCACGAACAGATTATGACTCAGGACTAGACTAGCCATTTTTCTCATTTTATGTATGCCATATGTTTAGGCATTTCTCTCCTTGTATCGTATTTCCTTTCAGTTGAACTCATGTATTGTAAATGCGTCAAGTTGAATGTAAATAAAGTTGTTAAAGTTTAAATCTCATGTTTATTTCTTGTCATTTTATATTTCTTATTTTACGCTTAGCGTATTTATTCTTGGAAATGATCTTCTCGAAATAAATACGTCGCGGGCCTCGTCACGTACCTACTTCCGTCTACTGGGAAGCTGGGTGTGATAGGTTTTGTTAGTGGCCCATGCAGGTCAGTTCTGCATGAAGTCATAAGCAATATATATTCTTTCAACATTTCGATTCATGAATAAAGAATATATATTCTTTTCTTTTGCATGCTCCCTTCTGTGTTTGATATCTTTATCTGCCGCGAAATAATTTATGCACTCATTTCGGAGTTTGTAGTTTATTCACTCGTTTCGGAGTCTCTAGTTTATGTACTCATTTCGGAGTTTGTAGTTTATTCACTCATTTTGGAGTCTTTAGTTTATATACTCATTTCGGAGTGTTTTTAGTTTATCTCCCTTGGGTTTATAGGCAAATTTGTCATAACGTTGTATGTAGATAACCCCCATTCTTTACAACAAGAGTCCGTTAGGTTTGTGGTATTAGGGTTTTAGTCTGTGGTACCGTCGCGTTGGCTGATATATTCCCCGATATGCAGTTTATAAGCCGCTGTTCGAGTAACCCCGCGACTGTCGTGTCTCTGATCCCTTCAGTGGCTGGACAAGACGTCTTCGAGTAATCTTCTTAGGTCATATTACCGTCGGAAGAGTAAGTGTTAGGAATTTGCCATGACGCTTTTTACTTGAGCTTAGGTTCAATTTGGAGCCTCGATGAGTCATAATCACACCCTTCTGGGATGGGATGATCTCCAATGGTCTTTTAGGCTTTATATGAGTTTCTGTCAAGACCCAAAGCTAGGTATATGCCACCACTTCGTTTTTCTTTTGTTTTGACGATATTGCGCCGATTCTTTACTGAAGTCTGAAAACATCTGTACGATCTCTATGCTGTATGTATTGCAATCGAGATCTGGAGCTAGGGATATGCCATTGCTCCAATTTCAATTGATAATTGTGTCCGCACCCTGCTGAAATAAGGGGGAACACCGAGATAGTCTTTAGGTTGTATATGAACCGTCAAGACTTGGAGCTAGGATTTTGTCATTACTCCATTTTTATTTGATCCTTAGGTCTTTGTTGACATTGCGTCTATATCCTGTTGGCATGAGAAGTACGTCGAGCTGATCTCTAGGCTGTAGATGTTGCCATTAAGATCTGAAGCTAGGATTTTGCCGTATTTGATTGTTGTGTCCGCCCCTGCTGGAGTGAGGGGGAGCACATGGATAGTCTCTAGGTGGTATATGTACCGTCAAGACTTGGAGTTAGGATTTTTCCATGGCTCTATTTTTGTTTTGACCCTTTGGTCTTTTGTTGACACTGCATCTGTATCCTGCTGGCATGAGAAGGAACGCATGGATAGTTTTTAGGTTGTATATGAACCGTCAAGACTTGGTTCTCCTTTTGACGAAGCATGGTGGGAAAATATGGTCCATTTTCCTTTATTTGTGCCCATGGATTGTATACAAGAGTCAATATGGACATACTTGCAGGGCAAAAAAGTTTTTTTTTCATTTCATTTTTCTTTCCACGATGCTCTATCTTTTCAGCTTTTATGTAGCGAAAGTAGCGATTTCCAAATCATTTCGGCTTTTTATCCACGGTGCCCAATCATTTCGGTTATTTTTTTATATTTTTACTCGCCGCTTTTTTATTGCGAGTTGGGAACTTGAGATCTGATACAAATCTTGGCATCAGCATCACTGCAACTGGAATATTGCCAGGAGCGAATCATCATTTGCCGTGAGAGGAAGTGGAGTTTGACCCCCATTTAGGCATCTGCATCGCTACTAATGGTATATTGCCAGAAACGAATCATCATTTGCCGTGAGAGGACATAGAGTTTGACACCTATTTAGGTATCAATATCACAACCACTAGAATATTGCCAGGAGCGAATCATCATTTGCCTTGAGAGGACATGGAGTTTGACACCTGTTTAGGCATCAGCATCGCTACCACTAGAATATTGTCAGGAGCGAATCATCATTTACCTTTGTCGATTTGAACAAATGTGGCTTATCAAACAGGGTTAGGATCCTGTCGACTAAGGTTTTTTGACTTTATGAGTCATAAGGGTCTCATAAAGGTATTTCTCCCTACAAGTCGTGAGGATTTCGTTGATGTATTTTTTCCTTAGGAATCGTGGGGATTGCTAAGTGATATTTTCTCTTATAAGTCGTAAGTATCTTGCAAGAGTGTTTTCTCTTTATAAGTCGAGAAGACTTACAAGTGTCGTTCACCATATGGGGACATTTTTCGTCATTGGTGGAACTTGGTGGGAGACTATTTATTTATGCCTATGGATTGTAGGACCGCCTGTAGGGCAACGATGGTATAGGAAATAGGTTTAGATCTGTTGCCTAAGGCTTTTGAATTCTATGAGCCGTGAGGGTCTCATAGGGGGAAATTCTCCTTACGAGTCGTAAGGATCTCGCAAGTGTAATTTCTCCTTAAGAATCGTAAGGATTTCTAAATGTGTTGTTCTTTTGTGAGTCGTGAGGATCTCACGCAGGTTTTTTTTAATGAGATTGCGCCCTTTCGGGTTTTCACAAGCTCGCCGGTAGTCTTACTGTTTTTACTCACGACACCCTTTAGGGTTTTCATCCATGCCATTTCGCTTGTGGACATACCGTTTATTTTAACGAGATTGCACCCTTTCGGGTTTTCACAAGCTCGCCGGTAGTCCTGCTGTTTTTTACTCACGACGTCTTTTCGGGTTTTCATCCATACCCATTTCGCTTGTGGACATACCGTTTTTTAACGATGGAACTCCCAAAAGTAGTTTCTCCATAGGTGCCCATCTGTTTGCCAGTGGGACTTAAGTTGCAACTCTCGCCGTTGAAACTTCGATTGCGATATGGATCTTAATGGAGGACACCGCCATATTTGGGGCGTGTACCCTGTTTGAGGTGACGCACTAGTGTAGAGACGTGTAACATTTCATAAAAATAAAATATTATTTTGGAATTTAAATATTAAAATAATATATTTCACGAAAACTATTCGATTTGCGAATTGTGGTTTTCGTAAAATGGTATAATTATATACCAATATTTGGAAAATATTTGGAGATTAATATGTATTAATTATTAAAAAGGTATTTATTGGATTTGGGTATTTTATAATTAATTATATGCAAGTTTAAATTAAACTTGATTAGTGCAATACTAATCATGATTTAGCCAAATCCGTATTTTTAAATATCCATGGTTAGTGCACTATGACATGTTACATTTTGTTGTATATTTTTTTGATTTGTATTTGTGGTAATGGTTTTTATTTAGATGAGAAAAGAAAAGGAGAAGACATGATTGAGGGGAGAGAGGGGGGGCACACTCATGACATGGAGACATGGGCATGCGAGCGTATGAGAGAGAGAGAGAGAGAGGGTATAACTCCTTGACCTTGATTTTCTTCATCTTATTTCTTCACTTCATTCCTCAACTCCTTCTTCTTCTTCTTCTTCATTTCAAGTTCCTCCTTCACCCTTCTCTACCTCATAAAAACATCTCTAAATCATCACCAAAACCCCACACTCCCTTCATAAAAGTTGATCCCCACCTCATCTTACACCCTATAGAAAGACCAAGTTTGTATTTTGAACAACTTGCACCATCTTAAAATTTTCTTCAGTTGCTCCAAGAGGTATAATTTCACTTCTCTTCTTGTTAAATTGTTTCTTTGCCTTCTAGTTTAGTTTAGAGATCGTTTAAGTATGTTTAGCGATCTTAGAAATTTCTAAGTTGATGTTTAATGAAAGTTTGGACTTGTAAGTCGTATATTGAGGTGTAGTGAGTGTTTTGCAAGACTTTAGTGATGATTTTCTAGCCAAGACCAGAGACTAGAAACCAAAAAAAGAACTTAGAATTTTCCGACATCGGGTTTTTGACAGTTTGTAGTGATATAATGGAATCTGGGATGACCTGAGTCCACCATAAATTAAGTTCCCATCACAGTGAGACGTGCAGAAAACTAGGAATTTACCCCCGAGACCCCAACTCTTGAAGATAGCCGCAGATTTATTCTCCCAGGCCGCAAATTGCGGCCTGGTCAGGGTGGAATCGTGTGATTTTTGTACCCTGGTTCCCTTATGTGATATCTAGATCAACCCTATATGCAAAATCTCCTAGTTAGACCTAGGGTAGAATCTAGGAGTGATTTCCTTAGTTGCTGATTTCGTGTTTTCCAATTTCTGAAACTTGGGTTTTGGTATTTGAATTTAAAATTCATCATTGGACATTTGTATATCAACAACGAGGGTTATTTAGTTGTTTTTGCATGCGTAGGCTATAGGTTCTAACCTATGAGCACTTTGTGTGCCGTATCGGTTTTCCGGACTTGGTTTTAATTGCATTTCGATGTGTTTTGATTGTAGGTACCTTCGCGTGGACTTCTGAGACGACGAAGCACATCGAATTCGGATAAGTAAGGAGTTAGCAGGTGAATAGATTTATATTTACAGAGAAAGTCGGATGGATGGCGTATAGTACCCCCGCAACTATAATGATGAATGACCGATATATAAGTTATAGTTTAGAGAACCTATGAATGATCTTACGGATATGATCAAAAGAGTGAGTATGAAATGATATGATTAATGCAAGATGATGTGAATTGAGTTGTCAATATAATGATATGAGATGATATGGGCGGATATGCTTGATATAAGGATGTGAGGCGGTATAGATGCACAAATACATGTGCCTAGATACGGAAATGAGATTGTTAATGTTATGATGTGAGAGCGATAAGGTTATGACATGATATATATATATATATATATATACACACACACACACACACGTAGGTATATATGAGAATAAAAGATGATATGCCATACGAGACCATAGATCCGTACCCTTATCGATGAATAGGACGATAGATCCTTAATCTAGATTGTTGCCACCGTACGATGTATTACCGTACGCGATGATGATATAGAGGATGATTGATCCATGCTTGTGAATTGAGGATGATAATCGAGGATATTTCCATATCGGATACTATGAGGCTGAATCGTCGATGTTAAGATTTCACCTGAACCATACTTATTTCCAAAATCGACGAATCGTAAGCACTTTTAAATGGAAACTTCAAGGGAAGCTACGGATTTTCAAATGATGTCCTTTCCTCAAAAACACCGTAGCCCCACTTTCAAAACTACGATTCGTATCTTTAAAACTGACCGTATGGTTAATGTGTAGTTGTATACCTTTTATTAGTTCATGTTTATGTTGGTTTATCCCTCGTGAGATACGCATTATGTTTCCGGTATTTACCGCTTTATGATATTATCTGCTAGTACACCTGCACAATTACCGATGATGCGCATGTTACACTTATACAGATTTGCCGGCCCACACGCATTTATCATCGGTAATTGCTATGCCACTTGCACAGTAGAACTGCCATATCATGATATTATTCTTAACTGTAAAGTACATTCATTGTTCAGCACTATCATAGGACACGCTTGCTTAATATACTTGACATGCTCATATTACTGTTCTATGTTGGCATACGTCGTATTTTATGGTTATATGTATTGAGATACTATTTCATGAGATCTCTGGATTTGAGAACCGCGGTTATATTTCAAAAGAAAATTTTATATTATTTTAAAAATGCGGTTTCTCTTGATATGATATTTCGTGTCCACCATGAGTTTTCTCGGTTCTAAGCTTGTTTTTGAGACCCGATTCGAGGAGTTGGATGAACCGTCTGCGGGTACATGATGGGCCAGGTAAGGTACCCCGGGACGAGAAATTTATGAGGATGACGATGAGCCTGGCAGGGGGAGCACTACTTACCGGTGATAGTTTAGACCCGGTGGTTATCCGGAGGATACCGACCAGAGTCGTGAGATGGATATGAGGGCCGATCAGAGAATACGGTGCCTGAGGGCCGATCAGAGGATGCGGCGCCTGAGATATGAGGATTTACGTGTCGATACTGGACACGGGTTTCATGATGTTTTCGGGTGTCGATGTTGGACACTCAGTTTCCATGATGTTTATGTGTCGTTGATGGACACAGGTTGGTTGATTTTCTTCATACATACAGGCACATGATTTCAGACGTTTGATCTTTTACATGTTTTCAATGGCATTGATTATATTGTTGATACGTATGCATACATGGATGTAAGTCCACGGTAGCGCCCCGGCCGTCTAACAGACGCCAAATGCGGAACAAAAACTTTTACAACTGGCGCTATCGCGTACTATAACCCGGATCTGCCATTAAAGCTAAACTAACAAACTACAAAGTGGGTAGAAATGTTATACCGAACGATCCGAGTCCTTCGGTCTTCAACCATCATCCCACGCTTTGTTGCGGCTGCTCCGATCTCCTGAATCTCCAGTCTTCTCGTCCAGGTGGCACCACGTCGACGGATCATTAAACGGGCTCCCGCCTCTGAACCGAGGCAACTCGATCATCAAGTTTACTAAAAGAGATGACCAAGATTGATGTAGAGAATAAGTAGAACACTTTGTCTCGTTACGTCCAAGGTTATGGACGAACGGTTAATGAAGTTGCCTTTTGGATCAATATGAAATGAGAAATGAATATATGAAATTTCCATGAAGCCAAAACCCTAATCTTTTTGCAAATGAACAACCATGATCTTTTCCAAGAAGGGGCCGGCCATATAAAGAGGAGGGGGTGAGTGTAGGAGCAAGGGAGGTGAGTGTAAGCAAAGCTTATCATAACAATGACTCACTTAAACAATAAATGCAAAACAAAGATTCACTAACCTGGTCATCCTTGCATTAATGAATCATTAAATGCACTAATGAGTCACATAACACCTCACCGTCCAAGTCATCATCTAGAAGCTTCCACACTCATCTCAAGAAAAGATAAATCCGTCTTTAACCAAATGTTAAAAGACGGGTGATAGAAAACTGGAAACTGGCAACTTCCAAAAGTGATTCTGAAACGAATTTCAGGATAACCCCGTATCAGTATAAACATACCCGCATTTGTATTACGACCGAATACAAATACATCTGAGACAAAGATATTATATCTACACAGTATAATACTGGGATCTGGCTTAAACCAAAGCCTACCAGTATTATCTGCCCGAAAAATGACACCTGCGAAAACGCACGTGCATTTTCCGAACCCTGCCATAAAACCATACGGCCTCTACAACGTTTCGCCCGAACTTGGGAAAGTGTCTATGGGGGACTCTAATGACTCATCAACACACTGGCACTGCGTATAACCACTAGCACGTCAGAGGTACAAGCTGTACGTAACGGTTGCCTATGTATTGATTGGAAGGGAGGCTGACGAGCGAACTCATCCAGAAGCCCTACTGAGCCTAACAATGACAATATACATACAGTCCGGTCCGTTCGTCTATGAGTATCGCATATCGGCCTAGGGGCTGGTAACGTCAGACCCCCAATAGCGGTATAAGTCGTGTCAGAGAGTAGCGCAGAACACCCTGAGATACTACTGGAGTATCTACCAGTAAATCTCCTGCCTCGGCCGAGGGCTTTGTGTAATGGCTCTCCTAGACACAGCGCGATCTCACCCCCAATACCGGGAGAGACGAATCCCCTGCCGATCCGCTCACTTGCCTCCATGTGGCTCGGGACTGTACCCAGAAAAGACCTGTTTGCACGACTCCTTTGAGCCGTGGTAGGGTAGAAATCAAAGCACAGTGGAAACTCACAAGAGATAAATGACGACCTCAGGTCGGTGAACTAACCTGTACACATGTCACTAGGGAACTGCTATCTGACGATATGTATAATACCAACTAGCATGTTCCCTGCAAGTCCTGTCCGGTGTACTCATAACCCAATGAGCACCTGTATACATCTTAGGTGAACCAACTGACACCAATGGCTTGTGAGACCGGCCACCGCCCCTCGTCGGGGTCTCGACTGTATACACTAATCTACTCTGGAGTATCGATGCCCAGTCTCGAAACTCGCACGATTAGGGACACTTTAAGGATGTGCTTACAAACCCTAGCTCCCACGTATATGATCGCCATCATACTGCTGGTAGTCAAGCAAGAATCCTATGGACTCTATCATCATGCAATAGTGAACTAAAGCATGTATACGATGATAAAGACAAACCAAATAGCATACTATCATCTCGAGCAAGACTGTCATATCGGTATAGGCCCTGCCTCAATCATTGTAATCACGTACCTGCGATCCAATAATTGACTTTGAGGGCACTATATCCAACAATCTCCCACTTGCACTTAAGGTTAATTATTGCGATGTCGCATACTCACAGCCCGTGTGATACTGAACACCCAACTCCTCTACTAATCAGTATCACAAAGCTAGTTTGTAAAACTCTTGTGTTCGAGGAATAGCCTCAGTGTGTGGATCCGCCCTGATGTTTCTTTCTATATCTCTCTTAATCTCAAGTTCGCGGAGAAAGCCATCTCCCGAATTGAGTAATACCTGTCTTAGAATATGTCTGGATATCTGATGGGACCTTGTTCATAAATGAACTCCAAATCCAAACTTCTTAGACTTTATTGATAACTGAACCTAATCAGTATCCAGCACCATGCCTCCCACAGTATCCTCTTGGACCACCTGTCCATAATACTGTCCCTCGTCAGAGGGAAAACTATAACTCTGACAATCATTCTGTCATCCATGTCACCTTGGAAGCTTGGAATGATAACCGTCTCCCGAAGGAGGCTTCCGTTATCAAATCCGTAGAACATGCACTTATGTTCTAAAACTGTTTCCTTATGTTTCTCCAGGATTGGATTAATATAAACTTATCGCATCTAGTGCAAAAACAACATTTGGTGTGGTACTTGACATCTCATGATTGACTCAATTGCCTAAGCAAGTGATCTACCAATCATGGACATCCCTCTCTCCTGTAGTCTGTAAGACACCTTTAGAGAGAGTGACTCCATTACCTGCAGGTACACCACCATGCCAAGAGTCATCTATTCTAAATTACTATTAGAATGCAGTCAAAGTACCCATATTGGGAAAATACCCAAATCTAGATCTAATACCATAAATCTAGTAACCAGAATGTCATATATTAAATCCATACCCTTTGCGGAGAAACAACTGTGTGACGACCAAAGTACAACCGATTGTAGTATAGGAATTTTACTTCCTACTCTGTGTATGTCATCCAAATACCAGGACATCACACCCTACTACCTTCTTAATAGATCCATCCTTTATTCTGATGAAGTCAAAACCCATGACTGTCACATCAAAATTAGATGATCTATCTCCGCTATAACAGCTCAAGTCTATAAATAGACATAAGCTTCTTGCCCACTATGCTTCCGCTGCTCCCACTGACCACAACAACCCTGTGGCAGAATAATATATACGTGTACGTCTAAAACTAGTTTAGAACGATGCTATACATATCCTCCTGCCGAGTCTCATAGTCTGGAACAACAGTAGTGTCAAGTCTGGGTAAACAAGAATCTCCCTGTCACCGTCCTTGAGGCTACCGGAGTACCTCTCGGATGTCTGAGGTTACCCTCCATATCTGCGGAGTGGCTATTGGAATGTCAAACCTGATTGAATAAAAAGATCCTATTAAATTTTCCGTAATCGTTTGCGGTTCTGGAATCACTTCCAGTTCTACCATACTCCCACTACTGTTTTCTGGAAAAAAATCCATTTTACTAAAACTGTGGCGAGTCAAGAACAATATCACTATTGATCTTCCAGATGGTAGAAAAGTCAACCCTCGTGAAAGCCAGAGTCAACCCACAAACTGCCATTACAGAAACGTGTCTTGAGTTATCCAGTGTTTGGTTTTAAGCATAAGCTGGACAACTCCTCGTATCTTAACATCGTTAAGATATGAACCATTCTATATACAATATAGAAATAGAGATACTAATTTAATTGGAACCAGATTCAAACCATGCAGCTGTTTCCAGTGCATATCAACTGAATGGAGAGAGGCTAATCAACATTACTCAACTTAGGAATCAATCCAATTATGAGTAACCTGAAAGAGAAACAAGTTTCTCAAAACCATTACTATCAACAGAATACCAATCACAAGAATCTACATCTTCGATCTCTTTGAAGAATCCTGGTACTTGTGATATCTGGTTCTCTACTTTATTCTTATACTCACAACTTCTCATAACTTAGACATTGTATTTCTACGAAACACTTGTCTAAAAACTAGAGAAGTCACAAGTAAATAGAACATAGTACGAGGACCTACCCCTTTGTCCTTACGGACACTGGACAACATACAATACTCTGTATAAGTCCGCTGAGTTGAATAACTCAATACCTGTGTGTCGTAGGTTGAAAACTGTACCCAGGCGATTTCCTCAAATATCACCAATTATAACTAATTCCGATATAATGAGGCTGATCACCTTATTCCCAATAACTTACTCCCACTCGTCATCTGTAAAACCGTACAGATATGAGAATGAAACCTGGTAAATACATACCCTGGAGTAAGTATCTAATCGGGAAATCAGTTTTCCTTTAACAATGCACTGAAACATTAAAATGTTTCGTAGGGGTATCCTGGTATTCTTAGTAATGCCTCTTCCATAATCCAATTCATGACTATAACCGTATATTTCTTTGTCATCTCTCCAAATCCCTTTATTTGTCTTTAGTCGTTACCTTCTGTACGCTCTCGTTAGGCTAAATGGTTTTCTTCCTTCCCTACCGTTCGGCACCAGCGTATAGTTTGGAAGAAGACTATCCAGTAAGCATAATAGGTGTACTCTCCTAATCCTAGGAGTACTCGCAACTTGAGAGAAGGTGATGATAAAAGACTACTGAATGAAACCTTATTCTATTTCTCCCGAACCGGGGAAAAAGTAAAGGTGAAATAGGAGTGGCGATGAAGTACGCGGTTTGGTCTTAAATGATAACAGTCGCAATTTACTTTACCCTCTTTCTAATCCCTTTATTTTGTCTTTAGTTATTACCTTATGTACACCCTATTTAGGCTAATTGGTTTTCTTCATTCCCTACCTTTCGGCACCAGCCTATGGTTTGGAATAAGACTATCCAATAAGCATAATAGGTGTACTCTCCTAAACTAAGGAGCCCTCGCAACCTGAGAGAAGGTGATAATAATAAAAGACAACTGAATAAACCAATTTTATTTCTCCTGAACCTGGATCCATCCTCGAAGAAGTCCCTTCGAGTTCGTATATAACCATACGATGGATCTATCCAATAGAAGTGGATGTCCGTAGTAATACGGGGTGTTCTGAGAAATACAAAGGGTAAAAGAAGGAGCGACAATAGCTTATGCAACTCAGACAATCCAAAAGCCAGTATTTTAAGAAGGTTCGGTCAACTTGGTCACTGAGTCATAGTCTAGGGTCGGTCAAAGGTCGCTGCCAGAGAGAGAGAGAGAGAGAGAGAAAAAAGAAATACTCTGCGTGCACTCTAACGTAGATCAGAATGGTTATCACTTTTTCTAATCAGAAAACCTCCAACTGTAATCTCAAATTCTCCTCCAAACCTGAAAGAAGAATTAGTCGGGATCACCCGAAGAGTAAACCAACTAATCAGTGAGAATCGGGATCCAACTATCATCGCATGATAACTTGATGGAAGCCACTCAAGTTATCAAAATCCAGAAGGTATGCGCATGCCTGGCAAGTTTGCTGTATGTTTGAAACTCCCGATATGATTTTTGCCCCATGCACTTATGACCTTGGCGTTGGTCAAAATATCATAAGTCACATGCCAAGTTCTACCCATCACTATCCAGGTCAATTTGAACCACCCGCACATGCCCCTGACGTTGGCCAAATGGCAGAACGACTGTCCCAAACCAACTCATCTATCTATGCAACAGATGAATACCCAGCAGCTACCAAACACTATGCCTTGACGTTGGTCAAAATACATAGCTTGAATACTACTAAATATCCAAAAGAAATGACGGAGGGCTACGGCTGGTTTTTGGCGAAAAACCTTTAACGTAATGAACTTGATCTCGTTAAAGGAACCTGATAGCTTTTTATAAAAATATAGTGGCGAAAACCTTTTGCTAAAGAGGTCACTCCCGGTGAAGGGATCTCGGCTCTTTCCTCGTGGAATGAGGTGCAGGATATTCCAACTGAATACCGCGATGCAAAGCAACTTGTAATCGACTATATTGAAGTTATTACCCTGACGTAAACTTCTGCCCAGGGGGTCACTCCCGGTGAAGGGATATCTGCCCTTGCCTCGTCGAATGAAGTACAGGATATTCTAACTGAATATTGCTATGCAAAACAAAAGGAAACATCTTTGTAATAACACCTTTTAAAATTTGTTCCAACAACATCAAATATAGGTTTGTTTTATCCTTTGCATTGATCAGAATCAACGCAGTCCCATCAATCAATCACACCAGAAAAGAACGAAAATAAAATGTACGTATATGCCATCCGCATTCGTCACTGGGTCCCGTCATCACCCGTTAGGTTACTTAACTAACGACAGAGCGGGGGCTGGACTAGCGCGGGTGTAAAACATATACAACATCTAATAGTATATATACCAATATACAATAATCGCTTCAGGCGTGATAATATGCAACATTACAGAAAAGTAATAAGCATCACAGAACAATACAGATAATCTGGGATCCCCGGGTTTCACAGAGCCGCTACTGAAACCCGACGTTCCCCTGGTCGTGTGGATAGCCTGTGCAATGAAACCTAGACCCCTACGGGTGCGGCAAGTTACCTGCCAAAACCTGAAGCGAGATAGTCCCCCACAGCATAGTGAATGGAACACCCAGCACTTCACGGAATCCGGTAAATTGAGCACCCCTTCTTGTGTCAACCTGTACCCCCTATGAGTACGGCGAATAGTCTGCCAATTCTAGTGTGAGGTCCCTCTGCCTCTCAAAGCCATGAGATACGGACCTGTTGCCCTCCAGAACCTGGCTATCCGTGCACTCCGCCGCGAAGTAAACCTAGTACAGAAAATAAAATATATACAACGGGTATATCGACCTCAGCCCGGTCGTGCCCCAAAAAGAATATTATACAAACAGGCAGTGACGGCAGTCCACATGTTGGATGCTCGTCCCGCAATATCAAATGTACAAATAAATTGAAACTGCACTACCATTGCACACTGCTATCCACCACGACATATCCGCAACAATACAGCACAAAACAGAACATAAACGCGAATGTCACGTTCGCAAACCCGTCTAAAAGAACTATAGCAATCAGACGCGGTTTACCGATCGAATGACATTCCCGGTCGGAGATATAATGTAAATACTGTATACTAACAAGTTTAAAATTTCGATCGACTAAATTTCCCGAAGTGGGCCCCATGTACATCTGCTGTACAGTAACAAAATCTGGGCCCAAAAGAACTATACCAAAAACCACAATTTCCAAAAATGAAGCTCTCTGGAAAAAGTTGGTGCACTGTTCCCACTAAAGCGCCGCGGTTCCGCGGTCAAACCCTAGGTTTGACTGTGGATCCGCGGTGGTCTCTTGAGATTACGTGCCCAAATTTTTCCAGAATGCTAAGAAAAGCCTGCTTAGTTTTCTGTGATATGCAAAATAATTTTTAGACACTGTTTAAAATCGACAGAAACTTTTGCACTGGAATTTGCGGTTTTCGAAAATCCGCTCGATCGATATTTTAAACGCGTTAGCACAAGTTAGTATAGCTTAATGGTGAGGCTCTGATACCACTGTAAGTCCACGGTAGTGCCCCGGCCGTCTAACAGACGCCAAATGCAGAACAAAAACTTTTACAACTGGCGCTATCGCGTACTATAACCCGGATCTGCCATTAAAGCTAAACTAACAAACTACAAAGTGGGTAGAAATATTATACCAAATGATCCGAGTCCTTCGGTCTTCAGCCATCATCCCACGCTTTGTTGCGGCTGCTCCGATCTTTTGAATCTCCAGTCTTCTCGTCCGGGTGGCACCACGTCGACGGATCATTAAACAGGCTCCCGCCTCTGAACCGAGGCAACTCGATCATCAAGTTTGCTAAAAGAGATGGCCAAGATTGATGTAGAGAATGAGTAGAACACTTTGTCTCGTTACGTCCAAGGCTATGGACGAACGGTTAATGAAGTTGCCTTTTGGATCAATATGAAATGAGAAATGAATATATGAAATTTCCATGAAGCCAAAACCCTAATCTTTTTGCAAATGAACAACCATGATCTTTTCCAAGAAGGGGCCGGCCATATAAAGAGGAGGGGGTGAGTGTAGGAGCAAGGGGGTGAGTGTAAGCAAAGCTTATCATAACAATGACTCACTTAAACAATAAAAGATAAACAATGATTCACTAACCTAGTCATCCTTGCATTAATGAATCATTAAATGCACTAATGAGTCACATAACACCTCACCATCTAAGTCATCATCTAGAAGCTTCCACACTCATCTCAAGAAAAGATAAATCCGTCTTTAACCGAATGTTAAAAGACGGGTGATAGAAAACTGGAAACTGGCAACTTCCAAAAGTGATCCTGAAACGAATTTCAGGATAACCCCGTATCAGTATAAACATACCCGCATTTGTATTACGACCGAATAAAAATGCATCTAAGACAAAGATATTATATCTACACAGTATAATACTGGGATCTGGCTTAAACCAAAGCCTACCAGTATTATCTGCCCGAAAAATAACACGTGCGAAAACGCACGTGCATTTTCCGAACCCTGCCATAAAACCATACGGTCTCTACAACGTTTCCCCCGAACTTGGGAAAGTGTCTGTGGAGGACTCTAATGACTCATCAACACACTAGCACTGGGTATAACCAATAGCACGTCAGAGGTACAAGCTGTACGTAACAGTTGCCTATGTATTGATTGGAAGGGAAGCTGACGAGCGAACTCATCCAAAAACTCTACTGAGCCTAACAGTGACAATATACATACAGTCCGGTCCGTTCGTCTATGAGTATCGCATATCGGCCTAGGGGCTGGTAACGTCAGACCCCCAATAGCGGTATAAGTCGTGTCAAAGAGTAGCCCAGAACACCCTGAGATACTACTGTAGTATCTACCAGTAAATCTCCTGTCTCGGCCGAGGGCTTTGTGTAATGGCTCTCCTAGACACAGCGCGATCTCACCCCCAATACCGGGAAAGACGAATCCCCTGCCGATCCGCTCACTTGCCTCCATATGGCTCGGGACTGTACCCAGAAAAGACCTATTTGCACGACTCCTTTGAGCCGTGGTAGGGTAGAAATCAAAGCACAGTGGGAACTCATACGAGACAAATGACGACCTCAGGTCAATGAACTAACCTGTACACATGTCACCAGGGAACTGCTATCTGACGATATGTATAATACCAACTAGCATGTTCCCTGCGAGTCCTGTCCGGTGTACTCATAACCCAATGAGCACTTGTATACATCTTAGGTGAACCAACTGACACCAATGGCTTGTGAGACCGGCCACCGCCCCTCGTCGGGGTCTCAACTATATACACTAGTCTACTCTGGAGTATCGATGCCCAGTCTCGAAACTCCCACGACTAGGGACACTTTCAGGATGTGCTTACAAACCCCAGCTCCCATGTATATGATCGCCATCATACTGCTGGTATTCAAGCAAGAATCCTATGGGCTCTATCATCATGCAATAGTGAACTAAAGCATGTATACGATGATAAAGACAAACCAGATAGCATACTAACATCTCGAGCAAGATTGTCATATCGGTATAGGTCCTGCCTCAATCATTGCAATCACGTACCTGCGATCCAATAATTGACTTTGAGGGCACTATATCCAACAATGGACACCTTAGGTATCATAGTATTATCTTCATGTTATGACTTAGGAATCGATGTTTATTCGATTTCTACCTGCTGGTGTTTTCTACTCACGAGTTGGCAACTCATCCCCGTTGTGCCACAGTTTTCTTACAGATTCGACCGCCTGGATCAGTAGCGGTATTGCTGGCACACAACTTCATTCAGGGTGTTTTTCTTTGTTAGGTGGGACACATATTGGATCGTGCTCACTCTTTTATTTATTATTCTATTGTATCAAGATAAACTCTATCAATCAGAAATTAGACTTTGTATATTGGTAGATCTAGACAGACTTATGTGATTGCGAGACTTTGAGCGATGGGTATATATTCGCTTCTTTTGTGTTGTTGATGTCTTGCTTTATCCATTTATTCTTTCTGTGTTGATCTTCACCGTTGGGAGTCGTATATATGTTTATTTCATGGTTGTGATTCCGCCAATTGGTAAAGAGCCAGCTCCCGCTTGGGGATGCCTATATATTGTTATGTCTATGGTTTTGGATCAAAATTTACAAGGGGGTGCTGCCTAAATTTTTAAATGACAAAAAATGTTTTCAACTAGTATATAATTCGCTTGCATTTTCATATATCATTATTTATACATTTAAAGAAAAACTTGATTTCATTATACTTTTATTTCAAAACTGCACCTCCACTATTTTCCGCAAAAAGCTTTAGATTTCTGGGCTTCGGCTTACTCGAATTACGTTACGCCTTTAGACGTGGCGTGATTTAAATGCCGGTCATGTGCTAAATTACGGGTCATAACAAGACGTCTCGGTCCATTATCTTCATGTTTGAGGCAAAGTTTTAGTTTAAGGATATCTTGGTCCATTATTAGTTTAGGAATTTCTTAGTCCGTTGTTAGTTTAGGAACATCTCGGTCCGTTATTAGTTTAGGGACATCTCGGTCCGTTATTACCGTTTTTGAGGCGATGGAGCTTTTTGGATACTACTCTCAGAGTTTTGACTCATGAAAATAGCAAGCGGACACAAGCGTTGTCATCTATCATTGACCTAAGTCATGACTCTTCAAGCGTAGTACTTTTTGAGGAATCAGCCATTTATTGGTCGGAAGGGTCTTTCACCATGCATATCCATGAGCAGGTAGGCTCCACCTTGATAGACTTTGTCTGTGATGTATGGGCCTTCATAATTTGGCTCGAACTTCCCCCGTTTTGCACGATTCGGGATCATTGGTCTTTTGATGACTAGTACGAGTTTGTCTTGGCGGAATGTTCTCGGTCTGGTCAGTCTTTCCTATGACAGTGTCATTCTTGCCTTATAAGCCTCCAGGTTTTGTTGTGCTATAAGGCGATTCTCGTCGAGGGCGTCGAGCTCCTTGAGCCTAAGATGATCATTTTCTTCATCTGTCAGCTTGTATCGAACTGCTACTCGTAGAGAGGGGAGTTCTATTTCCAGTGAGAGCATTGCTTTCGTGCTAAACACCAATGCATATGGTGTTGTATTCGTGGCCATCTTGAACATTGTTCGGTACGCCCAGAGAGCTTTATGCAGCCTTTCATGCCAGTAATTTTTATTTCTAGACACTGTTTTCTTTATAATCTTTATCAAGGTCTTGTTGAAACCTTCAGCTAGACCGTTGGCCCGAGGATTATAGACCGAAGAGTATCTCCAATCTATTTTATGTTGCTATGCGAAGCGGCTTATTTTATGGCTTCTATAAGCTGGTCCATTATCCGATATTATCCGTCGCGGCGTTCCAAACTGATAGATGATATGGGTCTTGAAGAAATGGAGGATATTCTCCATTTTCACCTCCTTTAGTGGTACTGCTTCTGCCCACTTAGAGAAGTAATCGGTCGTTGCCAATATAAACCGATGTCCTTTGGATGATGTCTGTTCGATTGGGCCAATTATATCGGTTCTCTACATTTTGAACGGCCAGCTAGCCACTGTCGGGTGTAGTGGATTTAGATGTTGATGGATGAAGTCCCCGTGAATTTGGTATGAGTGACACTGCTTCGCCTATTCGGGGCAGTCCTGAATAATTGTGGGCCAATAGTAACCCATTCTTTTTATCTTCAGCTTCATCTATGGTCCAGCTTGGTGAGAACTGCAGAGTCCGTCGCGAGTTTCTTGGATGACTTTCTTCACTTCCTCTAGCCCCAGGCATCTTAACCATAAACAATCAAACGATCTATTATATAGAGTATCATTGACGAAGGCGAAAGACAAAGCTCGTTTCATGAGCTGATATCTAGACGACGCATTTCTAGGCATTCGTTGGGACTTAAAGTAGTTTATGAAGACTTCCCTCTAGTCCTTAACATTTTCTTTGTCCTCTATTTTAAGGGCTACTTGTTCAGTCGTTTCTTTTCTTTCGGATGGTTTTATTAGGTCATCCGAAAATATTTCTATTGGCGCGAGAAACCTGCGGTTTTGCACAATGATCCTCATGTCATCAAGATTTTCATCGGCCAATTCCTTAGCGAATTTGGCTAATGCATCCGTCTATTGTTTTCTGTACGCGGTATATTTTCCAGGATGTAGGAAGGGATTTATGTCAGCAGTTGCTGCACTCTTTTACCATACTTTATCAGCTCTGGCTTGCATGTCTGATAGTCTCCATTTACTTGGCTAACGATCAACTGGGAGTTTCCATATATAGCGATCTCGAGACTTGCTATCAAAGCTTCATATTCATTTTCGTTATTAGTCCTTGGCTCTGTTAAGGAGAGGGCATAACGCAATATCCCTCCTTGCGTAGTCACGAAGATAAGGCCTACCCTGACTTTGATTATAAGGGTGTTCTGCTTTCGCTGCATTGTGGAAGATGCTCCATCGAAGTAGAGTTCCCTATGGGAATCATTTTCTTCTTCAATCGCATCAAACGCGTGTTCGTCTGGCAATTCGCAATTTAAGGGGGAGTCGGCTAATATCGGATGTTCTGCGAGAAAGTCGGCAATGGCCTGACCTTTCACTGCTTTAAGGGGTTGATATGTTACCGAGAACTTCATCAGGAGGAAGGCCATTTGGCAAGCCTTCCTGTTAGTATGGCCATTGATATCAGATATTTGAGAGGATCCACTTTCGATATGAGATGGATCTCATGTGCCAAGGCGTAATGTCTGAGCTTCGTTATTGCGAAGATCAGACCAAGAAATGCTTTTTGATGGGGGAATAGTTATTTTCTGCCCCCAGGAGAAATCGACTCAAATAGTACAGAGCTCTCTCCTTTCCTTGATCGTTCTCTTATGCCCATAGCACACCCAAAGAACCCTCAAGGGCTGTTGTATATAAGATAAGGGGTTTTCTCTTAACCGGAGCGGTCAATACCGGTGGATATTGCAGGTACTGCTTGATTTCGTCAAGTGCATTTTGGCACTTTTGATCCCAGACGAACGGGGTCCCCTTCTTCATTAAATGACTGAAGGGATGACATTTTCCGGAAAGGTTGGCTATGAACCGCCGGATATACGCGAGCTTTCCTTGGAGAGACCGCGGTTGTTTAAGAGTTCTTGATGTGAACATTTCCATAATCGCCTTGATCTTTGAGGGGTCGATTTCGATACCTCGGTGACGTATGATGAATCCTAGGAATTTACCTGAGAAAACTCTAAACGCGCATTTTAGAGGATTCATATTCAGATTATATTTTCGAAGATGTTGGAACACTATTTTTAGATGTTCCCAATATTTCTCGTGAGATTTGCTCTTTACCACAAGGTCGTCGATATAGCATTCGACAATCTCATGGATGAGGTCTTCAAAAATCTTTGTCATAGCCCTCTGGTAGGTAGCGGCAGCGTTCTTCAGACCGAAGGGCATTACTTTATAGCAGAATATGCCCAATAAGGTTCGGAAGATAGTATGCTTTTGGTCTTCAGGATGCATTTTTATTTGGTTTTATCCTGAAGATCCATCCATGAAGGAAAAGATCTCATGGGTGGACGTGTTATCGATCATATGCTCGGTAACGGGCACTGGAAAGTCGTCCTTCGGGCAAGATTTGTTGAGGTCCCGAAAGTCCACACAGATACGCACCGTCCCATTTTTCTTCATCATTGGAATGTTGTTGGCGATCCATTCAGGATATTGAACTTCGTGGATGAAGCTAGAGTCGATTAGTTTCTTGACCTCAGCGTTGATGCTCATCTCAAGTTCAAGTCGCATCCTTCTCGATGCCTGTTTGATTGGCTTTATTTCGAGGGATATAGCCAGTTTGTGTACTATCACTTTTGGATCTAGACCCGGCATTTCAGAATAATTCCACACTAAGAAGTACTTATACTTCATGAGCATGTCTTTTAACATGGCTACCTATTTTTCAGATAGCAGTTCACTGATGAACGTTGGTCTCGGATCATTTTCCGTCCCTAAGTCAATTTTTCTTAGGTTGTTCGCCGTAATGTGTATCCCATCTTCCAGCTCTTTTGGTTTTGGTGGAAACTCTGAGATCACCTCATCCTAATCTTCATTTGTGAAGCACATGTGGTGGTCATTCATATTCTCGTGCCCTCCCTCTTTTGATAGTGTTATCATATGGTAGGTACGAGTTCGCTTCCATTCTTGTTTTCGAGGTGGTCTTAACCTGACGTTGTAGGTTCTTTTCAGCTCATGCTTTTGTGGAGGGGTTACCCTCCAGCTGTCGGATAATATAAACCTACATTATCGATACTGGTCTTCTACCCAGTCTTTGAAGGTGAAGTAGTCTTCAAGGGGATGACCTATTGCTTGGTGGTGGGAGCAATAATCCGGATGATAGACCTCTTTTATTTGTTCGAGGTACCGAGACTCCGGAAGCATCATCATTTAGTGCTTCATGACAAGGTTGAATATTTTTCTTGTCTTGTCTTGAGGGAAGGAGTATTCCCAACCCATCTTCTTTATAAAGGATAGGCTCCAATCGAGTTTTTCTCGATTGCACGGCTTCTTGGATCCACTTTGTTGTTTTTGAACATTGTTTGCGCTCTTTGCCCTGTTTTTGCCTCCATTTCGGGGTTTTCCCCTTGCGTGAGAACATATGTTGGGCTGGGGATGAAGTACATTATAGTCTACTTTCTCCGCAGATTGCTGACTGAGACGCTGCGGCTGTGATTGTCCCAGCTCGTTTGATAAACTTCTTTTATTAACCTATCAATTTGTTCTTCCAGCGACGAACTTAACATTTTTAGAGCGGGATCTCGCTCCGATTTGACGTCATGGCCATTTGGAAGAGCGTCTTCCGCTTCACTGGAGCTGTTTACGACACGGCAACTGTGGATCTGTACCCGTTTCTTGGACCGAACTTATCCGAGCCTGGTTGTCTCCATTTTCCCTCAGGGCATCTTTCGCTGAGTCCCAAAAATATCCCAAATCTTTTTCTAGAATTGGGCTTGTCGAACAGTTTGTTCGAGAGGTACACCTTTTCATCTTAACAGCCTTTTCAATCTCTCCGCGTAGTATCCTGGCAGACGGATTGGTTGAAGCCTGTCGAGCGCAAAATCGACACAACGCCAGACTTCTTTTCCTACTTTGGTCTCCGTAGATTGGTAAAAGAGGATCGCCTTTTCATCCCTTCGCCTAGGAGGCACGCAGAAAGTTTGCAGTTCCTGTACGCTATATGTATGGAGCGCGTCAAGTTCCTTGTGGTGTCGAGGCGGAACCATTGTGATTTGCAGATTCTAATCTGCTCCGGCAAAAGTTTGCATTGACTGGAAGACGGAGAACACTGCGTTCGCCTCATCCTCTGAGTCGCTGCCAAAGACCAAAATAAGAGTAGATGGTCCAGACTTGTTATTTTCTTTCTGCGGTTGTCCCGAGTAGACTATTTCTTCATCTTCCTCGGTATCTCTCCTAAATATCGGGATAGTAGCGACGGATTTCTGTTTATTCTTCGGCTTATGACACCTTTCCGTATCTTCGAAGTCTGGCAGGAAGTATTTTGCGCCTTCGTATTTCCAGACTTCATTTACGGCTAACTGATTTAGCTCTCCCGTGACGGTGTGCTCCGAGCCATCCTTGAAATATTTCATACACTGATATTTTGTAGAAGGGATGATGTTGTACTCGTGTAAGAAGGGCCTGCCGAGCAAAGCATTATAACAAGTCTTGGCGTCAATGACATGAAATTTGATGTCAGTGACGAGCAGCCCGAAGCGCAGCATCAGTATTACGGACCCAAGTGTCCGTGACGATTGTGTGTCGAACCCGGAGATGGTAATTTTATCTAGGGCGAGGTGCTGAACGTTCATGCAAATCTCTTTCAGTACTCTCACGTTGAGAAGGTTAACGGAGGATCCGTTGTCGACAAGAATTTTCCCTATCTTGATGTCGTGGTAGTACCCGGTGACGTATAACGGGAGATTATGCTCGCATGTACCGAGGACGAGATCCTCATCACTGAATGTAATGTTGACCGTGTGGACCTCTGCCGGCTCATCCTTCATCATCTCTTCTATGAAAAAAGTTTGGAACTGATCGGGCTCTTGCAATGCCTTGATCAGAGAATCTCGTGCCTCTTTGGACAGGAGGAGAGCATCCAATATGCTCAGTTGCGAGGGTATTTTCCTCAGATGTGTTAGGATATTGTAATCCACTTTGTTTTTCCTAGGTGGGTCCCTTGCTTTAAGCTCTTTGACTGCTTCTTCATCGAGGGCGATCTCTTCAAGGATTTTCCTTTTCCCTTTGTCTTTTTATTCGAACCATTGTTTGTAGGTTCGAGGTTCTTCTCAGGCAGCGTGCGGTTACGCAGCTGAATATTCTCGTAGTTCTTGTCCTCCTCTTCTTTTCTGGAGGTGAAGTCTTTGAAAAGAGGGCTGAGAGGTGTTTCGTCCTCAGAATCGCTCCCGAAGGAAATAACTCGGGGTTTTCCCCTTCTGAACTAGTACCAACCATATGACAGTTGCCAGTTATTTTTTCATGCGCGTTTATCACACTATTTTTCCGTCGACGAGCACGAACTTCGTGCTTCATCCTCTTGAAGTGTTTTTGATGGGCAACATATCCTTACCATCATTTCTTGAAGGTACTGCATTCTTCGGTAGGGTGGGTGACCCTTCGATGATATCGGCAGTAGTTTGGATGTGATCCTTCTCTATCGAGGAATATGACTCCGAGAGTGTTCTTTATGAGAGGTGGCAGCTTCATCCCCATTGACAGGGTTTTGGAGAACCGCTTCTCTATTTTGATCCTTGCTCACCACCGAAAACGGATGCGGCTGTTGTAGTAGACTTTGTCAGATTCCCTCTCGTTTGTGAGGGGTTTTTGATTGTGGGGACGCTCTTCCCTGCAGACGCAAGCCCCTGCTGTTAATTACGTTATCGAATCGCGATAACCACTTTCTCCTGCTCCGGAAGTTCACTTCGTGTCGTGTGTGTTTTTTTTGTTTAGGTTGCCCGTGGATTGTATACGGAGACTGATTTATGTCGTCTTCCGTAGGGCGTGGATTAGTCCAAATCCGTATATTTTTAGATTTGGGTTTGGGTTGATTTAATGATCGTTAATCTGGTTTGAGATTAAGATCGACTTAAATGTATGTGAGCATTTGGGGCTCGATTTTTTTTTGTTAAGGATGCATTAGTCCAATTTGAGAGTAAGATCCACTTAACGGGGTTTTAGGATCATTTTTATTTCAGATCCAACAGAAGAGTATTTGGGCTCTATTATTTTTGTTTAAGGATGTTTCGGTCCATTATCTCCATTTTGAAGGCGAATATTAGTTTAAGGACATTTCAATCCATTATTGCCGTTTTGGAGGCGGATATTAGTTTAAGGACATTTCGGTCCATTGCCAGTTTAAGGACGTAGTTGTCCAGTGTGTTCATCTTGCGCGCACCTGTATTTGTTACGTATCGGAATGAACAGGGGTGATATGGAATGCACCTAGTATGGGATGGGGTCTGATTTGAGGTGTGCACGTCGGTTTGGATGGCTTGGGAATGCATTGAAGAATTGTTGGTTGTCGGGACCCGCCACCTCTCTGAAGACGTTGAAAAATTACAACGACGTATATCAGAGGTGTTGATAGATGTACCCTTAAACCAAATCCCGTATTTGAGGGAAACGGGTTATGGTGATCCTAGAAATCGTTAGTCATGTTTGAGACTAAAATTTTCTTAGGAGATATAAGATGAATATTATTTGGGATATCATCAATTGAAAGGTCAATAGTCATATGTGAGACCGAGATTAGTTTTGGCAATCATTAGCATATGGGCTTGGTTGATTTGAATCAAGAAAGTTCTTTCCTCAGAGGGCCTAGCCAATTTTGAGCTTGATCTGCTCAGTGGTCTTTTTTTTTATTGAAAAGTGCTAAGCACTTGCTTGGGCTCTGTTTAATCAGTCCCCCTTTTTATGCAAACAGTGCTGAGCACTTATATAAGTTCTGACGCTCGCATATGACCACGTAAAGCTTTCAGTCATGGGGAATTACCCAATAAGGGTAAAACACTTTACTCATTTTGTCATTATATGGAGTTCTAGGCGCTCTTTATGGCGTCCACGTGGGGAGCGCATGAGGTGCACTCTTTTTATTTTTGTGGCGCCCACGTGAGGAGCACGTGAGGCGCTGGACGCTGCCCAATCAGTGCTAAGCACTCAGGCGTTTTGGCTATTTATGGAGTGCTAAGCACTCTTATTATTTTTGTGTTGCCCACGTGAGGAGCATGTAAGGCGCTGGGCTTCTGTTTTAGGGGCCCATGTGTCTTTCACCTGAGGCGCTGGGCGCTTTTGGGGGCGCTCACGTAGGGCGCTAATTTCTTTTCTCTTTCAGAGATTGATTCACTGCTAATGGCATTTTGCCCATTAATGATCACCAAGATCTTTGTTTTAAAGATCTGGGATCAAGTTTTCTTTTAAGAACCAAGCTCTTCTAAGTTTCATTTTGGGTTAAACTCTATTTTCTGAGAAATTAAATCCCTATAGGATAGGTTCTTTTTCCTAGTTCTTTTTTTAATCGTTGATTCTCAAGAACAAGATCTTCCCGATGAGAATTAAATTCTCAACTTATGGGAGGCTTGTCTTATGGATCTCTGATCTAGAAAAAGAATAGGTTCTTTGAGAAGGGTTAAACCCTTAAAATAAGATTAAGGGCTATTTTAGTCTCTATGATCTTTTTTACCTAGGGTTTTGAGGAGGACATTCTTCTTCTTTGAGAATTGAATTCTCTGTTGGTTTAGAGCTCTTTATTATTTTTCAGAAACTTGTAGGGGATTTTTTGAGAAGGGATTTTTTTATAGAATATGATTTTTTTTTTGTTTTTAACGAGATTGGGGAAATATTTTTCCCTATACAGAATTTATTCTGTAAAATGGTGATTTTTAATCACCATTGGATTTTTTTTAATCCAAAAGTTTTCTTTTTTACAGAGATCAATCTTCTTTGTTTAGAAAAATTGAGAGAATATATTCCAAAATAGAATTTTATTCTATAATTGGATTTTTTATCCAACCGAGAGTATCTTTCTTATTAGAAAGATTTGGGAGGTATTTTTTCGTAATAGAATTTAATTCTATATTTTGATGATTTATCGTCTCCATTGGATCTTTGGTCCACGGCTTTGTTTAACAGAGAATATCCCAACTTTTGTAGAATTTAATTCTACTGATATGAACTTGGGCGCTGACACTCACGTGTTATGCACGCGGGCGCCACTTAAGAATATAATTCTTATGATAGGTATTTATGTGCTTTGCACCTTGGCGCCCGTGTGAGGAGCACGTGCGACGCCATATAAGAATTTAACTTTTATTCAGGAAGCACTCCTGTTCTTTGCACATTGGCGCCCACGTGAGGAGCATGTGAGGCGCCACCATAGGATTTAATCCTATAAGATTGGCTCTTGCGCTGGTGCCCTCGTGGAGAGCACGTGAGGCGCTGCCTCATTAAATTCCAACAGAGTTTAGTTCTTTTATTAGGTTAAATATCGGGGGAACAAATTCCCCCCACCGTTGTGCTTACGTGGCTCACACGTGAGTGCAACAATATCACCTTTTCCACTGTTCGATCTCCTAGGGAGTTGAACCGTCCCTTCATGTCTTATAAATAGGACTTTTGTCCCTTGAGATGACTGCCGTTCCATCATCTTCTTGAGTCTTTTTCTTCATTGAGAATTTAATTCTCTCCTCAGAGCTTAGATCTCTGTTCCAAGAACTTTCTCAGAGTTAAACTCTGCCAAAAATTGGTAAGAATTATGACCACGATTTAACCCTTAAAGAAACTCATAAAAGAATCTCTTCTTGTTTTGAGTTTTTAACCCATTAGCAGAGCTTTGCTCTTCTCTTGGAATGATCTCTTAGAGATTTAAAAAAAACTTTTATTTGGGTAGACCATAGGTCTTAGAGATCTTACGGTTTTATCCTGTTAGTGACTTTGATCTTTGAGGGGTTTTTGGAATTTAATTCCATTTCCCGTGGGGATTTCTGAGAAAATTTCTTTTGAAAATTCTTTTGGGAATTTTATTCTCTTTCCTTATTTTCTTTTTACGGTTCTTCTTGTGGATTTGAATCTGCTGTAGAACTCGTTTTATGAGAATATTGGAAGTTTGACTTCACAGTTCAATGAGATTTTTCATTGAGAATCCTTTTGGATTCTTACAATGAGTGTCTGCCTCATCATTGATGGGGGCATTACCTTGATTTAGTGGGACCCATTGTCCCTTTCTCTTTGGACTGTGGTGACTTTAACATGCCAGAATGTAGTACAAATTTGGGTGTACTGAAAATGCTAAGGCCTTGAACATTGTGTCAATAATTAACCCCCCTTTTTATAGGTACTATGGCTTCCAATTCCTCCTTCCCCTTCGTTCACTCGGAAAGTGCTTTCGTCGATGCGCCTACAGAACGGGAGGTCTTTTCTCTCATTCGGGACTCTGACGCAAAGCAGATGTCTCTTCATTTGTGGGGATCATGGTACAGTTACATTATCCGGGGTCGACATAATTTTACTTGCGCAGCGCCGTCAGAACCGATCCTGTCAATTTACTATGCTGACCCTCCGCAGGTCGCTTACACAGTAGAAGATGTCAACAGGACCTCGGAAGGTCGTCTCTAACCTTCCATCGTATCGATACCAATGCAGCCACCGATGGCCCTAGACATTCTGGGACGTCACATAAGCTAAAGAGAAGAGCGTCCTTGGGGGTAGGTTTATATGATAGGAATGACTCCCCGTCATCCGGCTGGCTATCTACAGTGGGCCTATTACACTCTGTTGGCCAAGAAGTCGCTGCTGCTGAAGACCGGGCTATATCTAGCGATCTATGCGTCCCTCTTTTACTACCACACTCCTCATGTGTGGTGGGTCAAATCTTTTCTAGAGCAATGGAATATCCCGATCCACACATTTCTCTTATCGGATCGGGAGGTCTCAATATCACTGGAGGAATTCACAGAGATAACTGGGTTACCCGTCAGAGGAGAGCATTATAAGGAGATACTTCCTCCTGTCGAGTATATCTTTGCAACCGAATCAGTGGTTATGTATCTTACTCCAGAGAATGCCGTTCGACACAAATTTTTGAGCTTAATCAAAGTGTTGAACATATATGAAAGCTTATTCTTAGAGTCTGGGGGGTACGGAGTTAGCTTCACGGACTTCGTTGCTCGTTTCCTTCGTTCGGAGGCTTTATCGAAGAAAGCTGCGAAGTTCGCCAGGCTCGATGATCCGTTTGGATTTGGCTTGGACAAACTACCGACCGTGGAAGCAGATTTGAAGCAATTTTTTATCCGGATACCCCAATCATCCCTTTCGCAGAGGTCGCCGCTCCAGACATTGATGATGAGACTTTCTTCCTAGGGTTCATCGGCTTGTGGCTGAGCTAGTTCGCGCTTCCAATGCACCCCTGCTATATGAGACCATCTATCTTTTATCCGGCTCACCGTATTGTGGCGGGGACACGCATGGCCATTGGGGTTGCAGGACTAGCTCACTTATATCATGGCCCGAGTCTAGCGGCCGGCACCACTCAGCCAGGTGAGAAGCCCGTTAATCTCCCACTGCATTACTTCACCTCGTGGATCGAGATGCACGTACTGGGTGCTTTTGGTATGCATAAACGACTCATATTTTATGAAGGATACAATTTTCCTCGGGTCATGCACTTGTTCGATACTTCTTCTCCAGACCCAATACAGCGGGAGGCTCAGCGATTGCTTCTTCGCCCTCGCATGGTTGGGGACAGCTTGACCTTTGTCGATAAAGTCCTGACCATCGGCAAGGAATCTTCCAAAGTGATCCTGCCGTTGCACGATATTTTCAAGGACGAAGCTTCTGCATTGAGGGCCCGAGAGATCGTCCAATTATGTTCTATCAGGCCAGGTTTTCAGGTATTCAGACAGAACGCTGTTCATGGCCGAAAACGGGGACGAACCGAGATGGATCATCCTGCCTGAATTTAGGGGCAGACGCTATTTGGATTTATCCGTCCACCTCTCTGAAGATGCCAAGGTGATTTATGGCACCGTATATCGGAGGTTTGGACGGATGTGGCAGTTGTAGCAGACTTCGTTAGATTCCTCCTCGTTTATGCGAGGGGTTTTTGATTATGGGGATGCTCTTCCCTGCAGGCGCAAGCCCCTGCAGTTAATTACGTTACCGCATCGCGATAACCACTTTCTCCTGCTCTGGAAGTTCACTTCGTGTCGTGTGTGTTTTTGTTTGTTTAGGTTGCCCGTAGATTATATACGGAGACTAATTTATGTTGTCGCCCGTAGGACATGGATTAGTCCAAATCTGTATATCTTAGATTTGGGGTTTTATTTAAGGACCGTTAATCTAGTTTGAGATTAAGATCGACTTAAATGTATGTGAGAATTTGGGGCTCGATTTGTTTCTGTTAAGGATAAATTAGTCCAATTTGAGACTAAGATCCACTTAACGGGGTTTCAGGATCATTTTTATTTAGGATCCAACAAAAGAGCGTTTGATCTCTATTGTTTTAGTTTAAGGATGTTTCGGTCCATTATCGCCATTTTGGAGGCGAACATTAGTTTAGGAATATTTCGGTCCATTACCAGTTTAAGGACGTAGTGGTCTATTGCCAGTTTAAGGACGTAGTGATCCATTGTGTTCATCTTGTACGCACGTGTATTTGTTACGTGACGGAATGAACAAGGGTGATATGGAATGCACCTAGTATGGGGTGCGGTCTTATTTAAGGTGTGCACGTCCGTTTGGACGGTTTGGGAATGCACTGAAGAATTGTTGGTTGTCGGGACCGGCCACCTCTCTGAATACGTTGAAGAATTATAACGACGTATATCAGAGGTTTGGAGAGATATACCCTTAAACCAAATCCCGTATTTGAGGAAAAATGGGGGCTGATGTGGACCTAAGAGTCATTAGTCATTTTTGAGACTAATACTATATTAGGAGATATGGGATGAATATCATTTGGATATAATCAGTTGAAGGATCATTAGTCATGTTTGGGACTAAGATCAGTTTGGGGAATCATGAGCACAGGGGGGCTCAGTTGATTGGAAATCGAAGAGATTTTGACTTTGGGAAAACTTAGCCAATTTGGGCTAGGTCTGGGTCTCCATTGTTACCCAATAGTGCTAGGCACTGGTATATGTAGCACTTACGTGTATCCCACGTGAGACGCTGGATCAGTGTTAAACACTGAACTCTGGAGGCGCTCACGTGTGAACACGTGAGGCACTCCAAATATGGGTGCTGCAATTTGGGGTTTTATTCCCCCTTTTTTGTATAAGTGCTAAGCACTTGGTTCTTGTGGCTCTCACGTGTGAAACACGTGAGGCGTCCCAAATATGGGCACTGCCTTTTGGGTTTTATTCCCCCTTTTTATATAAGTTCTAAGCACTTGGTTAGGGCTCTCGTGGAAAACGCGTGATTGCCTTACGAAGTGCCTCTTGTTTTTCTTTTAAGCACTCGCATGGGAAACACATGAGGTAGCCTGGGCCGTTCTTGTTGTTCATTAGAAGCACTCGCGTGGAAAACACGTGTGGTCTCATTATAGTGTTAAACACTAACGAATCCCCAGGTTTTCCTTCTATTTTCTTAGAGATCTTGATATCTTATTAATGACATTTCTAGTCATTAGGATTTGATTTGGAAGGTCTCAGATTATTATCAACGTCTGGACTGAGGAATCAAGTTCTCCTCTCATTTTTACAAGAATCAAATTCTTTATATAGGGTTAAACCCTAGTTTCAGAAGAATTAAATTCCCATATATTTTTGTAATAATTAAATTCTTTGAACTCAGTTCTTTCCCCTAGGTTTTAAATCTGCAGGACGGAATCTCCCCGATGAGAATTAAATTCTCAACTTATGGGGAGATTTGCTTCTGCAAATCTTAACCAGAGGAAGAACTGGGTTCTTATATAAAGGGTTAAACCCTTAAAGAGGCAAAGAAGAGATAGAACAATCTCCGTGTTTTTTCTTTTTACCTAGTGTGTTATGACGAAACATGTCTTCACCGAGAATTAAATTCTCTTTTTTCTGTCTCTCTTTATGTCTCGTCCCTTTTCTCTTGTTCTCTCTCTCTCTCTCCCCCTGTGTGAGACTTGAAGTCTCGGGTCCTTTATATAGTGGAAGCAAGTTGTTAATTGGTTCTGAGAAAATCACCCATTGAGAGATTCCAATTGATTTGGGAAATATTACCCACCGTTGGATCTTTGATCCAAGGACTTCTGTTTTACAGAAAATATTGTTCTTATTTTTAACAAGATTAGGGATATTCTCCCATATATAGAATAAAATTCTATTAAGCGGTGACATTTTAATCACCATTGGATTTTTAATCCAAAGGTGCTCAGTTTAACAGAGTATAATCTTTCTCTGTTTAGAAAGATATATATATATATATATATAATATTTTGGATCTTTGATCCACTAACTCTCTGTTTACCAGAAAATATTCTTCCCAATAGAATTTAATTCTATGTTTTATCACCGTTGGATCCTTGATCCAACGGTTCATTAAGTAGAATTTAATTCTACGTTAGGAAGTGTCCTCACGTGTTTAGCATGTGAGACTTAGTTCGGCCCCTTAGCTGTTTGGTTGTAACGCCTATATGGTTTGCATATAGACGCTCACGTGTTATCACGTGAGGCTTTATTTAGCCTATCTGTTGTTTGATTGCAGCGCTTATATGCTTTGCATATAGGCGCTCACGTGTTTAACACGTGAGGCTTATTTATCCTATCAGTAGTTTAGTTGCAGCGCCTATATGCTTTGCATATAGGCGCTCACGTGTTTAAAATGTGAAGCTTATTTAGCATATCAGTAGTTTAGTTGCAGCGACTATATGATTTATATATAGGCGCTCACGTGTTTAAAACGTGAGGCTTGTTTAGCCTATTAGTTGCTTAAATTCAGCGCCTATATGTTTTGCATATAGGCGCTCACGTGTTTAACACGTGAGACTCGAGTAGTGGAGAGTTTCCCTTTTCTTACTCTCCCCATTTTTTTATGAGGGAACAAATGCCCCCAAGCGTTGCTCTCACGTGGCTTGCACGTGAGTGCAACGCTGTCCACTTTTACAGCCGTTGGATTTGCCTAGGGGAATGGAAAGATGAACCGCTCCCCATCATGTCTTATAAATGTGGGGGCTTGGCCCTTGAGACGACCACTGTTCTTTCATCTCCTTCCTTGCTTATTTTCTTCGAAAATTTAATTCTGTTTTTTAGAGTTTAGTTCTCTGTCCGCTGAACTCCAGAGTTAAACTCTGTAAAAACTCTTCCTCTGGTAAGGATTATGAACATAACACTTTTTTTTTCTTTTCTTGGATTTTAAATCCATCAACAAAGCTTTGCTCTTTTTCTTGGAACGATTTATCGGAGATCCAAAAAGACATTTTCTTTTCTGTAGTAACCCTAAGGTCTTGTGGATCGTGAGTTCTCCTCTGATCTTTGAGGGTCTCTAGAATTTAATTCCATCTCCTTCGTTTCCCCATCGTGAGGGTTTTTGGGATTTAATCCCATTATTAAAGAAATTTAATTCAATATTATAGAGCTTAACTCTGAAAGACTTGGAGGATTTTTGGGAAATTTATTCCCTGGCGTTCTTGAGCATACATATTTTTATTTTTATATTTTTCTTTTTAGGATTTTAATACCCTTTTCATAGATTTTAAATCTGTTGGGTATTTTAATATAACTCGTTTTTCGAGAATGTTAGGAGTTGTTTAAACTCCACTGTTTATTTAATGAGAATCCTTTTGGATTCTCATAATGATTATCTAGCCTCATCATTGGTGAGCCATCATGTTGATTTAGTGGGGCCTACTGGCTTTGTAGGTAGTGGTCCCCTGAAACAAGCTCATATATATATTTTTCATTAATGGGTTCACTCTCCTTTTTTAAGGTACGATGGCATCACTTTCCTGCTTCCCTTTCACACGCTCGGAAGTCGCTTTCCCACAGTCGCTATCAGACGAGGAAGTTTTAGCGATGATTAGAGCATATAACAAGGATAATACGAGCCTTCTCTTATGGGGGGTTTGATATGGTCACATCATCAGGGGCTGCCGTAGCTTTACCTGCGAAGTACCAACCGAACTCATCCGCTCAATGTCATTGATGGAGCGCCCGTGGACTGCTTATGCGGTGGAGGCAACTAATTGGACCCCCATAGGCCAGCTTGAACCGTCAACGACCGGAATACCCAATCAACCCTTGATGACCATTGATATTTTGGGACGCCGGATATGTCAGGGTGAAGCTCGATCCTAGAGGCAGGTGTATAAGGTAGGCGTTACCCCGCGCCTCCAGTCGGCTACCTTCCTTGGGCTCGATACATTCTCTCCTCCCAATGCGCACGGCTGCAGAAGGTTGGGTTATACTAAGCAGTATATGCGTCACTATTCTACTATCACGCTCCCCACGTCTGGTGGATCAAGGCTTTCTTGAATCAATGGAATCTTCTCACGAACACGTTCTTGCTAGGCATTCGTGAAGTCTCGATCTCGCTGGAGGAGTTTCGTGAAATTTCAGGGTTGCCGATCAGAGGAGAGCATTACGAAGAATTACTTCCTCCTGATGAGTATATATTTGCCACGGTGCCAGCTATGCTTGAGGGCTTGAAGACCGAGAATGCTGTTCGCACAAGCATCCAAGTCTGATCAAAGCGGTTGGCATCTTTGAGAAACTGTTCGTTGCATCAAAAGGGCAAGGTGTTACTTTTGACGCTTACATTGCTTGCTTTCTTCGTGAAGATGTCTTATCCAAGAAAGCTCCGAAATTCATGAAGGTCGAAGATCCTTTCGGATTTGGCTTGAAGAAATTGCCGGCCAAAGAAGAGGACCTGCCGCAGTTTTATATTCCGAACATGCCAGCCATGGCTTTTGACGCGATCGCTGCTCCTGAGATGGATGAAGAAACCTTCTTTGTCGGTTTTATCAGTCTTTGACTTAGTTAGTTTGCCATGCCGATGCATCGCTGCTTCATGAGAGCCTCCGTCTTCTACCCTGCTCATCGCATAGTTGATGGAGTGAGATTGGCTTTTGGTGTTGCGGGATTGTCACACCATACCACGGGTTAATCACTGCCGCCAACACTTCGAACCTAGGTACGGATACCGTGAATTTCTCCCTCCACTACTTCATGTCGTGGATCGAGATGCACGTATTAGGGGCGTTTGTCGCGCACTGGAGGCCTGCTTTCTACGTGTCGTATACATTCCCAAGGATTATGGGACTGGTTGATGCTTCCTCTCCTGACCCGACCCAGCTAGAGGCTTTGCGAGTATTACTTAATCCCTTTTCAAACGAAGGCGGGATGGTTTTTAGCGATCGAGGCATTTCTTCTCCTGCGCAACACGTTCAACAATTGTTTGATTTATCAAAGAATGGGGCACTAGCTTTAAAGCCAAAAGAGACCATGCACTTATACTCAATCAGGCCAGGGTATTTGGTGTTCCATCTTAACGATGCTACCATCTTCATCCGGTATAATCCGCATCGCTTTGCCCAGTAGTTAGGCTACAACTAGGGTGTCCCTCTCGAAGCCTTTTTAGTTGAGCCTACTCCTTCTTTGATGGTAGCCCGCGATGTTTTCTATCATTTCATGCGGTTGAACACGGGTTCTCTTTTCATGATCCCGGAGCCTGATCATCTTCCAAGGCCCATGGGGTTCTTCAAAGGCTGGTATCGCTACCGGGTCGGTCCCATCATCGCAGAGGAAAGACGGGTGCTCTTTGAATGTAGAGCTCCTGTTCCAGATCAAGCTGTCAGTGCCCCGTTGCGGCCACGGTCGGTTGTTTTCCCTCCTCTAAGGGACAGCGGCTCAGTGCTCATTCCCAAAGCCGCAGAAGCTGAATCAGCCCCCCGTACTGCTGGTCTGTCGGTGCTTACGAGAACCCAGACAGCGGCTCCTGATAAAGCACCAGCCGTGGCATCCACAAAGGCAGATATCGAAGGTGATGTTGGGAAGCGCCGCGCAAAAGCGCAAAAGGGGAGGAAGCGCCCCTCCGCTGGTGTTAGCTCAGGCTCCAAAAGGAGAAATAAATCAGTCACCGACCTACTGGACACTTTGCTTGAATCTGAGCCCCTTATCCAGAATTAGCCGATATCTATGCAGGAGCCAGACGACGGTCTTCTCTTCCCCGGTTCCTCTGCCGAGGAGGCTGTTCAGTTGGCCGAGGCTTTAAAGCGTTCACAAGACGAGGCTGAAAACGCCCCCTCCAGGAAAGGAAAACTTCCCGCTGTTGTATTTCATGATGTCGATCCGGCTCCAGCCGTATTACCGACGACTCCTTTGATGCTGGAGGAGAAACGTGCTTTGAAACAGCTGGTGTCAGACGTCTCCAAAGATGAAGCTACTTTGAAAGAGGGTAGGGATCCATTTTAGATTGAGTCCCGACGAGCGCATCTGAACAGAAAAGCGCAGCAGCTCAAACAGACCATACTTCAAGCTCCCTGGTGTATTGGTATGCATATATATACATATATACATATATACATATATATATATGTCCTTTTTGGTAATTAATTGGTACTACTTTCACCTTATCTCATCTTTACAAAAAAATTTTAGGGCGTTCTGCAGCGGGCGTAGTCTTGAGCCCAGATCGCGCCATGGACATAGGTTTTACAACTATCTCCCGTACACACCGGAAGGTGTAAAGGAGATTACTGAAGCTGCTATCCCCGTTGTGGAGCTCCCGGTGATGGGATCTGTTCCTCCAGCAGAGATTGCCACACCGGCAATAGATTCCATGGATATTTCCGATGACGCAGAAGAGATTACCGAAGCTGCCTTTCCTGCTTTGGAGCCCTCGGTGACAGCTTCTGTTCCTCCGGCAAAGATTTCCACATCGCTGATAGATTAAATGGATATTTCCAATGACGCACCTAAGGGGGTAGAAAAGATTGTCGAAGCTGTTATCCCTACTTTGGAGCTTCCAGCGGCGACTTTTGTCCCTCTATTGGAGACTGCCACGCCGGCCATAAATTTCACGAATATCTCCAGTGACACGCCTGAGGGTGTAGAGGAGGTTGCCGAAGCTGCCATCCCTCCGGTTCAGAGCGGGCGAAGTATCGAAGGTAATCTTATATACATATACATTTTGTTTAACGACCCTTCCATATATCTGAACCTTTCTGTCTCTCAGAAATAAGGGAGTTGGCATCTTCTATTGTGGATCTTTCTCCGAGGAACCTTCCAGCGTTTACTCAATATGGCGGCCCCGCAAGCGATACCTCCACAAAGCATAGTCCTTTCTTCTGGCCAAGGTTGGTATTCTTTTGCCTTTTTTGTTATATATTTTCACAATGATGCCGATATGCCCTTTTATTTAAACTACAGTACTAGAAGCCGATGAAGAAGTCGAAATTCTTGATGGACCTGGGGAGCTCTCAAACTCGACTTGCATGGTGGGTAAGTGACGCTTTATCCTTGGCATCCTTTTACTTGTTCTATATTTGGGAAGGCAACTAACCGAACATGTACCTTCATTGCTTTGCCAATCCTGACCCCATTAGAGTCCCGGATTTCCATTCCGTCAGACCTTTACACCCGGCGCGTGTCTGAGAGGATGGCAAAATAAAGCATTTATTCCCCGGCGGTTCACATTGAAGACCTTCACGCTGGTACTTCTGTTACTGCCGAAGAATTCGCTGCTGAAGCCAATGCTTCCCTATTTGTTCTTGCCACTTATCATGACGAGGCATTGGTGTGAACTTGTGTTGAGTACTGCTGCCGAGTCGAGACCTGCCTACATGGGATTGAATGCATATGCCTTCCCTCTGACATCTTGTCTTTAAAGGCGATCCTGCGTGGGTGGATCAAACGATGTGCAGCCAATCTCCAGTCGTGCGAGAAAAGGCTCAACCGGAAGTTTTCGGCAAGGGGGTTGGCTTTAAAGGTTTTAGTGGAACTTCAAGCCCAGCTCACTGCCAAGACCACTCGTGCATACGAAATTTGGCAGGTACTTCAAGAAGCCATTACAAAGGCGGTGGCTCTTGATAAAACCGTTATTTTTACACGTGAGATGGTTTAAGACCATAAGGTTGTCGAGAAAGAGCTTGGAAGCCGATTTGCTTCATACCAGAATCAACAGACACAGGCAGGGACTTGTCTCGCGGCGTTGATAGAGCTCGAAGCAGAAGTTCGGCGGAAAAATGACGAACTTGCTGGCTTATTGAACCGTCCACCAACTTAGACATTTTTGTTGCTGTATATTCTCCTCTTTTTGTATTCATTTTGATCCCTGAATAAAAGTATCTTGTATTTACTTAAATTCATAAATAAAAGACATATTTCATTGTAACATTTCAGAAAATAAAATATTTTTTTTGGAAATTTAAATAATTAAATTAATAAATATTATGTATATTTTAAAAGTATGGAGATTGGTTTTGAATGAAATGGTATAATTATATACCGATAGTTTGGAAAATATTTTGAAAATTGATATAATTATAAATTTCGAAGGTGTTAAGTTGATTTGGACAATTTATAAAATCATACGACTAATTATATTCAAGTTATTACTAAACTCGATTAATTTTTAGTAATTATGCGTTAATCATGCTTATGTGCATAGCATGCAACAAAACATGTTGCAAACATGTTTTACCCTTATTATGAACCATGGCTCTCTTTTAAATGATTTGTTTTGTTTTAAAATAAGAGAGAAAAGAGAAGAAAAGTCTAGAAGTATGGTCATGACTAGGAGAGAGGGGGGGAGAGAGAGAGTTCTACACTCTTCTTCATCTCTTCATCTCATTATTTTCTTTATCTCCTTTCTTCTTTTCCTCATGCTTCACCTCCTTCATCCTCCACCTTGCGACAGAGCTCCGTTAGGTTTTGTGGTACTAGGGTTTTGGTCCGTAGTACCGCCGCGTTGGCTGATATATTCCTCGATATGCAGTCTTTAAGCTGTTGTTCGAGTAGCCCCGCGACTACCGTGTCTTGTTCATATCAGAATTTTACATTATTGTATTCCCCATTCTTAATCATATTGCAAATAAATAGGTGCTTTTGATCCATATCTGCTAAATAGTTGCAGGTTACAGGTTCTCAGAACAATACAGTGAAAATGATGAAAAAACGCTACAAAAGTGAGACTACGACCAACAAATAGAAGAATCTTTATGATGCCGCCTACAGTTTAAGGAACAAATGAAGGTCAATGAACAGTTCGATTGCACAACGTACGACGGCAGCATAAGATTCAAGAATTCAACACGAAGCGAACGGTAAAAGTCCACAACATTCTACACTGTGGAAATCTGAAAGAAAATAGAAGATATTCTGAGAAACCAAGTGAAGAAACCAGAAGTAAAATGCAACATGAAGCATCCCTGAAGATTTGAGACAGAGACCCCATCAAACGGCCGCGGAACTGCGGCCAAACCTGGCTTATGGCCGCGGATTCGCCGCCGTGCTGTGCACGTGTCGGCGCGTGTCGGTGCGTGTCGGTGGAGTCGGTGCATTGACCCGGTTTTCTTAGGGTAGTTTTGTAAATTCAGATGCGGATCGGAAGTAAACCCTAGGTTTTCTATTATCTATAAATAGGAAGCCTACAGCTCTTTTTGGAGCATGTCTCTTTTTATTTTCCTAGATTAAAATTTTCATTCCTTGTAATTGTCAAAGAGTGCATCAATAAAAAGTAATTTTTTTATCTTGAATTTCTTATTATCTGCAAATTTTATTTCTCTGCAATTTTTATCTGCCGTAGTTATTTTTCGCAAGTTAATTAGATTATTAAAATAAAATCATAAAAATGAATTCCATTGTTAATTCCCTAATGAGTGAGTAGTTCCTCACTTGTTAGGGTTAGGTTTGGGTCGGTTTGAGAGATGGAAATCTCACTCCTTTCTTGCCCGTTCAATATTTCAATAGTACTCTATGCAAATCCAACACACACCGCTCACTTCGGCACCCTATCCCACAAGGTAGCGGTGATTCCCTAGTTAAGACCGGTTGTGTTTGATTTCCATAGAGGTTATGGCTAAGAGTTAAGAAAGGACGGACATGGACCAAAGGGAAGAAACCTAGTCGTGCTAATCCCCTTTGTTAACTATTACCTTAACAGCTAAGTTCTTAATTATGGCAAAGAAAGCGGTGAGAAGAATTAACTTTCCAAACTAATCTAATCCTAACCCTAACAAGGTTTTAATCCAAATCAATTTCAACCTCAGTTTTTATAGAAAATCAAAACCTACCACAAATAGGAATTGACTCATTAGAACAACTAGAAAATACACGTTTTCCCTGAGGACCGACCCTTACTCAACCGGCTAGCTACCAAGCGATACCGTTCTTGATTGCGGTTAATTCTTTGATTTCAAAACGCATAACTTTGATTTTTAAAACGTAAAAGCTACGATCAATCAAATGGCGCCGTTGCCGGGGATAATGGTAGTTATTTTCTTTTTGTAATTTCGGGTTAGTTAAAAATTAAAAAATCATAAAAACTGAAAAATATAAAAACAAATTTTTTTTATCATCTTGTTATTTTTTGATGGTTTTCGTGCGAATTGTGCAGGATCGAAAAGACAAACAGATTCAGATCTGGAAAAATCCAGTGAACAAAACAGCAAACAACAGATCTGAACAAACAAAGGAGAACCACAACAGACAACAGAAGAATTTAGGAGGCTTGAACCAACATTTCCACCGCGGAACCGCAGCAATTGCAAGCCTTTGGCCGCGGATCCGCCGCGCCTTGCTGATGTCAGCCCTCTGAATTTCTCTGTAAGCATTCTTTTCATCGCTGTAACCCTCTGATCTCCTCTGAAAAATTTTCCTGCAGGGTTCTTTGCGCAAAACTTCTCCCCCTACTCCAGTAACTTGATTTTTATGCAGGATTCTTTGTGCCGCAAATAAAAGAAAAAAAAATTTGGCATGTGTTTTGGACTTTTGTGTGTTTACTGCTTTGCATTTTTAAAACGGACTTTTAAGGGGCTATAACACCAATCCAGATTGTGTGGGGATTTCATTACCCTTGCTAGGACCCCAAAAATCACAAAAAACATTTTGCATCAACTTTCGAGTTAATTAAAAAATATTAGACTCATCCAATAAGGACAGTCGTGCTCATTAGGACAAAGGAAAGGCTGTAGACATTGGTCGTTTATCTAAACCTGAGTTTGTGGTGCCTAGGCTAAACAAGTGGGAAAAGTAATTTTAAAAGGCCCGTCTCACGGTGATTCGTGAGCGGATCCCTCCTTTCTTTACTTGTGCTTACCTGGACACAATTGGTGGTGAAGAGACGATTTGAGGATCTCACAACTTGCCCTTTAAAACAGTTAGGGGCAGTCTAGTTGACTTAGGAGACCCTAGCTCTAGGCTTGATTGTGCATATTGTGATTGCTTGAAAGTGTATCTAAGCTCCTTATAAAAATCTTTTGCAAAAACTCCTTATAAAAAAAACCACAAAACAAAATTTTTACAAAAACTTGCCATTTTATCGCTAGAAATCCATTGCACCCCACTTTCTCTCATTGACGATTTCTTACCCCCACCTTCTGTTTTTACTTTTTGACTACACTACACCTCGTTAGTGCATGTCCAGTTGGACTAGGGACACTAGCGCCCGTTTAGTCTGTGTCTCGTTAGTGCCTACTGACAATGCTTTTGACTCCGAAGTCGAAATTCACTCCACTTTTTTACCTTCATCTTCAAATTCATCATCTTCTAAGGAGATGTCGGGATTCAATCCTAACAACCCCTTATCTACGGGACTGATTCCACCTCCACCGTGTGCGAATAACCCACCATACCCTCCTGTCGAAGCGCCCCGACGAATCGCGCTCTAGGATCTTTTCTATCCCATCCGCACTGCACTTCCCACTTGTCTTTCACTTCCACCGGCTAATGGGGATAACTTTGAAATTAAACCCCACTTCATCAATATGTTGCCCAAATTTCACGGGCTAGAATCCGAAGATGCCTATATCTTCATTAATAAATTCCAGAATGTTTGCGCAATGATGAAGACCACACAACTTTCTGATGATGCTATAAAGCTACGTGTCATTCCATTCACTTTATGTGACCTAGCTGAAAAATGGTTATATAGCATAGCATTACACTCCATAAAAAATTGGGAAGAGTTTATTAAGGCTTTTCTAAAAATGTTTTACCCCCACCACAAGACCGCGAGAATTCGCAACGAAATTATTCAATTTTCCCAGCTTCCTTCCGAACCTTTTTGGGAGTGTTTCGAAAGATTTAAGGACCTTCTTGTTCAGTGCCCCCACCACGGTATCGAGAATTGGCAACTTTGCCAAATTTTATACGAAAGACTGAACCCAGCAACTAAGCAGTTGTTGGAAACCATTTGTCAAGGTCACTTTCTTACAAAATCGAGCGAGGAAGCTTGGAAATTTCTCAACGATCTTGCTGAACAAACACTTCAGTTGGAAAGTACTAAGACCACTTCATCTACTTCATCAGGTCAGTCTAGGGCAGGCATACATCAACTTGATATGTCGATTGCAATGAAGGCCGAAATGGCTGCACTCACGAAAAAACTTGAAGCAATTGAGAGCAAATTCTCATCGCCTTCTCCTGCCCCAGCTTTACCCCAGGCACTGTTTGCGCTTATTGTTCGGATCCGTCCCATCTAACCGAAGAGTGTCCTTACAACCCACCTGTTCAAGGACAAGATCAAGTCAATGCTGCCTTTCAGCAAAGACAAAGAAATGATCCATACTCTTCAACTTATAATCCTGGCTGGAAGAGCCACCCAAATTTTGCTTGGAATCAAAATCAACAACAATTCCAAGGCAATAACAACTTTCAAAGGCCCCCTCCACAACAACAAGTCCCTCAACAAATTCAATATCAGCAAGCTTTCCAACCCCAAGCTTACCAAAACCAAATGAACAATTTTGTACCAAACAACTCTTATCCTCAAAACAATTTTGTTCAGCCGAATAACGATAAGGTTTCCTCGCTAGAACAAAATCAGGATACGTTTTTAAAACAATCTACGCAATCCTCAGCCTTTGGTGCAACACACTGCTTCACATGATCAGAGCATCAAAACAATTGAAGCCCAAATTGCATAACTGAATACTGCGTTAAGCGAGCGAGAAAAGGGTAAACTTCCATCTCAAACACTGCCAAATCCCAGTCACACACAAAATACTTATGTTACTCATGAACAACAAAATCATAATGTGAGTGTCGTGACTACATTGAGATATGGAAAGGAATTGCACAACAACGTTGGTAATAATGATGAAACCCCGACCGCTGCTTCTTCTTCTTCATCTTCTTCGTCTTCTTCAGAGCCTATTCTTAATTCTTTACAAGGCTCTACTTCTTCTAATTCGAACGGACCCACATCTCACTCCACGAGAACACCAACACTGGAATCCATTCCAACTCCACAATCTACTCCACAAACATTGGACTCAACAAATTTTCAAAATGTTCCATTTCTAAACAGGTTGAGATCCAATAAACCTACTCCCCAAATGGAGAAGATTGTGGAGTTATTCAAATAGGTTAGCATTAACATACCTCTCTTGGATGCAATCCAACAAGTCCCTTCTTACGCGAAAATCTTAAAGGACTCATACACCAAGAAGAGGAAATCGCAGGTACCTAAGAAAGTTTTCTTGGCTAGTGCGGTAAGTGATGCCCATACACAACCTTTACCCCAAAAACATAAGCACCCTGGCTGTCCTACAATTTCAATAACAATTGGGGATAAGAACATCAATCGCGCACTGTTAGATCTTGGTGCAGTGTTAATTTGCTTCCCTATTCAGTATATGAACAATTAGGCGTTGGAGAGCTTAAACCCACACATTGTACTCTCCAAATGGCCAACCGATCCATCACCGATCCAAGGGGTGAGTTAGAGGATGTGTTAATTAAAGTAGGGGACTTCATTTTCCCCATTGATTTCATTGTTATGAACACACAGCCTGTAGCTAACCCCCAGAGTCAAATTCCGGTGATACTCGGTCGACCATTCCTTGCGACTTCTAATGCGATGATCAATTGTCGAAATGGTTCGATGAACCCATCTCTTGGAAACATGACAATTGAGCTCAACATTTTTAAGTTGGGAAATCAGCCCTCCGAGCCTAATGCTAATATACTTGATGTTTGCTCAATTCAAGAGATCACGCAGGAGGTCTGTGAGCTCGAAAAATTTCTGCTCAATCACAGCAGTTTTGACGCCACTAGTGCGTTCCTCCTTGAATCTGACACAGCTTTTACACCCGATAACGATTACGAGTGTTTCACTTTTTCGGACGATTTTGAAGAATCACCACCCGAGTTTGAGTCTTTTGAATTTTCGGATGAGTTAGTTGAACCATCCGACTCGGTTGCTTACACTCGCTTCGAACCATTGTTGAAATCCTTCGAGTTCAAGACAGTTTCACCAATTTTACCTTCAATTGTTTCACCTCCAAAACTCGAACTCATGCTATTGCCATCTCACCTTAAATACGCTTACTTAGGTGAGAATGAGACCCTTCCTGTTATTATATCGGCCTCTCTAGCTCTCGAGCAAGAGAAAACCCTTTTAATGGTCTTACAAGATAATCGGCAAGTTTTTGGCTGGACTATGGCGGACATCAAGGGGATTAGTCCCCTAATAGTTGAACATCATATACATATGATAGATGATGCCAAGCCAGTAAGGGATCCACAGAGATGTCTCAACCCTATAATGAAGAAGGCTGTTAAAAAGGAGATTGTAAAATGTCTTGATAGTAGTATCATCTACCATATCTCTGATAGCCAGTGGGTTGATAGATTAGCACAATCACTTTTTACACATCGGTCATTACAAATAATGCTAATTTATACACTCCATCTCCACCCTCAAGTTCGTATTCAACTTCTTTCTCCCACTTTCTCGGGTTCTTCTTCTATTCTTCCTATAATTTCAGTGAGCGTTGATGAATCACAATCCGATAATTCAAGTTTGATCATTCCAGAAAGCCAACTTGATTTGGATACTTTTGAAAATGAGGTAGATGAGTTTTTCAAGTCTCCTACCTCCATAATTTTTGACAAATCAAATATAATAAATTCTGGCACAAAACTTGCTGACAGCAAAATGTTCAATTACATCGATGAGAGTTTTTAAGAACTTTTTGCAGACAAACTTGCATTCCTAAACAATATGGATTTTGTGATTAATCAAGCTCCACCTATAGAAGTTGAACAAGCACCCTTTCTTCTTATAAAATACGAGAATTCCAATATTCCACTTATTTCTGATCATTCACATTCTCGTTTTTATTTATCATCACCTCTTATCTCGTCACATTCACGTTCACGCAAACCCTTTCCATACCACCACTTATCTCTTCCCCACTTCTTCTTAGCTCTATATAACATGTTCTTCCACTGACCTATACGTTACATTGATAAATTCTTTGAATGGTTGGTGTTGACTTTTGGTCTTTGCATTGACCGATAACTTCGACCCCCCTTTTAAAAGCTTAGCATTGTTTAACTTAAGTTTGGGGAGGGGTTTATAATCTGGCTCTTGAAAATAAATTTTTTTAACTCAAAGTGGTGAGCCAAAAATAAGTTTGGGGGAGATTTTCAAAATCATATTTTATGTCCCCGTTAATAAATTTTTCCTCCCAAATTTATAAGTTTATGAGATTTTAAAAATGCCAACAGTAGAAACATTGTTTCACTTAAGTTTGGGAGGGACCTTTTTGTATATATATTTTGTTAAAAAAAAGAGATAAAAAAATAAAAAAACAGGAAAGAGCCGATAATTTTGACCCTCTTGGTGTAGCCTGACAGTGAGAACACTGTCAAGTTTAAGTTTGGGGGTGTGCTTGGTAAGTTTTCTTCCTTCGCATTCATATATATATTTTTGCATTTGCATACTTATTTTAAAATCCATAAAAATCAAAAAAATTTAAAATTATAAAAATCGAAAAATTCAATTTTGGTCATAATTGACTTAAATTTGACAAGACGGTTAACTAGTTAGGAAAAACTAGATTCTAAACTTAGTAAATTGAAAACCCTAAAAATAACCTTTCTTAAAATTTAACGGTAGAAAATATATGTCCTTATGGTTTACTTAGAAATAGGCAAATTTTGAGTTCACTTCTTAGGCTAAGTCACAATAAGGGAAGAGTATTGAAATTTTTAGTGAAATATAAGTCTGAAAAATAATTCCGAACCTTAAGTCAAAATTCTGAAAATATATACCCTACAAGTTGCACAAACACGCATTTTGAAACTTAGAATAATAGAGGATATCTTGAAATGCTCTTGTCTAAAATCCTTACTATGAAGGAAAATAAAAGTGTGAATAAAGAGATATATAAAAAAAAATGAACACTGGTTTTTGTAATTACTTAAGGCTGTGTAAAATAAAAATATATAGCGAGGGTGCTTTATCACCTAGTGCCTTAGACCAACTGGTTTGGGAGTCACTGCTAAAACCTTAGGTATTACAAGACGAGGAATTACGCCATAATACGCAAACACATTTTGTAATCGGTCGTTAGTACCTCAAGAAGTATTAACGGTCGCATGAAGGATATGTGAGCAATTTCATCTAAATTTCACCAACTAAAAGTACTTTGGGCAATGGACAAGAGTATGATAGCTTGAATTGAATTTCGAAGTGTAGGGGTGATACATACACACACGTAGGGGTATATGATTGGGGTTTGGATGAGAGATAGGAATGAAAAATAGGACTTATATCTTCAGTAGAGATGATAAAAATTCCTAAGTTGAGATGGAACTTTAGAAGGAAAACCCAAAAGATACTGAAAACTAAATAAATTTATAGAACATATACAATCTTAAGTTAAATGATAAGTGAGTGTGAAGAATACGGGTTGATAATTTCTGAGTTGAAGATAACAGAATTTTTTGCTAGAACACCAAATTGAAGAATGAAAGTCAATAGGCCAAATTGATCGGATTTTGTGGGTAGTATCCGCTGAAAACCCTCAGGAGACAACACTCCTCCTACTAGGGACACCTAGAGATTTAACGGCTTGTTGCACGAGCTCAGTGCAATCGTGTTTCCCTGCGAAAGTGGGGTTAGTTTTTTTCGAGAATAAAACTAGTTTTGCTCGGGTCGAGCAAAAGATAAGTTTGGGGGTATTTTTTCATATCAGAATTTTGCATTATTATATTCCCCATTCTTAATCATATTGCAAATAAATAGGTGCTTTTGATCCATATCTGCTAAATAGTTGCAGATTACAGGTTCTCAGAACAATACAGTGAAAATGATGAAAAAATGCTACAAAAGTGAGACTACGAACAACAAATAGAAGAATCTTTATGATGCCGTCTACAGTTTAAGGAACAAATGAAGATCAATGAACAGTTCGATTGCATAACGTATGACAGCAGCACAAGATTCAAGACTTCAACACGAAGCGAACGGTAAAAGTCCACAATAATCTGCACTGTGGAAATCTAGAAGAAAATAGAAGATATTCTGAGAAACCAAGTGAAGAAATCAGAAATAAAATGCAACATGTAGCAGCCCTGAAGATTTGAGACAGAGACCCCATCAAACGGCCGTGGAACCGCGGCCAAACCAGGCTTATGGCCGCGGATCTGTGGCCGTGCTATGCACGTGTCGACACGTGTCGGTGCGTGTCAGTAGAGTCGGTGCATTAACCCGGTTTTCTTAGGGTAGTTTTGTAAATTCAAATGCGGATCAGATGTAAACCCTAGGGTTTCTATTATCTATAAATAGGAAGCCTACAGCTCTTTTTGGAGCATGCCTCTTTTTATTTTCCTAGATTAAAATTTTCATTTCTTGAAATTGTCAAAGAGTGCATCAATAAAAAGTAAGTTTTTTATCTTGAATTTCTTATTATCTGCAAATTTTATTTCTCTGCAATTTTTATCTGCCGTAGTTATTTTCCGCAAGTTAATTAGGTTATTAAAAGAAAATCAAAAAAATGAATTCCATTGTTAATTCCCTAATGAGTGAGTAGTTCCTCACTTGTTAGGGTTAGGTTTGGATCGGTTTGAGAGATGGAAATCTCTCACTCCTTTCTTGCCCGTTCAATATTTCAATAGGACTCTGTGCAAATCCAACACACACCGCTCACTACGGAACCCTATCCCATGAGGTAGCGGTGATTCCCTAGTTAAGACCGGTTGTGTTTGATTTCCATAAAGGTTAGGGCTAAGAGTTAAGAAAGGACGGACAAGGACCAAAGGGAAGAAACCTAGATTTTTCCTGGTCGTGCTAATCCCCTTTGTTAACTATTACCTTAACACCTAAGTTCTTAATTAGGGCAAATATCAACCATGAAAATATCTTAGATATTTTGAGAGTGAGTTAGTGGAGTGATTAAATAATGAACCATGGTTAGTGAGATATTTTAAGAAGTGTGTAAAACCATGACTTCATTATTTAATTTCCATTAACTCAAAATCATTAAATACCTAATATCTTTCCATGTAAGTCTAGCATAGCCATGTCCAATGTATCATCCACCATGATACATGCACACATGTGTATATGTATATAAATCCATATAAATTTACATACATGCATGCACTTATAAAGAAAGGAATTAGTAATTAGTAATTAGTCATTTTATATATTAAATCAACACTTGATTTAATAATCCGGTCATATCACATACAACCCGACCAATAGAAAACGCCAGATTAAAATACGGTATCATATACTCGTATTTAATCAAGCTCCCGCACATATCTCCATATGTGCCCCACTTCGTTTCGCCTGAGCTTGAAAACCCCTATATGGGACTCTAAAACTCGTCAATACGCTAGCAGTAGGTAGTGATCATATCAGATACCCACAAATCGTCAGGGGTACTAGCTGAACGTAACGGCTCTCAGGTATTGAGTGAACAGAAGAACAACAAGCGAACTTGTACAAACTCCCGTAGAGCCAACCAGCAACACTTACCGTACAGTCCGGTCTCTTCGTCTGATATGTTGCATATTGAGTTTAGGGATGGTATTGTCGACCCCAATGACTCAATAAGTTATGTCGATGTGTGTCCTATAACAGGTCAAGAAACTACTGATAACTCTTATCAGTAAATCTCATCATCCCTGGCCAGGGACTTCGAGTTATAGCCAATCGTGCATAGTACAACATCAACTCCCAATACCGGGAGAGACGAAACCCCTCCTATCGCTTATTGCCTCCATGTGTCTCAGTACTGTACCCAAAAGCCACATGTTTGCACGACTCAGTAGAGCCGTGGTAGGGTGGAAATCAAAGCACAGTGGGAGAACACACAAGACTGTATGACGATCTCGGGTCTACAGACTAACTTGTACAAGTGTCACCTGAGAACTGCTATCCGACGATAGATATAATACCTTATAGGAGTTCTCGGCGAGTCCGTTCAGTGTACTCAGTCTCCAATGAGCACCCGTATACAGTCTTCGGTGTCAAACACCAATGGATATAGGATCATCCATCGCCCTGTCATACTGGGTCAAGGAACGTATACGCTAGTCTACTCTGGAATATCGATGCCCCGTCTCGATACACCCATGACTAGGAATATTTAAGGATATGCTTATAGACTATACATGCCCCACTAGTATGATCTGCATCATAATCATGGAAGTCAAGCTGATATCCGAAGGGCTTATCAACATGTATCAAATGAACAGTATACACAATCAAGTGGACATGTTAAGATAAAGAGTAACCAAATAGCATACTATCATGTCGGGAAAAAAAGTCCTCTGTATATATACATGTCCAAACATCCACTATCAAATAATGGCCTCCAGGGCATACATATATCTAACATGTTGCACTTAAGATTGTATACATGTGCTCATTGGAGATGAGTACACCAGACGAACTCGCCGAGAACTTCTAGATGGTACTATACCTATCGCTAGATAGCAGTTCTCAGTTGACATGAGTACAGGTAGTCTGTTGACCTGAGATTATCATTTGTCTCGTGTGAGTACTGTCCTTAGATTACTTTCCTACCATGGCTCTTCTGTGTCGTACAAACATGTTTTAGTTGGGTACAATTCCGAGCCACATGGAGATAGTTAGTGATAGTCAGGGATTCGTCTCTCCTGCTATAGGAAGTCGATATCGCGCTGTGTTCGGTTGACCATCACTATAAGTCCCTGACTAGGGCAGATGAGATTTACTGATCGGAGATCAATAGTTCCTCGGTTGGTAATGGGCTTGCCACCGGCACAACTTATCGTGTTATTAGGGGTTTGACGTTATCCACCCCTAGACCCGGTATGCGATACTCTTAGACGAAAAGACCGGACTATATGGAAATTGTTACTTACAGGCTCAGTAAGGGTACGTACGAGTTTGCTTGTCGACCTTCCTTTTGTTCAATACATGGGTAGCCATTACATACAGCTAGTGTCACCGACGTACTTGTGGTTAAACCCACTGCCAGTGTATTGTCGAGTCTTTAGAGTCTCACACAGAAGGTTTCCTGGTTCAGGCGAAACGATATAGTATGTGCGTATTTTGATACGCACTCAGCTTCGATTAAATACGTGTATTTGATGCACGTACTTTGATCGTGCTTTTTGATAAAACTAACGGGTTTGAAAGTTAGCCAGGTTGATCACATATGTGATAAGTGAGCAAATATTATATCTATCATTTTCTCTCTTTTGGGTATTTGTATTTTGACACAAATCCGATATTTATACGAATACTAGTATTTGTATAAATACAGGTATTTGTATAAATACAATTATTTGTATAAATACAGGTATTTGTATAAATACAGGTATTTGTATCTTAATACGAATATGGGTATTTTTATCTCAATACGAATACGGTATTCGTATTGAGATAAAAATATGGTATTCGTATTTTTATACGAATACAGATGTTCACCGCCGAAAACAGAGACGAACTGGGATAGATCGTCTTGCCTGAATTTGGGGGAAGATACTATTTGGACTTATCCATCCACCTCTCCGAAGATACCAAGTTGATTTATGGCACCATATATCGGAGGTTTAGACAGACGCGACCGTTGTAGCAGACTTCATCAGATTCCCAGTCATTTGTGAGGGGCTTTGATTGTAGGGACGCTCTTCCCTGCAGGCACAAGCCCCTGCAGTTAATTACGTTACCGCATTACGATAACCACTTTCTCTTTCTCCAGCAGTTCACTTCGTGTCGTGTGTATTTTTTATTTTGGTTACCCATGGATAGTGTACGGAGACTAATTTAAATCATCGTCTGTAGGGCGTGGATTAGTCCAAATCCGTATATTTTAGATTTGGATTTAGGTCAAGAATTTGCTTAACGGGGTCCACGTTGGTAGCTTGGTTTGCCAACGGAAATGAACTTAGGACGCATTTCTCACATTTGTGAGGTCCATCCGTTCATAGGATATTTAAGTTTGATCTAAAGATCGTTAGTCATATTTGAGACCAATATCAACATAGAAACAAATGAGCATATGGGCTCAATTATTTTAGTTTAAGGACATCATGGTCCAACATTTCTATTTTGGGGACGAATGTTAGTTTAAGGACATTTCGGTCCATTATCACCGTATTCGGGCCGAATGTCTAGTTTTGGGATATATCGTTTCAACATTCCAGTTTTGGGGACGAATGTTAGTTTAAGGACATTTCGGTCCAACATTCATCTTGCGCGCAAGTGTATTTGTTACGTGGCGGAGTGAACGATGGTGATATAAAATGCGCCCAATTTAGGACGCGATCCGATTTAAGGTGTGCACGTCAATTTGGAAGTGCATCAATGTGGGATGTATCATTCCCTGTCTTGATAAAATTTTACATCAAGTTAGGACGAGAAAAGAGTTATTGGTCGTCAGGACCTTCCACCTCTCTGAAGACGTTAAGGAATTACAACGACATATATCAGAGGTGTGGAGAGATATACCTTTAAACCAAATCCCGTATTTGAGAGAAAAAGGGTTTGTGGACCTAAGAATCGTTCGTCATATTTGAGACTAAGATTACTTTAGGAGATATGGGATGAATATCATTCTGGATATCATCAATGAGAGATCATTAGTCGTGTTTGAGAGTAAGATCAGTTCAGAAATTACGAGCATATGGGCTCGGCTGTTTTAAAATCAAAGAGATTTGAGCTCAGGAAACTTAGCCAATTTGGGCTAAGTTGGGTTTCTGTAACACCCAGCAGTGCTAAGCACTAAGATATACAGCGCTCATGTGTGTTTCACGTGGGGCGCAGGCATAGTACTAAACACTAATCTTTTCTGGCGCTCATGAGCTTTTCACGTGAGGCGCTGGGTTTTTAACCTTGGGCGCTCACGTGCTTTTCACGTAAGGCGCTACAATAGTGCTAAGCACTAATTTTCTCTGACGCTCACGTGTGTTTCACGTGAGGCGCTATGTTTTTGGAGATTTAATCTCTGTTGATGTTTTTAGATAACTTAAATCTCTATTATAGTATTTTGACCATTAACGATCACCAAGATCATTATTTTGAGGATCTGAGATCATGTTCTTTAGGAACTAAGTTCTTGATTTGATGGAACTATGTTCCTGGAGTATTATGAACTCCATATTTTCTATGTTCATGTTTTCAGAGAGGTTAAACCACTTTTAATGGTGTTTTGACCATTAAGGATCACCAATATCACTATTTTGAGAATGTTGGACCGGATTCTTTAAAGAACTAAGTTCTTGATTTGAAAGAACTAAGTTCCTGGAGTATTATGAACTCCATCTTCTTTCTTTTCAATTTTGTTCTTTTCTGAATTTTTTATTCTCAAGAATAAGATCTTCCCGATGAGAATTAAATTCCCAACTGGTGGAAGATTTGTCTTGCGGATCTCAGATCCATAGAAAAAACTAAGTCCTTTGAGAAAGGTTAAACCTTTAGATATGTTAGGTAAAGGGATATTTTGATCTCGATATTTTCTTTACGTAGGATTTTGAGAATGGAGACGATCTTCTTTATTGTGAATTAAATTCTCTATTGTTTTGTGAGCCTTCTGTATTTTTACAGAAGCTTATGGGGGGTATCCTCTCCTCTTTTTCTCCTCTTTGATTAATCTCTTTGCTATTATTTATTGAAGAAGAGAAAAAATCAATTTGTTGAGAAAATCTCTCATTGAGAGATCATGATTGATTTCATAATCAATCAAAAATGATCTTTTAGAACAATTTGTGAATTTTATTTACCGTTGGATTTTTAATCCAAAGGCTCTCTATTTAACAGAGAGATCTTTCTTATTTTAGGAAGATCGGAGAAATATTTCCCACATATAATTTAATTCTATCAGATGGTTTAATTGGTGATATTTTTATCACAGTTGAATTTTAAATCCAAGATTCTCTGTTAGAGAAAGATCTTTCCATATTAGAAAGATCAGGGAAAATATTTTCCAAATAGAATTTAGTTCTATCACATAGAATTTAATTTTATCATATGGGAGCATTTTAATTGGGGTGCTCATATGCTTTGCATGTGAGCGCTGCCAAAGAATATGGTAAGAGAACTCACGTGTTTAACATGTGACCCCTAGTGTGGGTTTTAGCCTGTTTATTTTCAGCGCTTATATGCTTTGCATATGAGCGCTCACGTGTTTAACACGTGAGGCCTATTTAGCCTTTGGTTATTTATGTTCAGCGCTCATATGCTTTGCATATGAGCCCTCACGTGTTTAACACATGAGGCATGTTTAGCTTTTGGTTATTTATGATCAGCGCTCATATGCTTTGCATATGTGCACTCACGTGTTTAACACGTGAGGCCTGTTTGGCCTTTAGTTATTATCTTCTTCCAGCACTTATATGCTTTGCATATAAGCGCTCACGTGTTTAACACCTGAGGCATATTTGGCCTTTGGTTATTTATGTTCAGTGCTCATGAGCGCTCACGTGTTTAAAATGTGAGACCGGTTTGGCTTTTGGTTATTTGTTTTCAGCTCTTATATGTAAATACGCGATGCCAAACTGTGAGGATTCTTTTCCTCTTTCTTCTCTCTCTTTTTTTATAAGGGAACTGATTGATCATTCTTTTGTGTGTATGGAAAGTATAATCACAACCAAAGAAATTTATACCGCAATCAATTAACAGTGTCAATTGTAGTTTCGTTAGCGAGAGCGGATCGTCCACTGAGATGTGTGAATTTGTTTTCTTTTGCTAGATTTAAGTCGAAATGGGAATATAAAAGAAAATTCAAAAGAATGAATTTGTTTTCTTTTGCTAGATTTGAGTCGAAATGGGAATATAAAAGAAAATTCAAAAGAATTGATTCAAGATTTATGAGATTTGATTTTAAGAAACATAAAGAAAATAGATCAAAAATCAAGAATCAAGAAGATGTCCAATGTCAATTTGATTTATCAAGATTATGTAGATTAGCTTGTAGGATTCGATTGAGTTAATAGCTAATGATGAATCTAATAATTCCTAATCTTATCTATTGATAATTTGTAACTAGATTGATGATGATAATTGAAGATTAGGAATCAATTGAAGAAACTAGGATTTCTCCTTCACTATCCCTTGTCTTTTCAATTATAATCATTCGGATCTAGCCTTTAGCAAAGAAAATCATCGATTGTTTGATCCATAATTTGCAACGAAATAATCAAGAAGTGATCTCGCTCCAAATTAGGTCATCAACGATTCTTTTTGCTACGGTTCACAAATCTCATAAGATTTAAAATTAGTATTAAGATTTGTTCATCATTAGATCTATCAATTCTCTCGAATCCTCCACAAGCGGAGATTTCACTCACACATCATGAAAATTGAAGAATCACAAATGAGATATTTCATAATGCAAGAATGTAATGAAAACGAGATTTAACAATTTATCACCTTCATTAAATCTTCTTCAAATTTACACAACTCCTCAATTCGAGGTACAAGATTAAGCTCTCGATCGCTCCTTTGAAGAGGTGAATTTGTCGTCGATCTTTGTGAAGCTCGATCGCCGTGAGTCGCGGATCGTCGTGGATCTCTTGCTCAGATGATGATCGGCGTTGTGATGAAGGATCGTTGATTTCTCGCTTGAATTGCTTCTCAATGGATCTTGATTTCTCTTTGGATATAATCTCAAGTTGTGTCACTCAACTTGAGTTTTAATTGTGGCTCAATATGTAATTATGAACAACTCTTGAACAACCCCTAAATTTTAGATCTAGATCCCCTTTTATAATTTCAAAAATGAATCTTCTCTCCAAAGCTTGGTAGTTATGCAGAGCCTTCCAGAAGATGCCACGTGGAAATGGAGCGTATTGAGGAAGCTAGACCGTTACAAAGAAGGCTCTGGAAAAGTTCGGATCGCCGACGAGTCAGCACGGCCGCGGAACTGCGGCGACTCGGCCTGGATCGGCCGCGGATCCGCGGCTATTGAAGGAGCTTTTTGCATTATTTCACAGGGGTAATTCTGGTATTGTCTTTAGGGTTTTGTTTTGATGTCTGGAATCTTATAATTCTTTATTGGTTACTGCCAGATTTCAAGTCTTTGACTTGCTGCACTTTATCGACACTTTTGCGATTCCGGTTCTTTTACCTGAAGAATTTTCTGCACATAATCTTGATAAAATATGTTGAGATATACAAAATCATGCATGTAGTAATAAACACACAATTTCCCTCATAATACCGGTTATAATGTATAACACATGTTATTTGATATTTTGCAGACGAATTGCTAATATGTGCTTTATTTATACCAAACACCTTTAGATGAATAGAAAGTGTAAGAAAATTGATGTGTTAAGAATGCAATATTTTCGACTGATCAAATTCCCCCAAACATAATTTTGGTCGTCTCGAGCAAATATCTTTTATTCAAGAGAAGGAGAAAATATAAGAAAACGAAAAAACTAAGTAGCACACTTTCATAGACAATACGATTGCACTGAGCACGTGCAACAAGCCTTTAAACCTCTAGGTGTTCCTAGTAGGAGGAGTGTTGTCTCCTGAGGGTTTTCAGCGGATTGCACCCACAAAATTCTATAATAAAAGGAAGACTGCGAAAGTTATATATAAAGATAAGAATTGTAAAAGAAAGACTTTGATAATTAGAGTTTCCAACTACACTAGCTTTTCGGTTGTTATGAGCCCTATCTTAATAGTCATGAAAAGATGTTAGAAATTACATCATCCCTCAATAAAACATCGTCTTTATTCTTCATTCCTATCTTTCTTCTAAATACTGATCATATACCCCTACGTGTGTGTAAAGATTATCCATACACTCGGAAAATTCAATTCAAGTTATCATACTCTTGTCCATCTACCTCAGTACTTTTTAATTGATGAATATTTAGATGGAATTGCTCACACATTTTTTATGCGACCGTTAATACTTCTTGAGGTACTAACCGACCAATTACTCATGAGCTTGCAGATTAGGCGTATTTAGTATTTTTCTTGTCTTGCAACACCTATATCTTAGCAGTGACTCCCAAACCAGTTGGTCTAAGGCACTAGGTAATGAAGCACTCTCGCTATATTTTTTTTATTACAGCCTTGGTGATAACAAAACCAGTGTTTAATTTTCTTCACCATTTTATATTTTATTTTCCATTTATAATTTTCTTCATACTTTGGCTTTTAGATAAGAGCATTTCAAGATATCCTCTACTATCCCGAGTTTCAAGATGTGTGTAAGTGCTTATAGTAGGGTATCAACATTCAAATCTTTGGTTTCCAGAATAGGAACTATTTTTCAGACTTATTTTTATCTGCAGATTAGTGACTTCTTTCATCTTACTAACTCTTGGGACAACGGCTCATAACTACTTATTACTAGTTTCGTTTAAGAAAACTTCTAACTTTCTAGATTTTCTTAAATTTTTCTAATCTTTTAAATGTAATTTTTCACTATCTAATCTTTTATTATCTTATTTATGCACAAAATTTTTATTTATTTTTTATTATATGTTTTGTGCTTATGCAAAGTATGATGTAAAGTGATACGTAAATAAGCACAAACCTCCCCCAAACTTGTTTATAACAATATCCTCACTGTTGCCATCTGTCAAATCTTAAAAACATCCAGGCTTGGGAAGGAAATTTATTAACGGGGGCAATAATATATGAATCATGAAAATGCTCCCCCAAACTTATTTTTGGCTCACAATTTTGACTTTTATTTTCAAGATCCAAAAATGTACCACCCCCCAAACTTGAGTTAAACAATATTAAGCATTTTAGGAGGGGGTAAAGTATTTGGTCAATATAAGACTTTGCAAAGACCAAAAATTAATACCAACCGTTCAAAGATTTTATCAATGTAACGTATAGGTCAGTGGAAGAACATGTTGTATAGAGTCAGGAAGAAGTGAGGAAGAGATAAGTGGTGGTCTGGAAAGGGTTTGAGTTTTAAATTATAGAAATGAAAGAATGAGGATGAATGACGGCGAGAATGTGAATGATTAGAAAGAATGAGTGGTGGCGGTTCAATTTCTATAGGTAGAGGTTGATTAATCACAAAATCCGTGTTGTTTAGGAATCCAAGTTCGTCAGCAAAAAGTTCTTCAAAACTTTCATCAATGGTGTGATCGAATATTTTGCTGTCAATAAGTTTTGTGCCAGAATTTATCATACTTGATTTGTCAAAAATTATGAAGGTAGGAGACTCAAAAAACCCATCTACCTCATTTTCAAATGTATCCAAATCAAGTTGACTTTCTAGTATTATTGAACTTGAATTATCAGATTGTGATTCATCAATACTCGCTAACATTACAGGAAGAATAGAAGAAGAACTGGAGTACGTAGAAGGTGAAATGTGTAAACAAATTGGTGTGTCGAGTATTGCTGAGCCAGATGTGGGAGATGGAGGCTGAATTTTGGTCTGATCTTCGGTTATATGATTAACTTCAACTTCAAGACACACTTAGGGTTCGAGAAGAATTAAAGGCTCAAGATGATGACCACAAGGAAGTGAAATGACCAAATGAATTGATGGGACAAACTCATCCAAAATTTTAGGTTCATCAATCGATATATCCCCAACGTCAATCACCTCGTTCAAGTGAAGGTTAAAATTCTCAAACACCTCATCAAAAGTATGGATTTCAATCAATTTTGGTTCAAGATTGGAGGTGTAGAGATTACAAGGATTTGGCATGGTTTCACTCGAAATGGACCCTTCACAGTCGGGTAAATCAAACACTTCAAAGTCACACAACTTATCAATTGGTGGGTCATTTGGTGTACTCGATGAATCTTTGAAACTGGAGTTGTGGATTTCAGTTTGAAAAGGGAAGGTTTGATTAGGAAAGGTGTATAGTTCTCTCTCACTACCCAAATTCTCACTTTGTCCTATGGCCATATTAGACATTGAAAATTTTTTAGCTGGTTCGGAACTAGTTGCTCCATCATATTTAGACATGCTTCCCTTCCATTCCTCTCTGATGCGGTTCAACATCACCAAAACTTCTTCTAATACCCGTTCAAGACTAGACTTGGGTTGATAAGGAGTTTCAGTATAAAATTGAAATTCTTGTGGACAATTAAAACTCCCAAATGACTGATTAGAAGGACTGTTTAGAGAAGGTGGAAAAGTCGGATCGGATTGATAGGAACAGAATGGTTATGAAAACTGGGCAGGAGTAGGATCAACATTGTGATAAGAAGAATATTGATATTGGTTGGTCGGTTGGCTATTTTCCAGAGACATCATGCATGCCACAAACCGATTATGAAATTCTTCTTTAGAAAGTGGAGGTGATGGTTGATATTGTTCCGGATTGAAACTTTGGCCTTTGGCCCTAGCTATATGCTCAGCAATGGATATACGTCTGGGGGCATCCTAACTCAGAGTATCAATTGAAATAGATGTAGAATTAGGATACGGTTGATAAGACCTGAACTGAGGTGGCCAACTGTTTCTATCCACTTGCGCTATCCGATCTCTTAAAGACATGGGAGAGTCGGATGGTATACCGAAGCGATTACGAAAACAAGAAATATCTGGTTGTGGACAGCAAAGCTCGATAAGAGTTCGTCTGTTTGGGTCACCCATTATAAGAAGAGAAGAGAGGGAAAAGGGTAAAAAGGGGAGAAAATAATTGGTTTGTTTTGAAAAAGGACGGATTTATGAAAATTCAAACAAACATGCACAAGCAACCCTATATCTAATGGTCACCTAGGTCAAGTCTCTAGACCGCTCCTAGACTTCAAGAAGACAAATCGCAGGATAGATCCTCTACTGTCTCTTTATCCCTTCTGTGGCCAGATAAGTGCCAGGTAAGTGGGAGGTTATCTGCTACGTAAGTAGCGGGCCTAATTAAGTAACCACTTGCCTTAGACATACTTGCCTTAGACACCACAAAAGAAATGCGGATAACCAATAGATTACCCACGATCTCCTTTTGTCCTAATTGAGCGCGACGGTTCTTAGAGTCTTGTCTAGATATTTTTTAGTTAATGAAGGGTGATGTGGATACCAGTTTTGTGATTTTCGGGGCTTAGGAAGGGTAATGAACTCCCCACCTAATCTGAATTTGGCCTTTGCCCCTTAATTTCCATATTAAAATATACACAAAACAACTAATTTCAAGAATCACAATAAATTTATTTTTTAGCGGCGCTGAATTTTGCAAAGAATCCTGCAAGAAATTGATTATTGCACAAGATCAGAGAGGAGAGGAGAGATCAGAGAGGAGAGGAGAGAGATTTTATGCACTAATTCACCTAAACGGCGGCGGATCTGCCGCAAAAACTACACTGTGGCTGCGGAACCGCGGTCCTATGGGGGAGATAGGCGATCAAATTTTTTCTGAAGCTGCTTGTACTCCTCTGGAAACTGTAGATCTTCTTTGAATCTTGATCGCACTGCTAAAATAATTCCAGATTCCCTCGCAAAAATTCAAACACTAATCGTTAAGCACTTGAAACGATTCTTGAATTAAAATTTGATGGAATAATAATTTTTCAACTCAAATAACAAAAACGAACAAAATAGTACACATCCCCAGCAACGACGCTATTTGATTGATCATTCTTTTGTGTGTGTGGAAAATATAATCACAACCAATGAAATTTATACCGCAATCAATTAACGGTGTCAATTGTGGTTTCGTTAGCGAGAGCGGATCGTCCACTGAGATGTGTGAATTTGTTTGCTTTTTCTAGATTTGAGTCGAAATGGGAATATAATAGAAAATTCAAAAGAATTGATTCAAGATTTATGAGATTTGATTTTAAGAAACATAAAGAAAATAGATCAAGAATCAAGAAGATGTCCAATGTTAATTTGATTTATCAAGATTATGTAGATTAGCTTGTAGGATTCGATTGAGTTAATAGATAATGATGAATCTAATAATTCCTAATCTTATCTATTGATAATTTATAGCTAGATTGATGATGATGGGGGCCGGCCTGCAACCCGAACAGCCAATATCTTCCCATCAATCCTGTACCCGTTCATCTGAGCCGTCTATCTCCTTCTTCTCCGACGCAGAGATTAGGAATCAATTGAAGAAACTAGAATTTCTCCTTCACTATCCCTTGTCTTCTCAATCATAATCATTCAGATCTAGCCTTTAGCAAAGAAAATCATCGATTGTTTGATCCCTAATTTGCAACGAAATAATCAAGAAGTGATCTCGCTCCAAATTAGGTCATAATCGATTCTTTTTGCTACGGTTCACAAATCTCATAAGATTTAAAATTAGTATTAAGATTTGTTCATCATTAGATCTATCAATTCTCTCGAATCCTCCACAAGTGGAGATTTCACTCAAACATCATGAAAATTGAAGAATCACAAATGAGATATTTCATAATGCAAGAATGTAATGAAAATGAGATTTAACAATTTATCACCTTCATTAAATCTTCTTCAAATTTACACAGCTCCTCAATTCGAGGTACAAGATTAAACTCTCGATCGCTCCTTTGAAGAGGTGAATTTGTCATCGATCTTTGCGAAGCTCGATCGCCGTGAGTCGCGGATCATCGTGGATCTCTTGCTTGGATGATGATCGGCGTTGCGATGAAGGATCGTTGATTTCTCGCTTGAATTGCTTCTCAATGGATCTTGATTTCTCTTTGGATTTGATCTCAAGTTGTGTCACTCAACTTGAGTTTTAATTGTGGCTCAATGTGTAATTATGAACAACTCTTGAACAACCCCTAAATTTTAGATCTAAATCCCCTTTTATAATTTCAAAAATGAATCTTCTCTCCAAAGCTTGGTAGTTATGCAGCGCCTTCCAGAAGATGCCACATGGAAATGGAGCGTCTTGCGGAAGCTAGGCCGTTACAAAGAAGGCTCTGGAAAAGTTCGGATCGCTGACGATTCAACACGGCCGTGGAACCGCGGCGACTCGGCCTGGACTGGCCGCGGATCCGCGGCCATTTAAGGAGCTTTTTGCATTATTTCACAGGGGTAATTCTGGTATTGTCTTTAGGGTTTTCTTTTGATGTCTGGAATCTTATAATTCTTTCTTGGTTGCTGCCAGATTTCAAGTCTTTGACTTGCTGCACTTTATCGGCACTTTTGCGATTCCGGTTCTTTTACCTGAAGAATTTTCTGCACACAATATTGATAAAATATGTTGAGATATACAAAATCATGCATGTAGTAATGAACACACAATTTCCCTCATAATGCCGGTTATAATGTATAACACATGTTATTTGATATTTTGCAGACGAATTGCTAATATGTGCTATATTTATACCAAACACCTTTAGATGATTAGAAAGAGTAAGAAAATTGATGTGTTAAGAATGCAATATTTTCGACTGATCAAATTCCCCCAAACATAATTTTGGTCGTCGAGCAAACATCTTTTATTCAAGAGAAGGAGAAAATATAAGAAAAAGAAAAAACTATGTAGCACACTTTCATAGGCAATACGATTGCACTGAGCACGTGCAACAAGCCTTTAAATCTCTAGGTGTCCCTAGTAGGAGGATTGTTGTCTCCTGAGGGTTTTCAGCAGATTGTACCCATAAAATCCAATAATAAAAAGAAGACTGTGAAAGTTACATATAAAGATAAGAATTGTAAAAGAAAGATTTTGAAAATTAGAGTTTCCAACTACACTAGCTTTTCGGTTGTCATGAGCCCTATCTTAATAGTCATGAAAAAATGTTAGAAATCACATCATCCCTCAATAAAACATCGTCTTTATTCTTCATTCCTACCTTTCTTCCAAACACTGATCATATACCCCTACGTGTGTGTAAAGAACATCCCTACACCCGGAAAATTCAATTCAAGCTATCATACTCTTGTCCATCTATCTCAGTACTTTTTAATTGATGAATATTTAGATGGGATTGCTCACACATTTTTCATGCGACCGTTAATACTTCTTGAGGTACTAACCGACCGATTACTCATGTGCTTGCAGATTAGGCGTATTTAGTATTTTTCTCATCTTTCAACACTTAACGCTTAGCAGTGACTCCCAAACCAGTTGGTCTAAGGCACTGGGTGATGAAGCACCATCGCTATATTTTTTTTATTGCTGCCTTGGTGATAACAAAACCAGTGTTCATTTTTCTTCACCATTTTATATTTTATTCTCCATTTATAATTTTCTTCATACTTTGGCTTTTAGACAAGAGCATTTCAAGGTATCCTCTACTATCCCGAGTTTCAAGATGTGTGTAAGTGCTTATAGTAGGGTATCAACATTCAAATGTTTGGATTCCAGAATAGGAACTATTTTTCAGACTTATTTTTATCCGCAGATTAGTGACTTCTTTCATCTTACTAACCCATGGGACAATGGCTCATAACTACTTATTAGTTGTTTCGTTTAAGAAAACTTCTAACTTTCTAGGTTTCTTAAATTTTTCTAATTTTTTAAATGTAATTTTTCACTATCTAATCTTTTATTATCTTATTTCTGTACAAAATTTTTATTTATTTTTTATTATATGTTTTGTGCTTATACAAAGTATGATGCAAAGTGATGCGTAAATAAGCACAAACCTCCCCCAAACTTGTTTATAACAGTGTCCTCACTGTTGCCATCTGTCAAATCTTGAAAACCTGTAGGCTTGGGGAGGAAATTTATTAACGGGGGCAATAATATATGAATCATGAAAATGCTCCCCCAAACTTATTTTTGGCTCATAATTTTGAGGACAACTTTTATTTTCAAGAGCCAAAAATATACCACCCCCTAAACTTGAGTTAAACAATATTAAGCATTTTAGGAGGGGATAAAGTATTTGGTCAATATAACACTTTGCAAAGACCAAATATTAATACCAACCATTCAAAAAATTTATCAATGTAACGTATAGGTCGGTGGAATAACATGTTGTATAGAGTCAGGAAGAAGTGGGGAAGAGATAAGTGGTGGTCTAGAATGAGTTTGAGTTTTAAATTATAGAAATGAAAGAATGAGGATGAATGACAGCGAGAATGTGAATGATTAGGAAGAAGGAGTGGTGGCGGTTCAACTTCTATAGGTAGAGGTTGATTAATCACAAAATCCGTGTTGTTTAGGAATGCAAGTTCGTCAACAAAAAGTTCTTCAAAACTTTCATCAATGGTGTGATCGAACATTTTTCTGTCAATAAGTTTTGTGCTAGAATTTATCATACTTGATTTGTCAAAAATTACCTCATTTTCAAAAGTATCCAAATCATGTTGACTTTCTGGTATTATTGAACTTGAATTATCAGATTGTGATTCATCAATACTCGTTAACATTACAGGAAGAATAGAAGAAGAACCGGAGTAAGTAGAAGGTGAAATGGGTAAACAAATTGGTGTGTCGAGTATTGCTGAACCAGATGTTGGAGATGGAGGCTGAATTTCGGTACGATCATCGGTTATATGATTAACATCAACTTTAAGACGCACTTGGGGTTCGAGAAGAATTAAAGGCTCAAGATGATGACCAGAAGGAAGTGAAATGACCTGATGAATTGATGGGACAAACTCATCCAAAATTTCTGGTTCATCAATCGATATATCCCCAACGTCAATCACCTCATTCAAGTGAAGCTTAAATTCTCAAACACCTCATCAAAAGTATGGATTTCAATTAATTTTGGTTCAAGATTAGAGGTGTAGAGATCACAAGGATTTGGTATGGTTTCACTCGAAATGGACCCTTCACAGTCGGGTAAATCAAACACTTCAAAGTCACACAACTTATCAACTGGTGGATCATTTGGTGTACTCGATGAATCTTTGAAACTGGAGTTGTGGATTTCAGTTTGAAAAGGAAAGGTTTGATTAGGAAAGGTGTATAGTTCTCTCTCACTACCCAAATTCTCACTTTGTCCTATGGCCATATTAGACATTGAAAAAATTTTAGCTGGTTCGGAACTAGTTGCTCCATCATATTTAGCTATGCTTCCCTTCCATTCCTCTCTGATGCGGTTCAACATCACCAAACCTTCTTCTAATGTCCGCTCAAGACTAGACTTGGGTTGATAAGGAGTTTCAGTGTAAAATTGAAATTCTTGCAGACAATTAAAGCTCCAAAATGACTGATTAGAAGGATTGTTTAGAGAAGGTGGAAAAGTCGGATCGAATTGATAGGAATAGAATGGTTGTGAAAACTGGGCAGGAGTAGGATCAACATTGTGATAAGAAAAATATTGATATTGGTTGGTCGGTTAGCTATTTTTCATAGACATCATACATGCCACAAACCAATTATGAAATTCTTCTTTAGAAAGTGGAAGTGATGGTTGATATTGTTCCGGATTGAAACTTTGGCCTTTGGCCCTAGCTATATGCTCAGCAATGGACATGCGTCTAGGGGCATCCTCACTCGGAGTATCAATTGAAACAGATGTAGAATTAGGATACGGTTGATAAGACCTGAACTGAGGTAGCCAACTGTTTCTATCCACTTGCGCTATCCGATCTCTTAAAGACATGTGAGAGTCGGATGGTATACCGAAGCGATTACGAAAACAAGAAATATCTGGTTGTGGACAGTAAAGCTCGGCAAGAGTTCGTCTGTTTGGGTCACCCATTATAAGAAGAGAAGAGAGGGAAAATGGTAAAAAGGGGAGAAAATAATTGGTTTGTTTTGAAAAAGGTCGGATTTATGAAAATTCACACAAACATGCACAAGAAACCCTGTATCTAATGGTCACCTAGATCAAGTCTCTAGACCGCTCCTAGACTTTCAGAAGACAAATCGTAGGATAGATCCTCTACCGCCTCTTTATCCCTCCTGTGGCTAGGTAAGTGCCAGATAAGTAGGAGGTTATCCGCTACGTAAGTAGCGGGCCTAATTAAGTAACCACTTGCTTTAGACACACTTTTTTTAGACATCACAAAAAAAATGTGGATAAGCAATAAATTACCCATGACCTCCTTTTGTCCTAATTGAGCGCGACGGTTCTTAGAGTCATGTCTAGATTTTTTTTAGTTAATGAAGGATGATGCGGATGCTAGTTTTATGATTTTCGGGGCTTTGGAAGGGTAATGAACTCCCTACCTAATCTGAATTTGGTCTTCGCCCCTTAATTTCCATATTAAAATATGCACAAAACAACCAATTTCAAGAATCGCAACAAATTTATTTTTTAGCGGCGCTAAATTTTACAAAGAATTCTGCAAGAAATTGATTATTGGACAAGATCAGAGAGGAGAGGAGAGAACAGAGAGTATACCACAGAGATTTTATGCACTGATTCACTTAAACGGCGGCAGATCAGCCCCAAAAACCACACTGTGGCCGCGGAACCGCGGTCCTATAGGGGAGATAGGCGATCAAATTTTTTCTGAAGCTGCTTGTACTCCTCTGGAAATTGTACATTTTCTCTGAATCTTGATCGCACTGCTAAAATAATTCCAGATTCCCTCGCAAAAATTCAAACACTAATCGTTAAGCACTTGAAATGATTCTTGAATTAAAATTTGATGGAATAATAATTTTTCAACTCAAATAACAAAAACGAACAAAATAGCACACATCCCCAGCAACGGCGCTATTTGATTGATCATTCTTTTGTGTGTGTGGAAAATATAATCACAACCAATGAAATTTATACCGCAATCAATTAACGGTATCAATTGTAGTTTCGTTAGCGAGAGCGGATCGTCTACTGAGATGTGTGAATTTGTTTGCTTTTGCTAGATTTGAGTCGAAATGGGAATATAAAAGAAAATTCAAAATAATTGATTCAAGATTTATAAGATTTGATTTTAAGAAACATAAAGAAAATAGATCAAGAATTAAGAATCAAGAAGATGTCCAATGTCAATTTGATTTATCAAGATTACGTAGATTAGCTTGTTGGATTCGATTGAGTTAATAGCTAATGATGAATCTAATAATTCCTAATCTTATCTATTGATAATTTGTAGCTAGATTGATGATGATGATGATTGAAGATTAGGGATCAATTGAAGAAACTAGGGTTTCTCCTTCACTATCCCTTGTCTTTTCAATCATAATCATTCGGATCTAGCCTTTAGCAAAGAAAATCATCGATTGTTTGATCCATAATTTGCAACGAAATAATCAAGAAGTGATCTCGCTCCAAATTAGGTCATCAACGATTCTTTTTTCTACGGTTCACAAATCTCATAAGATTTAAAATTAGTATTAAGATTTCTTCATCATTAGATCTATCAATTCTCTCGAATCCTCCACAAGCGGAGATTTCACTCACACATCATGAAAATTGAAGAATCACAAATGAAATATTTCATAATGCAAGAATGTAATGAAAACGAGATTTAACAATTTATCACCTTCATTAAATCTTCTTCAAATTTACACAACTCCTCAATTCGAGGTACAAGATTAAGCTCTCGATCGTTCCTTTGAAGAGGTGAATTTGTCGTCGATCTTTGCGAAGCTCGATCGCCGTGAGTCGCGGATCGTCGTGGATCTCTTTCTCAGATGATGATCGCCATTGCGATGAAGGATCGTTGATTTCTCGCTTGAATTGCTTCTCAATGGATCTTGATTTCTCTTTAGATTTAATCTCAAGTTGTGTCACTCAACTTGAGTTTTAATTGTGGCTCAATGTGTAATTATGAACAACTCTTGAACAACCCCTAAATTTTAGATCTAGATCCCCTTTTATAATTTCAAAAATGAATCTTCTCTCCAAAGCTTGGTAGTTATGCAGAGCCTTCCAGAAGATGCTACGTGGAAATGGAGCGTCTTGAGGAAGCTAGACCGTTACAAAGAAGGCTCTGGAAAAGTTCGGATCGCCGACGAGTCAACACGGCCGCGGAACTGCGGTGACTCGGCCTAGATCGGCCGCGGATCCGCTGCCATTTAAGGAGCTTTTTGCATTATTTCATAGGGGTAATTCTGGTATTGTCTTTAGGGTTTTGTTTTGATGTCTGGAATCTTATAATTCTTTATTGGTTTCTGCCAGATTTCAAGTCTTTGACTTGCTGCGCTTTATCGACACTTTTGCGATTCTGGTTCTTTTACCTGAAGAATTTTCTGCACACAATCTTGATAAAATATGTTGAGATATACAAAATCATGCATGTAGTAATAAACACACAATTTTCCTCATAATACCGGTTATAATGTATAACACATGTTATTTGATATTTTGCAGACGAATTGCTAATATGTGCTATATTTATACCAAACACCTATAGATGATTAGAAAGAGTAGGAAAATTGAAGTGTTAAGAATGCAATATTTTCGACTGATCAGGAACAAATTGCTCTTACCAAAAAATTTGGCGAGAACAAATGCCCCCTGCAACTTTGCCCACGTAAGTATATACGTGGGTGAAGTAGTGCAAAGTTCTGCATGGCCATAGAATTGATGGCTTAGGAGACAAGTTTAGAATCTTTGTAGCCTAAAGCTTTTTTCATCTTCATGATCCGTAAAGGTCTCAAGAAGGTTTTTCTCCCTATGAGTCATGAGGATCTCATAGGTGCATATTTTTCCTGGAAATCGTGAGGATTCCTAAGTGTTCATCTCCTCCGTAAGTCGTAAGGATCTCACTCGGGTATTTTTCCCTTACGAGTCGTGAGGGCCCGTAAATAGCTTCTTCACTTTTTTGGCGAATGTGGCCCGTAGATAGTATACAAGACTCAGTTTGGACTTTCTTATAGGGCAGCAATAGCTTAGGAAACAGGTTTAGATCTGTCGTGTAAGGCTTTTCAACTTTATGAGCCGTGAGGGTCTCATAAATAGGTTTCTCCCTACGAGTCGAGAGGATCTCGTAGGTGTATTTTCTCCTTAGGAGTCGTGAGGACTCCTTAGTATGTTTTCTCTTGAGATTCGTAAGGATCTCATAAGAGAATTTTCTCCTTACGAGTCGAGAGGACTCGCAAGTGTTTTTTTTCCTCATTGGTATACGACTTTGGAGAATGTGGCTCATGGATGGCGTACAAGAGTCAATTTGGACTTACTTGTAGGGCAACGATGGCTTAGGAAATGGGTTTTAATCTGTCGCCTAAGGCTTTTCAACTTTATGAGTCGTAAGGTTCTCATAAAGAATTTTCTCCTAATGAGTCGTGAGGATCTTATAGGCGTATTTCTCCTGTTAGGAATATATATGCCCTAGAGGCCATTATTGTATGATATAGTGAATGCTTGGACATATATATAGAGAACTTTCTTGCTCAACTTGATAGTATGCTATAAGGTTGCTCTTTATCTTAACATGTTCACTTATATTATTATATTGTCTCTCTGATACATATTGATAAAGCCCTTAGGATGTTTTCTTGACTACCAGGACTATGATGCGGATCATACTACTGGGACTTATGTAGTCCACAAGCACATCCTTTAAATGTTCCTAGTCGAGAGAGTATCGGGACAAGGCATCAACGTTTCTTGACCCTGTATAGGGCAATGGTAGAACCTATAACCATTGGTGTTTGACATCAAAGATTGTACACATGTGCTCATTAGAGAATGGGTACACCGAACAGGACTCGCGAGAACTCCTAGTTGGTACTATACCTATCATCAGATAGCAGTTCTCTGATGACACTGGAACATGTTAGTCTGTAGATTCGAGATCGTCATAATGTCTTGTGTGGTTCCTACTGTGCTTTGATTTCCTCCATACCACGGCTCAAAGGATTCGTGCAAACAGGTGGATTTTGGGTACAGTCCGGAATCACATAGAGGCAGTGAGCAATAGGAGGGGTTTTGTCTCTCCCGGTATTGGGAGTTGATGTTGTGCTATGCTCGATTGGCTATAACAGTAAATTCCTGACCAGGGCTAATGAGATTTACTGGTAAGTGTTATCAGTAGTTTCTCGAACCGTTATGAGCCACACATTGGCATGACTTATCAAGTTACTGGGGTCTGACGATTCCTCCCCTAAACTCGATATGTGACATATCAGACGAAGAAACTGGACTATACGGTAAGTGTTACTTGTAGGCTTCATGGGAGGTTGGACAAGCTTGCTTGTTGATCTTCTATTCACTCAATACCTGGATAGCCGTTACGTCCAGCTAGTACCGCTGACGGCTTGTGGGTAACTGATGTGATCATTACCTAGTGCTGGCATATTGACGAGTCTTTAGAGTTCCACACAGAAGTTTCCTGGTTCAAGCGAAATGAAATAGGGCACATATGATAATATGTGCGGGGGGGCTGATTAAATACGAGTATGTAATACCGTATTCTAATCTGGCGGTTATTTGATATCGGTTAGGTTATATGTGATATAGCCGTATTATTGAATCAAGTGTTGATTTGATAAGGTGATATACAGATAAATAATATTAGTCGGTTATATGTGATATAACCGGATTATTAAATTAAGTGTTGATTTAATAATATGATATATATATATTTATATTTGATATAATTATATATTAACTAATATTATTCGCTCACGAATTATTTTCTTCATAATATATATATTAATATATATATGATATATATATATATATTTATATATATATATATATATATATATATATTATGAAGCATGGTTGGATTTTCTATTTTGTGAAAATAGAAAATGAAGTGGAAAATGGGGAGATATTTGAGGGATGGGCAAAGCATGGCTTTTATCATTAGTTTATTACTCTTGACTTACTATTTAAGCATGGTTATAATTTATTATTGCAATTTATTCCATACTTGAATGAGTGAGGTCAAGGGTGTAGCAATTCTACACTCATTTTCATACTTCACTCATTATGTTAGTTCATGCCTTAGCCATTTTGGGCTCTCTCCATTTTTCCATATTCTTCTTCCTCTTCTAAAAAACCCTAACCCTCACATGTGATGTGAATCATAGGGTTTTGAAATAAATTCTAGTGAGCTTAGAACCCATACTTCACCATCCTACACTTGATTAGCACTTAGGTGTAGTGTGTTTCCTTCACTAAAGTAAGTTTACTGAAGAGGTATGTAACAACCCTAAACTTTCTGTACGAATTTTTTTTCAAAATACAGAAAGAAGCATCTGAGCCTGAGCACAAGTTATAATTTTTTTTTTTTGCTTTTGAACAGCAAGAAAGCATTTGTAGCTCATTGGTAAAGCCTTGCACTGCTGTAACGTAGCCTCTGTATTCGAATCCCATCAGCCACATTATCTTTTTGTTTTATTTTCTTTTAATCTTTTTATAAGACCAAGAGTCTATACGTGCACAACACGTAAACTAAAAAGACACTGACTATTTAAATAAGTGCACGAGGGTATAGGAATCGACACAACACGTTGCACCAAGACTCACCCCCCCCCCCCCCCGTCGGTATTAGCCCGGCGACAAGCACGAAAAAGCCCGGTGCCGCTGGTCTAACCCGACGGTAATTCCCTTAATTCTTTTCCCCTGCAACCTTAGGCCTATCCTACTTCCTCTAGGCTGTTTGTATACTCTGCACAATTCTAGAGAGCAATAAAATGCTCTTTTAATCCAATTTTAATGCAAATTTTTAAATGCATTCTTTAACACACTAAACCCTAATTTTCCCTATAAATACCACACCTCATTTCACACATCCTCACCAGAATTTCATTATCAAAACTCTACCAAATTCCCAAGTCTTTTAGTGTACAAGTGGAGTTAGCAAAAGGGTGAAGTTCCGATGACGATCCAAGAAGATTCCAGCGACTAAACGACGCACCGGCGCTTCCCTACTCTTCCCTCTTCTCCCTTATTTCTTAAAAGCCAGTAAGACCCTTCTTCCCCTCTCATCTACTATCTTAAAAACTTAAAATTCTAAAACCCGACGGAAGCGGAGTTAATCCGACTTCCGATTCGGTTTTTCTTCAAAACTCAACTTTTCGTAATCAAGAAAATACCATGCTCTCCTATAATGATTAATAAACATTAAAAAACACAATAAAACAAGTTTCCTCTTAAGTAAATAATTTATACAACTTTTATCGTATTTTTACATTAAAATACCACATACTTTAGTTTCGATACAAAACAACATATTACGTTTAGATAGTTTACGAGGTAATGACCTATCTCATCATAACACACATCTCTATCATAGCACGATGAAGTTTTGGGAATTTATTCTTGGGATAAAACGACTTTGCAAATAAATACCATCAACTTATAAAACCATTTCTATAAAAAGATATATTAAACAATTCCTTGCAATTGCGCCTCTACAATCTACTTTTGGGGACCCGTTCGGGATGGTGCGGATTATCGCACATCCTCGGGCCTAGTAGTGCGAGATGCAGACCTCCAAAAGGAGCATTCGATCTCGATAGAATTTTTATGCATTTTTCTTTACAAATGAGATTTCTACAAGAAAATAAATAAAATTTATTTTTAAATATATATATATATATATTATCAAAATATCTATTTTAATTATATTATATAAATATTCCAAGTTTTCAAAAGAAATCACCATTACATGAAAATACCATCCAAATACAAAACAATTCCAATATTTCAAGAAAATACCATATACTATGAAAATTAGGTTCTACTCACTAGAAATTTCACCTTTATAAAATAAACATCTATGAAAACCCTAAAAACGATAACTAAATGCTTGAGGTGTATTTTGAAAATTATATCAAACTATTTTTACATAAAACCCCTTCAAGTTATGCTAAATTACAATAAAGACCTTAGTAAACATAGGTTTAAGCGGGACCAGTCTCTTGAGCATCAGAGAGCCGGAGACATGAGTGCTTGCCTATCTAAGGTAGACAATCTAACCAACGGTGTTATCAACACGGTAATTATCTTGGAAAAAAACACAAATCCTGCCGTCCATGTGCAGCAGTTACCGATAACATCAAAACTAATTCAGGAATTCAAGTTCTTTTTAAATTATCCGACTTAGACTGTGTCTCAATCTAATCAATCTGACTTGAATGTGATTCAAGTATAAACTACAATTCAACATGAGTCCATCTATTCAATCTATATCAATCTATATTGATTGAACCGAACCATGGATATACTCCGTCTACATGACTCTCCATTTATATCCATTCCATTTATTGATATCATGATTTCGGCAAGTCATCCATTTACAATTTACAAGACAAGACAATATAATACAATCAATACAATAAAGATATCGCGGGGTTTATAAGGGGTAGATTGGTACGGAAGGTGTTAAAGTGGCACGAGGCTGTAACCATAATACACCTAACCTGAATATCCATTGCCGTTGTACCGTGGCTGAACGGTTCCTTGTGCTCCGTATATCTTAGTCTCCGGAATAGTGGGACTCCTCTCGTATACACTGGTATTTTCTGTACCAAGCTACAAACAACAGTGTTAACAATATAATCAAACATTATAAGATATATTCTCTTTCTGTCTATTTTATCTCTACTCATATTTGGGACTTATCGAGCGATTATTCGCTGACGACATTCCTTCTCTTCTTTCTTTGTAATGTTGTCAGGTGGATCGGGCCTTCTGGAGACAAAGCCCACCAGCGAGGACTTGGATCAGAGACGCCTTTGACCCAGAGATCTAGTTTACTTGTACATATTTTCATTTCTGTTATGCCACTGTTTAGGCATTGCTTTCATTCCATGTATTTACTTTTCATTATATTGTAAAAAGAATGTTAATAAATAAAGTTGTTGTTCATTTACATCTTGCCTCTTGTGTACTTTTCTTTATATTGCTTAGATACGCTTAGCGTGTTTACTTCTGAGTAAATACATAGCGGGCCTCGCCACGTCCTTTCCCCATATATTGGGAAGCGGGGCGTGACAGGTTTTTTTGGCGGCCCATGCAGGTCAGTGCTGCATGGAACCCTACCATGCAGGTCAGCTCTGTATGGACATACAGGTTAGTTCTGCGTAGACAACCTAAGTAATATAACACGAGAACCAGCAACTAAAAACATTCTTTATAATCCATATTCCTTGAATCTTCCAATTTCATATATTTTGAATCTGTCATAACCCAAATTTTTCTTTCAAGGTTATGGATTCCCTAAACAACACCATCACCAATGTCAACAACACACCTCCATCTCTACCGCTTACACCTGCCCCAGCTTCTCTGATCAATATGCAGACGGTACTGCTTGAGGCAATCCGAAGCCTCCTGGAAGGACCGCAGCAGCAGACTTCTATATTATTGAACCGTCCAGAAGCAGAAGCAACCGTTATAAAGCTCTCTGCCACCCAGATGGCAGGAGGAGCCCATCCTATACAACCTTCTAAATCTAAGAGACAGAATGAAACAATTAACCGGCTAAGTCCAGATTTTTTCTTCTATTACAAGAAAGATGGACACTTGTGGAAGGACTGTAGGCGCGCAAAAGGCTTGGGCTTAGTTTGTGGCGCATCCAATCACGGAATTGGAACCTGTTCTTATAAACGCAACTCAGCTCATACACACACCAACTACCCGCAGCGGCCAGCTATCCAGGCTCTTGCACCTCGTCTTGCACTCCCAGCTCCACCTCCTGCGCAGCCTAATCGCCAATTCCAACAAGCACTGAGGAACATGCCTCGAGGGCAGAGAGACATGCCCTAAGGACAGAGGAATGTGCCTCCAGTTAGGAGGAATGTACCACGGCGTTAGGTTTTCCTTTTAGCGGCCGAAGAAGCCAAGACTGTAGATCAAGGTAACCCTGGTAATTCCCTCACATTTTTTCCAACCTTACCAAAACTTTCGCATTCTTTCATTCTTCCACATATTTTTCAAGCACTAACAATAGTTCTATCAACAAACTTTTCTTGAATCTGTTACACTTTCCTTCTATAAATTTCGAGGACGAAATTTTTATAAGGAGGGTAGAATGTAACAACCCTAAACTTTCTGTACGATTTTTTTTTTAAAATACAGAAAGGAGCACCTGAGCCTGAGCACAAGTTATATATTTGTTTTTCTTTTGAACAGCAAGAAAGCACTTGTAGCTTATAGGTAAAGACTTGCACTGCTGTGACGTAGCCCCTGTGTTCGAATCCCATCAGCCACATTATCTTTTTGTTTTATTTTCTTTTAATCTTTTTAGAAGCCCAAGAGTCTACACGTGCACTACACGTAAACTGGAAAGACACTGACTATTTAAACATGTGCACGAGGGTATAGGAATCGACACGACACGTGGCACCAAGACTCAGCACCCCCTGTCGGTATTGGCCCGGCGACAAGCACCAAAAAGCCTGGCGCCGCCGGTCTAACCTAATGGTAATGCCCCCAATTCATTTCCCCTGCAACCTTTGGCCTACCCCACTTCCCTTAGGCTGTTTGTATACTCTGCACAATTCCAGAGAGCAATTAAATGCTTTTTTAATCCAATTTTAATGCAAATTTTAAATGCATTCTTTAACACACTAAACCCTAATTTTCCCTATAAATGCCACACCTCAATTCACACATCCTCACCAGAATTTCATTATCAAAACTCTACCAAATTCCCAAGTCTTTTAGTGTACAAGTGGAGTTAGCAAAATGGTGAAATTCCGGTGACGATCCAAGGAGATTCCGGCGACGAAACGATGCACCGGTGCTTCCCTACTCTTCCCTCTTCTGCCTTATTTCCTAAAAGCCAGTAAGTCCCTTCTTCCCCTCTCTTCTACTATCTTAAAAACTTAAAATTCTAAAATCCGACGGAAGCAGAGTTAATCCGACTTCCGATTCGGTTTTTCTTCAAAACTCAACTTTTCATAATCAAGAAAATACAATGCTCTCCTATAATGATTAATAAACATTAAGAAACATAATAAAACAAGTTTGCTCTCAAGTAAATAATTTATGCAACTTTTATCGTATTTTTACATTAAAATACCACATACTTTAGTTTCGATACAAAACAACATATTACCTTTGATAGTTCACGAGGTAATGACCTATCTCATCACAACACACATCTCTATCATAGCTCGATAAAGTTTTGGGAATTTATTCTTGGGATAAAACGACTTTGCAAATAAATACCATCAACTTATAAAACCATTTCTATAAAAAGATGTATTAACAATTCCTTACAATTGCGCCTCCACAACCCACTTTTAGGGACCCCATTCAGGATGGTGAGAATTATCGCACACTCTCGGGCTTAGTAGAGTGAGATGCAGACCTCTGAAAGGAGCATTCGATCACGATGGAATTTTTATGCATTTTTCTTTAGAAATGAGACTTTTTATTTTTAAATATATATATGTATATATATATATATTATATATAATTATCAAAATATTTATTTTAATTATATTATATAAATATTCCAAGTTTTCAAAAGAAATCACCATTACATGAAAATACCATCTAAATACAAAACAATTCCAATATTTCAAGAAAATACCATATACTATGAAAACTAGGTCCTACTCTCTAGAAATTTCACCTTTATAAAATATACATCTATGATAACCCTAATGACGTTAACTAAATACTTGAGGTGTATTTTGAAAATTATATCAAACTATTTTTACATAAAATCCCCTCAAGTTATGCTAAATTACAATAAGAACCCTAGTAAACATAGGTTTAAGCGGGACCAGTCTCTTGAGCCTCAGGAAGATGGAAATATGGGTGCTTGCCTATCTATGGTAGACAATCTAACCAACGGTGTTATCAACACGGTAATTGTCTTGGAAAAAGACACAAATCCTGCCGTCCATGTGCAGCAGTTACTGATAACATCAAAACTAATTCAGGAATTCAAGTTCTTTTTAAAGTATCTGACTCAGACTGAGTCTCAATCTAATCTATCTGACTTGAATGTGATTCAAGTATAAACTACAATTCAACATGAATCCGTCTATTCAATCTATATTGACTAAACCGAACCATGGATATACTCCGTCTACATGACTCTCCATTTATATCCATTCCATTTGCTGATATTATGGTTTCGGCAAGTCATCCATTTACAATTTACAATACAAGACTATACAATACAATAAAGACATCGCGGAGTTTATAAGGGGTATATTGGTACGAAAGGTGTTAAAAGTAGCACGAGACTGTAACCATAATACACCTAACCTGAATATCCATTACCGTTGTACCGTGGCTGCACGGTTCCTTGTGCTCCGTATACCTTAGTCTCCGGAATAGTGGGACTCCTCTCGTATACACTGGCATTTTATGTACCAAGCTACAAACAACAACGTTAACAATATAATCAAATATTATAAGATATATTCTCTTTCTGTCTATTTTATCTCTACTCATATTTGGGACTTACTGAGCGATTATTCGTTGACGACATTCCCTCTATTCTTTCTTTGGAATGTTTTCAAGTGGATCGGACCTTCTGGAGACAGAGCCCACCAGCGAGGACTTGGATCAGAGACGCCTTCGACCCAGAGATCTAGTTTACTTGTACATATTTTCATTTCTGTTATACTACTGTTTAGGCATTACTTTCATTCCATGTATTTACTTTTCATTGTATTGTAAAAAGAATGTTAATAAATAAAGTTGATGTTCATTTACATCTTGTCTCTTGTGTACTTTTCTTTATATTGCTTAGATACGCTTAGCGTGTTTACCTCTAAGTAAATACGTAGCGGGCCTCACCACGTCCTTTCCTCGTATATTGGGAAGCAGGGCATGACAAGGTAACTTGGATTAGCGGAGTTTCGGGTGGATCATCTTCGGCACGAAGGTCATATAGGAAGATCGATCCAACATAAAGTGGAGCTTAATGGAGTCACGTGGACTACTACCCGAAACTTTAGAAGAGAAGAACACGGTCTACAAAGGTTGTAGCATTCTTCTCTTAGTGTAAAGCTTTTTATATATCATGCTTAACCTTAATATTCTAGTTTGATCCTTACTTAGTCTTGCTTAGCACTTAGAAATTTTTAAAATTGCATGCTAGATACCCGTTTAAACCTCATGGTGGTAGTAGGGTAGACTTTCATGGTATCAGAGCCAAGCTAAAAGATTAGGGGAAGTCTTTACGACGTTAAAGTGTTCGATCGGTTTTCGAAGCCCGTATTTTATCAAGTTTCTGTCGATTTTTCAACAGTTGGAATTTTTCAGATTAAAAATATGCAGAAAATCATGCAGGGAATTTAGTGGAGCCTCAAGAAATTTGAGATGCCGATTCCACCAAAGAGCCGCGGTTCCGCCGCACTTTTGTGGCATTTTGGCATCAATTTTCTTTTGCTGCTCCATTATCATATTTGGCACTTCTGGGTGCTTTTAATGAGACTCAAGTTGTTGAGGTATCTGGATTTGTGGGTGTTTAATAAATCGGTCGAAATGTTTAGCGTCGTATAGATTATGATGATATGTGATACAATTTTTAGAATCCAAAATAATTAGTTTTTTGAAAACTAGTTAGTATTTTGTAAATCTAGCTGTTTAGTCTCGTTTGATCGATTGCCACGGAGTTTTGATTCGGATCAAAACTCCATCACAATCGCGTATGGTACACAATCACTTTGTCGGGAATCTTGTTGAATTATCCGACTGCTTACTGAAAAGAGTTTTCAATTTGAGATTAAAATGCAAGGTTTATAAGTTAGGCATGAAATTTGGAATATGAGATATTCGGGGTTTATGATGTCTAAGGTATTTGCGGATTCTAAATATTGTAGTTTTTCATTTCTTTTCTGCGACCGTAAATGTAATATGTGGGGTATCCCCGATCTCATTGCTATATGTCAATAACATTTGGGATACGCATATTTACTTACGTTGATGACATGTGATATTATGTGTTGCTGTGATATGTTATATTGGATCGTCGTGATTGAATAGCCGGGTTTTTTTTTCGTGAGATGAGAGTTTTTCAATTTTCATTCATGTAAAAATGTATTTAATATTCTTTTATTGGGACACTTCCGGGTTGAGGATGATGTCACCATTGATATATATTATTTACTTTTCCGCACTAGGATAGACCCAAGGCGGGGAGCTCAAGTAACTGGGTTCTAGAGTCCAGTGGGAAACCATCTCGAAGAGTCGAGACTGGGTCTCCTAACTCTAAAATTGGGAAAGTTGCTTGTCGCTCTCGTAGGGGTCTAGGGATGTAGGTTTGGCTATTCATCATGACCGTCGAATCCGTGTTTTTCATTACTGGCTGAATTTAAAACACGGACCTCCTACTATATCTAATATTTCATATGTTGATTTCTGCTGCTTGGTTCTGTGATGTGATCATATAACTGTATGAGACGGATGCTATATTATATATATGATATATAATAAACGCTGCTTATATTTTGCACCCGCGCTAGTCCATCTCCCGCTCTGTCGTTAGTTAAGTAACATAACGGTGCATGACGGGGCCCCGTGGTGAATGCGGATGGCATAAGCGTATGTTCTATTTTCGTTTCTTTTCTGTGATGTTTAGGTAAACATAAATGATGGGATTTCATTAATGAGATTAATGGAAAGAAAAGAAACCTAAAGATGTTGTAAAATCGAAATTTTAGAAAGGTAGCTCTAGTTCTTGCTTTGCATAATGGTATTCCTTGATGAATATCTAACACCTCATTCGATGTGGAAAGAGCCGAGATCCCTTCACCAAGAGTGACCTCTTTAGCAAAACTAGAAAATGCTACAACACACTCAATTTTGTTTTTATAGCTTCTCTAGTCCTTGCTTTTCATAGTGGTATTCCTTGATGAATATCCAGTACCTCATTCGATGAGGAAAGAGCCAAGATCCCTTTACCGGGATTGACCTCTTTAGCAAAACTAACAAGTGCTACAAAAACCACTCCTTTTTTTTTAAAAAATCACTAGATTCTACAACGATATCAAGTTCATTACGTTTAAGGTTTTCTTCAAAACCAGTCGTAACCCTCCGTCATTTTAGATAAGTGCTATTTAGTATTCATGCTGCGTTTGTTGACCTTGTCAAGGAGTAGTGTGCGGTAGCTGATTAGTGTTTTTCTGCCGCATATAATGTGATTGGATTAGGGTAGTCGTATGGCCTTATTGATCTTGTCAAGGGTCGTGCAGATGGGTTTAATTCAATCACGAAATGACGGGTTGAACTTGGCTAGCGCTTATGATTTGTTGACTTGTTAAGGTCATAAGTTGGTAGGGGTAAAAACAGATATTGAGAATTTCAAGTGTTGAAATTTGCAATGAGATTGCATACCTTCTATGAGATAGTTGGATCCTGATACCCACTGTGAGTAAGAGTTACTCCTGGGAGAGTTTTCCACTTTACAATTAGCTGATCCGGTAGGTGTATGAGAAAGGTGTTAACGGGGTTATGCCCCTGCGAAAACGAGGTTATTTAATTAGTTCCATGCGAAAGCATGGTGAGACTCCCTCGGAGTACCAATACCTACCTGGCTGACCGATTGGCGAACTTGTAGAGTGTAATTAATCCATGCTAATCTTACCTTTTATGTTTTGAAGGAAGATTTGATAAAAAATAGTAGGAGCTATCCTAATTAGATAAGATAATAACCAATCTAATCTTGCAAAGAGCGCACGCTAAAGCGTTTTCTTCTCTCTCTCTCTCCAGGTAGCGACCAATGACACGCCTTAATCAAGATAATAATATGGATGTATTAACCGAACCCACTTATTATACTGGGCTGGGGAACGTCGGTTCCGCTTTTTCTTATAATTGTCATAAGTCTGAGTAAGGAATAGGGGAATATCAGGATTCCCATGCAACCCGAACGAAGAAAAAGCATGTTGATGCATCGTCTTCGGGTGTGTTCGTAACTTAGAATTGTTTCTCAGTTTGCTCTACATTCTGGGTATTGGATACCGGATCAGGATCCCACGTATGTAATTTGTTACATGGGCTAAAGAGAGGTAGAGAACTGGGAAAGGGTGATATATCTCAAAAAGTAAGGAATGGAGCAATTGTTGCAGCCAAAGCAGTTGGCGAATATCACCTAGTATTACCAAATGGTAATACAATGCATCTAAACGACCGTTATTACGTACCAAATTTGATGTGCAATCTTATATTAGTTTCTTTGTTTCTTTGTTGCATAAAGAAGGATATAACTTTGTATTGGAGGATAATATTATGAACATTTTCTTAAATCAAGTGTTTATTGGGTTTGGTACGTTAAGTAATGGTATATATGTTCTAAATCAAACTACAGTTCTAAACGTACGGAACACACACAAGAGGAAAAGTTCAAAAATGAACGAAACCTTCTTGCGGTATTGTAGACTGGGTCATATCAATGCGACAAGACTATCTAAATTGCATAAAGATGGATATTTAAATCAATTTGAATTTACATCTTATAAAACTTGCCAGTCATGTCTCAAAGGCAAAATGACCAAAATTCCGTTTACTAGATATGGAGAAAGAACTACTAAACTCTTGGGACTGATGCATAGTGATGTATGCAGTCCTATGTCTACACATGCCAGGAATGGTTCCTCATACTTCATTACATTCATCGATGATCTCTCAAGATACGGATATGTGTTCCTGATGAAATACAAATATGAATCTTGTGAGAAATTCAAGGAATATAAGTGCGAAGTAGAGAACCAGACGGGTAAAAGTATTAAAATTCTACGATCTGATCAGGGAGGAGAATACTTGAGCACGGAATTCAGAGACTACTTAAAAAAGAATGGGATTCCCTCTCAGCTTACTCCTCCGTATACACCACAGCACAACGGTGTATCGGAGCGGAGGAATCGCACCCTATTAGATATGGTGCGCTCTATAATGAGTACTGTTGAGTTACCTATTTCATTTTGGGGTTATGCACTTGAGACGGCTGCATACCTATTGAATCAAGTTCCATCAAAATCTGTGCCTAAAACACCATATGAGATATGGAGTGGAAAGAGAACATATCTTAAAAGAGTTAAGATATGGGGTTGTCCGTCCTATATTAAAAAACAGAATCTGGACAAACTCGGGGCACCATCAGTTCTTTGCAAGTTTGTAGGGTATCCAAAGAATTCAAATGGATATCTGTTCTACCATAGTGAGGAACAAAAAGTGTTTGTTTCTCAACATGCCACCTTTTTAGAAAAGGAATTTCTTATAAAAGAAATTAGTGTTAATAAGGTAGAGCTGGAAGAAGTTCCAGCTACACAAAGTACAACTGATAATTTGGTGGAACCGGAGGATTCAATAGTCCCCGACGAACCTCAGCCACTCCACAAATCTAATAGGGTTCCTCACACACGTAAGAGATACTACGGTTTTCTCATAGACTGTAGGAGCGAGGATTGTATAATGGAATATGATGACCCAACTAGTTTCGAGCAGGCCATCACAAGTGGAGACTGTGTGAAATGGCTGGATGCTATGCGATCTGAGATGGAATCGATGTACACCAACAAAGTATAGACTTTGGAAGTTGCTCCTGAAGGGGTAAAACCCATCGGGAGCAAGTGGATCTTTAAGAAGAAAATTGGTGTAGATGGAAAAGTTGAGACTTTCAAAGCTAGACTTGTAGAAAAAGGTTTTCTTCAACGACCTGGTGTCGATTTTGATGAAACCTTTTCTCCTGTCGCTTTAATTAAGTCCATCAGGATCTTACTTGTCATTGCTGCTTACCATGACTACGAAATCTGGCAGATGGACGTCAAGACCGCTTTTCTAAATGGTGATTTAGAAGAGAGTGTGTACATGACACAGCCAGAGGGCTTCGTAGACAATGGGAGAATCAGAAAGGTGTGCAAGCTGCTTAAATTCATCTGCGGATTAAAGCATGCATCGCGGAGCTGGAACATCTGTTTTGATGAAGCTCTCAAAGAGTTTGTCTTCATCAAAAACATAGATAAACCTTTTATATACAAGAAGGTAGTAGAGAGTAAGGTTGTCTTTCTCGTATTGTACGTGGATGGCATACTCTTGATAGCAAACGATGTTCCTATTCTACACTTGGTCAAGCTCTTCTTATCACACAAGTTCTCTATGAAAGATCTAGGTGATGCCTCCTACATCCTGGAGATAAAGATCTATAGAGATAAATTTAGGGGGATGTTGGGATTGTCCCAATGCAGGTACATTGACACCATACTAAAGAGATTTAGTATGGAAGATTCAAAGCGTGGTAATTTACCCACTTGTTCAGGAATCACTCTCTCCAAAGAGATGTCTTCCAAGACTGATTCGGAGAGAGCTCGTATGCAAGGTATACCCTATGCTTCGGTGGCCGGGTCAATCATGTATATGATGTTATGTACCAGACCAAATGTAGCTTACTCACTAAGTGTAGTGAGCAGGTATCAATCAGATCCTAGGGAGAAACACTTGACAGCTGTGAAGAACATTCTTAAGTACTTGAGAAGGACTAAAGAAATGTTCTTGGTGTATGGTAACGATGAACTCTAGGCCGAGTCCTTTACTGATTCGAGATTCCAGAGTGATAAGGACGATAGTAAGTCGGTCTCAGATTTTGTCTTCACCCTCAATGGAGGGGCGGTATTTTAGAAGAGTTCCAAGAAAGATACCGTAGCAGACTTGACGATGGAGGCTGAATACATCGCTGCCAACGATGCTGTCAAAGAGGCTGTCTGGATGAAGAAGTTCATTGCTGAACTTGGTGTGGTTCCAACCATTAAACATCCAATACCTGTGTATTGTGATAACAATGGAGCTGTGGCTTTGGCCAAGGAACCCCGGTCCCATCAGCGATCCAGACATATTCTTAGGCGGTATCACCTGATCCGGGAGATAGTAGATCGACGGGAGATCGAGGTCAGGAGAGTTGAAACGAAGGACAACGTAGCGGATCCACTCACGAAGGTCCTCCCCCAGACGAAGTTTGAGAGACTTTTTTGGATGCTGGGTATGAGATACTACAACACATGGCCTTAGTTTAAGTGGGAGATTGTTAGGAATATGTATGCCCTAGAGGCCATTATTGTATGATATAGTGGATGCTTGGACATATATATAGAGGACTTTCTTGGTCGACGTGATAGTATGTTATCTGGTTGCTCTTTATCATAACATGTACACTTATATTATTATACTGTCTCTCTGATACATGTTGATAAAGCCCTTAGGATGTTTGCTTGACTACCATGACTATGATGCGGATCATACTACTGGGACTTTTGTAGTCCACAAGCACATCATTTAAATGTTCCTAATCGAGGAAGTATCGAGACAGGGCATCGATATTCCAGAGTAGACTAGTGTGTACGTTTCTTGACCCTGTACAGGGCGATGGTAGATCCCATAACCATTAGTGTTTGACATCAAAGATTGTACACAGGTGCTCATTATAGAATGGGTACACCGAACAAGACTCGCCGAGAACTCTTAGTTGGTACTATACCTATCGTCAGATAGCAGTTCTCTGGTGACACTGGTACAGATTAGTCTGTAGACCCGAGATCGTCATATTGTCTTGTGTGGTTCCCACTGTGCTTTGATTTCCTCCCTACCATGGCTCAAAAGAGTCATGCAAACAGGTGGATTTTGGATACAGTCCCAAGTCACATGGAGGCAGTGAGCGATAGGAGGGCTTTCGTCTCGCCTGGTATTGGGAGTTGATGTTGCGCTATGCTCGACTGGCTATAACAGTAAGTCCCTGGTCAGGGCTGATGATATTTACTGGTAAGTGTTATCAGTTGTTTCTCGAACCGTTATGAGCCACATATCGGCATGACTTATCAAGTTACTAAGATCTGACGATTCCACCCCTAGACTCGATATGCGATATATCAGACGAAGAGACCGGACTATACGGTAAGTGTTACTTATAGGCTTCATGGGAGTTTGGACAAGCTTTCTTGTTGATATTCTATTCGCTCAATACCTGGGTAGCCGTTACATCCAGCTCGTACCGCTGACGACTTATGGGTAACTGATGTGATCATTACCCACTGCTGGCGTATTGACGAGTCTTTAGAGTCCCATACAGAAGTTTCCTGGTTCAAGCGAAACGAAGTAGGGCACACATGATGATATATACGGGGGGCCTGATTAAATACGAGTATGTGATACCGTATTCTAATCTGGCGGTTATTTGATATCGGTTGGATTATATGTGATATAGCCGGATTATTGAATCAAGTGTTGATTTGATAATATGATATACTGATAAATAATATTAGTCAGTTATATGTGATATAACCGGATTATTAAATCAAGTGTTGATTTAATAATATGATATATATATTTATATTTGATATAATTATATATTAACTAATATTATTAGCTCACCAATTATTTTCTTCGTAATATATATATATATATATATATATATATATATATATATATATTAATTTATATATATGATATATATATATATATATATATTATGAAGCATGGTTGGATTTTCTATTTGTGAAAATAGAAAATGAAGTGGAAAATAGGGAGATATTTGAGGGATGGGCAAAGCATGGCTTTTATCATTAGTTTATTACTCTTGACTCACTATTCAAACACGTTTGCAATTTATTATTACAATTTATTTCATGCTTGAATGAGTGAGGTCAAGGGTGTAGCCATTCTACACTCATTTTCATACTTCACTCACTTGTGTTAGTTCATGCCTTAGCCATTTTGAGCTCTCTCCATTTTTCCATCTTCTTCTTCCTCTTCTACAAAACCCTAACCCTCACATGTGATGTGAATCATAGGGTTTTGAGATAAATCCTAGTGAGTTTAGAACCCCTGCTACACCATCCTACACTTGATTAGCATTTAGGTGTAGTGTGTTTCCTTCACTAAAGTAAGTTTAGTGAAGAGTTAGCTTGGATTAGCGGAGCTTCGGATGGATCATCTTCGGTACGAAGGTCACGTAGGAAGCTCGATCCAATATAAAGTAGAGCCTAGTGGAGTCGCGTGGACTACTGCCCGGAGATTTAGAAGAGAAGGACACGGTCTACGAAGGTGGTAACATTCTTCTCTTAGTGTAAATCTTTTTATATATCATGCTTAACCCTAATATTCTAGTTTGATACTTAGTTAGTCTAGCTTAGCACCTAGAAATTTTTAAAATTTCATTCTTGATGCCCATTTAAACCTCATGGTAGTACTAGGGTAGACTTTCATCTCCTTAGAAGTCGTGAGGACTCCTAAGTGTGTTTTCTCTTGAGAGTCGTAAGGATATCACAAGAGAATTTTTCCCTTACGAGTCGAGAGGACTCGTAAGTGGTTTCTCCTCCTCATCGGTATATCACTTTAGAGAATGTAGCCCGTGGATAGTGTACAAGAGTCAATTTGGACCTACTTATAGGGTCACGATGGCTTAGGAAATAGGTTTTAGATCTGTCGCCTAAAGCTTTTCAACTTTATAAGCCGTGAGGGTCTCATAAAGACTTTTCTCCCTACGAGTCGAGAGGATATCGTAGGTGTCTTTTCTCTTTAGAAGTCATGAGGACTCCTAAGTATGTTTTCTCTTGAGAGTCGTAAGGATCTCACAAGAGAATTTTCCCCTTACGAGTCAAGAGGACTCGTAAGTGGTTTCTCCTCCTCAACTTTGGAGAATGTGGCATGTGGATAGTGTACAAAAGTTAATTTGGACCTACTTGTAGGGCCACAGTGCTTAGGAAACAGGTTGATATCCCCGTCGCCTAAGGCTTTTCACCCTCATGAGCCATGATAGTCTCATATAAATGTTTTTCCCTACGAGTCGAGACGAGTCGAGAGGATCTCGCAGGTGTATCCTAACGTGAAATATAGATAACCCCCATTCTTTACGACAGAAGTCCATTAGGTTTGTGGTACTAGGGTTTTAGTCCATGGTACCGTCGCGTTGGCTGATGTATTTCTCGATATGTAGTCTTTAAGCTGTTGTTGAAGTAACCTCGTGACTGTCGTGTCTCTGATCCCTTCGGGGGCTGGACAACATCTTTAAGTAATCTCCTTAGGTCATATTACCGTCGGAAGAGAAAACGTTAGGAATTTGCCATGACGCTTTTTTATTTGAGGTTAGGCTCAATTTGGAGCCCCGATGAGTCATAATTACTCCGCTCTAGTGTGGTTTGATCTCCGATGGTCTTTCAGGCTTTATATGAGTTGCCGTCGAGACCCGGAGCTGGGAATATGCCGTCACTTCATTTTTTTTTGACGATGTCGCGCCGATTCTTTGCTGAAGTAGGGTAGACATCTGTAGGCCCTTTATGCTGTATGTATTGCAATTGAAGTCCAGAGCTAGGAATATGACATTGCTCCAATTTCATTTGATAGTCGCATTCGCATCCTTCTGAAATGAGGGGGAACGTCGAGATAGTCTCTGGGTTGTATATGAACATTCAAGACTTGGAGCTAGGATTTTTCCATGGCTCTATTTTTTCTTTGACCCTTGGGTCTTTTGTTGACGTTGCATCTGCATCCTGCTGGAATGAGAAGAACGTCGGAGTGATCTCTAGGCTTTAGATGTTGCTATTAAGACCTGAAATTAGGATTTTGCCGTCACTTCACTTTTATTTGATTGTCGTGTCTGCCCCTGCTGGAATGAGGAGGGAGGGGACACAGGGATAGTCTCTAGCTTGTATATGTACCGTCAAGACCTAGAGCTAGGATTTTGCCATGGTTCTATTTTTGCTTTGACCCTTGGGTCTTTTGTTGACGTTGTATCTGCATCCTGTTGGAATGAGAAGAAACGTCGAGCTGGAGTTATGATTTTGCCATTACTCCACTTTGATTTGACCCTTGGGCCCCATTTTTTTGATGATGACGTTGCGTCTGCATCCTGCTGGAATGAGAAGAACGTCGAAGTGATCTCTAGGCTGTAGATGTTGCCATTAAGATCTGGAGCTAGGAGCTTGCCATCCCCCACTTTAATTGACCCTTGGAACCTTGTTGACAGCGCTTCTGTATCCTGCTGGCATGAGAAGCACATCGATCTAGAATTAGGATTTTGCCATCACTCCACTTTAATTGACCCTTGGGTCCTTATTAACATCGCGTCTGTATCCTGCTGGCATGAGAAGAACGTCGTGCTGGAGTTAGGATTTTGTCATCACTCCACTTTTTAATTTGGCTTCTTTGAGCCTTTGTTGATGTCGCATCTGCATCCTGTCGAAATGAGAAGAACGTTGAGATGACCTTTAGGCTGTAGATGTTGCAATTAAGACCTGAAGTTAGGATTTTGCCATCACTCCATTTTTATTTGATTGCTGTGTCTGCCCCTGTAGGAATGAGGAGGGAGAGGACACACGGATAGTCTCTGGGAGCTAGGATTTTGCCGTCATTCCTTTTTTATTAGGCTGCTTAGAGCCTTTGTTGACGTCGCATCTGCACCGAGAAGGAGCGTCGATCTGGAGCTGGGATTTTACCATTACTCCTTTTTTGTTTGACCCTTGGGTATTTGATGATGTTGCGTCTACATCCTGCTAGCATAAGAAGCACGTTGAGCTGATCTCTGGGCTGTAGATGTTACCGTCAAGATCTGGCTCTCCCTTTGACGGAGCCTGGTGGGAAAATATGGTTCCCTTTTCATTTGTGCCCATGGATTGTATACAGGGGTCAGTGTGGACTCACCTACAGGGCAGAGAAAAGTTTATTTTATTTTATTTTTTATTTCCGCGATACTCTATCTTTTCAGCTTTTTATATCAGGAAAGTCGTGATTGCCAAATCATTTCGTCTTTTTATCCGCGGTGCGCAATCATTTCGGCTGTTTTTTTATATTTTTGCTCGTTGCTTTTTTATTGCGATTTGCCCTACCATTTTGGCTCTTTTTTTTAGTTAGAGATTAGAAATCTGATACCAATCTTGATATCAGCATCACTACCACTGAGATATTGCCAGAAGCGAATCATCATTTGCCGTGAGAGAACTTGAAATTTGATACCTATTTAGGCATCAGCATCGCTACAACTGGGAAATTATCAGGAGCGAATCATCATTTGCCTTTTTCGATTTGAACAAAGATGGCTTAGCAAATAAGGTTAGGATCCTGTCGACTAAGGTTTTTTGACTTTATGAGCCGTAAGGGTCTCATAAAGGTATTTCTCCCTACGAATCAAGAGGATCTCGTTAGTATATTTTCTCCTTAGGAGTCGTGAGGATTCCTAATTGCGGTTTCTCTTATAAGTCATAAGGTTCTTACCAGAGTGTTTTTCTCCTTGTAAGTCGAGAGGACTTACAAGTGTTGATTCGATAAGTTGATACATATGATATTAGTCGGTTATATAAGATATAGCCGGATTATTAAATCATGTGTTGATTTAATAATTTAATATATAAATTATATATTTGATATACTAACATACATTAACGAATATTAGCTCACTTAAGCATTTCTTTTTCTCACGTGTGTACACTTAATATATATGTGATGTATATTATTATGTCATGCTTGTTGCTACATGCAACATGGGTGTATGAGACTCACACCATGCTTATGATAATGTGGGGTTTATTTATTTAAAGTAAAACAAAATTAGATGGAAATTAGTCGCATGGTTTGAGCTTAGTGGAAGCTTGTAGAACCATTGACTTGGTCCACTAGCTTTGTTTTACATTAGATATTTATTAACCCAACCATTATCTTAAGCCATGGTTAAGTCTCTACATGAGTTATATGAGATATTTCTCACCCATGGTTGCCATAACATTATTGGCTTCATCTTCTTCTTCATCAAGAGAGAGCTCTCTAGGTTTTAAGGAGGTGAAGAAAATTAGTGAGAGAAATATTTCCAAAGTGAGCAAAATTCCTATTTCATCAACCTACACTAGATTAGCCATTTAGTTTAGGTTGTTTGCTTCATTAATTCCTAATTAGTGAAGAGCTAGCTTGAGTTAGTGTCTCCTTGACGTAGATCATCTTCGGTCTCGAAGACTTCAAGCAAGCTTGTTCATTTCACCTTGTGGAGCCTTACTAGAGTCCGGGAGATCACTACTTGGAGCAAAGGGACTACTACACGGAGCTTTTAAAGTGAAAGACCGGTCTACAAAGGTTGTATTCCCTGTTCACTTAGATGTAAAGATATTTACATGCTTAGTTCGTCTAATTCTCTAGTTAAGATTCTAAGTCTAGGGTTCTTTAGCACGCTAATTTTTGAAAACGGTATGGTTGATACCTCCTGAAACCCAGTAGTCATGCTAGGTAACCCTACAGTAGTATCAAAGCCAAGCTAGAAAATTAGACGGTGTGTGTAAAATTACGAAACCGAAACAACTCCGAAACATCGAAACAAAAAACCTAGTTTCTGTCGAATTTTAAAAGTCTTCAAAAAAATTTTAAGCAGTTGCAGAATGTTACATGAGATGTAACATGAACACCAGACAAAAACGAACCCGATCCGCCTGAATTGACCCGGCGACAAGGTCCAAAAATCCGGCTTGGCCAGTTTTCCTTTCATGTTTTGGGTTCATTTTTGTTTGGTGTTCTGGTCTCTGGGTTTTAGTGTTTCAGGTGTTGCTTGTTTTTTCTAAGATTGTATGTGATGTTATCTTTCTGTAAAGGCGATTCGGAGTGTTTTGTAGTCGTAATTTTAACATCGTTTCGGGTAATTTAGACGACGTTGAAAAGTTCGAACGAATATCAAAAACCCAACTTTCACACCTCTATGGAAATTTTCCAAAAGTTGGATATTTTCCAAGTTAAAATTATTCAAAAATCATGCAAGTGATTCTATGGACCCTCTAGAAGAACGATACTCAAACTCGACTTTTTCACCACGGAACCGCGGGAAAACCCTAGGGTTTGCGGCAGTTCCACGGTGCCATGAGTGAGGCGTAGGTCGGCCCTTCTACGGTTGGTCCATAAGTACTGTGGCGTGATCTGATTATTTTTAAACTGTGCTCAAGTGTTGAGCTCTCTGGGAAATTTTGGGTGTTTGTTGATTCGATCGAAATATTTAATATCCTATATCTATCTGTGATGTGATATAATATTTGGAATCTACACTAATTAGTTTGTGAAAATTGATTAGTTGCTTGTAAATTTAACATTTCGGTCTCGGAAGGAATCGGGAATCTTGTTGAATTACCCGATTTCTTATGAATAGGTGTTTTCAAGAGAGAGACCCAAATGTAAGATTTACAATGTTAGGCATGAAATCCAAAGTATGTGATATTCCACGTTTATGATGTCTAAGGGATGCGTCGATTCCAAATGTTGTAGTTTGATATTTTCTTTTCTGCGACCGTAAGTGTAATATGTGGTGTATCGCTGGTTTCGTTGCTATATGTCAACGGCAATTAGAATACGCATATTTACTTACGTTGATGACATGTGATGTTATGTGTTACTGTGATATGTTATATTGGATCGTCGTGTTTGAATAGCCGGGGGTTCTTTGCGTAAGATGAGAGTTTTTCATTTTCATTCATGTAAAAAAAAACTTGTATGTAATATTCTTTTATTGGGGCACTTCCGGGTTGAGGATGATATCACCTTTGATAGATATTATTTACTTTTCCGCATTAGAATAGACCCAAGGTGGGGAGCACAAGTAACCGGGTCTCCTAACTCTAGAATTAGTAGGATTGCTTGCGGCTCTCGTAGGGGTCTAGGGATGTGGGTTTCGCTATTCATCGCGACCGTGGAATCAGTATTTTTTACTGGCTTAATATAAAACACGAAAATCCTAGTATATCCAATATTTCATATGTTGACTTCTACTGCTGATATTCTGTGATGTGATCATTTTATATGCGTGAGACGAATGCTTTATTATTATATATATGATATATAATAAACGCTGCTTATGTTTTGCACCCGCGCTAGTCCCGCCCCGCTATGTCGTTAGTTAAGTAACCTAACGGTGCATAACGGGACACTGTGGAGAATGCGGATGGTATAAGCTTACGTTGTATTTTTTTTTCTGTGATGCTTAGGAAGCATAAATGATGAGACTTCATTGATGAGATTAATGAAAAAGAAAGAAATCTAAAGATGTTGTAGAATCAATTTTTCAAAAAGGGTAACTCTAGTTCTTGTTTTGCATAACGGTATTCCTAGAAGAATATCCAGCACCTCATTCGATGAGGAAAGAGCCGAGATCTCTTCACTGGGAGTGACCTCTTTAGCAAAAGCTAGAAGATACTACAACCCACTCGGATTTTTCTTTTGATTGCTTCTCTAGTTCTTGCTTTGCATAGTGGTGTTCATGAATATTCAGCACCTCATTTGATGAGGAAAGAGCCGAGATCCTTTCACTGGGAGTGACCTCTTTAGCAAAACTAGCAAAAGCCTCAAAAACACTTCTTTTCAAAATCACTTGTTTCTACAACGATATTAAGTTCGTTAAGCAAAAGGTTTTCCTAAAAACCTGTCGTAGCCCTCCGTCATTTCAGATAAGTACTATTTAGTATTCATGCTGCGTTTGTTGATCTCTGTCAAGACGTAGTGTGCGGTAGCTGACTAGTGCTTATCTGCAAAGCATGTGATGCGATTGGATTAGGGTAGTCGTACGACCTTGTTGACCTCTGTCAAGGGTCATGCGGGTGGGTTTAATTCAATCATGAAATGGCGGATTGAACTTGACTAGCGCACTATGGTTTGTTGACCTCTGTCAAGGTCGTAGGATGCCAGGGGCAAAATATTATCGGGAATTTCAAGTGTTGAAATTTGCAATGAGATTGCATACCTTCTATGAGATAGTTGGATCCTGATACCCACTGCGAGTAAGAGTTACTCCTGGGAGAGTTTTACACATAACAATTAGCCGATCAAGTAGGTGTCTAGAAAGGTGTTAATAGAGTTAGGCCCCTGGGAAAACGAGGTTTATTTTAGTTAGGTCCAATCGAAAGCACGGGGAACCTCCCTCAAAGTACCGACACTGGCCTGGCTGAAAAATTGGCGAACTTGTAGGGTGTAATTAATCCCGGCCAGTCTTACCTTTTAGGATTTGAAAGAAGATTTAATAAAAACAGTGGGAGCCATCCTGATTAGATAAGATAATAACCAATCTAATCTTGCAAGAGCATATGCTAACTGTTTTCTTCTCTCTTTCCAGGTAGCAACCATGTCATGCCTTAATCAAGATAATAATATGGATGTATTGATCGAACCTGCTTGTTATACTGAGCTAGGGAACGTTGGTTGCGCTCCAACTTATAATTGTTATAAGTCCGAGTAGGAAATAGGGGAATGTCAAGATTCCCGTGCCACCAAAACGAAGAATGAGCATGCTGATGCATCTTCTTCGGGTGTGTTAGTTACCGAGAACTGTTTCTCAGTACACTCTACATTCTGGGTATTAGATACCGGATCGGAATCCCACATATGAAATATGTTGCATGGGCTAAGGAAAGGTAGAAAACTGGGAATAGGTGATCATTCTGTAAGAGTAGGGAATGGTGCAAATGTTGCCGCCAAATCGGTTGGCGAATATCACCTTGTATTACCAAATGGTAATACATTGATTCTGAACGAATGCTATTACATACCGAACCTGATATGCAATATTATATCTGTTTATTAAGTAAAGAAGAATATAATTTTGTATTACAGGATAATGTTATGAAAATTTTTCTGAATCAAAAGTTGATTGGATCAGGCTCGTTAAGTAATGGCATATACATTCTAAATCAAACCACAGTTCTTAACGTACAGAACACACACAAGAGGAAGAGTTCAGAAATGAACGAATCCTTCTTGTAGTATTGTAGACTAGGTCATATCAATGCGACACGACTAGCTAAGTTATATAAGGATGGATATTTGAATCCGTTCGAATTTTCATCTTAAGGAACTTTCCAATCATGTCTCAAAAGCAAGATGACCAAAACTCCGTTTACTGGACACGGAGAAAAAGTTACGGAACTCTTGGGACTGATACATAGTGATGTATGTGGTCCCATGTCTACTCATGGTTTCTTGTACTTCATTACATTCACTGACGATCCCTCTAGATTCGGTCATGTGTTCCTGTTGAAACACAAGTCTGAAGTTTTTGAGAAATTCAAAGAATATAAGTATGAAGTTGAGAACCAGATGTGTAAAAGTACTAAAATCCTACGATCTAATCGGGGAGGAGAATACTTGAGCACAGAATTCCGTGACTATCTAAACAAGAATAGGATTCTCTCTCAGCTTACTCCTCCATATACACCACAGCACAACGGTGTATCGGAGCGGAGGAACTGCACCCTATTAGATATGGCGCGCTCTATGATGAGTACTGCTGAGTTGCCTATTTCCTTTTAGGGTTATGCACTTGAGACAGCAGCATACCTATTGAATCAAGTTCCATATAAATCTGTACCTACCACACCATATGAGATATGGTGTGGGAAGAGACCATGTCTTAAACGAGTTAAGATATGGGGTTGTCCGGCCTATGTCAAAAGGCAAAATCCGGACAAACTCGAGGCATGATCAGTTCTTTGTAAGTTTGTTGGATATTCTAAACATTCAAATGGATATCTATTCTACCACAGTGAGGAACAAAAGGTGTTTTTTGCTCGACATGGCACCTTTTTAGAAAAGGAATTTCTTGTAAAAGAAATTAGTGGTAAAGAGGTAGAACTGGAAGAAGTGCCAACTACACAAACTACAACTTAAGATTTAGTGGAACCAGAGGATTCGATAGTTCCCAACGAATCTCAGCCTCTCCGTCGGTCTAGTAGGGTTTCTCATCTACCTGAGAGATACTACGGTTTTCTCATTGATGGTGGGAGCGAGGATTGCATCATGGAAGATGATGACCCAACTAGCTTCGAGCAGGCCATCACGAGTGGGAACTCTGTGAAATAGCTGGATGCAATGCGATCTAAGATGGAATCCATGTACACTAACAAAGTATGGATTTTGGAAGTTGCTCCGGAAGGGGTAAAACCCATTAGGAGCAAATGGATCTTTGAGAAGAAACTTGGTGTAGATAGAAAAGTTGAGAATTTCAAAGCTAGACTTGTGCAAAAGGTTTTCGTCAACGACCAGGTGTGGATTATGATGAAACCTTTTCTCCAGTGGTTATGCTTAAGTCCATCCGGATCCTACTTGCCATCGCTGCATACCATGGCTACGAAATCTGGCAGATGGATGTTAAGACCACCTTTCTAAATGGTGATTTAGAAGAGAGTGTAACAACTTAGTTCATTTAATGCATGAATATTCATCGAGTTCACATTGGGTTTTTTTCTCTTTCTTTCTCGAATATACCAATTCCAGTTCTCGTATTTACTTATCTATGGTATTTTCTTGATTTATCGTGTTTTGGGTGCGAATGTTATTTTACATTTTACATTGCATTCGACCCGACCCGCTTGCTTGAACCTGTTTGATTCATATTTATGAATTACCCTGACTTGTTACGTAGACTGTGTATTTTCATGTATACTGCATACTGGTATTTTATCTGGTATTGCATCTTTTACCATATAACATTTTAAGTCACGGAAAATATTTTAAAATTACATAACATGGCCTGCATGATACCCCTAACCCCGTGGTAGCATCTACGTATCTTGTTCTCGTCCCGTTCAGTGAAACGGACTGGTTTGGATGGTTGCGTGCACGTGCGTGCATCCGTTCTTGGGGGTATGCATTTTCGTTACCCGGATATCCTGTTTTGGTTTTGGTTAACATGTATATTAACCGTATTTTCGAACCATAAATTTAGACCCGACCTGGACGTCTTTTGGACTATTTTTGTATTGGCCAAAATATCAAATTTTATTGATATTATATTATATTTATTTAACTGTTAAATATTTACATTTAAAATTTTTAAACTAAAAATATTTTAAAGATTTTAAATCTTTTCATAACAGACAAATCTCTCTCTCCTCTCAATTTCTCTCTTTATCTCTCCTCCCGATCTCTCTCCTCTCTCTCTCTCTCTTTATCTCTCCTCTCGATCTCTTTCCTCTCTCTCTCTTTCTCTCTCTCTCTCCTCTTTTATTATTAAATTTTTAGAAACCCATACCTTGATAAAACCTGCTCCCCCTCTCCCTTCTTCTTTCTCGAGTTCCCTCGCTTTCCCGCCTCCTCGCGAACCCAAATCCTAGCCTCTCGCTCATCCCTCGCCGACCCTCTTCTCGACCTCCACCATCACCTCACCCCTCGCGGCCACCCTCTCCTTCCTCGACCACCTCCTTTCCCAAGAACCCGACCCATCGCCTCACCACCCTGCCCCACCCGACCTCGTCGCCTCCCATCACCGACGACCTCGTCGTCGTTTTCCCCTCCGTCTACTCACCTCGTTCTCAACTCCCAATACCACCACCACCATCCTAGCCAACCCCGAGCTCTTTCCCTGCACCCAAACCCAACCTCTGCACTCTCACTGCACCCTCGCTGCCGGAGCTCCGAAGGCCTCGTCATTGCCTCCACAACCCTCTTCTCCCTCTCCCTTCCTCTCCTCCTCTGCTAGCACGACCCCAGCCACCAAGAATCCTGCACCCCAACACCAAGAACCCTAAAAAAAACCACTGCATAGCCGGAAAACCCCACCTGCACCTTGCCGTCGACGGCCCATCGTCGACGCCACCTCCCCCCCCCCCCCCGCCTTCTTCTCTGCCCCAGAGAACCCGGCCTTCTTCTCTTTCTTCTTCTTCTTCTTCTTCTTCTTCTTCTCTCCTTCTCTTTTCTTTTCTTGATTCACGTTTTCCGGTGATCGACAGAGCCGTGCCCGTCACTGTTGATCCAGGTGATCCTAAGAACGTTCCCAGACAGCGTGATCGTGTTCTTGCCTTACCTGGTTCTGTTCTGTGCTCGCGTGGACGCATCACGATGTTTTCCCAACATCCGACATGTCGTACGTACCGCTTTGAGATCCGATCAGGCAAGTTAATCTTGCTACATACTATATAACTCATTTTATACCTATTTAAATAAATATCATACCTGTATTTAAAATCAAGCATCCCATGTTTCATATTACAGCTTTTCGATGTTCCGTTTGCATCCATTCATATTATTTCAGATCTAGGTCATGAAAACCTATCATGTTACATACTAGATTACAATATACTGCATCCATATCAATATTTACATCACATATTGCTTAGTTGTACATCCCACAATACCATTTTACAGCTTTACTGTTTTTCGGATACCCGTTTGCATCCATCTCATTTAAAATATATATAACTGCATTTATAGATCACATTAATATATAATACTGTGATATTAACACCCCATGTTTAATAAAGTGCATCCTAATTAGTATTGGAACTATAAATGTAACCATAATCGATAACCGTGCATCCATATCATTGATTTTATATCGATTTGCATACCATGTCACATTATTTCATTTTATTGTTATATTAGTACTCCATACTTGATTTTGTGCACCCATACTTATTACAGTTTGATTATGAGCACCCACTTGATACTTGTGCACTACTTGACATGACCTAATATACTACTACTGACATGACTTGATACTTGTGCACTACTTGACATGACTTGATACTTGTACACCACCTGACATGACCTGATGTACCACAGCGCGACATATTACCTTATCTTGTTACTAATGCCAACAATCTTGACCTGTTGTCCCTACGGACATTTCCTGTTGTCTATACAGACAAACCTGTACCTGCTTGATCCTGTGTTGGCATTAGCCTCAGATTTATCAATACCTGACTTACACACATAACCTTGGGGTATGGGGAAATCAAGAATGTATCCGAACGTAACTCAAAGGGCTATTTCATCTTGTTACCGTGGTCCCATGGGGTTGAATAGGACATAGACTCACAGTCTATTACATCATGTTACCGTGGTCCCGTGGGGTTGAACGGGACATAGACTTACAGTCTATCATATCTTGTTACCGTGGTCCCGTGGGGTTGAACGGGGCATAGACCGATGGGTTACGATGAGGATTACATTAATTGATTTCGAATAACTCTAGAGTAGATAACCCTATAGCACAGTTTAGACTACTCACTGCACTTCACCTGTTTATATCCTGTTCACTGATCTATATTCATGTTACTGTTACTTGTTCCTGATGACTTGTTACTGTTTCATACTCATGCCTGCATGACTTGTTACCCTTGATTATATTATTGTTGATATTATTACGCACTGACGTCTGGGTTTTGCATGGCCCAGATCCGCTACCCTTGTCGCAGGCTGATCAGGAGTATTTCCGCCATCAGGCCGAGCAGTGAGGATCCTGTTAGTATCCAGTTAGTTCAGTTACTTTTGTACATTCCAGTTATTATTGTATTGGATCTTTTGCTTCCGCATTATTTTATTCTTGACTCGTTATTCTGGCTCATGGACATGTATTAGATAGTTGTTTATTATTGTTCTTGATATCTCTACAGCCGTAATGTGACTGTGGAAGGATATTTCCTATCCACAGGTAGCATGGTTAGCTCTGTCACGTGCCCATCTTAGCGTACTCTGGGAAGCTGGGCGTGACAGGGTTTGTTTGGTATCAGAGCCATAGGATTTAGGTTAATTGGGTTTGATTCTTTTGTAGTTGGGTATTGGACCCAATACATGAATTCGAAAGCCCGTAATTAGGAGCATGTCCTGCCACATTGTTCTCATAATTCTTGAATCTTATCTTTCTCTTGACCTTCGTCTTGATGATATGCAAACAACTTTGCATCTCGAGTTGAAATTCTTTTGGTTCCCTATTATCTCTTCTGTCCTATTCCTTTGATTCTGATACTAGGATTTGGACGACTTGAACGGAGTTATGTGATTGTAACTATGAACTGCAGTATGGTTACAATGCGGTACTCTATTTAAGTAACTTGGAGTCCTGGTCTTGTTTCATTTCCTTGTTTCATGGTCGTTTTATTTCCTTGGTTCTCTCAGTTTCATTGCTTACCAGTTCATGTTTTGCAGATTTCTGGTAACTGATACCGGCAGTTATGAAGTTGTCTTGGGAATGGATTTTCTTGGCACTTTCCACGCTCATATTGATTGTAGGGCAAAGAAAATGATTTTCCAGATTCCCGGACATCCGGAGTTTGTTTTTGCTCGAGGAAGCAGTTCTGTCGGGCCAGTCGAGTTTAGGGCTAGGCCGACAAACAGTGTTCTTTCATCGATGGAAGTTGATAAGGAGGAAGCGCCAGTTGTAGTTCGAGAGTTCATGAACGTGTTCGAGGACATCTCAGGTTTACTGCCAAAACGAGACGTGGAGTTCGCGATCGATCTTGTTCCTGGTACAATGCCAATCTCAAAGGTGTACTATCCGATGGCACCAGTGGAGTTGGAGGAAGTCAAGAAGCAGGTTACTGAATTGCTAGAAAAGGGTTGTTTCACAGCAGCAATTCACCTTGGGGAGCTCCAGTTCTTCTAGTCAAGAAGAAAGATGGCACACGGAGGATGTGCATCGATTATCGAGAATTAAACCAGATGACTATTAAGAACAAGTACCCGATCCCTCACATTGGCGAATTATTCGAGCAACTCAGTGGCGCGAGGATGTTCTCGAAGATAGATTTGCGATTCGGATATCATCAGGTCCGAGTTAAATCAGAGGATATTTTCAAGACTACGTTCCGAACTCGGTATGGACATTACGAGTATTTAATGATGCCATTCAAAATTACGAATGCACCGGCGATATTTATGGACTTGATGAACCGAATCTTTTCACCATTCTTGGACCAGTTTATAGTGGTGTTTATCGATGATATTCTGGTCTACTCGAGGAGCCTTGAAGAGCATGCAGAATACTTGAAGATCGCACTGCAAACATTGAGGCATGAAAGATTATATGCAAAGATGAGCAAGTGCGAGTTTTGGCTTGAAGAAGTGAAGTTTTAGGGCATGTCGTATCCGAAGATGGAATCGCCGTTGACCCTGAGAAGATTGCAGCAGTTCGAGCTTGGCCGATTCCGAAGAACGTAGCAGAGATCAAAAGTTTTCTTGGACTTGCCGGATATTACAGAAGGTTCGTGGAGAATTTTGCTCGTTTGGCTGAGCCTTTGACCAAGCTTACGTGAAAGGAAGTACCGTTCGTATGGTCGGAAAAGTGTGCGTCAGCTTTTGAGGCGTTGAAGCAAAAATTGATAACCGCTCCTATTCTGACCGTACCAAATAATTCCGGAGGATTGGTGATTCACAGCGATGCATCCGGGAAAGAATTGGGATGTGTTTTGATGCAACATGGAAAGGTTATAGCCTACGCATTAAAACAGTTGAAAACCCATGAGAAGAATTACCCAACTCATGATTTGGAGCTTGCAGCAGTGATTTTCGCTTTGAAGATTTGGAGACACTACTTATTGGGCGAAAGGGTCGAAATATTCACCGATCACAGAAGCCTGAAGTATGTGTTCACACAGAAGGAGCTTAATATGAGGCAGCATAGATGGTTGGAGCTGATGGCTGACTATGATGTTGATCTTAAGTACCATCCGGGAAAAGTTAATGTTGTGCCGGATGCGCTTAGTCGGTTGCCCGCAATTCGGATGTTGACTGCAAAGAAGGAGCTTATCGAAGACTTTCGGAGATTCGAGTTGGAGATCGTGCTACCGCATTCTTCGGGACAGTTGATGCAGCTGCAAGTACAGTCGTCGTTGATCGAGAATATTAAAGCAGTGCAGTTACAGGACCCTATATTGCAAAAGTTTCGAGAACAGGTTGAAGCTGGACTTCAAACGGACTTGTTGATTCATGAAGATGGTTCGTTGAGATATGGTAGCCGTTTGTGTGTGCTAAAAGGAGATATTCGCGAAGAAGTTATGAAGGAGGTGCACAGTTCCGCATATTCCGTACATCCAGGAGGCACGAAGATGTACCGAGATCTACGACAACATTTCTGGTGGGAAGGCATGAAACGGGAGATTGCCCTCTTTGTAGTGAAGTGCTTGGTGTGTCAGCAAGTTAAGGCTGAACATCAAAGGGTTGCTGGTTTATTGCAACCACTTCTGATTCCTCAATGGAAGTGGGAACATATAACCATGGATTTCCTGACGGCTTTACCGTGGAGTCCAAAGGGCAACAATACAGTTTGGGTGATAGTTGATCGATTGACCAAGACAGCTCATTTCATCCCATTTCGAGTTGGTCGATCAACGGAAGCATTGGCAGAACGGTACATGCAGGAGATTGTGAGATTGCATGGAGTACCTGTGAGTATCGTGTCCTACCGTGACACCCGATTCTTATCGCACTTCTGGAGGAGTTTACAGGAAAGTTTGAGGACGCGATTGAAGTTTAGCACAGTTTATCATCCTCAGACAGATGGCCAGTCGGAGAAAACGATCCAAACTTTTGAAGACATGTTGAGAGCTTGCATGTTAGACTTCAAGGGTTCATGGAAGGATCATCTACACTTGGTGGAGTTTTCGTACAACAACAGTTTTCAGGCGACTATTCAGATGGCTCCATTCGAAGCATTATATGGTCGCAAGTGCCGTTCACACCGTTTGTTGGGATGATGTTGGAGAACGAAGATTGTTGGGACCGGATTTGATCGTGCAGACAGTAGAGAAAGTCAACACTATCCAGAAACATATGAAGGCAACGCAGCATCGGCAAAAGAGTTGGACCGATACATCGAGAAGACCTCTAAAGTTCACTGTTGATGATCTGGTGTTCTTGAAAATATCACCAACTAGAGAAGTGATTCGTTTTGGGAGTCGAGGCAAGCTTAGTCCTCGATTCGTAGGGCCTTTCGAGATTTTGGAGTATGTTGGAAAAGTAGCGTATCGATTGGCGTTACCGCAATCTTTGGCAAATGTTCATGACGTGTTTCATGTATCTCAACTCCGTAAGTATGTTCGAGATGAAACACACGTGTTGGATCATTCGGAGCTGACTGTACGAGAAGATTAAACCTTTGAGGAACGAACGATGTCGATTGTGGATCGAAGAGAAAAGGTTCTTAAAAACAAGTTTATCCCTCTTGCACTTGTTTCTTGGGGAAATCGCTCGCATGGAGAATCAACTTGGGAACGAGAAGATGAAATCCGATAGAAGTTTCCATATCTATTCTTGTAGTTTCCTGATTGTTTATCCTTTCTTGTTCCTAGAATTTCGAAGACAAAATTCTTTTTGTAGTTGGGTATAATGTAACAACCTAGTTCATTTATACCAATTACAGTTCTCGTATTTACTTATCTATGATATTTTCTTGATTTATCGTGTTTTGGATGCGAATGGTACTTTACATTTTACATTGAATTCGACCCGACCCGCTTGCTTGAACCTGTTTGATTCATATTTATGAATTACCCTGACTTGTTACATAGACTGTGCATTTTCATGTATACTGCATACTGGCATTTCATCTGGCATTGCATCTTTTACCATATAATATTTTAAGTCACATAAAATATTTTAAAATTTCATAACACGGCCTGCATGATACCCCTAATCCCGTGGTAGCATCTGCGTATCTTGTTCTCGTCCCGTTCAGTGAAACGGACTGGTTTGGATGGCTGCGTACATGTGCGTGCATCCGTTCTTGGGGGTATGCATTTTCGTTACCCGGATATCCTGTTTTGGTTTTGGTTAACACGTATATTAACCGTATTTTCGAACCATAAATTTAGACCCGACCCGGGCGTGTTTTGGACTATTTTTGTATTGGCCAAAATATCAAATTTTATTAATATTATATTATATTTATTTAACTGTTAAATATTTACGTTTAAAATTTTTAAACTAAAAATATTTTAAAGATTTTAAATCTTTCCATAACAGACAAATCTCTCTCCCCTCTCAATTTCTCTCTTTATCTCTCCTCTCGATCTCTCTCCCCTCTCTCTCTCTTTATCTCTCCTCTCGATCTCTCTCCTCTCTCTCTCTCTCTTTCTCTCTCCCTCTCATGAAACTCTCTCTCTCTCTCCCCTCTTTTATTATTAAATTTTTAGAAACCTATACCTTGATAAAACCTGCTCCCCCTCTCCCTTCTTCTTTCTCGAGTTCCCTCGCTTTCCGCCTCCTCGCGAACCCAAGCCTTAGCCTCTCGCTCATCCCTCGCCGACCCTCTTCTCGACCTCCACCATCACCTCACCCCTCGCGGCCACCCTCTCCTTCCTCGACCACCTCCTTTCCCAAGAACCCGACCCATCGCCTCACCACCCTGCCTCACCCGACCTCGTCGCCTCCCATCACCGACGACCTCATCGTCGTTTTCCCCTCCGTCTACTCACCTCCCTCTCAACTCCCAATACCACCACCACCATCCTAGCCAACCCCGAGCTCTTTCCCTGCACCCAAACCCGACCTCTGCACTCTCTCTGCACCCTCGCCGCCGGAGCTCCGACGGCCTCGTCGTTGCCTCCACAACCCTCTTCTCCCTCTCCCTTCCTCTCCTCCTCTGCTAGCACGACCCCAGCCACTAAGAATCCTGCACCCCAACACCAAGAACCCTAAAACCCCCCACTGCATCGCCGGAAAACCCCGCCTGCACCTTGCCGTCAATGGCCCATCGTCGACGACACCCCCTCGCCTTCTTCTCTGCCCCAGAGAACCCGGAGAACCCCAACCTTCTTCTCTTTCTTCTTCTTCTTCTTCTTCTTCTTCTTCTCTCCTTCTCTTTTCTTTTCTTGATTCACGTTTTCCGGTGATCGACGGAGCCGTGCCCGTCGCTGTTGATCCGAGTGATCCTGAGGACATTCCCAAACAGCACGGTCGTGTTCTTGCCTTACCTGGTTCTGTTCTGTGCTCGCGTGGACACATCGCGACGTTTTCCCGACATCCGACATGTCGTACGTACCGCTTTGAGATCCGATCAGGCAAGTTAATCTTTCTACATGCTATATAACTCATTTTATACCTATTTAAATAAATATCATACCTGTATTTAAAATCAAGCATCCCATGTTTCATATTACAGCTTTTCGATGTTCCGTTTGCAACCATTCATATCATTTCAGATCTAGGTCATGAAAACCTATCTTGTTACATACTATATTACAATATACTGTATCCATATCAATATTTACATCACATATTGCTTAATTGTACATCCCACAATACCATTTTACAGCTTTACTGTTTTTTGGATACCCGTTTGCATCCATCTCATTTAAAATATATATAACTGCGTTTATAGATCACATTAATACATAATACTGTGATATTAACACCCCATGTTTAATAAAGTGCATCCTAATTAGTATTGGAACTATAAATGTAACCCTAATCAATAATTGTGCATCCATATCATTGATTTTATATCGATTTGCATACCATGTCACATTATTTCATTTTATTGTTATATTAGTACTCCATACTTGATTTTGTGCACCCATACTTATTACAGTTTGATTATGAGCACCCACTTAATACTTGTGCACTACTTGACATGACCTGATACACTACTACTGACATGACTTGATATATATGCACTACTTGACATGACTTGACACTTATACACCACTTTACATGACCTGATATACCACAGCATGACATATTACCTGATCTTATTTCTAATGCCGACAATCTTGACCTGTTGTCCCTACGGACATTTCCTGTTGTCTATACAGACAAACATGTACCTGCTTGATCCTGTGTTGGCATTAGCCTCAGATTTATCAATACCTGACTTACACACATAACCTTAGGGGTATGGGGAAATGAAGAATGTATCCGAACGTAACTCAAAGGGCTATTACATCTTGTTACCGTGGTCCGTGGGATTGAACGGGACATAGACTCACAGTCTATTACATCGTGTTACCGTAGTCCCGTGGGGTTGAACGGGACATAGACTTACAGCCTATCATATCTTGTTACCGTAGTCCCGTGGGGTTGAACGGGGCATAGACCGATGGGTTACGATGAGGATTACATTAATTGATTTCAAATAACTCTAGAGTAGATAACCCTATAGCACAGTTTAGACCACTCACTGCACTTCACCTGGTTATATCATGTTCACTGATCTATATTCATGTTACTGTTACTTATTCCCGATGACTTGTTACTGTTTCATACTCATGCCTGCATGACTTGTTACCCATTGATTATATTATTGTTGATATTATGACGCACTGACGTATGGGTTTTGCATGGCCCAGATCCGCTACCCTTGTCGCAGGTTGATCAGGAGTATTTCTGCCATCAGGCCGAGCAGTGAGGATCCTGTTAGTATCCAGTTAGTTCAGTTACTTCCGTTCATTCAAGTTATTATTGTATTGGATCTTTTTCTTCCGCATTATTTTATTCTCGACTCATTATTCTGGCTCATGGACATGTATTAGATAGTTGTTTATTATTGTTCTTGATATCTCTATAGCCGTAATGTGACTGTGGAAGGATATTTCCTATCCACAGATTGCATGGTTGGCTCTGTCACGTGCCCATCTTAGCGTACTCTGGGAAGCGGGGTGTGACAGAGAGCGTGTACATGACTCAGCCAGAAGGCTTCGTGGATAGTGGAAGCAGCGAAAAGGTATGCAAGCTGCTTAAATCCATCTACGGGTTAAAGCAGGCATCGCGGAGTTAGAACATCTTTTTTTATGTCTTAGTCAAAGAGTTTGACTTCGTCAAAAACGTAGATGAACCTTGTATATACAAGAAGGTGGCAGAGAGTAAGGTTATCTTCCTCGTATTGTACGTGGATGACATACTCTTGATAGGAAATGATGTTCCTATGCTGCACTCGGTCAAGCTCTTCTTATCAAAAAAGATTCTCAATGAAAGATCTAGGTAATGCCTCCTACATCTTAGGGATTAAGATCTATAAAGATAGATCTAAACGGATGTTGGGATTGTCCCAATCCCGGTACATTGACACCATACTAAAGAGCTTTAGTATGGAAGATTCCAAGCGTGGGAATTTACCCACAATCTCATGAATCACTCTCTCTAAAGAGATGTCTTCCAAGACTGATTTGGAAAGGGCTCGCATGCAAGGGATACCCTATACTTCGGCAGTAAGCTCTATCATGTACGCGATGTTGTGTACCAGACCCGATGTAGCATACTCACTAAATGCAGTGAGTAGGTATCAAGAAGATCCTGGAGAGAATCACTGGACAGCTGTGAAGAACATTCTTAAGTACTTGAGAAGGACTAAAGAAATGTTCTTGGTGTATGGTAACGGTGATCTCCAAGTGGAGTCCTTTACCGATTCAAGCTTCCAGAGTGATAAGGACGACTCTAAGTCGGTCTCGGGTTTTGTCTTCACCCTCAATGGAGGGGTGATTTGTTGGAAGAGTTCCAAGCAAGAAATCGTGGCAGACTCGACGATGGAGGCTGAATACATTGCTGCCAACGATGCTGCCAAAGAGGCTGTCTGGATGAAGAAGTTCATAACTGAACTTGGTGTAGTTCCGTCCATCGAGCATCCAATACCTTTGTATTGTGATAATAATGGAGCCGTGGCTTTGGCCAAGGAACCCAGGTCACATCAGCATTCCAGACATATTCTGAGGCGGTATCACCTGATCCGAGATATAGTTGATCTCCGGGAGATCGAGAACAGGAGTGTTGACACGAAGAACAACACGGCGGATCCACTCACGAAGGCCATACCCCAGATACAATTTGAGAGACTCTTCAGGATGTTGGGTATGAGATACTACAATAACTGGCCTTAGTGCAAGTGGGAGATTGTTAGTTTTATGTGTGCCCTAGAGGCCATTATTGTACATGATTGTATATTATAGTGGATGCTTGGACATATATAGAGAGGAATTTCTTGCTCGACATGATAGTATGCTATCTAGTTCCTCTTTGTCTTAACATGTAGACTTTGTGATACTGTCTTGCTCTCATATGTTGATAAAGCCCTTAGGATGTATACTTAACTACCAAGACTATGATGGAGATCATACTAATGGGGTCAGGGTAGTCCACAAGTTCATCCTTTAATTGTTCCTAGTCGAGCTTGTATCGAGATAGGGCATCGATATTCCAGTGTAGACTAGCGTATACGCTTCTTAACCCATATGATGGGCGATGGATGATCCTACATCCATTGGTGTTTGACATCAAAAATGGTATACGGGTGCTCAGTGGAGACTGGGTACACTGAACAGGACTCGCCGAGAACTCTTAGATGGTATTATACTTAGCGTCAGATAGCAGTTTTCTAATGACACTGGTACAGATTAGTCTGTAGACCCGAGATCGTCATAGAGTCTTGTATGATTCCCACTATGCTTTGATTTCCACCTTACCACGTTGAAGAGAATGTGCAAAACGGTGGTTTTTGGGTACAGTCCCGAGTCACATGGAGGCAATGAGCGATAGGAGGGGATTCGTCTCTCCCGGTATTGGGGGTTGATGTTACACTGTGCTCGAATGGCCATAACAGGAAGTCCCTGGCCAGAGACGATACAGAGATTTACTGGTAAGTGTTATCAGTAATTTCTCGACCCGTTATGAGCCACATATCGGCATGACTTATCAAGTTACTGGGGTCTGACATTTACCACCCCTAGACTAGATATGCGACATATCAGACGAAGAGACCGGACTGTATGGTCTTGTTACTGACAGGCTTTGCGGGAGTTTAGACAAGCTTGCTTATTGATCTTCTGATAGCTCAATACCCGGGTAGCCGTTACGTCCAGCTAGTACCGCTGACGGCTTGTGGGTGACTGATATGATCATCACCTACTGGCAGCGTATTGACGAGTCTTTAGAGTCCTACACAGAGGTTTCCTGGCTCAGGCGAAACGAAGTAGGAGCACATATGTGATATGTGCGGGACCGAGATTAATAAGCATAAGTGATACCGTATTCTATTCTCGTGATATGTGATATCGGTCGGTTATATGCGATATAACCGGGTTATCGAATCAAGTGTTGATTCGATAAGTTGATACATATGATATTAGTCGGTTATATGAGATATAGTTGTATTATTAAATCAAGTGTTGATTTAATAATTCAATGTATAAATTATATATTTGATATACTAACATACATTAACTAATATTAGCTCACTTAAGCATTTCTTTTTCTCACATGTGTACACTTAATATATATGTGATATATATTATTGTGTCATGCTTGTTGCTACATGCAATATGGGTGTATGAGACTCACACCATGCTTATAATAATGTGGGGTTTATTTATTTAAAGTAAAACAAAATTAGATGGAAATTAGTCACATGGTTTGAGCTTAGTGGAAGCTTGTAGAACCATTGACTTCGTCCACTAGTTTTGTTTTACATTAGATATTTATTAACCCAACCATTACCTTAAGCCATGGTTAAGTCTCTACATGAGTTATATGAGATATTTCTCACCCATGGTTGCCATAACATTAATGGCTTCATCTTCTTCTTCATCAAGAGAGAGCTCTTTAGGTTTTGAGGGGGTGAAGAAAATTAGTGAGAGAAATATTTCCAAAGTGAGCAAAATTCCCACTTCATCAACCTACACTAGATTAGCCATTTAATTTAGGTTGTTTGCTTTACTAATTCCTAATTAGTGAAGAGCTAGCTTGAGTTAGTGTCTCCTCGACGTAGATCATATTCAGCCTCGAAGACTTCAAGCAAGCTTGTTCATTTCACCTTGTGGAGCCTTACTAGAGTCCGGGAGATCACTACTTGGAGCGAAGTGACTACTATACGGAGCTTGAAGTGAAGGACCGATCTACAAAGGTTGCATTCCTTATTCACTTAGATGTAAAGATGTTTACATGCTTAGTTCGTTTAATTCTCTAGTTAAGATTCTAAGTCTAGAGTTCTTTAGCACGCTAATTTTTTAAAACGGCATGGTTGATGCCTCCCGAAACTCAGTAGTCGTGCTAGGTAACCCTACAGATCTGACGCTGGAGAAGTTTTATAAGGGAAAGCTATGATCTTTCACCCCCAATGTCATCGATTTTATGACTTAGAGAGTGAAATCTATGGGTTTCACCATAGTTCTTCTTCCATGGTGTTTTCTTGGGGTGAAAGCCATTTGCTTTCACCTTAAGAGCTCTTTTACATTTCCTTTTCCTAGATTTGATAAAAAAAGAAATGGTTTTTCTCTTGTTTTGGGTTTTAGAGCGATCTTGTTTAATTTTAGAGAAGAAAGGAGCTCTTTTTATGAGTTTTCTTGAGAAAGAAGATGAAGAAGAAAGAGGTTTGCCTATTTCTTTAATGGAGGCTCAAACCCTAATATTTTTGTGGGAGAAAAACTTGTTCATTTCTTCTTTGAGTGGGGTTTAAATACACTTCACATTTTTCATGTGAGCTATTGGGCTTTACAAATCGGTTATTTGCCTTTTTCTTTGTCTATGTGCACACTTTTTGCACATTAGCCATTGGCTTTACAAAACTTGCCTTTTGCCCATTTTTCTTACATTTTCCTATTTATTTATACAAACTAATTTATTGCGTTTTATTTCCCTCTTCTTGGTTTAGGGTCGGACCCCATACTTAAGCTTGGACCAGTTTGGACCCGGTTTGGGCCCACTTAACCTGAGTTCGGGTTTGGGCCCACTTGACTTAGGTTCGCGCTTGGGCCCACTTGTTTGCGGTTTGACTTTAATTTTGAATTTTGATCAATGGGATATAATTTTCGATCCCAACAATATATGATTGAATATTTCTCCATAATGTCCGTGAACAGTAGCAAATTCATGTATTTGTCTGATGATAAATGCGAAACAAAAACAAAAGAAATAAAAATCCCCCTCCCCGCACCGGGGATTCGATTTTGCTCTATATTCCCTCCAAAATAATAATAATAATTAATATAACCCATGGGACTTAAATTCATGCACCAGAAAGATGGGCGCTGCTAAAGAGCATGCGCCAATAATTCCGGACGCTGCGCCAATCTTTAAGGCTCTCGTTTCTTTGATAGTTTAAGCTATATTTGGAAAAATATTTTTCCTATCTTTCCCAAACAAAAAGAATAAATTTGCTTAACCAGAAAATCTCCAAATAAAATATTTAAATACATAGCTTAAACTATTTAAGATATTCTCTATCTTTCTAAAACAGAAAGATAATGTTATTAACAAGAGATAAAATCTTTTGTATTTTTTCTAAACAAAGAAAAATATAAATCTTATTAATAAGGACCCTCGGATCTATAATCCAATGGTGCTTAAGCACCCAAGCTAATATTAGCTCTTTTTATATTTTCTTTTAAAACAAAAGAATCAATTGAATATCATATTTAAATAAGAAAGATATTAATTATATTCATAGATAACCCTTGAATTTAAAATCCAATGGTACTTAAGCACCCGGAATTGATCTTAAGATCAATTAGTGAAATCTCAAAGAGAGATTGTCTCTACTTACCCAACAATATCTATACCCTATATAAAGAACCTTAGAGATAAAAAGTTGGAGAGATACATACAGACATATACGCAATCATATATAATACCCCCTATAAGCTTGATCAGAAACTTAAGTTCCCTGCAATCACAGCACTCGTCTTCTTCCTTACCACCATCAATCAAGGTGAGGAAAAAAGAGCGATCTCCATGATATAATAGACTTAGTCTCATCCAATGAGAAGGTTAACCTTCATATTCAGAACTTAAGTTCTTTCCAATGATCTTAGGATCTTTAGATCAAATTTCGCCTCGAGAAAACTTAAGTTTTCATCAGAGGGATTATTTTGATCTTAAGATCTAGGGTTTGAGAGAAGAACTGAACCCTTACATAAAAATATAATGATGATGGAAAGGGAATTTAAATTTCTAAAGAAAAAATCATATGATCTATATATAGAAAGAAAGGAAGACTCCAGATCATAAAAGTTGCGATCTTGATGTCGTTAATGGACAAAATAGCCATTAACAGAAGTTTATACTTTATGAAACTTAAGATTCAAAAGGATAGTGATTAATCTCTATGAAAAACCTTAAATGACCATACGCCAGAGGCAGATGTGCTAATGGGCATACGTCATATAGAGATGCGTCAATATGAAGGTCATGCGCCAATAAAGGCCATGCACCAATGAAGATATGTTCCAATAAAGATATACGTCAATATGGGCATACACGCCATTGACGCATTACGTGGCATGTGCCACAATCCACACGCCAATACCAATTGTATACGTGGCATGCGCCACAACCCTGATGCGCCAATGATTCAATATGTCACAGACCCATATATCTTTGTCTGTGTGGCACGTGGCATGCACCAGAACTTCTGGACGCCAATACATATGTTCCAGAGCCAATTCTTAGACCAGATTGACTAAATAGCTTAAGCTTTCATGATATTTCTTGAGCCCATATGCTCATATATTTTAAGTTGAGTTTAATCTAAAACAAGATTAACGGCCCTTAAATATATTTTCTAAGTCGATATTAGTCGTATATACGACTAATGGTCCTTAGACATATATCCTGAACTGATAGAATATATGACCTAGGTTCAACCAAAATCTGAGATTTACGGATTTGGACTAATCCGCGCCCTACGGGCGACGACGATATATATGTTGGATATAGTGCTCTCAAAGCAATTATTGTGATCGCAAGTAGGCGGTTATGATCATTGAGGGAGGACCTATACAGGTATAACAGTTTTGCTCGAGATAATAGTATGCTATCTGATTTGTCTTCATCATTGATGAAGCCCGTAGGATTGTTGCTTGACAACTAGCATTATGATGGCGACCATATATGTGAGAGTTGGGTTGTCCATAAGTACATCCTTAAATGTCCCTAGTCGTAGGAGTATCGAGACTGGACATCGATATTCTATAGTAGACTAGTGTATATGCTTCTAGACCTTAACGAGGGACGGTGGCCAGTCTCGCAAGCCATTGGTGTTGTGTCACTTAAGATAGTATACATATGCTCACTGGAGGTGAGTACACCAGACGGACTCGCCGAGAACTTCTAGATGGTATCATATCCATCGTCAGATGGAAGTTCTCAGGTGGCATGAGTACAGGTTAGTCCTTTGATCTGAAATCGTCATTTGTCTAGTGTGAGTTCCCACTGTACTTTGATTACGACCCTATCACAGCTCAAAGGAGTCGTGCAAACAGGTTTTAGTTGGGTACAGTCCCGAGCCACATGGAGGCAGTGGTCGACTGTCAGGGATTCGTCTCTCCTGATATTAGGAGTCGATGTCGCGCTGTATTCAGTTGGCTATCACCAGAAATCCGTAGCCACGATGGATGAGATTTACTGATAGTTGATACGTAGTATCCCTGTTGGTGATGAGCTTGACTCAGACATGATCTATTGGGTTAGTGGGGTCTAGCGTTATCTACCTCTAGGCCCGATATACGATACTCTTTGACGAAGAGACCGGACTGTACGGAGATTGTCACATTCAGGTTCAGTAGGGTAAGGACGTACTTGCTTATCGACCCTCCTTTCGACAAGCACCTGGGTAGCCGTTACGTACAGCTAGTGCCGCTGACGTGTTTGTGGTTAAACCCACTGCCAGCATATTGTCGAGTTTTTAGTGTCTCACACAGAGAGTTTTCCTGGTTCAAGCGATAGATGTAGGAGCCGTAAGTTGGTACGTGCGGCGGTCCGATTAAATACGTGTACAGGATACACGAACTTTAATCAGGCGATTGATAATATTAGCCGGCTTAGGATTAAGTCGGATTATTAAATCAGGATTTGATTTAATAATTTATATATGTATTTTGATACATATATTTTAGTATTATTGTTCACTATTCATTTTCTCTCTTTGGTGCTATCCGTATTTTTATACGGATATGCGTATATGTAGCGATACATATACTAGATGAACTATTCCTTATTTATACGGGAATTCTTCTAGAAGAAGGACACTTCATATTTGTTTTTCTTTTTAGAAAAACAAATGGAAAATGAGATGGCAATGAAGCATGGTGATGAGTATGGCTTGGGCATTTATTGTGTGCATTTATTTGTGCACTATTGCATCATGGTTATATTATATGTAGCCATTCTCTTTTGTTTTTGGACTTGATAATTTTTCTTCATCTCATTTGAGCATGCTTCATAGTTGCAAGCATGAGCAACCGCATTCTCCTCTTCTCCTCCTTCTTCTTGCTCTCACTTGAGTATAGATTCTAGAGAGAAATTTTTAGTAAAGTATTCCTACATCACCGACCATCCACACCTAACAAGTCTGGATCATCGGTTAGAGCCTCCTCCGATTTCTCTCTGGTGAATCGTCTTCGGCGAGGGTGGTCGATTTTCAAGCACGATCCCGGCGGCTACGAGCATGAAGGGATCTTCCATAATTGGATGAACACGCGATAAAAATTGTAGTTTCTCAACCCTTGCACTCTTAGCTAGCTGGTTTAGGTTATTGGACCGTATCCTGGGTTTTACGGGCGTTCAGTGCTCGCAAAAGTTTTTGTTTTCGCTTCCGTTTCGGTCGCGGCTTCCGCGACGTGGACACCGAAACCCAACAATATATTAGTCTCCGTATACAATTCAAGACCAACCCCAAAATAAACAATATATATAACACGACACATGATGATTCATGGAGTAGAGAAAGTTGTTATCGCTTGGTTATAACGTAATTAACTGTAGGGAATTTCGTCTGCAGGAAAAAGCGTCTCCACAATCGAAAACACCTCACATATGAGTGGGAATCCTACAACGGTTGCATCCATCCAAACCTCCGATATACGATGTCATAAATCAACTTGGTATTTTCAGAGAGATGGACGGATATATTCTATTTAGTATCCTTCCCGAGATTCAGGCCTGGACGCGCTCCCCATGCCTCGGTCAAGTTTCCGACGGTAAACACTCTCTATCTTCTCTTTCACGAAAAATAGAGAAATGGATTGGATCCTAATTCGGTGCTGACGGAGCTTGAACCTGTAACTTCCTTTTTGACAGGATGGTGCTCTGACCGATTGAAATACAATCCCAGCGAAAGTGCAAGGTTGTTTACTTGTAGTAAATTTTATAGTATTTAAGGATTTCATGAGCATGTGTTACACCACACCCATTACCTGCACTACATAGAGGGTAAAGTGGGAGGAAGGCCCCGCCAAACTTACATATTGTTTTGGTTGGGCCCACCTATTTAACACCAGTTTGGTTTGTGAGCTGCAACCACTTAGTTGCGGCATACCATACTTACCAACCTATTTTCAATCGCAACATATGGAACGAAAAATTTCTGTGTGCCATTGTTCAGACCATAATATTGCATTTTTCATCCCCCTATTCTTATCCGTTTTATAAATAAACAGGTACTCTTGACGCACGTTTGTTGCATGTTACAGGATACAGGTTTTTGGAGCGAAAACAGTGAAAAAGACACAAGACAACAGAAAAGGGACTTTTGACCAACTAATAGAGGGATCCTAGTCAAGCCTAGACGAAGAACAGTGCAAGGTCCAAAATGCCAAGGCAAACGGTTAAAAGATCGCTACAAGTTTTCACTGAAAGATCTGAAGAAGAATAAGAAGCCAAACAGAGAAAAGAATTATGGAAATAAAAAGCCCAAAGTATTAAGAACCAGCCCAGGAAGTTTGGTGAGCTGAGCTCACCAAAGGGCCGCGGAACCGCGGCCCAAGCGCCCTATTGCCGCGGTTCCGCGGCCGTCTAATGCCCGTGTCGGTGGATTTTTCTCGTGTCGGTGCGGGTGTTGGGATTTTTCGTGGGCAAATCTGTAATTGCACATGTGCGAGAGTCTGTAACCCTAGTTTCCTTGTTTGCTTATAAATTGTAATCAAAAATTGTAAAACCCTATGCCTCTTTTCAATAAATAAAATTCAGACCTGTTCTGTTTTCTTGCTTGGAGGGAGCCATCGAATTAGTAAGTAATTTTATTTCTGTTCTTTTAATTCTATTTTAATTAGTATGTTTTATCATCCCCTAATGAGCGAGTAATCTCCTCGCTTGTTAGGGTTAGCCTTAGGGAAAGGTTTGAGAGATGAGATCTCTCACCCTTTTCATGGCCCTTCACAAGAATTAGAATTCCATGCATACACGCACAACCGCTCCCTACGGTACTCTACCCCTCGAGGTAACGGTGACACCGTAGTATAAAGGGCCGGTTGCGCGTGTTTTCCATGGGGGTTAGGGTAATTATCGATAAAGGAAGGAGAAGAATCTAGAGGAAGAAATATCTTCCCAAAAGATTCTAATCCACTTTATTGATAATTACCACAACATCTAATAGATCAAAAATAGGGCAATGAAAGCGGTGAGGAAACCTTTAATCTCCAAACTTCCCCTAAACCTAACCCTAGCAAGACTTTAATTTAGATTAATCTAGTTTAGTGATAGATCTAGGTTTTAGATTAAACCAACCAAAACAACATTTGGAATCAACTCGTAAAAACACATTAAGGAAATTACCCATCTCTGTGGATCGACCCGTACTCACCGGCTAGCTGCAAAGCGACGCCGTTCTTGATTGCGGTTATAGATATTCTTTGAGATCAAATCAAATGGCGTCGTTGCCGGGGATGGCGTAAAATTTTTTTCTGTGTAATTTCGGGTTGATCTGAATTTAAAAAAAAATTATAAAAATCTGAAAATAATAAAAAAGAAATAAAAATTATCAATTTTGATCTGTTTGAAGGGTGTGTCTTTTGAATCTTGCAGGAACAGCGAAGAATAGCGAATCTGGAAATTTACAGAGGGCAAAACAGAATTTGGTACATAAGAACAGAGAGGAATTGCAAGTACAGAACAATAGAATTTTTTCCAGAGCCTGATCCCACTACTCCGCCGCGTTTCCGCCGCAAAAGGGGGTCCCAGACCGCGGTTCCGCCGCGTCTTGGCCACGTCAGCACCTGAAAATTTGCTGGTTTGTTTTCTCATCCTCCCCTCTGCAACCTACCATATATCTCTCTGTAAAAATTTTCTGCAGGAATTCTTTGCGCTAAAAATCTTCTCTCCCCTTCTAAATAACAGATTTTCTGCAGGTTTCTTTACGCCGCGCTAAAAAATTGATTGCAAGTGAATTTTATTGTTTTGCATAATTTAATCGGACTTTAAGGGGCTAATTTACCAAACTCGGATTGGGTGGGGATTTCATCACCCTTCCCAGGACCCCAGAAATCACTTTAAAGCATTTGCATTGACCACAATTAATTAAAAAAAATACTAGACTCAGCCCTAAGGACATCGAGCTCAATAGGAAAAGGACTAGTATAGGCATCGACCGTTTATCCTAACTGACTTTGCGGTGTCTAGGCTAGTGGTTTTTAAATAGGCCCACTACTGTGGTTCCTTCCCACTTACCTGGCCGTACTTGTCGGTGAAGAGGCGGTTTGAGGTCCTATTTCTAGCCCTAGTTAGGAGCTGTCTAGCAGACCTAGGCGACCATAGATCTAGGCCTGATTGTGCATGTGTGGTTGATAGCAATTGTGTCACGAGTCCCTTTTCAAAATCTTCTTTGCAAACTCTCACATAAATAAAAAAAAAGGGAAAAAAATCTTTTCAAAACTTGCAACTTGTCGCTAAGAAAACTTGCAACTCACTTCCACCACTTCCCTCCATTGACGTTATCTTACCCCCACATTCTGTTTTTTCTATTTTTCTGACTACACTACTCCTTTAGTGTATGCCACTTTGGACTAGGGATACTAACGCCCGATTAGTCCGTGTTTCGTTGGTACCGACCGACGAACCTTTCGACACCGAAGTCGAAATTCCCTCCATTTCCTTACCTCCACCTTCAAATTCTTCTTTCGAAGGTATGTCGGGACACGACCCCAACGATACCTTACCGACGGGGATGATTCCACCTCCGTTAGGTGTGAATAACCCGAATCTTCCGCCTGTTGTAGCGCCCGCATGAGTTGCGCTCCAGGATCTCTTCTACCCCGTCCGCACTTCTTTACCTACATGTCTTTCACCCCCACCGGCAAATGGGGACAACTTTGAAATAAAACCACATTTCATCAATATGCTGCCAAAATTTCATGGTTTGGAATCTGAAGATGCATATATCTTTATCAATAAATTCCAAAACGTTTGCGCTATGATGAAAACGACCCAATTAAGTGATGACGCTATAAGGCTAAGGGTCATTCCTTTCACCTTATGTGACCTAGCCGAGAAGTGGCTATATAGCACCGCATCACATTCCATTAGAAATTGGGACGAGTTTGTGAGAGCTTTTCTGAAAAAGTTCTATCCTCATCACAAAACTGTTAGAATCCATAACGAGATTATACAATTTTCACAGCTTCCTTCCGAACCATTTTGGAAGTGCTTCGAGAGATTTAAAGACCTACTTGTTCAATGCCCTCATCATGGGATCGAAAGTTGGCAACTTTGCCAAACATTATACGAGGGATTGAACTCGGCAACGAAGCAGTTGCTAGAAACAATATGTCAAGGTCATTTTCTTTCCAAGTCTAGCGACGAAGCGTGGCAGTTTCTTGAGAATCTTAGTGAGCAAAAAATTCAGTGGGAGAGTACCAAGACCACATCATCTTCTAGTGGTCAATCTAGGGCAGGCATACATCAAGTAGATATGTCGATTGCTATGAAGGCCGAGATGGCCTCACTTATGAAAAAGCTAGAAGCCATTGAGACCAAAATCTCATCGTCTTCTCCTGCCCCTGTTTTACCCACACGAACTGTTTGTGCTTATTGTTCGAATCCATCGCATCTAACCGAAGAGTGTCCTTATAATGCATCTACTCAAGGACAATATCAAGTCAATGCTGCATTTCAGCAACGACAAAGAAACGATCCGTACTCTTCGACATATAATCCGGGGTGGAGGAGTCACCCAAATTTCGCTTGGAACCAAAATCAACAAGTCCAAGGAAATAACAATTTTTAAAGACCTCCTCCTCCACAACAACAACAAGCACCTCCACAAACTCAAAACCAGCAACCTTTCCAACAACAACCTTATACAAATCAAACGAACAATTTGGTTCAACCAAATGATGATAAGGTTATCTCGCTAGAAAAAAGTCTAGATGCATTTCTCAAGCAATCTACAGAATCCGCAGCAAGATTTGAAAATTATGTTCAATCTTTGATGCATAACAATGCCTCACACGATCAAAATATCAAATCTATTGAGGCACAAATTGCACAATTAACTGCTGCGTTGAGCGAGAGAGAAAAGGGAAAGCTTCCATCTCAACCATTGCCCAATTCCGGTCACACACAAAACGCATATCCCAATCACAATGTAAATGCGGTGACCACGTTGAGATCCGGAAGAGTGTTGCAAAATAATGTGGGAACTAGTGATGACATCCCCGCCGGTGGTTCTTCTCCTTCTTCTTCTTTTTCTCCATCGTCATCTTCCCCTTCTTCATTTTCTTCACTTTCTTCTTCACCTTTTTCTTTAGAGCCTATTCTCCACCCTTCACACGGCTCTACTTCTTCTAACTCGAACGGACCCATTTCTCACAACACGAACACATCCACACTGGGATCCGTTCCTACTCCACATTCTACTCCACAGACATTTGACTCAACAAATTTTCAAAATGCTCCATTTCCAAACAAGTTGAGTCCCAATAAACCAACTGCACAAGTGGAAAAGATTGTGGAATTATTTAAGCAGGTTAGCATAAATATACCTCTCTTGGATGCTCTCCAACAAGTCCCTTCATACGCGAAAATCTTAAAGGGCTTATGCACCTCGAAGAGAAAGGCATCTCAAGTACCCAAGAAAGTGCTAGTGGCTAGCGCAGTGAGCAATGCTATTAACCACCCTCAAACCTTACCCCAAAAACGAAAGGACCCCGGCTGTCCTACGATTTCAATCACAATTGGGGATAAGAAAATTAATCGAGCACTTTTAGATCTTGGGTCTAGTGTTAACCTGATTCCCTACTCCGTGTACGAACAATTAGGGGTTGGAGAGTTGAAACCCACTCGTTGTACTCTCCAAATGGCTGATCGATCGATCACCCATCCAAGGGGTCAGCTAGAGGATGGGTTGATCAAAGTTGGGGAGTTCATATTCCCCGTTGATTTTATTGTTATGGATACACAACCTGTTGCTAACCCAAGAAATCAAATTCCGGTGATTCTCGGTCGACCATTTTTGGCCACTTCCAATGCCGTAATAAATTGTCGCAATGGCTCCATGACTCTATCCTTTGGGAAGATGTCTAGTGAGTTCAATATTTATAAGATGGGAAGTCTACCCCCCGTGCCTAAAACTAGTACACGAGAAGTTTGCTCTATTCACGAAATCACGCAGGAGGACTGCGAGCTTGAAAGATTTCTATTTGATGAAAACAGTTTTGACGCCACTAGTGCGTCCCTCCTTGAGCCTACCACAGTTGACACAACCGATATGGATTATGAATGTTTCACTTTTTCGGATGATAACGACTCACAGCCCGAATATGAGTCTTTTGAATTTGTGGATGAGTTAGTTGAACCATCCGAATCGGTTGTTTGCAGTGATTTCGAACCTGTGTTGGAGTCCTTTAAGTTCGAGGTAGATTCCGCAATGATTCTTTCGCCTCCGAAACTCGAACTCATGTCCTTACCGCCTCACCTTAAATATGCTTACATAGGTGAGAACGAGACTTTTCCCATTATAATATCAGCCTCTCTAGCCTTCGAGCAAGAGAACGCTATTCTAAAAGTCTTACAAGATAGGCGGCAAGTTTTCGGTTGGACTATGGCGGACATCGAGGAGATCAGTTCCCTTATAATTGAATATCATATGAAATTGATGGATGATGCCACGTCAATAGAGGACCCACAGGAACATTTTGGGGATATTATGGTTAGTCAACCTCCTCTTTTAGAAGTTGAACCACCCCCATTTCTTTTAATAAGCTACGAGAATGCCAATATTCCACTGATTGCTGATCATTCACATTCTCGTTTTGATTCATCACCACCTCCTGTATATTCACCTCCACACCTTCCATACCACCACTTCTATCTTCCCCAATTCTTTTTGGATCGCCACAACTTATTCTTCCACCAACTAATACTCTTTACTGATAAATTTTTCAACTGGTTGGTGTTGACTTTTGGTCTTTGCAAAGTTTGGCAGTAATGTCTAACATAGTTTAAATGAAGTTTGGGGAAGGGCCTTTCTGTATATATTTTTGTTTTCCTTAACAATAAAAAAATAATAATAATAATAAATAAACAGGGAAGTGCCGGTATTTTGACCCTCTTGGTTTAGCATGACAGTGAGGACACTGTCAAGTTCAAGTTTGGGAGTATGCTCGGTACGTCTTCTTCCTTCGCATTCATTTGTACATATTTTTTTTGCATTTGCATACTTATTTTAAAACCCATAAAAATTTAAAAAAATTCAAAAATTATAAAAATTATTGTATTCAATTTTGGTTTATTTGACTAGAGTTTGACAGATAGGTTAACTGGCTAAAAACAACTAGATCTTTGACGTAGTAAATTAAAAACCCTAAAGATAACCTTCCTTAAAGTTTAACGGTAGAAAGTATATGCCTTGTAGTTTATTTAGAAATAGGCAAATTTTGGGTTCACTTCTTGGGCTAAGTCAAAATGAGGGAAGAGTATTGATGTTCTTATTAGAGTATATGTTTGAAAAATAGTTCCTAGCTTAAGTCTAGATTCTGAAAATGTATACCCTACAATTTGCACAATCACGCACCTTGAAACTTGGAATAGTAGAAGAGACCTTGAAATGCTCTTGTCTAAAGTCCTTAGTACAATGAAAATAAAAGGAAAAAAAATGAATAAAGAAAAAAAAATGGACACTGGTTTTTGTGATTACTTAAGGCTGTTAAAAAATAGAAAAATATTTAGCGAGGGTGCTTCATCACCTAGTGCCTTAGACCAACTGGTTTGGGAGTCACTGCTAAAGCCTTGGGTGTTGCAAAACTAGGAAGTACGCTTTAAAGTGCTAACGCATCTTGTAATCGGTTGTTGGTACCTCAAGAAGTATTAAGGGTCGCATGAAGGATGTGTAAGCAAATTTCATTTAAAAATTCACTAATTAATAAGTGCTTTGGACAATGGACGAGAGTACGATTGCTTGATTTGAATTTCCAAGTGTAGGGGTGATATTTACACACACGTGGGGATATGTGATTAGAGTTTAGATGAGAGAAAGGGATGAAGAATAGAACTTGTATCTTTAGTAGAGTTGATAGAAATTCCTAAGTGGAGATGGAACTTTAGAAGGAAAACTTAAGAGATGCCGAAAGCTAAGTAGGTCTACATAACATATATAATCTTAAGTTAAATAATGAGGAAGTGTGAAGAATGTGGGTGGATAATTTGCGAGTCAAAAGATAATAGAATTCCTTGTTAGAAAACCTAATTGGAGAACAAAAGTCAATGGGCCAAGTTGATAGGATTTTTTGGGTGTAATCCGCTGAAAACCCTCAGGAAACAACACTCCTCCTACTAGGGACACCTAGAGGTTTAACGGCTTGTTGCACGTGCTCAGTGCAATCGCGTTTCCCTGCGAAAGTGCGGTTAGGATTTTAATGAATAAAAAAATAAGTTTGCTCGAGGACGAGCAAAAGATAAGTTTGGGGGTATTTGTTCAGACCATAATATTGCATTTTTCATCCCCCTATTCTTATCCGTTTTATAAATAAACATGTACTCTTGACGCACGTTTGTTGCATGTTACAGGATACAGGTTTTTGGAACGAAAACAGTGAAAAAGACACAAGACAACAGAAAAGGGACTTTTGACCAACTAATAGAGGGATCCTAGTCAAGCCTAGACGAAGAACAGTATAAGGTCCAAAATGTCAAGGCAAACGGTTAAAAGATCGCTACAAGTTTTCACTGAAACATCTGGAGAAGAATAAGAAGCCAAACAGAGAAAAGAATTATGGAAATAAAAAGCCCAAAGTATTAAGAACCAGCCCAGGAAGTTTGGTGAGCTGAGCTCACCAAAGGGCCGCGGAACCGCGGCCCAAGCGCCCTATTGCCGCGGTTCCGCGGCCGTCTAATGCCCGTGTCGGTGGATTTTTCTCGTGTCGGTGCGTCGGTGCGGGTGTTGGGATTTTCCGTGGGCAAATCTGTAATTGCACATGTGCGAGAGTCTGTAACCCTAGTTTCCTTGTTTGCTTATAAATTGTAATCAAAAATTGTAAAACCCTATGCCTCTTTTCAATAAATAAAATTCAGATCTGTTCTGTTTTCTTGCTTGGAGGGAGCCATCAAATTAGTAAGTAATTTTATTTCTGTGCTTTTAATTCTATTTTAATTAGTATGTTTTATCATCCCCTAATGAGCGAGTAATCTCCTCGCTTGTTAGGGTTAGCCTTAGGGAAAGGTTTGAGAGATGAGATCTCTCACCCTTTTCATGCCCCTTCACAAGAATTAGAACTCCATGCATACACGCACAACCGCTCCCTACGGCACTCTACCCCTCGAGGTAACGGTGACACCGTAGTATAAAGGGCCGGTTGCGCGTGTTTTCCATGGGGGTTAGGGTAATTATCGATAAAGGAAGGAGAAGAATCTAGAGAAAGAAACATCTTCCGAAAAGATTCTAATCCACTTTATTGATAATTACCACAACATCTAATAGATCAAAAATAGGGCAATGAAAGCGGTGAGGAAACCTTTAATCTCCAAACTTCTCCTAAACCTAACCCTAGCAAGACTTTAATTTAGATTAATCTAGTTTAGTGATAGATCTAGGTTTTAGATTAAACCAACCAAAACAACATTTGGAATCAACTCGTAAAAACACATTAAGGAAATTACCCATATCTGTGGATCGACCCGTACTCACCGGCTAGCTGCAAAGCGACGCCGTTCTTGATTGCGGTTATAGATATTCTTTGAGATCAAATCAAATGATTTACGCTGATTCAGATAGAAATTATGTAAAGTAAGCTCTAATATCATCTTACAAATTTTTTTAAAGGCATATTAAATTTATGTTTCTTGATCTCCCTTAAAAAAAAGTTCATTATTTCCGATTACCCCAATATCTTTTGGCAGGGCCTTTGTCTCTTGTTAGTGAAGCATATATATATATATATATATATATATATATATATATATTGGCAGGGCCTTTGTCTCTTGTTAGTGAAGCGCGCGCGTGTGTATATATATGTATATAATGGAGAAAAGATGCCACAGGAGGGAATTTTCTTCTAGGGCGTCGAAAAGGTGCATTCTCCTTCATTTTTTCCGACGATCGGCACACATAATCTTCATCGTTATCATCTAAGATGTAGGTATACCAAATTTCATGCGATTCCACAACTTTTTCACCATTGATTTAGTGGGTTCAAAATTAACGGTTTACCGACAACAGAACTTTTTACATTGCAAAATCAACGGTGAAAAGGTTGTAGAATCGCATGAAATTTGGTGTACCAACATCTTAGATGATAACGATGAAGATGATGGATGCCGATCGCCGGAAAAAATAAGGAAGGGCGTACTTTTTCGACGTCATAGAAGGAAATTCCTTCCTATGGCCTCTTCTCTCCATTAACCTACCTCTCTCTCTCTCTCTCTCTCTGTGTATATATATATATATATATATATATATATATATATAATTTCAATGGGGGCAAAGTTCTCTTTAATAACGGCTAAAGACAATGCTTGTTTGGAGGAAATAATAATTGTTCAAACATGATTAATTAAAACAAAGTTAAAAGGATTAGCAATCAAAATGGCCCACATTTTGTCTCTAGCACATATCAAATTGTCTTATTAAGATAGCTAGAAGGCATCTACATATTTTGCATCCTTGGCACATGATGAGCTGACCACCTAGATTTATTAATACAATAATGTGTTAATGATTGTCCTAACCCTTTGAAGATATTATCCAAAGCTCCAGGGACTATTAATCAATTGTAGCACACAAGAATATAATTAAAGGAAGATTAAGAAATTTTATTAATTGAGAGAAATGATAGTATCCAATAAAAACACGAATAAGATGTTAGCAATATGTAAAACTCGGTTTGGGCCCACAATACATGGGCCAACACATGAATTCATTTGGGCTTTTAATATAGTGGGACTCCATCAAAAAAATTCAAGCATTTTGGAAGTTTGTCATGTCTTATATCTTATACACATATGCATCCCATAGTTTTTCAATGTGGGACTAGATGTTAACCACATTCTCAACACTTAAAGAGGACTAACATGTGAGGATTCAAACCTTATATGCAACGTGGATAAACACTCGTGCTTTGATACCATGTAAAACTTTGTTTGGATCCACAACACGTGGGCTCACACATGGATGAACATGGGTTTTCAATATGGTGGTACTCCATCCAAAAGACTCGAGCCTTGTAGAGATTTATCCCAATTTATATTTTATACCCATATGCATCTCATAGTTTTTTCAATTTGAGAACTAAATGTTAACCACGTTCTCAACATGAGCTCTATGAAAATTCCTTATAAAATAAAATAGGGATGGCCAAGTTCTAATTACAAGGGAAATGCATATGTTTGAAGGCACGGTATGCAATGATATTTAAAAAAAACAAATTGGACTATTTTTTGAGGGGCGAGTTACATAAATGCAAGTAATTTGCGCCCACACACCATCAAGTGATCTAGATGAAGAAACTGTCAACTATAAAATACATTATGAAGTATAGAAAATAAAGTTGGCAGTAAAAAAAAATGGTTTTTACTAACTTAAATAATTGAGCTAAATAATGTGGTTAGTCCTTTTTGACACTATACATTTTTCTCCAAAAAAAAAAAATAACTGTTGTTTATGGTGTATAGGTAACCACATAATGTTCTCGATTCAAATTGTGCTAAAGAATTGGGGAAAAAGTGCCTAGACCTAATCTTTTACTGGCCTTTAGATTGGTTTAATGTCCAAAGTCGATTGGATGCCGTCTTTTTGGATGTGATATTTCCTGGATCTAATGAAAAACTTTCATTCAAGAGATAAAAGTTATACCACATGAGCTATACCCAATTGGTAAATTGAACAGGCAGTTATCTGTAAAGGTTTTTAATATCGAATATCGGCAGATATTAGAATTATATTGGATGATGTCGTGCACAACCGATATATAGGCCAATATCGCCATGTCGATATATTAGCAAAAATATATCGGTTTTTTTATATCGTCAGGGATCCGGGCGAGGTCTCTGGTTCAAATCCAGGATGGCCCAGCTGCGCCAGGGAAAATAATAGAAGAAGCATCTGACTCTTTCATGCATACTCCACTTGGCTCGGGGGGATATAGCTCAGTTGGTAGAGCTCCGCTCTTGCAATTGGGTCGTTGCGATTACGGGTTGGATGTCTAATTGTCCAGACGGTAATGATAGTATCTTGTACCTGAACCGGTGGCTCATTTTTTCTAAGTAACGGGGATGCGATATATCTGCCGTTATTTTTATGATTCAATATCTGTAAATCTCTATAGAAGTTTAAGTAGATACTATATTTTGATGCTAGACACAGAATCAAGTCATGGTAATGTATATCATGCCACAACAGGATCTAATAAGAAAAATCACATTGAATAAAATAACCAATAAGAACATGCAAATCTGTAGAGACCAGGCAAATTTTTCCATAATTTATGAAGTTTTTTATGAGTAATGGAATATAGTTGTCGTTTGTTAAGAGCAAATAAATATTGGAAGATTTGCAGGTAGATGGAAAACAACTCATCCTTGTTCAAATGGTTTTGTTGGGTGATGATGGTGCATGTGTTATTTCTCTTTCAGGTTTTGATTTGTGAAATTTGAGGAGCAAAGTAAAAGGAGATGAATTTTGTACCCAATCTTCATTCATAGATGCATGGTAAGATTAGATGAAGAGAATTCAATAAAATTATTAGTGACCAAAAGCCTCCAGCCCTAGAAGCAGAATATTTTTAAAGAGTTCAACTTTACCCACCAGATGTTGTTTCCTACCAGCGTCCTATCAGTTTATAATAAGAGGGGTTTTCTTATTGGTGGGATCGTTCATTCAATCAATCAGGGTTTCTCCCATCAGCATCCCGGTGAGATACTGGTTAGGGACAAATCTCTCTCGATAAATAATCTTTCAGTTTTAAATACGGGCTATAGTTTGGCCCAACATTTAAGCTCATTTAGGCTAAGTACATATTTAGGCCTTTATTGTGTAAGCCTGGTCCAGTTCTTGCTTGCCAATGAAGAAATAGCCACTTTTCCAATGGCACAAGTGTAAATACTTGCCAAAACCTCAAGCTCTCTAAAATTCTCTTCCTTCTCCTAGAATCATTGCCTTTTTTCCCTCATAAAAATTGCATCTTATTGCCCTTAAAAAATAGCATTTTCCCCTTTGGTTTAGATTTTGAATATAATGTTTCGGTCCTCAAATCGATCGCTCCTTCAAAAAGTCGGTGATAATACCCGTAAGTAGTAATTCCCCAGATCACAACACGTAGCAGATAATGTGTCATCCGTTTAAACCCGCTAAATTTTGGGAGCTACGGAGCTGGAATAAGTACGATGCATTATGGACATTCCTCAGCAACTCATCTCCGGTGGCATCCGACCTTTTGGAGACCTTTCCGGAATACCTTCCCTATTCGCCTAGCAACTATCCAACAACTCATCTCCGGTGGCATCCGACCTTTTGGAGACCTTTCCGGAATACCTTCCCTATTCGCCTAGCAACTATCCAACAACTCATCTCCGAGTAATCATACAGCCAAGCTTTCTCGGCCTCCTTGCTCGTGTCCGAGCTGTTACAGAGCTAAGCTTCCTCGGCCTCCGAGCTATCCACCGAGCTGAGCTTCCTCAGCTTTCCTGTTCAACTGAGAGCACGGAGCCCAAACATCCCCGTAATGGCTCCATGTATCTCGCCAAAACGGGATCTCCGTCGCTCCATGTCCCGCATCCCACGCTGGCACGTCTCTTCATCAACGGATGTATCCCGCCATTAACGGACGTACCCCGCCATCAACGCGAATGTGAGGCGGGAGCGTAATGGACGACGAGAATCTCGTGCCCGTTCGCTCCATGCGACCGCTAAATAAATCCTCTCTTCCAGACAACTCAAGTACGTTGAACTCATTTTCAATACGCCGCTATCCTGCTATTATCATTCCGCGGTACTTACTTGATCGTCGGAGGGTCATACGGTGGTTCCCCATCCTGGGACTTCCCTTGCATTTAGCTCGGCGTCAACGACAACCAACAGCCCATTGAGATCCACGCGCTTAACCCTCGTCTCAAATCTCAATCGTTCAGCCTCGCTGTCAACAAGATCGACGAAGGACAACATCTGAGGCAGATTCCGACCTCCATCCATCGGTCAGCCCTCTATGTTTAGTTTTTGATTTGAGGTTCTAAGAATTCTTCATATTTCGTTTTTCATGATATCTTCGTTGTTTATGGCATGCCAATGCTCTAAATTACTTGCAAATTAAGTTATTGGAACAAATTAACATAGCTGAATGCTGGCAATCTGTTCCTAAGGTAAAATTATCATTTTTTTTTGTGTGTGTGTGTGGGGTGGGGGGGGGGGGCGGGGGGGCGGGGCGGGGGGGTTTTAGATTATTGAGAATGGATTTCAGATTAGTAGATCCATTGGCATCGCATCAAGATATTTGTCACAAGAGCCTCTTTCTTCATGTGAAGTGAGCTACGCGAATTGATTCCCTCCTCTATATAAACCTTTGCCGGGGCTTAAGCTCCCTTCGTCCCTCCCGGATTCGATGCAAAGGATTCCAACTAGAGTCACTATGCTTCCGAATGGACTAAGGATTGCTTCTGAGGATGCCATGGTATGATGCACAGTTAGTTTTCTTTTGTTTAATTTATTTCTTACCAGTTTAATACTAAAAAGATATGTTGAGTATCAAAAGATGAAGATTCCTTGATCAGTTAACCATGAAAGTTGAATATATAATGGATAGCAATATAAAGCAATCATCATGTAGGGTTACGACGTACAAAAAAATCATAACTTGAAATTGATGATGTGTAGCCGTTACCATCTTTGTTTTTCTATTTGCTTTATATGTGCCTTGGAGTTGAGATCTTCATCTTGAAATCGACTTTTCCTCTGGATTACGAAATTTCGAGACATCCATTAGTCGCTTAGGATTATGATAGACCCCTTGTCCATAACTTCCATCACCCTAGAATTTGATTTGGCACCAACTAACAAAGGGCTGGCGCAGCTTGACAACCGGCTGCAAAATTTTGTCATATCTTTTATGGAGCCTTGATTCATAGCCGACCACATTTGTTACCATGGAAAAAGGCCATATTTTGTAAATAACGTCGGATAGCCGTATGTCTCTGCCACTGCACTAGAACTCTCAATTTAGGACCATATACTCTCTTTGCTGGGTAAGAATGACTAAATGATTAATGTAGAGATCAACGCAAATCATAGTCTTAGACTGTTGTTAAAATTTTGAAAACATATAAAATTAAATCGAAATAAATAAATGTCTGGTCTGGGTTAGGCGAGATTTCTCTATCCCAAGACTATAATTCTACCTCTCGTGTAGGCGATCCAGAAATCAAAACCTTAGCGGCACAAAAACCTCCTTTTCCAGACTACTTGGTGGTTCACGAACAGTCAAGGAACAAGACCCGATGATGTTTCAAACACCAACTCTATTTTTAATAATGATGAAAAGAAAAACTCGAAAAAAAATTGGAAGAGAGAAAGAAGATGAAAGCATTTTTGTTGTTTTTTCTTTGAAGAAGATGAAGTCTTTTTATAGGGAAAGAGGTGTTGATATTTTCAATACCCGTTGAGAGATTAAAGAATCTGGAGGTTCGTAGTCGGTGTGGGAAAGAGCGTGCAGACCTTTTTCTTGTCTCCAAATCTTCACCGACATGGATTATTCAAATCTTAATATAAATCTTAAAGAAAATTTTAAGCAGCATAGAATATTGATTGGGCTTTGGCTTATGTTAATTTATGATAATAAAAAAAAGACGCAGAGGATATTAGGCTAAGTTATAGACTTGCACAAAAGACCCAAGATTGGATTTTATCCAACATTGGTGAAGGTTTCTTTACCTATTTGATCCAAATACTTATAATGAAGCAATGGATTCCATTGATATTTCTTTTTTGGAAAGAGGCTATAGATAGTAAGATTAAATCTATAATGGAAAATAAAACTTGGAGTTTCATTGACTTGCCTCTACCTGTAAACCTGTTGGATGTAAATGGATTTTTAAGAAAAAGTTGAAGCTTAATGGAAGCATTGAGAGGTAAAAAGATCGGTTAGTTACAAAAAGGGGTATACTCAAAATAGGAATTGATTATTTTGTTACTTATTCCCCTGTTGATAGGATTTCTACTATTAGGGTTCTTTTAGTTTTAGCTTCTGTTTATTAAATAATTATTCACCAAATATATGTAAAAACTGTATTTTTGAATGGTGAACTTGAGGAAGAAATCTATATGGATCAACTCCAAAGGTTTTAAAGTGAAAGGTCAAGAAAATAAAGGGTGTAAATTGGTGAGGTCTCTTTATGGATTAAAACAATCATCTAAATAATAGCATCAGAAATTTGATAAGGTGATAAGGTGATTATTGATTGTAGTGAATTTGATAAATATGTATACTCAAGGAAAATTGATGGTTCTTATGTGATCTGGTGTCGTTATGGTGATGATATGCTGATTTTTGGAACTAATCTTAATGCAATTAATGGAGTTAAGTGATACTTATCAAGAAATTTTGATATGAAAGATTTAGGAGTTGCTAATATGAAAGTATCTAAATAATCTAAGGATTATACCTTGTTAAATGTCAATTCAATTTCTTCTTTGAGTTTGTCTTTTCATTATTTTTAAAAAGAGAGTTGATATCTGAAGCATCATCGGATCTTGTTCCTCGGTTGTTCGTGCACCATTGAGAAGTCTGGAAAATGAGGGTTTAGTACTGCTAAGGTTTTGATTTCTTGATCGTCCACGAGAGAGGAGGAATCAAAGTCTCAGGGTTGAGAAATCTCGGCTAAACCCAGGCTAGTCATTTATTTATTTCGATTTAATTTTATATGTCATCAAATTATTGACAGCAATTTTGTTGGATGATACTGGTTTCTTATTTTACCATCAGTCATTTATGGACTTGACATATTTCCTTACATTCTTAAATGTATCCCAAACTTGGTGTGGGGTGGCTTTGATACCACGAAAAGAGTAACAAATTTGAAATGGTAACCCTCTGCCTATTTCCTCAAGAATGTTACATATAGAATTATGTGGAAATATATTGCACATTCTACAACTTGCCAACACTCTAAATATTGATATATGAGGTTTCTCATTTTTCAAACATACTATAATAGAAATTTCGATTCAGGTTCAGCATGGATTCTTTTAATTTCTTTTATTGCAGGGACCTGCTGCTTGCATAGGGATATATGTCGACTGTGGGTCTGTATATGAGTCGGGAGAATCTATTGGTGTTACCCATCTCTTAGAAAGACTAGCCTTTAAAAGTACAAAAAATCATAGCCATTTACAGTTAGTACGAGATGTTGAGAAAACAGGAGGCAATGTGACCGCATCTGCCTCACGCGAACAAATGGAATATAATTATGATACATTAAAGACCTATCTTCTCGAGGAAGTTGAGTTACTCATTGATGAAGCTCAATACTAAGAACTTCCCAGATCACGACACGTGGAAGATAACGTGTCCCAAAGGCTTACGAGAAAGGAGTAAGAACGGTACGTTGAAGGCGTGTCCTGGGCCTTCCTCTCGAGGATGTTCCCGACCCTCGGTGGCCTTCCAGACCACTCCTATGCCCGTCTTACAAATAATCACTGGCTCGCCTCCGAGCTTTCCTACACGCTGAGCTTTCTCAGCCCTCCCAGCTCGCCCTCAAGCTATCACAGAACCAAGCTTGCTCGGCCTCCCGCTCGCCTCCGAGCCTCCCGCTCGCCTCCGAGCCTCCCGCCGAGCTCAGCTTCCTCGGTCTCATCTACCGATCCAGAGCGCAGATCATCAGCATCCCGGACATGGCCCCACGAATCTCGCCATACGTGAGATATCCGCCGCCCTCGATCCCGCGTCCCACGCCATCGCGTTCTCCCGTTAACGGGCGTATCTCGCCATTAATGGAGGATCCAGCCATTCGCACGGGCGCGGCTCCAAGGGCGTAACGGCCGGCGTAAATCTCGCGCCCGCCAGCCCAAGGCTGCCACTATATAAACCCCCTCTCAGACGACTCAGGTAAGGCAATTATTATCCAATAAGCTGCTACTCTGCCTAAATAGCTCGACTAACTTGATCGTCGGAGGGTCCACGGTGGTACAACCACCCTGGGACTTCCTTGCAGGTAGCTCGACTTCATTCCAAATCAAGCCCACTGAGATCCACACACTTCAAGAGGCAACCCTCAAACCCAATCTCAGCTATCCATCAACGCTCACTACAGATCAACGAAAGACAACATCTGAAGGAGATCCAGACCTCCATCAGTTGGCGCCGTCTGTGAGAACATCAAAAATTCCGCTCAACGAAAGTTGATCTTCCGATCTTGAACTCATGGTGAGTAATCACCGCGACGATCCAAGCACTAGCCATCGTCCTCCCCACAACGGAGGCGCGAATGGATCCCTTCCTCCCTCGAACGTCATTCACGCACTGTCTGCGTGAATAGATCGGCTCGCGTCTGTCGTGGACGCGTTTGTCTGTGTCCAAACGGCGGGACAAGCTCCCCAAGTCGCCGCTCACCCATCTCGGGAGCAACACAAAGGGAAAGAAGACACTGCCAGCGCCGGCACATCCGAGCACCGCCTCGCTATCTCCGGCGGCCACAGATCCCCCGTGGCGACCAATTCGATGACCCGTTGGGCACCTCACAGCTCGACGCCGAGGTCTTATGAAAGAGCGCCCCGCCCTGAGGCCCATTGCGCTCCTGTCCCTCCCGAGAAGGTGTCGGTCAGCTCGCCTGCTCCCAGGCATGGCCGACGCCCTCTCCCTCGACAGGTTCGCGAGGATGGGACTCACCACGGTAGCTCGAGGACGACTTCGCCAGGGGACCTGAGGAACCTCATTGAATGGAACCGGAACCGCGGCCAGGCGCAGGTCGCCAGCAGCAGGGTCCATAAATCCGAGTATGTCGGATCCTCGGGATACCACGACCGACTCGATGCCCTCGAAAAGAAGATCGAGGGTATAAATCGGGAAAGTCGTCCTTTAAGCGATGGGGCTAGATGTGCCGCCGACTCGCTTACAAGGCCTTTCACTGAAGAGCTGCTCGATGTCCACGTCTCTTCCAGGAACAAGCCTCCAAAGGTATCACTCTTCGACGGAAAGTCCGACCCGAAAGATCACTTGGACGTGTTCACGGCAGGGATAAGCTTCCAGGACAACTCCGACGCAACACAATGCCGTGCATTTCTCACCACTCTCATCCGCTCTGGACGAGACTGGTTCCAAGGACTCATGCCACGCTCCATCTCTACCTTTGATGAGCTGGCCGCCTAATTCCTCGGCCATTTCGTCAGGAACATGCGGTAGAAGCGGACCGTCGACCACCTTTTCACCATAAAGAGCGGGGACAGGGAGTCTTTCAAAGAATACGTCACCCACTTCTACAATACTCTTCTTGAGATCCCAGAGCACCGGGACAAGACGGTCATCACGGCCCTTAGGTCGGGTTTTAGGCACAAGGAGTGGCTCCGCTCCTTTGCATTAGCGCAACCTAAGACCATGGCCGAGGTAAAAGCCTGGACCGAACGTGAGATCCAGCTCGAGTCCGAGGTGAACACGAACATTCCCCGAACCGACCAGGCCGATCAAAAGAAGAGAGCCATATAAGAGAAAAAGAAGATTGACCGGTCAAAGCCGTACTCCCCGAAGTTCCAGGAGTATACCCCACTCAACATCTCCCAGACAGAGCTGTTGGAGAAGGCGAAGGGTGAGAGATTCTTCAAACTCCCCCCGGTCAACAATAAGGCAGCTAAACGGACACGATGCCCCTATTGCGCTTTCCATAGGTCGCAAGGACACCCCACCGAAAACTGCAAACAGCTCTGAGATTACATTGAGGAGTTAATTCGCTCAGGGCACCTGGAAAAATACTTGTGGGAAAAACGATAAGCAGACCGAGAGCAAGAGCAGCGTCCCCCTCCTGGCGAGTTGACGATCGGCCAAATCATGGTCATATCAGCGGGGGGTGCACCTGGAGCCGGCGAGATCCGACACCTCCTGCCGGTCGAAGGGACGAGCAGCCAGCCCATGAAGAGGACCAAAGCAGCCGAGCTCATCACCTTTACCGACGAGGATCTCCACGGGATATCCTTGCCTCACAACGACCCCCCTGGTGATTACAGCGCAGGTCCACCGCTACAAGGTTCAAAGGATACTGGTCAACTCGGGAAGCTCGGCAGACATCCTCTTCTACTACTGCTTCCTACGTATGAGGCTTAGCCCGTCAGACCTGAGGCTGACCGCCCACATCCTGTCGGGGTTTACTAACCACTCCATCCTGGCGGAAGGAGTGGTCACCCTCCTACTTAACATCGGGGAGGGAGGCCTTACACGTACCGTGCCTATGGAGTTCATCGTCGCTAGAATTTCATCGGCCTACAATATCCTCCTAGGACGCCCGACGCTAAACTCCCTTCGGGCCCAGATATCAACCTACCACCTCGCGAACAAGTTTCCACTCGACCAAGGCGGAATAGGCCGGGCCTACGGGAACCAGCAAATCGCAAAAATTTGCTTCACAGCGACATCTATGCCCGAGGAGCGAGGCGATGACCTTGAAGGCACGGAGGATTTCAGGGGTCCTTGGATACTCGGGACAAGCAAAAAGAAATCCGAGGAGTCCCGGTAGAGCCGCTAACGGAGGTTCCCCTCGTCGAAGGGGACAATAAACGAACCGTCCAAATCGGGTCGCTCTTAACAGGGGCCTGACGTGATGACCTTATCCGCTTCCTTAAGGTAAACTCGGACGTGTTCGCTTGGGCGCCCGCCGACATGCCTGAGATCGACCCCAGAATAATCTCACATAAGCTCAGGGTCGACCCAACGGTCCGACCCGTCAAGCAAAAGAAGCGAAGCTTCGCTCCGATCAAACAAAAGGCGATCGAGGACGAAGTTGACAGGTTGTTCGCAGCCAACTTCATTCGAAACGTGGCCTACTCAGAATGGCTGGCGAATGTGGTAATGGTCAAAAAGGAAAGCGGGAAGTGGCGCATGTGCCTCGACTTCACAGATTTCAACAAGGCCTGCCCGAAAGACAACTATCCCCTCCTTCGGATAGATCAGCTTGTCGACAGCTCGGCAGGCCACGAGTTACTCAGCTTCATGGATGCTTTCTCCGGCTAAAACCAGATCCGTATGAATTCGGCAGACGAAGAACTCACCGCATTCATAACGGACCGGGAGGTATACTGCTATAAAGTGATGCCCTTCGGCCTCAAAAACGCCGGGGCTACATACCAACGCTTGGTCTACAGGATGTTCAAACCTCAGATCGGGAGGAACATGGAGGTTTACGTCGACGACATGCTCGTTAAATTGACCTCATCAGAGAAGCACGCTAAAGATCTTGGCGAGATTTTCGATGTCCTTCGCAAATACAAAATGAAGCTGAATCCCGCCAAGTGCGCGTTCGGGGTCACTAGTGGAAAGTTCCTCGGATTCATGGTCACCCATTGAGGAATCGAGGCTAATCCGGAGAAAATCAGTGTCATCCTCAACATGGCCGCGCCAAAGACCAACGTCGAAATCATGCGGCTCACAGAGAGGGTAGCCGCCCTGAGTCGTTTCATGTCAAGGTCTGAGGAAAAGTGTCTCCCATTCTTCAAAGCCCTGAGGAAGATCCCAAGATTCGAATGGTCGGAGGAATGTCAGACCGCTTTCGAACAATTGAAAATGCACCTGGCAACTCCCCCATTGCTCACCCGGCCAGTTGAAGGAGACGAGCTATCACTGTATCTGGCGGTGTTGGATCAAGCTGCAGGCTCGGTGCTCGTCCGAGAGGTCGAAGGAGTCCAGAGGTCGGTCTACTATGTAAGCCACGTCTTTAAGGACACGGAAACAAGGTACCTGGCCATAGAGAAGATTGTCCTAGCGCTTATAGTGGCCTCAAGGAAACTACGGCACTACTTCCAGGCATACACCATCCTCGTTCTCACTGAGCACCCTTTATGGGCTATTCTCGCCTCCCCCGAGTCTTCTAGACTCTGGACGTTTAGAGAAGTGGAGGTGGGAGTTGTCCCAATTCGACATCAAGTTCTTCCTGAGGCAGGCTATCAAGGCACAGGTCTTGGCCTATTTTATCGTCGAATGCACTATCCCCAACAAAGAGGCAGCGTCTGTGCCGGCCCCCGGATCTCAACCTTCGATTGAAGAGGGGCCCAGCTCCACCCCCGACTGGGTTGTTTACGTCGACAGGTCATCAACCGAGGAAGGCTGTGGTGCCGGCCTCATCATCCGGTGCCCGAACAAGGCAGAGCTGGAGTATTCCTTAAAACTCGGGTTCAAAGCCTCAAACAACGCCTCGGAGTACGGGGCTTTGCTCGCTGGACTACGAATCACCTCTGGAGTGGGGCTGAAGACGATCCGAATACGCAGCGACTCCGCCCTGGTCGTAAGCCAGGTGACCGGCCGTTTCGAGGCACGGGAACCTCTGATGGTAAAATATTTAGCCGAAGTGAGAAGACTACGGAAGGGCTTCGACGAAGTTTAAGTGGAGCAGATCCCCCGACACCTAAACGCCCAGGCCGACGCCTTGAGCAAGCTAGCTTCCTCCTACACGGCCAACAACAAGAGAAACATCCTCTTCGAGGTGCCACGGCCAAGCGTGGACGACAGAGCGACATCACTCCAAGTTTACACGGCCCGGGAAGAAGGCTGGGATTGGAGGCAGCCCCTCGTGGAATTCCTGAAAGAGGGTACGCTCCCCTGAGATCGAGGGGAGGCCCGCCGCCTCCGAGCCAAGGCCCGCCATTTTGTTTGGAGCAGAGGGAACCTCTACAAGAAATCCTTCACTCAACCCCTGCTTCGATGCATCGATCCCCACGAAACCGACTACGTCCTCCGTGAGGTTCACGAAGGGGTCGGCGGAGCACATCAGGGGGCCCGCACATTAGCCCAGAAGACAACTCCTTCAAGGGTATTATCGGCTAACCATCTATCAGGACGCCCAGAAACTCGTCAGAAAGTGTAAGAGCTGCCAACTCCATGACAGCATATCCCGCCTTCCGGTTACCGAGCTAACGGCCCTCACCTCCCCCTGGCCGTTTGCTCAATGGGGAATGGACATGATGGACCAATTCCCTACAGGTACGGGTGGGTACAAATACATCCTCGTCGCGGTGGACTACTTTACGAAGTGGATCGAGGCCGTCCCCATCAGGAAACTGGACGCCACCACGACCATCAAGTTCCAGCAGAACAACATAATATTCCGATTCGGGATCCCGAGGTGTATCATCACCGACCATGGGACGAATTTCGATAACGAAAAAGTCAAAGGATTCTGCAGCGAATACCATATACTGATGAAGTTCGCCGCGGTCGCACACCCCCAGTGCAACGGACAGGCCGAGGTCGCTAACCGAGACGTCATCCGACGTCTTCGAGCTCGCCTGGAGGGACGACATGGAAGTTGGGTCGACGAATTACCCCGGGTCTTATGGGCCTTGCGCACATCGAACAAGACCCCTACTGGGGAGACCCCCTTCAGCCTCTGCTACGGCACCGAGGCGATGGTCCCAGAAGAGATCAGGCTGCCCAGTTACAGGATCGAGCACTTCGACGACGAAGCAAACACCTCGGCCCTTCGGACTAATTTGGACATCTTGTTGGAGAAGCGGGACCGGGCACAGATCAGGGCTGCTGCCTACCAACAACAGACTGCCCGCTACTATAATGCATGAGTCAAGCATCGCTGTCACGCCCCGCTTCCCGGTGTACAGCGAAGGGGACGCGACGAGGTCCGCTACGTATATACTTAGAAGTACATACGCTAAGCGTATCTAAGCAATATAAAAGTAAATCACAAGAGACGAGAGATATAGAAATAATAGCAACTTTATTAATAACATTCTTTTATACAATGCATGAAAAGTAAATACAATTGGAATGAAAAGCGATGCCTAAACAATGGCATAACAGGAAATGAAAATACTGAATAGAACAAGGTACAATGTCTAGAGCTCGGGGTCTTCGTGAAATTGATCCAAGTCTTCACCGCTGGGCTCGATCTCCGCTGGGTCCAAAGCACCTGACGACATTCAAAGAAGAAAGAAATAGAATGTCGTCAGCGAACAGATCGCTCGGTAAGTCCCAAAGATAAAGAAGAATTAGAAAAGACAGAATAAGAGATATTTTCTAAAGAGATTGTAAAATATTGTAGAATATTGTGTTAACGCTGTTGTTTGTAGCTTGGTACAGAAGGATGCCAGTGTATACGAGAGGGGTCTCTATATGCTAGAGACCAGGGCAAACGGAATGTACAAGGAACCGTTAAGCCACGGTACAACAGCAACGGAATATAGGTTAGGTGTCTTAATCTGACCACCTCGTGCCACCTTTAACACCTTCCGTAACAATCTACCCCTTAAACCCCGTAGTGTTTCGATAGTATTGTTGTATTGTATTATGTAAGTTGGATGACTGACCAAAACCATGATATCAGTAAACAGATTGTAACTGCTGTTGGGGTAAAAATTTACACCCCGGTTGACCAAGTCAAAATCAAATTCAACCCCAAGCCAAGTGGGCCCAAGCCCAGATCCAGTGGGCCCATGCCCGGGTTGAGCCCGAACATGAAGCGGCCGGTCTCCCCCCATGCCAAGATAAAAATTTTGTAATAAATAATTTTGTTGCATTTCTTTTATTTTATTTTATGGATAAATGTAAAAAATAGGCATAAAGCCAAATTTTTGTAAAGCCCATGGCTTATGTGCAAAAAGAAATGGCACATGAGCCATGGGATAGGCAAAATGTCATTTTGTGAAGCCCAAGGAGCTATGTGTAAAGTGTATAGCCTATAAAAGCAAGGATAATGAAATTATCTCACAACTTTTCTCTCTCCAAAAAATTTAGATCTGAGATATTTTCTCCTTCTTCAAGGTTCCAAAATCTTCTTCTTTCTTTTGAATTAAATCAAGAGTTTTACTCTTCATTTTATAAAACAAAATAGTTTTTCACCATCAAAACCACAAAGGGGAACTTGGATCTGTCACTAGATCTCAAAAAGGAGAGATTTTTAAAAATCCCATATCTCTTGATCTTCAAGATCCAGCCAACAGAAAAGGAAGTAGAAGAACCCCCTTCATTAATCCAAAGCATCTTCGGAGTTTAAACTCCACCCTATTTTCTCTTTAGAGAATTTCTGGGGCTAAAAGCCCCCTTTTCCTCACCGGCGCGCTAGCTCTCGAGTGCAAAGCGCCCATGTGCCGACACGTGGCGCTCTTGCGCTCCAGCGCCCTGCGCCCGAGCGCAAAGCGCCCACGTGCCGACACGTGGCGCGCTTGTGCTCAAGCGCCCAGCGCCCGAGCGCAAAGCGCCACGTGTACGTGCCGACACGTGGCGCGCTTGCGCTCAAGCGCCCAGCGCCCGAGCGCAAAGCGCCCCCGTGCCGACACGTGGCGCGCTTGCGCTCCAGCACTCTGCGTTCGAGCGCAAAGCGCCCACGTACCGACACGTGGCGCGCTTGCACTCAAGCGCCCAGCGCCCGAGCGCAAAGCGCCCACGTGCCGACACGTGGCGCGCTTACGCTCCAGCACTCTGCGCTCGAGCGCAAAGCGCCCACGTGCCGACATGTGGCACGCTTGCGCTCAAGCGCCTAGGCGCTGGCCTCACGCGTCCTTTGGATGTCTTTTTCCCCCTTTATTTATATATACATGTATATATATACATATGTATACATATATACACATACTCCACGACACTGTCCCTGTTAGAAAAAAATTTCTAACGGGACGCTGCCCCGCACCCCGTAAGGGGGCTACTAGCCCCCTGACCCCCAGCCCGCTATCCGGGCTCATGAAGAAAGGAGCTCCTTTTATCTGGGATGCCGAATGTCAAGCAGCGTTCGAAAGCATCAAACAATACTTGTTGCACCCTCCAGTGCTGGCCGCTCCCATTCCAAATAAACCGCTGATTCTCTACACTGCCGCGCTGGATGAGTCACTCGGTGCGTTCCTTGCCCAGAATAACGAGAAGAGAAAAGAAAATGCCCTCTACTACCTCAGTCAAACTTTAGTCGGGGCGGAACACAACTACTCCCCAATCGAAAAGCAATACCTGGCTCTAATATTTGCTGTGAAGAAGCTGAGGCATTATTTGCTCGCTCATCGGGTTATGCTGATCTCCAAGGTCGACCCGCTCAAACACTTGATGACCAAAGCAAGCCTAGCCGGCAGAATGGCAAGATGTGCTGTCATGCTACTTGAGTTTGACATAGTTTATACCCCTCAGAAAGCAGTAAAAGGGCAAGCTCTTGCAGACTTTCTCGCTGCTCATCCCATACCAGAAGGGTCGCCGCTAAATTGTGAGTTACCCGACGAACAAGTGCTGCACCTCGAGGAAGATGAGCCATGTTGGGAGCTCTACTTCGATGGGGCCTCATCAATAAGGAGCTCCGGCAGATCAAGCGTCCCGGAGGTAAAAGCGGGGATAGGATTGGTGTTCATCACACCATCAATGGGAACCCTACGGCGTTCTTTTGCTCTCACCAAGCCTCGGACAAACAATGAAGCTGAGTATGAAGCTCTGATAGCTGGTTTGGAACTCGCCATAGAAATGGAAATCCTTCGGCTACGGGTTTACGGTGACTCCCAGCTTGTCGTCAACCAAGTAAGCGGTGACTATAAGATATACAAACCCGAGTTAGCTCGGTACAGAGGCCGGGTGGTGGAACTCATAAAACGGTTCACTCACATTAAACTAATGAGAATCCTCAGAGTGTTGAACGGAAAAGCCGATATACTCGCTCGCTTAGCCAAGGAGCTGGCTGATCCTGACATGGACGAAATTCTGATCACAGTCAGGAGCCGGCAAATTCTACCCCCAGTCTCTCTACGAGAAGAGGAAAGCACGGAACAGAAGAGCAGTCCCGCCGAAGAAGCTTAGATCATCCAAGACGAGCCCGATTGGAGAGAACCCTTCATAGAGTACCTCTGATACGACAAGTTGCCCGAAGAAAAATCTGCGAGGATTCAGCTGAAGAAAAGAGCTCTCCGATACGTGTTTGTAAATGACACGTTATACCGCAGGTCATATGACCAACTCTGGCTCAGGTGTCTGTCATTGGCCGAAGCCCAAAAGGTCATGAAAGATGTTCACTCGGGCGTTTGCGGTGCTCACCAATCTGGCCCCAAGATGCGACTTCAAATCAAACGGCTTGGGTATTACTGGCCCACCATGATACGGGATTGCGGAGAGCATGCAAAGAAATGTCAGATCTGCCAAATCCATGGTGATTTCATTCACAAGCATCCCAATCCGTTGCATCCTACGGTGGCGTCGTGGCCCTTCGAAGTCTGGGGCACCGACATTGTTGGCCCAATTGATCCTCCGTCATCCAAAAGCCACCGGTTCATACTGGCCGCGACAGACTACTTCTCCAGATGGGCTGAAGCTGTCCCGCTAAAAGAAGTCAAGACAAAAGATATTCTGACATTCTTCCAGCATAATATTCCATACCGCTTCAGTACACCAAGAAGAATCATTTCTGACAACGGGCCTTCTTTCAAGAGCTTCAATGTCTTAAGGTTCGCTACTCAGCACAAGATAGACTGGAGATATTCCTCCATCTATAATCCAAGAGCCAATGGGCTAGCCGAAGCCTTCAATAAGACTCTATGCAAGCTCTTGAGGAAAAATGCTTCAGCCAACAAGAGAGACTGGAATCTCAAGCTTCACGAGGCGTTGTGGGCATATCGTACCACGCACCGTACTCTAACTCAGTCCACTCCATACTCATTGCTCTTCGGAGTGGAGGCGATCCACAAGCAAAACGGGCACGGATGAAAACCCGAAAGGGCTCCGTGAGTAAAAACAGCAGGACTACTGGCGAGTCTATGAAAATCCGAAAGGGTGCAAACTCATGAAAAGAGATGAAATACACTCGCAAAGTCCTCTCGACCTTGTGAGGAGAAAACCCTGCGTGAGATCCTTACGACTCACAAAAGAGAAACACACTTAGGAATCCTCACGATTCCTAAGGAGAAAATACACCTGCGGATCCTTACGACTCGTAGAGAGAAAATGCTTTTATGGGACCCTCACGGCCCATAAAATTGAAAAGCCTTAGGTGATAGGGACCCAAACCTGTCTCCTAAGCCATCGTTCCCCAACGGGCAACGGCAAATGATGAGTCGCTCCTGGCATTTCGCTTCAGTGTTAGCGGTGCTGATGCCGATCAAAAACCCAAATCCCAAGTCCTCCCAAGGCAAATGATGAGTTGCTCCTGGCATTATTCCAGTGCAGCAATGCTGATGCCAAACAAGATCCAAATTCCAAGTCCCCAAACGGCGAATGATGAGTCACTCCTGGTACCACATTCCAGTGCAGCGATGCAGACGCCAACCAAAATCCAATTTCTCAAAATTCTCCCAGCCCTACAGTTGGTCCCCAAGTTGACTACCGTATACAATCCATGGGCTTAAATAATTCTCGTCATACCCATACCCCACCACAATTACCAGTTACGCGGCTGGTCTCCGCCTTTGGAATTATGCTCCATTGAGAAGATCCACTTATGTGTCCTCACGATACATGAGGAGAACAAACCTTTGTGGGATCCTTATGACTCATAAAGGAAAAACACACTTAGGAGTCCTCACGACTCCTAAGGAGAAAATACACCTGCGAGATCCTTACGACTCGTAGGGAGAAAATGCTTTTATGGGACCCTCACGGCCCATAAAATTGAAAAGCCTTAGGTGATAGGGACCTAAACCTGTCTCCTAAGCCCTCGCTCCCCCAACAGGAATAAGCAAATGATGAATTGCTCCTGGCACGTGTGCTTCAATGTTAGCAACACTGATGCCTACCCTAACCCTAAAATCCCAAACTTCAATCCAATAGACCCCTAAGTCTTTAAACTAGAGACAGATGACCCCTAAGTCATTAAACTAGGAACAGATGACCCCTAAGTCGTTAAACTGGGAACGAGGGAAATCTCCTCATGGCAGATGATGATTCACTCCTAGCACTATATTCCAGTGCAGCGATGCTGATGCCAAACCAAAACCAAAATCCCCAAATCCTGTCATGACAAATGATGATTCGCTCCTGGTACCATATTCCAGCGTAGCGATGTTGATGTCAACCAAAATCACATCAAGTCAGCAAAACAACCAATGACCCCACTGGCAGAATCAAATTCCACCTCAGAAACAAGTCAACTTCATCCCTGACACCGTAAGAAGCGGAGCAAGTCAAATCCAGCACCGACCGTCCAAGTCGCAAAAAGGGCAGAACCGACCGTCCACGTCGCTAAAAGTGCAGCACCGACTGTCCAAGTCGTAAAAAGGGCAGAACCGACCGTCCACGTCGCTAAAAGGGCAGCACCGACCGTCCAAGTCGCAAAAAGGGCAGTATCGACCGTCCAAGTCGTAAAAAGGGCAGTACCGACCGTCCACGTCGCTAAAAGGGCAGAACCGACCGTCCAAGTCGCAAAAAGGGCAGAACCGACCGTCCAAGTCGCAAAAAGGGAAGTATCGACCGTCCAAGTCGCAAAAAGGGCAGAACCGACCGTCCACGTCGCTAAAAGGGCAGCACCGACTGTCCAAGTCGCAAAAAGGGCAGAACGGACCGTCCACGTCGCTAAAAGGGCAGCACCGACCGTCCAAGTCGCAAAAAGGGCAGAACCGACCGTCCACGTCGCTAAAAGGGTAGCACCGACCGTCCAAGTCGCAAAAAGGGCAGAACCGACCGTCCACGTCGCTAAAAGGGCAGCACCGACCATCCAAGTCGCAAAAAGGGCAGAACCGACCGTCCACGTCGCTAAAAGGGCAGCACCGACCGTCCACGTCGCTAAAAGGGCAGCACTGACCGTCCAAGTAGCAAAAATGGCAGAACCGACCGTCCACGTCGCTAAAAGGGCAGCACCGACCGTCCAAGTCGCAAAAAGGGCAGTACCGACCGTCCACGTCGTTAAAAGGGCAGCACCGACCGTCCAAGTCGTAAAAAGGGCAGAACCGACCGTCCATGTCGCTAAAAGGGCAGCACCGACCGTCCAAGTCGCAAAAAGGGCAGAACCGACCGTCCACGTCGCTAAAAGGGCAGCACCGACCGTCCAAGTCGCAAAAAGGGCAGAACCGACCGTCCACGTCGCTAAAAGGGCAGCATTGACCGTCCACGTCGCTAAAAGGGCGGCAGCACCGACCGTCCAAGTCGCAAAAAAGGCAGAACCGACCGTCCACGTCGCTAAAAGGGCAGCACCGACCGTCCAAGTCGCAAAAAGGGCAGAACCGACCGTCCACGTCGCTAAAAGGGCAGCACCGACCGTCCACGTCGCTAAAAGAGCAGCACGGACTGTCCAAGTTGCAAAAAGGGAAGAACCGACCGTCCAAGTCGCAAAAAGGGCCGCATCGACCGTCCATGTAGTAAAAAGGGCAGTGCCAGCTTCCCAAAAGGTGGGAACCGAATCAAGTCGCTTCCACGTGAAAGAAGATCCATCAATTTCATGCACACGACCCACATATGTGGTGTGCATTTATTGATGGGGGGCAATTTGTTGGGGTAAAAATTTACACCCCGATTGACCAAGTCAAAATCAAATTCAACCCTAAGCCAAGTGGGCCCAAGCCCAGATCCAGTGGGCCCATGCCCGGGTCGAGCCCGAACATAAAGCGGCCGGCCTCCCTTCATGCCAAGATAAAAAATTTGTAATAAATAATTTTGTGGCATTTCTTTTATTTTATTTTATGGATAAATGTAAGGAAAACAGGCATAAAGCCAAATTTTTGTAAAGCCCATGGCTTATGTGCAAAAAGAAATGGCACATGAGCCATGAGATAGGCAAAATGCCATTTTGTGAAGCCCAAGGGGCTATGTGTAAAGTGTATAGCCTATAAAGGCAAGGATAATGAAAATATCTCACAACTTTTCTCTCTCCAAAAAATTTAGATTTGAGATCTTTTCTCCTTCTTCAAGGTTCCAAAATCTTCTTCTTTCTTTTGAATTAAATCAAGAGTTTTACTTTTCATTTTATAAAACAAAATAGTTTTTCACCACCAAAACCACAAAGGGGAACTTGGATCTGTCACTAGATCTCAAAAAGGAGAGATTTTTAAAAATCCCATATCTCTTGATCTTCAAGATCCAGCCAACAGAAGAGGAAGAAGAAGAACCCCCTTCATTAACCCAAAGCATCTTCGGAGTTTAAACTCCACCTTATTTTCTCTTTAAAGAATTTCCGGGGCTAAAAGCCCCATTTTCCTCGCCGGCGCGCTAGCGCTCGAGCGCAAATCGCCCACGTGCCGACACGTGGCGCGCTTGCGCCCAGCGCCCGAGCGCAAAGCGCCACGTATACGTGCCGACACGTGGCGCGCTTGCGCTCAAGCGCCCAGTGCCCGAGCGTAAAGCGTCCACGTGCCGACACGTGGCGCACTTGCGCTCCAACACTCTGCGTTCGAGTGCAAAGCTCCCACGTGCCGACACATGGCGCGCTTGCGCTCCAGCGCCCAGCGCCCGAGCGCAAAGCGCCCACGTGCCGACACGTGGCGCGCTTGCGCTCCAGCTCTCTGCGCTCGAGCGCAAAGCGCCCACGTGCCAACACGTGGCGCGCTTGCGCTCAAGCGCCTAGGCGCTGGCCTCATGCGTCCTTTGGATGTCTTTTCCCCCCTTTATTTATATATACATGTATATATATACATATGTACACATACACATACTCCACGACACTGTCCCGGATAGCGGGACCCCCGTAAAAACTCTGCGTGGCTCCCGATATATCCAAACCCCCCCAAAACAAAACACATGTACACTGCACATCGAGTTCGCATAACCAGTTTAACCCGTCAATCGGAGGTTCCCTCGCTCCAAAGGCGAGGGATAATTAACGACAGTTTAGTCCGCGGCTGCCGGAGATTCGGATCCCCACAATCATTAAACCCCGGCCTACCCTAGGCAGGGGGAATCTGTAGTACGCCTGACAAGCGTGCGCGTATTCCCATCTCAATGGGGTGACGAAAAACACCCTACAACTGCATAATCAGGTAAATGGAATAACGGGATAATGGATGTATATCCATGGTTTGATTCAGTCAAGTTGAATAGATTGTTAACTGGATCCTGGGATTTATGTGTTCATATTGAGTTGGAATATAGATTGACTTGAATCATATTCAAGTCAGAAATAATCAGACTCAAACCCGAGTCAGACTAAAAGAAATGTAAGTCGAAGTTCTATATTTGTTAGGGTCATTATTGTAATTTATAAAACTTGAGGGGTTTTTATGTAAAAATACTTTTGTATAGTTTTCAAGATACACCTCAAGTATTTATTATTCGTCTTTATGGTTATAATGAGTGTGATTTTATTTTGTCTTATTTCTAGTGAAAATATCCTAATTACATAAATAAAGGTATTAATTTGTAATATTGATTTAATTGAAATTCATGGTATTTTAATGTAACTTTTAATCTTGTAATTTTTAGGAAAAGGTGAAAACTTTATCTTATAATAAAATAGGTGTTCAAATGATAAATATACATATGTTTATACAAGAATAATTTTTAATAAATATTTTATTTTCCAAAAATCTCATTTTTCTTAAATGTCGTATTTTAAACCTTTCGAGACCGAATGCTCCTTGCGGAGGTCTGAATCTCGCACTACTAAACCCGAGGGTGCACGATAAACCGTACTGTCCCTAACGAGTTCCCCAAAGATGGGTTGTAGTGGCGCTTTGCAAAGATTTAATAAATACTAATCATTTAGAAAACGGTTTTATAAAGATAAGGTATTTATTTGTAAAAGGGTGTAAATTTCCGTATTTTAGATTCTAGGGTTTCCTAAGCCAACTAGCCTATTTCTAAATGGTCTAAACGACAAGTCATTAGAAGTCTCAAATCGCCTCTTCACCGCCAATTGCGGCCAGGTAAGTGCCAGGTGAGTGGGAGGCTCTCCACTAAAAGTAGTGGCCCTAATTAAGTAACCACTCGCCTTAGACACACTTGCCTAGACACCACAAAATCAGGTTTAGATAAACGATCGATGTCCACGACATGTCGTATTTTCCTATTAAAAGATATTGTTTTAAAATTGTTTAAAACTTAGAACTTTTAGAAAAGGTTTTATTAAGAAAAGGGTATTTAAATGTAAAATCTTGTATTATCGTATTCTAAGTTTTGATGATATCAATTAGGGTTGTATTTACGTGTGTGTGGAGGTAGGTCATTACCTCGTGATCTACTTTAAGGTATAGCAATGTTAAAGGGTTAAATGTGATAAACTAAATATGGTGGTATTTAAGTGCAAAAATACGGTATATTGCAAAAGCTATCATTTCATATGTGAAAACTTGTTCAAATTAATTTTTAAGTGATTAGTTGTCAACATGAAGATGTTTAAGCATTATGGAATTAGTGATAAGTGAGATTTGATAGAAAACCGAATCGGAAATCGGTTTGTTCCGATTTCCGTCGGGTTTATAAGTTCGTATTTTTATGAAGGAAAAGAAAGGTAGAAAAGGAGGACTTACGGGTTTGGACAACGCTAGAGAGTGAGAGGAAGATAGTGGGTTTGCTGGTGCGTCGAAACGTCGTGAAGAGGTCCTAGTACGATCACCGGGATTTCGCCGTCGATTTCGTCAGCGCTTCGCCTTTCGCTCGTTTTCTCACGTACCAAGTTCTCTTGGAATTTTGAAAGAGTGGACTTAGGAAAAGTGATGAGAGGGTAGAGGGTATGGGGGGTTTATATAGGGTTAGGCTAGGGTTAGGGTTTTTAATAAAAAAAATATTAAAAAATATAAAAATTCATTAAAACTCATTAAATCTAGGATTAAAAGGGATTTATTAGGCAATTTAAAACCGATCCAGGTATAATAAGTGTGCAGGAGGGTTGACCACTTCAAGACCCAACTTTCCTCTGTTGGTGACTCGGCCGTCCGGCCAAGTCCGGCCGGCGGCGCCGGACCGAGTCGGCCGGTTCGCCGGCCGGCGGCGCCGAGTCGGGCCGAGTCAGGCCACCAGAGGCGGGGAAACTTTGGGGGTACAATTTGGTATATTTACTTTTTGTTATCCAGTACATATTTTGGGAGTTATGGCTTTTTGACTGTTGACTTCCAAAAGAAATTAAAACAAAATAAATACAAAAATAATGTGGGGCATGGGATTTGAACTCTGGTGGCTTGGTTCAGTAGTGCAAGGTATTACCAATGAGCTACAAGCTCTTTCTTGTAATTATGGAGTGAAATAAATATTTAAAGAGATATCAGCCGCAATAAATACTCCAAGTATACATTGAATTTAAATCAATTCTTTGTACATTAAAAATGGAGTTGTTACAATCGCGCCTTCAAAACCGGAGATTTGGTCCTAAGGCGGAACGAGTTCGTTGATCAGGGCAAGTTGCACAAGTTTTCTCCGAAGTGGGACGGCCCCTTCCTTGTCTCCGAAGTCTTGCCCGGCGGGGCCTATCGCTTATAATACGCCGCGGGTCGCAAATTTCCACGGCCTTACAACGCCGAAAAGATCAAGTTGTACCTTTGAAAGTATATCTATGAATACATGTTTATTCTTTGACAAAGCGATGTAAATTTTTTTCTAAGTTTCTTAATAATAAGAAGGAACTTCCTCTATGTGTTTCCCTCTTCCTCGGCTCAAAGCTCACGGATTTCATTTCGCAAAAATACTCAAATGCATCCAGAAGATAAAAAGGAAACAATAGAACATCGCAAAAAGGAGAACTTTATTTATCAAAAGGTATTGTGGGATCCTCAGCCTTACATAAAAATTGAAATTACAAAAGAGGGGGAACGGGGTCAAGGAACCACTGCTGGTGATACTCTCTGGAGATCTCCGCCAGACGAGCCCTTGTCTCTTCAGCCCGCTCCCGCTAATGCTACCCACGAACTCGGGATGCCACAGAAACGCCGGGCCCTCCTTCTGCAGAGCCCTGGCTCGCGATCTGTCTCTTTTGGAAGCACTCCAAAATAAGGGCCAAAGATCGGTCATGCCTGCTGTTCGAGATGAGTCTAAGAACGTAGATCGTACGCGTCTTGTCAAGCGCCTCGTCCAGCAACTCTTCGGAGAGGGGGTTGTACAACCCCGGGGACCTCCTCCAGATTGCGTACATCAGCAATTGGAGGAGGGACGACCGGCGAGGAAGGAGACGCCCGATGTGGTCCTCGATCGCTGGACCACTCCCCGGTACCTCTCATTGGAAACAGACTGGTCGTATAGATAGATGTCATCGGGAGTAATGATCTCTTCGATCGTATAGATACACCCAGCCATCTCGAAAAAGAAATGTTGAAAAGATGGCATCTCATTCTCTATTTATAGCCTCCACAAAATCCCTAAGAGCCTAAATTTGCACGCGCGTGGGCGCGAATCCTGGGATTCGCTCAATCCTTCCAATACTGTACTGCCACGTGGCGGGTATCCCGTACTTCTCGGTGAATCGAAGTCGGAACGACGCGGATCTTGGAACACCTCGCCTCACTTATGCGTTTCGGCCACGTGCCGCCCGCGACGGTCACTCTTCTAGGTATTCACACATCTAGGAAGGCCGGGCAAAACCGAGCAACTTCTCTGCTCGGTCCATCCTCGGTGGTAGTTTACTAACCACCGACGCTAAGAATCGAAACCCTCGTCAAGAGGCAACCGAGCAGCTTCCCTGCTCGGTCCATCCTTAGTGAGTAACTCCTTACCCGTCTAAGCTAAGGATCGAAGCCCTCGTTAAGAGGCAATCAAGCAGCTTCTCTGCTCGGTTCATCCTTGGCTGGTAGTTTACTACCCACCGACACCAGGGATCAAAGCCCTCATCAAGAGGCAACCGAGCAGCTTCCCTGCTCGGTCCATCCTTAGTGGGTAACTCTTTACCCGTCTAAGCTAAGGATCGAAGCCCTCGTCAAGAGGCAACCGAGCAGCCTCCCTGCTCGGTCCATCCTTGGCTGGTAGTTTACTACCCACCGACGCCAGGGATCGAAGCCCTCATCAAGAAGCAATCGAGCAGCTTCCCTGCTCGGTCCATCCTTAGTGGATAACTCCTTACCCGTCTACACTAAGGATCGAAGCCCTCGTCAAGAGGCCACCGAGAAGCTTCCCTGCTCGGTCCATCCTTGGCTGGTAGTTTTCTACCCACCGAAGCCAAGGATCAAAGCTCTAGTCAAGAGATAACCGAGCAGCTTTGTAGGGTGTTTTTTGTCACCCCATTGAGATGGGAATACGCGCGTGCTTGTCAAGCGCATTACAGAATCCCCTTTCCTAGGATAGGCGGGGGTTTATTGATTGTGAGGATCCGAATCTCCGGCAGCTGTGGACTAAGCTGCCATTAATTACCCCTCGCCTTTGGAGCGAGAGAAGCTCCGATTGACGGGTCAAACAGGTCATGCGAACTCAATATGCAGTGTTGTATTTTGAAGGGGTTTCGGATATATCGGGGGTCCCGCAGAGATTTTATGGGGGTCCCGCTACCCGGATAGCGGGCTGGGGGTCAAAGGGGGTAGCAGCCCCCTTGCGGGATGCAGGGCAGCGTCCTGTTAGAAATTTTTTTCTAACCGGGACAGTACTGTGGAGTGTGTGTATCTATCTATATATATATACATATATATAAAAAAGAGGAAAAGCGTCCAAAGGACGCTTGGGGGGGCAGCGCCTCACGTGCGCGGCACGCGGGCGCTGGGCGCCAAGCGCCAGGCCTCACGTGCGCGGCACGCGGGCGCTGGGCGCCAGCAGAAAAAAAGGGGGGGCTTAGCCCTTGCACATGGAGTTGTACTCCCGATTGACTTTTGGAGTTGAACTCCTAGGAGGAAAGACTTTTTTTATATGGAGTTAAACGCCCAGAAACTTTGATTTGTGGAGTTAAACTCCAAGAGATCTTTGCAAATGCTCAAGGGGACCCATTTCTTCTCTCTTATGCCTTGGATCTTTCCCAAAATGGGATCTTTGGAGATGGGTCTCCTTTTTCCTCTTCTGTTGGCCGGACCTTGGAGAACAAGAGGGGTGGGATTTTAAAAATCTCTCCTTTTTGAGATCTAATGGAAGATCTGAGTTCCCCTTTGTGGGTTTTGTGGTGAAAAACTCACAAATTTTGGAAAAAGGAAGAGTAAAACTCTTGATTTAATTGAAAAGGGGAAGAAGGTTTAGGACCTTGAGGAAGGAGAAGGAGACACAAAAACCCTAGATTTTCAAGGGAATGAAAAGTTCTTTTTTATTTTATTATCATGTTGCCTTATATAGGCTTACAAATTTACATATAGCCCATTGGACTTTACAAAATGGCATTTTGCCCATCCCATGTCTCATGTGCTCATTTCTTTTTGCACATAAGCCATGAGCTTTACAAAAATTTGGCTTTATGCTCATTTTTCTTACATTCATGCATAAAAAATTACATCAAAATTACATGATTTCATTTTGGCATGGGGGAGGCCGGCCACGGGGCTCGACTTAGGCATGGGCCCACTTAATCTGGGCTTGGGCCCGCTTGCTTAGGGTTGACTTTGATTTTGACTTAGTCAACCAGGGTGCAATTTTTTACTCCAACAAAGTGCCTCCCATCAATAAATGCACACCGCACATGTGGGTTGTGTGCGTGAAATTGATGGATCCTCTTTCACGTGGAGGCGACTTGATTTGGTTCCCGCTTTTTGGGAAGCTGGCACTGCCCTTTTTACGACATGGACGGTCAGTGCTGCCCTTTTAGCGACGTGGACGGACGGTTCTGCCCTTTTTGCGACTTAGATGGTCGATACTGCCCTTTTAGCGACGTGGACGGTCAGTGCTGCCCTTTTAGCGACGTGGACGGTCGGTGCTGCCCTTTTAGCGACGTGGACGGTCGGTGGTGCCCTTTTAGCGACGTGGACGGTCGGTGCTGCCCTTTTAGCGACGTGGACGGTCGGTGCTGCCCTTTTAGCGACTTGGACGGTCGGCTCTGCCCTTTTTGCGACTTGGACGGTCGGTGCTTCCCTTTTAACGACATGGACGGTCAGTGCTGCCCTTTTACCGACGTGGACGGTCGGTGCTGCCCTTTTAGCGACGTGGATGGTCAATACTTCCCTTTTAGCGACGTGGACGGTCGATACTTGATTTGACTTGCTCCGCTTCTTGCGGTGTCAGAGTTCGATTTGACTTGCTCTGCTTTCCGCGATGTCGGGATTTGACTTGTTTCCGAGGTGGAGCTTGATTCCGTCAGGGAGATCGTTGGTTGTCTTGCTGACTTAATATGATTTTGGTTGACATCAGTATTGCTACACTGGAATATGGTACCAAGAGCGAATCATCATTTGTCATGAGAGGATTTAGGGATTTTGGTTTTTGGGTCGGCATCAGCATTGCTACACTAGAATAATGCCAGGAGCAACTCATCATTTACCGTGAGGGGATTTCCCTTGTTCCCAGTTTAACGACTTAGGGGTCATCTGTTTCCAGTTTAACGACTTAGAGGTCATCTGTTTCCAGTTTAAAGACTTAGGGGTCTTCTGTTTCCAGTTTAACGATTTAGAGGTTATCTGTTTCCAGTTTAAAGACTTAGAGGTCTTCTGTTTCCAGTTTAATGACTTAGAGGTCATCAGTTCCCAGCTTAACGACTTAGAGGTCATCTGTTCCCAGTTTAAAGACTTAGAGGTCGTCTGTTCTCAGTTTAAATACTTAGGGGTCTATTGGATTGGAAGTTTGGAATTTTGGGGTTAGGATAGGCATCAACGTTGCTAACACTGAAGCATGAAGCATATGTGCCAGGAGCAATTCATCATTTGCCTTTCCTGTTGAGGAGCGATGGCTTAGGAGACAGGTTTAGGTCCCTATCACCTAAGGCTTTTCAATTTTATGAGCCGTAAGGATCTCATAAAAGCACTTTCTCCCTATGAGTCGAAAGGATCCCCCAGGTGTATTTTCTCCTTAGGAGTCGTGAGGACTTTTAAGTGTGTTTTTTCCTTTATGAGTCGTAAGGATCCCACGAAGGTTTGTTCTCCTCATGTATCGTGAGGACACATGAGTGGGTCTTACCAATGGAGCATAATTCCAAGGGCGGAGACCAGCCGCGTAACTGATGATTGCGGTGGGGCATTGGTATGATGAGAATTATTTGAGCCCGTGGATTGTATACGGTAGTCAACTTGGGGACCAACCGTAGGGCTGGAAGAATTTTAGGAAATTGGATTTTGGTTGACGTCTGCATCGCTGCACTGGAATATGGTACCAGGAGCGACTCATCATTCGCCATTTTGGGATTTAGAATTTCGTTGGCGTCTGCATCGCTACACTGGAATATGGTACCAAGAGAGACCCGTCATTCGCCGTTTTCTTTTGTTTTTTGTTTTTTTTTGTTTTTTTGTTTTACCGCGATTGCTCTATCATTTCATCTTTTCTTATCGCGAAAGTCGCGATTGCCCTATCATTTCGGCTATTTATTCGCGGTTGCCCCATCATTTCATCTTTATTTTTACTCGCTGATTTTTATTGCGAGTTGCCCCATCATTTCGGCTTTTTATTTTTTTGTTTTATTTACACATTTTTACACCCCCAGTTTAACGACTTAGAGGTCGATTGTTCCCAGTTTAATGACGTGGTGGTCAGCTGTTCCCAGTTTAAGGACGTGGTGGTCAACTGTTTTCAGGGAAAGGCAGATGTCCGAGAGAATCAGTTTCACGAAGGACTTCGGTCTCCGTTTGTATGAAATTGGCGGTCGCAGCTTGATTGTTTGTTAACACGCCTTTAGACAGTTCTATCTCTCCTGTCTTGTATTGTTTTTCGACCCAATCTTTGAAGATGAAACCGTCCTCAAGGGCATGACCTATCGCTCTGTGATAGGGACAATATTTAGGGTCGTCGGTCATATTCGCTTCTTGCGTCTTTTTGATTCTAGCAATTGTAGACCGTTTCTTAGGGCATCTTTGAATATTTTACGGATTTTGTCCCTTCTGAAGGAATATACCTTATCCAGCCTCTCTTTCAGTAGAATTCTCCTCCCTCTCCGAACACTGGCTTCGAGGCCGGTGGCATTAGGCCCGCTCATCCCTTGCTTATTTCGGTCAGCCAAGGTGTTGAAAGATTCATAATCGTCGGAATTTCCGCCTTTGCGATTATCGTCCTTTCGGTTTCTCCAGGACCTATTGTTATTTTGGAGTCAGAGAAGGACTCCTGCTTTGAGCGTTCCAACATCTGAACTTTCCTGGTTAGCTCTTGGAATGTTTGAGACACGCAGTGCATAGAAACGGGGCCATCCAATGTTGAGATTTCCGACGAAGAGACCGATAGATTGGTCCTGCTCTATCGGCGGTTCACATTTGACGGAGAGATTGCGCCATCGGGTTATAAATCCGTGCTGCTTTCGTTGTTCTTTGGCTTGGTCCCTTACGAGGTCGGCGATGGTGATCTTATCGCTGACACTCATGAACCTTTGTCGAAACAAAGATTCCATTTGAACGAAAGTAGTAACGGAGCCATCCGGTATGCTCGCGTACCAGTCAAAAGCGACATCGGTCAGGCTATTAACGAACTGGCGGAGGAGAGGGGCATCATTGCCCCCAGTATTCCCGCATGAGACTTTGAAATGGGCGATGTGCTGATTCGCATTTCCCGTCCCATCAAATCTTCCGAATTTGGGGATGACATAGCCGCTAGGAAATTCTACCAGATCATACTGAGCAGGATACGGTCTCCCACTACTGCAGATATCCTTTTGCGCTTCGGCTACCAAGGTTTTGACTTTGTTGGCAACCAAATCCATGATTTGATCTTGAGTTAGCGGGCTGCTGTCATCGGTAGCCAAGACATTTGCCGAGATAGGATGCGACTGGCATTCGTGCGGTCCGCCCACCTTTGGATTTGAGGGGAATATGCGTTAGCTGCCTCGAGACACCGTTCCCCGGTTCATGAGCAGAGCCCTGCGCTTGATTGGGCGGCTGAGAGGCAAATTGGGCGTGAGCTGTAAGACGACGTTTGTCAAGTCGTCAATTTTTTAGTAGAGCTTGGTCATCTCCTTGTCTATGTGTCTGAGCTGCTTTCGGAGCTCCTGGAGAAGTTGCTGCTCTGCGGTCTTAGGATGGAAAGTTGGCTCATCTTCGCTTCCGAGCCCCGACTCCTCATGAACTGAGAGCTCTATCTACTTATCAGACTCACTGGAAGGGTCTTCATTACCTTCCAGAGGAGGCTGGTCTTGGAATATGGCAGCCATATTCATACCAGATTGGATTTGAGATGTAGTAGCCCTCTCCTTGCTCTTGCTGCGCGGTGCCACCATGTAGACAGTGTGGACCATATATCCAGCCGTCTCTTTATCTTTGGCGGGGTGACCCTGTTCATGGAACCTCATGAAGTTCAGCATAACATGAGCTCTAGCCCTTTTGTTGGCTCTATATCTGATCTTTTCTGTCTTAGCTTCTCGATTTTTAGGGCTTGGCGGGCATCCGTTTTCTGGGAATCCACCGTGAGTCGATTGATGGGGAGATTAGAGAAGATACCCAATCGAGCAGTTGTCAAGGCACCACTGAAGCTTGCTCGAGACGCCTTATTGCTTTGTTGTTGTTAATGGCCTTGCCCCAGCTGGAGCAAAGGAAAGTCGTTCAAACACCGACTTGCGTTTGGATAGTGGTGCCTTCGAGATCACACATTTGGCCTCTTGCCTTTTGAGGCCGATATGTTTGTTGCTGGAGCTTGAGGAGCTAGGATGGAGTTAGCTGGAACGAACAAGAATAGAGCCGAATGGTAGCGGTGGCTCCTCCCACTGTCACCTGAGACTGGCCGGAAGGACCGTCCTGGCATCCATCTTCATCGTGTAGGAGATGAGAGCTGTGTCGAGAGCCGAGCCGGTCCTTGAAGACATGGTTGAGGGTTGATTGTTTGAAGTCCTGCATAAAAGAGCATTATTTTAGTATAAATATCGATATGTATATTGATGAGTTCGCACGAACGTTAACCCGAAACATGGGAGGAGAGATCGGTCCCATCGAGCGTGCCAGAATCTGTAGGTGTTTTTCATGACCCCATTGAGATGAGAATACGCGCACGCTTGTCAGGCGCATTACAGATTCCCCCTGCCTAGGGTAGGTGGGGTTTATTGAATGTTGGGATCCGAATCTCCGGCAGCCGCGAACTAAGCTGCCGTTAATTACCCCTCGCCTTTGGAGTGAGGGAACCTCCGATTGAAAGGTCAAACAGGGTCATGCGAACTCAATATGCAGTGCTGTGTTTTTGAAGGGGTTTCGAATATATCGGGGCCCCACAGAGTTTTTTACGGGGGGCCCGCAGAGTTTTTATGGGGCCCCGCAGAGTTTTTCTAACCGGGACAGTGCTGTGGAGTGTGTGTGTGTGTGTATACACATATATATAAAAAGGAGGAAAAGCGTCCAAAGGACGCTTTGGGGGGCCAGCGCCTCACGTGCGCGGCACGCGGGCGCTGGGTGCCAAGCGCCAGCGTCTCTCGTGTGCGGCACGTGGCGCTGGGCGCTGGCGCCTCATGTGCGCGGCACGCGAGCGCTGGGTGCCAAGCACTAGCGGAAAAAAAATGGAGGGCTTAGCCCTTGCACAGGGAGTTGTGCTCCCGATTGACTTTTGGAGTTGAACTCCTAGGAGGAAAGACTTTTTTTTATATGGAGTTAAACTCCCAGAAACTTTGATTTGTGGAGTTAAACTCCAAGAGATCTTTGCAAATGCTCAAGGGGACCACTTTCTTCTCTCATGTGCCTTAGATCTTTCCCAAAATGGGATCTTTGGAGATGGGTCCTCCTTCCTCCTCTTCTGTTGGCCGGACGTTGGAGAACAAGAGGGGTGAGATTTTAAAAATCTCTCATTTTTAGATCTAATGGAAGATCTGAGTTCCCCTTTGTGGGTTTTGTGGTGAAAAACTATTTAATTTTGGGAAAAGGAAGAGTAAAACTCTTGATTTAATTGAAAAGGGGAAGAAGGTTTAGAACCTTGAAGAAGAAGAAGGAGGCACAAAAACCCTAGATTTTCAAGGGAATGAAAAGTTCCTTTTTATTTCATCATCATGTTGCCTTATATAGGCTTACACATTTACATATAACCCCTTGGGCTTTACAAAATGGCATTTTGCCCATCACATGTCTCATGTGCTCATTTCTTTTTGCACATAAGCCATGGGCTTTAAAAAATTTGGCTTTATGCCCATTTTTCTTACATTCATGTATAAAAAATTACATGATTTCATTTTGGCATGGGGGAGGCCGGCCATAAGGCTCAACTTGGGCATGGGCCCACTTGATCTGGGCTTGGGCCCGCTTGCTTAGGGTTGACTTTGATTTTGACTTAGTCAACCGGGGTGCAATTTTTTACCCCAACAAGCTTTCCTGCTCGGTCCATCCTTAGTGGGTAACTCCTTCCCATCTAAGCTAAGGATCGAAGCCCTCATCAAGAAGCAACCGAGCAGCTTCCCTGCTCGGTCCATCCTTGGCTGGTAGTTTACTACCCACCGACGCCAGGGATCGAAGCTCTCGTCAAGAGGAAACCGAGCAGCTTCCCTGCTTGGTCCATCCTTAGTTGGTAACTCCTTACCCATCTACACTAAGGATCGAAGCCCTCGTCAAGAGCCAATCGAGCAGCTTCCCTGCTCGGTCCATCCTTGGCTGGTAGTTTACTACCCACCGACGCCTGGGATCGAAGCCCTCGTCAAGAGGCAATCGAGCTGCTTCCCTGCTCAGTCCATCCTTAGTGGGTAACCCCTTACCCGTCTACGCTAAGGATCGAAGCCCTCGACAAGAGGCAACCGAGCAACTTCCCTGCTCGGTCCATCCTTAGTGGGTAACTCCTTATTCGTCTACGCTAAGGATCGAATCCCTCGTTAAGAAGCAACCGAGCAGCTTCCCTGCTCGGTCCATCCTTAGTGGGTAACTCCTTACCCGTCTATTTAAGGATCGAAGCCCTCGTCAAGAGGCAACCGGTCAGCTTCCCTGCTCGGTCCATCCTTGGCTGGTTGTTTACTACCCACCTACGCCAAGGATCGAAGCTCTCATCAAGAGGCCAACGAGCAGCTTCCTTTCTCGGTCCATCCTTAGTGGGTAACTTCTTACCCATTTGTGCTAAGGATTTAAACCCTCCGAAGAGGTCACTGAGCAGCTTCCCTGCTCGGTCTATCCTCAGTGGGTAACTTTCTACCCTTATATACTGAGGATCGGAAGCCCCAACCTCGTCTACGCTGACCTACCTTTAGAGAGATGGTCACCAGTCCAACTCGAGGAAATAGGCGAGTCTACGCCTTTCTACTCGGAGGTTCCAACCGGCATACCTTCAACGTGCGATCGGCACCTCGACTCCGGGGCCATAACAATGCCGACCTTACACCGGTCATTGTACACTTTGACAAATAATTGGGTTTAACTCGACGCGTGATCACCAACTAAAGGATCGGTCCCTGGCTTAGCGCTCATCAGGCGAGCAAAATGAAGACGTTATCGCGAAATGGAAACATTGCCACAAAAAATTCTGCAAAAGAGCTTAAGTTACAACTCGGAAACCTTTACAAAGGTATTGTGGGCTCCACAGCCTTACAAAATCGCCCGAAGACTTACAAAATTCCAAGATGAAAACAAAAAATATATAAAAAGAGGGCAGGAAGACTCAGGCCTCAGGGCCGGGAAGGACCTCGACGTGCTCCGTGGCCACCTCGGGAGCCGGGGTGGCAGCTTAAGGGTCGGCACCCACCACAGGAGCTTCGGCATAGGGAGCCGGGGTGACCGCCTTCTCCCCAACGCCCCCACCAGGGGCCTTCCCCTACACCTCACCCTCGAGAGGGTACTCGAGCCGTAGCTTATCGTCGGGAAACTCCGGCATCAGCGCCTTGACGGCATCGAGGGCATCATGCCAGACGAGGGCCGAGGCTTCGGCGAGGTCGACGTAGAATTGATCTGACGCTTTGTAGCTCTCCACCACCTTCGCAGCCCGGAGGTCAGCGCGTCTCATCCCTTCCTTCAGCGTCTCGTTCTCCCTCTTGAGGGTGTCCCGCGTCTTCTTCAGAGTAGCGGCGAACACCCTGCCATCCTCCAACTTGGCCTCAACGACCTTGTTGGACTCCATCAAAACTCGGATGGACTCCCGGCAGTTGGCGGTCACCGTCTCCTCGGTAGCCACCCGGTCTTCGAGGGCAGCGATCCTCTCCCTCGCCTTACACAGCTGCCGGCTCAGGCTCTCCTCCTGCGAGAAAGAGGCGCCCGCTAGCTGCAGCGCCGGGGCGATTTACTCGTGTTCCATGCTGGCGATGAGGGCGTAGTGCTGGAGGACCTGAGGAAAACAAAAGGAGGGGTTAAAAATGTATACGATCCTGCAAACAAAAGAGCTTAATGAAAACCCAAACGGGAGGTGGACACTAACCTGCACAGCCTCCTGAGCTATGGCCGCGATTTGGGCCTTGAGGGTCCCCCAGGGGATTCTGCCCCCAGCCGACCGTTCAATCTCGGAGAGCAAGCTATCGGCGACAGAAAGCCCCGAGGGCACCTCGTAGCGAAGATCCCCTTCTTGCATGAAGATCGGGGAAGATGGGGCTCGGGACACCGTCCTCTTGCGCCGCTTGAGGGGGGCCACGGTAGGGTTGGCCTTATCCACCACATCCACAACCCGGGGTTCCTGCTCCCGAGCATGTTTGCGGCTCTCCCCGTGGCTGGTCTCCAGAGCCCGGGGAGTAGTGGAACGCCTAGCCGAAGTAGCAGCCGACGGGGCCTGCCACGCCCCGCTTCCCGGTGTACGGGCAGAGGGCGCGACTGGCCGCTACGTATTTACTCAGAAATAAATACGCTAAGCGTAACTAAGCAATATAAAAGAAATATACACAAGAGACAAGATATAAATGAAAAACAACTTTATTTATTAACATTCTTTTACAGTACATGGAAAAGTAAATACATGGAATGAAAAGCAATGCCTAAACAGTGGCATAACAGAAAAGGAAAATACAGAATGTAAAAGAAAAAAGTATAAGTATAACTACAGCTCGGGATCTTCAGTAAACTGGTCCAAGTTTTCGGCGCTGGGCTCGATCTCTTAAAGGTCAGAATCATTTTACAACATTCCAAAGAAGAAAGAGAAGGAATGTCGTCAACGAACAATCGCTTGGTAAGTCCCAAAGATAAGAGAGAAGTAGAATAGACAGAGAGAGAGAGTGTGTAACTTTTAAAGTTGTATTATATTGTTATAATGTTGTAATTAGTGTTAACGCTGTTGTTTGTAGTTTGGTACAGAAGAGGTCAGTGTATACGAGAGGAGTCTCAGTAGACTAGAGACTAAGATGAACTGAATGTATAAGGAACCGTTATGCCACGGTACAACAGCAATGGAATACAGGTTAGGTGTCTTAAATCTTGCAGTCTCGTGCCACTTCTAACACCTTCCGTACCAATCTACCCCTTAAAACTCCGCGATGTCTTGATTGTATTTTTTGTATTGTATTGTAAATTGAATTGTCTTGTATTATAGATTGTATAAATGGATGACTTACCGGAACCATGATATCACTAAATGGATGTAACAGGAGAATCATGTAGATGGATATATATCCATGGTCCGGTTCAGTCAATATAGATTGATAGATTGAACAGATTGAATATATGGATTCATATTGAATTGTTATATTGTAGATTGTACTTGAATCATATTTAAGTCAGATTGATTATATTGAGACTCGGTCTGAGTCAGATAATTAGAAAAGAAATTGAATCCTGAATTAGGTTTTTGGTGTTATCGGTAACCGCTGCACATGGACGGCATGATTTGTGTCTTTTTCAAAAACGATTACCGGGTTGATAACACCATTTGTTAAGCTGCCCACCTTAAATAGGAAAGCACCCACTTCTCCGGCTCCCTGAGGCTCAAGAGATTGGTCCCGCTTAAACCTATATTTACTAGGGTCCTTATTGTAATTTATAGAACTTGAGGGGGTTTTATGTAAAACTAATTTTGTATAATTTTCAAAATATATCTCAAGTAATTTATTATCGTTTTTAGAGTTTTCATGGATATATATTTTATCATTGTGACATTTCTAGTGAATAATGTAAGTGCACGGCGGCGCCCCGGCCGTCAGTCCGACGCCGGAATGCGGAAACGAAAAACTTTTCGGAACTAGTAAACCGGCACCACCGCGCACTAAAAACCCAGATCAGGCCATTAACCTAACTCTAGCAAACTAGAAAATGGGAAGGCAGCTATAACGAGTCATCCGCGTCCTTCGGTCTTCGGCCTCCACTCCGATCTCCTCGCGGAATCTCCGGTCTTCAGCTCCTCGTCGGAACGGGCACCACATCGTCGGGTTCTTTTACGGGCTCCCACCTCTGGACCGAGGCAACTCGGGCACGAAGTTGGCAAGCCAACGTGCCCAAGAAATGCTGTAGGCTAAGTGTAGTAGCTTTGTCTCATGGGGTATGAAGTTGCCATGATGGATGGAGGTGAAGGAAAAATGAACTTTTAAGTGGAGCTAATCTTTGTTGCATGAATGGAAAAATGAGATAGCAAAAATTCCTCACACACAAAACTCTCATGCTCCCTCAAGTGGCCGGCCAAATGAGAGTGGGAAATATGAAGGGGGGTTGAGCACAAGCTAGGTGGAAGGTGACCATAAGAAAATGTGAGGATAATGAGGAAATAATGTCACTTCCATTTCTAATCTAATCTAATCTCATTAAAGCAAGCCATCATGAAAGAAGAAAAGCAAAGATGCTAGATATATCATAATCCTTCATATGCAAATAAACCCTCCACAATTGCTAATTTGCAAATATGCAAATTAACCCCTCCATCAGAAAAATCCGGCCGAGAAGGAACAAAGGAAAACTGGCCGAAACGGAATGCAAATTGGCAACTTCAGAAAACTGACCCCGTAATAAATTATAGGAAAACCCCGCGACTGTATATACATACCCGCATTTGTATTCTCACCGAATACAAATGTAGAGAGACAAAATCTATACTGTACAATACTAGGATCCGGCTTAAACCAAAACCCGCTAGTATAATCCGTCCGATCATGATCCGTGCAATACCGCACATATAAGATCGAACCCTGCCATATCTCCATACGACCTCTACAGCGTTTCGCCCGAAACTTGAGAAAACGGTCTGTGGGGGACTCTAAAGACTCGTCAATACTTTGGTTGTGGATTTAACCACTAGCAGGTCAGAGGTATTAGCCATACGTGACGGGCTACCAGGTATTGACCAAAAGGGAAGTCGATGAGCGAACTCATCCTGACACCCTACTGAGCCTGTCAGTGACAATATCCGTACAGTCCGGTCCGTTCGTCTATGAGCATCGCATGGCGGGCCTAGGGGGTTGGTAAAAGTCAGACCCCCCAAAGCGGTACAAGTCGTGTCGGAGTGTAGCCCAGAACACCCTGAGATACTACTGGAATACCTACCAGTAAATCTCCTGCCTTGGCCAAGGACTTCGTGTAATGGCTCTCCTAGACACAGCGCGACCTCACCCCCAATACCGGGAGAGACGAACCCCTGAAGATCTGCTCACTGCCTCCATGTGGCTCGGGACTGTACCCAACTAAAACCTGTTTGCATGTCTCCTTTGAGCGTGGTAGGGTAGTAATCAAAGCACAGTGGGAACTCACACGAGACAAATGACGATCTCAGGTCGATGAACTAACCTGTACACATGTCACCAGGGAACTGCTATCTAACGTCAGGTATAAAACCAACTAGCATGTTCCCGGCGAGTCCTGTCCGGTGTACTCATAACCCAATGAGCACCTGTATACATCTTAGGTGAACCAACTGACACCAGTGGCTTGTGAAACCGGCCACCGCCCCTCGTCGGGGTCTCGACTGTATACACTAGTCTACTCTGGAGTATCGACACCCTGTCTCGAAACTCCCTCATCTAGGGACCTTTTAAGGATGTGCTTATAGACCCCAGCTCCCACGTATATGATCGCCCTCATACTGCTGGCAGTCGAGCAAGAATCCTAGGGGCTCTATCAACGCGCAATAGTGACCTGAAAGGTCACCCAAAGCAGTACACGATGATAAAAATAAACCAGATAGCATACTATCATCTTGAGTAAGACTGTCCTACCGGTATAGGTCCTCCCTCAATCATTGCAATCACGTGCCTGTGATCCAATAATTGACTCTGAGGGCACTATCTTCAATAATCTCCCACTTGCACTCAAGGCTAATTATTGCGATGTCGCATACTCACAGCCCGTGTGATACCGAACACCCAACTCCTCTACTAGTCAGTCTCACAAAGCTCGTTTGCGAAACTATTGCGTTCGAGGAATAGCCTCAGTGAGTGGATCCGCTGTGATGTTTCTTTCTATGTCTCTCTTTATCTCAAGTTCGCGGAGAAAGCCATCTCCCGAAATGAGCAATACCTATCTGGATATCTGATGGGACCTAGCTCATAAATGAACTCCAAATCCAAACTTCTTAGATTGTATCGTCAACTGAACTTAATCAGTACCCTGCGCCATGCCTCCCTCAGTATCTGCCTGGACCACCTGTCCAAAATGCTGCCCCTCTTCAGAGGGAGAACTATAACTCTGACAGTCACTCTGTCATCCAGGTCACCTTGGAAGCCTGGAATGATAACTGTCTCCCAAAGGAGGCTGCCGTTATCATTTCCCTAGAACATCAACTTATGTTCTAAAACTGCTTCCGATCGTTTCTCCAGGATTGGATTAATATCAACTTACTGCATCTCGTGCAAAAACAACATCTGGTGTGGTACTTGACATCTCATGATTGACTCAATTGCCTAAGCAAGTGATCTGCCAATCATGCACATCCCTCTCCCCTTTAGTCTGTAAGACACCTTTAGAGAGGGTAACCCCATTACCTGCAGGTATACTACCGTACCAGGAGTCGTCCATTCTAAATACTTTTAGAATGCTGTCTAAGTACCCAGATTGGGAAACCACCTAAATCTAGATCTAAAACCATAGATCTAGTGACCAGAATGTCTTGATATCATATCCAAGTCACATGTGGAGAAACCACTGTGTGACAACCAAAGCATAACCGATCGTAGTATAGGAATATCACTTCCTACTCTGTGTATGTCATCCAAATACCAGGACATCATACCCTACTACCTTCTTAACAGATCCATCCCCTATTCTGATGAAGTCAAACCTATGACTGTCACATCAGAAATAGATGATCTATCTCCGCTGTATCTGCTTTAGTCTATAAATAGACATAAGCCACTTGTCCACTATGCTTCCGCTGCTCCCACTGACTACGACAACCCTCTGGCAGAGTCATATAGACGTACACTTCTAAAGCTAGTTCAGAACGACGCTATACTCATCCTCCTGCCGGGTCTCACAGCCTGGCAACAGCAATGGCAAGTTTGGGTAAACAAGAACCACCCTGTCACCATCCTTGAGGCTACCGGAGTACCTCTCGGGTGCCCAAGGTTACCCACCATATCTGCGGAGTGGCCAATGGAATGTTAAGCCAGATTGAATCTTTAGGTTCTTATCAAATTTTCAGTAATCGTTTGCGGTTCTGGAATCACTTCCAGTTCTACCATACTCTCACTACTGTTTTCTGAAAAAATCCATTTTTATTAAAACTGTGGCGAGTCAAGAACAATATCACTATTGATCTTCCTGATGGTAGAAAGTCAACCCTCGTCATAGCCTGGGTCAACCCACAAATAGCCATTACAGAAACGTGCCTTGAGTTATCCAGAGTCTGGTTTTAAGCATAAGCTGGACAACTCCCCGTACCTTAACATCGTCAAGATATGAACTGTTCTATATCCAATACAGAAACAGAGGCACTGAATTAATTGAACCGGATTCAAATCATGCAGCTGTCTCCAGTGCATGTCAACTAAATGGAAGGAGGCCGATCAGCGTTACTCAACTTAGGAATGCTTCCAATTATGAGTAACCTGAAAAAGAAGCAAGTTCTCTTAATCATTACTATTAACTGAATACCACACACAAGTATCTACATCTTCGATCACCTTGAAGAATCCCGATACTTGCAATACCTGGTTCTCTACTTTACTCTTATACCTATAACTTCTCAAAACTTAGATCTTGCATTTCTACGAAATACATGTCTAAGAACTAGAGAAGTCACAAGTAAACAGAATATAGTACGAGTACCAACCCCTCTGTCCATATGGACACTGGACAACATACAATACTCTATATAAGTCCCCTGAGTCTAATAACTCATTCCCTGTGTGTCGTAGGTTGAAAACTGTACTTTGGTTATGAAGAATTACACCGCTGTTTAATGCTCCTTACCTAACCATCCACTGATATAGGTAAATGTCATAAACATAATTTCAAAAAGGTATATCTCGCTCTATAAAAATAGATGTACAGATATATCAATTTGAAATTGGTGCATAACAACGGATATTCAAAACCAAATATTTGCTGTCCGGCAAACAACCCAGGTGATTTCCTCAAATATCACCAATTACAACGAATTCCGATATAATGAGGACAATCACCTAATTCCCAATGACTCACTCCCACTCATCATCTGTAAAACCATACAGATGTGAGAATGATACCTGATAAATACATACCCTGGAGCAAGGGCTAATTGGGAAATCAGTTTTCTTTTAACAGTACACAGTGAAACTGAAACATTGAAATGTTTCGTAGGGGTATCCGGGTATTCCTAGTAATGCCTCTTTCATTATCCAGATTCATGACTATAACCGTATATTTCTTTGCCATCTCTCCAAATCCCTTTATTTGTCTTTATTCATTACCTTCTGTACACCCTCTTAGGCTAAAAGGTTTTCTTCCTTCCCTACCGTTCGGCACCAGCCTATGGTTTGGAAGAAGACTATCTAATAAGCATAATGGGTGTACTGTCCCAATCCTAGGAGCACTCGCAACCCGAGAGAAGGTAAAGATAAAAGACAACTGAATAAATCTTATTCCTATTTCTCTTGAACCAGAATCCATCCCCGAACTGGAACAAGTTCCTTTCGAGTTCGTATATAACCATACGATGGAGTATCCAATAAACTGTGGATCTTCGTAGTGATACGGAGTGTCCTGGATAAATACAAAGGTGATTTAGGATTGGCGAAGAAATACTTGGTTTGGTCGTGAATAGCAGTCGCAATTTACTTTGCCCTCTTACTAATCCCTTTATTTGTCTTTACATAATACCTTCTGTACACCATTGTTAGGCTAATTGGTTTTCTTCATTTCCTACCAGTCGGCACCTGCCTATGGTTTGGAAGAAGACTATCCAATTTGCGTAACAGGTGTACTGTCCCCTAATCCAAGGAGCACTCGCAACCTGAGAGAAGGTAAAAGGAAAAGACAACTGAATAGTCATATTCGTTTTCTCCAGAACCGGAAACCATCCTCGAATAATTCCTTCGAGTTCGTATATAACCATACGATGGTTTTATCCAATGGAAGTGGACGTTCGTAGTAATACGGGGTGTTCTGGAGAAAAGGGTAAAAGTAGGAGTGACAATGAGGTATGCAACTCTGACAATCCAAAAGCCAGTGTTTAAGAAGGTTCGGTCATCTTGGTTACTGAGTCATAGTCAAGGGTCGAGTCATGGTCGCTGCTAAAGAGAGACAGAAAAGAAACACTCAGCGTGCACTCTAACCTAGATCAGAATGGTTATCACTTTATCTAATCAGGAAACCTCCCACTGTAACGTCAAATTCTTCCCCAAACCTGAAAGAAGAATTAGTCGGGATCACCCAAGGAGTAAACCGACTCATCAGTGGGAATCGGGATCCAACTATCATTGCATGATAACGTGACGGAATCCGCTCACGTTATCACACTACAGAAGGTATGCGCATATCTGGCAAGTTTCAGTTTCTTTAGAAACTCCCGATGTGATTTTTGCCCCATGCTCTTATGACCTTGACTTTGGCCAACAAATCATAAGTCACATGTCAAGTTTTACCCGTCATTCTCCAGGTTGATTTGAACCCACCCATACCTACCCTTGACTTTGGCCAACAAGGCAGTACGACTGTCCAAACCAACGCATCTATCTATGCTGCATATGAATACCCAATAGCTACCAAACACAGTGCCTTGACTTTGGCCAACAAACACAGCTTGAATACTATTGACTATCCATATGAAACGACGGAGGGCTACGAATGGTTTCTAGCGAAAACCTTTAACGTAATGAACTTGATATCGTTGAAGGAACCGGATAGCTTTATAAAAATATAGTGACGAAAACCTTTGCTAAAGAGGTCACTCCCGGTGAAGGGATCTCGGCTCTTTCCCCGTAGAATGAGGTGCAGGATATTCCAACTGAATACCACGATGCAAAGCAAAAGTAATCGACTATAGTGAAGTTATTGCCCTAACGCAAACTCCTGTCCAAGAGGTCACTCCCGGTGAAGGGATCTCGGCCCTTGCCTCGTCGACTGAGGTGCTGGATATTCATAACCGAATACCACCGTGCAAAACAAAAGAGAACGCCCTTGCAATAACAGCTTTTTTTGAAAAATTGTTCCAACAACATCAGAATAGGTTTGTTTAGCTTGCATTGATCCGAATCAACGCAGTCCCATCAATTGATCACACCACAAAAGAACAAAAATAATGATGTACGTATATGCCATCCGTATTCGCCACTGGGTCCCGTCATCACCCGTTAGGTTACTTAACCAACGACAGAGCGGGGACTGGACTAGCGCGGATGCAAAATATATACAATATCTACTAGTATATATATCAATATATAATATTCGCTCAAGGCGTGATAAAATGCAACATCACAGAAATGTAATAAGCATCACAGAACAATATAGATATCTGGGATCCCCGGGTTTCATAGAGCCGCTACTGAAACCCGACGTTCCCCTGGTCGTGTGGATAGCCTGTGCAATGAAATCCTAGACCCCTACGGGCGCGGCAAGTCGCCCGCCAAAACCTGAAATGAGTTAGCCCCCTTCAGCAACGTGAATGGACCACCTAGCACTTCACGGAATCCGATAACTTGGGCACCCCTCCTGGGTCAACCTATACCCCTACGAGTGCGGCGAATAGTCTGCCAATTCTAGAGTAAAGCCCCCTCCGTCTTAACACCATGAGATGCGGGCCCGTTGCCCTCTAGAACCCGGCTACCCGTGCACCCCTCCGCGGGGTAATCCTAGTACAGAAAGAAAAAATATACAACGGGTACATCTACCTCAGCCCGGTCGTGTCCCAAAAGAATAATATACATACAGGCAGTGACGGCAGTTCACATGTCGGACGCTCGCCCCGCAATATCAAATGTACATAATAAACCAAACTGTACTACCATTGCATCCAGGCTATCCCCCACGACCAATCCGCAACATCACAGCACAACACAGAACATTAACGTGAATGTCACGTTCACAAATCTGTCTAAAAGGGTTATAGCAGTTAGACATGATTTACCGATCAAGTGACATTCACGGTCGCAGATATAATGTAAATACTGTGAACTAACATGTTTAAAATTTTCGATCGATCAAATTTACCGAAGTGGGCCCCAAGCACTACTGTAGCACTCAAAGAAAATCTGGGCCCAAAAAGAATATTCCAAAAACCCCATTTCACAGTCTAAGACCCGCTGAAAAGAATTGGTGCAACAAGGACTCATTATGGCCGCGGAACCGCGGCCAATGCATGGGTTTGGCCGCGGTTCCGCGGTGGAACAGTGAAGTCATGCCGCCAAATTTTTTCAGAAGTCTTAGAAAACCCTGCACGTATTTCTGCAATGTACCAAATATTTTTTTCGAGCCAAAAACAAATCGACAGAAAACTGATGCAATTGAAATCGGGTTTTCGGAAATCCGTTCGATCGAATTTATAAACACGTTAGAGCAAGCTAGACTAGGTTAATGGCGTAGCTCTGATACCACTGTAAGTGCACGGCGGCGCCCCGGACGTCAGTCCGACGCCGGAATGCGGAAACGAAAAACTTTTCGGAACTAGTAAACCGGCACCACCGTGCACTAAAAACCCGGATCGGGCCATTAACCTAACTCTAACAAACTAGAAAATGGGAAGGAAGCTATACCGAGCGATCCGTGTCTTTCGGTTTTCGGCCTCCACTCCGATTTCCTCGCGGAATCTCCGGTCTTCAGCTCCTCGTCGGAACAGGCACCACATCGCCGGGTTCTTTTACGGGCTCCCATCTCTGGACCGAGGCAACTCGGGCACGAAGTTGGCAAGCCGACGTGCCCAAGAAATGCTGTAGGCTAAGTGTAGTAGCTTTGTCTCATGGGATATGAAGTTGCCATGATGGATGGAGGTGAAGGAAAAATGAACTTTAAAGTGGAGCTAATCTTTGTTGCATGAATGGAAAAATGAGATAGCAAAAATTCCTCACACACACAAAACTCTCATGCTCCCTCAAGTGGCCGGCCAAATGAGAGTGGGAAATAAGAAGGGGGGTGAGCACAAGCTAGGTGGAAGGTGCCCATAAGAAAATGTGAGGATAATGAGGAAATAATGTCACTTCCATTTCTAATCTAATCTAATCTCATTAAAGCAAGCCATCATGAAAGAAGAAAAGCAAAGATGCTAGATATATCATAATCCTTCATATGCAAATAAACCCTCCACAATTGCTAATTTACAAATATGCAAATTAGCCCCTCCATCAGAAAAATCCGGCCGAGAAGGAACAAAGGAAAACTGGCCGAAACGGAATGCAAACTGGCAACTTCAGAAAACTGATCCCGTAATAAATTAGAGGAAAACCCCGCGACTGTATATACATACCCGCATTTGTATTCCCACTGAATACAAATGCAAAGAGACAAAATCTACACTGTACAATACTAGGATCCGGCTTAAACCAAAGCCCGCTAGTATAATCCGTCCGATCATGATCCGTGCAATACCGCACGTATAAGATCGAACCCTGCCATATCTCCATACGGCCTCTACAGCGTTTCGCCCGAAACTTGAGAAAACGGTCTGTGGGGGACTCTAAAGACTCGTCAATACTTTGGTTGTGGATTTAACCACTAGCACGTTAGAGGTATTAGCCATACGTGACGGGCTACCAGGTATTGACCAAAAGGGACGTCGATGAGCGAACTCATCCTGACACCCTACTGAGCCTGTCAGTGACAATATCCGTACAGTCCGGTCCGTTCGTCTATGAGCATCTCATGGCGGGCCTAGGGGGTTGGTAAAAGTCAGACCCCCAAAAGCAGTACAAGTCGTGTCGGAGTGTAGCCCAGAACACCTTGAGATACTACTGGAATACCTACCAGTAAATCTCCTGCCTTGGCCAAGGACTTCGTGTAATGGCTCTCCTAGGCACAGCGCGACCTCACCCCCAATACCGGGAGAGACAAACCCCTGAAGATCCGCTCACTGCCTCCATGTGGCTCGGGACTGTACCCAACTAAAACCTGTTTGCACGTCTCCTTTGAGCGTGGTAGGGTAGTAATCAAAGCACAGTGGGAACTCACACGAGACAAATGACGATCTCAGGTCGATGAACTAACCTGTACACATGTCACCAGGGAACTGCTATCTGACGTCAGGTATAAGACCAACTAGCATGTTCCCGGCGAGTCCTGTCCGGTGTACTCATAACCCAATGAGCACCTGTATACATCTTAGGTGAACCAACTGACACCAGTGGCTTGTGAGACCGGCCACCGTCCCTCGTCGGGGTCTCGACTGTATACACTAGTCTACTCTGGAGTATCGATACCCTGTCTCGAAACTCTCTCGACTAGGGACCTTTTAAGGATGTGCTTATAGACCCCAGCTCCCACGTATATGATCGCACTCATACTGCTGGTAGTCAAGCAAGAATCCTAGGAGCTCTATCAACGCGCAATAGTGACATGTAAGGTCATCCAAAGCAGTACACGATGATAAAGATAAACCAGATAGCATACTATCATCTTGAGTAAGACTGTCCTATCGGTATAAGTCCTCCCTCAATCATTGCAATCACGTGCCTGTGATCCAATAATTGACTCTGAGGGCACTATCTCCAACAAATAAAACCTATTTTCATAATACATGGTATTTAATTGTAAAGTATTGGACTTGTATGGAATTGCTCGGTATTTTCATGTGAAGTCATTCTTTTTTATTTAGAAAAAAGTTGGAATATTTATTCTATATCAAAATAGATATTTTGATGATACATACACACATACATACATATATATATATATATATTTATAAAAATAATTTAATTTATTATTTTTTCTAGAAATCTCATTTTCTTAAGATATTTGTATTTTTAAATCTTTTAAGACCGAATGCCCCTTGCGGAGGTCTGCATCTCGCACTACTAAGTCCGAAGATGTGCGATAATCCGCACTATCCCGAACGGGTTCCCCAAATGGGTTGTAGCGGCGCTTTGCAAAGATTTGTGTAAAATACATAATTTTGTAGAAAAAGGTTTTTATAGTAAAAGGTATTTATATGTAAAGTCCTGTTTTCCCGTATTCTATGTTCCCAAAAGGTATCGTGCTATATTGCATATGAGTATTGCGAAGAGCTAGGTCATTACCTCGTGATCTATCTAAAGATATAGCAAGGGTAATGATGTTTTAATGTCGAAACTAAACTACATGGTATTTTAGTGAAAAAGTACGATAAAAATTACAATATGAAATATTTTGCTATGAAACTTGTTCATGATATTTTGTTAATGATTAATAGTCAAGATGTGAGAGTTTGGAATGGTTGTGTTTAATGAAAATTGCACTTTTTAACAAAACTGAATCGGAAGTCGGATTAACTCCGCTTCCGTTGGGTTTTAGGAATATGAGTTTTAAGAATAGAATAGAGGAGGGCAATGTGGGACTTACTTGTTTAGGATCAAGAGAAGAGGAAGAGGAGGAAATAGGAGGTGCCGGCGCATCGTTTTGTCGCCGGGAGCTCCTAGAGTCGTCGTCGGAAATTCGCCGGAGCTTCGCCTTTCGCTAACTCCACTTGTACACAAAAATTCTTAAAAGTTTTCTTAAGAGTTTGGACAGAGTTTGTGAGTGAGGGGTGTGTGTTTAGGTGTGGTATTTATAAGATAATTTTAGGGTTAGGGTTTGATAAAAAAATGAATTAAAATAAATTGCATTAATATGGTTTAAATTGATTTTATTAGGCTCTGTTATTGTGCAGAATATTTAAAGTGTACAGAGGTTTTAAGAAGGCCAAAAGACACAACTTTCATGAAGGAAGAATCGGAGTCAGGCCGAGTCAACCTGGCCTCGCCGGCCGAGTTAGCCGTGCCGCCGGCCGATCCAGGCCGAGTCGGCCGCCGTCTTGCCGCCACGTGTCCATCGTCTCTTGGTCTACCCCTTGGGCTTGTTTGTTTTATATGTGACATTTGGTTTTACGTGTTTAGCACGTGTAGACTTTTGGGATTCTAAAAATTTAAAAGAAAACTATTTAAAAAAAATAATGTGAGCGATAGGATTTGAACTCTGGTGCTTTAGTTCAGGAGTGCAAGGTCTTACCAGTGAGCTACAAGCTCTTTCTTGCTATTAAAAAGCAAAACAAACAATACTCACAGGAAATGTAAATACCCCAAGTATACATTAACTTTAAATCAAATTTTTGTACACAAGAATTGGAGTTGTTACAGGCCCGGGCTCGCAGCGGGGCATGACGGGCCGGTGCCTTCGGCCTTCCTCCCTTTCTTCTCGGACATGGCAGCCTGGAATTTAGATCGGTCCATCGGTTCTGCAAAAAAAAAGCGAAAATACAAAGAGGGGGTTAGCAATGCCAGAAAGAATGGAAGAATACACAAGTCTAAATAGGTCGCCTAACCTCCTCACTTACCCGCAAACTGAGCGGGGCTGAGTCCGGCCCAACAGAGGGCCTGCTCGGACAGCAACACATCGGCCCGATAGGCAGGCTCCTTTGCCGACACGGCCATCGCATCGGGATCGGACGATCGCCTCACCCACGGGCAGTTGGCCCTGTGCTACTGGACAGGCACATGCCAATTCTCACCCTCGGGTGGCCCGACAAACAAGAACTTCTCCTTCCATTCATGAATGGAAGAAGGTACTGCTACGACCCCCGACCCGGCCGCCCCTTCTCTGTGTTTTCTAAAAGAAATATATACCCAGCTAGGCTCGTCCCTACAAATACCGGGGTGATTTTTGTAGCAGAGGGAGGAAAGGAGAAGGTTCAGGCTGAAAGGGATCTCCTGCAATCTCAACCGGACCAAGAACCCAAGGAGAATCTTCCATGAGTTCGGCACTAGCTGGCCCGGAGCTAATTGAAAGCAACGCAGCGCCGCACTCACCTCGGAGGAGAAGGGCAGTCGCATTCCGGCCCAAAAGGCTTCCAAGTACAAGGCAATCTCCTTGCCCCGTACCTGGTCTGCCCTCTTTCCCTCCCTGGCCAAGCGAAGCGAGTAGCCGGGGGGAATGTGGAAGCGAGCCCGGATTGTGGTGAGCTCGTCCACATGCCTCAGGAGGGAAGACGCGTCACGGACACTCCTGACACGCGCTTTGGGGACCGTCCCCGCACCGCGAACCCGGATGGCACGACTAACCCTAGCTCCCTGGGGGGATTCCGACTCGGACGAGAATGAGGAAGAAGCAGAGGAAGAAGCGGCAGAAAACTCCCTAGACTCTAGCTCACTACCTCAACAGACTCCCCAGAGTAAGACATTTAACCGGAACAAAGGAAGGAGACGTCCGAGAGAAGAACGCAAGAAATCCTACCTAAAGGGAAGAGTGCCGAGCTAACACACACAGCGATGAGGAAAATATAGAGAAGTGTGGACCTTGGGGGGTCCCACCTCTATTTATAGCATTCGGCAAGCGCATCCAACGGCGCCGATCGATTCCCGCCAAAACAGACGCTTCGCGTCCGACGGCCACCGACTATCCACGTGTCTCAAGAGCATTGGACGCATCCCTTCAAGCGCCAAGGACACCGGCTGCCCGTCATGTCAGCCAACCAGCGCCGGACGCGTGGCCTGGCGCCTCAACGAACGTACGATCGAGTCGGCACTTCCCCTTTAATGCATGATCTCTTCTCTGATCCGCTGACGTCATCAAAAAAATACGACTAACTGCCCGGGAATCCGCGCCGACGATATCTTCAAATAAGAATTTAGCCCGAATGACCGATCAGACCACTCTCGACCCGACCCATAAATAGGTCGGGATGAGAGTGGGGGGCTAATAATGATGCTCAATACTGAGAACTCTCCAGATCATGACACGTGGCAGATGACGTGTCCTAAAGGCTTACGAGAAAAGAGTAAGAACGGTACGTTGATGGTGTGCCCTGGGCTTTCCTCCCGAGAATGTTCCCGACCCTTGGTGGCCTTCCAGACCACTCATATGCTCGTCTTACAAATAACTATTGGCTCACCTCCGAGCCCTCCTGCATGCTGAGTTTTCTCAACCCTCCCAGCTCGCCCCGGAGCTATCACAGAACCAAGCTTACTCGGCCTCCCGCTCGCCTTCGAGCCTCCCGCCGAGCTCAGCTTCCTCGGTCTCATCAATTGACCCAGAGAGCAGATCATCAGCGTCCCGGACACAACCCCGTGAATCTCGCCATACACGAGATATCCACCGCCCTCGATCCCGCGTCCCACGTCATCGCGTTCCCCCGTTAACGGGCGTATCTCTCCATTAATAGAGGATCTCGCCATTCTCGCGGGCGCGGCTCCAAAGGCGTAACGGCCGGCGTAAATCTCGTGCCCGCCAGCCCATGGCTGCTACTATATAAACCCCCTCTCAGGCGACTCAAGTAAGGCAATTATTATCCAATAGGCCGCTACTCTGCCCAAATACCTCGACTAACTTGATTGTCGGACGGTCCACGGTGGTACAAACATCCCGGGACTTCCTTGCAAGTTGCTCGGCTTCATTCCAAATCATGCCCACTGAGATCCACACGCTTCAAGAGGCAAAGCTCAAACCCAATCTCAGCCATCCATCAACGCTCGTTATGGATCAACAGAAGACAACATCTGAAGGAGATTCAGACCTCCATCACTCATCGATTGCGTATGAAACCCTCAGTTTCTAGATAGTGAGGTCGAAGAGCAGGTTAGAATTCTATCAATATACTTCAACTGCTGTTAATATGCTCTGCTTTATTGTAGTAACTAATTACGTTTACATTATAGCTAACCCTCCTAAGAAGGGAAATTGGAGAACTCACAAATGACCCACAAAGGTATCTTTTGGAATCTCTTCAAGTTTCTGGCTATACCGGTCCTTTGGGAAACTCATTACTGGCACCTGAAGCAGCTCTCAAAAAAATCAACGGATCTGTCAGTGGAAAGTTTTATTATGTAAGTTTTTTGTAATCTTGCCAGAAGTACAACTGAAAAATATAAATGTTTTGGGTTAATGAAAAAAAGAAAAAAACTTTAGTTTACCATGTGTAGAACTTAATACTCCCTCAATTGATTTGTTAGCGCAATAACTGCCTGTTCATCCTTAAAAGTACTCAAATTTGAAATGATTGTCTAATTTACTCTAAAATTTGTTTGTGTTATTTGATTAGGACTTGAATAATTCTTATGGTTTTGATTGATGAGCAGAGGGTGTGTTTGTGCTAATAAATCACTTGAGGGGCTATAAGTGTTACACAGGGAAAAAACTATAGGGGTTTCTATGCAATTAATCCAAACCATGTTTTTGGACCTTCTTACACACTGATGGAGATGCATAAACTTCCCAGAATTTAATGTTTCTTAAACGTAATAAACTAGTATTATTAATTTTACAAGAAAATTATACTGCTAATCGCATGGTTTTGGCCGCATACGGGGTGGATCACGAACATTTATTAACCATTGCAGAGCCTCTATTGTATGATTTAAATAGAGGCCCCCATCTTGAGTTGCCAAAATCGACTTACACCGGTGGTGATTTTAGACAGAAGGTAGATTCAGAGGTACTATAGCTATTTCTTATTGTTCTGATCTGGGGTTTTGTCATTTATGTTTTATTATAGTCCACTGCTAAATCTCATTTATTTTTTTCCTTACTAGACGACTCATGTGGCATTGGCTTTTGAAGTTCCCGGGAGCTGGCGCCATGAAAAATATTCAACAGCTCTTACTGTTTTGCAGGTATTCCAGATATTAATGTAAATATCATGGTTTTAATTTTTTGGCATCACTAAAGAAACTTATGTTGACATTTATTTCATTTCTGTGGTTGGTAGGTCATTTTAGTCTTTGTTCTAAAACACGTATCCGTTTCCGTTAGGTTGGCCAGCGCAACAAACATAAACGGATTGTACACTGCATGATCGAATTACACAGATATATATTCTTAACACCATATAATATATGAATGTCTCGAATAGTTTTAAAAAATAGACAAGATATATCTATATGGATAGAAAGAAAAAATATTGGACCTTCGTTTGGTGGACATTGGGTTTGCATATTGTGCTTTGGATATTGGGTGAGGTATCTGTGTTGTATATGCACCCGCCTAAATGGTCATTCATCTGTATATCTCATGTAGGACCAAGTTTGCGGTTATTCATCCTTTTAGCACTATTTAACAAGATTGCGTGTCTAAAGCTTTTAAGCGGATGGATAACCTGCATTTATAACCTTGTTTTATGACACTGATATTAGTATGGAATTTTGGCTATTATCCGACTGAAGATAATGAATAACAGACTCTAATGGGTGGTGGCGGTTCATTTTCATCTGGCGGCCCTGGGAAGGGGATGCATTCTCGGCTGTGTGAGTATCTTTTCGCTCTTTTTTTTGGTTCATTCTTTTTGCTAGAAATGTTTTCTTTCATTCAAGGTATGAGATATTTGTAGTTTAATTCCTTAAGCTGCCTGTCGGTACACAGTAATTGGGGAGCAGAAGATTGTAAAGCAACTATTAACATGCTGCAGAAAATTTTGATGTGTGGTTGTAGAAACATCGTCTAATATGCTCTTTAAGTGCATGCTAATGATAATTAGAAAGGATCTGATAAATATGAAGATAAATGAGTCTAGTATGTTATCTAAGTTAATTTCTAACTGATTAAAAAAGTTACATACGAATATAAAACCAAAAAGGTTTCCAGTACTTTATTGTCAATGGCTAAACTGTCCAAAAATAACCTCAGCTATTAAGTTTTTGCGGTAACTAACCCCAGTTTTTGCGGTAACTGCCAGTCATATTGCAGGAAATCAGTGGAGCATTTTCTTGAAGTCTTAGATGATTTGACTCTATATGATATCATGATGATCGTGCAGAAGATGTTATCATCGCCGCTAACAATGGCTACCTTAGGAGATGGTACTTTCTTTTATCAATTTTCCCTTTTTTCTTCCCATTCTCTTTACAGTTCAAGTTCTTCTACTGGTATAATTTGAAGTGCGTCTCTCGTTACATCCTTTACTGTATTTTTGCAGTTGATAAAGTTCCAGATTATAATTCTGTGAGTAGGCGATTTCAGGCATCCAAGTGAAGCATAACATGTTTAGTTTTTAAGGATTTCTTGCCGAAAGTTAATTTAGAAGTTGGCGCAACTCGCAATTCTTAGTAGTCAAAGGGGCCACCGGAGAAATTAATTTCTAATTGTCATCATGTTTCCTTTTCCTTGTTGTTCCATGTATAACAGTAGTTTTCTTGTATTAGTGCAGTAATTTTATAATATACCTTTACTATACATTTTAAATTCTCAATGTTGATCAAATCTCCTTTGGAGTTGTAGGCTAACTTATGGGATAAGCTAATTTCTTGTCTTATTTTGCTGTGGTTCTTTAGGATTATATCATTTTTGTTGAGGATTTCATTCCGTCTTTTTAACCCTGTTCTGTTTTGATTTCAATCTCTGTTTAATGAAACAAGGAGGAGCTTTCACTCGTTTTATATCAAATCTGAATGTTGGCAAGTTATCTTGTTTGCAAATACAACAAACTGGATTCTTTGCATACACATGCATCTGATAAAGAGAGAGGAGCAAGTGGTTACAGTGATGGAAAAAAAAGGAGTTGATATAACATGAATCTTCTCTCTCTCTCTTCTTATGTTCAACATGGATAAGAAAAAGTGAGTTCCTGATAACAGGGAGGGTCGTAAATGAATTCAGATAATTTGAGTCGAATCTGTATTTATATCCGATTTTTAACAAATGAGGATGTTGGTTTTTAGTTCTGATAACTATTTGTATCCGTATCCGACAACAATCACCATATACTGATATGGTAACATCTATATCTGTTCAATATATGTATTCTTTATTAAAAAAAATAGCAAAACCCTAATATGCATTTAAGACTACGGGATATGATAACACATATACACTCTCCGTATCCATTTACATCCCTATCTAATAATAAAGGATTTTTCTTTTTCCCCTTGAAACTGAAATTGGAAGTTCTCAAAATAGTAGAGATAAAGGCCCATTGAGAACACAGCATTTGACCAACTTAAATGGCTATGTAAAGAAACTGTGTAGTTGATTATGCAACTTTCACTCACAAATTAGATATTTAGAATTAAATTATTCTATAAAATATTTAAAATAATCTGCATGAAAATATCCTAAAGAAATAACATCCATTGAACATAAATGGTCCAAAGTTGTTAGATAATATGAAAATGGCTAAATTTCACAAAAAATCCTTAAGCTTTTAGTTCTTTTTAGAGAAATAAACTTTTTCGCAACAATTAACTCCCGAAACCTAGAAAATTCCAATTAAATAAATTAGACTTTCAATTTAACGCCTTCCACGGGTTTTTATGAAATAATGTAGAGATGTGTAAAGAATATAAAGATAGATAGCTTTCCTCGGAAAGGTGTTGAGTGTTAAATCAATAGAGAAATTATTTCTTTGCTATGCATTAAGTTGGAGTACTTATTTGAAGCTAAAAGAGTTTAGGGTTTTATATGGAAAAATTAAAGGTATTTTTTGTGAAATTTATTCCTAAAATGGTTCTTTTAATGTTTCAAATTCAAAGATATTTCATTATTTCACCTCTAAAATTACGTATTTCCATTTTTCGCCCGCAAAGGTTTGATATTTCAATATTTTCTCCCCCAAAAGTTTTATTTCATCTTTCAACCCTAAATCCTCTAAAATATGGAAACATCAAAATACTAGCAAGGTCCTCTGAGCCATGTGCGGGACATGATTTCAAATTTTTCATAATCATGCACATCTTGCATTTTTTTATTTTATATATTATTTGAGTTGTTTATGGATTGCAACGGATGTGTTTCGTGGTAAGACGGAGCAAAAATGAAGTTATGAGTCCTTACTGAGATAATAGTTTAATATTCATTTTGAACATTTTGCCACCATAAATTAGTGAATGTTCAAGTTAACATGTTAAAGTATTTTCTCATAATGCAAAAAAAAAAAAATCAAATGAAAAAAATCTAAATATTTTTATTTTTCACACCCCACATAAATTTTTAAAAAAAGCTTATACGGTAATTTTTCAATCTTATTTCTAGTTTAAATGGTAAAGTTGGTGCAAGTTGTGATATGAAGATTTTCGATATTTGGGGAATTGATTTCATGGGCCCGTTTTCCAGCTCTTTTGGGAACATGTACATTCTCTTAGCTGTTGATTATGTCTCCAAATGGGTTGAGGCAGTGCCAAGCCGGATGAACGACAACAAGGTGGTTGTTAGATTCCTTAAAGAAAATATCTTTTCCCGATTCGGACACCCCCGCGCGATCATTAGTGACAATAGAACACATTTCTGTAATAGGTCTTTCTAAGCCTTGATCCGAAAATACTCAATTAATCATAAACTATCCACGCCCTACCACCCCCAAAAATGTGGGCAAGCCGAAATTTCAAATCGGCAGATTAAGCAGATTTTAGAGAAAACGGTTTCCAAGAACCGTAAAGATTGGTCTTTGAAACTAACTGATGCCCTTTGGGCATTTCGAACTGCGTACAAGACTGATCTTGGAATGTCTCTCTATCGGCTTGTGTATGCAAAGGCTTGCCACCTTCCTGTGGAAATCGAGTATCGCGCATTTTGGGAGATCAAAGAGCTGAATCTAAATCTTGAAGATGTGGGCAACTATCGGAAGCTGCAACTTAATGAACTGAACGAGTTTCGGGATGAGGCTTATGAGAACGCGGTTGTTATAAAGAACCGAACGAATGTATTTCATGATAAACACCTTATGCGCAAAACCTTCACGCCTGGGCAACAGGTACTTCTTTACGACACCCGACTCCATTTCCATCCCGGTAAATTTCGATCTCGCTGGAAGGGACCCTTTCTTATGCGGTGTGTATACCCGCACGACGCGGTGGATTTGGAGAATCCAGAGGACGGTTCACTATTCAAAGTAAACGGACACAGAGTAAAACCGTGCCTCACCACGGAACCATCGGAGCTCCTGATATTGCAGGAGCCAGTTTACATTGGCTAATCTTACTCCGTTTACCACCAAACTTCGGTTATCCAGCCATAAACAGTGGAAACACTGTTTCGAATAAGTTTGGAGGTATGTATATACCATCTTGTATATATATAATGGATATTCTTGTCCGGTGCATATCCATTTTGTTTTTTTATCGGGATATTTCTTACCTGGTGAAATTCCCATTTGTAATAAAAAAGGGCGGGTGATTTTGTAAATAATCAGAACTATTAAAAAAATAAAAATAAAAATTGGAAAAAAAATAAATAAATAATTTCGTCTTTTAGGAGGACTTTTGTAGAAATAGGTCCCTTTTTGTCCACCGCCCCTTTAAATACACCCTCTCTCTTTTTCTGTAATTCCTGAGCCTTCATTCAAACCCTCACATAAAACCCTAGCAGCCACTGCAAAATCCACTAGAGAATGCCTCAACCCACCGCGGAAGTGCCGCCGTTCGCCAATTCCACCGCCGATCCGCCGCCGTTCAGCCGCTTCTCCCTCTGAAATTTTCAGAGCAAGTTTGATTTTCTCATCTCCTTTCTTTAGATTTAATAGTTCTGCGTTTTCTGTTCATGGCTCCTAATTTTCAATTTGAACGGGATTTCTCGCAATTATTCGCCCATAACGCTTATGGTAGCTACTTTGGTGATGAGATCCGGAAACACGAATGGAATTTCCTGTTGTATAACCATCCGAACGCGTTCGCGATTCCGGATCTCGTTGCACGTTTTTTTGAGAGCATGGAGGAGGGTTGTTTAGCTAAATACGGGTTTATACGCTTGTTATGGGGGATCAGGAAATTGTTATAGATAGCAACTTCATTCATGAAGTCACTTTGATACCCTGTATCTCCGCACACGACCAACCCCTCCGCTTTGAAGATTACATACCGTTAATAGGCGATGATTGTTACAGGAAACTTAGGAAGGGCATTCAAGTACGTACGCTGTATGCGAACAGCCATTGGGCACAAAACAACATCTTTGGAAGTTCGCATAACACCACATTTTTTACCCCATCCATACACATTGTGCACACGTTAATGATGAAAAACCCTACCTATGACATGTGCACTGTGCTTTTACACTCGATTGACGCCGACAAGAGGGCAGCCAATTACCCGTGCCCATTGTTAATGACACAACTGTGTCGCTATTTCCTTTCTATTGAGGAATTCGATGCTTTTATGTATGGTGGGGGTTCCCATTCGACCCCGACTTGAGGGTGTCTCCACATCATACACGAGACTTCATGGGTTGTGGTCGCGCACCGAGCCGGCCGAAGATGTGATGGCAAAGACACCCAGCTCGAGCTCCACAGCGAGCGATGAAGAGCTAACCCCCGCCCCGTAAGCACGTTTTCTGAGACGTACTCATAGGTGGGTAGAGAGAGTGTTGGGGATGCTGACAACTTTTGATCAGCGTTTGACGAGTCTTGAGCAGGGGATTTCTACCCTGCTGGCACGAGAAGAAAGAGCGAGATCGAGGGGTCGTGGTGCAGATAGGAGTGAAGCTGGTACGACTGAAACTGTGTCTGGTTCTAGGAGACGCCTAGACAGCAGTGAAGGCACTGCTGTGAGTCAGTTTGGGGGCGGGGTTTTGTTATAAATAGTTATCCTTGCATTCTGCATCTGCACGTTTTTTTTATGTAAATATTTGTTCTTTTACTTTGCATGTTTAAATTCTGCATCGCATTTTTTTTCTTCTGCATTGCATTATTTTCCCATAAATATAAAAAATAAAAATAAGAAGAAAAAAAATATTTCAATGTTGGCCATTTAGACTCAAGTTCGACATGACGGTTGACTAGTTAAGAAAAAAAACTAAATCCTAAACTTAGTAATTGAAAACCCTGAAAAATAACCTTCCTTGAAATATAACTGTAGAAAATATATGTCTTTGCAGTTTGTTTAGAAATAAGCAATTTTGAGTTCAGTTCTTGGGCTAAATTGAAATGAGGGAAGAGTATTGAAAGCTCTATCTGAAGAGTAAGTATGAAAAATAATTCTGAATCTTAAGTCCAAATTCTGAAAATATATATTCTACAAATCGCACATACATGCACCTTGAAACTTGGGATAGTAGATGATACCTAGAAATACTCTTGCCTGAAAGCCTGGTATGAAAGAAAAAACGGTAATTAAAGCTAACCACTAAAAGAGCATCATTGAAAAATATATCCGGTCTTGAAAAAATAATAATAATAATAATAATAATAATAATAATATAAAAAAAAGGTGCAAGATCTGAAAACTGCTAATTACGCTTTAATGCTCACACATTCAGTAATCGGCTGATTAATGCCTCAGGAAGCTAGAATAGTCGCATGAAAGAAGTGTGACCGAATCCTTCCCCCATTAATAAAGAAGTAGTGCTAGGTATTAAGGTAAGGGTATTATAACTTGAATTGAATTTCCAAGTGTGGGGGTGATATTTACACACACGTAGAGGTATTTGATCGGAGTTTGGAGAAGAGATAGGAATGAAAAATATGGCTTATATCTTCAGTAGAGATGATAAAAATTCCGGATTTGAGATTGCGTTTTAGAAGGAAAACTCAAGAGATGCTGAGAGTTTTATAAACTGGCAAAATGTATAGGATCTTAAGTTAAATGAAAAGGAAGTGTGAAGAATAAGGGATGAGGATTTCTAACTTAAGGATAATAGAGTTTCTTGCTAGAATGCTGAACTGTAGGATTAGAGTCGACGGCCAACTTGATTGGATTTTGTGAGTAGTATCCGCTGAAAATGCTCAGGAGACAAAACTTCTCGTCTAGGGAAACCTAGGGTTTAACGGCTTGTTGCACGAGCTTAGTGCAATCGTGTTCCCTGTGAAAGTGAGGTTAGGACCTTTTGTTAATAAAATGGTTTTGCTCGGGACGAGCAAAAGATAAGTTTGGGGGTATTTGTTCATATCAGAATTTTGCACTTTTATACCACCGATTCTTGATCGCATTGCATATAGGTAGGTACTCTTGATCCGTATTTGCTAAATAATTGCAGGTTACAGGTTCTCAGCTCTAAACAAGGAAAATCAAGAACAATCACGACAAATTCAGGACAACTGCCAACAACGGATAAAAATACGCGTTTCCACTCACCATCCGTCAGATGCCGCCTACCAGTTCGGGGGACAAAATGGCAATCAAAGTTCATTCATGCACAAAGCACAAAGAGGCAGCACAAGAATCGAGTTTATCACGTGGAGCTCAAGAAGATCAAGGCAAAAGTCTACATTCTTTCATCTTTTTGGACTGTTGAGAATCTGGGAGAAAAATGAAGTGGTTCTGAAAAACCAAGAGTACTAAACAGAGAAGAACGGCAACATGGAAATCCCCAGAAAATACGACACAGAGACTCACCTAAAGAGCCGCGGAACCGCGGCTTATGTGGCACTTATGCGGCGGTTCCACGGCCGAGTTGACTCAGAGTCAGGAGATATTTTTAGGGTAGTTTTGTAATTATATAATAGCTCAGATTTTGGCCTTAGGTTTTTATCTATCTGCCTATAAATAGCCCAGTTTCAAGCCAAGTAGAGAATGCTTATTCTTGTGTTAGGATTTAGTTTAGTAGTTTGTGACTTCTTCTTCCTCTTCATCTATTCTCCATTAACATTGTAGTGAGCTTTTGAGTGAATGATGCTAAAGAAAAGTTCTTTTTTATATGCATGTCTTATATTTGCCTGTAATTCCCGTTGTTAAAATAGTTGTTGTTATTTGTTTGTTTGTTTGTTTTCTTTTTCTCTTTTCCTTTATCCTTACAACAATGATATTTAAGTGTGATCCTTGCCTAAGTGAGGTCCCAAATAGCTAGTTGTGATTCTCTAACTCATTTCTTTCTATCTTCTTTGTTTGTTTTATTTTCTTTTTCTTTATAATGGGTGAGTAGTTTCTCACTTGTTAGGGTAGGATAAGGGAAGTTTGAGAGAAAGAAATCTCTCTCGCTCTTTTTTTTTGCCCAACATCTTGATTCGAATCCCGTCTATTCAACCATAATCCGCTCCCTACGGCACCCTATCCTACATGATAGTGGTGACACCTTAGTGAGACCGATTGTGGTTAAATTGACCGGAGGTTATGGCTAAGAGACAAGAACGGACGGACAAGGACCAAAAGGAAGGAACTAACTGTTGGAAAGCCTAGCTTATACTTGCAGGTTTCCTTCCTAGTCGTGCTAATCCCCATTGTTGCCGATTACCGTAACATCGATATTAAGAGTGGTAACGAAAGAAATGAGCGAACTCCTAACTCAAACTAACATAATCCTAACTCTAACAAGCTCTTTTTATATATATTTAGCATATAGTTAATCTTAAACAAACCTGGACAATTTGGACTTAACTCGTTAAAACACTAAGAAAAAGATTCCCATCTCTCCGTGGACCGACCTGTACTCATCCGATTAGCTACCAAGCGAAACTGTCTTGATTGCGGTAATTAAAACTAGCACACCAAAATTCTGTAACAATCAAATGGCGCCGTTGCCGGGGAGACGGTAGCTTATTTCTTTGTGTCATTTCGGGTTAATTTGTGAATATATATAACCAAAAACAAAAAAAATGTAAAAATCGTCTTGTTATTTTTTATTCTTTTCTGTGCAATTGTGCAGAATAGAAAGAAGATCAAGTTTAATGCCAAAGTCGTGGGGAGTTAGACCCATATCTCGCGGCTACACCGCGGCGGATCAAGACGAAACCACGGTTAACTGTACAATTCTGGAGAAAATTCAGTGACCAATCCAAGATTCAGGTGCTCTAACCAAGAAGAGGAGATTACAGTTAGTTTAGTGAAGAATTTTGAAGCTCCCAATCGTCTATCATGCCGCGAAACTGCGGCAAAAGTGTAGGTTTGACCGCAGAACCGCGGTCAATATGTGACATCAGCATCCAAAAACTTTTGTGAGTATTCCGATATTCTTTTCACCCCCTCTGAAATCCACTGAACTATTCTTTTTGCAGTATTCTTTATGCAAACTCTCTTCCCCTCTCCAATAAAACTGTTTTTGTGCAGGATTCTTTGCGCCGCCGCCAAATAAAATTTTTGCAAGTGTTTTAGATTTTTGTTTGTTACTGTTTTGCATAAATAATATGGATTTTAAGGGACTATAACACCAATTCAGATTGGGTGGGGATTTCATCATCCTTCCTAAGACCCCAAAAATCACTAAAAGCATACGCATTACCCTTGAGCTTAATTAAAAAATATCTAGATTTAGCCAACTAAGGAATTGTCGTGCTCAATAGGACAGAGGAAGTTTGCGGGAATTCGGTCGTTTATCTAAACTTGACTTTGTGGTGCCTAGGCTAGACAAGTGAGGAGGTAATTTTAAAAGGCCCATCTCACGGTGATTCGTGAGCGGAACCCTCCTTACCTCACTTATGCTTACCTGGCCACAATTGGCAGTGAAGAGACGATTTGAGGATTATCTCACAACTTGTCACTTTGGAACAGTTAGGAGAAGTCTAGTAGACTTTGAAGACCATAGCTTTAGGTGTGATTGTGCATGTTGTGACTGTGATTGTTTGAAGTCGTGTCATAAATCCGTATATATTTTGCAAAACTTTCTAAAAAAACAAAATAAAACTTTTATAAAAACTTGCCATTGGTCACCAAATTTCCCCTTCACCAACATTTCTTTATTAACGTTTTCTTACCCTCACATTCTACGCTTTGACTATACTAAACTCGTTTAGTGTATGTCCGGTTGGACTCGGGACACTGGTGCCCGCCTAGTCCGCATTACGTTAGTCGCTACCGACTACGCGATCGACTCCGACGTCGAAACTCCTTCCACGCCTCTTTCACCCTTATCTTTGCCGGCCAACTCCAACGTTGATCGCGATTCTGTTCATACATCGTCACCTTCACCTTCACTTTCACCATCACTAAATTCTTCTTCCGAGATATCGGGATTTCCTCCTAACATCCCTTTACCTCCCCCGGGAATTATTCCACCTCCATTAGGTGCGAATAACCCGCGACCACCTCTTGTTGAAGCGCCACATCGAATTGCGCTCCAAGATCGATTCTATCCTACCCGCGCCGCACTCCCTACCTGTCTTTCACTTCCACCTGCCAATGAGGATAATTTCGAAATTAAGCCCCACTTCATTAACATGTTGCCCAAATTTCACGGGCTTGAATCCGAAAATGCCTACATCTTCATCAATAAATTCCAGAACGTTTGTGCGATGATGAAGATAACCCAACTGTCTGATGATGCTATACGGCTACGGGTTATTCCTTTCACTTTGTGTGACCTTTCTAAAAAGTGGCCATATAGCACTGCATCTCATTCGATAACCAGTTGGGACGGGTTTGTAAAAGCGTTTTTGAAGAAATTCTACCCAAATCATAAGACCGCATGGATTCGAAACGAAATTAACCAATTCACCCAGTTTCCTACCGAACCTTTTTGGAAGTGCTTTGACCGGTACAAGGACCTCCTTGTTCAGTGTCCTCATCACGGTATAGAGAAATTGCAACTTTGCCAAACTTTATATGAAGGCATGAATCCAGCAACTAAATAGTTGTTAAAAACTATTTGTCAAGGCCACTTCCTATCCAAATCTGACGAGGAGGCTTGGCAATTCTTTGACGATCTTGCGGAGCAAACGCTGCAGTGGGAGAGCATTCGACCGAACACCTCAACAACTTTTCTTCTTCTTCAGGTCTCTCTAGGGCAGGAGTTCATCAACTCGACATCTCAATTGCAATGAAGGCCGAGATGGCTGCAATTACGCGGAAACTGGAAGCAATCGAGAGCAAATTCCCATCTTCTTCTCCTGCCCCTGTTCCTACCCCTCGTACCATTTGCGCTTGTTATTCGGATCCATCTCATTTGACCGAAGAGTGTCCTTACAATCCACCATCTCAAGGACAGGATCGGGTTAATGCTGCATTTTAGTAAAGACCAAGAAACGATCCATACTCTTCCACATACAATCCCGGTTGGAGGAACCATCCAAATTTTGCTTGGAATCAAAACCAGCATCAATTCCAAGGCCACAAAAACTTCCAGAGGCCTCCTCCTTCTCAAAAACAAGCTCAACAACAAACTCAATAACAATTTCAGCAGCCTTTCTGTTAGTGTATATGCCCTAGGGGCCATTATTGTATCATACTAGTTTGTATATTACTTAATGGAAGCTTGGGATATTCACATGTATATAACAGTATTGCTAAACATGGTAGTATGCTACTTGGTTTTTCTATCTTAATATGTGAGTATACGTATTGATAGAGCTCTTAGGATCTTGCTTGACTACCAGCGTTGTGATGGCAGTCACACTAGTGGGGGCTGGGTAGTCTACAAGCACATCCTTATTCAGGTCCCTAGTCGTTGGGTTATCGAGACAGGGCATCGATACTCCGGAGTAGACTAGTGTGTACGCTTCTCATCCCAGTTGGGGAGATGGTCTGTCCCACAGCCGTCAGTACGTCGTACTGGAGATAGTATGCAGGTGCTCGTTAGGCTACGGGTACACCGGACAGGACTCACAGGGAACTGTTGGTTGGTTTTATACTAGTCGTCGGTGAACAGTTCCCAGGTGACATGAGTACAGCATAGTCCGCAGACTTGACACTGCTACTTCGCCTCGAGTGTGTCCCACTGTTCTTAGATTGCTACCCTACCACGGCTCAAAGGAGTCGTGAAAACAGGTAGCAGTTGGGTGCAGTCCCGAGCACTTGGAGGCAGTGGCGGTTAGACAGGATTCGTCTCTCCCGGTATTGGGGGTTGATATCGCGCTGTGTCAGAGAGCCATTACGCAAAGTCCCTGGCCAGGGCAAGCGAGATTTGCTGGTAGGTTCCAGTAGTTTCTCAGGGTGTAATGGGCTTCGCTCCGACACGACTTATACCGCTATTAGGGGACTGACGCTTGCCGCCCCCCTAGGCCCGATATGCGATAGTCTTAGACGAACGGACCGGACTGTATGGAGATTGTCACATCAGACTCAGTAGGAGTTCGGATGGGTTTCCTCATCGACCTTCTTATCGACATCTACCTGGGGACCGTTACGTACAGCTAGTGCCGCTTGCGGTCTGTGGTTAAACCCACTGCCAGCGTAGTAGTCGAGTCTCTAGAGTCCCACACAGAGAGTTTCCCTACTCCAGGCGAAACGATATAGAGGTCGTATGGTTTTACGACAAGGGTTCGGACGCATACGTGTGTTTACGCACATACGACATACGGACAGTTTTTACTAGTCGGCTTTGGTTTAAGCCAGTTACTAGTATCCGGTTATTGGATTTATACAGTCTAAAGTTTTCCGTGTTTTCACGGATAGGAGGGGCGTTCTCGTAATTGCACGAGAAGCTTCTAGAAGATGGTGACTCAGGAGGTTTAGGTGGCATATACATTGAATGAGATTAGTGAGTCATATGGATGATTCATCCATGTCATTAATGCTTCATAATTGCTTAATGACTCATGGAGATGAATCACCATAAGATATTTATCAAGCATGGTTGTAAATCATTTTCTTTTCTTTTCTTGAAAAACAATAATGCTTGATATATATTATGATAACTCATTTTCTCATTTCATTATTCTTCTCACCTTCTCTCTCCTCAAGCTTCCTCTCTTCAAACCCTAATCCTCCCCTCTCATGTGTTGAGTACAAGGATTAGTTAGACTACTTAATCCATAACCCTCACTCTATATCATCTAGGTACTTTGATTAGCACTTAAAGAAACCTAGTTGCCTCAAGTTTAGAGGCAAAGCTTGGAGTATAGCTCTCGTGGTGGATCGTCTACTACTTGGAGAAGGCCGAGGAGGAGGTGGAGTTCGTAAAGACGAAGGACACGGTTCTTTAGGTATAATCCCTTCACATAGTAGTTTAGAACTTCTATGTTTGATGTTAGTTATCGTTTAGCTTCGATTCATGCGGTTAGTCGATGTTTAAGCAAAGAATAAGATCGTTTTTCATATTTCCGCCTCCCCGCAAGTCGTGGGGTGTTGTACATCGACTTACACTTTCCAACCCCAACCTTTCAAAATCCGACGAACAATTTTGCACCCTGCAAAAATTCTTTTCCTCAAAACAACTTTGTTCCGTCAAACAACGATAAGGTTTCCTTGCTAGAACGGAGTCTAGAGGCTTTTGTAAAGCAATTGACTCAATCCACCGCAAACATCCAGTCTTCTATTCAGTCTCTGGTACAACACACCGCTGCACACAGGCAAAGCATCAAGACCATCAAAGCCCAGATTGCACAGCTAAACGCGGCTTTAAGCGAGCGAGAGAAAGGAAAGCTTCCATCTCAACCACTCCCAAATCCTGGTCACCCACATAATATACATGTTGCTCTTGAACAACAGAACCATAATGTGAATGCCGTGACTACATTGAGATCTGAAAGAATGCTGAACAACAACATCGGCATATAAATTGATGATGATGACACCCCGGCCGTTGCTTCATCTACTCTTTCTACTCCTTCTTCTTCTGAGCATATTCTCCATTCTTCACAAGGCTCTTCTTCTTCACACGCTGCTCCGAATGGATCCACATCTCACTCCAATAAAACTCCAGTTTTGGGTTTCGTTCCAACTCCACAATCTCCTCCACAAGTATTAGGCTCAACCAATTTCAAAAATGTTCCATTTCCAAACTGGTTGAGGTCCAATAAACAAAATCTACAAATGGAGAAGATTCTGAACTTGTTCAAACAGGTTAACATCAACATTCCCCTCTTAGATGCAATTCAGCAAGTCCCGTCTTATGCAAAAATCTTGAAAGACTTGTGCACAAAGAAGAGGAAATCTCAGGTATCCAAGAAAAGTTTTCTTGGCTAGTAACGTGAGTGATGCTCTTACCCAAAATTTATCACAAAAACGGAAGGACCCTGGCTGTCCTACGATTTCAATAACCATTGGGGATAAGAATATCAACCGCGCTCTTTTGGATCTTGGTGCCAGTGTTAACCTTCTTCCTTATTCTGTATATGAGCAACTAAGTGAAGGAGAACTGAAACCTACACATTGTATTCTTCAAATGGACGATCGATCTATCACCGATCCTAGGGGTGAGCTAGAGGATGTGTTAATAAAGGTTGGGGACTTCATATTCCCCGTTGACTTTATTGTTTTAGATACACAACATGTAGCTAACCCCCGGAATCAAATTCCGGTGATACTCGGTCGCCCATTCCTTACAACCTCAAATGCAGCGATCAATTGTCAAAATGGTTCGATGAACCTATCTTTTGGCAACATGACAATTGAACTCAACAATTTTAGGTTAGGGAATCAGCCATCCGAACCAAGTGCTCATATACTAGATGTTTTTTCCATCCAGGAGATCGCCCCAGAGGACTGTGAATTTAAGGAATTCATGTTTGATCATAGTAATCTTGACGCCACTAGTGTGTTCCTCTTTGAACCTACTGCCGCTTCCGCTTCCAACAACGATTACGAGTGCTTCACTTTTTCAAATAATCTTGTCTTGTCACCGTCCGAGTTTGAATCTTTCGAATTTTAGGATACGTTAGTTGAACCATCTGACTCAGTCGCATACACTCACTTTGAGCCCCTGTTGAAATCTTTTGAGTTTGAGACATTTTCTCCAATCTTGCCTTCAGTCGTTTCACCTCCGACACTCGAACTCAAGACTCTGCCACCTCACCTCAAGTATGCTTACTTAGATGAGAACGAGACCCACCCAATCATCATTTCGGCTTCTCTAGCTCCAGAGCAAGAGAAAGCCCTTCTCACGGTCTTGCAATCCAATCGGCAAGCATTCGGCTAGACGATGGCGGACATCAAAGGGATTAGTCCTTTAATCGTTGAACATCACATTCATATGATGAATGATTCCAAACCAGCTAGGGATCCACAGACGTGATTAAATCCAATCATGAAGGAAGCTGTGAAAAAGGAAATCGTCAAATGTCTGAATAGTGGTATCATTTACCCTATCTCAGACAGCCAATAGGTCAGTCCTATACACGTTTTCCTTAAGAAGTCGGGTATTACGGTCATCACGAACGAGGAAAATGAGTTGATCCCTACTCGCACCCAGACCGGGTGACGAGTATGCATTGATTATCGAAAACTCAACGCCGCAACACGGAAGGATCACTTTCCACTGCATTCATTGACCAAATGCTTGAAAGATTAGCTGGACATGAGTATTACTGTTTTCTGGACGGTTACTCAGGCTACAACCAGATTCCCATCTCCGAGAAAGACCAGGACAAAACCACTTTCATTTGTCCTTTCGGCACGTTCGCATATCGCCGCATGCCCTTTAGGCCATGCAATGTTCCCGCTACCTTCCAGCGGTGTATGATGGGGATTTTCTCTGACATGGTTAAGAAATTTTTGGAGATATTCATGGATGATTTCTCCATCATTGGCGATTCTTTTGACGAGTGTCTGCAACATCTTGACGCTGTCCTTACCCGATGTAAGGATAAAAATCTCACTCTAAACTGGGAAAAATGCCACTTCATGGTACGTGAAAGTATTGTCTAAGGACATATCATTTCGCGAAATGGCATTGAGGTTGACAAAGCAAAGATTGATGTCATTTCCAATCTCCCTCCTCCCAGATGCGTCAGAGACATCTGAGCTTTCCTTGGCCACGCCGTTTTTTACAGACGGTTTATCAAGGACTTTAGCAAGATTGCTAGACCCTTGACTCTTCTTCTGGCCAAGGATACCACATTCAACTTTGACTCGAGCTGTTTGACTGCTTTCGAATCCCTGTAAGGCTCACTCACCTCTGCTCTCGTTCTTTCTTCACCTGACTGGACACACCCTTTTGAGATTATGTGCGATGCATCCGACTTTGCTATCGGTGCGGTCCTAGGACAACACATCGATAAGATACCGCACGTAATCTACTACGCAAGCAGGACCCTGAATGATGCCCAAATGAATTACACAACAACCGAGAAAGAGTTCTTGGCTGTTGTGTTAGCTTTAGAGAAATTCAGGCCCTATTTGATCGGCTCTCCAGTTATTGTCTACACCAATCATTCAGCTCAGCGACATCTTTTAGCGAAAAAGGATGCAAAATCTCGATTAATACGTTGGATTCTCTTACTTCAAGAATTTGACCTTGTCATTAAGAACAAAAGAGAATATGAAAACGTAGTGGCCGACCATCTTTCACGGCTTCCTTCTTCGCCGACGCTTCCCTATTAACGATGTTTTTCCTGATGAACAACTCTTGACAGTATCGTGCAAACCCTGGTTTGTAGATATTGTGAACTATTTGGTGACAGAACTAATACCAAACAAATGGTCGAGTCAGGACAGACTTATATTTTTACCCCAAGTAAAGCACTTTTACTGGGACGAACCTTACCTGTTCAAGTACTGTCCAGACCAAATTATTCATCGATGTGTTCCTGATAATGATTTCAAGAGTGTGCTGTCGTTTTGCCATGATCAAGCGTGTGGCGGGCATTTTGGCCCAAGAAAGACAGCTGAGAAAGACTTGCAATGCGGCTTTTACCTGCCACAACTCTTCAAAGATGCCTATGATTACTGTAAGACTTGCTCCCAGTGCCAACACTTGAACCATCTTTCCAGGAGAAACGAGATGCCTCTCCAACCAATCTTGGTTATTGAGATTTTCGATATTTAGGGAATTGATTTCATGGGCCTGTTTCCAAGCTCTTTTGGGAACCTGTACATTCTCTTAGCTGTTGATTATGTCTCCAAATGGGTTGAGGCACTGCCAAGCCGAACGAACGACAACAAGGTTGTCGTTAGATTCCTTAAAGAAAACATCTTTTCCCGGTTCGGGCAATCCCGCGCGATCATTAGCGACAATGGGACACATTTCTGTAATAGGTCTTTCGAAACCTTGATGCGGAAATACTCAATTAATCATAAGCTATCCACGCCCTACTACCCCCAAACATGTAGACAATCCGAAGTTTCAAATCGGCAGATCAAGCAGATTTTTGAGAAAACGGTTTCCAAGAACCGTAAAGATTGGTCTTTGAAACTAATTGATGCCCTTTAGGAATTTTGGACTACGTACAAGACTGATCTTGGAATATCTCCCTATCGGCTTGTGTATGGAAAGGCTTGCCACCTTCTTGTGAAAATCGAGCATCACGCATTTGGGCGATCAAAGAGCTGAATCTAAACCATGAAGATGCAGGCAGCTATCGGTAGCTGCAACTTAACGAACTGAACGAGCTTCAGGATGAGTCTTATGAGAACGCGGTTGTTATAAAGAACCGAATGAAGGTGTTTCATGATAAACACCTTACGCACAAAACCTTCACACCTGGGCAACAGGTACTTCTTTACGACACCCGACTCCATTTCCATCCCGGTAAGCTTCGATCTCGCTGGAAGAGACCCTTTCTTGTGCGGTGTGTAAACCCGCACGGCGCGGTGGATTTGGAGAATCCAGAGGACAGTTCGCTATTCAAAGTAAGCAGACACAGAGTAAAATCATTCCTCACCGCGGAACCATCGGAGGAGCTCCTGATGTTGCAGGAGCCAGTTTACATTGACTAATATTCCTCCGTTTACCACCAAACTTCGGTTATCCAGCCATAAACAGTAGAAACACTGTTTCGAATAAGTTTGGGGGTATGTACATACCATCTTGTATATATATAATGGATATTCTTGTCCGGTGCATATCCATTTTGTTTTTTTATCGGGATATTTCGTACCTGGTGAAATTCCCATTTGTAATAAAAAATAGGGGGTGTTTTTGTAAATATTCAGAACTATAAAAAAATAAAAAAATTGGAAAAAAATAAGTAAATAAATAATTTCGTCTTTTGGGAGGACTTTTGTACAAATAGGTCCCCTTTTGTCCACCGCCCTTTAAATACACCATCTCTCTTTTTCCTGCAATTCCGGAGCCTTCATTCAAACCCTCACACAAAACCCTAGCCGCCACTGCAAAATCCACCAGAGAACGCCTGGACCCACCGCGGAATCGCCGCTGTTCGCCAATTCCACCGCCAATCCGCCGCCGTTCAGCCGCTTCTCCCTCTGAAATTTTCAGAGGAGGTTTGATTTTCTCATCTCCTCTCTTTAGATTTAATAGTTCTGTGTTTTCTGTTCATGGCTCCTAATTTTCAATTTGAACGAGATTTCTCGCAATTATTCGCCCGTAACATTTATGGTAGCTACTTTAGTGATGAGATCCGAAAACGCGGATGGAATTTCCTGTTGTATAACCATTCGAACGCGTTCGCGATTCCGGATCTCATTGCGCGTTTTTTTGAGAGCATGGAGGAGGGTTGATTAGCTAAATACGGGTTTATACGCTTGTTGTGGGGGGATTGGGAAATTGTTATAGATAGGAACTTCATTCATGAAGTCACTTTGATACCCCGTATCCCCGCACACGACCAACCCCTCCGCTTTGAGGATTACATGCCGTTAATGGGCGATGATTGTTTTAGGGAACCTAGGAAGGGCATTCAAGCACGAACGCTGTATGCGAACATCTTAACCGTATGCCGTTGGGCACAAACAACATCTTTGGAAGTTCGCATAACATCACATTTTTTACCCTATCCCTACACATTGTGCACACGTTAATGATGAAAAACCCTAGCTATGACATGTGCACTGTGATTTTACACTCGATTGGCACCGGCAAGGGGGCAGCCAATTACCCATGCCCAATGTAGTGACACAACTGTGTCGCTATTTCCTTTCTATTGAGGAATTCGATACTTTTATGCATGGTGGGGTTCCCATTCGACCCCTACTTGAGGGTGTCTCCACATCATACACGAGACTTCATGGGTTGTGGTCGCGCACCGAGCCGGCCGAGGATGTGATGGCAAAGACGCCCAGCTCACAGCGAGCGATGAAGGGCTGACCCCCGCCGCGCAAGCACGCTTGCTGAGACGTACTCATAGGGAGGTAGAGAGAGTATTGGGGATGCTGACAACTTTTGATCAGCGTTTGACGAGTCTTGAGCAGGGGATGTCTACCCTGCTGGAACGAGAAGAGAGAGCGAGATCGAGGGGTCGTGGTGCAGATAGGAGTGAAGCTGGTACGAGTGATACTGCGTCTGGTTCTAGGAGACGCCATAGGCAGCAGTGAGGGCACTGCTGTTAGCCAGTTTGGGGGCGGGGTTTTGTTGTAAATAGTTATCCTTGCATTCTGCATCTGCACATTTTTTATGTAAATATTTGTTCTTTTACTTTGCATGTTTAACTTCCGCATCGCATTTCTTTTTCTTCTGCATTGCATTATTTTCCCATAAATATAAAAAAATAAAATAAAAAATAAAAAAAGGTTCAATGTTGGCCATTTAGAGTCAAGTTCGACATGACGGTTGACTAGTTAAGAAAAAAACCTAAATCCTAAACTTAGTAATTGAAAACCCTGAAAAATAACCTTCCTTGAAGTATAACTGTAGAAAATATATGTCCTTACAGTTTGTTTAGATATAAGTGTTCCCCTCCGAAAGACGGCCGAGACTGAACGTCTTGCCTGAAATTCGGGGCAGATGCTATTTGGTTTTATCTGTCCACCTCTCCGAAAATGCCAAGTTGATTTATGGCACCGTGTATCGGAGGTTTAGACGGATGCGGCCGATGTAGCAGACTTCGTCAGATTCCCCCTCGTTCGAGGGTTTTTTTTATTGTGGGGACGCTCTTCCCTGCAGGCGCAAGCCCCTGCAGTTAATTACGCTACCGCATCGCGGTAACAACTTTCTCCTTCTCCAGAATTTCACTTCGTGTCATGTGTGTTTGTTTTGTTTATGGATGCCCGTGGATTGTATACGGAGACTAAGTTATGCCGTCGCCCGTAGTACGTGGATTAGTCCAAATCCGTATTTACTTAGATTTGGGTTTGGTGTTTTAGTTTAAGGATACGTTAGTCATATTGAGGCTAAGATCAACTTAAACGTTCATTAAGGATACGTTAGTCTGATTTGAGACTAAGATCAACTTAATGGAAAGAGCATTTAGGGGCTCTATTGTTCCAGTTTAGGGACGTAGTGGTCCATTTAATATATGGCCGTCGGGACCCGTCACCTCTCTGACGACGTTGAAGGATTACAACGAAAGATGTCAGAGGAGTTCGGAGATGTACCCTTGAACCAAAGTTGATTGAGGGTCTTATGGTCCAATTTGGGACTAAAGTTTGTTTGAATGTTTAAGAATACGTTAGCCATATTGAGCCTAAGATCAACTTAAATGGGATCGTTTAGATCCGACAAAAGAGCGTTTAAGGGCTCTATTGTTCCAGTTTAAGAACATTGCGGTCCATAGGTAGTTTAAGGACATTGCGGTCCATTGATAGTTTAAGGACATTGCGGTTCATTTCCAGTTTAGGGACATAGGGGTTCATCGTTCCCGTTTTGGATACGGATATTAGTTTAAGGACGTATTAGTCCATGGGTTTAAGGACCCCATAGTCCATATAGATGTGTTTAAGGACGCATTAGTCCATTAGTTTAAGGACGCATAAGTCCATGGGTTTAAGGACCCCACAGTCCGTATGGGTGTGTTTAAGGACGCATTAGTCCATTAGTTTAAGGACACATAAGTCCATGGGTTTATGGACCTCACAGTCCGTATTAATGTGTGGTTGTCGGGACCCGTCACCTCTCTGACATCGTTGAAGGATTACAACGATAGGTGTCAGAGGAGTTCGGAGATGTACCCTTGAGCCGGATGTAAATTGATTTAAGAGAGCAGTCTTGCTCAGTCAATTTAATTTGAGAACTTACGGCCATGATTGAGCTAAGTCTAGTTGAGAATATTCAACGTTTTTATTTTTGGCCTATTAGGCATGTGCTAGGGTTTTGCCCCTGTTTAATAATGCACTGCATTTTCTTTTGGCTTGCTAAGCCTTTTTTTATTTGGGCTCTGTCCCTTTTAAATGATGCACAACTTCTGCTTTTGTTTGAGCTCTGTCCTTTTTAAATGATGCACAACATCTGTTTTTATTTGGGCTCTGCCCCTTTTAAAATAATGCATTGCATTTTATTTAATTGGGCTTGGTCCTTCTGTAAATAATGCAGTGCATTAATCAAACTGACAGTGGCCATGTGGCCTGTCAGGCGCTTTGCGCCAATTATTGAGCGCAAGTGCATGTGGAGGTGACACGTGTCACACTCTGGTGAGCGCAAGCGTAGTGCGCTGTGCTGTTGCGCTGCCGACACGTGGCGCGCTCTGATGAGTTGCGCCAATTTCAGAGAGAAATTCTCTATCTTAAAAGCGCATAGCGCAAGTTATTTTGGTGCTGACACGTGGCGCTCTCTGGTGGTTTGCGCCAACCCAGGAGCGTAACAGTGCAGATTTGCAAGTGCAAGGCACTGTTTTAATATCTTGATCCAATTTTGGATTCAAGAAAAGAATCTTTAAGATTCCAGAACCAATGGTTCATAAAAAAGACAATGCCTTTGTTATTTATTATATTTTTTTATTGAAGATCCTTGATCTTATTCTTAGATCAATGATCTATTCAGAAGAAATTTTTCTTTTTATAAAGGTTTTACCTTCTTTTTCCTTTCTGAATTCTTCTCAAAATTCTTTAGAGGAGTTCTCTCTTTGTTTCTGGGTTTTTGTCTCTCTGTGTTGTGTCTTTTAGAATTGGGGTCTAGGGGCCTTTATATAGTGCCAATTAATTTGGTAAATTTGTTAAAGAGATCATTCTTTGAGTGATTTGGGGATTTTTCCCCACCGTTGGATCTTTGATCCAAGGGCTTCTGTTTTACAGAAGACAATCTTCTTGTTTTAACAAGAACAGAAAGATCTTACTGGAATTTTAATTCTGTTTGGCGCAAACTCACCAGCGCTTGACACGTGTCGCGCAGCGCAACTGCGCTGCCACGTGGCACGCAGCGCAGAGCGCAGCGCAACTGCGCTGCCACGTGTCGCGCAACGCAGAACGCAGATCATCTGAAGCGTTGCTTCTTTTAATTTTGTTTTAAATAGAGCCTTGCTCTGATTGGGTGCGCTGCCTTGGGCGCTGCGCTGACGTATCAGCTTTTGACACGTGGCGCGTTGCGCGCAGCACAAGGAATTTGAAGCGTTGCTTCAATTTTTGAATTTTTGAATTTCAAATAGAGCTTTACTCTGATTGGGGGAAACAAATGCCCCCCCACCGTTGCGCTCACGTGGCGCACACGTGAGTACAGCGGTGGTAAGATCCTAACCATTGGATCAACTGATAAGTTGAAGGGGTGCAAGTGCCTGTAAATAGGACCCTTGGTCCTCAACAGATGTTCACTATCTTCAAGAATTTGAGTTTTCAGAGCCTTGCTCTTGTTTTTAAGAACTTTAGAGCCTTGCTCTTGTTTCTTTTCAAGAACTTCAGAGTTCAAATTTTAGATCATCTTAGGTAAAATTTAACTTAACTTAAATTAAATTAATTTTAATTAACAGAGCCTTGCTCTCATAGATCTTTGATTTAAAGAAAACCCTTTTGGGGTTTCACCAACAGAGCCTTGCTCTCAAGAGTCCATAGATCTAAAGAGATCTTGTTTCATGGGTCTTAACCCATGAACAGAGCTTTGCTCATGGATCAAATGTAGATCTTTTTGATCTGAAAATGAAGAACTCCTAAGAGTTTTCATGGATCTTTAAGATCCTAAATTTTTTTAATTCTTTCAAGAGTTAAATTTTTCTTTTGATGGATCTTTCCATTATTATTACAGAGCTAGGCTCTTTTTAGGAAATTTTATTCCCTTGAGACCGGAGTTTGACAAATGTCACTCTGTGATAGAGCTTTGCTATGAAAGAGGAGATTTTCTCCTTATCTCTAGGGATTTCCCATTAATGAGAATATTCTCTTGGGGATCTCTTCATTAATTGACAGTCTCATCCAACAATGGGGCTGTCTTATTAACTGATGCACTGTCATCCAGATTTTGTGGGTCCCCCTTTGGTCCCCTACCCACTGCATTGCAATGTGGTGTAAATTTTTAAAATGCCAAGTGTTGGAATTACGACACTGACGGCTGATTTTTGTCCCTCCACAGGAAACATGTCTGCTGACCTATCATTCCCGTTTGTTCGCTCGGAGGGAGGATTTCCCCAGGCACCAGTGGATCGAGAGGTGCTTACTCTCATCAAGGACCATGACCCCGAGCACAAAAACCTTCACCTGTGGGGTAGGTGGTATATCGACATCATCAAGGGTCGCCGAAGCTTCGGTTCCGCTATGCCGTCTGAGCCCATTTTTTCGATCCCCTATGCGGATGAACCCCCCGTGAAGTATGCCGTGGAGGTCAAGGATTGGAATTCGGATGATCTCCTCCAGCCTGCAATTGGTGCTATTCCCGTGCAGCCGCCGCCGGCAATAGACATTTTGGGGAGGCGAATCTGTCAGGGTGAAGTACGCCCTTGGGGACAAGCTTATAACATTGGATTGACCCCGCGACCATCCGCCGGATATTTGCAGTGGGCCCGGTATATCTTATCGGCGAAGAAGACTCATCTGATGAAGATTGGTTTGTATTCGGCAATCTACGTCTTGCTCTTTGAGTATCCCTCTCCTCCAACGTGGTGGATTAAGGCTTTTATCGAACAATAGAATATCCCCACCCACACCTTCCTGATGACGGACAGGGAAGTCTCTATCTCCTTGGAAGAGTTCGCCGAGATCTCGGGTCTGCCGATGAGGGAGGGCATTACGAGGAGCTGTTTCCTCCTGACGAATACGTCTTCACCACCAAGCCGCTGGTGTTTGATCTGACGCCGGAGAATGCTATTCAGCACCAGTTTCCGGGCTTGGTGAAGGTGCTGGACATATATGAAGGGCTCTATCTGGAATCAGGGGTCCGGGGAGTCAGTTTCGCAGATTTTATCACCCGCTTCATTCCACCGGAGTTTCTATCGGAGCGGAGCGAGAAGTTCGCCAAGCTTGATGACCCTTTCGGCTTCGGCTTAGACTGTCGACCAACATCGGAGGACGGTCAAAAAGATTTTTATCTCCCCGACGCCGCCGTCATGCCCTTGTCAGAAATCGCAGTCCCGGGCATGGATAGGGAGACCTTTTTTGTAGGGTTCCTGGGATTGTGGCTGTGCAGCTTCGCGCTCCCCATGCACCCGCGCCACATGCGGCCGTCCGTTTTCTACCCAGCGCATCAGATGGTGGCTGGCCTGCAGTTGACAATAGGAATCGTCGGGTTGGCTCACCTATATAATGGACTTAGCGTGGCGGCGGACGCTAAAGAACCTGGGGTGCAGCCTGCTAATTTCCCGATGCACTACTTCACCTCTTGGATGGAAATGCATGTGCACGAGGTGTTCGGCGTCCATAAGATCCCTCCGTTTTTTGAGAAGTGCAGACTCCTAAGAGTCATGCGGCTGGTCGGTGCCTCGATCATGGTTGCGCCTCCGCGGGAGGCTAGGGGGTTGCTCCTTCGTCCACACCTGGTCGGAGCGAAGCTTTCTTTATTGGATAAAGTCATAACCATAGGCTCAGAAACCTCCAAGTCGGTGGTGGCGCTGCGCGACGACTTCAAGGACAGGGCCTCTGTGCTGAAAGGCCGGGAGATTCTTCACCTCTACTCCATTCGGCTGGGATACCTGGTGTTCAGGAAGAATGAGATGGCGCTCTTCATGAGGTACAACCCTCATCGGTTCGCCCAACAATCCAGCTATAACCAGGGGATCCCGCTGGAGGCGTTTTTGGAAGAGCCCGTGGCCAGTAGGGAGGGGATACGGAGCGCGATGCACCATTTCATGTGACTGAACACGGGCTCCTACTTCTTCATCAGTGAGCCAAGCCGCGTTCCCAAGGTCCTCAACGCGTACGTGGCTTGGTACGCACACGCAATGGGTCCAGTTATCCATATGGAGAAGTGCATGCTGGTTGACCGCAAGGGTACGCCTCCCAGCGGCGACCGTAAGGCTCTTCTGAAGCCAAGGACCCCGGTCGTTCCTCCGCTGAAAGATGCCAGAGTTGGGCCACCGCACGCGTTGAGCCCTCCATGCGGACTACCTCTTGATATTGCGGATGTACCACCAGCGCCCCGTGCTCCAGTGGAGACGGTAAATGTGGTTTCTCCGGAGTCCGGCATGGGCGCGGATATCGGGACTCACCGCCCTAAGGTGACTGCAAAGCGCAAGTCAATCTTGGGTGCACCCAGGGCTGGCGGGCAGAAGAGGAAGAAAAGGTCGATCCTCTCAGCTGACGTGGCGTTCGGTCAGGAACCTCATGCTCCCTATAGCAAGGGCTTGGGCGAGTACGGGACCAATAAAGGATTAGTTATGCCGCCAGATGACACTGATCTGGCGGCCGCCATTGCAGCCTCAGAGCGATTGGCAAGGCGCGATGCGTGGTTAGCCAAACTTGCGCAATCAGGTAATCACTAGTTGTGTTCTTCGTCATTTCATCGTACTTTTATCATTGTCTTTGACTGACGTTTTTTTCTTTTTAAATAGGCATTTCTACCGAAGAAGCCATCGCCGCTTCCCTCAAAACTTTCCAGGAAGAGGAATGACTCAGAGAGTCCTTAGGCCTTGGTACGTTTCGGTTCACTATGCCTTTCCTTCCATTTCATATGAGTGATCTGACCCCCTCTTTTTGTCTTATCGCGGGGACCACAAGACCCATCTCGCAAACTGATGCGAGACTCCTCTCCGGGCCAGCTACCGATGTTCCGGCCTCTTCGGACTTGCCGTAAGAGACCCAACTCAAAAAGCCGATGATGGATGCCTTGAAGGCTCTGGAGGCAACTCTGAACGCGGACGACGATACCTTGCTGAAGGAGGCTTCCAAGAGGTCCGTCGTGACGGCCCGAGAGGAGAGGAAACACTTGAGACGCGCAGCGAAGGAGCGCAGTGCTACTTTGGCCGTTGGAGCGGGCCCAAGTGTCGTTACTCCCGCTGCTACTCCTTCTGAGGAGCCACCGGTCGCTTTGTCTACTGCTCATAGACGGGCGGTGCGTGTAGTTCGGGAGGCCAACGATCAATCCACCTCAGGTAACGTGTTTTTCGAGACTTGTTGCAAGAATTGTGAACCCATCGGTTCTTATATATCTTGTCCTACAGGGCTAAGTCCAACCGAAGGGGAGGCGGAAACCGTCGAACCTAAGGGGATAGAGGAAGAGGCATCGGCTGAACCCGAGCCGACGGTGGGCGACGTCGCCGGGGTTGCTGGACCTGAGCCGAGGGCTAAGGGAATTGCACCAGAGAAGGTCGTTGATGCCGAGCCTGAGGTAGCGGCAAATGAGACGACTGCTACGACCGAGCTTGGGGCAGCGGCGGATGGAGCGCCTGAGACCGGCGACCCCATGGCGACGGCGGACGAGACAGCAGCGACCGCCGAGCCTGAAGGAGTAGCGGGTGAGATGGGTATGACTCCCGGGGACAAGCCAGCCGCTCTTTCTCAAGAGTCTGGCAATGCTCCAATCATTGCTCTCCTCGTCTACGGTCTTCCGCCGTCTCCTGGCCGCTCGAGCACGACGACAGCCCCCGTTGAGTCGGGTGATGAGGCCACGGGCGGTGGACTCATGTCAATGGAGGAGAGAGACGCCTCCGTTTCGGCTGGCGGCTCATCAGGTAAATTTCGAGTTACTGTCCCTCTTTTTATCTTGCAATCCTTCCTGACATGTGTATCTTTATTTTTAACGCAGGTGCGGCCAGTGCTGACGCTCCATTGCTCGAGGGGCGCCGTCAACTACTGCCTTGGCGGTGACCACCTCTCAGCCTTCTCTCATACCATCGCAGATGTTGGAAGGTATGGATTCGTGACCCATCAGTTTCATCTTTCGGCCGCATGATCTATGTACTGATGTTGTACTACTGCGTCTTTGCAGGAGTGCTTTTTGATCACCTCTACCAGGTGTTGCACCCGCACTTCTCCTTCCCATCTAAACTCGTTTCTTCCTCCAGTGGCGCTGGTGAGTATAGTTTCCAATTGATGTCTTTCTTTTTTCAGTAATGGAATTATTTCTGACTCTTCCTTGTCCTGATTGCAGTGCTACAAATCGAAGGAGGAGATGAAAGATCGGTCACGCCACCGGCCTTCCCGGTCTTGCCGCCTGCTACAGCTGGTATAGTAAACTATCACATCGATGACTTTTTCATATTTCTTAAATCGTCATCTAATTGTATTTTGTTTTTTCAGCTGTCGTTCCGATTCCGGTGCCCTTTGAGTCTCGCGTTATAATGCCGGCAGGCCCCTTCCTAAGACGTCCGTCTTCAAAGGGTGCCGTAATGAGCTTGGGCATGCTGAGCAGATACGTCAAAGAGCTTGACACAGACGCTCCCCCATCTGCTGCGGATTTCGCTGCGGAGGTTAACCCGATGTTGGCGGCGCTTGTAAATTTTCATGATGAAGGCGTCGTCGAGCTTTGGGTTAATCACTGCAGGGAAATCGAGGTCCGCCTGCATCAATCGGAGTTTATGCGCCCTGCTCCCAAGACCTTAGCCGCGAGCAATCAACGAGCAGCATGGATCGAGCAAAGCGCTTCTTACTTCCGCCACTTGGAACAAGAAGCGGCTTTAAGGCTGAAGGAATGCCAAGAGACCTCAAGCGAGACGGCTCGTCTGCGTGCTGAGGTTGAGGCGAACGCTGCCCAGGTGAAGGCTATCTTCGAGGGCCTTCTGGAACGTATCTCAAATGGGCTAAACCTGAAGCAGAAGCTCGATGCCGCCGAGCGTGATGCCCCAGGCCGCGAAGCAGCTCAGCAGGCCGTTGGGGAACAGCTTGCATCCTTCTTGCAGCAGCGGGCTCAAGTGGAAGCAGAACTAGTGGTGGCGGCCGATCAGGAGAAAGCATGGAAGGAAACGTGCGGACAATTTATAGGGCTATTCAAGACGCTTCCTTCCCAGTAGCTGCCCTTGTATTGATATACTTATAAAAATTTTCTTTTTCGAATAAGATGTATCCATATCTTTGACGGATCTATCTCGATACCTCGGTGTCGGACGATGAATCCTAGGAATTTGCTCGAGAAAACTCCGAATGCGCGCTTGAGAGGATTCATCTTCAAGTCGTATTGTCGAAGACGTTGAAATAAGATCTTCAGATGCTCGAGATGTTCCTCGTACGATTTGCTTTTCACCACGAGGTCGTCGATATAACATTCGACAATTTCATGTATAAGGTCATCGAAGATCTTCATCATGGCCCTCTGATAGGTGGCACCGGCGTTCTTTAGACCGAAGGGCATCACCTTGTAACAGAATATCCCCAGAGTGGTCCGGAAAGTGGTGTGCTTCTAGTCTTCAGGATGCATCTTTATCTGATTATATCCTGATGAGCCATCCATGAAGGAGAAAACCTCGTGAGTGGATGTGTTATCTATCATCAGCTCGGTGACTGGCACTGGGAAATCGTCCTTCGGGCAGGCTTTATTGAGATCCCGAAAGTCTACACATATGCGCACCGTCCCATTTTTCTTCATCACTGGGACGATGTTGGCGATCCAATCGGGATACTGAACTTCCTGAATAAACTCAGAGTCGATCAGTTTCTTGACTTCGGCATTAATGCTCATCTCAAGCTCGAGCCGCATTCTTCTCGGTGCCTGTTTGACTGGCTTGACGTCCGGGGATATTGCCAATTTATGCACAGCGATTTCTGGATCTAGTCCTGGCATTTCGGAATAGTTCCATCCGAAGCAATCTCTATACTGCATAAGCACGTCTTTTAATGAAGCCACCCTTTCTTCAGATAGCAGCTCACTAACGAATATCGGTCGCGGGTTGTTCGCCGTCCCCAACTCAATTTTCTTGAGATTATCCGCAGTGGTATGTATTCCATCTTCCAGCTCTTTCGGCGTTGGTGGAAATTCTGAGATCACCTCGTCGTTGCTGTTTTCGAAGCACCAGGGAAGGTCATCCATGTTCTCGGACCCTCCTTTTGATATTGTTATCATGTGATAAGTACGAGCTCGCTTCCAAGACCGATGTGGATCTGGTTCAGCTTTCGTGGCTTTGGGTTCGTACTTCTGTGGCGGCGTTACCCTCCAACTGTCAGATAGAGCGAACTTGCCGAGCTGATACTGATCTTCGACCCAGTTCTTGAAGGTGAAGCAGTTTTCGAGAGGGTGCCCTGTTGCTCGGTGATAGGAGCAATAGTTCAGGTGAGAGACTTCACCTGCTTGTTCGGGGTGTTTAGACTCCAGCAGTGTAAGCACCTGGTATTTTATAGCTCGGTCAAGTATCTTCTTCATCTTGTCCTGAGGAAAAGAGGATGCTCGACCCATCTTCTTTACAGGGGACAGATCCGGACCGTTCGATTCCCGACTGCGTGGCTTCTTAGTCCCGCTTTGTTGCCGTCGAGCGCCCTTTTCGTTTTTCGACTTGTTTCTGCTTCTGCGCCGAGCCTTTTTTACCATAGGTTGACAAGGAGCGTCGCTTTCATATTTTGAGGCCTGTTGTAGGAGGCGTTGCATTTTGGCTTTCTCATAGATGGCCATTTCGCGGTTATGGTCATCTCGGACTTTTTGACCAGCTTCCCTTATAAGCTTGTCCATCTGTTCTTCGAACGACGGACTAGGCACTTTTGCATCAGGAACTTTTACTGGTTTAGGATTAGCGTCCTCCCATTGAGCATCCTCTTTTTCATTGAAGTGATGCACGACATAGCAATCGCGGAGTAGCTCTCGTTTCTTGGACCGAATGTATCCAAGCCCGATTGTTGCCATCCTCCCACTAGGCAACTTGTGCTGAGTTCCGGGGACGTTCCAGACCCTGTCATAGAATTTGGCTTTTCGAGCGGTCTGTTTAAAGGGTATCCCCTGGCGCTTCAACAGCCTCTTCAAGCCTTCTGTATAATATCTAGGCAGACGGATGGGCTGAAGCCTGTCAAGCGTAGGATCCGCACCGTGCCAGATTTCTTTCTCCACTTTGGTTTCTTCAAAGCGGTAGAATAGAATTGCCTTTTTGCCTTTTCGCCTGGGAGGGACATAGAACGTCCGCAGCTCCTCTACAGTGTAGGCATCGAGCGTATCCAGTTTTTTATGATGTTTAAGTGGAACCATGGCGATTTGCAGGCTTTGCTCTTCGTCAGCGGATGTTTGTATTGAAGGCCGAGCAGAGAATACAGCATGGACCTCATCTTCCGAGTCACTACCAAAGATCAACGTAGGAGAGGATGGTCTCGGCTTCTTGTATTGGGGCGGACCCGAATAAACTATTTCCTCTTCCTCCTCAGTATCACTCCCGAAGACAGGGATGGTGGCATTAGTTTTGTTCTCCGGCTTGTGACACCTCTCCGTGTCTTCAAAATCCGGTAAGAAGTATTTTGCATCTTCATATTTGCGGACTTCGTTCACGGAGAACGGGTTCAGTTCTCCCGTTACGGTATACTCGAGACCATCCATAAAATATTTCATACACTGGTGCTGTGTAGAAAGGATGATGTTGTACTCGTGTAACCATGGCCGGCCGAGCAGAGCATTGTAGCATGCCTTGGCATCTATGACGTGGAATTTAATGTCCGTGACGAGTATCCCAAAGCGCAAAGTTAATATCACAGACCCAAGAGTCCTGGATGATTGAGAGTCGAACCCAGAGATGGTGATCTTGTCCCGAGCGAGGTGCTGGACGCTCATGCATATTTCTTTCAACACCCGTACATTGAGGAGATTGACAGAAGAGCCATTGTCAACCAAGATTTTGCCTATCTTTATATCATGGCAATATCCTGAGACATAGAGGGGCCGATTGTGTTCGCATGTCCTAAGGAGGAGGTCTTCATCACCGAAAGTGGCATCGGCTGTGTGCACTTCTTACAGCTCGTCCTTCATCTTTTCTTCGGCGAGAAACGCTTGGAATTGCTCTGGCTCCTATAGCACTTTGATCAATGATTCTCTTGCTTCTTTTGATAGTAAAAGGGCGTCAAGAATGCTGAGCTGCGAAGGTAGCTTCCTCAGATGCGCTAGAACGTTGTAATCCACCTTATTTTTCTTCGGTGGGTCCTTAGCGGCTAGCTCTTCCATGACTTGGTCATCTAGGGCGATATCCTCAGAAATCTTCTCTTTTCCCTTATCTTTTTTGTTTGAGGGTCCGAGATTCTTTTCGGGTAGCGTACGATTACGCAGCCGGATATTTTCGCAGGTCTTCGGCTCTTCCTCTTTTCCCGATGTTGACTCTTTAAAGAGAGGGCTAAGAGCCATTTCCTCATCAGAATCGCTCCCGAACATGAGAACTTGCGATCCCCCGGCGTTAACCATGCGACAATCGCCGGTAGTTCTTCTAAGCTCCTCAGTCGTACCTTTCTGCTCCCGACGAGTTTTGCACTTCTCTCGCTTAAAATGTTGGCGGTGAACAACATACCCCTGCCACCATTTATTGAAAGCTCTGCACTCTTCGGTGGGATTCGAAATCTTCCGATGATACAAGCAGTAGGAAGGGTGCATTTCTGCTTCACCAGTAATATTTCCTTCAGAGGGTGGTAGCTTTATACCTATTAATATGGCCTTAGCAAACCTCTTTATCGTCTTGAATTTGTTTTTATCCGCAACGGATGTTTCTTGATTTAATGGGAGCGTCTCAACCCTTTCGTCTTATCGTCGGCGTTTGGCTCCTTCCAATATGGCCATCTCACGCTCCCGATCGGCTTTACTTTTCAGACGAATCTCATCCAGAAAAGCGTCGATCATTTCGTCTGACGGACACACAGGTTCCGGCTCAGGCTCTGCCCCCAGCTTCTCAGTGCAAGGAGTTTTCTCATCGTCCGTAAACGAGTGAGAGATCATATGACAACTTGCCACGTATTCTTCGGATTCATCCGACGAGCTCTCCCCCTCATCTTCCTCTTGAAAGACGTGGCTGAGGAACTCCTGGAGTGTGATGGGACTTCATGCCTTTTGATTGTATTCTTCCAGCGCGTCGATCTGCTTTTGTAAGTCCGTGCGCTTGTAGCCAGGTTTCACGGGCCTTTTGGATCTTTTTTTCTTCTTCTTTGAAGATTTGGACGGCTGGGTACAAGTGTTTGGGCCACCGCCATCGATCTTTAGAGTTGGGCGCGGCTTTAGCATCCCTTCGATGATCTCAGGTTCTAACGGGTTCTTCCACCTGACTGCCGGGCATGTCTGAAGATCATTCAGCATTCTCTTTGTTTTGGCTGATAGCACAACCTCCCACGGAGCTTCTTCAACAAGGGAGCACGTTGCCCCCGGCGTATTCACCTTTTTAGGGGTATGAGGTTGCGGCGGGCTCACCTTCCATCTTTCGGACAACGCGAACTTGCCCTGTTGGTATTGGTCTTCAATCCAGTTTTTGAAGACGTAGCAATCCTCGATCGGATGGCCCAATACTCGGTGGTAGAGACAGTAGTTGGGATCATTGACGTCGTTTGGCTACAACGGGCGTCTTGGATAGGGAAGATTGATGAGTCGGTTGTGCAATACCAGCTCGAACAGTCTTCTCGTTTTATCTTGAGGAAACGAGTAAAGACGTCCTAGCCTCTCCTCGAGGGGTACGCGTGGACGAATATTGTTTTGGCAGACAACCGGCTTCAAGTTGCTCGGCTGCTGTTGAGCATTGGCGACGACGATCGCTTTTCCTTTCCCCTTCTCATTTCGAGAGTCCGGATTTGGAGGAGACGGTCTATGGCCCATCTGGTCCATTTGAGCTAGCTTGTCGATCAGGGCCTGGAACGTGGTTGGTTTAAAGAACATCATGAACTGTGAAATAGTTGCATGAGGATCTAAGGTGCCCACGAACATTCCCACCGCTGGCGCTTCTTCGATGCGCTGTTCGCACTTTGACCACAAATTCCGCCATCGGATTGCATATTGAACCCAAGTCTCGCCCGGCTTTACTCTCGATTAATCAAAGCTATTATTGGAGTACGCTCGCCGGCGCTTGCGAAACGCAGGGTAAACAACAACTCCATTTCAGCGAAGGTTTTGATGGAGTCGTTCGGAAGCTCGGAGTACCATTCGAATGCCGTCTCCAACAAGCTTCCGACGAACTGGCGAAATAGCAGTTTTTCGTCGCCTCCAGTGTTGCCACAAAGCGCCCTGAACTGGGCAACATGCTGGTGGGGATTGCCCATCCCCTTATAGACATGGAATTTCGGTATTGTATAGCCCGGCGGGTACTTGATCTGATCGTACCAGCTCGGATATGGTCGCCCTGTTCTGACAACTTGACCGGCTGCCTCAGTCGCCCGGTGAACCCATATTTGCTGAGCTATATATTCGTCCAAGTCAGCTTTGGAGATTGTCTCCTCCTTGGCTGTTGACAGAGCCGGCGGTGGATTCGACGTTTCTCCTCTTTCATCTTCAAGGATGATCGGAGGATCTTCAGCAGGAGGATCCTGCTGGATCATCATACCCACCATATCCTAGAATAGAAGGGCCATTCGTTTTATATTGGCTGCTTGTTCCGCAGCCTCTTTGTCCTTCTTCTCCAATATTCTCCGAAGGAACTCGGCGTCGGTTTCTTGCTCCTGGCGTTGATCCAAGGACGCTTCGGGGCTTTCTTTTGGCCCAGTGAGTGCGGCCATCACATTCATCATTTCCTGGAGCTTTTGCTGCTGCTCCTAAGCTTTAGTCATCGATCGCGTAAGCGGTCTATGACCTGTGGATATACGGCTGTCCTCTTTCCTAGACGCCATGTAGACGGTATGGACCACAATGCCCCCGGACTTAGGGCGTTTGGGCTCACCGCCTTTGACATTTGCCGCAGGCGTGGGGATTTTCTCCGGCCTTCTTCTCTTTTGAGTAGTAGACGTGGAGGGGGCCATTGTAGTGGATACCCAAGTAGTTGTCGTCCTTTGCTGTTCAACAGGACGGTTCTTTTCTTCCTGAGCCTTCATCCTCTTCTGCCGGCGAGAGTGATCTTGGTCGATTACAGAGTCTTGAACCCGCCGCCAGACTTTGTAAATTTTGGAGGACAGCCGTTGAGGGGGCTGCTCCAACTTCGTTTCTGTAACCCTTTCCGCAGGTGGGGGAGATGTTTTTAGCGTGGCAGTCAGAGAGTTCTTGCATACCCTCCTTAGCGGTTCAAAGCTATTCCCAGTTGGAACAGCAGCATTAACTTCCACCACTGGAGCTGGTGGAGTTAGCCCAGAAGGGGAATTGCCCCCGGCCTTCATTACTCAACGCCAGTGGCGACGTCGAGCATGTCGAGCTGTCGGGGCTGGCTCGACGATAGGGATAGTTTCGTCTTGCCTCCCGTCCGGATGAGGCGCTGCCGGTGCCAACCTCTTAAAGACTGATGTTGTCTTTTCAGTAGCGGTATCCAATCTGTCAAAGACAGACCTTCGAGTAGGAGCAGGAGCCGGAATAGTCAGCCTTGAAAAGACCGACTCTTTAACAGGAGAAGCCGCCTTGAAGACTTCAGGAGCAGAGGTGGCTACCTTCCTCGGGATGGCCACTTCAGGGTTCATGGGCTTCTTGGCGGGCCCACTGGAGTTCTGGTTCAGCCTGGTAAAGACCGAGGCTGCCGGCTTGAGATTGGACGACCCGTTGAGAGGGGCCGTGGTAGTAATGAGCCGATCGAAGACCGACTTCTTTTGCGCTTCCGGTATGGGCACTGAAATGGTGAAGCTTGCTGGCGGGAGCATGGTCCCGAAGAACAGGCCGGTGGTAGCTTGAGTCACTTGTTCTACCGGCATAGCAAGGATGGAGGCCGCTTGAGGCCCATAGGCTATGCCTCCAGGTGAGGCGGAGCGTCGGTTGCAGTTGCAATTAGAGCAGTTTGAACAGTTAGACGCCATTGATGCTTGATTTCTGCATCAGGCAAAAGACCCAATCTTAGTAACTTGAAACCGAAAGGCAACCGTTAACAAACCGCGATTCGTTCGCGAAAGACGACACACGAAGTGTGGAGTGGAAAGAGGAAAAGGTCCCACCGGGCGTGCCAGAATCTGTTCCCCTCCGAAAGACGGCCGAGACTGAACGTCTTGCCTGAAATTCGGAGCAGATGCTATTTGGTTTTATCCGTCCACCTCTCCGAAAATGCCAAGTTGATTTATGGCACCGTGTATCGAAGGTTTAGATGGATGCGGCCGATGCAGCAGATTTCGTCAGATTCCCCCTCATTCGAGGGGTTTTTTATTTATTGTGGGGACGCTCTTCCCTGCAGGCACAAGCCCCTGCAGTTAATTATGCTACCGCATCGCGGTAACAACTTTCTCCTTCTCCAGAATTTTACTTCGTGTCGTGTGTGTTTATTTTGTTTGTGGATGCCCGTAGATTGTATACGGAGACTAAGTTATGTCGTCGCCCGTAGGACGTTGATTAGTCCAAATCCGTATTTACTTAGATTTGGGTTTGGTGTTTTAGTTTAAGGATACGTTAGCCATATTGAGGCTAAGATCAACTTAAACGTTCGTTAAGGATACGTTAGTCTGATTTGAGACTAAGATCAACTTAACGGAAAGAGCATTTAGGGGCTCTATTGTTCCAGTTTAGGGACGTAGTGGTCCATTTAATATTTGGCCGTCGGGACCCGTCACCTCTCTGACAACGTTGAAGGATTACAACGACGGGTGTCAGAGGAGTTCGGAGATGTACCCTTGAACCAAAGTTGATTGAGGGTCTTATGGTCCAATTTGGACTAAAGTTTATTTGAATGTTTAAGGATACGTTAGCCATATTGAGACTAAGATCAACTTAAACGGGATCGTTTAGATCCGACAAAAGAGCGTTTGGGGGCTCTATTGTTCCAATTTAGGGACGTAGTGGTCCATAGGTAGTTTAAGGACATTGCGGTCCATTGATAGTTTAAGGACATTGCGGTCCATTTCCAGTTTAGGGACATAGGGGTCCATCGTTCCCATTTTGGGGACGGATATTAGTTTAAGGACGCATTAGTCCATGGGTTTAAGGAACCCATAGTCCATATAGATGTGTTTAAGGATGCATTAGTCCATTAGTTTAAGGACGCATAAGTCCATGGGTTTAAGGACCCCACAGTCCGTATGGGTGTGTTTAAGGACGCATTAGTCCATTAGTTTAAGGACGCATAAGTCCATGGGTTTACGGACCTCACAGTCCGTATTAATGTATGGTTGTCGGGACCCATCACCTCTCTGACGTTGTTGAAGGATTACAACGATAGGTGTCGAAGGAGTTCGGAGATGTACCCTTGAACCGGATGTAAATTGATTTAAGAGAGCAGTCTTGCTCAGTCAATTTAATTTGAGGACTTACGGTCATGATTGGGCTAAGTCCAGTTGAGAATATTCAACGTTTTTATCTTTGGCCTATTAGGCCTGTGCTAGGGCTTTGCCCCTGTTTAATAAGGCACTGCATTTTCTTTTGGCCTGCTAAGCCTTTTTTATTTGGGCTCTGTCCCTTTTAAATGATGCACAACATCTTCTTTTGTTTGGGCTCTGTCCTTTTTAAATGATGCACAACATCTGTTTTTATTTGGGCTCTGCCCTTTTTAAAGTAATGCATTGCATTTTATTTGGCCTGTTAGGCCTTTTTTAATTGGGCTTGGCCCTTCTGTAAATAATGCAATGCATTAATCAAACTGACAGTGGCCATATGGCCTGTCAGGTGCTTTGCGCAAATTATTGAGCGCAAGTGCATGTGGAGGTGACACGTGTCATGCTCTGTGAGCGCAAGCACAGTGCGCTGCGCCGGTGCGCTGCGCTGTTGCGCTGCTGACACGTGGCGCGCTCTGATGAGTTGCGCCAATTTCAGAGAGCAATGCTTTATCTTAAAAGCGCATAGCACAAGTTATTATGGTGCTGACACGTGGCGCTCTCTGGTGGCTTGCGCCAACCCAGGAGCGTAACAGTGCAGATTTGCAAGTGCAAGGCACTGTTTTAATATCTTGATCCAATTTTGAATTCAAGAAAAGAATCTTTAAGATTCCAAAACCAATGGTTCATAAAAAAGGCAATGCCTTTGTTATTTATTATATTTTTTATTGAAGATCCTTGATCTTGTTCTTAGATCAATGATCTATTCAGAAGAAATTCTTCTTTTTATAAAGGTTTTACCTTCTTTTTCCTTTCTGAATTCTTCTCAAAATTCTTTAGAGGAGTTCTCTCTTTGTTTCTGGGTTTTTGTCTCTCTGTGTTGTGTCTTTTAGAATTGGGGTCTAGGGGCCTTTATATAGTGCCCATTAATTTATTAAATTTGTTAAAGAGATCATTCTCTGAGTGATTTGGGGATTTTTCCCCATTGTTGGATCTTTGATCCAAGGGCTTCTGTTTTACAGAAGACAATCTTCTTGTTTTAACAAGAACAGAAATATCTTACAGGAATTTTAATTCTGTTTGGCGCAAACGCACCAGCGCTTGACACGTGTCGCGCAGCGCAGAGCGTAGCGCAACTGCGCTGCCACGTGTCGCACAGCGCAACTGCGCTGCCACGTGGCGCGCAGCGCAACTGCGCTTCCACGTGGCGCGCAGCGCAGAACGCAGATCATCTGAAGCGTTGCTTCTTTTAATTTTGTTTTAAATAGAGCCTTGCTCTGATTGGGTGCGCTGCCTTGGACGCTGCGCTGACGTATCAGCTTTTGACACATGGCGCGTTGCTCGCAGCGCAAGGAATTTGAAGCGTTGCTTCAATTTTTGAATCTTTGAATTTCAAACAGAGTTTTGCTCTGATTGGGGGAAACAATAAGCAATTTTTAGTTCAGTTCTTGGGCTAAGTTGAAATGGCGGAAGAGTATTCAAAGCTCTATTCGAAGAGTAAGTCTAAAAAATAATTCTGAATCTTAAGTTCAAATTCTGAAAATATATACCCTATAAATCGCACATACGTGCACCTTGAAACTTGGGATAGTAAAGGATACCTAGAAATACTCTTGCCTGAAATCCTAGTATGAAAGAAAAAACGGTAATTAAACCTAACCACCAAAAGAGCATCATTGGAAAATATATCCGGTCTTGAAAAAAATAATGATAATAAATAAATCAAAAGTGCAAGACCAGGAAACTTCTAATTACGCTTTAATTCTCACAAATTCAGTAATCGGCTGATTAATGCCTCAGGAAGCTGTAATAGTCGAATGAAAGAAGTGTGAGCGAATCCATCCACCATTAATAAAGAAGAAGTAGTGCTAGGTATTAAAGCAAGGGTATTATAACTTGAATTGAATTTCCAAGTGTAGGGGTGATATTTACACACACGTAGGGGTATATGATCGGAGTTTAGAGGAGAGATAGGAATGAAAAATAGGGCTTATATCTTCAGTAGAGATGATAAAAATTCCGGATTTGAGATTGCGTTTTAGAAGGAAAACTCAAGAGATGCTGAGAGCTTTATAAACTGGCAAAACGTATAGGATCTTAAGTTAAATGAAAAGTGTGAAGAATAAGGGATGAAGATTTCTAATTTAAGGATAATAGAGTTTCTTGCTAGAATGCTGAACTGTAGAATTAGAGTCGACGACCAACTTGATCGGATTTTGTGGGTAGCATCCGCTGAAAATCCTCAGGAGACAAAACTCCTCCTCTAGGGCAACCTAGGGGTTTGACGGCTTGTTGCACGAGCTCAGTGCAATCGCGTTCCCTGTGAAAGTGAGGTTAGGACTTTTTGTGAATAAAATGGCTTTGCTCGGGACGAGCAAAAGATAAGTTTGGGGTATTTGTTCATATCAGAATTTTGCACTTTTATACCACCCATTCTTGATCGCATTGCATATAGGTAGGTACTCTTGATCCGTATTTTCTAGATAATTGCAGGTTACAGGTTCTCAGCTCTAAACAATGAAAATCAAGAACAAACGCGACAAATTCAAGACAACTGCGAACAACGGATAAAAATACGGGTTCCACTCACCATCCGTCAGATACCGCCTACCAGTTAGAGGGACAAAATGGCAATCGAAAGTCATTCATGCACAAAGCACAAGGAGGCAACACAAGAATCGAGTTTATAACGCGGAGCTCAAGAATATCAAGGCAAAAGTCCACATTCTTTCATCTTTTTAGATTGTTGAGAATCTGGGAGAAAAATGAAGTGATTCTGAAAAACCAAGTGTACTAAACAGAGAAGAAGAACAACATGGAAAACCCCAGAAAATATGACACAGAGACTCACCCAAAGAGCCACGGAACAACGGACTATATGGCACTTATGCGGCGGTTCTACGGCCGAGTTGACTCAGAGTTGGGAGATATTTTTAGGGTAGTTTTGTAATTGTGTAAGGGCTCAGATTTTGGCACTAGGGTTTTATCTATCTGCCTATAAATAGCCCAGTTTCAAGCCAAGTAGAGAATGCTTATTCTTGTGTTAGAATTTAGTTTAGTAGTTTATGACTTCTTCTTCCTCTTCATCTATTCTCCATCAACATTGTAGTGAGCTTTTGAGTGAATGATGAATAAAGAAAAGTTATTTTTTATATGCATGTCTTATAATTGAGTTCTTATATTTGCTTGTAATTTTCGTCTTTAAAGTAGTTGTTGTTATTTGTTTGTTTGTTTGTTTTCTTTTTCTCTTTTCCTTTATCCTTACAACAATGATGCTTAAGTGTGATCATTGCCTAAGTGAGGTCCCAAATAGCTAGTTGTGATTCCCTAACTCATTTCTTTCTATCTTCTTTGTTTGTTTTATTTTCTTTTTCTTTATAATGGATGAGTAGTTTCTCACTTGTTAGGGTAGGATAAGAGAAGTTTGAGAGAAGGAAATCTCTCTCGCTCTTTTTTTTGCCCAACATCTTGATTCGAACTCCCGTCAATTCAACCACAATCCGCTCCCTACGGCACCCTATCCTACATGATAGTGGTGACACCTTAGTGAGACCGGTTGTGGTTAAATTGACCGGATGTTATGGCTAAGAGACAAGAACGGACGGACAAGGACCAAAAGGAAGGAACTAACCGTTGGAAAGCCTAGCTTATACTCGTAAGTTTCCTTCCTAGTCGTGCTAATCCCCATTGTTACCGATTACTGTAACATCGATATTATAAGTGACAACGAAAGCAGTGAGCGAACTCCTAACTCAAACTAACCTAATCTAACCCTAACAAGCTCTTTTTATACATATTTAGCACATAGTTAATCTTAAACAAACCTGGACAATTTGGACTTAACTCGTTAAAACACTAAGAAAAAGATTCACATCTCTCTGTGGACTGACCCGTACTCATCCGGCTAGCTACCAAGCGAAACCGTCTTAATTGCGGTAATTAAAACTAGAACACCAAAATTCTGTAACAATCAGCGGTTACCAGTGGTTCTGATTGAACCATCATTCCAGCCATATTCTGAATCAGAATGGCCATCTGGTTCATTTTAGTGGACATTTCCGCCGCTTCTTCATCCCTCTTTTTGAGAGCGCACTTTAGGAAATCAATATCCGACTCCTTCTCTACTCTTTCTTCGGGTGCGTCCTTGGGATTTGCCTTAGACGATGGATTAGCGTTTACTGCCGCCTGAGCGAGCATCTCCTGCAGCTTTTCATGTTGCAGTTGAACTTTTGTCAGGGACCGAGTTTGAGGTCGGTGACTAGTAAAAGCTCGAACTTCGTCTTTGGATTTCACCACATAGACTATGTGAACTACCATGCCCCCAGGTTTGGGGTGTTTGTAGTTTTGGCCTTTGGAGTTTGTTTCGGGCACTTGAGCTTTATTAAACCTCTCTTTTTTGTGAAAAGCTGCTTTGGTTTTGGAAGGAACCGCTGTATCAGAATCCGTCTTAGGATGAATCCTCTTGTATTTGAAAGGGGATTTGTCAGAATTTGTTTAACGTTTAGAGGAAGAGCCGTAGACGACGACTGAGTCCTTCACCTGCTTCCACACCTTATATATATGAGGAAAGTTGTTATAGGGAGCGAACTGGTTTCTGCTCTCATGGGATCTCCATGGGCTGCAGAGATTTCTTCAATATTGCGGTAGGAGAATTTTATCTGACCCTTCGCAACAGTTTGAAGCTGTTCCCGGTTGGAACAACAACATTCACCATTGGGGTTGAAACAGGACCATACGGAGAACTGCCTCCAGCTCATTTTGTATGATGCCGATATCGACGTCGACCGTTTCTTACGGCCAGGATTTGATTAGCCTCAGGATTTTGCCGAGCCTGCCCCCTTTTTCCTTTGAGAGCTTGAATATTTTGCCCTCTGCGTCGACCTTGGTCCTTGGCAGGTGCCAGTTATCTGAGAACTGATTCCGTCGGCAAAGCTGCAGCTTGGGGAACCGGCCTGTGGAAGACAGACTTCCTCTGGGCTTCCTCCATCGGCGTTGAGGCACCAAGGGTGGGAGGTGGGAGTATCGACCTAAATAGAAGACCGTTGATTTCTTGAAGAGCCGGATTGCAGTGATTTGAGGCTGCAAGTGGCCCATACTTGACTCCACCGGATATGACAGAGCCTGAGTTGCTAGGGTGGGAGCAAACGCCATTCTTCATAGAGACGAAATGCCGGCTTCAGTATCCCATCACCCAAGGGCAACCACAAACATATATACCGTGATTATTTGATCACAAAAAAAACACGACACACGAACTGTGGAGTGGAAAGAGGAAAAGGTCCCACCGGGCGTGTCAGAATCTGTTCATCGCCGAAATCAGAGACAGATCCGGGTTAGATCGTCTTGCCTAAATTTAGGGGCAAATGCTATTTGGTTTTATCCGTCCACCTCTCCGAAGATACCAAATTAATTTATGGCACCGTGTATTGGAGGTTTGGATGGAAGCGGCCTTTGTAGCAGATTTCGTCAGATTCCCCCTCATTTGCGAGGGGTTTTTGATCATGGGGATGCTCTTCCCTACAGGCGCAAGCCCCCACAATTAATTACGTTACCGCATCGCGATAACCACTTTCTCCAGCTCCAGAAGTTCACTTCGTGTCGTGTGTGTTTGTTTTATTTTTTGGTTTCCCGTGGATTGTATACGGAGACTAATTCATGTCGTCGCCCGTAGGGCGCGATTAGTCCAAATCCATATATTTTGGGTTTTTATTTAAGGATCGTTAATCTAGTTTGAGATTAAGATCAACTTAAATTTTTGTTAAGGATGTGTTAGTCCTATTTGAGACTAAGATCTACTTAACAGGGTTTTAGGATCATTCAGATCCAACAAAAGAGCATTTAGGCTCTATTGTTTTAGTTTAAGGACGTTACGGTCCATTGTTAGTTTAAGGACGTTTCGGTCCGTTGTAGTTTAAGGATGTTGCGGTCCGCAGATGTGCTCATAGGTTTAGGAGTACACCAAAGAGCTGTTGGTTGTCGGGACCCTCCATCTCTCTGAACACGTTGAAGAATTACAATGACATGTATCAGAGGTATGGAGTGATGTACCCTTAAACCGAATTCCAGATTGCAGGGAGAGATCATGGTGGAATGAACATCGTTTTAAATACCAATTGTTAGGAGATCATTAGTCATCTTTGGAACTAAGATCGATTTGGGGAGATCTGAGGATAGGAGGGCTCAGTTGATTGGTGATCAAAAGGGTTTTGGCTTCGGGAGACTTGGCTAATTTGGGCTAAGGTTGGCCTCTCATGGTGTTAAACATGTAGGGTTACCTAGCACGACAGCAAGGTTTCGGGAGGCATCGTCCATGCCATTTTCAAAAAATTTCCATGCAACTTAACCATAACCCTAGAATCTTAACTAAAGATTTAGACGAAACAAAGTGTAAACAACTTTACAACTAAGTGAAAAAGGAATACAACATTTGTAGACCGGTCCTTCACTTCAATAGCTTCAAGTAGTGGTCCCTTCGCTGCGAGTAATGATCTCTCGAACTCTTGAGAGGCTCCACAAGGTGAAAGATGCAAACTTACTTGAAGTCTTCAAAGCCGAAGATGATCTACGTCGAGAAGACACCGACTCAAGCTATCTCTTCACTAATATGGAATTAGTGAAGTAAACACCCTAAACTAAATGGCTAGTTTAGTAGAGGATGATGAAATAGGAATTTTGCTCACTTTAGAATTTATTTTCTCACTATTTTTCTTCACTTCATCAAAAGCAAGAGAGCTAGAAGGAGATGAAGAAGAAGATGAAGTGATGAATGAATAAGAGTGAGGTTAGAAATGCAATCATGGATGAATTTATATCATATAATAACCCATGTAGAGAATAAACCATAGCTAAGTGATAATGGTTAGGTTAATAAATATCTTAGGTAAAACAAAATTAGTGGACTAAGTCAATGGTTCTACAAGCTTCCATCGAAGCTCAACCATGACTAATTTCCAAATAATTTTGAATTACTTATATAAATAAAAACCCATACATTATCAATAGCATGGTGTAAGTCTCATACACCCATGTTGCATGTATAACCTAGCATGCCACAATAATATATATCACATATATATTATTTGTGCACAAAAGAAAACAGTACAATTAACATATATCATATATATATTAAATGTATCATAAGTGAGGAAAAATGAAACACTTAAGTGAGCAAATATTAGTTAATGTAATTTAATATATCAAATGTATAATTAAACATTAAATTATTAAATCAACACTTGATTTAATAATCCGGCTATATCACATATAACCGACTAATATCATATGTATCATTTTATCGAACCAACAATTGATCCAATAACCCGGCTATATCACATATAACCGGCCGATATCACATATCGCGAGAATAGAATACGGTATCACATACATGTATTAATCTCGGTCCCGCATATATCACATATGCGCTCCTACTTCATTTTGCCTGAGCCAGTAAACCTCTGTGTAGGACTCTAAAGACTCATCAATACGCCGGCAGCAGGTAATGATCACATCAAGCACCCACAAGCCGTCAGCGGTACTAGCTGGACGTAACGGCTACCCTGGTATTGAGCGATCAGAAGATCAACAAGTAAGCCTGCTCATACTCCTGTAAAACCTGTTAGTAACACTTCCGTACAGTCCGGTCTCTTCGTCTGATACGTCGCATATGTAGTCTAGGGGTGTTAAACGTCAGACCCCAGTAACCGATAAGTCGTGCCGATATGAGGCTCATAACGGGTTGAGAAACTACTGATAACACTTACTAGTAGATCTCCATATCAGCTCTGGCCAGGGACTTCCTCTTATAGCCAATCGAGCACAGCACAACATCAACCCCAAATACCGGGAGAGACGAAACCCCTCCTATTGCTTATTACCTCCATGTGATTTGGGACTGTACCCAAAAGCCACCATTTTGCACGTTCTCTTGAACGTGGTAAGGTGGAAATCAAAGCACAGTGGGAATCACATAAGACTCTATGATGATCTCGGGTCTACAGACTAAGCTGTACCATTGTCACCAGAGAACTGCTATCTGGCGATACGTATAATACCAACTAGGAGTTCTCGGCGATTCTGTTCAGTGTACTCAGTCTCCACTGAGCAGCCGTATACCATCTTTGATGTCAAACAACAATGGATATGGGATCATCCATCGCCCATCATATGGGTCAAGAAGTGTATACACTAGTGTACTCTGGAGTATCGATGCCCTGTCTCGATATACCCTCGACTAGGAACAATTATAGGATGTACTTGTAGACTACCCTGGCCCCACTAGTATGATCTCCATCATAGTCCTAGTAGTCAAGTACACATCCTAAGGGCTTCATCAACATGTGAGAGCAAGACAGTATCACAATACAAGTCTACATGTTAAGACAAAGAGCAACCAGATAGCATACTATCATGTCGAGCAAGAAAGTCCTCTCTCTATATATCCAAATATCCATTATAATATACATCATATATATAATAATGGCTTCTAGGGCATATACATAACTAACAATCTCCCACCTGCACTAAGGCCAGTTGTTGTAGTATCTCATACCCAACATCCCGAAAAGTCTCTCAAATTGTATCTGGGGTATGGCCTTCATGAGTGGATCCGCTTTGTTGTTCTTCGCGTCAACTCTCCTAACCTCGATCTCCCGGCGATCAACTATCTTCCGGATCAGGTGATACCGCCTCAGAATATGCCTGGATCGCTGATGGGACCTGGTTTTCTTAGCCAAAGCCACGGCTCCATTGTTATCACAATACAAAGGTATTGGATGCTCGATGGACGGAACCACTCCAAGTTCGTTTATGAACTTCTTCATCTAGACAGTCTCTTCGGCAGCATCGTTGGCAGCGATGTATTCAGCCTCCATCGTCGAGTCTGCCACGGTTTCCTGTTTGGAACTCTTCCAACAAACCGCCCCTCCATTGAGGGTAAATACAAATCCCGAGACCGACTTAGAGTCATCCTTATCACTCTGGAAGATCGAATCGGTAAAGGACTCCACTTGGAGTTCCCTGTTAACATACACTAAGAACATCTCTTTAGTCCTTCTCCTCTTCACAGCTGTCCAGTGACTCTCTTCAGGATCTGCTTGATACCTACTCACTACACTTAGTGAGTATGCTACATCGGGTCGGGTACATAGCATCGCGTGCAAGATAGAGCCTACTGCTGAACTATAGGGTATCCCTTGCATGCGAGCTTTCTCCAAATCAGTCTTGGGAGACATCTCTTTGGAGAGAGTGGGTCCAGAGATCGTGGGTAAATTCCTACGCTTGGATTCTTCCATACTAAACCTCTTTAGTTTGGTGTCAATGTACCTGGATTGGGACAATCCCAGTATCCGTTTAGATCTATCTCTATAGATCTTAATTCCCAAGATGTAGGAGGCATCACCTAGATCTTTCATTGAGAATCTTTGTGATAAGAAGAGCTTGACCGAGTGTAGCATAGGAACATCATTTCCTATCAAGAGTATGTCATCCACGTACAATACGAAGAAGATAACCTTACTCTCTGCCACCTTCTTATATATACAAGGTTCATCTACGTTCTTGATGAAGTCAAACTCTTTGACTACAATATCAAAATAGATGTTCCAACTCCGCGATGCCTGCTTTAACCCGTAGATGGATTTAAGCAGCTTGCACACCTTTCCGCAGCTCCTACTGTCTATGAAGCCCTCTGGCTGAGTCAGATACACGTACTCTTCTAAATCACCATTTAGAAAGACGGTCTTAACATTCATTTACCAGATTTCATAGTCATGGTATGCAGCGATGGCAAGTAGGATCCGGATGGACTTAAGCATAGCTACTGGAGAAAAGGTTTCATCATAATCCACATCTGGTCGTTGACGAAAACCTTTTGCAACAAGTCTAGTTTTGAAAGTCTCAACTTTTCCATTTACACCAAGTTTCTTCTTAAAGATCCATTTGCTCCCAATGGGTTTTACCCCTTCAGGAGCAACTTCTAAAGTCCATACTTTGTTGGTGTACATGGATTCCATCTCAGATCGCATTGCATCCAACCATTTCACAGAGTCCCCACTCGTGATGGCCTGCTCGAAGCTAGTTGGGTCATCATCTTCCATGATGCAATCCTCGCTCTCACCATCAATGAGAAAACCGTAGTATCTCTCAGGTGGATGAGGAACCCTACTAGATCGGCGGAAAGGCTGAAGTTCGTTGGGAACTACTGAATCCTCTGGTTCCAATAAATCATCAGTTGTAGTTTGTGCCACCGGAACTTCTTCCAGCTCTACCTCTTCGCCACTAATTTCTTTTATAAGAAATTCCTTTTCTAAAAAATGGCATATTGAGAAACAAACACTTTTTGTTCCTCACCATGGTAGAAGATATATCCATAGGAATCCTTTGGATATCCCTTAAATTTACACAGAGCTGATCTTGCCTCGAGCTTGTCTGGATTTTGCTTTTTAATATAGGCCAGACAACCCCATATCTTAACCCGTTTAAAAGATGGTCTCTTCCCATTCCATATCTCATATGGAGTGGTAGGCATCGATTTGGTTGGAACTCGATTCAATAGGTATGCTGCTATCTCAAGCGCATAACTCCAAAAGTAAATAGGCAACTCAGCAGTGCTCATCATAGAGCGCACCATATCTAATAGGGCGCGATTCCTCCGTTCCGATACACCGTTATGCTGTGGTGTATACGGAGGAGTAAGCTGAGATAGAATCCCATTCTCTTTTAGATAGTCACGGAATTCCGTGCTCAAGTATTCTCCTCTCCGGTCAGATCGAAGGATTTTAATACTTTTACCTCTTTGGTTCTCGACTTCGTGCTTATATTCTTTGAATTTCTCAAAAGCTTCAGATTTGTGTTTCAACAGGAACACATGTCCGTATCTTGAGAGATCGTCAGTGAATGTAATGAAGTACGAGGAACCATTCCTGGCATGTGTAGACATGAGACCGCATACATCACTATGTATCAATCCCAAGAGTTCCGTAACTCTTTCTCCGTGTCCACTAAATGGAATTTCATTCATTTTGCCTTTGAGACTTGACTGGCAAGTTTCATAAGATGATAATTCGAACGGATTCAAATATCCATCCTTATGTAACTTAGCTAGTCGTGTCGTATTGATATGACCTAGTCTAAAATGCCACAAGAAGGATTCATTCATTTCTGAACTTTTCCTCTTATGTGTATTTTGTACATTAAGAACTGTGGTTTGATTTAGAACGTATATGTCATATTTAATGAGCCTAATCCAATCAACTTTTGATTCAGAAAGATGTTCATAACATTATCCTGTACTACAAAATCATATCCTTCTTTACTTAATAAAGAAACTGATATAAGATTGCATATCAGGGTCGGTATGTAATAGCATTCATTCAGAATCAATGTATTACCATTTGGTAATACAAGGTGATATTCACCAACTGCTTTGGCTGCAACATTTGCACCATTCCCTACTCTTACGGAATGATCACCCATTCACAGTTCTCTACCTTTCCTAAGCCTATGCAACATATTACATATGTGGGATCCCGATCCGGTATCTAATACCCAGGACATAGAGTACACTAAGAAACAATTCTCGGTAACTAACACACCCGAAGAAGATGCATCAACATACTTATTCTTCGTTTGGGTGGCGTGGGAATCTGGATATTCCCCTATTTCCCGCTCAGTCTTATAAAAATTATAAGAAAGAACGGAACCAACGTTCCCCTGCTCAGTATAAGAAGCGGGTTCGGTCAATATATCCATGTTATTATCTTGATTAAGGCCTGACATGGTCGCTACCTGGAGAGAGAGAAGAAAACACTTTAGCGTATGCTCTTACAAGATTAGATTGGTTATTATCTTATCTAATCAAGATGGCTCCCACTGTTTGTATCAAATCTTCCTTCAAACCCTGAAAGGTAAGACTAGCCGGGATTAATTACACCTTACAAGTTCACCAATCTTTCAGCCAGGCCAGTGTTGGTATTTTGAGGGAGGTTTCCCGTGTTTTCGCATGGACCTAATTAAAATAAACCTCGTTTTCCCAGATGTATAACCCCGTTAACACCTTTCTAGACACCTACTTGATCGGCTAATTGTGATGTGTAAAACTCTCCCAGGAGTAACTCTTACTCGCAGTGGGTATCGGGATCCAACTATCTCATAGAAGGTATCCAATCTCATTGCAAATTTCAACACTTGAAATTCCCGATAATACTTTTACTCCTAATGTCTTATGACCTTAACTATGGTCAACAAATCATAAGCACTAGTCAAGTTATGCCTGTCATTTCTTGATTAATTAGACCCATCCACATGACCATTAACTATGGTCGCAAAGTCATATGACTGTCCTAATTAATTGCATCATATGCTATGTAGAAAGACATCACTCAGCTACCGTATACTGAGCCTTAACTATGGTCAACAAACACAGTACGAATACTAAGTACTCTACTTCCTAATATGACGGAGGGTTACGACAGGTTTTTATGAAAACCTTTTGCGTAATGAACTTGATATCGTTGTAGAAACAAGTGATTTTTAAAAGGAGTGTTTTGAGGTTTTTACTAGTTTCGCTAAAGAGGTCACTCTCGGTGAAGAGATCTCGGCTCTTTCCTTATCGAATAAGGTGCAGGATATTTCACAAATACCACTATGCAAAGCAAGAACTATAGAAGCAATCAAAAACAAAACCGAGTGAGTTGTAGCATCTGCTAGCTTTTATTAAAGAGGTCACTCCCGGTGAAGGGATCTCGGCTCTTTCCTTATCGATTAAGGTGCTGGATATTTTATAAGGAATACCGCTATGCAAAGCAAAAAATAGAGCTGTCCTTTTTGAAATTTTGATTCTACAACATCTTTTAGGTTTCTTTTCTTTTATTAATCTCATTAATGAAGTCCCATCATTTATGCTTCCTGAGCATCACCGAAGAAATGAAAATACAACATACGCTTATACCATCCGCATTCACCATAGTGTCCCGTTATGCACCGTTAGGTTACTTAACTAACGACATAGCAGGGCGGGACTAGCGCGGGTGCAAAACATAAGCAACGTTTATTATATATCATATATATAATAATAAAGCATTCGTCTCAAACATATAAAGTGATCACATCACAGAATATCATCAGCAGAAGATAATATATGAAATATTGGATATACTAGGAATTCTATGTTTTAAATTAAGCCAGTATAAAACACGGATTCCACGGCCGCGATGAATAGCCAAACCCACATCCCTAGACCCCTACGAGATCGGCAAGCAACCCTACCAATTCTAGAGTTAGGAGACCCGGTCTCGACTCCTCGAGATGGTCTCCTACTGAACTCTAGAACCCGGTTACTTGTGCTCCCCACTTTGGGTCTATCCTAATGCGGAAAAGTAAATAATATAAAACAATGGTGACATCATCCTCATCCTGGAAGTGCCCCAATAAAAGAATATTACATATAATGAATTTTACATGAATGAAAATAAAAACTCTCATATCATATAAAACCCCTGGTTATTCAAAACACGACAATCCAATATAACATATCACAGCAATACATAACATCACATGTCATCAACGTAAGTAAATATGCGTATCCCAATTGTCGTTGACATATAGCAACAAAATCGGCGATATACCACATATTATACTTACGGTCGCAGAAAAGAAAATTTCAAACTACAACATTTGGAATCCATAATCACCTTAAATATCATAAACCCGAAATATCACATACCTCGAATTTCATGCCTAACAATATGAATTCCAAATATTGTATCACATTCCATAAAAAGCTAGACGATATTAAACATTCCGATCGAATCAACAAACACCCAAAATTTCCCAAAGAGCTCAACACTTGAGTGTAGTTTAAAAATACTCAGTACATACCACAGTACCTATGGACCAACCGTAGAAGGGTCAACCCTTGTCTCACCAATTGTGCCGCGGAACTACCGCAAACCCTAGGGTTTGCGGCAGTTCTTACGGTCACATAATCGAGTTAGGGTTTCGTTCTTCTAGAGGGTCCATCGCATTACTTGCATGATTTTTGAATGTTCTTTAACTTGGAAAAAATCCAAGTCTTAGAAAATTTTCCGTCGAGGGAAAAATTGGTTGTTGATATCCGTTCGAACTTTTTAACGTCGTCTAAATATCCCGAAAACAAGTTAGAATTACGACTACGAAACACTCCGAATTGCCTTTATAGAAAATTAACATCTCATGCAATTTTAGGAAAAACAAGCAACACCTGAAACACCAAAACTCAGAGAGCAGAACACATAACAACAATGAACCCCAGAAAACACTACAGGGCCGGCCAGCTCGGAAAAATAGGCCTTGTCACCGGTTCAAATCCGGCCAAATGTGTTCTTTTTTGTTCAGTGTTCATGTTACATCTCATATAACATTTTGCAGTTGCTAAAAAATTTTTTAGGGGCTTTGGAAAAATCGACAGAAACAAGATTTTAGTATCGGGTGTTTCGGAGTTGTTTCGGTTTCGTAATCCTATACACATCGTCTAATTCTCTAGCTTGGTTCTGATACCACTGTAGGGTTAGTTAACACGACAGTAAGGTTTCAAGAGGTATCTTCCATGCCATTTTCAAAAAAATGCCATGCTACTTAACCCAAACCCTAGAATCTTAACTAAAGATTTAGACGAAACAAATTGTAAACAACTTTACAACTAAGTGAACAAGGAATACAACCTTTGTGAGTGTTAGGCAACTGTTTGTGAGTGTTAGGCAACCTTACATGGAAAATGTGTTTGTTTTTGTTCAGTGCTCATATTACATCTCATATAATGCTCACGTGCGAACACGTGATGTGCTAAAAATGTGAGCGATGTCTTTAGAATTTTCCCCTTTTTCATGTAAGTGTTATGCAACTGTTTGGGGGTCACGTAGGAACATGTGAGGCGCCCCAAAATGGAAACTGTTTTTGGATTTATTCCCTTTTTCATGTAATTTTTGAGCGCTCGTTTTAAGGGGTCACGTGGGAACACGTGACCAGTCTTTTCTTTTATATGCATAGAGATTCTGATCTGAGTTTTAAGAATTTTAGGTCCTTAGTTTTATAAGAATTAAATTCTTTTACAGGGTTAAACCCTAGTTTTATTAGAGTAATCAAATTCCTATATCATTTTGGAAGAATTAAATTCTTTGAACTTAGTTCTTTTCCCTAAGTTTTGAATTTGCATAACAGAATCGCCCTGGTGAGAATTAAATTCTCAACTTGTGGAAAGATCTGCATCTGCAGACCTCAACCAGAGGAAGAACTAAGTTCTTTGAGAAGAGTTAAACTCTTGGTTTGAGAATTAAATTCTTTTTTGTTTTGTGGGAGCTTTTGGGAGGCTTCTGTATATTTTTTAAGAAGCTTATGTGGTGGTCTCCTCTCTCTTTAGAGAATTAAATTCTCTCTCTATTTTTCTTCCCCTCTCCCTCTGTCTGTCTTTTCTCCTCTCCTTGCTCAAATTTATATGAGAAGAAAAAGAATCAATTTGTTAAGAAAATCCCTCATTGAGAGATCATGATTGATTCCATGATCTTTTAGATCAATCGGTGAATTTTATTCACCGTTGCATTTTTAATCCAAAGGCTCTCTATGTAACAAAGAAGGTTTCGTGTTTGTTTAACAAGATTATGAATATCTTGTTAGTTTTAAAAAGATCAGAAATATATTTTCTTAATATAGAATTTAATTCTATCATATCTTTTTAGTTTAACATAGAATTTTATTCTTATCATATGAATATCTTGTTGGTTTAACAAGATTAGGAAAATATTTTCCTATGATAGAATTTTATTCTATCGGATGATCACCGTTGGATCTTTGATCCAAGGTCCTCTGTTTGACAGAGAAGATCTTTCTAGTTTGAGGAAGATCAGGAAAAATATTTCCCAAATAAAATTTAATTCTATCAGATGATTTAATTGGTGATATTTTATCACCATCGGATTTTAAATCCAGGATTCTTTGTTAGAGAAATATCTTTTCATATTAGAAAGATCAGGGAAAATATTTCCCAAATAGGATTTAATTTTATCACATAGAATTTAATGGGAACATTTTAAATTGGGGTGCTCACATGCTTTGCATGTGAGAGGCAAGAGAACTCACGTGTTTAACACGTGACCCCTGCTGTGGGTTTTAGCCTGTTTATATTCAGCGTTCATATGCTTTGCATATGAGCGCTCACTTGTTTTACACGTGAGGCTTGTTTGGCCCTTAGTTATTTTCTTTCAGCGCTTATATGTTTTGCATATAAGCGCTCACGTGTTTAACACGTGACTTCCAACCGTGAATTTTTTTCTCTTTCATCTCTCCCTTTTTTTAAGGGTTATAAGGGAACAAATAACTCTTGGCTGCAAATTTTGGCGGGAACAATGCGCCCCTCCAACAGTAAGGCCGTGTCCATAGCAGCTGCATAAGTGTCGAAATGCTGGGCGCCGATGGCAAGTAATAACTGCATGTCAAGTCCCCGTACGAATCTCTTTATGCGTTTCTCTTCAGTGTCCACCAGGTAAGGAGCATATCGGGACAGCTGAGTAAACTAAATGTCGTACTCGGACACCGTCATCCCAGGAGTCTTGCGCAAAGACTCGAAACTACAAGCTCGAGCATCTCGAACGCTCTCCAGAAAGAAATGAGCAAGAAATACAGCGGTGAACTCATCCCAAGTCATAGGAGGTAGACCTGCAGCTCAGCCTCTCTCAATCGACTCGCACCACGTCTGAGCAAGACCCTCTAAACAAAAACTCGCAAGCTCAACCCATCTCTCGTCAGAACATCTCAGTGAACGACAAATCCTAGCCATCCTGTCGAGGAATGTCTGCGGATCCTCCGCTGCATCTGTGCCGGTAAAAACTAGAGGCTTCAGCCTCATAAACTCCTGCAAGGATACAGGAATACTCTCGGTAATAGTAGGAACAGCTGTCTGAGCAGCAGGTACAATCACAGTCTGTGTAGAGGGAGGAACCTCCTCGGAGCTCGGCTAGCCTCGACTAACGATCCAACCATCTGTCGTAAGTCCTGAATACTTGACTCCAGCCTAGCTATCCGGCCTGGAGAAGGAAGATCACTCTGTCCTTGAGGGGTAGGCGTACCGCCCTGATCGGTCCTCGTCTCAGACGAGCCTTGATTGAGATGATTTAATTAGCTTATGCGCTTTTAAAAGATGAATCAAAAATATTTAGTAACCGCAATCAAGAACATCGTCACTTGGTAGCTAGCCAGTGAGTACGGGTCGGTCCACAGGGATTTTGTGAATTTCCTAATTGTTCTTACGAGTTAATTTCGATGGGTGTCGGATTGATTAAATCTAAAAACTAAATCTATCTAGATCTAAATCTTGCTAGGGTTAGGTTTAGGGTAGGTTTGGAAATGTAAATAAATCTCACCGCTTTCTATTCCCAAATTAAGATCTATGAGGTGTTATGGTAATTATTAATAAAGGGGATTAGAACCATTCAGGAAGATATTTCTTCCTCTAGGTTCTTGTCCTTCCTTTATCAATCCTTACCCCAACCTCCATGGAAAACACGCTCAACCGGGCCTTTATACTACGGTATCACTGCTACCTTGAGGGATAGGGTGCCGTAGGGAGCGGTGTGTGCATGTATGCATGGAGTCCTATTAAAAAGTGTGATGGGCAAGAAAGGGATGAGAGATCTCATCTCTCAAAAGCCTTCCCCAAAGCTAACCCTAACAAGCGAGGAGACTACTCGCTCATTAGGGAATTGAAGAACATTCTATCTATCTAACGAGGGCAAGGAATTAAAATCTATACTAGGGCAATTAAATAAAACTACTTACTTGATGGCTCTCTCCAAACATTTACACAAGACTTGTCAGATCTGAATAGATGAAATGAAAAGAGGCATCGATGCTCTCCAAAAGAAATCTGAATTTTATTAATGAAAGGAGGCATATCTCAAAAGAGGTATTTGGGTTTCTATTTATAGAGGATAGAAACCCTAGGGTTACAATTGACTCGCATATCTTCTTTTACAAAAATACCCCATAAGAAAAAGACCTAGTCAACGCCCGCCAGCGCCTCTGGATTTTGGTAAAAATTTCCACCAACCCGGGCTCAACCCGGCTGCGGTTCCGCGGCCAAAAGCATGCTTTGGCCGTGGTTCCGCGGCCAAAGTAGGATCTTGTCTTCTGAAACTTCCTGTGCTGGTTTTGGATGTATTTGGGTACTTTTTTCTTCACTTTGTTCTTCAGGTTGGCTTCTAGTTCTCTTCCAGATTCCACAGTGAATAATTGTAGTGGACTTTTACCGTTGCTTCGTGACAAAGTCTTGAACCTTGCGCTGCCTTGTACTTTGTGAACTGATCTTTGTGTAGGCTTGATCAAGATCCTTCTATTTGTCGGTCGTAGTCTCACTTTTTGTATCATCTTTTGTCTTTTTCACTGTTTTTATTCCAAGAACCTGTAACCTGCAACTAAGTAGCAGACATGGGTCAAGAGCACCTGTTTATTTGTAAAATGACTAGGCATGGGGAATATAATAATGCAATATTATGATATGAACAAATACCCCCAAACTTATCTTTTGCTCGTCCCCGAGCAAACCTAGTTTTATTCTCAACACAAACCTTACCTCACTTTCGCAGTGAAACGCGATTGCACTGAGCTCGTGCAACAAGCCGTTAAACCTCTAGGTATCCTTAGTAGGAGGAGTGTTATCTCCTGGGGGTTTTCAGCAGATACTACCCACAAAATCCTATCAATTTAGGCCCATTGACTTTTATTCTCCAATTAGGTTTTCCAACAAGGAATTCTATTATCTTTGGCTCATAAATTATCCACCCATATTCTTCACGCTTCCTTATCATTTAACTTAAGATTATATATATCCTGTAGACTTACTTAGCTTTCGTCATCTCTTAAGTTTTCCTTCTAGGGTTCTATCTCAACTTGAGAATTTTTATCATCCCTACTAAAGATACAAGTCCTATTTTTCATTCCTATCTCTTATCTAAATCCCAATCACATACCCCTACGTATATGTATATATTACCCCTACACTTGGAAATTCAAATCAAGCAATCATACTCTTGTCCGTTGTCCAAAGCACTTCTTAATTGGTGAATTTTTAGATAAAATTTGCTCACACATCCTTCATGCGACCGTTAATACTTCTTGAGGTACCAACAACCGATTACAAGATGTGTTTGCACATTAAAGCGTAATTCCTAGTCTTGTAACACCTAAGGCTTTAGCAGTGACTCCCAAACCAGTTGGTCTAAGGCACTAGGTGATGAAGCACCATCGCTAAATATTTTTTTCTATTATTGCAGCCTTAAGTAATCACAAAAACTAGTGTTCATTTTTTTTATTATCTCCTTATTCACACTTGAATTTTTTTATTTTATTTTCTTCGTACTAAGGACTTTAGACAAGAGCATTTCAAGGTCTCTTCTACTATTCCAAGTTTCAAGGTGCATGTTTGTGCAATTTGTAGGGTATATATTTTCAGAATCTAGACTTAAGCTTAGGAATTATTTTTCAAACTTATACTTTTATAAAAATATCAATACTCTTCCATTGTTTTAACTTAGCCCAAGAAGTGAACTCAAAATTTGCCTATTTCTAAATAAACTACAAAGACATATACTTTCTACCGTTAAACTTTTAAGAAAAGTTATTTTTAGGGTTTTTAATTTACTAAGTCTAAGATCTATTTGTTCCTAGCTAGTTAACCTTTTTGTCAAACTCAAGTCAATTATGGCAAAAATTGAATACTTTAATTTTTATAATTTTTAAAATTTTCAATTTTTTATGGGTTTTAAAATAAGTATGCAAATGCAAGAATATACACATGAATGCGAAGGAAGAAGGCTTACCGAGCATACCCCCAAACTTAAACTTGACAGTGTCCTCACTGTCATGCCACACCAAGAGGGTTGAGAATGTCGGCACTCCCCTGTTTATTTATTTATAAAAATTTTTTATAAATTTTTTTATTGTTAAAAGAAAAAAAAACAAAATAATATACAACAAGGTTCCCCCCAAACTATGCAAGGCCTTACACAGACCAAAAGTTAGCACCAACCATTTAAAAATTCTATCGTGGTAATGGTGGGGTTGGTGAAAGAATGGAGTGTAAAGAAAAGAAATGAGACGCACACGAGACCGTGTGGAGATAGTAACGGTATACGGTCTCGGTGGAGGAGAAGAATGGCGGAAAAGATAAAGAAGAGTAGTACGATCATGAGGGTGTAAATCGAATGAATAAATTAGCGCAATTTGTGATGTCCGTTGTGTTAAAAGCGATTGTGCTAATCTATCAACCCATCGAGAAATGGGGTCAAATCCCTCAAGATTCGCAAGAAAACATGGGTACGTCGAACTTGGTAAACCCTCCATTGAAAATGGAAACGCGACGGAGTCTTGCGTGGTCGAAACGATAGGAAGGACGAAAGGGAGTGATTTAAGGATTCTCACTTAAGTAATATGTCTCGAACATGAAAGATTCCATCAATGGTTCGAAATGACTGTAAGCAACCGAGTCTGATGGTTCAACTAACGCATCTGAAAATTCAAAGGACTCAAACTCATGAGGTGAGTTATCAACATCGTCCGAAAAAGTGAAACACTCGTAATCATTATCGTCTGTGAGAACTGTATCAGATTCAAAGAGAAAATTTTCAAGCTCACAGTCTTCAAGCATGATCTTTTGCGTGGTCGGAACGATGGAAAGGAGTGAGGGTGATTTAGGAAGTGTAACAGTTAAAGGTTCAGGATGATGAACTGGAAAATCCGACATATCAAACAAAAATGGTTCATCCTCAATACTATCCTCATAAGTCTCCTCAAAATTTAGATTATCCATGCAATTATCATCAAAATCAAGACGCATAAAAGGTTCGGGAGAAACAATTAATGACTCGGGATGATGAATTGGAGATAAAATTTCAGTCAAATTTACGGGTTCATCATCCAAAATATTCCCGGCGTCTATATTCTCAATCAAGTGAAAATCTATTTTTTCGGACACCTCATCAAAAGCATGGATATTTATCAATTCAGGTTCTAGATTGGAGGTGTAAAGTTCAAAAGGATTGGTGACAGTTTCACTCAAAAGGGGCTCTTCACAATCTGGCAAATTAAGCACTACAAAGTCGCACAACTCATTAAATGTGTTATTTTCAACTAATGAATCATTTGGGACACTTGTTTGCAAACTGGAGTTGTGGAATTCACTTGGGTATGGGTAGGTTTGATTTGGAAAGGTGTAGAACTCACTCTCTGCTCTCAAATTCTCACTCTGTCCAACCGCCTCCTCATACATTGGAATTTTTGGAGCTAGTTGGAAACTAGCTACCGGTTCACTAGGTTGCATAAGGGCGGCCATGGACGCATCCACATTCCTCATCATTTTGTTTGTTGCTAAAATATAAGCTTCCAACGACTGTTCCAAACTAGACATGGGTTGTGAAGGGGTTTCGGTAAAAGATTCGAAATTATTTGGATATGTGAAACTCCCAAATGGCTGTATAGAAGCAATGTCTAGTGAAGGTGGAAAAGTCGGGTAGGACAGGTAGGAATTGGATGGTTGGACAAGAGTATGATCAACAGTTGTATAAAAAGGTGAATGGACTTGTGGATCCCTAGAACTGGACGTGTGGAGAGGAGTGAAAGATCGGCTACGAGATTGTTCAATATGTTCAGCAATAGACATGGGTTTAGGAGTTACAACAGGACTCGAAAAAGTGGTATCAACGTACGAAGGTGGTGAAAGTTGACATGGTTGACACAAAGTGGATTGCAACGTCGAACTGTTTCTCTTAGACGTTTCTATTTGATCTTTCAAAGAAATTTTGGGCATGGTGGGATCGTCCTTAAATCGACCGAAATAATTCGCGTAACAGGCAAAGTTTGGTTCAGGGTACCAAAATTCGGCAAGAGATTTATGAGTTGGGGTACCCATGATGTAAGAAAGGAGAAGAAAAAGAATGTGGGGTGCAAGGATTTCTTAGCGACAAGTTGCAAGTTTTTATAAAAAAAATTTCCTTTTTTTCTTTTATTTATTTGAAACTTTTTGCAAAAAAGATTTTCGATAAAGGGCTTTGACACAAATGCAATCAACCACAAATGCACAATCAGGCCTAGATCTAGGGTCACCTGGATCAGCTAGATAGCTCCTAACTGTTCCAAAGGGCCAGAAATAGGACCTCAAACCGCCTCTTCACCGCTAATTACGGCCAGGTAAGTGCCAGGCGAGTGGGAGGCTCTCCACTACAATTAGTGGCCCTAATTAAGTAACCACTCGCCTTAGACACACTTGCCTAGACACCGCAAAATCAGGTTAGGATCAACGGCCGATGCCTACAACTAGTTCTCTGTCCTATTGAGCGCGACGTACTTAGGGCTGAGTCTAGTATTTTTTAATTAAATATTGATCAATGCATATGCCTTATGTGATTTCTGGGGTCCTGGGAAGGGTGATGAAATCCCCACCCAATCTGGATTGGTCTCAAGCCCCTTAAAGTCCGATTAAAAATATGCAAAACAGTAACAATCACTTGCAATCAAATTTTTATTTTTTTTAGCGCGGCGCAAAGAATTCTGCACAAGATCAATTATTGGAAGGGAAAAGATTTTTTTACACGCAAAGAATCCTGCAGGAGATTTTTCAGAGGAGATATCAAAGATTTGTAGAGGAGGAGATCAGAAGACTTACAGAGATTTTTTTTCTACTGGGTCACTTGATCGCCGCGGTTCCGTGGTCAGAAGGCGCTATTGCCGCGGTTCCGTGGCAATTTTTTTTTTTTAACTCTAGGCCGCCGCGGTTCCGCCGCCAAAATGCGCTTCTCGCCGTGGTCCGCGGTCACGTGGCTGGTACAGGTCCCGAGATTTTTTCTGTTATTCTGTTGTTGAAATCCTCTGCTGTTCAGATCTTCGGTTTTCTGTTTTTATCTTTGTAGATTTCCAGATCCGAACTCGGTTGTAGATCCTGCAAAATTCAAACAAAAATACCCTTCACAAAATAACAAAATGATAAAATTTTATATATTTTTTTAATTTTTCAGTTTTTATGATTTTTCAATTTTTAGATTAACCCGAAATTGCAAAAAGGAAATAACACGCCATCTCCGGCAACGGCGCCATTTGATTGAGATGATTTAATTAGCTTATGCGCTTTTAAAAGATGAATCAAAAATAATATGTTACCGCAATCAAGCAGCGTCGCTTGGTAGCTAGCCGGTGAGTACGGGTCGGTCCACAGGGATTTTGTGAATTTCCTAATTGTTCTTACGAGTTAATTTCGATGGGTGTCGGATTGATTAAATCTAAAAACTAAATCTATCTAGATCTAAATCTTGCCAGGGTTAGGTTTAGGGTAGGTTTGGAAATGTAAATAAATCTCACCGCTTTCTATACCCAAATTAAGATCTATGAGGTGTTATGGTAATTATTAATAAAGGGGATTAGAACTATTCGGGAAGATGTTTCTTCCTCTAGGTTCTTGTCCTTCGAAAACACGCTCAACCGGGCCTTTATACTACGGTATCACCGCTACCTCGAGGGATAGGGTGCCGTAGGGAGCGGTGTGTGCATGTATGCAAGGAGTCCTATTAAAAAAGTGTGATGGGAAAGAAAGGGAAGAGAGATCTCATCTCTCAAAAGCCTTCCCCAAAGTTAACCCTAACAAGCGAGGAGACTACTCGCTCATTAGGGAATATCTAACTAGGGCAAGGAATTAAAATCTATACTAGAGCAATTAAATAAAACTACTTACTTGATGGCTCTCTCCAAACATTAACACAAGACTTGTCAGATCTGAATAGATGAAATGAAAAGAGGCATCGATGCTCTCCAAAAGAAATCTGAATTTTATTAATGAAAGGAAGCATATCTCAAAAGAGGTATTTGGGTTTCTATTTATAGAGGATAGAAACCCTAGGGTTACAATTGACTCGCATATCTTCTTTTATAAAAATACCCCCTAAGAAAAAGACCTAGTCAACGCCCGCCAGCGCCTCTGGATTTTGGTAAAAATTTCCACCAACCCGGGCTCAACCCGGCCGCGGTTCCGCGGCCAAAAGCATGCTTTGGCCGCGGTTCCGCGGCCAAAGTAGGATCTTGTCTTCTGAAACTTCCTGTGCTGGTTTTAGATGTATTTGGGTACTTTTTTCTTCACTTTGTTCTTCATGTTGGCTTGTAGTTCTCTTCCAGATTCCACAGTGAATAATTGTAGTAGACTTTTACCGTTGCTTCGTGACGAAGTCTTGAACCTTGTGCTGTTTTTTACTTTGTGAACTGATCTTTGTGTAGGCTTGATCAAGATCCTTCTATTTGTCGGTCGTAGTCTCACTTTTTGTATCATCTTTTGTCTTTTTCACTGTTTTTATTCCAAGAACCTGTAACCTGCAACTAAGTAGCAGACATGGGTCAAGAGCACCGGTTTATTTGTAAAATGACTAGGCATGGGGAATATAATAATGCAATATTATGATATGAACAAGCCTGCTCGAATCTCATCTCTGGCGGCATCCCTCTCGGCCCTTATAGTCTTCGGCGGCATAGTGACTGGAACAAGAAACAGGATTGATAAGAAAGTTGCAATCGAATCAAGAGGATATATAGAATCAAGGAAGAAGTACAAGAAAATATATATCCTAAGGTCACCTAGGCTGAGTATCGTATCGTAAATATGCTGCGGAACATACACATGCTACGTCACTCTGCGTAAGTCGCCTACTCCATCTACCATGGGTCATCCTAAACTCAGAAAGGTAAAACCTAACGCTCTGATACCAATTTTGTCACGTCCTAATATGTGTAACGTGACTGGCACTTAAATTACGCAACGTCTAGAGGCGTAACATAATCTAAGTAGTCCAAACCCAGAAATCTAAACCATTTAAAGAAAATAGAGTGAAGGAAAACTTGTTTAAAAGTTAAGTTAACATAAAAAAAATTACTTTGAAAGTCTTTATAATAAGCTCAAGTTTTTATAAAAATTTCGGCAGAGTTTCCTTTGTAAATACTGGCCCCAAACGGGTACAAACATGAATATATACAAGTAATGAACAAATGCATCCCCAAGCTGGAGCTAGCTCTTCGCCGAACGGTGGAATCACAACCACATGTAAGATATATCATCCAAGAATGAAACCAACATTTAAAAGCAAGAAAACGAAACCAAATATAAGTCGGCTCACACGAGCTTGATACCAGATACCAAAAATACGAGTCTCACAGTCTCACTGTCTAGTCCAAAATACAAGGGGTATATGGAGTATACTAGATACAAAATAAATATATACATGGGGGAACAAAAGAATGTCCTCACAACCCATCTACAAGCGAGTCGATGCAAAAAAGCAGAAGAAGAGATATTCCCGATGCTATTATGCTGACGAGTCGGACCTGCAAGATACTGTGGCACAACGGGGTGAGTTGCTAACTCGTGAGTAGTAAATAACATCAAATAAGGCTATCGTAAGTATGCACGCAAATGTGTCATAACCTACATATAAAATTATGATGCGATGATCTTGTATGAATGCGACATGAATGAATAATAAAACACGAAATTCGGATATATCTGGTATGAGAAAATCTATATCCATATCTTAGTAAAACCTTTGTATAATAAGGCTGAAGTATCATCAATAAAATCGACAGAAAATCCGTGTCAAGTATCGGCACAATATATGTATCTCAATATCTCAATAGCCATCTCTCAGATCGGCTCTCAAATCTGTCACATCCCACGACTCCGATCGGTATCCTCCGGATAACCGCCGAACCAATAATCATAACTGGTAGGTCGTGCTCTCCTGCCAGGCTCATCGTCTACAACTCGAGCTTCTCCCCCCGAGGTACCTCACAGGGTCCACCATGTACCCGAGACGGTTCATCCTACTCCTCGAATCGGGTCTCGAAAACCAACTCAAATCAGGAAAACTCATGGTGGACTCCACACACATCATATCACGAGAAAACCGCAACTTGCATTTTTAAAATGATAATAGCTTATATAAAATTCTTGCGGTTTTCCCCAAAATCCAGAAATCACATAAATACTAAAATCTCTAAGAAGAATCACAATATATGAATATGTTGATAATAACGGATGTCCATGATATCGATAATATGCAATACGATGTTTGGCTATAAAACTATGTATGAATGATGATGCAATGAGGTATATATGACTACCAATACTACGTATCCATCTTGATGAAATGAATATACCACTACAAGATACATATCATATATGATGCAAATGCTCAGATACTGATTTAAGCAAGTTCTATAGTGTTCGTGACATAGCAATTACCAATGGCGTGTGTGTTCGCATAAATAGTGCACGTGCGGCATGAACCAATGGTAATGGTGCAAGTGTTCTAAGTAATAAAATCATGTGTAAGAAGATACAATGCCATGCTATGAATGCTTTGAGGCTACGCATATAGATGCAAGAACTACTAAAAATCCTAACTATCGGGCATCTTGCGCCATACAGACGATCCCCCCATGGATGTGTGCATCCACTCACCAAGATGCCTTGATAAATCTGATCAAATCACAGCCTTTCCTTTCCTTGCCACGTCCGACGTCTCCGCAACCGATCCTAGAATCGCACAAATAGTATATATGAGATTAAACAAATAGACGTGGACACACAACGATACACGACAACCAACGTATACTAGCAAGACGAGCATGCACTTGGTGCACAAACGCGCGCGCGACATTGCCACAAACCACAACTAGGGTTTGCTATGTGTAGCAAACACCACAACTAGAATTTAATCACGCTAATCGCGCAATCACATCGCGCTAGAATTTAGGAAAATAGGTCGTAGATCATCACAACCTAAATCTTAATTAAAACCCTTTTCTTTTAAAAAAAAACTAGTAAGCAACCTTAAGCCGTTTAGTGCAAAACTAGATGGACTAGCAAGTCTAGTAGCCACAAATCACACATAAATATTCTAATCAAGCCATGCAACACTTAATTAAATATAATCTCACTTAAACACACACTATTAACTAATTTAATTACATGAACTCCTACTTAAAATAATTAAAAGCCACTTTAGCAAAGTAATCAACTAGATTAGATTTGTAAAGCCACTAAATAATAAATTACACTTAGCTAACTTAATTAAGTGGTAAAAACCCTAACTTTAACCCAAACCTTTCTCTTTAAAACTCAAATCTTACAAATAAAACCATATTAACACCTAAATAAAATTAGATTAAGGCAATTAATCAACTAAGTAACAATTGGGTTAAGGTTTATACCTCAAGAATTTGGAGATCTAACTTGCTAACTTGGCCTCCCAAAATGCTATCTTGCTTCAAGATCCAAGCTTAGTTTAGGCCAAGGAATTTTAGTGAAGATTTAACTAAGAATCAGTGTTGTTTTATTGTGGATTTTGATGGGAAAAATGAGGGTTTTAGCAAGTGAAGAAGAAGGAGAAATTGAGAAGGGGGTTGCTGCCTATTTCGGCCAAGTGAGGGGAGAGTGAGGTGAGTGAGAGAGAGGTGACCATACCCCCCCCCACACACACTAACATTTAATGCACCATACTTTTTATTTTTATTTATTTTCTTTTAATTTTATTTCCTAGTTTTACTAAAAATTATCTAGAAACATGGAGAACAATATCGAAGAAAAGAATATGTTACAAAATAAGTGTTAAATTGTCATGATACAGTAACATGTAATTAACCCATATTAATTTGTAATTAACACTAATTAAATGTGTAAGTGCATGATTAAAATAATATTTAAAATAAATACTTAAAAAAATAATTAAATAAACTAGCAATTAAATAAGTAACTAACAAAACATCCATACATAAACCATTACATAATTAAAGTAGATATAATTGTGTTTATGTGGAAAAATAATTATATTTAGGTTTTACGGAAAACACGTGTTGTAATACTAATTATCGGACAATTAACCTAAACGATTTTTAAAACGCTACATCGCTGGTCTCCCTCCATCGAAGATGATCTACGTGAGGATTTGTAGTTCGAGCTCCAACCTCAAAGCCGAGATAACTAGGGTACCTAGTTCGCTAAACTAGATAGCCTAGAGGATGTAGAATTTAATGATGGATTAATTTGCCTCCAAACACCCTAGGTTTCTCAACACATGAGACTTTTAGGGTGGAGGTAGAATAAGAAGCTTGAGGAGATGAGAGTGTGAAGCAACCATAGAAAAATGGGTATGTGTTGTCAACAAAAGAAATGATTCAATCCTCCCAAAATATCTCACAACACAAACAAATATCAAGCATACTACAATAGTGAACCATGAGTCACCCCCATGAGTCACCACAAAGCCATGCTTCCATAAATGCCAAATCACACCTCATCCCTCCACCTCATTTAACCATTTAACAAAATGGTTATAAACAAAAATGAGGTGGTATCTTCTAGAAGCACCTTGTAATAAATTACAAAAATACCCCTCATCCGTATATATATACCCGTATCCGTATTCTGAAAAATACGAATACACAGAGACGAAAATAAATCCAATAATATAATACTAGGATCTGGCTTAAACCAAAGCCCACTAGTATTATCTGTCCGAATCATGATACGTGCACAAGTGCACGTATATGATCGAACCCTGCAGTAAAACCATACGGGCTCTATATCGTTTCGCCCGAAGCAGGGAAAGCCTCTGTGTGGGACTCTAAAGACTCGTCAATACGCTGGCGGTGGGTTTAACCACAAGCACGTCAGCGGCACTAGCTGTATGTAACAGCTACCCAGGTATTGAGCGAAAGGAAGGCCGACGAGAAAATTCATCCGAAGCCATACTGAGCCAATCCGTGAAAATCTCCGTACAGTCCGGTCTGTTTGTCTAAGAGTATCGCATATCGAGTCTAGGGGGCGGATAAAGTCAGACCCTTAATAACGGATATTTCATGTCAGTATAGAGCCCATAACCCACTGAGAAACTACTGATCCAAATCAGTAATTCTCGTCTACCTTGGCCAAGGATTTCTTGTGATGGCCACCCATGCACCGTGTGACATCAACCCCTAATACCGAGCGAGACGAATCCCCGACGATCCGCTCACTGCCTCTATGTGGCTCAGGACTGTACCCAACTAAAACCTATTTGCATGACTCCTTTGAGCCATGGTAGGATAGTAATCAAAACACAGTGGGAACTCACACGAGACAAATGACGATCTCAAGTCGACAGACTAACCTGTACATATGTCACCTGGGAACTGCTATCTGACAATAGGTATAATACCAACTAGCATATTCCCGGCGAGTCCGTCCAGTGTACTCATAACCCAATGAGCACCTGTATACTATCTTAGGTGACTAACTGACACCAATGGCTTGTGAGACCAGCCACCGCCCCTCGTCGGGATCTCGATAAGTACACACTAGTCTACTCCGGAATATCGATGCCCAGTCTCGATACTCCCTCGACTAGGGACATTTAAGGATGTGCTTATAGACCCCCCAGCTCCCACGTATATGATCGCCATCATAATACTGGTAGTCAAGCAAAAATCCTATGGGCTCTATCAACATGTAATAGTAATCTGTAATACCACATAATGCATGTACATGATGACAGAGACAAACCAGATAGCATATTATCATCTTGAATAAGACTTTCTATCCGTATAGGTCCTCCCTCAATCATCACAATCGCGTGCCTGCGATTACAATAATTGACTTGAGGGCACTATAGACAACAATCTCCCGCTTGCACTTAAGGCTAATTATTGCGATGTCGCATACTCACAGCCCGTGAGATACCGAACACCCAACTTCTCTACTAATCAGTCTCACAAAGCCCGTTTGCAGAATTATTGCATTCGAGAAATAACCCCAGTGAGTGGATCTGCTCCAATGTTTCTATCTTTATCTCAAGTTCGCGGAGAAAGACTATCTCTTGAAATGAGCAATACATGTCTTAGAATTTTTCTGGATATTTGATGGGATCCAGTTCACAAATGAACTCCAAATCCAATAAACTTCTTAAACTGTATCATCCACTGAATTTAATAAGTATCCTGCGCCATACTTTCCACAGTATCTGCTTGGACCACCTGTCCAACATACTGCTCCTCAATAGAGGGAAAACTATAACTCTGACAGCCACTCTATCATCCAGGTCACCTTGGAATCCTGAAATGATAACCGCCTCCTGAAGAAGGCTGACGTTACCATATACCGAGAACATCCATTTATGTTCATAACTGCTTCCCAACGTTTCTCCAAGATTGGATTAATATATGTTTATTGCAGCTAGTGCAAAAGCAATATCTGGTGTGGTACTTGACATTTCATGATTAACTCAATTACCTAAGCAAGAGATATGTCAATCATGCAAATCCCTCTCCTCATCAGTCTAGAAGACATCTCTTTAGAGAGGGTGACTCCATCACCTGCGGGTACACCACCACGCCAGGAGTCATCCATTCTAAAATACCTTAGAATAGTGTCAAGTACCCAAATTGGGAAACTTCCCAAATCTAGATCTAAAACCATAGATCTAGTTACCAGAATCCCTAATATTTTATTCAGATCTTATGTGGAGAAACACCTTGTGACAACCACAGTATAACCGATCGTAGTATAGGAATATCACTTCCTATCAAGAGCATGTCTGTAACAACCCTAAACTTTCTGTACATAATTTTTCCAAAATACAGAAAGGAACACCTAAGCTTGAGCACAAGTTATAAATTTGATTTTCTTTTGAACAACAAGAAAGCACTTGTAGCTCTTTGGTAAAGCCTTGCACTGCTATGACGTAGCCCCTATGATCGAATCTTCCCAGCCACATATATTTTTAATTGATTTTTTTTGATCTTTTAGAAGTCCAAATGTTTACACGTGCACTACACATAAAATGGAAAGTCACAGATTAAACAAACACGTGCACTGAGATATACCAACAGACCCTGACACGTGGCGAAGATCCCAAGCCCCCTCACCGGATTTGGACCGGCAAGATAAGCATGGAGACCAGCACCGCAGGGCCCCCCGTAGGTGATGCTCCCCAAACTTTTATCCCTGAACCCTTAGACTCCCCCCTTAACCCATGTACTGTTTTTTTTATTAAAAATAAACATAGAATTAAAAATGGGCATTAATCCACATTTTACTGCAAATTTTAATTCTATTCTTCATTACCCTAAACCCTAATTTTTCCTATAAATACCACACTACATTTCACCCCTCCTCACTCAGAATTTCATTACAAAAAACTCTGTAAAATTTCCAAGTCCTAGGTTGTGCAAGTGGAGTTAGCAAAGGGAGAAGTTCCGATGACGTTTCGAGGAGAATCCGACGACGAAACGACGCCCCGATGGTTCCAATAGCTTCCCCTATCTTTTCTCTAGTTTTCTAATCTGTAAGTCCCCTCTCCCCTCCTCTTTTTCTAATCTAAAACTTCTCTTTTTCAAAACTCGTCGGAAGCGGAGTTATTCCGACTTCCGATTCGTTTTTCTTTTAAAACTCCATTTTTCTTAAATAATAAAATATCATATTCTCTCATAATATTTAACAAACATAAATAAATATATTAGAACAAGTTTCATCTCAAAATAATTCATGTTGCAAATTTATTTCACTTTTACAGTAAAATACCATCATGTTACATACAACTTATAATTGTTCAATTTAACCGTATTACCTTTGGATAACTCACGAGTTAATGACCTATCTCATCACAACACACATGTTTGACATAGTACGATGAATTTTTGGACTCTAGTTTATGGGAAAATACGAGATTACGAATAAATACCTTAAACATTCAAAAACCGTTTTCTTTAAAAAGTATGTTATTTAATTCTGTGCAATTGCGTCTCTACAGCCCATTTTGGGGAACCCCGATCGGCATGGTGCGGGTTATCGTACATCCTCGGGCCTAGTAGAGCGAGATGCAGACCTCCGCAAGGAGCATTCGATCTCAATGGAATTTTTAATACAATTTTTAAGAAAATGAGATTTCTACAAAATAAATAAACTTTATTTTTATTGAATATCCCATGTTTTCTAAAGCAAAAGAATCACAAGTTCATGAAACTACCCTTACAATTCAACACCATTCCAACGTTTCATTAAAATACCATATACAATGAAAACTAGATTCTACTCACTAGAAAATTTCACTTTTATAAAATATATATCTATGAAAACCCTAAAGACGATAATGAAATACTTGAGGTGTATTTTGAAAATATATCAAACTATTTTTACATAAACCCCCCTCAAGTTATATTAAATTACAATAAAGACCCTAGTAAATATAGGTTTAAGCGGGACCAGTTCTCTTGAGCCTCAAGGAGCCGGAGAATGTGGGTGCTTGCCTATCTAAGGTAGATAACCTAACAACGGTGTTATCAACACGGTAATTGTCTTGGAAAAAGACACAAATCCTGTCGTTCATGTGCAGCAGTTACCGATAACATCAAAACTTAAATCTGGACTTCAATTTCCTTTTAAAATCTGACTCAGTTCGAGTCATGGTAAAATCTGAATACAATCTGACTTGAATTCAATTCAAGTATAACTGCAATACAATATGAATCCACGAATACCAGAATACAATCTATAACAACATGAACATGACCGAACCAAACCATGAATATACTCTGTTTATATACCTATCCATTTATATCCATTCCGTTTACTGATATCATGGTTTCGACAAGTCTTCCATTTACTACAAGACAATACAATACAATCAGTACAATCAATACAATCAATACATAATACATTACGGGGTTTATAAAGGGGTAGACTGATACGGAACATGCTAAAGGTGGCACGAGGTGGTCACTAAAAGACGTTATTGCATCCATATCGTTGTTCCGTGGTATTTTCGACGGAGCTTTATACTACGGGTTACCAAAGTCTACGGTGTAAGTTAGACTCCTCTCATATACACTGGCATATTCTGTATCAAGCTACAACAACTACGTTAGTATAACAAATATAATATTATCTACTTCACCTGTTCTATTCTCTGTCTATTCTTCTCCTTCTTTCTTTGGGACTTATCGAGCGATTGTTTGCTGACGACATTCCTATTTCTCTTCTTCTTTGGAATGTTGTCAGGAGGACCCAACTCTGAGGAGTTCAAGACCGGCCAGGAACACTTAGAGCAGTTCACAGAAGACCCTGAGCATTGACTTTACTTGTACATACTTTTCTTTTAGTTATGCCATTGTTTAGGCATTGCTTTCCATCCTTGTATTTATATTTTCAGTTGTACCTGTAAAAGAATATTTAATAAATAAAGTTGATGTTCATCTATATTCATGTCTCTTGTGTACATTTTACTTTATATTGCTTAGATATACTTAGCGTGTTTACTTCTAAGTAGATACGCACATCGCCGCGTCCCCTCTCCGTACACCGGGAAGCGGGGAGTGACAATGTCATTCAAATACCAGGACATCACTCCATACTATCTTCTTACCAGGTCCATCTATTGTTCTGAAGAAGTCAAACTCTATGACACATTACATCAAAACTATACAATCTATCTCCGCTATTCCCGCTTTAGTCTATAAATAGATATAAGCTACTTGCCCACTATACTTCCGCTGCTCTTACTCACTACAACAACCCTCTGGTAGAGTTATATACATGTGCACTTCTAAAGATAATTTAAAATGACGTTATACTCATCCTCCTGCCAGATCTCATGGTCTAGAATAGCAACAGTGGCAAGTTTGGGTCATAAAAAACCTCCCTGTCACCGTCTTTAAGGAGACCGAAATACCTTTCGGGTGCCTGAGCTTACCCACCAAATCTGCGGAGTGGCTAATGGAATGTCAAATCCAATTGAATGTTTAGGTTCTACTAGATTTTTAGTAACCGTTTGTGGTTCTGGAATCAATTCCAGTTCTACCATGATCCCACTAATGTTTTCTGAAAAGAATTCATTTTACTAAAACTGTGGCGAGTCAAGAACAATATAACTATTGATCTTCCAGATGGTAGAATGTTAACCCTCATCAAAGCCCGGGATAACCCACAAACTGCTATTACTGAAACGTGCTTAGAGTTTATCCGGATTCTGGTTTTAAGTATAAGCCGGACAACTCCATATAACTTAACATCATTAAAATATGAATCCATTCTATATATCCAATATAGAAACAAATGCACTAATTTAATTTGAACCAGATTCAAAAAAAACATGCAGCCGTTTCCAGTGCATATCAACTAGATGGAAGGAGGCCAAGCAGCATTACTCATCAAGGAGCGCACCCACGCATGAGTAACCTGAGAGAGAAGCAAGTTCTCAAAACTATTACTTACAACGGAATACCAAACACAAGTATCTACGTCTTCGATCACCTTGAAGAAATCTGATACTTGCAATATATGGTTATCTACATTATTCTTATACCTATATCTTCTCAAAATCTAGACCTTATATTTCAACAAAATACTTGTCTAAAACTAGAGAAGTCGTGAGTAAACAGAATATAGTGCGAGTACCAACCCTTTTGTCCTAACGGACACCGGACAACATACAATACTCTGTATAAGTCTACTGAGTTTAATAACTTAAACTCTGTGCGTCGTATGTTGAAAACTGTGCTATGGTTAAGAAGAATTACACCGCTGTTGAATGCTCCTTACCTAACCATCAACTGATATGGGTAAATGTCATAGACATAATTTCAAAAAGTTATATCTCACATTATTAAATAAACGTACAGATATACCAGTTTGAAATTGGTGAATAACAACGGATATTCAAAACCAAATATTTGCCGTCAGGCAAAACCCTGACGATTTCTTCAAATATCACCAATTACAAAGAATTCCGATATATAGAGGATCTAATCACCCAATTCCTAATATCTTACTCCCACTCAGCATCCGTAACGCCATACAGATGTGAGAATCAAATCTGGTAAATATATACCCGGGAGTTAGAACCTAATTGGGAAAATAGTTTTCACTTAACACCGCACAGAAAAACTGAAACATGAAAATGTTTCGAAGGGGTGGCCGGGTATTCTTAGTAATGCCTCTTCTACTATCCAGATTCATGACAGTAACTATATACTTCCTTACCCTCACTGCAATCCCTTTATATGGCTTTACTTATTACCTTCTGTACACCGCACTTAGACTAATTGGTTTTCTTCCTTCCCTACCTTTCGGCACCTGCCTATGGTTTGGAAGAAGACTATCCAATAAGCGTAATAAGTGTACTCTCTTAATACTAGGAGCCCTCGCAACTTAAGAGAAGGTAAAGGGAAAAGACAACTGAATAATCCTATTCAAATTCTCCAGAACCGGAATCCATGCTCGAACTGGAACAAGTTCATTCGAGTTCGTATGTAACTATACGATGGAATATCCAAGAAATGTGGATCTTTGTAGTGATACGGAGTGTTCTGGAAAAATGCAAAGGGAAAATAGGAGTGTCAATGATATATGCGACTAAATGAAAATCCAATAACCAAAGTGTTTTAAGAAGGTTCGGTTAACTTGGTTCATGAGTTTCTAAGGTCGGGCCATGGTCGCTGCCAAAGAGAGAGAGAAAAGAAACACTCAGCGTGCACTCTAATGTAAATCAGATTGATTAATCACTTTATCTAATCAGGATGGCTCCCACCGTTTTCTCGAATTCTCCTTCAAACCCTAAAAAGAGAATTAGTCGGGATCATCTAAAATCACCCGAGGAGTAACACCTACTCATCAGTGGGAATTGGGATCCAACTATCATCGCATGATAACTTGATGGAAGCCACTCAAGTTACCACACTCCAGAAAGTATGCGCATGCCTGGAAATTTTCCTATATGTTTGAAACTCACAATATGGTTTTTACCCCAAGCGTCATATGGTCTTGATAGAGACCAACGTACCATAAGACGCAAGTCAAGTTCAATCCGTCATTGTCCTGAATTAACTTAGACCCACCCGCATAAGCCCTTGATAGAAACCAAAGTAGCTATGCGACTGTCCTAATTAATCGCATCCTAAGATGCAACAGATAAGTAATATTTGGCCACCGTTCACTATGTCTTGATAGAGACCAACGTACATAGCACGAATACTAACTGCCACTTATCCGAAATGATGGAGGGCTATGGCTGGGTGTTTGGCGAAAAACCCGTTAACGTAATGAACTTGATATCGTTGAAGGAATCGAATGGTTTTACAAATATATAGTGGTGCAAACTTTTGCTAAAGAGGTCACTCCCTGTGAAGGGATCTCGGCTCTTTCCTCATCGAATGAGGTGCAGGATATTCCAAACTGAATACCACGATGCAAAGCAAAAGAATCGACTATAGTGAAGTTATTACACTGACGCAAACTTTTGCCCAAGAGGTCACTCCCTATGAAGGGATCTCGACTCTTGCCTTGTCGAATGAGGTGCTGGATATTCATAACCGAATATCACTATGCAAAGCAAAAGGAAACGTCTGTAATGTCAGTTTTTAAAAACTTGGTTCCAACAACATAATATAGGTTTGTTTTCCTTGCATTAATTGGAATTAATGCAGTCCCATCAATTAATATATATCACATCAGAAAAGAACGAAAATACAATGTACGTATATGCCATCCGCATTCGCTGCGGGGTCTCGTCATGCACCGTTAGGTTATTTAACTAATGGCAGAGCGGGGGCTGGACTAGCGCGGATTCAAAACATATACAACATCTACTAGTATATATATAAATATATATAATATTCATCTCATGCACGATATAAGCAACATCATAGAATCTCAGCAAGCAACACAGAATGGTGGATAATTTTGGAGCCTCGGGTTTCATTTAAGCCGCAAATGAGACCCGACGTTCCTTGTCGTGTGGATAGCCTGTGTAATGAAAACCTGGACCCCTATGAGCGCGGCAAGTTATTCGTCAATCCCAGAAGTGAGGCAACCCTAATCAACAAAGTGAATGGGCCACCTAACACTTCACGGAATCCGGTAACTTGAGCACCTCTCCGTGGGTCATCATGTACCCCTACGAGTGTAACGAACAGCCCACCAATTCTAGAGTGAGGCCCCCTCCGTCTCAACGCTATGAGATGCGAGCTCATTGCCTTCTAGAATCCGGCTATTTGAGCACTCCACTGCGTGTAATCCTAGTACAGAAAATGAAAATATATGTACAAGGGTGACATCGACCTCAACCCGGTCGTGCCCCAAACAAATAATATACAAACTGGCAAAGACGGCAGTCCACATGTCGGACGCTCGCCCCGCAATATCAAATGTACAAATGAATCTGAACTGTACAACTATCATTGAACCACTGGCTATCCAACACGACAATCCAACCACAAGCAGAGCACAACACAGAACATCAACGTGAATGTCATGTTTGCAAACCCGTCTAAAAGAACATATAGCAGTTAGACGAGTTATAACGCTCTAATGACATTCACGGTCGTAGATAGTAATGTATGTACTGAAAACTTATAAATGGTGTTATAAATAGCGACTTTGAAATACTCCGTATTGCCCCCAAACCAAAGATAATATAATATGCAATCTGTGAAAAAACAAACAATACCAAAAACCCAATATTCAAGATCCCAGAACACACCCAAAAAATCAAGACCCAAGTCCCTTCAAAAACCAGCGACACTGGGGATTTAGCCGTTCTTGCCGGCCATCTTGAGGAATTTGTGTCTCGTTTTTGGACTGTGTTCTAGTTACAATAAGAGTAGTCTTCTGCAATTGTTTAAAAAAAATTTTAGAAGACTAATAAAAAACGACAGAAACTTGAATAATGTATCGTTTATTTCGGAGTTGTTTCGGTTTTGTTATTTAAACATCATCTAAAATGCTAGCTAAGGGTTTATGGGTTGGATCTGATACCATCTTGGGGTTCGCCCTGACCATCTACGGTGGCCGATTGCGGAATAAAAATTTTGGCGTTTAAAAAAGCTTGGTGCTAGAAACAACTACCTAGAATCGAATCCAAACATGAAACTAGCAATCTAAAAGGAGTCTAACTATTGTGATAGAGTGCTATACCGAATGATTTGAGTCCTTCGGTCTTCTACCATCTTCTTAAGCTCCTAGAGGCCACCATGATCAAGCTTGATCGCCGGTCTCCCTCCATCGAAGATGATCCACGTGAGGATTTGTAGCTCGAGCTCCAACCTCATAGCCAAGGTAACTAGAGTACCTAGTTCGCTAAACTAGATAGTCTAGAGGATGTAAAATCTAATGATGGATTAATTTGCCTCCAAACACCCTAAATTTCTCAACACAAGAGACTTTTAGGATGTAGGTAGAAGTAGAAGATTGAAGGGATGAGAGTGTGAAACAACCATAGAAAAATGGCTAAGTGTTGTCAACAAAAGAAATGAATCAATCCTCCCAAAATATATCACAACACAAACAAATATCAAGCATGCCACAATAGTGAACCATGAGTCACCCCCATGAGTCACCACAAAGCCATGCTTCCATAAATGCCAAATCACACCTCATCCCTCCACCTCATTTAACCATTTAACAAAATGGTTATAAACAAAAATGATGTGGCATCTTCTAGAAGCATATTGTAATAAATTACAAGAATACCCCTCATCCGTATATATATACATGTATCCGTATTCTGAAAAATACGAATACACAGAGACAAAAATATATCCAATAATATAATATTAGGATCCGGCTTAAACCAAAGCCCACTAGTATTATCCATCCGAATCATGATACGTGCACAAGTGCACGTATATGATCGAACCCTACCATAAAACCATACGGCCTCTATATCGTTTCGCCCGAAGCAGGGAAACCCTCTGTGTAGGACTCTAAAAACTCGTCAATACGCTGGTAGTGGGTTTAACTACAAGCACGTCAGCGGCACTAGCTGTACGTAATGGCTACCCAGGTATTGAGCGAAAGGAAAGCCGACGAGCAAACTCATCCGAACCCCTACTGAGCCTATGCGTGACAATCTCCGTACAGTCCGGCATGTTCGTCTAAGAGTATCGCAAATCGAGTCTAGGGGGCGGATAAAGTCAGACCCCTAATAATGCGATATTTCGTGTCGGTATGAAGCACATCACCCACTGAGAAACTACTGATCCAAATCGGTAATTCTCGTCTACCTTGGCCAAGAATTTCTGGTGATGGACACCCATGCACCGCGCGATATCAACCCCCAATACTGGGAGAGACGAATCCCCGACGATCCGTTTGTTTCCCCCAATCAGAGCAAAGCTCTGTTCAAATTTTTAAAAAAAAATTAAAAAATTTTTTTTGAAAGGAAGCAACGCGCACGTGCAAAGCACGAATGCGCTTGCGCCAAGAGCGCCAGCGCTCTGAAGCAGCGCTCACGTGCAAAACACGAGTGCACTAGCGCCAAGAGCGCCAGCGCTCTGAAGCAGCGCTCACGTACAAAGCACAAGTGCGCTAGCGCCAAGTGCGCTAGCGCCAAGTGCGCCAGCACTGAGAGTCAAAAACTCTGAGGCAGCGCTCACGTGCAAGGCACAAGAGCGCCAAGCGCTGAACTAAATATTCTCCACCGTTGGATCAAAGATCCAATGAAGATGATAAATCATCAAATTACCAGAATAAAATTCTGTTAAGGAAATACTTTTCAGAATCTTTCCAAACTAAGAAAATTGGGTTCTGTAAATCAGAGCACCATTGGATCAATGATCCAACGGTGATTAAAAATCACCAAGGAACAGAACAAGTTCTGTATGGGAAAAGATTTTCCCAATCTCGTTAAAAACAAGAAGATTTCTTTCTGCAAAACAGAAGCCACAGGATCAAAGATCCAACGGTGGGAAATATCCTTAAATCAATTAGAGAAAATATCTCTTCAACTGATTCAACAAATCGGCCTATCCTATATAAAGGCCCCAAGACTTCAAGTCTCGTAGAAAGGAAACCCCCCCCCCCTCACATACACACACAAGCTTTGAAGAATTTCAAAGAAGAGAGCAAGCTCTGAAAAGAAGAACTTTTCTTCAAGGTAAAAACATAAGGATAAAAAACATCTCATCCAGGAAGAAGAACATAGTTCTTTTTCAGATCATAAATCTATAAGACAGAGGTCTTTCACAAAAAAAAGATCATAGCATCTCATCATAAAAAGAGGAGAGAAAAATTTCATTCCCTTCAGATCATAGATCTACAAAGACAAAGTCTTTCACAAAAGAAAAATAGAAGAAATTGCAATATCTCCTATAAAAATAAGAACTTTGTTCTTAGAACCATATGACAAAGTCTCTTGTAAGCGAGAACTTATTTCTCAGATCACAAAATTGATCAGAAGCGCTCTGCGCTCATTATCTGGCGCTCAGCGCCAAGCGCCCCACGTGCTCCTCACGTGTGCGCTACTTCATAAGAAGCATCTTAGCGCTCCAAACCTGGTGACCAGCGCCAAGCGCGCTATGTGCTCCTCACGTGTACGCTACTTAACAGAAGCACTCTGCGCTCATTGACTGGCACTCAGCGCCAAGCACGCCACGTTCTCCTCACGTGTGCGCTACTTAACAGAAGAGCTCTGCGCTCATTGACTGGCGCTCAGCGCCAAGCACGCTGCGTGCTCCTTACGTGTGCGCTACTTAACAGAAGCACTTTGCGCTCTTTGACTGGCGATCAGCGCCAAGCGCGCCACGTGCTCCTCACGTGTGCGTTATCACACAGGAAGCGCTCTGCGCTCATTGACTGGCGCTCAGCGCCAAGCGTGCTACGTGCTCCTCACGTGTGCGCTGAGGGAACATAAACTATTTTTTAAATAAAGCCCCAGATCTATAATGAGTGCTCAACACTCAATAAAAGACAAAAAGATTGTCAGAACCCAAATCAATGCTCAGCATTGTTAAATGTCCAACATTTTAACTGAATAGGTCGAGCCCAAGTTGGCCACAGATCCCTAATTGAGCTCATATGCTCATAAATCTTTGATCTTAGTCCCAAACTTGACTACAGATCTCCCAACCAACATTGGTTCAAGGGTATATCTCTTCGTACCTCTGATATATGTCGTTGTAATTCTTCAACGTCTTCAGAGAGACGGAGGGTCCCAATAACCAATAACTTTTGGTATATCCCCAAACGGTTGAACCAAAACCACATAAACTATGACGCCTTTAAATTGGACTATGATGTCTTTAAACTTTATGGACTGTGGGGTCCTTAAACTCATAGACTATGATGTCTTTAAACTTTACAGACTATGACGTCTTTAAACTGTCATGGACTATGATGTCCTTAAACTTATGGACCGCAATGTCCCTAAACTAAAACAATAGAGTCCAAATGCTCTTTTGTTGGATCTAAATGATCATATTAAGTAGATCTTAGTCTAAAATTAGACTAACATATTCTTAACAAACGTTTGAATTGATCTTAGTCTAAAACAAGACTAACGATCCTTAAACCCAACCCAAACCCAAATCTAAGAAAATACGGATTTGGACTAATCCACGCCCTACGGGCGACAACATAAATTAGTCTCCATATACAATTCACGGGCAACCAAAAATAAAACAAACATACACGACACGAAGTGACCATTTGGAGAAGGAGAAAGTTGTTACCGCGATGCGGTAGCGTAATTAACTGCAGGGGCTTGCGCCTGCAGGGAAGAGCGTCCCCACAATCAAAAACCTCTCAAATGAGGGGGAAGCTGATGAAGTCTGCTACAACGGCCGCATCCGTCTAAACCTCCGATATACGGTGCCATAAATCAACTTGGCATCTTCGGAGACATGGACGGATAAAAGCAAATAGCATCTGCCCCCAAAATTCAGGCCGGACGTCCCAACATCCCGGTCGCATGTTTTGGCGGAGAACAGATTCGGGCACGCCCGGTGAGACTTTTTCCTCTTTCCACTCCACACTTCGTGTGTCGTGCGGTTTGCTATGGTTGCCCTTGGATTCGAGGTACTAAGATTTGGTGTCTTGCTCCGTGCAGAGAAAATTGCTTCCAACTGCACAAACTGCAACAACTCCCACTCTGTCCTCACGGGAGGAGTGACTTACGGGCCTCAGGCGACCTCCGTTTCAAGATGCCAGTGGAACAGGTGACGCAAGCCACCACTGGGCTGTTCTTTGGGACCATGCTCCCACCCATGAGCTTCAATGCCCCAATGCTATTACAAGAAGCTCTGAAGAAGTCGTTCTTTGATCGGCTTACGACTACCACGGCCCCTCTCAACGAGTCGTCCAAGTCCAGCACCTCAGTCTTTGATAGGCTAAGCCAAAACTCCAATGGGACTATGAAGAAGCCCGCGATACCTGAAGGGGTTATCCCAAAACGGATAGCCATCCTTGCTCCAGTGAAAGAAGTCGTCAAAGCGGCTTCTCCTGCTAAAAGATCAGTCTTTGCAAGACTGGCTGCTCCAACTCCCATTCTGGGCGAAGTCACCAAGGCTGCTACCCCTTTCCGAAAGTCTTCCTTCAACAGGTTGGTCATCCCCTCTCAGCAGACGTCGGTTTTCGACAGGCTAACGACGACAACGGCCCCTTATAAGAGCAGGGGGAATGAAGAAGCCACCCCCATAGCTGAGTCAGTACCGTCTGCTCGACGAGCTCGACGTCGCCACTGGCGCTGAGTGAGGAGAGCTGGGGGCAGTTCCCCTTCTGGATTTACTCCGCCAGTTCCGACGATGGAAGTTGATGCTGCTGTTCCAACTGGGAACAGCTTTGAACCACTTAACAGGGTGCGCAAAAACTCACCAACCGCCGTGCTAAAAAGACCTCCTCTACCTGTGGAGAATGCTGCAAAGACAAGGCTGGAGCAGCCCTTTCAGCGGCTGTCCTCTAAAATTCACAAGGTATGGCGACAGGTCCAAGACTCGGTGATCAACCAAGACTACTCCCGCCGACAAAAGAAAATGAAGGTTCGGCAAGAGAAGGACCAACCTGTCAAGCCACAAAAGGTGTTGTCCACTCGGGTGCCCGCTGTAACGACCCCCTCAACTTCAATCATCCATAAAAAGAGGAGGGTGGAGAAAATCCCCATGTCTGTGACGAATCTAAATGGCACTGAACCTAAACGTCCAAAGTCTGGGAGCATGGTGGTGCACACTGTTTATATAGCATCCGGGAAAGAGGATAGCCGCATCTCCACGGGTCATCGACCACTCACCCGATTAGTAACCAAAGCTCAGGAGCAACAACAGAAGCTCCAGGAGATGCAAACACAGATGGCCGCACTCACTGGGCCAAAAGAAAGTCCGGAGACGTCGTCGGAACAACGTCAAGAACAAGAAACTGATGATGAGTTCCTCTGCAGAATCCTCGAGAAGAAAGACAGGGAAGCCGTGGAACAAGCGGCCAACATAAAACGAATGGCACTTTTATTTCAAGATATGGTCGGGATGATGATATAGCCAGATCCTCCAGCTGAAGACCCTCTGATTGTTCTTGAAGACAACAAAAGGGAGACATCGAACCCTCTTCCGGCTCTATCAACGGCCAAAGAGGAGACGATCTCCAAAGCCGCCCTGGATGACTATATGGCTCAAAAGATACGAGCTCATCAGACGAGCGAAGCGGCTGGCCAAATCGTTAAGACTGGACGACCCTATCCGGGTTGGTACGATCAAATAAAGTACCCGCCAGGATATACAATCCCTAAATTCCACGTATATAAGGGGACGGGAAATCCACACCAACATATGGCTCAATTGAGGGCTCTGTGCGGCAACACCGGAGGTGACGACAAGCTACTGCTTCGCCAGTTTGTTGGCAGCTTGTCGGAGACGGCGTTTGAATGGTACTCTGAGCTCCCGAATGACTCCGTTAAGACATTTGCAGAAATGGAGTTACTGTTTACACAGTGTTTCGCGAGCGCTAGCGAGCGCACCCCAATCACGGCGTTGATCAATGCCAAGGTGAAGTCGGGCGAAATATGGGTTCAGTACGCGATACGGTGGCGGAATCTATGGTCAAAGTGCGAACAACGAATAGAAGAGGCTCCGGCAGTAGGCTTGTTCGTGGGGACCCTTGATCCGCAGGCGACCATATCCCAGTTCATGATATTTTTCAAGCTGACCACCTTCCAGGCCTTAATTGACAAGCTGGTCCAAATGGACCAGATGGGTCATAGGCCTTCCTCTTTAAAGACGGAGTTTCGAAATGAAAAGGGCAAAGAGAAAACAACCTTCGTCGCCAACATTCAACAACAACCGAGTAGCCCGAGACCGGTTGTTCGCCAAAGCAACAAGCGGCGAACCCTCGATGAGAAGTTGAGCTGCCCTTACTCATTCCCTCAGGATAAAACAAGGAGACTGTTTGAACTGGTGGTGCGCAACGGGCTCATTACCCTGCCGGAGTCGAAACGCCTACTGCAGTCCGGTGACGTTAACAGTCCCAATTATTGCCCCTACCACCGAACATTGGGCCATTTAATCGAAGATTGCTACGTCTTCAAAAACTGGGTTGAAAACCAATACCAGTAAGGCAAATTCGCGTTGTCTGAAAACTGGAAGGTGAACCAGCCAAAACCACATGCTCCGAAAAAGATGGACATGCTGGGGGCATCATGCTCATTCGTAGAGGAAGCTCTATGGGAAGTTGTTCTTTCCGTAAAAACTAAAATAATGCTGAATGATTTTCAAACATGTCCGGCGACCAGGTGGAAAAGCCCGCTAGAGCCGGAGATCATTAAGGGGATGCTGAAACCACGCCCAACATTGGGAGTTAATAGCGATGGGAAAAACACCCAGGCCCAACCGTCAAAGTCTTCGAAGAAAAAGAAGAAGACCAAAAAGCCCATGCAGTTTGATGACAAGCGCACAGATCTGCAAAAGCATATTGACGCGCTGGAAGAATACAACCAGAAGGCGCGAACCCCAGTCACGCTTCAAGAGTTTCTCAATCACATCCTTGAAAGTGAAGATAACGACAATGATAAGGGAGACGACTTGTCAGAGGAACCCGAAGATTATGTGGCGAGTTGCCACATGATCTCTCATTTGTCGCTAAGTAATAAAGAAGCTCACTCGGCGTTAGAAGATAACGTAGAGGAGCTGGGGGCAGGAGCAATACCAAAATCCTTGGATCATGTAACAAGGTCTATCAAGGGGAAACCTACTTGTTCATAGAGCATCCGGCGAAAATTCGCCTCAAAGTTACTATGGATCGAAAAGTCCGTAAACTAGAAATTTGTCTCAAATATGGCAACATTGGACCGAAATGTCCTAAAACTAACTACTGACCGAAACGTCTTTAAACTACTACAAACCCGCAGTATCCTTGGGTTGACCTTATAAAAAAATATATAAAAAACGGTACGTTCATAAGCAAAATGGGCACGGATGAAAACCCAAAAGGGCTCCGTGAGTAAAAATAGCAGGGCTACCGGCGAGTTTATGAAAATCCAAAAGGGCGCAGACTTGTAAAAAAAAGGTATGTCCACAAGCAAAATGCGCACGGATGAAAACCCGAAAGGTCTCCGTGAGTAAAAACAGCAGGGCTATCGGCAAGTTTGTGAAAACCCGAAAGGGCGCAATCTCATTAAAAGACACTTGCAAGACCCTCTCGACCTTGTAAGAAGAAAACCACCTGCATGAGATCCTTACGACTCACAAAGGAGTAACACACTTAGGGATCCCCACGATTCTTAAAGAGAAATTACACTTACGAGATCCTCACGACTCGTAAGGAGAACCCTCTTATGAGACCCTCATGGCTCATAAGATTCAAAAGCCTTAAGCTACAGGGATCTGAACATGTTCTTAAGCCATCACCTTTCCCAGATTACCCTACAAACGGTTCAATAGTGACCTTTGTATACAATCCACGAGCACAAATAAATGTCTCCCCCACCAAGTTCCCGCCAATGGCGCGAAATTTCTCCACTTGGTGAACAACACTTATAAGTCCTCTCGACTTATAACGAGAAAACGCTTTTGTAAGATCCTTACGACTTACAAGAGAAAACGTACTTAGGAGTCCTTACGACCCCTAAGGAGAAAACGTACCTACAAGATCCTCACGACTCATAGGGAGAAACATCTTTATGAGACCCTTACGGCTCATGAAGTCAAAAGCCTTAGTCAACAAGATCTTAACCCTGTTTGCTAAGCCACCTTTGTTCGAACCGACAAAGGCAAATGATGATTCGCTCCTGGCAATGTCCCAGTGGTAGCGATGCTGATGCCTAAAACGGTATCAAATTCCAAGTCCTTTCACGGCAAATGATGATTCGCTCCTGGCAATATTCCAGTCGCAGCGATGCTGATGCTAAGATTGGCATCAAGTTCCAAGTTCCATACTTGCAACAAAACCAGCAAGTAAAAGAAATGCATATGAAATAGCCGAAATGATGGGACAACTTATAACAAAATCAGCAAGTAAAAGATATGCATACAAAAATAGCCGAAATGATTAGGCAACTCGTAATAAAAAGCAGCGAGTAAAAACAAAAACAGCCGAAATGATAGGGCACCGCGAAAAATAGCCGAAATGATTCGGAAATCGTGACTTTCGCGATACAAAAAGCTGAAATGATAGAGCATCGCGGAAAAAAAACAAAAATATATATGAAATGAAATTTTTGCCCTGCAGGTAAGTCCATATTGACCCCTGTATACAATCCATGGGCATAAACGAAAGGGAACCACGTGTCCCAACAAACTCTGTTAAAGGGAAAAGTCAGATCTCGACAGCAACATCTGCATCCCAGAAGACCAACAACGGCGTTCCTTCTCAACTCCAGCAGGATGCAAACGTAACGTCAACAACCGAACTCAGAGTCGCAACCAATCGGAGCCACGGCAAAGTCCCTAGTTCCAAATCTCGACGGCCACGTCTACAGCCTAAAGAACAACAACGACGTCCTCCTCATTCTAACAGGATTCGGACGTGACATCACCAATCGGAGCCACGGCAAAGTCCCCAGTTCCAAGACTCTACGGTTCATAGACAACCTAGAGTCAACTAATGACCTCCCCGCCAGATCAACGCTCCGTCTCAGAAACAAGTCAACTAACCCCAGGGAAATCAGTGTCCTTGGCAAAATATCTTGATTCAGGGAAATCAGCGTCTTTGACGAGAGCATCTTGATTCGTGTCGACCCGCAAGGAAATCAGTGTCTTTGCAGGAATACCTCGATTCGTCTCAACTCCGAGGAAATCAGTGTCTTTGGCGAATACCTCGATTCAGGGAAATCCGCGTCCTTGGCGAGAGCATTTCGATTCGTGTCGACCCGCAAGGAAATCAGTGTCTTTGTAGGAATACCTCGATTCGTCTCAACTCCCAAGGAAATCAGCGTCCTTGGCAAAAACCTCTATTCAGGGAAATCAACATCCTTGGCGAGAGCATCTCGATTCGCGTCGACCTGCAGAGAAATCAGTGTCTTTGTAGAAATATACGACGTCAATAAACGGAGCCATGGCAAAGTCCCCTAGTTCCAAATCTCGACGGTTCACAGACAGCCTAGAGACTACAACGGAGCCATGGCAAAGTCTCCTAGTTCCAAATCTCGACGGTTCAAAGACAACCTAGAGACAACCTCGACATTCGACGCAATATTGCAGACGCAATGTCAACCAACGAAGCTAAGGAAAATCCCCCGCTTCAGGGTCTTGACGGCAACTCAAATGAGACCTGAAAAGACTATCGAAGATCATCCCACACCAGCGCGGAGTGGTCATGACTCATCAGGGCTCCCAAACTGAGCCTAACCTAAAGTAAAAAGCGACATGGAATATCCCTAACGCTTGATCTTTCGACGGTAATATTACCTGGAAGATTACTTGAAGACGTCTTGTCCAGCCCCCGAAGGGATCGGAGACACGACAGTCGCGGAGTTACCCGAACAACAAGATTGCATATCGGGGAATATATCGGCCAACGCGATGGTGCGACGGGTAAAAAAAACCTAGTAAACGGACTTCTATTAGCAGGAGTTAACTGTGAAGTTAGGAAACCCTTGCGAGAACTTCTCGATTCGTTTCAACTCGTGAGGAAATTAGTGTCTTTGTGAGAACTTCTCGATTTGTCTCGACTCGTAGGGCAAAGCCTTAGGCAACGGGGATAAGGACCTATTTCCTAAGCACTGGGGCCCTACAAGTAAGTCCAAGATGGATTATTGCATAATATTCATGGGCCACACTCTCCAAAGTCGAATCTCGACAAGGGTGAAACAACCACTTACGAGTCCTCTCGACTTGTAAGCGGGAAAAATTCTCTTGTGAGATCCTTACGACTTTCAAGAGAAAACACACACTTAGTAGTCCTCACGACTCCTAGGGAGAAAATACACCTATGGGATCATCTCGACTTGTAAGGAGAAAAGTCTTTATGAGACCCTTACGGCTCATAAAGTTGGAAAGCCTTAGGCGGCAGATCTGAACCTGTCTCCTAAGACATCGCTGCCCTACAAAGAGTTCACGATGAACTGTTATCTATCGTCTACAAGTTACATTTGCTGAAATCACATGCCAGCAACACAACAGAGAAAAGAAAGCGATAGTCGAAGATAAAAAAAATGTCTCCTTTATTCATGAATTCAATTGAATACGAGATGCATCATATAAAATAAAAATGAATTGAATACATGTTATTCATAAATTACAATCGATACAAAGACGACTATTGAGAAAGAGGCGATTTTAGCAAATCAGCAAGCCGTTTGCGCACTCCTCTCAGCTCCTTTTCATGAGCAGCCGCCGCGGCCAGCTCAGCTTCGACTCGGGTCCATTGCTGCAGACATGATGAAAGTTTCTCATCAATTTCCTGCTGAACATCCTATTGACTCTGCGCGACTTGCTCAGCAAAGTCAATCTTTTTCCTCAGCACCAGCCCGTCAGAAATGCATCGTTGAAGGTTTTCGAAGATGGAGTTCAGCCGCACAGCATTCGCTTCGACCTGGGTGCGCAATTGGACAGACTCAGCGGAAGTCGCCTCACGTTCCTTTTGCTTGAGGATCGCTTCTTGTTCGAAATGGCAAAGGAAAAAGGCATTTTGCTCAACCCATACAGCCCGCTGGGAGTTCAAAGCCAGAACCTCGGGAGCAGGACGCCTGAGCTCAAGCTCATACAGACAGGCCTCAATCTTCCTTGCAGTGATTAACCCAAGACTCAACGACGCCTTTGTTATGGAATTTCACAAGCGTCGCCAGTATTGGATTAACCTCGGCAGCAAAATCTGCAGCGAATGTAGGGGCTTCCGCGTCAAGTTCCTCGACGTATTCGTTCAACATATGTAGGCTGGTCGCAGCGCCCTTAGAAGATGGACGTCTAGAAAAGGGTCCTGCTGGCATTAGTATGCAAGAATCGAAGGGAGCAGGAGCCAGTGCGATTGCTGCAAAATGAATTACGATTAAAAGCTAATTCGCGAAATGAAGAAGTCACATGAGCGAACCGGCTGCGAAAGGTGGCAAAGCTGGGAGTACTGGTGGCGCGACTATTCTCTCGTCCCCTCCTTCAATCTGTAGTGCTGCAGTCAAGGCAAAGAAGAATTAGCAACGACTTGGTTGCCCGTAAAAAAAAGGGAAAAAGATATTGGCTAAAGACTATACTCACCGATGCCACCAGACGGAGCAATCTCCGACTGGAAGGAGAAATGTGGGTTCAGCACCTGATACAGATGGTCAAAAAGGACTCTTGTGAGGGTGTAACAATACGATGTTAGTATATAAAGTATATTACCCACAATGAAACCGATAAGTCGCAAACATATACCTTCCAACATTTTAGAAGACATGGGAGAAGGAGCAACAGCCGTCATTGCGGTGACCCGAGGTACTTTAGAGGACACAAGAGAAGGTGAAGGGTCGGCGGCCGTCAGAGCAGCAACTGGTGACGCTTCTTCGGGTGGCACGACCTCAGTACTCACCACGCCTGCATTAGAAACAAAAAATGCCATCAGAAGGAATTGAAAGGGATTGCGAAATAGAAAGGAAAACAGTAACCCAAGATATACCAGATGGGTCATCAATCGAAACCATAACAAGAGCATCACCAGGCACAGCGACTACTTCGCTTTCCTCCATTGGAATGGTTTCGCCGCCCATGGCTTCATCCCCTGATTCGACGAGGGCTGTCGTGACACTCGCAATGCCGGGCGATGGCAGGGAACCGCAAGGGGAAAGAGTGGCAATTGGGGCAGTCCCAGACTCCTGAGAAAGAGTGGCCACTTCAAGGTCGGTGGTTACCGTCATCAAACCTGCTGCCTCGTCGCCAAGACTTAGCCCTGTAGGATATGATATATGAGAATTTGAAGATCAAATTCTAATAAAAAGACCCAGTATTATGTTACCTTGGAGCGGCTTTTCGATTGCCTCCCGAGCCGCGCACAAAACCTGTCTATGAACGGTAGACAGGGCCGCTGGAGCATCTTCGGAGGAAATAGTGACGGATGGAATAGCGCTTGAGTCTGCACCCGCAGCCAAGCTGGCATCACGTTCCCTCGCTGCACGATTTCTGCGCTTCTTGTCAGCCTTGGCGGTAAGAAAAGACCTCCTCAAGACCTCCGTCAAAGTGACGTCATCGTCCGAGCCAGGAGCTACGTCTGGAGCCGTTACGGCGCCCGTCATCGGCTGCTTGAGCGAGGCCTCTTTCGAAAATACTGGAAGAGCTGGGATTTCAACAGCTGGCCCTGGAAAGGTCGCCACGCCACCATGCGGGATCGGCATTGCACTCGGAATAACCTGAGTCGAGATATTCCCTGCAATAAGATGAAAAAGAAGGGTCAGACTACCCATGAAGAAAAAAGGGAACGAAGACACAATGAGCCGAAAGATACCGAGGCCCAAAGAAGCGCGAAGTCTCTCTTCCTCCTCAAAAGTCCGAAGGGAAGCCGCCAGAGCCTCTTCAGCGGAGATGCCTGACAAAGAAGGATGTATTAATAAATGAATAATAAGAGAGAAGGAAAAAGCTCAAAATGACATGACTAGAGCATACCCATTTCCGCAAGTGATAGCAACGCCGCCTCTGTGTGAGCCTGTCGCTCAGAAGCCACAAAGGCGGCTTGAAAATCGGTATCATCCGCAGGCTCGATAAATAGACCCTCATTGGTCCCGTACTCACTCAAACCCTCACTATAGGAGCATGGGGCTCCTGGCCGAGTACGACGTCGAGAGAAAACATCGACTTCTTTTTCTTCTGTGAGCGAGTGCCGGGCGCCGATACCACAAGCTTGCGCTTGGCGGGCAATTTGGGGCGACAATTCCCTATCTCCGCACCCGCTCCGGACTCGGGAGATGCCACAGCTATCTCTTTTACAGGCATGTGGGGGTAGGGGCAGCTGGGGTATAACGCGTGGTACCACAGTCGCAACAGCTTCTCTTAAGGGAGGACGAACGATGGTCCGTCGCTTCAAAGGAACGGATGGATTACCAGCGGGGGTGGTGCCCTTGCGATCTAGCAACAATCGCTTTTCTTCCCTAATGACGGTGCCCATCGAATGTTGATACCACGCCACATATACATTTAAGATTCGCGGAACGCAACTCGGCTCATTGATAAAGAAATTGGAGACGGTGTTCAATCGCATAAAATGGTGTATCTTCTATGGCAACTGGCTCAGTTAGGAAGGCCTCGAGAGGGACGCCTTGATTGTAGCCTGATTGCTGGGCGAAACGGTGCGAGTTGTACCTCATGAACAACGTCGAATCATTCCGTCTAAACACAAGAAAGCCCGGTCTGATGGAATATAGATGAAGAATCTCCCGAGCTTTCAAGGTAGAGGCCCCATCTTTAAAAGTACCGCGCAGAGGCTGCAACGTTTTTGCGGATTCTTTGCTGACGATAAAAACCTTATCGACAAAGGTCATGCCGTCCCCAACCGTATGCGGACGAAGGAGCAAACCCCTACCCTCCCGCTGTGACGGATTTAAAATAAGCACGTCAACTAAGCGCATAATCCGAAGGAAGTTGTAACTGTCGAAAAAACGAGGTCGTTTATGGGCACTAAAAGCACCAAGAACGTGCAACTCGATCCATGACGTAAAATAATGCAGCGAGAAAGTGACGAGCTATACCCCTGGCTGAGTGGTATCCGCCGCTAAGCTGAGACAATAGTACATGTGTGTCAATCCAGCAATTCCGATAGCCACTTGCAATCCCGCAACCATATGATGGGCTGGGTAAAAGACTGATGGCCTCATATGGCGAGTATGCATCGGAAGCATGAACCGGTTTAGCCATAAGCCAATGAACCCCAGCACGAATGTTTCTTCATCGACGTCCGGAGCAGCAAGCTCCGCGAAGGGAACGACAGGAACAGCCGGACTAAAGAAACCTTTTAAATCTGCCTCCGCCATTGGTTGGTTATCCGAACCAAAACCAAACGGATCGTCAAGCTTGGCTAATAGCGCAGCTTGCTTCGATAAGTCTTCCGGACGAAGAAAGCGAGCGATGAAGTCTGCGTAGCTGACTCCATGCCCTCCGGACTCCAGAAATAGACTTTCATATATATTCAACACCTTGATCAAGCTCGGGAATTTGTGTTGAATGGCGTTCTCCGGGGTAAGGCCCACTACCACTGATTTGGTGGCAAAGATATATTCGTCCGGAGGAAGCAGCTCTTCGTAGTGTTTTCCCCTGACGAGTAAGCTAGAGATCTCTGCAAATTTCTCTAAAGATATTGAGACTTCTCGATCCGATAAAAGGAAGGTGTGGGATGGAATATTCCATTGCTCTAGAAAAGCCTTGATCCACCATGCAGGAGGCGCGGAATATTGAAAGAGAGACACATAAACAGTGGGGTACAACCCAAGCTTCAGTAGCATCGATCTCTTGGCCGACAAAATGTAGCGGGCCCATTGCAAATACCCAGCTGGATGACGAGAAGTTAGACCTATCATGTACGGCTGTCCCTAAGGGCGCGACTCGCCCTGGCATATATGCCGCCCTAGAGTATCCAAAGCCGCCGCCGGCTGTACGGGTATCGCGGCTATAGAAGGTTGAAGGCAACTCTCTGAGGTCCAGTTGACCTCCTCCACGGCATAGTTCACTGGAGGTGCATCGGCGTAAGGAATCGTCAAAATATGCTCTGAAGGTGCCGCGCAAGAAAATCTCTGCCGACCCCTGATGATCTGACTGTACCATATTCCCCATAAATGAAGATTCTTTTGCTCTGGGTCGTGATCTTTGATCAACGCGAAGACTTCCCTGTCCACAGGCGCTTCAGGAAATCCGTTTTCTGAACGGACGAACAGGAAAGAGATGTCAAAAGACATAGTGCTTGCGCAAAAAAAAAATTAGCCGTCAATGCTACAGTTTAAGTTCTGTCACTTGGTACTTTAAATTCGTGCCGTACTGTAATGTAGTGGAAATGGACCAAAGGGGACCCACATAATCTAGATGATGACTCATCATTAATAAAACAATCTCATCATTTGACGAGATAGTTATTAAATAGGGAAATCCTAAAAGTATTCTCATTTAATGAGGATCCCTCGGGCCAAGGAGTAAATCTCTCTTGAGAGCGGCGCTCTATAATAGAGTGACATCTGTCAACTCTCATGATGAAGGGAATAAAAAATCTCTCAAGAAAAATTCTGAAGAGCCATGCTCTGTAAAGATGATGGAATAACCCATCAGGGAACCTAAAAGTAAAGCTTTTAACGAATTAAAAATTCTGAGATCTTCAAGATCTATGAACAAGCTCTAAGAGTTCTTCATGAAAGATTAACAAATCTATATGATTTGAAAAGAGCAAAGCTCTGTTAATAGGGTAAGAAACCCTAAGAAAGATCACTTTAGATATATGAAGAGCAAAGATCTATTGAGAAACCCTAAAAATCTATTTGATTTAAAAAGAGCAAGGCTCTGTTAATAGGTGAAACCCTAGATTACAAAGTAATCCCGTCAAAGATTTAATCTTTACCTGAAATTTTCGACAGGGTTCTATCTCTAAGAGAAGTTCTTGAAACAAAGAGCTGTGCTCTAAAAGAGAATTAATTCTCAGAAAAACAAATAAGAAGATGAACAGCGGCCATCTCAAGGGCCAAAGGCCCTATTTATAGGCACTAAGAGCCGTTTCAATTTCTAAGTTGATCTAATGATGGAGATGCTGCCACCGCTGCACTCACGTGTCAGCCACGTGAGCGCAACGGTGGGGGGCATTTATTTCCCCCAATTAGAGCAAAGCTCTGTTCACATTTTTAAAAAAATTAAATTTTTTTTGAAATGAAGCAATGCTCACGTGCAAAGCACGAGTGCGCTTGTGCTAAGAGCGCCAGCGCTCTGAAACAGCGCTTAAGTGCAAAGCACGAGTGCGCTTGCGCCAAGTGCGCCAACGCTGAGAGTCAAAGACTCTGAGGCAGCGCTCACGTGCAAGGCACAAGAGCGCCAAGCGCTAGAACTAAATATTCTCCACCGTTGGATCAAAGATCCAATAAAAATGATAAATCATCAAATTACCAGAATAAAATTCTGTTAAGAAAATACTTTTCAGAATCTTTCCAAATTAGGAAGATTGTGCTCTGTAAATCAGAGCAATATTGGATCAATGATCCAATGGTGATTAAAAATCACCAAGGAACAGAACAAGTTCTGTATGGGAAAAGATTTTCCCAATCTCGTTAAAAACAAAAAGATTGCCTTCTGTAAAACAGAAGCCCTAGGATCAAAAATCCAACGGTGGGAAATATTCTCAAATCAATTAGAGAAAATATCTCTTCAACTGATTCAACAAATCAGCCTACCCTATATAAAGGCCCAAAGACTTCAAGTCTCGTAGAGAGGAACCCCCCACAAGTTTTGAGGAATTTCAAAGAAGAGAGCAAGCTCTGAGAAGAAAAACTTTTCTTCAAGGTAAAAACTTAGGGATAAAAAACATCTCATTCAGGAAGAAGAACATAGTTCTTTTTCAGATCATAAATCTATAAGACAGAGGTCTTTCACAAAAAAGAGATCATAGCATCTCATCATAAAAGGGGGGGAAGAATTTCATTTCCTTCAGATCATAGATCTACAAAGACAAAGTCTTTCATAAAAGAAAAATAGAAGAAATTGTAACATCTCCTATAAAAATAAGAATTTTGATCTTAGAACCATGAGACAAAGTCTCTTGTAAGCGAGAACTTATTTCTCAGATCACAAAATTGATCAGAAGCGCTTTACGCTCATTGTCTGGCACTCAGCGCCAAGCGCGCCACGTGCTCCTCACGTGTGCGCTACTTAACAGAAGCGCTCTGCGCTCATTGACTGGCGCTCAGCGCCATGTGCTCCTCACGTGTGCGCTACTTAACAGAAGCGCTCTGCGCTCATTGACTGGTGCTTAGCGCCAAGCACGCCACGAGCTCCTCACGTGTGCGCTACTTAACAGAAGCACTTTGCACTCTTTGACTGGCGCTCAGCGCTAAGTGCGCCACGTGCTCCTCACGTGTGCGCTATCACACAGGAAGTGCTATGTGCTCATTGACTGGCGCTCAGCGCCAAGCGCACCACATGCTCCCCACGTGTGCACTGAGGGAACATAAACTGTTCTTTAAATAAAGCCCCAGAGCTATAATGAGTGCTCAACACTCATTAAAAGAAAAAAACATTGTCAGAACCCAAATCAATGCTCAACATTGTTAAATGTCCAACATTTTAACTGAATGGGCCGAGCCCAAGTTGGCCACAGATCCCTAATTGAGATCATATGCTCATAAATCTTTGATCTTAGTGCCAAACTTGACTACAGATCTCCCAACCAATATTGGTTCAAGGGTACATCTCTTCGTATCTCTGATATATGTTGTTGTAATTCTTCAACGTTTTCAGAGAGATGGAGGGTCCCAATAACCAATAACTTTTGGTATATCCCCAAACGGTTGAACTAAAACCATATAAACTATAACGTCTTTAATTGGTCTATGATTGTCACGCCCCGCTTCCCAGAGTACGCTAAGATGGGTACGTAACATAGCCAACCATGCTACCTGTGGATAGGAAAAATCCTTCCACAGTCACATTACGGCCGTAGAGATATCAAGAACAGGAAAAAAATAAACTAAACTATCTAGTACATGTCCATGAGCCAGAAAGAAAGAGTCAAGAAGTAATGATATGCGGAAGCAATAGATGTAATAACTGAAACACCTGGAAAGCAACTACATACCGACAGGAACTTCACCGCTCGGTTTAACAGCGGCAATACTCCTGGTCAGTCTGCAACAAAGGTAGAAGAATCTGGGCCATGCAAAACCCAGACGTCAGCACGTCATAACATCAAGCAACAATATGTAAACAGGGTAACAAGACATGCAAGTATAATCATAAATAGCAAAGCATGTGTACAGCAATATAAATCAGGGCAGTGAAAGGTAGTGTGCAGTGAGTAAACTAAACTGATCTGTTGGTTATCTACTCTCAGGTCTTTGAAATCAATTTGATGAATCATCGATGTAACTCAATAGTATCCCGTGCGTGCCCGGGACCACGGTCAAGATTCTCGGGCTGAATCCGAGACGTGCCGCTAGGCAGTAAAAGGTAGCATGTACAGATGAGTGATGTCGGCATCATTATCCCGGGGTTGGCCTAGCCCGTAAGACTGATCCGAACAGGTATCGAACTATTGAGTTACAAGTCAGGTTTCATCATTGATTTCCCCATACCCCCAAGTTATAGGTGTTCAAGTTAGGTATTCAGTAATCAAGAACTAATGCCAACGCAGGATCAAGTAGGAGCAGGTTTGTCTGGATAGACAACAGGAACGGTCCGTGAGGACTACACGTCAGGTTTGTTGGCATTAGACACAAGATCAGGTAACAGGTCAAGCCATGGTATATCAGGTCAAGTCAAGTAGTGTACGGTACCATGTCAGGTCAAGTAATATGTGTGCAGCAAGTCATGTCAGGGTGTAAAGATAACATGTGGGTGCTCATAATCAGCTAGCATAATCATGGTTATAAATAATCAAGCATAGGTATCGACAACAATAAATTGGCACATGTAATAGGTTAAACAATGAATGCAGATTTAACTAATTAGCCGTGCGGTTATCAGTGTGTGTTTAAGAGACGGTGTCAGCATTATATGAATCCAATATGACAGATGTGAAACTAAACCAGGTTAATAAGTATTGAGTAATCCAGGGATGCGATAACATGTATAATATGGATGCAATTGTAACTAAACCGGTTAAAGATGCACAAGGATGTTCGATAGGTTAATACTAGAGAAAAGGGGTATCATGGCTATAAACAAATGTGATCATGTGTTCTATCATTTACAGGTGATTACTAGGTATAAATAATTAGATGCAACAATTAAGTTTCAAGTTCGAGAACATAAAATATGTAACGGAACTTTATACGGTTAACTTGAAATCCAAGACTTTCGATTCTATTTAGAGATTTAATAGGAAATAAATAAATTAGCATAAGAATAGTTTAAATAGCATGTAGCAAGTTTCACTTGCCTGGACGGATCAAAAAACGGGAATACGGAACGTCTCACGTCGGCGGAAAACGTCGCGATGCGCGCACGGTACACGGAACAGATCCAAACGACGAGAAGTGGAATCAAACGGGTCAGGGGTCCTTGCTGGGTCGTCGAGATCGTCGACGGCCCGACCGGATTTCGGCGATCTAAAACAACAGTGCACAAAAAAATAGAATAACAAATGTACCGAGAAACAAGAAGAGAAGAAAGGAAAGAAAGGAAGAGGAATGAGGCTAAGAGGGCTTATTGGGTTGTAGTGGGGTGATCTGGTGATGGCGGCGAGACCAACGGCGATGAGGGTGCCGGCGAAGGGGTTTGGTGTAAGGGTTAGGTTTAGGGTTTGGGGTCGGTTTTGGGTGCAGGGCTAGGTGTCGGGGGTATTGGTGAGGGGATGCTGTCGAGGAGAGGAAGGAAATGAGGTGGTGGTGATGGTGGGTGTGAGGCTAGGGTCGTCGGCGATGACCGGAGACGTTGGGTTTGATAGGTGTTCTGTGGGTGTGTTCAGGGGAGAGAGGCTCGAGAAGAATGAAGAGAAGAAGAAGATGGAGAGGAGGAGAGGAAACGACGAGGCTCGACTAGAGTTGAGGAGATGGGGAGTTAGGGTTTGAGGAAGCGATGAGGATTGTGGGTTGAAGGAGGCGATGAACTGCGGTTTAAAAGAAGAAGACGAAATATATAATGGCGAAGAAGGGAGGTGATTGTAGCGGGGAGGCGGTGACGCGATCCGAGGAGCCAACGGTAATTGCGAGAGGTGAGAGAGAGAGCGCGAGAGAAGAGAGAAAGAAGAGAGAGAGAGAGAGAGAGAAAGAACTGCGCGAAGGAGAGAGAAGGAGAAAGGGAAAGGAGAGAGAGGAAAAACAGTGGGGCCCAGCGAAGTAAAGTGAGGATTCTGATTGGTGAGGAGTAAGGAGAGATAAAGGAAAGAGATGGGGCCTAGTAAGAAAATAGAATGGAGGATTTTGATTGGTTCGGGGATAGGGAGTTTGTTTGGAAAAATTTTATAAAGATTTTAATATCCTAAATAATGATTTCATTGGCTGGGAAGAAAAGAGGAAAAAGATTTCCATAGAATAAAATATTTTCTCATATAAATCTTTAGCTGGTGAAAATAGGTTAGGTGAATTTAAAATATTTAAATAATTAGAATTTGGCAGGATACAAAAAATTCAGAAATGCGCCCGGGTTGGGTCCAGAAATTTGAATTTGAAATATAAAAATTATAAGCAAGTTCCAAAATTTGAAATGAAGGATTTTGTACTGAAAAAGCATACCCCCAAGTACGGACGCACGTAAGTGCGCTTAGCCGTCCAAACGCGTCCGTTTCACTGAACGGGACGAGAACACGATGCAAGAACGCTACCACAGGGTTAGGGGTATCAAACAAGCCAAGTCATGTTTTTTAATAAATATTTTCAGTGACTACAAGTTATATGTTAAAATATGCGATGCCAGACGAAATGCCAATATGCAGTTTATACTAGATACACATGTCAAAGCAACGAGTCAAGATAAACTATAAATATAAATCGAACAAGTCCAAGCAAGCGGGTCGGGTCGAATGCAATGTACCAAGTAACTACCATTTGTACCCAAACACGATAAATCAAGAATAGATCATGGATAAGTAGATACGGAAACTGGAATTGGTATAGCTGAACTCGGGTGTTACAATGATGTCCTTAAAGTTTAAGGACTGTGGGGTCCTTAAACTCATAGACTATAATGTCTTTAAATTTTACAGACTATGACGTCTTTAAACTGTCATGGACTATGATGTCATTAAACTTATGGACCGAAATGTCCCTAAAATAAAACAATAGAGTCCAAATACTCTTTTGTTGGATCTAAATGATCATGTTAAGTAGATCTTAGTCTAAAATTAGACTAACATATCCTTAACAAACGTTTGAGTTGATCTTAGTCTAAAACAAGACTAATGATCCTTAAACCCAACCCAAACCCAAATCTAAGAAAATACGGATTTGGATTAATCCACGCCCTACGGGCGACAACATAAATTAGTCTCCGTATATAATCCACGGGCAACCAAAAATAAAACAAACATACACGACACGAAGTGACCATCTGGAGAAGGAGAAAGTTTTTACCGCGATGCGGTAACGTAATTAACTGCAGGGGCTTGCGCCTGCAGGGAAGAGCATCCCCACAATCAAAAACCCCTCAAATGAGGGGGAATCTGACGAAGTCTGCTACAACGGCCGCATCCGTCTAAACCTCCGATATACGGTGCCATAAATCAACTTGGCATTTTCGGAGAGGTGGACGGATAAAACCAAATAGCATCTGCCCCCAAAATTCAGGCCGAACGTCCCAACGTCCCGATCGCGTCTTTCGGCGGAGAACACCGCTCACTGCCTCTATGTGGTTCAGGACTGTACCCAACTAAAATCTGTTTGCATGACTCCTTTGAGCCATGGGAGGGTAGTAATCAAAGCACACTGAGAACTCACACGAGACAAATGACGATCTCAGGTCGACAGACTAACCTGTACACATGTTACCTGGGAACTACTATCTGACAATAGGTATAATACCAACTAGAATGTTCTCGGCGAGTCCGTCCAGTGTACTCATAACCCAATGAGCACATGTATACTATCTTAGGTGACTAATTGACACCATTGGCTTGTGAGACCGGCCACCGCCCCTCGTCGGGATCTCGATAAGTACACACTAGACTACTCTGGAATATCGATGCCCAGTCTCGATACTCCCTCGACTAGGGAGATTGAAGGATGTGCTTATAAACCACCCAGCTCCCACGTATATGATCGCCATCATAATGCTGGTAGTCAAGCAAGAATCCTATAGGCTCTATCAACATGTAATAGTGATCTGTAATACCACATAATGCATGTACATGATGACAGAGACAGACCAGATAGCATACTATCATCTCGAGTAAGACTTTTCTATCCGTATAGGTCCTCCCTCAATCATCACAATCGCATGCCTGCGATTACAATAATTGACTTGAGGGCACTATAGCCAACATTCGCATGACCAATTTGACCCGTCAATCGAAGGTTCCTTCGCTCCAAAGGCGAGAGGTAATTAACGGCAACTTAGTTCGCGGCTGCCGTAGATTCGGATCCCCACAATCAATAAACCCCTGCCTATCCTAGACAGGGGGAATCTGTAGTATGCCTGACAAGCGACGCGTATTCCCATCTCAATTGGGTGAAGAAAAACACCCTACAGTGTCGTTCACCACTAAGTGGGGACGATATCGGAGATCGTGAACTCCTTGGACCAGAGATGATCGTGGCAACTGTCGACGTAGTTCGCATGATTAGGGAAAGAATGCGCATAGCCCAATACCGACAGAAGCATTGGGCCAATGAAAAGCACTGACACCTGGAGTTCCAACCTGGAGACCATGTGTTTTTAAAGATTTCCCCAAACCAAGGAGTGATCCGCATTGGCAAGAGGGGTAAGCTCAGTCCAAGATATATAGGGCCGTTCGACATTCTCAAACGAGTCGGAGAAGTGGCATACCGTTTGGCACTACCACCCTCATTGGAAGGAGTGCACAACGTGTTCTACATATCCCAGCTATGAAGATATGTGAGCGATCCCAGCCACATCCTTGATCACTCAGAGCTCACAGTCCTGACTTACCTGACTTGCGAGCAACACCTATTAAGATCCTGGAGATAAAGACATTACGGAACAAGAAAGTAAACTTGGTCCGAATGATGTGGAGAAAAGATTCGTCAAGAGAATCAACATGGGAACGTGAAGAAGACATGCGTACAAGATACCCTCATTTATTTGTAAATTAGTCTCTATGTAAATGTAAATTTCGATGACGAAATTTTTATAAGGAGGGTAGAATGTAACGACTCTGAATTTATTGTACGAAATTTTTCATTTTAATGTACAGAAAGGATTTTACAAGCCTGAGTACAGGTTATAAGTAAATTTTGTTTAAGAACAGTAAGAAACAACTTGTAGCTCACTGGTAAAGCCTTGCACTACTGTGACGTAGCTCCTGTGTTCGAATCCCATCAGACACATTAATTTTTTTCTAATTTATTTTTAAATCTTTTTGGAAGCCCAAAAGTTTACACGTGCAATACACACAAAAATGAAAAGACAGAAAAATCCAACATGTGCACAATAATTTAAATACAGACATGAACACGTGGCACCAATCCAACGGCCCTACTCCCTCAAATGGACTACGGATCTTCATTTTTGGCCGGTACCGACGATCGGCCTGAGCCCAATAACGCCCGGGCTTTGCACACTCGACCCTTCCCCTACCCCTAACTCCCCTGCACTGTTTGATTGCTCTGCAATCAAACAGAGACCCTTTAATTCTCCATTTATTACCATTTTAATGCATTTTAATTCACCATTTTAATTCCAAAACCCTAATTCAACACTATAAATACTACCCCATGCCCTAGCCCTTCATCATTCTGAAATTCCTAGCCGAAACTCTCTAAAAAATTTAAGTACAACTGGAGTTAGAAAGAGATCAAATTCCAGCGAGAATCGAAAAAAATTCCAGCGACCCCGCGACGCCACGACGAAAACCCTCCCTTCCTACATCTTTCTTTCAGCCTCCTATATTGTAAGTCCCTCTCAATCCCTCTTCTTCTTTCTTGAAAATCTGATTTCAAAACATATGTCGGTAAGTGGAGTTAATACCGACATCTTCTTCTAAACTCTAGAAATTCCACTTTTTCTTAAATATCGTTCATCCATATTCTTACCCAATGCTTGTAATCATAAAACCAATGCTTAGAACCAACTTTTAATCAAAAATATCATGCAAAATTATTTTAACTTAACTTTTACATTAAAATATCATGAACTTTGTATATCATCTTTTACTGTTTTGCTTAAACATACCTTTAGGAAAATTCACGAGGTAACGACCTACCTCTCACGTACACGCTTGGTTTCCATAGCACGATACTCTTTGAACGTATTTTTTTTATGAATACAATATTACATTAAAATACCTTTTACCATAAAAACGGTTTTCTTTTGAATTGTATTTTAAATTCCTTTGCAAATATGCCTCTACAACCCTCTTTAGGGGACCCGTTATTGGATGGTGCTGATTATCGCACATCCTTGGGCTAGTAGAGTGAGATGCAGACCTTCTCACAGAGCATTCGGTCTCGAAAGGTTTTTAATACGTTTTTAAGAAAAAATGAATTTTTCTACTTAATTAAAAGATTTAATTTTTTTAATAATTATATAAATATTACAATACATATATTTTCAAAATATAATAAACTTATAATTTTTTTTAATGAAAGAATTACAAGTTTTCACCAAAATAACATCAAGATACCAACAAAAGTCAAGCTTTACAGTAAAATACCATGAACTTTCCAAGCGATGTAATTATCACTAAAATACCTCAAATCCTTAAAAATTCACATCCATGAAAACCCTAAATAATTTAAATATCTTCTCGAGATTATTTTTAATTTTATTAAAAACATTTTACATAAAACCCCCTCGAGTTTTATAAAACAATATTTAAGGACTTTAGTAAATATAGGTTTAAGCGGGATCAATTCTCTTGAGCCCCAGGGAGCCGAAGAAAGTGAGTGCTTGCCTATTTAAGGTAGAAATTTTAACGGAGTTATCAATGGTAATTGTCTTGGAAAAAAACACAAATCCTGTCGTTCATGTGCAGCAGTTACCAATAACTCCTGAACCTAATTCAGGATCTAAATCAGTTACAAGTGTCTGACTCAAGTCTGAATCTAAATCAAACTTGAATTCAAACTCAAATCAGAGTCCAATTCAAACATGAATCCAAACCCTAACATGTATACTTGAACATGAACCTGAATACCTGAATTCAAACTTCAACATCAAACTCGAATACAAGACTTGACTTGACCGAACCATGGCTATAACTTGACATGACTATAAGATTATATCCTGAACCTGACTACTTGAACAATTTGTATCCATAGTTTTGGCAAGACTTGTAATATAATCTATACAACATATTACGCGGGGTTAACGGGGTAGATTGGTACGGAATGTATAGCGTGGCACGAGATGGTCACTAAAAGACACCTACATGAACTCTCGTGCCGTTGTGTCATGGATTTTGATGGGACCTTATACTACATGTTACCATAGTCCACGGGATAAGATGGACTCCGCTCGTATACATAAATATCTTCTGTACCAAGTTACAAACAACTACGTTAGAATAGAAATCTTATAACTGTACATCTTACCAGTTCAATTCTCATTACTTGTTCTATTCCTTTCTTTCTTTTGGGACTTACCGAGCGCTAGTTCACTGACGACATTCCTGTCTATTTCTCTCTTTGAAATGTTCGTCAGGAGGACCGGACTCTCAGAAGATCGAGCCGAGCCAGGAGGACTTAGACCAGTTTACTGCCTAGCCGGACTTCAAGCTCACTTTGTACTTATTTTAGTTTGTATGCTATTGTTAGGCATTACTTTATATCATTGTATCTTTCCTTTTCAAAGCAGTTTTATTGTAAAGATGAATGTTAATAAAAGTTGTTGTTTATTTTATATCTCTTGTCAATTCTTGTGCATTTTATATATATTGCTTAATTACGCTTAACGTATTTATTTCTTAGTAAATACGTTGCGGGCCTGCCACGTCACTGTCTCCGTACACTGGGAAGCAGGGCGTGACACAACAATAAAACCAAATGCCTAAACAATGGCATACTGAAAGTAAGTGCAGGAAGAACTAATAGTCAGGCTGAGCTGCAAGCTGGTCCAAGCCTCCTGGCTCGGCTCTACGTCTTCAGAGTCCGGTCCTCCTAACGAATATTCCAAAGAAAGAAAACAGAGAGGAATGTCGTCAGTGACTAGCGCTCGGTAAGTCCCAAAAGAAGAAAGATAAGTTAGTATATAATGTGAAATGAATAGGTAAAATTGTATATGATCGTTCACTGGTATAAGATAGTTATTCTAACTTGGTTATTTGTAGTTTAATAAAAAAAGGTATTCATGTATACGAGAGGAGTCCATCTTACCCCGTGGACTATGGTAACTGTAGTACAAGGCCCCGTCATAACCCATAAGACAAGGGCACGTGAATTCATGTGGGTGTCTTTTAAGTGACTTCTCGTGCCATGATATACGTTCCGTACCAATCTTCCCCTTTATCCCCGTGTATTGTATTGTATAGATTAAGATTACATGTCTTAACTGAATCCATGGATATAAAATGTTCCGGTTCATGTTCATGATATAATCATGTATTCAAGTTGTCATGTCATGTTATAACCATGGTTCGGTCAAGTCGAGTCAAGTATACAAGTTTGAGTTTGATATTTAAATCCGAGTATTTAAGTTCATGATCAAGTATTTAAGTTCGTGTTTGATTTTGGATTCTGGTTTGAGTTTGGACTCAGATTGAGTTAGACACTTGTGAACGGATTTAACTCTTGACTTTTTTAGGTTCGGGAGTAATCGGCAACTGCTGCACATGGACGGCAAGATTTGTATCTTTTTCTAAGACAATTGCCATTGATAACTCCGTTAAGCTATCTAACCTGAATAGGTAAGCACTCAATTTCTCCGGCTTCCTGGAGCTCAAGAGAATTGATCCCGCTTAAACCTATATTAATCTAGAGACTTTAATTATTGTTTGTATATCTCGAGGGGTTTTATGAAAAAAATATATATATTAATATTGTTTTAAAAATAATCTCGAGGGTGATTTACAAGTTTTAGGGTTTTCATGGGCATGTATTTTAATTATTGGGTATTTTAATTAATAAAACTTAGCTTTTAAAAGTTGTTGGTATTTTATTGAAAACTAGCCATTTTTGGTAACTTGATGATATCTTATTTAAAAGTTTAATCTTTAATATTAAAAATATAGTTTATATGTTTTATTAAAAATACAGATTTATATTTTTATGTAATTTTTTCAAAAATTAATTTTATTTAGAAAAGTCGCATTTCTTAAAAATCGCATTTTATTTCGTTTCGAGATCGAATACTCCATGAGGAGTTCTGCATCTCGCTCTACTATCCCAAGGATGTGCGATAATCCGCACCATCCATTAGCGGGTCCCCTAACGAGAGTTGTAGAAGCGTATTTGCCAAGAATTACAAAATACAGCTTTAAAAGAAACCCATTTTGAAAAGATATGATATTTTATTGTAAAAGCTATTCTTTGAATCAACCATATATATATAGACATCGTGCTATGAAACCGTAGTGTGCGTGAAGTTTTCCTAAAGGTATTATTTAAACAATTATCGAAAAGAGATTTATACTAAAGTTCAAGGTATTTTACTGAAAAAGTTCGTTTATATTTGTTTCACATAAAATTTTTGGTTAAACTCGAAACTAGAAGTTTGTAATTAAAGTTACAAGTTGGGTGGTAAAATTAGTGTGACTTGTGTATAAAGGAAAATAGAGTTCTAGGTTTTAAAAGAAATGTCTCGGAGGTAACTCCACATTAGCGATATATTTTTAGGGAATGAAATGATATGAAAAGAAAGAAAGATGAGAGGGGCTAACGGCTTGGTAATATCGAGAAGAGAGTAAGGAAGAAGGGAGGGGTTTCGTGGCATCGCAGGAATTCCGGAACGGCTTCAATCTTCGATGGACGGAGCTTAGTTGCTAACTCCACTTGACTCAATTTGACTCCACTTGCACTTAGGAACTTTTGAGCTGAGTTTGCTAGAAATTTTCAGAATAGAGGGGAGCTAGGGCATGGGGTGATATTTATAGTGAAAAATTAGGGTTTGGGAATTAAAATTTTGGATTAAAAATCATTAAAAAGGTTTTAAATAATGAATTGAAGAGTCTTTATTTGATTGCAGGAAAATCAAACAGTGCAGGGGAGTTAAGGGGAGTCGAAGAGGTGTGCGTGCAAACTACGGAGCCATTTGGGCTCATCTTGACCGTCGGCGCCAGCCCAATCATGGGTTTGGACGGTCGGTTCTTGAGGCATTGCCTTAAGATTCGTGCTACATGGGTATTTAGGTGTGTATACCTCATTGCGCCTGTTTAATTTTTCTAAAACTTTTCATTTCTCCATGTATTGCACGTGCAACTCTTGGGGTTCCAAAAATTAAAAAGAAAAAATTCTAAAAATAATTGGGTCTGATGGGATTCGAACACGCAGGCTATGTCGCAGCAGTGCAAGGGCTTTACTAGTGAATTACAAGTTGCTTCTTACTTTTATTTAATAAAAATAACTTTGAACTCTTACACAGGCTGTAATACTCTTTTCTGTATAATAACAAGAAAATTTCTGTACAGTAATTTCAGAGTCGTTACATTCTACCCTCCTTATAATCATTTTATCCTCGAAATTTACAATTACATAGGGACTAATTCTCAAAAAGGTAAGGGTGTCGTGCACGCATATCTTCTTCTCTTTCTAAATTTGATTCTCCCGGCAAATCCTTTCTCCACATCACTCGGACCAATTTTACCTCCTTGTTCCGTAATGTTTTCACCTTTCGGTCCAGGATCTCAACTGGTTGATACTCGCAGGTCAAGTCAGTTTATACTATGAGCTCTGAGTGATCAAGTATATGGCTGGGGTCGCTCATATATCGTCGTAGCTGGGATATGTGGAACACGTTGTGCACTCCTTCCAATGAGGGTGGTAGTGCTAAACGGTATGCCACTTCTCCAACTCGTTCAAGTATGTCAAACGATCCTATGTGTCTTGGACTTAACTTACCCCTCTTGCCAAAACTTATCACTCCTCTATTTGGAGAGATCTTCAAGAATACATGTTCTCCGGGTTAAAACTCCAAGTGTCAATGCTTTGCATCTGTCCAATGATCTATCGGCCTTGGGCTATGCGCATCCTTTCCCTGATCGTGCGAACTACGTCCACAGTTGTTACGATCATCTCTGGTCCAAGGAGTTCATGATCTCCAACGTTGTCCCAACTCAGCGGGGAACGATACTTCCGTCCATAGAGTGCTGCAAATAGTGCCATCCTAATGCTTGCCTGATAGCTGTTGTGAAAACTCCACAAGGTGTAGATGATCTTCCCACGATCCTCCGAAATCTAACATACAGGCTCTTAGCATATCTTTCAGGATCTGAATTTTTTGCTCGGATTGTCCGTCTGTTTGTGGATGATACGCCGTGCTGAAATTCAGACCCATTCCCAGGCTAGCTTACAGACTCTACCAAAACTGTGATCGGGATCTTGTATCATGATCGGAGACGATACAAACAGGTACTCCATGTAATCTCACGATCTCCTGCATTAGTTTATGGGTATCAAATATGGTACATCTTGAAAGTTTAAATCTTACTTTAGATTTATACTCACCTCCATGTACTTCTTTGCCAACGTCTCGGGTAACTGGCCAACTCGAAATGGAATAAAGTGACCCGACTTGGTGAGTCGATCCACAATAACCCAAATTGTGTCGTTACCCTTCATGCTGCGAGGGAGGGCAGTCACGAAGTCCATGGTAATGTGCTACTATTTCCATTCTGGGATCGGTAACAGCTGAAATAGACCAGCAGTTCTACGATGTTCAGCCTTCACTTGCTGACATACTAGACACTTGGCTACACTCCTTGCTACTTTGCGCTTCATTCCATACCACCAGTAGTGTTGCCGTAGATCCTTGTAATCTTCATGCCACCGGGATGTACAGAATAAGGAGAGTTGTGGGCTTCTTTCATCAACTCTTCTCGAATAGGTCCGACTGGCATGCATAAATGACTTCCATATCTCAAGGACCCATCTTTGTGGATGATGAAGTCAGTTCATAATCCACTTTCTACTTGTTCTCGGATCCTTTATAATTTGGCGTCATTTGCTTGAGCTGCCTTGATCTGATTGACAAGAGTGGACTGGACTTGTAAGTTCATCAAATATGAAGCGTTACCTGACACAACTACTTCAATCTCCAATGTATGCAATTCTTGTTGTAGTCTCCACTGAGCGGTGAGGTTTATTGCTAATGGCTGGCAACTAAGGGCATCAGGAACTACGTTCACCTTCTCAGGATGATATTGTAGGTTGATGTCAAAGTCCGCCATGAGTTCTAGCCATATTCTCTGCCGCATGTTGAGTTCCCTCTGAGTAAATGCATATTTCAGACTTTTGTGGTCAGTGTATATATCAACTCATTCTCCCAAAAGGTAGTGGCGCCAAATCTTAAGTGTGAAGATGACGGCTGCCAATTCCAGATCATGTGTTAGATAGTTGCACTCATGAACCTTTAGTTGTCTTGATGCAAAAGCCAAAACATTTCCATGCTGATGTAGAACACATACTGATCTTTTACCGGATGCATCACATGTACAACGAATCTGCCAGATTGATCGGATATTACAAGGATAGGTGCAAAGGTTAATATCGACTTGAGTTCTACAAAAGCCTTTTCACATGCTTCTGACTACACGAATGCTTCGTCTTTACGTGTGAGCTTGGTCAGGGGTGCTGCAATTTTTGAGAATCCTTCAATGAATCGTAGGTAGTACATGCTAAGCCCAAGAAACTTCTTATATCTTTCATCGTCTTTGGTGTCGGCCACTCGCTGACAGCCGGCATCTTAGTTGGATCCACAGAGATTCGTTCACTTGAAACAATATGTCCGAAAAATCCGACGTAATCTATCCAAAACTCACACTTGCTGTACTTGGCGTAGAGCTGATGTTGTCGTAATATCTCCAGGATAATCTGTAAGTGCTCGGCGTATTCCTTCCGATTCTTTGAATACACCAGGATGTCGTCGATGAAAATGACAACGAACCTGTCTAAGTACTATCAGAAAACTTGGTTCATCAAGTTCATAAAGATGGCAGGTGTATTGGTCACACCAAATGGCATTACGAGATATTCATAATGGCCATAACGAGTCCTAAACGTTGTTTTCAGAATGTCTGACTCTTTGACCTTCACCTGATGGTAACCCGAACGAAGATCTAGCTTTGAAAAGACACAAGACCCACTTAACTGATAGAAAAGGTCATCGATGCGCGGTAGTGGATACTTGATCTTAATCATCACTTCGTTCAGAGCTCGATAATCCAAACACATCCTATAGGAACCTTCTTTCCTCTTCACTAGTAACACCGGAGATCCCCAACTTGAAGTACTAGGTCGGATCCAACCTTTCTTCATAAGTTCGTCCAACTAAATACGGATCTCCTTCAATCCCTCTAGACTTAACCGGTATGGAGCTTTAATTACAGGTTGTGCACCAGGTTGTAAATCAATACTAAATTCAAGAGCTCGATCGGGAGGCAAACCTGATATGTCTTCAGGGAACACGTCCTCGAACTCTCGAACTATTTTAGGCTTTTCTTTTTCCGCAGGTAGAGAGAACACTTATGCATTTTTCGATTTAGCAGGGTAGCTTCCAGCCTCCAAGGTTCTATCTCCACTTTTGAAATAGAAGACTGGGTGATCGGGTATCTCAAATACTACCCTCTTTTGACGGCAGTCAATAGTAGCATAGAATACTCCCAGCCAATCCATTCCCAACACAACATCAAAATTTGGTATGTCCAGTATTTTGAAATTTACGTAAAATTCTCGACCACAAACCACGACTGGGCATTGATCATACCCCAAATTTTCCTTCAAAACTCAATTCCCAGAACTGACATTCCAGCTTGAAATGAGTGGCTTCACGGGAATCACATGTGTTCTACGAATCGTTGTGATATGAAGCAGTGTGAAGCTCTAGTATCGAAAAGTGCAAGTGCGGGAAAGGTGGCTACTAGTATAGTACCTAAGTTGTGTGAGGTTGGGTTTAGATATAGGGCAGCATAACGATGTATAAGAATTGAAAGGTTGAAAGGATCTGAGAATTTACCGGTGATGACTTGTCCTGTGGCTTCGGCCTCCTCGATCATCATTGTAAAAGCCTGTCGTCTCGGTACATTCCTCCTTGCTGGAGGCACATTCCTCTGCCCTTGAGGCATGTTTCTCTGGGCCTGGTGGAATTGACGATGAGGTTGTGCAGGTGGTCCACGTGGAGCTGGTGCAGGAAGAGCTAGGCGAGGTGCAGGAACCTGAATGGCTGGCCTCTGTAAGGGTGTGATTGCGGGTCTGGGTGCTGGTGCTGTGTTAATACGATATGGGCATGCTCTTATCGCGAGAGTAAATGCGCCACAAATCAAACACAGGCCATTTGCACTCCTGCAGTCTTTCGCCAAGTGTCCAGTTCTCTTGCAGTAGAAACAGAAATCTGAACTGGACCGGTTAAACGATCCTCCTGGCCTCTTGGATGCAAAAGTCGGCCTAGAAGATGCTCCTCCTGTCATCTGTGTAGCAGACTATTTGATTCCGGCTATTTGGGGCTTACCCTTCTTCTTGACCACAGCTTCATAACGACGTGCAGCCTTCAGGGCGAATGCATGAGTTGGATATTCGCTTGTGGCTAAAGCCGCCTGAATCTCCGGGTCTAAACCCTGTTGGAATTGTCTAGCCTGAATCTCATCGGTTGGGATCGAGTGTGCCGTGAACTTGATAAGATGATGATGTCAGGATAGTGATGTGTCTGACAGAATAGAATTTAATACGAATTCTTTACCTACTAAGTATGATGAATTCGACATCATATTCATCCACTGATTTTACCCACATAGAGCCTTGTTGTAGGTGGATGAACTGTTGTTCTATCTCAAAACGGGTAGTCTCAGGAAAGAACTTCACATCGAATAGATCGCGAAATATTTTCCACTCTATGGGCTGTGTGAGACGGCTTTTCTCGACTTTCCACCAGACTCTTGCGTTGTCGGTGAGCTGGAGCTTGGTCACACGAACCCAAGTTATGTCTGGTACCTGTGTTGCGGCAAGGTCGTCCTCTATACTCTGGGCCCATTCTTTAGCCTCAAGAGGACTCTCTTTCCCTAAAAAGTTCCTTGGATGCAACGTACGGAATTGCTTTACTCTAAGTGCTTCGGCTTCCTGGCGGTTCATGAAAATAGTAGTCTGCTGCTGCTGGCCCTCCGGAAAACTTTTAATGGCTTCTAGAAGCACCGTATGTTCATTGATTGGAGCAACAACGGTAGGGAGAGGTGGTAAAGTAGGTGGTGGTGTGTTTCCATGTACTGGTGCTAGGAGAATCCATTACCTTGATAGAAAAGGAAATGTTAGGTCAAGAAATTTGAAATGCAAGGAATGTATAGCTGCTGATTCTTATAATTCTTGTGATATATTTCTTAAGACTTCATGCAAAACTGATCTGCATGGGACACCAACAAAACCTGTCATGTCCCGCTTCCCAATAGACGGAAACGGTGGCGTAGTAAGCACACAACGTATTTACTATAAAAGTAATTACGTTAAGCATAATTAAGTAATATAACAATGAACAAGAATGAAAAGATTAATAAAATGAAACAGAAATTTTATTTACATTCAACTTTACATACAACTATCTGAAAGTAAAAGATACAATAATAAAAGTAAATGCCTAAACAATGGCATATTGAAAGTGAGTGCATGAAGAACTAGTAGTCAGGCTAAGCTGCAAGCTGATCCAAGTCCTCCTGGATCGGCTCTGAGTCTGGTCCTCCTAACGAACATTCCAAAGAAAGAAAACAGAGAGAAATGTCGTCAGGGAACTAGCACTCGGTAAGTCCCAAAAGAAGAAAGAGAAGATAGTATATAATGTGAAATGAACAGGTAAAGTTGTATATGATCGTTCACTGGTATAAGATAGTTATTCTAACGTGGTTATTTATAGTTTGATAAGAAAGGTATTCATGTATACGAGAGGAGTCCATCTTACCCTGTGGACTATGGTAACATGTAGTACAAGGTCTCGTCATAACCCATGGGACAACGGCACGTGAATTCCTGTAGGTGTCTTTTAAGTGACCTCTCGTGCCACGATATACATTCCGTACCAATCTACCCCTTTATCCCCACATATTGTATTGTATGATTAAGATTACAGGTCTTGGCCGAAAACATGAATATAAAATGTTCCGGTTCATGTTCAGGATGTAATCATGTGTTCAAGTAGTCATGTCATGTTATAACCATGGTTCGGTTAAGTCGAGTCAAGTATACAAGTTTGAGTTTGATATTTAAATTTTAGTATTTAAGTTCATGATCAAGTATTCAAGTTCGTGTTTGATTTTAGATTCTGGTTTGAGTTTGGACTCAGATTGAGTCAGACACTTGTGAACGGATTTAACTCTTAACTTTCTTAGGTTCGGGAGTAATCGGCAACTGCTGCACATGGACGGAAGGATTTGTGTATTTTTCCATGACAATTGCCATTGATAATTTGGTTAAGTTGTCTAACCTGAAGATGCAAGCACTCAATTTCTCCGGCTTCCAGGAGCTCAAGAGAATTGATCCCGTTTAAACCTATATTAATCTAGAGGCCTTAATTATTGTTTGTATATCTCGAGGAGGTTTTATGAAAAATATATATTAATATTGTTTTAAAAATAACCTCGAGGGTGATTTACAAGTTTTAGGGTTTTCATGGGCATGTATTTTAATTATTGGGTATTTTAATGATAAAAACTTGGCTTTTAAAAGTTATTGGTATTTTATTGAAAACTAGCCCATTTTGGTAACTTGATGATATCTTATTTAAAAGTTTAATCTTTAATATTAAAAAATATAGTTTATATGTTTTATTAAAAATACAGATTTATATTTTTATATAATTTTTCAAAAATTAATTTTATTTAGAAAAGTCGCATTTCTTAAAAACCGTATTTTATTTCCTTTCGAGATCGAATACTCCGTGAGGAGTTCTGTATCTCGCTCTACTATCCCAAGGATGTGCGATAATCCGCATTATCCATTAGCGAGTCTCCTAACGAAGGTTGTAAAGGCGTATTTGCCAAGAATTACAAAATACCGCTTTAAAAGAAACCCGTTTTTGAAAAGATATAGTATTTTATTGTAAAAGCTATTCTTTGAACCAACCATATATATATTGTGCTATGAAATCATAGTGTGCGTGTGGGATAGGTCGTTACCCCGTGAAGTTTTCCTAACGTATTTTTTAAACAATTATCGAAAAGAGATTTATACTACAGTTCAAGGTATTTTACTGAAAAAAGTTCGTTTATGTTTGTTTCACATGCAAATTTTAGTTAAACTCAAAGCTAGAAGTTTGTAATTAAAGTTACAAGTAGGGTGGTAAAATTAGTGTGACTTGTGTATAAAGGAAAAGAGAGTTCTAAGTTTTAAAAGAAATGTATCGGAGGTAACTCCACTTTATCGATATATTTTTAGGGAATGAGATGAAAAGAAAGAGAGATGAGAGGGACTTACGGCTTGGTAATATCGAGAAGAGAGTAAGGAATAAGGGAGGGGCTTTGTGGCATCGTGGGAATTCCGGAACGGCTTCGATCTTCGATGGACGGAGCTTGGTTACCAACTCCACATGACTCCACTTGCACTTAGGAACTTTTGAAATGATTTTGCCAGAAATTTTCAGAATAGAAGGGAGATAGGGCATGGGATGATATTTATAGTAAGGAATTAGGGTTTGGGAATTAAAATTTTGGATTAAAAAGATGTTAAATGGTAAATTGAAGAGTCTCTATTTGATTGTAGGAAAATCAAACAGTGCAGGGGAGTTAAGGGGAGTCGAAGAGGTGTGTATGCAAAGCACGGAGCCATTTGGGCTCATCTTAACCGTTGGCGCTGGCCCAATCATGGGTTTGGGTGGTTGGATCTTGAGGCATTGTCTTGAGATTCATGCCATGTGGGTATTTTGGTGTGTACACCTCATTGCGCCTGTTTAATTTTTCTGAAACTTTTCATTTCTCCGTGTATTGCAAATGCAACTCTTGAGATTCCAAAATTTAAAAAGAAAAAAATCTAAAAATAATTGGGTCTGATGGGATTCGAACACACAGGCTATGTCGCAGCAGTGCAGGGGCTTTACCAGTGAGTTACAAGTTGCTTCTTGCTTTTATTTAACAAGAATAACTTTTAACTCTTACACAGGCTGTAATACTCTTTTCTGTACAATAACAAGAAAATTTCTGTACAGTGATTTCAGAGTCGTTACATTTTGTGAAGGATCCGAAGTCGGGGACAGTTCTACTTTAAGGTCACCTCAATAATGGATTGTACTAATTGCCTCTTCCAAATGTCTCGACTTCCACCGCATTTGTTAGCGAATGTACCTCTACTTCTTCATAGCACTCTCGCTTAGGTCGTCCTGCCTTAAAAACTGTAGTCAGGATTCTATCTAGTTTTTATTTACCAACTGTTAAGAGTCGTAGAAAATTAGTCTGTTCTAGTTGCATGAAGGCCAAAAGCCATAAACTATTTTTTGAATTGTCATCAACAGTGTCTTCGGAACCTTTAGATTTAATTCATTATGATATTTGGGGACTTGCTCCTATTTTATCTTACATTGGTTTTCGTTACTATGTTACTTTATTTGATGACTATAGCAAATTTACCTAGTTGTTTCTGATACGTAATAAGTCTGACTTATTTGATATCTTTTGTCACTTTCAACGCTATGTTGATCGTTATTTCAATAGGAAAATACTTATATTTCATTCTGATTGGAGTGGTGAATATCAATCATTTCATCTTCACCTAGCCACGGAGGGTATCCTCCATCGTGTTTCCTGCCCCCACACTTCCGAACAAAACGAGGTGGCGGAACGCAAACACCGTCACATTATAGAGATCGCTCGTGCTCTTCTTACTCATGATTATATCCATTCTCATTACTGGGATGAGGCCATCCAAACCGCAGTCTTTCTAATTAATCGTCTCTCTACACCAGTCATTTGTAATGACACCCCTCTCCATAAATTATTTGGTCACCATCCTAATTATACCTACCTCCGCACATTTGGATGTGCGTATTATCCTTGGCTTTGTCCTTACGCCCCACATAAACTTGCTACTTGGTATGATCGCTATGTATTTTTTGGTTATAGTACTCAACACCATGGTTACCTTTGTCTTCACGTACAATCCAGCCGAATGTATGTGTCTAGGCATGTTATTTTGATGAAAATTGCTTCAACTTTTTAGGTTCAAATTCACCCACAGGTTTGCCGCGGAACACTGAGCCCCTTCTAGGTGCGGGCATCCTTGGCTCTGGCTCGGTTCCGGGCCTAGCTTTACCATTAGTGTCGGCCACCGCCTCCCCTCATGCAGCTGGCATTCTTAGACTTCCCCTACACCAGTCACCGCAACTTGCTCCACCCAGCCGCTCGTCTACGGTCACCCCTTCTCCAGCAAGCTCCTCAACATCAACTCCTAGTCCCGCTCAGACTCGTGCTGCTCGATCGCCACCTGTAGATGAACCCGGTCCCTAACTTTCAGCACAATCCTCCCCGCTTATAGACTCCCCTTCCACCACCTCATCGAGCACTTCCGACAAGTCCTCTATTCTTCGCATGCGCTCTCTTGCCGACATCTATACCTCTATTGACCTGGTCGTTGATTCTATACCACCTCGCACGCTCACTAGCAGTCACGCATTACCTTTATCACTTCTTGTCACTGCTTCTGTTGAGCCCACCTGCTTTACCCGGGCATCCAAGAACCCATCATGGCGTGCGGCTATGTCCTCTGAATTCGATGCTCTACTTTGCAATGGAACCTGGTCGCTCGTGCCTCTCCAATCTCATTTTAATATCGTCGGGTGAAAATGGGTGTTTAAGCTAAAATATCGTATTGATGGTTCGATTGAGCGTGATAAGGCGCGGCTCGTGGCCAAGGGGTTTCGGCAACAACCCGGTGTCAACTACTTCGACACTTTCAGTCCGGTTATCAAGATCACCACGATTCGCTTGATTCTTGCAATTGCGGTCAGCACGGGTTGGCCAGTGCAGCAGTTGGATGCATCGAATGCATTTTACATGGTCATCTTGAGGAAGTGGTCTATATAGATCAGCTCCCAGGATTTACTCACCCTCAATTTCCCAATCATGTCTGTCGAATGTATCGCTCCTCTTTACAAGCCTCGTCAGGCTCCTCATACCAGAACGCCTATATAAGTTTTTACAAAAAAAAATTTCAAAAATCCATAAAGGGGTATTTATTGCCTGAGCACAAGACTTAAATAATTAATTAGCAATTTAATTACAAGCAAGAGCTTGTAGCTCATTGGTAATACCTTGCACTGCTGAACCAAGCCACCAGAGTTCAAATCCCATGCCCCTCGTTATTTTTAATATTATTTTGTTTTAAATTTTATAGAAGCCCAACAGTCCACACACAATAACTCCCAAAACTTGAACTGAACCTGAAAAACTAAAAGCACCAGTGCCTACCTCACGAGACCCCCCACCTCCCGACTGTCGAACTCGGCCCGGATTAGCCAACTCGGCCGGTGACTCGGCCCGCCGCCGCCGGCCGGAGTTGTCGATTCCGGCGAGTTGTCAACTGAAAAGTTGTGAATTTTCAGCTCCTTTAACCCTCTGCACACTCTAATTAAGTGGATCGGTTCCAGAGAGTGAATTATACCCTATTTAATCCATTTTTAATAATTTTTCACACATTTTCACAATTTTTTTATTTAAAAACCCTTCATTTACCCTAACCCTAGCCTACTCTATAAACACACACCCCACCCTCTACTCTCTCACCCCAAAATCCTGAGCCCACTCTCTCAAAAATTTCCAAGAATCGTGTACTTTGAAAACAAGCTCAAGGCGAAGCTCCGACGAATTCCCGGCGAAACTTCCGGCGATCGTTTTAGGAACTACCGGCGACGACGCAACACATCGGTGATCTCTCTAGTTCCCTCTCACTCTATTGTGTAATCTAAAACCCGTAAGTCCCTTTTTCTATTTCTCTTTTCTATTCTAAAAAAAATATGAATTTACAAAACCCGACAGAATCGGAACAAATCCGATTTTCGATTCAGTTTCCTATAAGATTCCACTTCTCACTAATACAATCATACTTAAACTTCCTCATGATGACTATTAAACACTAATCAACCAAATTAATCAAGTTTCATCACATGAAATGATTGCTATTTCAATTTATCGTATTTTTTTCACTTAAATACCACATTGTTTCAACTTTACATTTAGCTCCATTAAACTTGCTATACCTTTAAAGTAGAGCACGAGGTAACGACCTACCTCCTCAGACACTCATATACAACCTAACACGATACCATCGAAAACTTAGAATACGAGAAAACAATATTTTCATTTAAATACCCTTGACTTAATAAAACCATTACTAAAAGATTTAGTATTGATACACTTTTTAAATAAATACCTCTTATTGTGAAAATACAATAAGTTGTGGACATCAGTCGTTTATCTAAACCTGACTTTGTGGTGTCTAGGCTAGGCAAGTGAGAAAGGTACCTTTAAAAGGCCCGTCTCACGGTGATTCGTGAGCGGATCTCTCCTTTCTTCACTTGTACTTACCTGGCCACAATTAGCGGTGAAGAGGCGATTTGAGGCATCTCACAACTTGTCGTTGGACCAGTTAGGAATAATCTAGTTGACTTAGGAGACCCTAAAGTATAGAATACGGAAAATTGACATCTTTACAAATAAATACCATTTACTTAATAAAACCGTTTTCTGAAGGATTTAGTATTTTACAATCATTGCAAAACGCCGTTACAACCCATTTTGGGGAACCCGTTCGGGATGGTGCGGATTATCTCGGGCTTAGCAGTGCGAGATTCAGACCTCCGCAAGGAGCATTCAGTCTCGAAAGATTTAAATTACGACATCTTAAGAAAATTAGATTTTTAGAATATAAAATATTTATTAAAATTATTTTTGTATAAATATATGTATATTTATCAGTAAAATACATATTTTGTTATGATATAAATATTCCACCTTTTTCTAAAAAAATCACCAGAATAAATTTTACACTAAAATACCATGAATTCCAAACAAATCAATATTACAAATAAATACCATTTATTATGAAATTAGGATATTTTCACTAGAAATATCACAATATAAAATCCACATTCATTACAACTCTAAAGACGAATAATAAATACTTGAGGTGTATTTTGAAAAGTATATAAAAGTATTTTTACATAAAACCCCCTCAAGTTCTATAAATTACCCTAAGGACCCTAGTAAACATAGGTTTAAGCAGAACCAATCTCTTGAGCCCCAGGGAGCCGGAGATGTGGGTGCTTGCCTATCTAAGGTAGACAAAGTAATAAAAACAATCAGGACTTCAATTTACCTTGCTAATTGTCTGACTCAGTTTGAGTCTCAGTATAATCTGACTTAAATATGATTCAAGTACAATCTACAATCTACAATCTACAGTTTACAATCTATAATCTACAAACTTCAATATTACAATTCAACATGAATCCATGAATCTAATTTAATCAACTTGACTGAACCAAACCATGGATATACATTCCATTTACATGGACTCCAGTTTACATCCATTTACATGATTCTACGGTTACATCCGTTTACTGATATCATGGTTTCGGTCAGTCTTTAAATTATACACTTAATACAGTACAAAATAATACAATTAAAACACTACGGGGTTTAAGGGGTAGACTGGTATGGAAGGTGTTAAAAGTGGCACGAGACTGAAAGACTTAATACACCTAACATGAATCCAATTGCCGTTGTTCCGGGCCTTCTAACGGAGCCTTGTACTTACATTTGCCTCTAGTCTCTGGTCTAACGAGACTCCTCTCGTATACACTGGCATCCTTCTGTACCAAGTTACAAACAACAGCGTTAACACGAAATACAACATTATAACAATCAAATATAACTTTAAAAGCTACTCTCTCCCTCTCTCTCTTCTTTTCTACTTTCCTCTTATCTTTGGGACTTACCGAGCGACCTGTTCGCTGACGACATTCTCTTTCTTTCTTCTTTGAATATCGTCAGGTGATTTGGACACGTCAGCGATCAAGCCTACTGCTGAAGACTTGGATCAGTTTGCTGAAGACCCAGAGCGTTAGTTTCATTGTACACATTTTCTTTCAGTACTTTACATTCATGTTATGCCATTATTTAGGCATCGCTTTTATTTTAGTTGTATTTACTTTTCATGCATTGTACAAAAGAATGTGAATAAATAAATTTGTTGTTATCTTATATCTTATCTCTTATGATTTTACTTTATATTTCTTAGATACCCTTAGCGTATTTACTTCAGAGTAAATACGTAGCGGACCAGTCGCGTCCCCTTCACCGTATACTGGGAAGCGGGGCGTGACAGGTTTTGTTGGTGGCCAATGCAGGTCAGAGTTGTATGGAACCCTAAGCAATATAAAACACAAGAACCAGCAACTAAAATATTCTTTACAATCATGTTCCTTGAATCTCATCATTTCTTATTCTTTGAATCATATATTTTGAATCTGTCCTAACCTAAATTTTTCATTCAAGGTTATGGATTCACCAAACAACACCAGCACCAATATCAACAACACACCTCCACCACTACCACTCACACCTGCTGTTCCTGCTCCACTCAACGAGCAAACGGTTCTGCTTGAGGCAATCCGCAGCCTCCTAGAGAGACAGCAGCAGCTCTTGAACCGTCCCAAGGCTGAAGCACCTGGGGTGAAGCAATTCAGAGCTTTACATCCCAAACAGTTCTCAGGTAAGGGGAGCCCACTGGAAGCTGAGGAATGGGCTCAGAGTATAGAAGATGATCTGGCAGCGGCACAAGTGCCAGAAATAGCTTGGGTCCGAGTTGCAAAGCTTCAACTCACGGACAATGCACGGAACTGGTGGAAGGCGGAAGAAAGCCGTCTTGATCAGCCTATTGAATGGAAGACTTTTCGGGATAAGTTCGACGCGAAATACTTCCCTGTGACTACCAGGTTTGCCATGGAACAGCAGTTCATTCATCTACAATAAGGTTCGATGTGAGACAATTCAGTAGATGAGTATGACGCTGAATTCACCATGCCAAGTTGGTAAGATATGTCACAGTATTTCAAATTTTTAATATCACATACTACACAGCTAACACAAGACCGTAACAGATTTGCGACACACCTGATACCGACGGATGATATCAGAGCCCATTGCTTTCAACAAGGTTTAGACACGGAAATCCAGGCTGCACTAGCCACAGGGAAATTTCCGACTCATGAAGATGCTTTGGAAGCTGCCTGCAGTTATGAGGCAGTGATAAAGGCGAGGGGCAGACCCCAATCTGTCGGTTTGAAATGCCCTGCCATTCAAATAGCAGGAGGAGCCTCTTCCAGGCCATCGTTTGAACCCAGGAGACCAGAAGAAACCAATAACCAGTCAAGTCCAGATTTCTGCTACTACTGCAGAAGAAAGGGACACTTGTGGAAAGACTGTAGGCGCGCAAAAGACCTGTGTCTAATTTGTGGCGCATCCAACCACGGAATTGGGAACTGTTCTTATAATAACAACTCGGCTCACACACCCACCAACTACCCGCAGCGGCCAGCTATCCAGGCTCCTACACCTCGTTATGCACTACCTGCTCCACTACCTGCATAGCCTACTCGCCAATTCCAACAAGCAATGGGGGACATGCTTAGAGGGCAGAGAAACAGGCCCCAAAGACAGAATGTGCTTCCAGGTAGAAGGAATGTACCACGGCGACAGACATTCACATTAGAAGCCGCAAAAGCCGAGACTGTAGGTCAAGATAACACCGGTAAGCCTTTTTCACCCTTATATCACTTTGTTATTTTTATACACTATCAAATACTCCAGACACCAAACTTTCCTTGAATTTGTTACACTTTCCTTTTACAAATTTCGAGAACGAAATTTTTTTAAGGAGTGTAGAACGTAACAACCCTAAACTTCCTAAACAAGCTTTTACAAAACAAAAAATTCAAAAATCCATAAAAGGGTATTTATTGCCTAAGCACAAGACTTAAGTAATTAATTAGCAATTTAATTACAAGCAAGAGCTTGTAGCTCATTGGTAATACCTTGCACTGCTGAACCAAGCCACCAGAGTTCAAATCCCATGCCCCACATTATTTTTAATATTATTTTGTTTTAAATTTTATAGAAGCCCAACAGTCCACACACAATAACTCCCAAAACTTGAACCGAACCTGAAAAACTAAAAGCACCAGTGCCTACCTCATGAGACCCCCCCCCCACTTCCGACCATCGAATTCGGCCCGGATCGGCCAACTCGGCCGGCGGACCGGCCGACTCGGCCCGCCGCCGCCGGCCGGAGTTGCCGATTCCGGCGAGTTTTAAACTGAAAAGTTATGACTTTTCAGCTCCTTTAACCCCCTGCACACTCTAATTAAGTGGATCAGTTCCAGAGAGTGAATTATACCCTATTTAATCCATTTTTAATGATTTTTCACACATTTTTTCAATTTTTTTTATTTAAAAACCCTTCATCTAACCTAACCCAAGCCTACCCTATAAATACACCCCCTACCCTCTACCCTCTCACCCTAAAATCCTGAACCCACTCTCTCAAAAATTTCCAAGAATCGTGTACTTTGAAAACAAGTTCGAGGTGAAGCTCCGACGAATTCCCGGCGGAACTTCGGGCGATCGTTTTAGGAACTACCGGTGACGACGCAACACATCGGCGATCCCTCTAGTTCCCTCTTACTCTATTCTGTAATCTAAAAACCGTAAGTCCCTTTTCTATTTCTTATTTCTATTCTAAAAAAAATACGAATTTACAAAACCAGACGGAATCGGAACAAATCCGATTTCCGATTCGGTTTCCTATAAAATTCCACTTCTCACTAATACAATCATACTTAAACTTCCTCATGATGACTATTAAACACTAATCAACCAAATTGATCAAGTTTCATCACATGAAATGATAGCTATTTCAATTTATCGTATTTTTTTCACTTAAATACCGCATTGTTTCAACTTTACATTTAGCTCCATTAAACTTGCTATACCTTTAAAGTAGAGCACGAGGTAACGACCTACCTCCTCACACACTCATATATAACCTAACATGATACCATCGAAAACTTAGAATACGAGAAAACAATATTTTCATTTAAATACCCTTGACTTAATAAAACCATTACTAAAAGATTTAGTATTGATACAATTTTTAAATAAATACCTCTTATTATGAAAATAGGATAAGTTGTGGACATCAGTCGTTTATCTAAACCTGACTTTGTGGTGTCTAGGCTAGGAAAGTGAGAAAGGTAATTTTAAAAGGCTCGTCTCACAGTGATTCGTGAGCGGATCCTTCCTTTCTTCACTTGTACTTACCTGGCCACAATTGGCGGTGAAGAGATGATTTGAGACATCTCACAACTTGTCGTTGGACCAGTTAGGAATAGTCTAGTTGACTTAGGAGACCCTAAAACATAGAATACGGAAAATTGACATCTTTACAAATAAATACCATTTACTTAATAAAACCGTTTTCTAAAGGATTTAGTATTTTACAATTTTTGCAAAGCGCCGCTACAACCCATTTTGGGGAACCCGTTCGGGATGGTGTGGATTATCGCATATTCTTGGGCTTAGTAATGCGAGATTCAGACCTCCGCAAGGAGCATTCGGTTTCGAAAGATTTAAATTATGATATCTTAAGAAAATGAGATTTTTAGAATATAAAATATTTATTAAAATTATTTTTGTATAAATATTTGTATATTTATCAGTAAAATATCTATTTTGTTATGATATAAATATTCCACATTTTTCTAAAAAAATCAGAAGAATAAATTTTACACTAAAATACCATGAATTCCAAAAAAATCAATATTACAAATAAATACCATTTATTATGAAATTAGGATATTTTCACTAGAAATATCACAATATAAAATCCACATTCATTACAACTCTAAAGACGAATAATAAATACTTGATGTGTTTTTTGAAAAGTATATAAAAGTATTTTTACATAAAGCCCCCTCAAGTTCTATAAATTACCCTAAGGACCTTAGTAAACATAGGTTTAAGCAGAACCAATCTCTTGAGCCCCAGGGAGCCGGAGAAGTGGGTGCTTGCCTATCTAAGGTAGACAAAGTAATAAAAACAATCAGGACTTCAATTTACCTTGTTAATTGTCTGACTCAGTTTGAGTCTCAGTATAATCTGACTTGAATATGATTTAAGTACAATCTACAATCTACAATCTACAGTTTACAATCTATAATCCGCAAGCTTCAATATTACAATTCAATATGAATTCATGAATCCAATTTATACAACTTGACTGAACTGAACCATGGATATACATTCCATTTACATGAACTCCAGTTTATATCCATTTACATGATTCTACGGTTACATCCGTTTACTGATATCATGGTTTCGGTCAGTCTTTAAATTATACACTTAATACAGTACAAAACAATACAATTAAAACACTACGGGGTTTAAGGGGTAGACTGGTACGAAGGTGTTAAAAGTGGCACGAGACTGCAAGACTTAATACACCTAACATGAATCCAATTGCCGTTGTTCCGGGCCTTCTAACGGAGCCTTGTACTTACATTTGCCTCTAGTCTCTGGTCTAACGAGACTCTTCTCGTATACACTGGCATCCATCTGTAGCAAGCTACAAACAACAGCGTTAATACGAAATACAACATTATAACTATCAAATATAACTTTAAAAGCTACTCCTTCTCTTACTTCTTTTCTACTTTCCTCTTATCTTTGGGACTTACCGAGCGACATGTTCGCTAATGACATTCTCTTTCTTTCTTCTTTGAATGTCGTCAGGTGATTTGGACACGTCAGAGATCAAGCCTACTGCTGAAGACTTGGATCAGTTTGCTGAAGACCCAGAGCGTTAGTTTCATTGTACACATTTCCTTTCAGTACTTTACAGTCCTGTTATGCCATTGTTTAGGCATCGCTTTTATTTCAGTTGTATTTACTTTTCATGCATTGTACAAAAGAATGTGAATAAATAAAGTTGTTGTTATCTTATATCTTGTCTCTTGTGATTTTACTTTATATTGCTTAGATACGCTTAGCGTATTTACTTCAGAATAAATACGTAGCGGACCAGTCGCGTCCCCTTCACCGTATACTGGAAAGCGGGGCGTGACAGCTTCCTTGGTTCTAAGACCGATACTTCGTTGTTCTTTCGTTGGGACAGACGCTCATGAATTTATGTCTTGATTTATGTTGACGATATTCTAATCACTGGTTCCGATCAAGGGGGTGTTTGTCACGCCCCGCTTCCCGGTGTATAGGTAAGGAGACGCGATAGGTCACACTACGCATTTACTCAGAAGTAAATACGCTAAGCATAATTAAGTGATTGGTTCTATGTGAAAGTGTGTGTAGTAACCGCAATCAATAACGGTGTCGTGTGTAGCTAGTCGAGATGAGTACGAGTCGTTCGTAGGGATGCGTGGAACTTTTAATCTTTCTTTAGACGAGTTGATTAAAGTAAAAGAATAGAGAGAACGGGTTCTAGATCTATGATAAACACGGATGTAGAATTTATAAGGAAAAAGCTTGTAGGGTTCGTTAGGATTTAGTAGTCATGGATGACTAATAAAGATGACTCCTTTTGTCTTCTGATATATTTAAAACTAGATTGATAGTGATGAATGGGGATTAGGGTTCTTGGAAAAAACTAGGGTTTCCCCACTATTGACCCTTGTCCCTTCATTGATCTCTATTCATGTCTAGCCTTTAACAAAACAATTGTTAATTTAATCTCAAATCGTGGTCGAAAATAGCAATAAATTGGTAGCGCACCCTATAAGGATTTTAACGATTCTTTTGCTAAAGTTTATAAACTTCATAAGACTAAAAAGAAGTTAAAATATTTTCTCATCCATTATTCTACCCTAATCCTACAAACCCTATCAAGCGGAGAATTACTCGCGCATGATGGAGACAGAAGAAGAAGAACGGATAGAAATCATAATGTAAATACAGAAATTAAATACTAACTAATTAAACTAATGATCTACCATTAAACTAATGATCTACCTTTATTAATCAACTTCATAAGTACAATTTTTCGAGTTTAGATTACAAGAGGAAGAAGAAGTTGCTCTCGATCTCTGCCTCGTAGGAAGTAGATGTTCCGTCGAATCTCACATCGCTCTATCACGTCGAATCGCGGAGCTGTCTTAGATCACTTGTTCTTTGACGGTGATTTGCTTCGTGTAAAAGGTGATGATCTCTAACTTTAGCCCTTGGTCCTATTTATAGTCACAAAAGATACAAACCCTAGATTTCATATGTGAGGGTTTGTTGATAGGTTCATACCCAAAAAATACCAACTCCTAAGTCTTCATATCAACCGCGGATCCGCCGCAATAATGATGGTTTGGCCGCGGAAGGGCGGTGGGTTTGAGGGATCTTTTGATAAAAATTCTTCTGTAGTCTTATAATGACATATGGAGATTGTTGTGATATCTGGAATCTTCATATCTTCTCTTAGTCTCTGCCAGTATTGATTCTTCGATTTTTTCTAATTTTATCGGCAGATTTTTGATTCCCGACATCTCGATATCCCGATCTCTTGACCTGAGCTAAATCTTGCACAATATCTCCATGAATAATGTTAGTAAATTTTTTATAGAGATATTATTCTAACCATTTGTATGATGTTATATCTTTTAAAGAATCTTGATTAGAATATTTGATATGATATGCATAATAAAAATATTATATAAATATTATATGCATATATTTTCCTTTATAATGTTAATTATAATATAAAAAACATATGACTATAGATATTTTTACAGATAAACCCTCATATGTGTCATATTTATAATAAACACCTTTAAATATTTATCAAAAGTAAGGAAAATGTTATATCAAAAGTGCGATATTTTCGACTGAACAAATACCCCCAAACTTAATTTTGATCGTCCCGAGCAAACTATTTATTAAAGAGAGGGAGAAAAAAAAAACCTAAATAGCACACTTTCGTAGGCAACACGATTGCACTGAGCACATACAACAAGCCGTTAAAGCTCTAGGTGTCCCTAGTAAGAGGAGTGTTGTCTCCTGAGGGTTTTCAGCGGATTACACCCACAAAATACTATAATAAAAGAAAGAAAATGAAAGTTACATACAAATATAAGACCTATAAAAGAAAGAACTTGAAAATAAGAGTTTCCAACTACACCGGCTTTTCAGTTGCTATGAGCCCCATCTTAATGGTAGTGAAAAGATATTAGAAATCACATCATCCCTCAATAAAATATCGCCTTTAGTCTTCCTCCCTATTTTTCTTCCAAACATCGATCATATACCCTTACGTGTGTGTAAAAGACATCCCTACACTTAGATAATTCAATTCAAGTTATCATACTTTTGTCCATCTTTCTTAATACTTTTTAGTTGGTGAATATTATCATATGAAATTGCTAACACGTCTTTCATGCGATCGTTAATATTTCTTGAGATACTAACCAACCGATTACAAAATGTGCTCGCGCATTTAGGCGTAATTCCTCGTCTTACAGCACCTAAGGCTTAGCAGTGGCTCCCAAACCAGTTGGTTTAAAGTACTAGGTGATGAAGCACTCTCGATATATTTTTTTAGGCCGCCTTAAATAATTACAAAACCAGTGTTCATTTTTTTCACCAATTTTTTTATTCATATTTTTATTTTTCTTCATACTAAGGCTTTTAGACAAGAGCGTTTCAAGGTATCATCTACTATCCCAAGTTTCAAGATGTGTGTAAGTGCGTATAGCAGAGTATCAACGTTCAAGTGTTTGGCCTAAAGAATAGGGACTATGTTTTAGACTTATTTTTATCCTCGGATTAGTAATTTACTTCATCTTACTAACCCTTGGGACAACAGCTCATAACTACTTATTACTAATTTCTTTTAAGAAAACATCTAATTTTCTTGCTTTTCTCAAACTATTCCTATCTTTCATATGTAAATTTTCACTTTCAAACTTTCATTGTCAAAATTTTTTTGTGCATATATTTATGATAATGCAAAATAATGCGTGAATAAGCACAAACCTCCCCCAAACCTGTTTGCAGCAGTGACCCCACTGATGTCATCTGTTAAGCTTAAAAAAACTGTAGACTTGGGAGGAAAAGTTAGTAACGGGGACATGAATAAATGACAGTGAAATCTTCCTCCAAACTTATTTATGGCTCATAATTTTGTAAAAATTTATTTTCTTCAAGAGCCAAAATATATTTTTCTCCCCCCCCCCAAACTTGAGTAAAATAGTATTAAACATTTAAAATAATGAGGGGGGTTAAAGTTATTGGTCAATATAAAGCTTTACAAAAACCAAAAGTCAGCACCAACCATTCAAATATTTTATCAATGTAGCGCACTGGTTGGTAGAAGATCAGAGATTTGAAGAAGTGGGGAGGAGATAAGAGGTGGTATGGTTTACGTCTCGGTTGATATAGACGGAACAGTGATGGTGAACGAAAACGAAAATGTGAATGATTATGAATGGGAAGAATAGTCACATTCTCGTATGGGATAAGAAAAAATGGTGGTGGTTCAACTTCTTCGGGTTGAGATTGATTAATCATAAAATCTGTGTCATTTAGGAATGCGAGTTCATCGGCGAAAATATCTTCGAAACTTTTATTGATGGTCCGATTGAACGTTTCAATATCAATAAGTGTCGTGCCAGAATTCAACACACTTGATATGTCAAAACTTATGGAGGTAGGAGACTCGAAAAACTCATCTACCTTAGTCTTAAAAGAGTCTAAATCATGTTGTCTTTCTAGAGTTATCGAACTCGAAATATCGGAGTGTGATTTATCAAAACTTGATAGAATTAAAGGAAGATCAGAAGAAGAACCAAAAAAATGGGTGATGAAATAGGTAAACGAATTTGTGTGTCAAGCATTGTTGAACCAGATGTGGGAAATGAAGGCTGAATTTTGTTCTGCTTTTCGGTCATGCATTTATCATCAATTTCCAGACGCATATTGGGTTCGGGAAAAATAGTTAAAGGTTCGAGATGATGTTCACACGGAAGTGAAAGGACATGATGAATTGGTGAGAAAAACTCATTCAAAACTGTGGGTTCATCATCCAATATATTCCCAGCGTCAATATCCTCATTCAAGTGAAAGTTAAAATTCTTAGACACCTCATCAAAAGCATGGTTTTCAATCAATTTTGGTTCTAGAGTGGAGGTGTAAAGATCATAAGAATTGGGTATGGTTTCACTTGAAATGGACCTTTCACAATCGGGTAAATCAAACACTACAAAGTCACACAACTCATCAAACCTTCTATCTTCAATCGGTGAATCATTTGGTGTACTTGATAGATTTATGAAACAGGAGTTGTGGATTTCAATTTGGGATGGGGAGGTTTGATTTGGAAGGGAGTACTGCTCTCTCTCACTACCCAAATTCTCAATTTGACCTATTGTCGTATCATACATTGAAAATTTTTGAGCTAGTTGTAAACTAGTTGCTCGTTCGTTGGGTTGTATGAGGGCAGCTATGAACGCATTCAATTGCTCTATATGGCGACGCGACACTACCCGATATTCTTCTTCTGTCCGTTCAAGACTAGACATGGGTCGGTAAGGAGTTTCAGCAGAAGATTGAAATTCGTATGGATAGGTAAAATTCTCAAATGACTGATTAGAAGAATTGTCTAAAGAATGTGTAAAAGTCGGGTAGTATTGATAGGAATCGAATGGTTGTGAAAATTAGACAGGAATAGGATCAACATTGTGATAAGAATATTGATATTGGTTGGTTGGTTGGCGACTGGCAATAGATGTCATATACGCCGCAAAACGAGTAGCAATATCTTCCTTAGAAAGTGATGGTGTTTGTTGTCCTAACGGTTTGACCAGATTGAAACTTTGGCTTTTAGCCCTCGCCATATGCTCAGCGATGGACATGCGTTTAGGAGTTCCCTCATACGCTTTAAATGGAGTATCAACATAAGAAAATGTAGAATTTTGAAGCGGTTGATAGGACCTGGAGTAAGGTGTCCAACTGTTTCTTTTCGCTTGCTCTATCTGATCTCTTAAAGACATGGTAGAGTCGGAATTTTGACCAAAGCAATTAAAAAAAAAGAAATATCTGGTTCTGGATAGCAAAGCTCGACAAGAGTTTGTTTGTTTGGGTTACCTATTATAAGAAGGAAAGAGCAAAGAGGAAAGAGAAAGATTTTAAACTCTAGTTGGATTGTTTTGCTTTGAAAGTGGGACTTGAGGGTTGACTCAACAAATCACAAAATGCAAAACAAACCCTAAAACTAAGGTCACCTAGGTCAAGCGCTAGACCGCTCCTAGACTTCCAAAGGACAAGCCACAGGATCAATCCTCTACCACCTCTTTATTACTCTTGTGGCCAGGTAAGTGCCAGGTGAGTGGGAGGTATCCACTATATGAATCACCGAAAATAGCGGGCATAATTAAGTAACCACTTTCCTACTCACGCTTGCTTAGACACTACAAAAGTAATGCGGATAAGCGATAGATTACCCATGACCTTCCTCTGTCCTAATTGAGCGCGACGGTCCTTAGAGTCTTAGTCTAGATATTTTTTTAATTTAATATAGGGTTATGCGGATGCTCGTTTTGTGATTTGTGGGGCCTACGAAGGGTGATGAAATCCCCACCTAATCTGAATTGTGGTCTTGCCCCTTAAAGTCCGTATTAAAAATATGCAAAAACAAACCGTAAAACAAAACACGCAAAAAGATTTTTGAGCTGCGATATTTTGCAAAAAATTCTGCAGAAAAATATATTATAGAATTTTCAGAGGAGAGAGAAAGAGTTGAGGAATACACCAGAGAAGTTTAGGGACACAACTCCCCAAATCCGCCGCGGTTCCGCCGCCAAAACTATCCTTTTGCCGCGGTTCCACCGCGTTAATGAGGGTTCTTTGTTCAATTTTTTCTACAATGCCTGCCTAGCTCCTCTGGACCTCTCTGAAAGTCTCTGAATCTTTATCTCCTCACTAAAGTGACTCCAGATTCCCTCGCAAAAATCGCACACTAATCATTAAAAACACAATTTGCTGTTTTATTTTATTTTTATGATATGGATCAAATATGAACTCAACATGAATAGTAAGAAGAAAAAAATTACGCACGTATCCCCGGCAACGGCGCCATTTGATTGATTCTATGTGAAAGTGTGTGTAGTAACCGCAATCAATAATGGTGTCGTGTGTAGCTAGCCAAGATGAGTACGGGTCATCCGTAGGGATGCGTGAAACTTTTAATCTTGATTTAGACGAGTTGATTAGAGTAAAAGAATAGGGAGAATAGATTCTAGATCTATAATAAACACGGATATAGAATTTATAAGGAAAATGCTTGTAGGGTTCGTTAGGATTTAGTAGTCATGGATGACTAATAAAGATGACTCCTTTTATCTTTTGATAGATTTAAAACTAAATTGATAGTGATGAATGAGAATTAGGGTTTTAGGAAGAAACTAGGGTTTCCCCACTATTGACCCCTGTCTCTTCATTGATCTCTATTCATGTCTAGCGTTTAACAAAATAATTGTTAATCTAATCTCAAATCGCGGTCAAGACTAGCAATAAATTGGTAGCGCGCCCGATAAGAATGTTAACAATTCTTTTGCTAAAGTTTATAAACTTCATAAGATTTAAAAGAAGTTAAAATATTTTCTCATCCATTATTCTACCCTAATCCTACGAACCCTATCAAGCGGAGAATTACTCGCGCATGATGGAGATAGAAGAAGAACGGATAGAGATCATAATGTAAATACAGAAATTAAATACTAACTAATTAAACTAATGATCTACCTTATTAATCAACTTCACAAGTACAATTCTTCGGGTTTAGATTACAAAAGGAAGAAGAAGTTGCTCTCGATCTTTGCCTCGTAGGAAGTAGATGTTCCGTCGAATCTCACGTCGCTCTATCACGTCGAATCACGGACCTGTCTTGGATCACTTGTCCTTTGACGGTGATTTGCTTCGTGTAAAAGGTGATGATCTCTACCTTTAGCCCTCGGTCCTATTTATAATCACAGAAGATACAAACCCTAGATTTCATATGTGAGGATTTGTTAATAGGATCCTACCCAAAAAATCCCAACTCCTAAGTCTTCGTATCAGCCGCGGATCCGCCGCAATAATGATGGTTTGGCCATGGAAGGGTGGTGGGTTTGAGGGATCTTTTGATAAAAAAAATTTGTAGCCTTATAATGACACATGGAGATTGTTGTGATATCTGGAATTTTCATATCTTCTCTTAGTCTCTACCAGTATTGATTCTTCAATTTTATCTAATTTTATCGGCAGATTTTTGATTCTCGACATCTCGATATCCCGATATCCTGACCTGAGCCAAATCTTGCACAATATCTCCATGAATAATGTTAGTAATATTTGTTATAGAGATATTATTCTAACCATTTGTATGATGTTATATCTTTTAAAGAATCTTGATTAGAATATTTGATATGATATGCAGAATAAAAATATTATATAAATATTATATGCATATATTTTCCTTTATAATGTTAATTATAATATAAAAACATATGACAATAGATATTTTTATAGATAAACCCTCATATGTGTCATATTTATATTAAACACCTTTAAATATTTATCAAAAGTAAGGAAAATGTTATATCAAAAGTGCGATATTTTCGACTGGATATTAAACAATATAATAAAGTACACAAGAAAAATGACAAGAGATATGATTGAACAACAACTTTTATTTATTAAATATTTCTTTACAATACAACTGAAAATGTAAAATACAATACTGGAAAGTGATGCCTAAACAATGGCATGTACTGAAAGTAAAAGTGAGTACAAGTAAAGCCAAATGGTCGTGCTGCTCAGTGGTCTGCTCCAAGTGCTCCTGCCCGATCTCGAACTTCTCAGAATCGGGTCCTTCTGACAACATTCCAAAAAAAGAAGAAAAATAGGAATGTCGTCAGCGAACAATCGCTTGGTAAGTCCCAAAGAGATAGAAATAGAATAGACAGATAAGAGGATGCAACTGGTATAATATTTGATTGTTATGCTAACGCGGTTGTTTGTAACTTGGTATAAAATATGACAAATTATACGAAAGGAGTCCAACTTACACCGTAGACTTTAGTAACCCCTAGTACAAGGCTTCATCGATAAAACCACGGAACAACGGCAATGGATGTATAGTACGTCTTTTAATGACCATCTCGTGCCACTTTTAACACATTTCGTGCCAGTCTACCCCTTTAAAACCCCGTAATGTGTTATGTATTGATATATATTGTTTTGTTTAATAGATGTACGACTTGCCGAAACCATGATATCAGTAGTTCATGTAAACGGAACGGATATAAATGGATAGTCATATAAATAGAGTATGTCCATGGTTCGGTTTGGTCAAGTCATGTTCATGTTGATATAAATTGAATTCTGGTATAAATGGATTCATATTGAATTGGAGTTGTACTTGAATCGTATTCATGCATAGATTGATTGATTGATTTCAGATTAGATTGAGACTCTGACTGAGTCAGACACTTAAACAGAATTGAAGTCCTGAATTAGTTTTGATGTTATCGGTAACTGCTGCACATGGACGGCAGGATTTGTTTCGTTTTCCAAGACAATTACCGTATTGATAACACCATTTTTAGTTTTTCTACCTTAGATAGGCAAGCACCCATATTCTCCGGCTTCCTGAGACTCAAAAAAACTGGTCCCGCTTAAACCTATATTTACTAGGGTCCTTATTGTAAATTAATATAACTTAAGGGGGTTTTATGAAAAATAGCTTAGATATATTTTCAAAATAACCTCAAGTATTTATTTATCGTCTTTAGGGTTTTCATAGTTGTAAATTTTAAGAGTGATAAGATAGTCTAGTAAACCTAACTTGAATAGTATATGGTATTTTATTGTAATTTGACTTGTATTGAATGTGATGGTATTTTCATGATCTTTTGTGATTCTTTTCTTTTGATTTAGAAAACATGGAATATATATTATATTTAAAATAGATATTTTGATAATATATATATATATATATATAATTATACAAAATAGAATTTATTTATTAAATAGAAATCACGTTTTCTTAAAAATTATAATAAAAATTCCATCGAGATCGAATGCTCCGTGAGGAGGTCTGCATCTCGCTCTACTAGTCCTGAGGACGTGCGATAACTCGCACCGTCCCGATCGGGTTCCCCAAAATGGGTTGTATAGGCTTATTTGCAAGGAATTAATTAAAACAATTTAAAAAATATGGGTTTTGATAGTTTAAGGTATTTTAATGTAAACTGTATTTTATCCCACAAAATTGTTACAAAAGCCATCATGCTATGTCAAGATGAGTGTTGTGATGAGGTAGGTCATTACCTCGTAAGTTTTCTAAAGATAATATGAGCCTAACTATAAAGTAATATCGTATGTAAACTAGATGGTATTTTACCGTAAAAGTTAAATAAAAGTTGTTTAACATTATATTTTGAATTGAAACTTATTCCAAATGTTATTTAATGGTTAATAAACAATATGTAAAATGATGGTAAATTTTTTATTATGAAAAATTGTGTTTTTGATGAAATTAGAATTTGAAGTCAGATTAACTCCGCTTCCGACGAGTTTTAATAGATTATTGTTTTAGACTAGAAAGATGTGAGAAGTGAAGGGACTTACTGATTGAAAGAAGAGGGAAGAGGTAGAGGGTACTTTCGAAGGCGTCATGGAGTCATTTCGTCGCCGGATTTGTCCCGAAACGTCGCCGGAACTTTGACTTGAGCTAACTCCACTTGTACAACTTTTGGAATTAGAAAATTTGGAGAGTTTTGGCAATGGATTTTTTAATGACGAGGCTAGGGTGTGATGTTTGTATTTATAGAAGAAAATAGGGTTTTGAGGATTGAAGAATGAATTAAAAATATGCATTAAAATGGATTAAAGAGGGGATTTATCATTCTCTGGATAAATGCAAAGAAATCAAACAATATAGGGGTAGTGGGGTAGGCCAAAGGGTGTTAGGGGAAATTTTTGGGGGCAATAGGGACGGGGGGGCCGCGGCACCGGCCCCAAGCACGATCTCGCCAGATATTTTTGGGGTGAGGGTCCTTGGATGCTTGCCACGTGTCCTCGGCTGTATAAATATCATTTTCCACATGTTTGTTTTTAGTGACTTTTTATTTTTACGTGTATTGCACGTGTAAACTTTTGAGCTTCTAAAAGTTTAAAAGAAAAATCAATAAAAATAATATGTGGCTAAGGGGATTCGAACACAGGGGTTATGTCACAGCAGTGCAAGGCTTTACCAATGAGCTACAAGTGCTTTCTTGCTGTTCAAAAGTAATTTAAATTTATAACTTATGCTCAGGCTAAGGTATTCTTTTCTTTATTTTGAAAAAATTATGTACAGAAAGTTTAGGGTTATTACAGTGTTACTGACCTTATTGCCTCTCTTCAACAGGAATTCTCCATTCGTGATCTTAGCGCCGCTCATTATTTCCTTGGGATCGAACTCTGTCATCACCCCGATGGCTGCTTTTTATTTCAATCTCAATATATTGTGGATATTCTTAAGTGCTCCAAAATGACTACCGCACGCTCGATGTGCACACCCATGGTCACCGTCACGACTGCCGATGATCCTCTTTCCACTCCCTGTGTCAATCCTTCTATGTACCACAGCATTGTGGGCTCTCTTCAATATGTCAACATCACTCATCCCGATGTCTCCTTCGCAGTCAATCGGGCCTGTCAGCATATGCATGCTCCTACTGAGCACCATTGGTCGCTGGTTAAGCGCATTCTCCTCTATCTTCAAGGCACGCACTCTCATGGCCTTCTTCTCTACTGAAATTCGCCATGACATTTACATGCTTCCGGTGATGCCGACTGGATTGGGAATACTGTGGATTGTCGTTCCACCAGTAACTATATTATTTTCTTGGGTCGCAATCTCATTTCATGGAGCTCCAAGAAACAAGCAACGGTCGCTCGCTCAAGCACAGAGACTGAATACAAGGCGCTAGCAAATACCACGGCCGAGCTTATTTGGTTTCAATCCTTCCTTCACGAGATAAGGTTCAATCATTTCTCACTCGTGTTTTGGTGTGATAACATTAGCGCTACGTACCTTCTTGATAATCCTGTTTTTCATGCTCACACCAAACACGTTGAAATTGACTTTCATTTTGTTCGCGAACGTGCCGCTGGCAACCAACTTATTGTACGTTACATCTCCACTTGTAATCAACGTGTCGATGCTCTCACCAAGCCACTCCCGAGACAACACTTTGTCGAACTGCATTTCAATCTCAACGTCGTCCAGCCGCCGTTCAGATTGAAGGGGCGTAATAATGAATCGAAGTCATCAGGCAAAGGTCAGACGTCTGACCAAGACGATAGATGTCTGTCCCTTTCAGGTCAGACGTCTGTAATTGGTTAGTGCGAAAACAGAACGCAACCAGACGTCTGCATCTGTAAAGGGCAGACGTCTGCATCTGTAAAGGGCAGACGTCTGGATTTGGCTTGCGCTCTAACAAAGCGTAGAGCGCAGCCAGACGTTTGCACTTATGCGGGACAAACATCTAGCCCTGTGCGATCATGTTAGTTTGGAAAGATTTCTTTGTGGTTGCTTGGAAAGATTTTGAGAGATTAGATTGTGTGGTTTAATTGTAACAGAATATTTGAGAAATTGACTTTGTTTTAACAAATATTATATATGACATAATATTTAAAAAAAAGCCACAAAAAGAAGAATCTTCAAAGCTTTTTCTTTCTTCGATATCTTCTTTTTTCTTTGTGTCACATCCCGCTTCCCGATGTACGGGTAAGGAGATGCGACGAGGCTGCTGCGTATTTACTCAGAAGTAAACACGCTAAGCGTAAATAAGCAATATAATAAAATACATAAGAAAAAAATGGCAAAAGATGCAATTGAATAGCAACTTTTATTGATTAAACATTCTTTACAATACAACTGGAAAGTAAAATACAATACTGGAAAGCAATACCTAAACAATGGTATGAACTGAAAGTAAAGTAAGTACAAGTAAAGCCTAATGGTCATGCTGCTCAGTGGTCTGCTCCAAGTGCTCCTGGCTGGTCTCGAACTCCTCAGAATCGAGTCCTCCTGAAAACATTCCAAAGAAAGAAGAGAAATAGGAATGTCGTCAGCGAACAATCGCTCGGTAAGTCCCAAAGAGAGATAGAATTAGAATAGACAGATAAGAGGATGTAACTGGTATAATATTTGATTGTTATACTAACGCAGTTGTTTGTAGCTTGGTACAGAATATGCCAGTGTATACGAGAGAAGTCCAACTTACACCGTGGACTATGGTAACCCGTAGTACAAGGCTCCATCGATAAAACCACGAAACAACGGCAATGGATGCATAATATGTCTTTTAATAACCATCTCGTGCCACTTTTAACACATTCCGTGTCAGTCTACCCCTTTAAAATTCCGTAATGTCTTTTATATTGATTGTATATTGTTTTTTTTAATAGATGTACGACTTGCCAAAACCATGATATCAGTAGTTCATGTAAATGGAAGAGATATAAACGGATAGTCATGTAATCAGAATATATCCATGGTTCGGTTCAGTCGAGTCATGTTCATGTTGATATAGATTGAATTCTAGTATAAATGGATTCAAGTTGAATACGGGTTATACTTGAATCATATTCAAGGATAGATTGATTGATTTCAGATTAGACTGAGACTCTTCCTGAGTAAGACACTTAAACAGAATTGAAGTCCTAAATTAGTTTTGATGTTATCGGTAACTGCTGCATATGGACGGCAGGATTTGTGTCTTTTTCCAAGACAATTACCGTATTGATTATACCGTTTCTAGGTTGTCTACCTTAGATAGGCAAGTACCCATATTCTCCGACTCCCTGAGACTCAAGAGAACTGGTCCCGTTTAAACCTATATTTACTAGGGTCCTTATTATAAATTAATACAATTTGAGAGGGTTTTATGAAAAATAGTTTTGATATATTTTCAAAATAAAACTCAAGTATTTATTTATCATCTTTAGGGTTTTCATAGGGTAATTTTTATAAAATGAAATATTCTAGTTGATATAAACCTAATTTGAATAGTATATGGTATTTTCTTGTAATTTGACTTGTATTGAATGTGATGGTAATTGCATGATCTTTTATTATTCTTTTCTTTCGATTAGAAAACATGGAATATATATTATATTTAAAATAGATATTTTGATAATATTTAAATATATATAATTATAAAAATAGAATTTATTTATTAATAGAAATCACGTTTTCTTAAAAATTGTAATAAGAATTCCATCGAGATCGAATGCTCCATGAGGAAGTCTGCATCTCGCTCTACTAGTCCCGAAGACGTGCGATAACCCACACCATTCCGATCGGGTTTCCCAAAATGGGTTGTAGAGGCTTATTTGTAAGGAATTAATTAAAACAATTTAAAGAATACGGGTTTTGATAGTTTAAGATATTTTAATGTAAATTGTGTTTTGTCCTACAAAAATTGTTACAAAAGCCATCGTGCTATGTCAAGATGAGTGTTGTGATGAGGTGGGTCATTACCTCATGAGTTTTCTAAAGGTGATATGAGCCAAACTATAAAGTAATGTCGTATATAAACTAGATGGTATTTTACCGTAAAAGTTAAATAAAAGTTGTTTAACATTATATTTTGAATTGAAACTTATTCCAAATATTATTTAATGGTTAATAAACAATATGTAAAAAGATGATAAATTTGTTATTAAGAAAAATTGCGTTTTTGATGAAATTAGAATCGGAAGTCGGAATAACTCCGCTTCCGACGAGTTTTGAAAAGAGAAGTCTTTTTAATAGAAAGAAATGAAGGAAGAGGGGTCTTACAAACTTAGGGTTTAGAGAAGAGGTAAAGGAAAAGGTTTGTGGTCTTCGCGGAGTCGCAGGGTCGCCGGAAGTGCTTCAAATTCTCGCCGGAACTTTGACCTTGGCTAACTCCACTTGTACAACTTTTGACTTAGAAATTTTAGAGAGTTTTGTCAAAGGATTTCTGAATGAGAATGGACAAAATGTAGGGGGTATTTATAGGATAGGATTAGGGTTTAGGGTAAAGAAATAAGAATTAAAAATGTATTAAAATTTGGTTTTAAGGCTCTTTTTAATTCTCTGCTAATGTGCAGGGAAAACAAATGGACTAGGGTTAGTGGGGGAGTCCAAGGGGTGCTAGGGCAGAGTTTTGTAGCATTTGCTATGGTTGGGACCGGCGGCGCCGGCCCCTAAGCAAATCTCGCTGGCCATCTTGGCTTGGCAGGGTGTGGGATTTCTGCCATGTGTCCTAGTCGTTTCATATAGCTGAGTGCATATGTTTGATTTGAGTGACTTTTCATTTTTACATGCAGTGTATGTGCAAACTTTTGAGCTTCTAAAGGTTTTTAAAAAACCAGTAAAAAATATATGTGGCTGACAGGGGCTACGTCGCAGCAGTGCAGGGCTTTACCAATGAACTACAAGTGTTTTCTTGTTGTTCAAAAGCAATATAAATTTATAACTTGTGCTCAGGCTTAGGTGCTCCTTTCTGTATTTTGAAAAAAAAAATCTGTACAGAAAGTTCAGGGTCATTACATTCTACCCTCCTTCTAAAAATTTCGTCCTCGAAATTTATAGAAGGAAAGTGTAACAGATTCAAGAAAAGTTTGATGACAGTGGTGGTGAAAGAAATACTGGTAGTGCATGAAAAGTAACGAGATGATGCCAGGGTTTGAAAAGATTGAAGGGAATTACCAGTATTACCTTGGTCGATAGCCTCGGCTTCCACGGCCGCTAATGTGTAAGCCTGATGCCGGGGTACATTCCTCTTAGCTGGAGGCACATTTCTCTGTCCTTGGGGCATGTTTCTCTGCCCTCGAGGCATGTTCCTCACTGCCTGATGGAATTGGCGATTAGGCTGTGCAGGAGATCCATATAGAGGTGGAGCTGGGAGAGCAAGACGAGGTGCGGGAGCTTGGATAGCTGGCCGCTGCGGATAAGTGTTGTGAGTTGGAACTAGGTTGTGTTTATAAGGACATGTTCCAATTCCATGAATGGATGCGCCACAAACTAAGCACAGGCCTTTTGCACCACAGGTGACCATCCCTCTTGAAGTAAAAGCAAAAATCTGGACTTGGCCAGTTATTTGTTACTTCCGGTCTTCTGCGTTCAAAAGTTGGTATTGAAGAGGCTCCTCCTTCCATTTGGGTGGCAGGGCGCTTTACACCGGCAGATTGAGATATGCCCTTCTTCTTCACTCCTGTCTCGTATCGACGGGCAACTTCCAGAGCTAGGTCATGGGTTGGGAAATCCCTTATAGCTAAGGCAGCTTGGATCTCCGGATCCAACCCTCGCTGAAATCGTCTGGACCTGATCTCAGCAGTCGGAATAAGGTGTGCCGCGAACCTGTTACGGTCTTGTGTTAGCTGTGTAGTATGTGATACAAGAAAATCGAATATTGGAGACATATCTTTACCTACTGAGCATGGTAAACTCAGCATCATACTCATCCACAGATTTAGTCCACATCGAATCTTGTTGCAGGTGGATGAATTGCTCTCCATGTCAAATCGGGCAGTCTCGGGGAAATATTTCTCGTCGAACATCTCGGGGAAATATTTCGCGTTGTCCGTTCGATCGACTGGTCAAGATGGCTTTCTTTCGCCTTCCACTAAAGTCTGGCGTTATCTTTGAGTTACAGCTTCACAACTCTAACCCAGGCAAACTCTGGCACTTGTGCTGCTGCCAGATCGTCTTCGATACTCTGAGCCCATTCTTCAGCTTCCAAGGAGCTCTCTTTCCCAGATAATTGCTTCCGATGCAATGCCCGGAATTGCTTCACTCCGGGTGCTTTCGCTTCTGGGCGGTTCAATAAGATAGCAGTCTGCTGCTGCTGTCCTTCCAAGAGGCTTCGGATTGCCTCAAGCAATACCGTTTGCTCGTTGATCGGAGCTGCAACGGTAGGCGTAAGTGGAAGAGGTGGTGGTGTGTTGTTGAAGTTTGTGCTGGTATTGTTTGGAGAATCCATAACCTTGAAAGAAAAAATAGGGTTAGGATAGATTCAAAGAATATGAAATTGTAAGGTTCAAGAAATATGAAATGTAAAGAATGTTTTTAGTTGCTGATTCTTGTGTTATATTACTTAGGACTTCATGCAAAATTGACCTACATGTCCATACAGAACGGACTTGCATGGTAGGGTTCCATACAGAACTGGCCTGCATGGGCCGCCAACAAAACCCGTCACGCCCCGCTTCCCGGTGTACGGGTAAAGAGACGCGACGAGGGCACTACGTATTTACTCAGAAGTAAACACCCTAAGCGTAAATAAGCAATATAATAAAATACACAAGAAAAAAATGACAAGAGATGTAATTGAACAGCAACTTTTATTGATTAAATATTCTTTACAATACAACTGGAAAGTAAAATACAATACTGGAAAGCAATGCCTAAACAATGGTATGAACTGAAAGTAAAGTAAGTACAAGTAAAGCCTAATGGCCGTGATGCTCAGTGGTCTGCTCCAAATGTTAGTGTATATGCCCTAGAGGCCATTATTGTATCATACTGGTTTGTATATTACTTAGTGGAAGCTTGGGATATTCACAGTTGTATTGACAGTCTTGCTCAAAATGGTAGTATGCTACTTGGTTTGTTTCTACTTTAATATGTGCATGTGTTTCTTTTAGCATATCGCTTATACATATTAGTAGAGCCCTTAGGATCTTTGCTTGATTACTGGCATTGTGATGGCAGTCACACTAGTGGGGGCTGGGTAATCTACAAGCACATCCTTATACAGGTCCCTAGTCGTAGGATTATCGAGACAGGGCATCGATACTCCGGAGTAGACTAGTGTATACGCTTCTCATCCCAGCAGGGGAGATGGTCTGTCCCACAGCTATTAGTACGTCATACTGAAGATAGTATGCGGGTGCTCGTTAGGTTACGAGTACACTGGACAGAACTCATCGGGAACTGTTGGTTGGTACTATACCTATCGTCAGATAGCAGTTCCCAGGTGACATGAGTACATCTTAGTCCGTCGACTTGACACTGCTACTTCGCCTCGAGTGTGTTCCCATTGTACTTTGATTACTACCCTACCACGGCTCAAAGGAGTCGTGTAAACAGGTAGTAGTTGGGTGCAGTCCCGAAGCATTTGGAGGCAGTGGCAGTTAGACAGGATTCGTCTCACCCGGTATTGGGTGTTGATATCGCGCTGTGTCTGGAGAGCCATTACACAAAGTCCCTGTCCAGGGCAAGCGAGATTTACTGGTAGGTGTTCCAGTAGTTTCTCAGGGTGTTCTGGGCTACACTCCGACACGACTTATACTATTTGGGGTCTAACGTTTACCGCCCCTCTAGGCCCGATATGCGATACTCTTAGACGAACAGACCAGACTGTACGGAGATTGTCACATTCAGGCTCAGTAGGAGTTCGGATGGGTTTTCCTCATCGGCCTTCTTATCGACATCTACCTGGGGACCGTTACGTACAGCTAGTACCGCTTGCGGCCTGTGGTTAAACCCACTGCCAGTGTAGTGTCGAGTCTTTAGAGTCCCACACAGAGAGTTTCCCTGCACTGGGCAAAAGGTGTAGAGGCCGTATGGTTTTACGGCAAGGCTTCGATGACATACGTGCACTTGTGCGTGTATAATGTTCGGGCGGATAATACTAGTGGGATTTGGTTTAAGCCGGATCCTATTATAATATTGATGGATCGGTTTTGTCTCTTAGTATTCGTATTTTTCGGAATGCGGATGCGGGTGTGTATGCACGGATGAGAGGAGCGAAGAAAGAGATACCTCATTAGGGTTTTGACCATTGACTTGATTAAAACCATTATGAGGTGGAGGAAAATGTTTACTAATCCTTTTAATGATAATTATATCATGGCTAATTGGTTTGACCATTTGACCTTGTTGACTTTTGTTGACTTAGATATTTTTGTTGAGCACTAGATATTTTGTCTTAGCATTAATTGTGACATGATAATGGTCAAATCAATTTAGCCATCTCAATTATCATGATAAAAGATTAGTTTTCTTTCTTTTTTCCTCATGGTTCATTATCTCATACGCTTTCTCTTTCTTAAAATGAGCTCTCATGGCAAGCTCTCTTCTTCCTCCTCACAATAAACCCTTAAGGTCTCATGAGTTGAGTAAATTAGGGTTTCAATAGACAAACAAATCCATCTTCATACTCTACATCACCTAGGCCATCAAGTTTAGCAAGCTTGTTGCCCTAGTAATCTCGGTTTTTGAGGTGGAGCTCCGACTATAGACTCTCGGGTGGATCGTCTTCGACTCGAAGAGACCGTTGAAGAAGCCACAATCCGAATCAACCCTTAGAGCCTACGTAGATGAAGAGGACAGTGGAGAAGACCCGAAGGACTTGTAGCATGAGGTATAATCTTCTAGTATAGTAGATAAAACCTCTAGTTTGTTTGTTAGCAATGGTTTAGCAAAGATCCTTAAGTAGTCTATGTTGCCTTGTAAGAAAATTTTGAATTTTACCTATTCCGCCTTCCCGTTAACTAGCGGGGTGTGTAACATAGACTTACAGTGGTATCAGAGCCTAGCTAAAGCATTACTAACATGTTAGCAAAGTGTTAGAAATTCGATCGCCGGAAAAATAGCAAAATACGTCAAAAATTGCACAGTTTCTGTCATTTTTAAAAATTGGTCCAAATTTTTTTCAGGGACCTTAAAATACGTGCAGGCTTTTTTATGGACACCCAAGAAAAACGAGGTCGTGACTCGGTCAGATCGCCGCGGAGGAGCGGCGAAACCAAGCGTTTCTCCGCGGATCCGCGGTCGAGTCGACTCCGAGTCAACTCGTTTTTCCTGCAGAGTGTCTAGCTTGGTGTTTTGTGATTCTTCTGATACTTTGTTTCCACCCAGAATCTTTTGTGTACTGTGTTGCACTTGGGGTAAATTCAAATATGGTAATCGATCGAAATTCTATGTACTTTAGCTAATCTGATCTTCTGTGATGTGTTATATGTGCTGAACGTCTACTAATCGCTATACATCGATTAGTAGGGGTTGAACATATCTAATCTGTGATATTGGTTTGTGTATATAAACTTGTTGGATTGTCGTGGATGAATAGCCGGGGATGTGAGATGAGTGTTTTTTTATCTTTCATTTGATGTAAATTGTAAATTGATGTAATATTATTTTATGGTCGCATATCCGGGTTGAGGTTGTAGCCATCATTGTATATTATTTCTTTTACCGTTTTTTGCTCCTAGGATAGACCCAAGGTGGGGTGCACAAACTACCGGGTACTTTGAAGTGCTGAGTGGCCTACTCACTTTGTTGAGGGTGGTTGCTTCATTTCGGGTATTTGGTGGGTAGTTTGCCGCACCCGTAGGGGTCTAGGGTGGGGTTTGGCTATTCATCATGACCGTGGAATCCGATTTTCGTTACGGGCTTAAACGAAACGCGGAATTCCTAGTATATCCAATGTGTTCATCTGTGATCTGTAATGCCTATCATTTCGTCTGACGAATGTATATATCTATATATGATATCTAGTAGACGTTGCTTATGTTTTGCATCCGCGCTAGTTCAGCCCCCGCTCTGTCGTTAGTTAAGTAATCTAACGGGTGATGATGGGTCCCGTGGCGAATGCGAATGGCATAAGCGTTATATTTTCGTTGTTTTCTGCAATGGTAGGATTAATTGATGGGACGCATTATATTAATGCAAAGAAAACAAACCAAAGCTGAATCGTTGGAACAATTTCAAAACCACTCGGTTTTTTCAAAACAGCAAAACTTTTAAAATGTGGAGCTTAAACCACTCCTTTTAAAAGCTATCAGGTTCCTTCGATTATATCAAGTTCACTACGTTCACGGTTTCGCTAAAACCATTCGTAGCCCTCCGTCATTTCATATGAACATTCAATAGTATTCAAGGTATGTTTGTTGACCTTTGTCAAGGTATAGTGATTGGTAGCTGCTGGGTGTTCATATGTAGCATAGATAGATGCGTTGGTTTGGGACAATCGTATTACCTTGTTGACCTTCGTCAAGGGTATATACGAGTGGGTTCAAATTAACCTAGACAATGATGGGAAGAACTTGACATGTGACTTATGATTTGTTGACCTTCGTCAAGGTCATAAGAGCATGGGGAAAAAATCCACAGCGGGAGTTTCTAAAGAAACTGAAACTTGCTAGTGTTGCATACCATTTGGAGTTTGTTAATGTTGGTAGGATTCCTTCAGCATTATTACACAATGGTATTTGGATACCGATCATATTGTGAGTATCTGCTACTCCTCAGGAGATTTTTTTCACTTAACGATCAATACTATAAACCAAGTATGTATCTAGAACAGTGTTAGCGGGTCTACGCCTCCAGGGAAAAGAGGTTATTTAATTAAGGAACTTCACGAAAGCTTCGTAAAACCTCCCTTGAAGTACCGACACTAGCCTGGCTGAACGGTTAAGCAAGTATTGTATGGTGAGATTAATCCTGACTAATTCTTCTTTTATGGTTTGAGGAAGGATTCGAGAAACAGTAGGAGTCATCCTGTTTAGAAAAATTAAAAACCAATCTAAACTTGCAAGAGCATCATGCTAAGTGTTTTCTTCTCTCTCTCTTAATTGCAGCGACCCAGTGACCAGACATAGGTTACATCTAGATAATAAAATGACTGAATCTGACTGTAATGACTGGCAAAGGTCTGTCCAGATGTCCATTACCCATAAGAAGCTGGGACACCTCTTCACTACTCAAACCCCTGCCGTCTCAGGACCAGTTTCCATCGTCTTGGATATTGATATCCGTAAGACATCGGAAAAGGACTGTGCAAATGCCAAGTGCCCCGTGTTGGCCTCAGTTGATGGTGCATACCAGAGGCAGCACGAGAAGATGGATTTAGTTTCTGTCTTCCTCCATAACAAAGATTTATATAGAGAGCAATCTCGTATCGCAAGATATGAGACCTCGAAAGAATTGCTTCAAGCGAGGCCGGCTGTCGAGTTATCTGTAAGGGACAACGTCCTTACAATGACTAGCTATATAGATGAGCTCACGGACCTGAGAACCACGTTGATGAACGAGTCACATACTGACTTTATTCTACAGTCTCTACCCTCTACTTACACCCTGAAGGAAACCAGGGAGACACCCACTCTGCTTATTAGGGAATCTTCCTCTTCTGCATCCAAGGCGAAAGCAAAGGGTGAGAAGAAGAAGATCTCCACAAAGCCGATATGCGGTGTCAGGGAGGTAGAAGGAAAGGGAGGGGAAAAAGTTCCGGGACTAGATATAGGGAAAGAGGGGCATCCCTATTATTACGGGAAAGGACATTGGCAGAGGGATTGCAGGGCTTTGAAAGCCAGTAGCCAGGATTCGAAACATGTTGTGGCTTCGGTTTCGGGTGTGTTTGTAATAGAAAACTGTATTTCAATTAACTCTACTTCCTGGGTACTAGATACCGGATCAGGATCTCATATCTGTAATTCATTACAGGCTTTGAGAAACCGTAGAGTTATCAGGTTAGGTGATATAACTCTCAGAGTTGCGAACGGAATGAGCGTGGATGCTGAATCCGTAGGGGAATTTCATCTAGGATTGACAAGTGGGCAGATATTGATTCTACGTAACTGTTTGTATGTATCTAGTATGGCTTGTAATATCATATATGTATCCTTACTTTCTAAGGAAAGATATGATTTTACATTTGTAAGTGATGTGGTCCACATCCACCTAAATCAAGTTCTGATTGGGTCAGGTACATTAGATAATGGTATATACGTACTAAATCAAGCTTAGGTTTTCAATATCAAGAACACACTTAAAAGAAAGTCTCCGGAATTAAATCAGGCTTTCTTATGGCATTGTAGACTGGGTCACATCAATGAAACATGATTGACGAAGTTACATAAAGAGGGATATTTGCATCCGTTCGAATATTAGTCTTATACTACTTGTGAATCTTGTCTCATAGGAAAGATGACAAAGACTCTGTTTACTGGACACGAGGTGAGAGCGAACGAGCTCTTGGGACTCATACACGGTGATGTGTGTGGTCCAATGTCTACACATGCGCATGGTGGTTATTCCTATTTCATTACTTTTACGGATGATTTCTCTAGGTATGGACATGTCTTCTTGATGAAGCATAAATCCGAGGCCTTTGAGAAATTCTGGGAATACAAGAATGAAGTGGAAAAACAAACAGGCAAAAGTATCAAGACACTGAGATCTAATCGAGGTGGTGAATACTTAAGTGCCGAGTTCCTGGGATACTTAAAAGAGAATGGTATTCTCTTTCAACTTACTCCTCCATACACACCACAGCACAACGGTGTATCGGAAAGGCGGAATCGAACTCTATTGGATATGGTTCATTCTATGATGAGTAAGGCTGAGTTACCGTGATCCTTCTGGGGTTACGCACTTGAATTAGCTGCATATCTTTTGAACAAGGTTCCAACCAAGACTGTGCCTACCACACCATATCAGATGTGGAGTGGGAAGAAACCCTGTCTTAAGTACCTTAAGACATGGGGATGTCCAGCTTTTGTAAAAAAGCAGCATGCGGATAAGCTCGAGGCACGCTCAGTATTGTGTAAGTTTGTGGGATACCCTAAGAACTCCAGGGGGTATCTTTTCTATTACGCATAGGAACAAAAGGTTTTTGTTTCTCAGCATCCCCACTTCTTGGAAGCTGAATTTTTAGAAAATCAGAAAAGTGGGAGCGCAGTAGAACTGGAAGAAATTCCAGAACCACAAGTTATTACTGAAAGCTTGGTAGAACCAGAAGTTTCAGAAGAACTGGACATCCCAGCGCCACTCCACAAGAGTAGTAGGCAGTCACATCCGTCCGAGAGATACTACGATTTTCTCATAGACGAGGATCGAGAAGATTGCATCATTGAAAATGATGAGCCTACTAGCTTCCAGCAAGCCATTCAGAGCGGTGACTCGGTAAAATGGCTGGATGCAATACGGACCGAAATGGAGTCCATGTACACCAACAAAGTATGGACTTTGGACATTGCTCCAAAAAGGGTAAAACCTGTAGGATGCAAATGGATCTTCAGAAAGAAGATTGGTGTAGATGGGCAGGTTGAAACCCATAAAGCTAGACTTGTTGCGAAGGGTTTTCGTCAAAGACCTGCTTTGGACTATGACGAAACCTTTTCTCCAGTGGCTATGCTCAAATCCATTCGGATCCTTCTTACCATTGCTGCCTTCCAGATTATGAGATCTGGCAGATGGACGTAAAGACGGCTTTTCTAAATGGAAATTTGGAAGAGTGCGTCTATATGGATCAGCCGGAGGGTTTCATTTAGAGTGGGAGCAGCGGTAAAGTGTGCAAGTTGCTTAAGTCCATTTATGGACTAAAGCAGGCATCGTGGAGTTGGAACATCTGCTTTGATGATACTGTCAAAGAATTCGATTTTATCAAAAATCCAGATGAACCATGCATTTACAGTAATATTGTAAGGAGAACTGTGGTATTCCTCGTCTTGTACCTGGATGACATTCTCCTAATAAGAAATGACATTCCTATGCTACAGTCAGTCAAAGGATTCTTATCACAGAGGTTCTCCATAAAGGACTCGGGTGATGCCTCCTACATTCTGGGGATCCAGATCTATCGTGATAGATTTAAGAGGATGTTGGAACTTTCACAATCCAGGTACATCGACACCATACTGAAACGATTCAGTATGGAAGATTCAAAGCGCGGTAACCTACCGGCTTGTCACGGAATCATCCTCTCCAAAGAGATGTCTCCCAAGACTGATTTGGAAAGGGCCCGCATGTCATCTATACCCTACGCATCTGCGGTAGGCTCTATAATGTATGCGATGTTATGTACCAAACCAGATGTAGCATGCGCATTGAGTGTTGTAAGCCGGTATCAGTCAAACCCAGGGGAGAAGCACTGGATAGCAGTAAAGAACATTCTCAAGTAGCTAAGAAGGACTAAGGAGATGTTCATGGTGTATGGCGGAAAAGACCTCCAGATCAAGACCTTTGCTGACTCCGGCTTCCAGAGTGACAAGGATGACTCCAAGTCCATGCCGGGTTACGTCTTTACCCTCAATGGAGGGGCGGTCTGTTGGAGGAGCTCCAAGCAGGAAACCGTTGCTGACTCGACGATGGAAGCGGAGTGCATAGCTGCTTGCGATGCCGCAAAAGAAGCTGTCTGGATGAAAAAGTTCCTCACAGAACTTCAGGTAGTTCCAACCACTGTTGATCCAATACCGCTGCATTGCGACAACAACGGCGCTATAGCTTTAGCAAAGGAACCCAGGTCCCATCAGAAGTTCAGGCACATCTTGAGGCGGTACCACCTGATCACGGAGATCGTAGATCGCCGGGAGATCGAGGTGAGGAGAGTAGATTCGGAGAATAATACTGCAGATCCACTCACGAAGGCCATCCCTCAGACACAGTTTGAGAGGCTAATCGAGATGATAGGTCTGCGATACGCCAGTACATGGCCCTAGTGCAAGTGGGAGATTGTTAGTGTATATGCCCTAGAGGCCATTATTGTATCATACTGGTTTGTATATTAGTGGAAGCTTGGGATATTCACAGTTGTATTGACAGTCTTGCTCAAAATGGTAGTATGCTACTTGGTTTGTTTCTACTTCAATATGTGCATGTGTTTCTTTTAGCATATCGCTTATGTTAGTTATATGTATGTCCTAGAGGCCATTACTGTACATACGATGTATATTGTAGTGGATGCTTGGACATATATAGGGAGGACTTTCTTGCTCGACGTGATAGTACGCTATCTGGTTGCTCTTTATCTTAACATGTACTCTGATTGTCTCTATGTTACATGTTGATAAAGCCCTTAGAATGAGTACTTGACTAGCGGGACTATGATTCGGATCATACTAGTGGGGACAGTGTAGTCGTCAAGTACATCCTTCAAATGTTCCTAGTCGTGGGAGTACCGAGACAGGGTATCGATACTCCAGAGTAGACTAGCGTATACGCTTGTTGACCCATATGATGGGCGATGGATGATCCCATATCCATTGGTGTTTAACATCAGAGAAGGTATACGGGTGCTCAGTGGAGACTGGGTACACTGGACGGACTCGCTGAGAACTCCCAGATGGTATTATACCTCACGTCAGATGGCAGTTCTCTGGTGACACTGGTACAGGTTAGTCTGTAGACCCGAGATCGTCATAGAGTCTTGTGTGATTCCCACTGTGCTTTGATTTCCATCATACCACGTCCAAGAGGGCGTGCAAAAAGGTGGCTTTTGGGTACAGTCCCGAATCACATGGAGGCAATGAGCGATAGGAGGGGATTCGTCTCTCCCGGTATAGGGAGTTGAAGTTGCGCTGTGTTCGATTGGCTATAACTAGAAATCCCTAGCCAGGGTTGCTGAGATTTACTGGTAAGTGTTATCAGTAGTTTCTCGAACTGTTATGGATCTTATATCGACACGACTTATCGAGCTACTGGGGTCTGACGTTTACCACCCTTAGGCGAGATATGCGACATATCAGACGAAGAGACCGGACTGTACGGGAGTGTTACTGATTGAATTCGCAGGAGAATGTACAGGCTTACTTGTTGATCTTCTGATCGCTCAATGCCTGGGTGGCTGTTACGTTTTGCTGACCGCTTGCAGCTTGTGGGTGTTTGATATGATCATCACCTACTGCCGGCGTATTGACGATTCTTTAGAGTTCTACACAGAGGTTTCTTGGCTCAGGCAAAACGGAGTAGGAGCACATATATGATATGTGCGGGACCGAGAAAAATACGTGTATGTGATACCGTATTAGATTCTCGCGATATAAGATATCGGCCGGGTATATGTGATATAGCCGGGTCATCGGATCAAGTGTTGATTCGATGAACTGATACAGATTATATTAGTCGGTTATATGTAATATAACCGGATTGTCGGATCAAGTGTTGATTCGATAATTTAATGTATAATTATATATTTGATATATTAAATTATATTAACTAATATAAGCTCACTAAAAGATTCTTTTTCTCGCTCGGGTAATACATTGATATATATGCGATATATGTTAATTGTATTATTTTATTTTGTTACAATAAATATTGTATATGTGATGTATAATATTGTAACATGTTAGGGTTATTAATACAACATGATTATTGGAGATTAAACGTGATTAAGATTTGATTTGGATTAATTTTTCTAGAAGCTTTTTGTTTTGTTTTTGCAAAGATATTTTCTAAAGATATTTTGTTATGATATTTGTTAACCTAACTTAACCCTTGACCACGGTTCATTCTCTACATGGGTTAAGTTATTATACTTAACCCATGGTTGCATTTCTAACCTCACCATAATTCATTATTCATCACAAAGTAATTCATCTTCTTCTTCCTCCTTGCAAAGCTTTCTAGCTTTTTACTTAGTGATGAAAATGAGTGAGATTAAGAAAATAAATGAGAGCTAAAATCCTACTTCATCGTCCTAATCTATCCTAACCATTTAGATTAGTGTGTTCACTTCATTTGTGAGTGAGAGCTTGTGTTAAAGAAACTTCAAGGTAGATCATCTTAGTTATCAAAGATCGGAAGCAAGTTTGCATCTTTCTCTTCGTGGAGCCTCTAGAGTCGGGATACTCGATGATCGCAGCGAAGGGACCTCAAAATGGAGCTTATGAAGTGAAGGACCGGACTACAAAGGTTGTAATCCCAAACTCTTAGATGTTAAAGTGTTTAACATGCTTTGTTTCGCCTAATCTCTAGTTTAAAGATCTTGGTTAGGGTTGTTCGGCACGTCTTAATTTTAAATTGGGTATGGTTGATGCCTTATAGAACCTTGTGAGAGTACCTAGTAACCCTACAGTGGTATCAGAGCCAAGCTAGAGCTTTAGGCGAAGTCTAGACGAAGTTTAAAGTCCGATCGAACTCCGATACCCGTAAAACCCTAGTTTCTGGAAATTTTTCAAAAAGTTGACATTTTTCATATTAAAAATGCTCAGAAAATTCAGCAGGTGATTTGATGGATTACTGTGCAAAACGACCCCAAAATACCTTTATTGCGCCGCGGAACCGCGTCCGTACCCTTGCTTGCGCGGCGGTTCCACGGCGCTACAGTGGAATTATGGTTGCATTTTTGTATAGTAATGTCCGTATGTATTTCCTGATGCTTCTGGGAATTTTTAATTTTACTTAAGTGTTGAGTTTTTTGGGTTGTATTGGGAGCTCATTGATTCGATCGGAAAGTACAACTTCGTTTAGTTTGTCTGGGTAATTTTTAGAACGTGTTAAAAAGTTCGAACGGATATCAATAACTCACTTTTTCCCCTGCCGGAAAATTTCCAAGTGTTGGATTTTTCCATAGTTTAAGAACGTTCTAAGTCGTGCAAGTAACGCGGTGGACCCTCTAGAAGAACACAAATCTTAACTCGATTATGTGACCGTCTTGAACTGCCTCTAAACCTTAGGGTTTGGGGTAGTACGGCGTTGCCACATGTGAGGCGTTGGTTTAACCCTTCTACGGCTGGACCATTGGTACTGTGGCATGTGATGGATGTTTTTAAACTAATTTCAAGTGTTGAGAACTATTTGGGAAATCTTGGGTGTTTGTTTATTCGATCGGAAAGTTTAACATTGTCTATTTATCTGGAATGTGATACAATATTTGGAATCCACAAGTAGTTATGAGATAACTAATTTGAATGTTATAAATCTAGCAGTTCAGTCTCAGATGATCGGTTGCCACAGGATTTTGATGTGATCAAAAGTCCGTCGCAATCACGTAGCGTACGCGGATACTCGCCGGGTAAACTTAATAGACAGCCACGCCCCATAGCCCCGACCAAGTGACTGTAGGAGAACCCCGTCGCCAAAAGCATCCGTTCGGGTGCTCGCGGCAACGGTGTTCCACCTTAGTGCACTTCGTCGACGGCATCCGAGGGTGCGGCCGCCTACTAAAGTTTGCGACGAGCATTCGATCAGGATATTGGGAATCTTATTGAATTGCCCGACTAGATATTGAAAAGTGTTTTCGATATTGAGACTAAAATGCGGGGTTTATAATTGTTAGGCATGCGATGTCTAAGGAATTCATTTGGTTAGGCATGCGATGTCTAAGGAGGTTGCGGATTCCAACTGTTGTAGTTTTACACTTTCTTTTCTGTGACAGTAAGTGTAATATGTAATGTATCGCCGGTTTCGTTGCTATACATCAACGACAATTGGGATACGCATATTTACTTACGTTGATGATATGTGATATTATGTGTTGCTGTGATATGTTATATTGGATCGTCGTGTTTGAATAGCCGGTGGTTTTATGTGAGATGAGAGTTTTTCTTTTTCATTCATGTAAAATTCATTGTATGTAATATTCTTTTATTGGGGCACTTCCGGGCTGAGGATGATGTCACCATTGTATATTATTTACTTTTCCGCATTAGGTAGACCTAAGGCGAGGAGCACAAGTAACCGGGTTTTAGGGTCCAGTGGGAGACCATCTCGAGGAGTCGAGACCGGGTCTCCTAACCCTAGAATTGGCAGTGTTGCTTGCCGCTCTCATAGGGTTCTAGGGATGTGGGTTTGGCTATTCATCACGACTGTGGAATCCGTGTTTTATACAGGCTCGTATTAAAAACACGGGCATCCTAGTATATCCAATATTTCATATATGTTCTTCTGCTGCAATGTTCTGTGATGAGATCATATTACTGCCTGAGATGAATGTTTATATTATGTATATGAGATATATGTTATATTGCAGATTTCGTTTCAAATGTGATTTTTATGAAGCATAATAAAATAGGACTTCATTAATGAGATTAATGAAACTAAAAGAAACCTAAAGATGTTGTAGAAACTTGTCTCAAAAACAGGTAGCTCTAGTTCTTACTTTGCATAGCGGTATTCCTTATAGAATATCCAGCATCTTATTCAATAAGGAAAGAGCCGAGATCCCTTCACCGGGAGTGACCTCTTTAGCAAAACTAGCATATGCTACAAACTCGGTTTATCTTTTGATTGTTTTTATAGTTCTTACTTTGCATAGTGGTATTTGCGAAATATCCTGCACCTTATTCGATAAGGAAAGAGCCAAGATCTCTTCACCGGGAGTGACCTCTTTAGCAAAACTAGAAAAGGCCTCAAAAACACTCCATTTAAATTCACTCGATTCTACAACGATATCAAGTTCATTACGCAAAGGGTTTTCTTAAAAACCTGTCGTAGCCCTCCGTCATTTCAGATAAGTTCTACTTAGTATTCGTACTACGTTTGTTGACCTCCGTCAAGGCGTAGTGTGCAGTAGCTAACTAGTATTTATCTGTTTATGCATATGATGTAAATTGTTTTAGGGTAGTCGTGCGGCCTTGTTGACCTCCGTCAAGGGTCATACGGGTGGGTTTAATTCAATCAGGAAATGACGGGTAGAACTTGACTAGCAGCCTATAGTTTGTTGACCTCCGTCAAGGTCATAGGACGCTAGGGGTAAAATATTATCGGGAATTTCAAGTGTTGAAATTTGCAATGAGATTGCATACCTTCTATGAGATAGTTGGATCCCCATACCCGCTGCGAGTAAGAGTTACTCCTGGGAGAGTTTTACACATTACAATTAGCCGATCAAGTAGGTGTCTAGAAAGGTGTTAACGGGGTTACGCCCCTGGGAAAACGAGGTTTATTTTAATTAGGTCCGTGCGAAAGCACGGGGAACCTCCCTCAAACTACCGGCATTTGCCTGGCTGAAAGATTGGCGAACTTGTAGAGTGTAATTAATCCCGGCTAGTCTTTCCTTTTAGGGTTTGAAGGAAGATTTGACTAAAACAGTGGGAGACATCCTGATTAGATAAATTGATAACCAATCTAATCTTGTAAAAGCGCACGCTGAGTGTTTTCTTCTCTCTCTCTCTCCTGGTTGCGACTATGTCATGCTTTAATCAAGATAATAATACGGATGTATTGACTGAACCCGCTTGTTATACTGCACTAAGGAACGTTGGTCCCGCTCCAACTTATAACTGTTATAAGACAGAGCAGGAAATAGGGGATTACCAGAATTCCCGTGCCACCCAAACGAAGAAAGTGCATGCTGATGCATCTTCTTCGGGTGTGTTCATTACCGAGAACTGTTTCTCAGTATCCTTTACATCCTGGGTATGAGATACCGGATCAGGATCCCGCAAATGTAATTTGTTACATGGGCTACAGATAGGTGGAGAACTGAGAACGGGTGATAAGTTCCAAGAGTTGGAAATGATGCGAGTGTTGCAGCCAAGTCTGTTGGCAGTTATCGCCCTGTATTACCAGAATACATTGATTCTGAATGAATGTTATTAGATACCGAACCTGATATACAACATCATATCAGTCTCTTTATTAGTAAAGAAGGATATAATTTTGTATTGTTGGATAATGTTTTGAAAATTTCCTATATCAAGAGTTGATCGGTTCAAGCACGTTGTCTAAAAGTATTGACGTTCTAAATCAAACTACAGTTCTTAGTATACAGAACACACACAAGAGGAAGAGTTCAGAAATGAACGAATCCTTCTTAAGGTATTGTAGACTAGGTCATATCAATATGAACTGACTAATTGAAGTTACATTTAGATGCATATTTAAATTATTTTGAATTTACATCTTGTGAAACTTGCCGGTCATGTCACAAAGATAAGATGACCACAGCTCTGTTTATTGGAAACAGAGAAAGAGTTAGTGAACTCTTGGGATTGATACATGTTGATGTATGAAGGTCCCCTGTCTACACATACCAAGACTGGTTCTTTGTACTTCATTACATTCACTGATGATCTCTCAAGATTCAAACATATGTTCCTGTTGAAACACAAGTCCGAAACTTTTGAGATAATCACAGAATATAAGTTAGAAGTACAAAACCAAAAACGAGTATAAGTATTATTTCCTTTGATGCGATCAAGGAAGAGAATACTTGAGCACGGGATTCCTGGACTATTCTAAAGGAGAATGAGATTCTCTCTCAGCTTTACTCTTCCGAATACACCACAGCACGTCGATGTATCGAGGCGGAGCAATTACACCCTATGTGATATGGTGGGCTCTATGATGAGTACTACTGAGTTGCCTATTTCCTTTTGGGAGTTATGCACTTGTGAAGTTGCATACCTATTGAATAGGATTCCAATCAAATCAGTTGCCTACCACTCCATATGTGATATGGTATGGGAAGAGCCCATATCTTAAGTAAGTTAAGATTTGGGGTTGTCCGGCCTATGTCTAAAAGCAAAATCCGGATAAGCTCGAGGCAAAGTCAGTTCTGTGGAAGTTTGTTGGATATCTCAAGCATTCGCAAGGGAATATCTTCTACCACATCGAGGAACAAAAGATGTTTTGTTTCTCAGCATGCCACCTTTGTGAAAGGGAATTTCTTGTGAAGAAATTAGTGGCCATGAGGTAGAACTGGAAGGAGTTCCAGCTATACAAACTGTAGCTGATGATTTGGTAGAACCAAAGGATTCAATAGTTTCCAACGAACCTCAGCCTCTCCGCCGATCTATTAGGGTTCCTCACCCACCTGAGAGATACTTCGGTTTTCTCTATGACAGTGAGAGCGAGGATTGCATCATGAGATGATGACCGAACTAGTTTCGAGCTGGCTATCAGGAGTAGGGACTCTGTAAGAATGGCTGGATGCTTAGCGATCTGAGATGGAATCCTTATACACCAACAAAGTATGGACTTTGGTTGCTTTATCTGAAGGGTTAAATCCCCATCAGGAGCAAGTATATCTTGAGAAGATTACCTGGTGTACATGGAAAAGTTGAGACTTTCAAAGCTATGCTTAAGTCCATCCAGATCCTACTTGCCACGGCTACATACCATGACTACGATATCTGGCGGTTGGGTGTCATGACTGCTTTTCTAAATGTTGATTTGGAAGAGAGCGTCTATAAGTACACAGCCAGAGGGATTCGTAGACAGTGGGAGCAGCGGAAACGTGTGCAAAATGTTTTATGTGATAAATCAGGCATCGCGGAGTTAGAACATCTGTTTTGATGTGTTAGTCAAAGAGTTTGACTTCATCAAAATGGTAGATGAACCTTGTATATACAAAAAGTTAGTAGAGAGTATGGTTGTGATCCTCATAGAGTACGTGGATGACATACTCTTGATAGGGAAGAAGTTTCCTATGCTACGCTCGGTCAATCTCCGCTTATCACAAGTATTCTCCATATAGGATCAAAGTGATACCTCCTAAATTCTAGGTTTTATATCTTTGAGATAGATCTAAATGGATGTTAGGATTCTCACTAGGTGTGGTGAGATGGTATCAATCGATCCTGAGGAGAATCACTGGAAAAGTTCCAGGGTGATAAGGACGACTGAATATCAGTCGCAGGCATTGTCTTTACCCTCAGTGGAGGGACGGTATGTTGGAAGAGTTCTAAACTAGATACCGTGACTTACTAGAAGATTAAAGGCAAGATACATCGTTACTATGGATGCTACCAAAGAGGCAGTCTGGATATATATAAGTTCATGAGATGAACTTCGTTCCTACCATTGTGTGACAATGGAGTTGTGGTTTATGCCAAGGAACCCCCGTCCGATCAGAAATCCAGATATAATTCTTAGGCGGTATCACCTGATCATGGAGATGGATGATCTCCAGGGAGATCGAGGTTAGGAGAATAGACAAAGAGGACAATAGCGCGGATCCACTCGCTAAGGCTTATTTCCCAGTAGAGACTTTTATGGGATGGTTGAGTATGAGATACTTCAACCACAGCTAATTGTTGGGTATGTGATACCACAACAGATGGCCCTAGTGCAAGTAGAAGATTGTTAGTTATATGTATGCCCTAGAGGCCATTACTGTACATACGATGTATATTGTAGTGGATGCTTGGACATATATAGGAAGGAATTTCTTGCTCGACATGATAGTACGCTATCTGGTTGCTCTTTATCTTAACATGTACTCTGATTGACTCTATGTTACATGTTGATAAAGCCCTTAGGATGAGTACTTGACTACCATGACTATGATGCGGATCATACTAGTGGGGACAGTGTAGTCGTCAAGTACATCCTTCAAATGTTCCTAGTCGTGGGAGTACTGAGACAGGGCATCGATACTCCAGAGTAGACTAGCGTATGCGCTTCTTGACCCATATGATGGGCGATGGATGATCTCATATCCATTGGTGTTTGACATCAGAGAAGGTATACGGGTGCTCAGTGGAGACTGGGTACACTGGACGGACTCGCCGAGAACTCCCAGATGGTATTATACCTCACGTCAGATGGCAGTTCTCTGGTGACACTGGTACAGGTTAGTCTGTAGACCCGAGATCGTTATAGAGTCTTGTGTGATTCCCACTGTGCTTTGATTTCCATCATACCACATTCAAGAGGGTATGCAAAAAGGTGGCTTTTGGGTACAGTCCCGAATCACATGGAGGCAATGAGCGATAGGAGGGGATTCGTCTCTCCCGGTATAGGGAGTTGATGTTGCGCTATGTTCTATTGGCTATAACTGGAAATCCCTGGCCAGGGTTGCTGAGATTTACTAAGTGTTATCAGTAGTTTCTCGAACTGTTATGGACCTCATATCGACACGACTTATCGAGCTACTGAGGACTGACGTTTACCACCCCTAGGCGAGATATGCGACATATCAGACGAAGAGACCGGACTGTACGGGAGTGTTACTGATTGGATTCGCAGGAGAATGTACAGGCTTGCTTGTTGATCTTTTGATCGCTCAATACCTGGGTGGCTGTTACGTTTAGCTGACCGCTTACAGCTTGTGGGTGTTCGAAATGATCATCACCTACTGCCGGCGTATTGACGATTCTTTAGAGTCCTATACAGAGGTTTCTTGGCTCAGGCAAAACGAAATAGGAGCACATATATGATATGTGCGAGACCGAGAAAAATACGTGTATGTGATACCGTATTAGATTCTCGCGATATGAGATATCGTCCGGGTATATGTGATATAGCCGGGTCATCGGATCAAGTGTTGATTCGATGAACTGATACAGATTATATTAGTCGGTTATATGCGATATAACCGGATTGTCGGATCAAGTGTTGATTCGATAATTTAATGTATAATTATATATTTGATATATTAAATTACATTAACTAATATAAGCTCACTAAAAGATTCTTTTTCTCGCTCGGGTAATACATTGATATATATGTGATATATTTTGATTGTATTATTTTATTTTGTAAAATAAATATTGTATATGTGATATATAATATTGTAACATGTTAGGGTTATTAATGCAACATGATTAGTGGAGATTAAATATGATTAAGATTTGATTTGGGTTAATTTTTCTAGAAGCTTCTAGAAGCTTTTGTTTTGTTTTTGCAAAGATATTTTCTAAAGATATTTTGTTATGATATTTGTTAACCCAACTCAACCCTTGACCACGGTTCATTCTCTACATGGGTTAAGTTATCATACTTAACCCATGGTTGCATTTCTAACCTCACCACAATTCATTATTCATCACAAAGTAATTCATCTTCTTCTTCCTCCTTGCAAAGCTTTCTAGCTTTTTGCTTAGTGATGAAAATGAGTGAGATTAAGAAAATAAATGATAGCTAAAATCCTACTTCATCATCATAATCTATCCTAGCCATTTAGATTAGGGTGTTCACTTCATTTGTGAGTGAGAGCTTGTGTTAAAGAAACTTCAAGGTAGATCATCTTAGTTATCAAAGATCGGAAGCAAGTTTGCATCTTTCTCTTCGTGGAGCCTCTCTAGAGTCGGGATACTCGATGATCGCAGCGAAGTAACCTCAACACGGAGCTTATGAAGCGAAGGACCGGACTACAAAGGTTGTAATCCCAATCTCTTAGATGTTAAAGTGTTTAACATGCTTTGTTTCGCCTAATCTCTAGTTTAAAGATCTTGGTTAGGATTGTTCGGCACGTCTAAATTTTAAATCGGTCATGGTTGATGCCTTGTAGAGCCTTGTGAGAGTGCCTAGTAATCCTACAGCTTATACATATTAGTAGAGCCCTTAGGATCTTTGCTTGATTACCAGCGTTGTGATGGCAGTCACACTAGTGGGTGCTGGGTAATCTACAAGCACATCTTTATACAGGTCTCTAGTCGTAAGATTATCGAGACGGGGCATCGATACTCCGGAGTAGACTAGTGTATATACTTCTCATCCCAGCAGGGGAGATGGTCTATCCCACAGCCATTAGTACGTAGTACTGGAGATAGTATGCGGATGCTCATTAGGTTACGAGTACACTAGACATGACTCGTCGGGAACTATTGGTTGGTACTATACCTATCGTCAGATAGCAGTTTCCAGGTGACATGAGTACAGCTTAGTCAATCGACTTGACACTGCTACTTCGTCTCGAGTGTGTTCACACTGTACTTTGATTACTACCCTACCACGGCTCAAAGGAGTCATGCAAACAGGTAGTAGTTGGGTGCAGTCCCGAAGCATTTGGAGGCAGTGGCAGTTAGACAGGATTCATCTCTCCTGGTATTGGGGGTTGATATCACACTGTGTCTGGAGAGCCATTACACAAAGTCCCTGGTCAAGGCAAGCGAGATTTACCGGTAGGTGTTCCAGTAGTTTCTCTGGGTGTTTTGGGCTACACTTCGACACGACTTATACCGCTATTAGTGGTCTGACGTTTACTGCCCCCTAGTCCCGATATGCGATACTCTTAGACGAACAGACCGGACTGTACAGAGATTGTCACATTCAGGCTCAGTAGGAGTTCGGATGGGTTTTCCTCATCGGCCTTCTTATCGACATTTAACTGGGGACCGTTACGTACAACTAGTACCGCTTGCGGCCTGTGGTTAAACCCACTGCCAGCGTAGTGTCGAGTCTTTAGAGTCCCACACAGAGAGTTTCCCTGCACTAGGCAAAAAGTGTAGAGGCCGTATGGTTTTACGGCAGGAATTCGATGACATACGTGCACTTGTGCGCGTATGATGTTCGGGCGGATAATACTAGTGGGCTTTGGTTTAAGCCGGATCCTAGTATTATATTGATGGATCCGTTTTGTCTCTTAGTATTCGTATTCTTCGGAATGCGGATGCGGGTGTGTATGCACGGATGAGAGGAGCGAAGAAAGAGATACCTCATTAGGGTTTTGACCATTGACTTGATTAAAACCATTATGAGGTGGAAGAAAATGTTTACTAATCCTTTTAATGATAATTATGTCATGGCTAATTGGTTTGACCATTTGACCTTGTTGAATTTTGTTGACTTAGATATTTTTGTAGAGCACTAGATATTTTTCTTAGCATTGACATGATAATGGTCAAATCAATTTTTCCATCTCAATTATCATGATAAAAGATTAGTTTTCTTTTTTTTCCTCATGGTTCATTATCTCATACACTTTCTCTTTCTTAAAATGAGCTCTCATAGCAAGCTCTCTTCTTCCTCTTCTTAATAAACCCTTAAGGTCTCATGAGTTGAGTAAATTAGGGTTTCAATAGACAAACAAATCCATCTTCATACTCTACATCACCTAGGCCATCAAGTTTAGCAAGCTTGTTGCCCTAGTAACCTTGGTTTTTTAGGTGGAGCTCGGACTATAGACTCTCGGGTGGATCGTCTTCGACTCGAGGAGACCGTTGAAGAAGCCACGATCTGGATCGACCCTTGGAGCCTACGTAGACGAGGAGGACAGCGGAGAAGACCCGAAGGACTTGTAGCATGAGGTATAATCTTCTATCATAGTAAATAAAACCTCTAGTTTATGTGTTAGCAATGGTTTAGCAAAGATCTTTAAGCATAGTCTATGTTGCCTTGTAAGAAAATTTTGATTTTTACCTATTCCGCTTCCCCGTTAACTAGCGGGGTGTATAACATAGACTTACACCAAATGCTCCTGGCTGGTCTCGAACTCCTCAGAGTCGGGTCCTCCTGACAACATTCCAAAGAAAGAAGAGAAATAGGAATGTCGACAGCAAACAATTGCTCGGTAAGTCCCAAAGAGAGATAAAATTAGAATAGACAGATAAGAGGATGTAACTGGTATAATGTTTGATTGCTTTACTAACACAGTTGTTTGTAGCTTGGTACAGAATATGCCAGTGTATACAAGAGGAGTCCAATTTACACCGTGGACTATGGTAACCCGTAGTATAAGGCTCCGTCGATAAAACCACGGAACAACGGCAATGGTTGTATAGTACGTTTTTTAATGACCATCTCGTGCCACTTTTAACACATTCCGTGCCAGTCTACCCCTTTAAAACCCCATAATGTCTTTCATATTGATTGTATATTGTTTTGTTTAATAGATGTATGACTTGCCGAAACCATGATATCAGTAGTTCATGTAAACGGAAGGGATACAGACGGATAGTCATGTAATCAGAGTATATCCATGGTTCGGTTCGGTAGAGTCATGTTCATGTTGATATAAATTGAATTCTGGTATAAATGGATTCATGTTGAATACGAGTTATACTTGAATCATATTCAAGGATAGATTGATTGATTTCAGATTAAACCGATACTCTGCCTGAATCAGACACTTAAACAGAATTGAAGTCCTGAATTAGTTTTGATATTATCGGTAACTGCTGCACATGGACGGCAGGATTTGTGTCTTTTTCCAAGACAATTGCCATATTGATAACACTGTTTTTAGGTTGTCTACCTTAGATAGGCAAGCACCCATATTCTCCGGCTCCCTGAGGCTCAAGAGAACTAGTCCCGCTTAAACCAATATTTACTATGGTCCTTATTATAAATTAGTATAACTTGAGGGGGTTTTATGAAAAATAGTTTTGATATATTTTCAAAATAAATCTCAAGTATTTATTTATCGTCTTTGGGGTTTTCATAGGGTAATTTTTATAAAATGAAATTTCTAGTGGATATAAACCTAACTTGAATAGTATATGGTATTTTCTTGTAATTTGACTTGTATTGAATGTGATGGTAATTGCATGATCTTTTGTGATTCTTTTCTTTCGATTAGAAAATATGGAATATATATTATATTTAAAATAGATATTTTGATAATATTTATATATATGTAATTATAAAATTAGAATTTATTTATTAATAGAAATCACGTTTTCTTAAAAATTGTAATAAGAATTCCATTGAGATCGAATGCTCCGTGAGGAGGTCTGCATCTCGCTTTACTGGTCCCGAGGATGTGCGATAACCCGCACCATCCCGGTCGGGTTTCCCAAAATGAGTTGTAGAGGTTTATTTGCAAGGAATTAATTAAAATAATCTAAAGAATACGGGTTTTGATAGTTTAAGGTATTTTAATGTAAATTGTGTTTTTTTCCCACAAAAGTTGTTACAAAAGCAATCGTGCTATTTCAAGATGAGTGTTGTGATGAGGTAGTCATTACCTCGTGAGTTTTATAAAAGTAATATGAGCCAAACTATAAAATAATGTCGTATGTAAACTAGTAGGTATTTTACCGTAAAAGTTAAATAAAAAATTGTTTAACATTATATTTTGAATTGAAACTTGTTCCAAATGTTATTTAATGGTTAATAAACAATATTTAAAAAGATGGTAAATTTGTTATTAAGAAAAAATACGTTTTCGATGAAATTAGATTCGAAAGTCGGAATAACTCCGCTTCCGACGAGTTTTAAAAAGAGAAGTCTTTTTAATAGAAAGAGAGGAGGGGAGAGGGGACTTACAAGCTTAAGGTTTAGAGGAGAGGTAAAGGAAAAGGTTTGTGGTCTTCATGGAGTCACGGGGTCACCGGAAGTGCTTCAAATTCTTGCCGGAACTTTGACCTTGGCTAACTCCACTTGTACAACTTTTGACTTGGAAATTTTAGAGAGTTTTGACAAAGGATTTCTGAATGAGGAGGGCCAAAATGTAGGGGGTATTTATAGGATAGGATTAGGGTTTAGGGTAAAGAAACGAGAATTAAAAATGCATTAAAATTTGGTTTTAAGACCCTTTTTAATTCTCTGCTAATGTGCAGGGAAAACAAAATTAGTGGGGGAGTCCAAGGGGTGCTAGGGCAGAGTTTTGTAGCATTTGCTACGGTTGAGATTGGCGGCGCCAGCCCCCCCAAGCAAATCTCGCCGGCCGTTTTAGCTTGGTGGGGTGTGGGATTTCTACCACTGTCCTAGTCGCTTCATATAGCTAAGTGCATATGTTTGATTTGAGTGACTTTTTATTTTTACGTGCGGTGTACGTACAAACTTTTGAGCTTCTAAAAGTTTAAAAGAAAAAAATCAGTAAAAAATATATGTAGCGGGGGGGATTCGAACACAGGAGCTACGTCGCAGCTGTGCAGGGCTTTACCAATGAGCTACAAGTGTTTTCTTGCTGTTCAAAAGCAAATTAAATTTATAACTTGTGCTCAGACTTAGGTGCTCCTTTCTGTATTTTGAAAAATAATTCTGTACAGAAAGTTCAGCATCATTACACTTTGTCTATTGCTACTTTTTTAAATACCTCCCATACAACACACTAGCTCGTTCAACTTGGATGCACCAATGGTTGCAGTTTTCATATGGCGACTTCTGCGAAACGCTTAATTTGCCAACAAAGGACAACCTGATCAAAAGGGGAATCCAACTTTCAAATCTCTGCAGTATGCGCACATAACACCATGAGGACTGGGGGAACATATTTTTCTACAATGCCCCGAGGCTATACACTTTCGGATAAGAATTGAAAGCTGTAGCAATTAATTACTTCAACTCAAACCACACACTCATTATCGTCTCTTCAACGCTTGGTACTCAAAAGTGAACAACCCCAAGGGCTATTACATCGCTTCAAAAATACCTTTCATCGATCCTCTACACACTATGGTCTATCTCGAAACGAAACCTCTTTCTAGCTCACCATGCATGCCTACCAACGATCATCAACTTGCAACCAGCAACCACACTATTCCTTATCGAGCAACTTGAAAGATACAAGCAGAAATTTAGCTCTTCCATAATCTGCAAGCCAATGTTTGGTGTGTGTGTGTGTGTGTGTCTATATATATATAGCCTTCAGGAGCTCAACTCATTCATTATCTACATTCTTCTTGTACCCATGTGATGGAGGCTATGTTCTCCTTCAGATGTTGTCCTCCATCGATTCTGTGATAGCGGTCTTTGATGTTTAATATTTGGTTTATGAGTTGTTGAGCGTGTGGATCTCAATGGGTTGGCGTTGACACCGAGCTATCCGCAAAAGAAGTTCCGGGATGATGACCACCATAGGACCCTCCGACGATCAAGTTAGTGTCAGGGAATAAGTGCAGAGTAACGACGTATTAGAAATGATTTCGAGTTACCTGAGTCGTCTGAGAGAGGGGTTGATATAGTGGTCGTATGGAGCGAGCGGGAGCGAGATCGTCGCCGTCAGTTATGCCCCTGCGTTATCTTCGCATTAATGGTGGGATACGCTCATTAATGGGGGGACGCACCAGCGTGGGACGCGGAACGTGGGGAGGCGAATATCTCATCCTGGCGAGATACGCGGAGCCGTTGCGGGGGTGCTTGGGTTTCGCGCTCTCGGTTGATCGAGGAAGCCGAGGAAGCTCGGCCTGTCAGATTGCTCAGAGATGAGCAGTGGGCTGAGAAAGCTCGGCCTGTCAGATTGCTCAGAGATGAGCAGTGAGGCTGAGGAAGCTCGGCCTGTCAGATGGATTGAAGAGGAGCAGTAAGGCCGAGGAAGCTTGGAGACGAACTGTTGGTAGTTTGCTAGATGAAGGTGGAAAGTACCCAGGGAGGTCTCCCGAAAGGTTGGACACTTCCTCGAGATGAGGTCCCGAGGAATGCCCAAAATGCAACTCATTTATTCCACCTCTGTAGCCTTCGGGACATGTCATCTGCCACATGCCGTAATCTGAGGAAATGCCACTTATGAGCATCATCATTATCTCCCCACTCTCGTTCCGACCTATTTATGGGTCAGGTCGAGAGTGGCCTGCTCGGTTTTTCTTCGACTCAGTTTAGTGCCAAGAATCAGAATGTTGATCACCCGGGAACGACATGGCGTTTGGCGGTTGCGTCGTTTCGATCTTTGGGCCCATGTGTCGTCTCGTCATGCGCCTGAATTTTCATGCGTATCTCCGATGGCGTCAGCGGATCAGTGAAATGATTGTGCTTTAAAGGGGGCGTCGTTTCAGTCGATTCGCCAGTTGGGATACAGGCCACATGTCGGACGTCGATTGGAGGAAGCGATAGGCTGTCTCTGACTTCTGCAATCAAAATGACGTCCCCAATGGCCGGTCGCCACATGGAGCTTTGACAGCCGCTTGGGCGCGACGTTTCGTTTTGGCGGGAATCAATCTGGGCCGTGGGATGTTCTCCTTTGGGGTGTATAAATAGGAGGGGACCATCCTAGGGCCGACACTTTGCTCTAATTCTCTTTCATTGCTGAAGATTGCCCGTCGCTCCACTTCTTAGATCGGATCCTCTATTCATTTTTCCTCGGCGAGTCCCTTCCTTTGAATCAGGTTAGATGTCTTCATCTGAGGAGTCTGTTGAGATAGTAAGGGTAGAGTCAGACGATGAGGCTTCAGTTGCTAGGGTCGAGTCCAGTGGGTCTTCCTTCTTTTCGGCTTCAGATAGCCAAGAGGGTTCCTCTTCTGATACGTCTTCTATATCGAGTTCGCCCCCTAGAGTCAGGGCCACCCTTGTCACTCGCCGTCGGGCAGCGATAAAGGCTCCTAAGGTGTGCATCGGGAACACCCGCGATGCGCCCTCCGTTTTGAAGAGTCTGGATGAGCTTTCCGAAATTCGGACTCGATTCCACATCCTCTCTAACTATTACATCCGTTTAGCTAGAGAGGGTGAGCGGGCAGACCAGATGTAGGGCAAGGAGATTGTCCTATATTTGAAAGCGTTCCGGGAAGGAATGTGTCTGCCCTTCCCAACCGAGGTTTGTGGGGTGCTTCATTGCATTCGTCTTGCCCTGGGCCAGCTAGTGCTGAACTCGTGGAGAATCCTCCTCGGGTTTCTGGTCCGGTTGAAACTTGATCAGATCCCCTTCAGTTTGACCCTCCTTGTGTCCTTCCTTTGTTATAAGAATCACCCCGGCACCAGCAAGGAAGAGCCGAGATGGGAGTATTTTTCATATAAAAAATGTAACGGTGGGGCAGCCGGGTCGGGGGTAGTGGTCGTCCCTTCTTCCATCCATGAATGGAAGGAGAAGTTTGTATTCATCGGGCCACCTGAGGGCGAGAATTGGCCTGTGCCTACACAGTGGCATAAGGCCGACTGCCCAAGGGCAAAGCAGTCGACTTCCCCTGAGACGAGGATGGTGTCCCAGTGGGAGCCGATCCAGCGAACGGATGTCCTGCTATTCGAGTAGGCACTGAGCTGGGCTGGGCTCAGTCTTGCACGTTTCTTGGGTAAGTTAGGGCTTTCGACGACCTATTTAGACTTCATTAACTTCCTTTGCCTTTTCATTGTCGCTAACCCCCTTTTGTTTGTGTGCCTTTTTTCGCAGAGCTAATGGACCGATCGAAGATCCTAGCAGCCATGGCTGCCAAGAACCAAGGAAGGAAGGTCGGGGGCGCAAGCTCGTCCCAACCCGGTCCGAGCTCAGCCCCGAGGCCAACTCTACCGTCCAAGCCTTCCGCCGCTCCCCGAGCCCCAGAAAAACACCGTGGGGGGTCATAAGCACGCGCGGGATCCGGCACCCCAGGAAAGAGAGTAGGAGGCAGAGCCTATCGAAATCCGCCTAAAAAGGCTGAAGCGGACGATCTCCCGGCTACCTTCTACCGGGATCCCCGTGCAGGAGGGCGACTTCTGCATTGAGGTTCCCTCGGGGCTCTCCATCGCCGACAGCTTGCTTTCAGACATGGAGCAAGCAGTCAGGGGCAAGATTCCCTGGGGGACCCTGAAGGCCCAGGTGGCCGCCATAGCGCAGGAGGCGGTTCAGGTCGGTACTTGACTTTTCTTAAAATTTCTTAAGTCTTGTTTCCTCGGTTTGTGCTTTCTAACCCATTTGCTGCTTTCCTCAGGTCCTGTATCACTGCACTCTCCTCGTCTCCATGGAATCCGAGGAGGTATCCCCGGCCATGAAAAAGCGGGTGAATCCTCCTTGTGGGAGGAGGAACTCTACCTCCAACTGCGGCAGGCTGAGGAGAAGGTGGATCTTCTCGACACTCGACTGGTCGCCGAGAGGTTGACGAACTCCAAGCTGAAGGGGTCTCAGCGGCTCCTGGATGAATCCAATCGAGCTGTCCAAGCCAAGTTGGAGGAGATGAACCGTCTCTATAACGCGCTGAAGAAGTCGAGGGATGCCCTCAAGAGGGATGTCCGGGTGGCTATGAACGCGGTGAAGCTCGCCGAGAGCCGGGCGGCGAAAGCCGTAGAAGGATATAAGGCGTCCGACCAATTTTACGCCGATCTCGCCGAATCCGCGGTCGTCGTGTGGCACAGAGCCCTAGACGCCGTCAAGGAGTCTATGCCGGGGTTCGATGACAGCAAGCTCCGCGCCAAGTACCTCCTGACCAAGGAAGCGCCGCAAGGGGATGTCACTGAGGCTGCAGTTGGAGGCGAGACTGTCGGCGGAACCGTCGACCCCGAGGTCGCAGTTTTGGTCCCTGATGCCGGCGTCGAGCAGGGCGAGATCCTTCCCGAGCTTTCCCTCTTTGGGGTTTTATTTTCTTTTTCCAAATTTTGTAAGCCTTCGAGCATTTTTTGTAAGACTGAGGAGCCCAGAATACCTTGTATTTATTTTTGGTTATAAATAAAGTTCTCCTTTTTCCTTTGCCCAATTGTCTGCTCACTGTGCAATTATTTTAGCTCGTATACTTTTCAGTGTTTGAATCTTCATTGCGCGAGTATATGTAGCTCATAGGTTTCTTTATCTTGCGAGTGTTAAGCCGATGTCTACCCTTCCCGCACTCGTTGACCGTTCATTGAGTAGAGTCGAACGATAGCCAAGTGAAGGAAGGTCGGTGTTCTCCTTTTCCCCGGAGTCAAGGTGGCAATCGCATGTCGAGTCGAACGATAGCCAAGTATAGGAAGGTCGGTGTCCTCCTTTTCCCCAGAGTCGAGGTGGCGATCACGCATCTAGTCGAACGATAGCCAAGTGTAAGGTCGGTGTCCTCCTTTTCCCTGGAGTCGAGGTGGCGATCGCGTGTCGAGTATGAACCGATTGATGGGCCGAGCAAGAATCTGCTCGGCGACCTCATGAGGAGGGCTTTTAGATCCGCTTCTTTGTAGGGAAGGAATTTGCCCACTGCAGATGGTCCAAACAGAAATCTACTCGATCGCCTCTATGTCGAGGGCTTTGGATCCACAGCATTGATTGGCAGAAAGCTACCCACTGCGGATGGATCGAGCAGGAAGCTACTCGGTGGCCTCGTGAGGAGGGCTTTAAATCCGCTTCTTTGTAGGGCAGGAATCTGCCCGTTGCGGATGGACCGAGCAGGAAGCTATTCGATCGCCTCTATATCGAGAGCTTTGGATCCACAGCATTGATGGGCAGAAAGCTACCCTCTGTGGATGGACCGAGCAGGAAGCTACTCAGTGGCCTCGTGAGGAGGGCTTTAGATCCACAGTATTGATGGGCAGGAAGCTACCCACTGCGGATGGACCGAGCAGGAAGCTACTCGGTGGCCTCGTGGGGAAGGCTTTAGATCCACAGCATTGATAGGCAGGAAGTTACCCACTACGGATGGACCGAGCAGGAAGCTACTCGGTGGCCTCATGGAGAGGGCTTTAGATCCACAGCATTGATAGGCAGGAAGCTACCCACTGCGGATGGACCGAGCAGGAAGTTACTTGGTGGCCTCGTGAGGAGGGCTTTTGATCCACAGTATTGTTGAGCAGGAAGCTATCCGCTGCGGATGGACCGAGCAGAAAACTACTCGGTGGCCTCGTGAGGAGGGTTTTGGATCCACAGCATTGATGGATAGGAATCTACCCACTACGGATGGACCGAGCAGGAAGCTACTCGATCGTCTCTACGTTGAGGGCTTTAGATCCACAGCATTGATAGGCAGGAATCTACCCACTACGGATGGACCGAGAAGGAAGCTACTCGATGGTCTCGTAAGGAGGGCTTTAGATCCACAGTATTGATGGGCAGGAAGCTACCCACTGCGGATGGACCGAGCAGGAAGCTACTCGGTGGCCTCGTGGGGAGGGCTTTAGATCCACAGTATTGATAGGCAGGAAGCTACCTACTGCGGATGGACCGAGCAGGAAACTACTCGGTGGTCTCGTGGGGAGGGCTTTTGATCCACAGTATTGTTGGGCAGGAAGCTACCCGCTGCAGATGGACCGAGCAGGAAACTACTCGATGGCCTCATGAGGAGGGCTTTAGATCTACAGCATTGATGGGGCAGGAATCTACCCACTGTGGATGGACCGAGCAGGAAGCTACTCGGTGGCCTCGTAATGAGGGCTTTGGATCCACGGCGTTGTTGGGCAGGAAACTACCCGCTGTGGATGGACCGAACAGGAAGCTACTCGGTGGCCTCGTGAGGAGGGCTTTGGATCCATAGTATTGATGGGCAGGAAGCTACGCACTGTGGATGGACCAAGCATGAAGCTACTCGATGGCCTCGTGAGGAGGGCTTTAGATCCTCAGTGTTCATGGACAGGAAGCTACCCGCTGTGGATGGACCGAGTAGGAAGCTACTCGGTGGCCTCGCGACGAGGGCTTTATTAACTCTATAGTATCTTCTTGGGCGTCGTTCAACCTCCCTTGACCCGTAAAGGGCGGGAATGGTGACCGTCACGGGTGACACGTGGCAATGCCATATCGGGAAAGTGTGATACTTCATGATTTGCGTCGTTGTGCGAGTAAATCTCGGCGTTGGAAGATTTTTGTTGAGGCTATAAATACTGAAGGTACGTTGATTTCTTTCTAGTCTCGCACTCCCTGAAGATGGACGGCCGCGTGTATACTATCAGAGAGATCGTTTCCCATGACGACGTATACTTTGACAACCTTGATCGTTCCGAGAAAACGTACGAGGCGGTGATAAGCCACTTGGAGGGCCACTGTAGGCGCTTACTTCCCCGGAGATCTCCTCTCCTTCAGGTGTTGATTCATGCGATATGGAGGACTTCGCCGGGTTTGCACAATACCCTATCCCCACAGTTAATGGATGAGGCATTCGAAAAAATGCACACGGTCCATAGGCTTGGTCTGATCTCAAAGAGTAGGCGGGATTGCTCGGTGGACCTCCTTCTTGAGAATTTCCAGCAAAGGTTGTTCATCGCTTCCTGCTCAGCGGAAGAGGATCCTCCTTCGCCTGGGGAATCCGTGGCTTCTATGGTCCGTGAGTACTGTCGGAGGGAGCGGGTCGAAGCTGCTCAGGATCGGCTAGAGGAGCTTTCTTCGGTGTACCACCGATAATGTTTTCTTAACCCCCGCCCTCCTTTGTTGTAACTGTTGTAAGGCTGAGGAGCCCATAATACCTCTTGAATAAATAAACTTGTCTTTGATTGTAGTGTACCATCTTTTTTCCTCTCCTCGATACAAATTTTATGTTTACTCAAAAAACTCCGATGTCTTAGAACCGAGAAAAGAATCAGAGGGCTGGAGCCCCGCGGGGGTACACAAAGTCTTTTCTACAAGAGGACTTAGCCTGGAAGACTTAGTTAAATGTAAAAAAGAGAATTACATTATTTGAAAGACGATACATGTTTATTTATATAATTTAAGCTTTTCGGCATTATAGGGAAGAGGAAAATTATGCCCCCAGCGTCTTGTAGGCGGTATGCTCCACTGGGCAATGCTTATCTTCTTTTGTCGGATAGGCTTTGCTTTCGAGTCGACCCCGAGCTTGTGGGAGATCACTCTAGGGTCGATTTCGGGCATGTCCGCTGGCGCCCAAGCAAATACGTCCTAGTTATCTCGGAGGAACCGGATCAGGTCTTCACAGTGGTCTCCAGTCAGGAGTGAGCCGATCTGGACTGTCCGGCTATCGACCCATTCTTCGAGAGGGGCTTCCACCAATGCTTCCACCGGGGCACCTCTAACTTCCCTTTGCTCGTCGCGTGTATCCGAAGACCCTTGGAAGTCAGGCGTACCCTCAAAATCGTCGCCCTGCTCTTCGGCAGTGGACGTCGAGTCAAGGCAAATCTTAGCGGTTTGCTGGTCTCTATAGGCCCGGCCTATTCCCCTTGATCCAAAAAGAATTTAAGCGCAAGGTGATAAGTCAATATCTGGGCCCGGAAAGCCTTTAAGGTAGGTTGTCCCAGAAGAATGTTGTAGGATGAAGGGACCTTGGCGACGAGGAAATCCACTGGTAAAGTTCGTGTATTACCTACTTCCCCAATGTTGAGGAGGAGGGTAACCAATCCCTCGGCAGGGACGGAATTATTGGTGAACACAGAGAGAATATGGGAGGTAGGTCGGAGGTCGGATGGTCCTAGCCCCATGCGCTGGAAATAGTTATGGAACAGGATATTCGCCGAGCTTCCTGAGTCGACCAATATCCTTTGGATTTCGTAACGGTGGACTCTGGCCGTTATCACGAGAGGGTCATTATGAGGGAGCGATACGCCATGGAAGTCTTCATCGGTGAAAATGATCGACTCGTCCCTTCTGCACCTCTAGGGTAGTACATCACTTGTGCCTTCGACCGGGAGGATGTTGTGGTTCCCCTCGCTTTCCCGAGCTAGATCCGGGGTAACGACCATGATCTTCCTGATCGTTAATTCCCCGGGAGGGGTTTGGTCATTTTGCTCTCGCTCCGCCTTCCGCTTTTCCCGCGAGTATTTCGCCAGGTGGCCTAAGCAGATCAACTTCTCAATACAGTCACAGAGTTGTTTGCAGTTCTCAGTGGGGTGACCCTGCGACCTATGGAAAGCACAGTATGGTCCGCGGAGACACTTGCCTACTCTTTGGGTGACTGGTGGGAGCCTGAAGAATCTCCCACCCTTAGTTTCCTCCAGCAACTCGGTTTGAGAGATGTTTAGAGGAGTGTACTCCTGAAACTTCAGGGCGTAAGGCTTCGGACGATCAACTTTCTTCTCCTCCCTATCCCTTTTCTTTCTATCCGCCTGGTCGGCTCAAGGGAGGTTTGAGTTCACCTCGGACTCGAGATGGATTTCTCGCTCGGTCCAGGCTTTCACTTCGGCCATGGTCTTAGGTTGCGCTAATGCAAAAGAATGGAGCCACTCTTTGTGCCTAAGACCCGACCTCAGCGCGGTGATAACGGTTTCATCGCGGTGCTCGGGGACCTCGAGGAGGACATTATAGAAGCGGGTGACATGTCCTTTGAAGGATTCTTTGTCTCCGCTCTTGACGGTGAATAGGTAGTTGATTGGTTTGAAAAAAAGTTTTTGTAGAATAACCGCAATCAGAACGGTGTCACGCGTAGCTAGACCGAGGTGAGTACGGGTCGTTCTCAGGGAAACGTTGAATATTTTAATCTTACTTTAGATGTGTTGAAAAAGAGAGGAGGAATAAAGAATATTGAAGAATGGTTGTAGGTTCTAGATCTACGTTAAACACGGATGCAAAATATAAATCTAGATTAACTATGGATGTAAGTTTAATATTAAAAGGGGGCTTGTAGGGTTCATTAGGATTTAGTAGTTATGGATGATTAATTAAAGATTACTTTTTTTTATCCTTTAAGAGATTTAAAACTAGAACGACAGAGATGCATACAGATTAGGGTTTCTGGAGGGAAAAGGGTTCCCACTCTTAACCCCTATCTCGACATGGAACTCTGTTCTTATCTAGCCTTTACCAAAACAATAATTGATCTAATCTCTAATCGCGGTCGAGACTAGCAATAAATTGGTAGCGCGCCCGATTAGGATGTTAATGATTCTTTTGGTAAAGTTTATAAACTTTATAGGACGTAAAAAGAGTTTAAGGATCTTCATCATCCATTAATCTACTCTAATCCTACGAACCCTAACAAGCGGAGAATTACTCGCGCATGATGGGAGAAGAAGAGATGGAGAGGGAAATCATAATGAAACTACAAGAAATAGAATAAGAAAAAGAACTGCCTTTATTAATCAACAAAATTCATTTACACTTTATTTCCTTAGAAAATGATGACAAATGCTAGTTTTCTTCTCGATCTCTTCTAAGGAGGTAAACGAACAGTTGATGATCAGCCTGGATGCGTGAGCCTGTCATGGACTTCGTGATCTCTTCAGCTTGATGATTTTTCCAAGAGGCTCTCGGTCCTTATTTATAGTCCCAGAGCCAGAACCCTAGCTTCCTAATTTGGAAGCAAGTAGTTATGATCCTAACAACAAAATTACAGCTCACAATTCTTCTGGAACGCGGCAGATCCGCGGCCAATAGGTGGGTTTGGCCGCGGATCCGCGGCCTTGTAGAGAGATCTTTTGATTTGGTCTTCTGGGCTTTCATCTTCATGACACGTGGCGATCTTTTGAATCTCAGGAAACTGAAAATCTTCTCGTAGTTACTGCCAGACTTGATTTCTTAGTTTGCTTCCTTAATTAGGCAGGTTTTCTCTAACAACTTTGATTCCCTTGATTTTAGCTCTGAAAATTCTGCACAACAACTCCACAAATAATATTAATAGAGTTTGTTTTATTGAGATATTAATTTCAACATTAAGATTTGGTCAATGGTATTTTTGCATATATTTTCCTACCAAATGTTAATTATAATATATAAACACATGAAAATAGTATTTTTACAGATAAACCCTCATATGTATCATATATTATAATAAACACCTTTTCTAATATAGAAATAGTAGGAAAAATGTCATATTAAATGTGCAGTTTTATCAACTGAGCAAATACCCCCAAACTTATATTTGATCGTCCCGAGAAAACTAGTTTATTCAAGAGAAGGAGGAAAAAAAAGGAGAAAACTAAGCACACTTTCGTAGGCAACACGATTGCACTGAGCACGTGCAACAAGCCGTTAAATCTCTAGGTGTCCCTAGTAGGAGGAATGTTGTCTCCTGAGCGTTTTCAGCGGATTACACCCACAAAATCCTATAATAAAAGAGAGATGGTGAAACTTACATATAAAGATAAGAACTATAAAAGAAATACTTTGAAAATTTAGAGTTTTCAACTATACTAGCTTTTCAGTTGTCATGAGCCCTATCTTAATAGTCATGAAAAAATGTTAGAAATCACATCATCCTTCAATAAAACATCGTTTTTATTCTTCATTTCTACCTTTTATCCAAACATCGCTCATATACCCCTACGTGTGTATAAAACATCCCTACACTCGGAGAATTCAATTCAAGCTATCATACTCTTGTCCATCTATCTTAGTACTTTTTAATTTGATGAATATTTGGTTGGATTTTGCTCGCATATTTTTCATGCGACCGTTAATAATTCTTGAAGTACTAACCGACCGATTACTCATGTGCTTGCTGATTAGTATTTTCCTCGTCTTGCACCACTTAAGGCTTAGCAGTGACTCCCAGACCAGTTGGTCTAGGGCACTAGGTGATGAAGCACCCTCGCTATATTTTTTTATTGCTGCCTTGGTGATAACAAAACCAGTGTTCATTTTTCTCGACCATTTTATTTTCTTTTTACTTCCTTCATACTTTGGCTTTTAGACAAGAGCATTTCAAGGTATCCTCTACTATCCCGAGTTTCAAGACGTATGTAAGTGCGTATAGTAGGGTATCAACATTCAAATGTTTGGCTTCCAGAATAGGAACTATTTTTCAGACTTATTTTTATCCTCGGATTAGTGACTTCTTTCATCTTACTAACCCTCGGGACAACAGCTCATAACTACTTATTACTAGTTCGTTTAAGAAAACTTCTAATTTTCTTAGTTTTCTTGAACTATTCCTATCTTTTAAATATAATTTTTCACTTTCTTTTCTTTTATTATAAAAGAAAAAATTTTAAAATTTTTGAAAATGTTGTGCTTATGCAAAGTATGATGCAAATTGATGCGTAAATAAGTACAAACCTCTCCCAAACCTGTTTATAGCAGTGTCCTCACTGATGTCATCCGTTAAGCTCAAAAACCTGTAGACTTGGGTGGAAAAGGGGGACAAGAAATAATGCAAGTGAAATCCTCCCCCAAACTTATTTTTGGCTCACAATCTTATAAAAATTCTTTCAAGAGCCAAAATATCCCCCCCCAAAAACTTGAGTTAAACAATATTAAGCTTTTTTTAAAATTATTGGGGAGTTAAAGTTATTGGTCAAAGTAAAGCCTTACAAAGACCAAAAGTCAACACCAATCATTCAAAAATTTTATCGATGAAGCACCAAGGTTGGTGGAAGAACATGTCACCTATTGACGTGAAGAAGTGGGGAGGAGATAAGAGGTGGGATAGAATGTGTTTGCGTCTCTTTTTGGAGAGACGACACAGTGATAGTGATGATAGATTACTCGCATTATCATGATTGTCCAGAAGAAGGGGTGGAGGTTCAATTTCTTCGTCTTGGAGTTGATTCATCTCAACACCCGTGTCTTTTCAAAATGCGAGTTCATCAGCGAAAATTTCCTCAAAGCTTTCATCGATACCCCGAAGAATAATCTCATCAGAAAAAACAGGCTGATCGTCAGACTCTATAAAAAGTTCCTCATCAGCGTTAGATGTTGACCCGGACAACTTGGTGGAAGAGTCCGTGTATGTATAATACATGGTTGGGTCAAACAACAACATATGAAAAGAGTCAGTATCATGAGGTTGATAAAATTCGCTACTGTCGACATCCATTAATTCAACAGAACACACATGAGCATAGGGTTCGGAGGGTTCACTTCCCAACTTATAAATGTTAAGCTCAATTGACTTCTTTCCAAAGGATAGGGTCACAGAGCCGTTTCTACAATTGATTACTGCGTTGGAAGTTGCTAGGAAGGGTCGACCGAGTATCACCGGGATTTGATTGCGTGGGTTTGCCACAGGCTGTGTATCTAAAACAGTAAAGTCTACAGGGAATATGAATTCCCCGACTTTGATTAACACATCCTCTAGCTCACCCCTAGGTTGGGTGATAGATCGATCGGCCATCTGAAGAGTGCAATGCACAGGTTTTAACTCTCCGATCCCTAATTGCTCATAAACAGAATACGGAAGCAAGTTAACACTAGCACCTAAATCGAGTAGAGCACGATTGATATTCTTACCCCCAATAGAAATAGAAATTGTAGGACTTCCGGGGTCCTTTCGTTTCTTGGGTAGTTGTTGTGTAAAAGCAGTGCTCACATTACTCGTAAGGAAAACTTTTTTAGGTACTTGAACTTTTCTCTTCCTAGTGCACAAGTCCTTTAGGATTTTCGCATAAGATGGAACTTGTTGAATAGCATCTAGGAGAGAAATGTTTATGTTAACTTGCTTAAAAATTTCCACAATCTTCTCCATTTGTGGACTTGGTCTGTTGCCCCTTAACCTGTTTGGATAAGGTGCTTTATCAATAAGGGTTGGGTCCAACATTGGAGAGGATTGTGGGGATGGAATGGATCCCAGAATTGGAGTGGGGATCGTTTTAGATAGATTTGTGGAAGTGGGCTGAGGGTTCGAGCCTTGTGAGAAGCGTAGAATAGGCTCGGAAGTAGGTGGGAGACTAGACGAATGAGGGGAAGAAGTAGAAACCGGGGTATCATTGGTATCACTAACATCATCAAATTGCTCACCCACTCGGTTATTTAGCACTCTTCCCGATCTCAACGTAGTAATGGTATTCACATTATGATTTTGTGAGTGGCCAAGATTCGGTAGGGATTGAGATGGGAGTTTCCCTTTTTCTCTCGCACTCATTGCGGCGTTTAACTGTGCAAGTTGGTTTTCTATTGATTTAATACTCTCACCGTGGGAGGCGGAGTCTTTCTTTATGGTATCAATAGAAGACTTCATATCAGCTGACATTTGAATGGAATATTTCATAAACAAATCCAAAGTTTGTGCGAGTGAAGAGTTATCAGTACCGGCCAGTTGCGGTGCGGAAGTGTTGGCCGGATTTTGAAAATTTTGTGACTGAAAGGGGTGCTGACTTTGTGGTTGTGGTTGCTGTGGAGGAGGACTTTGATGATTGCTTTGGAACTGGTTTTGATTTTGGGGTTGGTTTTGGTTCCAAGCAAAGTTAGGATGATTCCTCCATCCTTGATTGTACGTGGAAGAATAAGGATCGTTTCTAGGTCGTCGCTGAAAAGCAGCATTAGTTTGCTCGTGACCTTGAAACGATACATTCATAGGACATTCTTCCGTCAAGTGTGAAGGATCTGAACAGCAACCACACACAGTTTTGGAAAGCGTAACCTGGTTTAGGGAGGCTAATGAAAATTTGTTCTCAATAGCGTCGAGTTTCTTCTGCATCGCTGCCATTTCGGCTTTTACTGCGATGGAAACATCGAGCTGGTGAATATCTCCCCTAGATGAAGGTGGTCTTACGCTTTCCCACTGCAAAGTGTTTTCAGCGAGATCTTCCAGATATTTCCAAGCTTCTCCATCATCTTTAGACATGAAATTGCATTGACAATTTGTTTCAAGCATCTGCTTTGTCGCTGGATTAATGCCCTCATATATAATTCGGCACAAATCTCATCTATTGATTCCATGATGAGGATATTAGACAAGCAGATCCTTGAAACGTTCAAAGCACTTCCAAAATGGTTCATTGGGAAGTTGGGTGAACTGGTTGATCTCGCTCCTAACACAGGCGGTCTTATGGTTTGGATAAAACTTCTTAAGAAATACTATTACGAATTCATCCCAATTAGTGATAGAGTGTGCAGCAGTATTATAAAGCCATTTTTCTGCCAAGTCGCACAAAGTGAATGGGAGAAGACGCAAGCGCATAGCATCCACAGTCAGTTGTGAAGTACCCATCATTACGCATACGTTTTCAAATTTAGTGATGAAAACGTACGCGTCTTCAGATTCAAGCCTGTGAAATTTGGGTAACAGATTGATGTAGTGGGGTTTAATTTCAAAATTATCCCCGTTAGCTGGTGGAATAGATAGACAAGTGGGAAGTGGACCACGGATAGGATAGCATCTCTCCTGGAGAGAAATGCACGGTGGATTCTGCGCACCTATGGGCAGTGGCAGTGTGGTGTTATAATCTGATGGAGTACCGTCCATCTCGGTTGATGTGGTGTGTGGTGGGGGAAAAGAAGATGAAGAAGCACCAACTTCGGAGTCGATAGCAGGAACGCGGACAAGACGGGCACTAGAATCCCGTGTCCAGCCAAGCATGCACTAAGCGGGTTTAGCGCAAGTGGCAGCGTGTGTGTGATTTAAAATTGGTCTGTTTTGAAAAGTGTGTCGGACTTAGACAAATCACACAAAAATGCACAAACAACCCTAGAACTAAGGTCACCTAGGTCAAGTCTCTAGACCGCTCCTAGACTTCCAAAGGACAAGCCGCAGGATCAATCCTCTACCACCTCTTTACTACTCTTGTGGCCAGGTAAGTGGGAGGTATCCACTACGTAAGTAGTGGGCCTAATTAAGTAACCACTTGTCTTAGACACACTTGTCTAGACACCACAAAAGTAATGCGGATAAGCGATAGATTACCCACGACCTTCCTCTGTCCTTATTGAGCGCGACAGTCCTTAGAGTCTTGTCTAGATATTTTTTAAATTAATTTAGGGCTGATGCAGATACTCGTTTTGTGATTTGTGGGGCTTAGGAAGGGTGATAAAATCCCTACCTAATCTGGATTTGGTCTTTGCCCCTTAAAGTCCGTATTAAAATATGCAAAACAAACCAATCACAAAACTTTTGCAAAAAAATTTTTGAGCGGCGATATTTTGCAAAGAATCCTGCAGAAAAGATATTTTATTGGATTTGAGAGGAGAGAGAATGATTTGAGAAAGATACCAGAGAAGTTTGGAACCCTAGATCCTCTAACCCGCTGCGCTTCCGCCGCGGATCCGCCGCAAGAAAGAGGGATCAATTGATGAATTTTTTCTCTGTGGCCTTCTGTGTTCCTCTGGATCTCGATGAATGTCTCTGTCTTCCTGTTTCCTCAAGTCTGTGACTCCAAATCTCCTTGCAAAAATTCACACACTTCGTTAAATATACGATTTGCAGTTTTGTTTTAATTATGATATAGATCGTATAAGAATTCAACACAAATAGTAAGAATAAAAAATTACGCACGTATCCCCGGCAACGGCTCCATTTGATTGGTTTGAAAAAAAGTGTTTGTAGAATAACCGCAATCAGAACGGTGTCGCGTAGCTAGACCGAGGTGAGTACGGGTCGTCCTCAGGGAAACGTTGAATATTTTAATCTTACTTTAGATGTGTTGAAAAAGAGAGGAGGAATAAAGAATATTGAAGAATGGTTGTAGGTTCTAGATCTACGTTAAACACGGATGCAAAATATAGATCTATATTAATTATAGATGTAAGTTTAATATTAAAAGGGGGCTTGTAGGGTTCATTAGGATTTAGTAGTTATGGATGATTAATTAAACATTATTTTTTTATCCTTTAATAGATTTAAAACTAGAACGACAGAGATGCATGTAGATTAGGGTTTCTGGAGGGAAAAGGGTTCCCACTCTTAACCCCTATCTCGACATGGAACTCCGTTCATATCTAGCCTTTATCAAAACAATTATTGATCTAATCTCTAATCGCGGTCAAGATCAGCAATAAATTGGTAGCGCGCCCGATTAGGATGTTAATGATTCTTTTGGTAAAATTTATAAATTTTATAGGACGTAAAAAGAGTTTAAGGATCTTCATCATCTATTAATCTACTCTAATCCTACGAACCCTAACAAGCGGAGAATTACTCGCGTATGATGGGAGAAGAAGAGATGGAGAGGGAAATCATAATGAAACTATAAGAAATAGAATAAGAAAAAGAACTATCTTTATTAATCAACAAAATTCATTTACACTTTATTCCCTTAGAAAATGATTACAAATGCTAGTTTGCTTCTCGATCTCTTCTAAGGAGGTAGACGGACAGTTGATGATCAGTCTGGATGCGTGAGCCTGTCGTGGACTTCGTGATCTCTTCAGCTTGATGATTTTTCCAAGAGGCTCTCGGTCCTTATTTATAGTCCCAGAGCCAGAACCCTAGCTTCCTAATTTGGAAGCAAGTAGTTATGATCCTAACAACAAAATTACAGCTCACAATTCTTCTGGAACGCGGCGGATCCGCGGCCAATAGGTGGGTTTGGACGCGGATCCGCGGCCTTGTAAAGGGATCTTTTGATTTGGTCTTCCGGGGTTTCATCTTCATGACACGTGGCGATCTTTTGAATCTCAGGAAACTGAAAATCTTCTCGTAGTTACTGCCAGACTTGATTTCTTAGTTTGCTTCCTTAATTAGGCAGGTTTGCTCTAATAACTTTGATTCCCTTGATTTTAGCCCTGAAAATTCTGCACAACAACTCCACAAATAATATTAGTAGAGTTTGTTTTATTGAGATATTAATTTCAACATTAAGATTTGGTCAACGGTATTTTTGCATACATTTTCCTACCAAATGTTAATTATAATATATAAACACATGAAAATAGTATTTTTACAGATAAACCCTCATATGTATCATATATTATAATAAACATCTTTTCTAAAATAGAAATAGTAGGAAAAATGTCATATTAAATGTGCAGTTTTATCAACTGAACAGTAGTTGACCGTCCTTTTCTGTCGTCGATTCCCGACGAAGTGATTGAGGAATTGGATGGCCAGCTCGTCGAAGGTTGAGATGGAGAATGGCGTAAGTTCTTGGAACCAGTTCCGACCAGCCCGGATGAGGGTGGTGGGGAAAGCTCGGTATTGAGCCGCGTCCGAATTATCCTGGAAGCTCATGCCCGCCGTAAATGCGTCTAGGTGGTCCTTTGGGTCGGATTTCCCATCGAAGAGGGCCACTTTTGGTGGCTTGTTCCTGGACGAGACGTGCTCGGCCAGCAGCTCTCCAGTAAAGGGCTCTGTTAATGAGTCGGCGGAGTACCTAGCCCCTTCACCGGACGCATGGTCATCCCGTCGTATACCTTCGATTTTCTTTTCGATGGCTTCAAGCCGGTAGTGGTAGTCCGAGAATTCCGCGTAGTCGGAGTGGTGGCTACCCCCACGCTGAGTCTGTGCGACGGTACGGCTTCGATTCTGCTCTATCAAATTTCTCAAATCCTCGGGCGAGGCCTTCCTTGAGTGGTCCCGGTGTTCGCTGTTCGCGCGATACCGGCGAGCGTGAGGGCGATGGTCATGTCTGGAAGCAGGCGAGCTGACCGACACTTTCTCAGGGGGAGAGAACGCGCGGCGGGCATCGGAGCGACGGCCCAGTCTTTCCTGGGATCGGAGCGTGGAGCTGTCTGGTGCCCAGCGGGTCATGGAATCAATTGCCGCATGCGGGTCACGGTGGCCGGAGTCGGCATGCAGGCGCTCAGTGATGCTGGGATGAGCACGAGTGAGATCGAGAGCGTGAGCGTGCCCATCCGTCCTTCTGCGGACGTCGTTATCCCAGGAAGGGGGAATTGCTGCCTGGTGGGTAGAGCCCGCCTCCTGAATGAGGATGAGGGCATCTACCAGCGATGTGAGCATGTCTATCTGAGCGGATAAGGCGTTGATCGCATTGGGAGGAGGAGACGAGCCGCTCCCGCCTCCGTTGTGGCGGTTCGTTTTTAGATCATCGCGGTTGTCGCTCGCCATCGGGTCGAGAGCGAAAGATCAACTTCATAGATGGAGAAGCTTCTGAAATTTTCCTACAGACGGCACCAACCGATGGAGGTTATGATCTCCTTCAGATGTTGTCCTCCGTCAATCCTGAGATGGCGGTCTTTGACGGTTAAGATTTGGTTTGGTAGTTGTTGAGCATGTGGATCTCAATGGGTTGGCGTTGATGTCGACCTATCTGCAAAAGAAGTCCCGAGGTGGGTGACCACCGTAGGACCCTCCGACGATCAAGTTAGAACCGGAGAATAAGTGCAGAGTAACGGCGTATTGGAAATGATTTCGAGTTACCTAAGTCGTCTGAGAGAGGGGTTTAAATAGTGGTCGCGTGGAGCGAGCGAGCGCGAGATCGTCGCCGTCAGTTACGACCTTGTGTTATCCTCGCATTAATGACGGGATACGCCCATTAATAGGGGGACGTACCAGCATGGGACGCGGAACGTGGTGTGGCGGATATCTTGCCTTGGCGAGATACGCGGAGCCGTTGTGAGGGCGTTTGGGCTTCGCGCTCTCGGTTGATCGGGAAAGCCGAGAAAACTCGGTCTGTCAAATTGCTCGGAAACAAGCAGTGAGGCCGAGGAAGCTCGGCCTGTCAGATGGCTCGGAGAAGAGCAGTGAGACCGAGGAAGCTCGGAAACGAGCTGCTAGCAGTTTGCTAAGTGAAGGTGGAAGGTACTCAGGGAGGTCTTCTGAAAGGTCGAACACTTCCTCGAGACGGGGTCCCGAGAAATGCCCATAATACAACTCATTTATTCCACCTCCGTAGCCTTCGGAACATGTCATCCACCGCGTATCGTAATCTGATAAAATACCATTTGTGAGCATCATCAACATGCTGCATGAGTTTGCATGTACTTGCAAAAGCTTTTTTCATTTTCTTACTTTTTTTCACCTTCCCTTTCGTCCTTTCTGTAAGTTTCTTGTTTGGGACTTTGTATTAAACCCGTCACGTTATTTGGGCCATTTGGCTCCATTAATAAATAAATATAATCTATAAATATTCTATTCTATTCATTATTATAAAATTATTTCTATCAATGAATTGAAGCTCTAAGGTTTATTTTGGATATAGAAAGACTGTCAAAAGCTCAATAACGTGTATAGCTGTCTTTGCTCCAGCCGATTAGAACTTGTTAATTTTATTGGTTGATACAGTCCGTTAATTAATCAAGTTGATTTTGAGTTGTTATCATAATCAGAGCTGAACTATTTTAATCAAGTTGATTTTGAGTTGTTATCATAATCAAAGCTTAACTGTTTACCACGATTCGTCTACTAATTAAAATTTGTATGTTCTCTTTTCAAACCACCGAGAAATGTAGATTACAAATTCTAATATTAGTCATAACTATCTAATTAAAATCCTATAAATTTTATTCATAACTATCTAAATATGCTCTTGATAAAGAAAACTATAATCTATTCATTATTATAAAGATATTTGGATAGTTATTTTCTACCAACGGATTGAAATTCTAATATTACTTTAGATATCGAAGGCCGCCAGAAATCATCATATAATTATCATGCTACATCTAAAAAGAACTAATTAATCTGGTTAGTTGACCCAGTCCACTAATTAATCAAGTCGATTTCGGATGATTATCACAATCACAGACAAACCGTTTACCGTGAATTTGTTACTGATTAGAATTTAAAATCTTTCAAGTCCAAACTCGGAAAATGCTATTTATCCAAAAGAAAATGTTGTACAAATTTATTTGGGGAAAAAAAATTTATGCAAGATTAGGATTGTATTCATTAAACAGATAGGAAAATTATTGGAAAATTAAGAGACTTTCAGTTTTGAGAGGCCCTTTGAACATTAAAATAACCAAAAACCAACTATCTTATTGGAAAATTAGCCTCCTATCCCCAAACATTTCAACAAGAAAGCAATAAACAAATAGGAAAATTATTTTGCACCACCTTGTGCAAAGGCACAAGCTGACAATAACAAGCTTGATGAGGAAACAATTTAAGCATATAGATATAAAAGATACAAGAATGGGGATGAGATATAAGAAAAGGTTAGCGCATACCGCCAAATTTTTATTTGATAAATTCGTATAAAAATTTATGTATGGACAAAATTAATCCTAATTATATCAGTCTTTAATTTTGTCTTTTTATGTTGTACTTTCTCTTGATCCTGATCTGATTCTATTCACAACGGAAGTGGAAGAGGAAGAAGATGAGGAGGGAGTGGACGGGACCGGTGATGTTGGAAGATGAGAGGTCGAGGGCGACGGCACGGCTGGTGAGAGGAGGGATGATGATGAGATGCGATTTGGAGAGGAGGGAATTAAAGACCAATGTGGTTGGGATTAATTTTGTCCATACATAAATTTTGAGATGGGTTTATCAAATAAGAGAGAGAAGGAAAAAAAAAAACCTTTCCTAAAACACATTGACGGTCACCTTTCTCCCACGTTCTAAATCCGACGGCTACAATCAACTCATCAGCGTTATAAATCCGACGGCTAATAAGATGAGATCCAGTGTATAAGAATTATACAGTTAATTTATCACCATGGGATTCACCTGGGGCTTTCATTCACTGTACTTTTCCTCATTCTCGACTCTGGGTTGTCGCCAATGAGGGAGCGATTCTAGGGTTTTGGCCATCGACTGAGTTTTTCTTCTATCAAAGGTATAATTTTTCTACGATTTATTTAAATTTTCCTTCAAGTCTTAGGTTAATCTGAAGGCTTTGTGGTGAAATGTGTTGTTTATAGAAACCGTGGTGCTGTTCTTGGCTTCGAGTCGAGGTTGGGAACTGGAATCGGATTCAAAAGGTGTCATTTTTACTCACATTTGATGGTTTACAGTGTGCTATTCGTGAATTTATGTTGAAATTTGTTGGTACTATGATTTTTTATTTTTTATTTTGGGTTGATTATTCTTTAGATTTAGCATTATTGGAAGTTTAGCTTCGATTTTTGTTGTTTGCTAGCACATGAAGAATGAACCTAGTGATAAAAAAATTTAATTGAAGAAATTAGTGCAAATTGTATAACATCATAGCGGAGATTAAGGAAATCGATATTCAAGAGCCTTTTGTATGTAAAATTCAATCACCTACGGATAATAATTACTTCTGTAAAAGTACATCACAAACCACGGATATTATCGTCAAATTAACCATTGTCGCTTTCTTCATTAAGTGTATGTTTAAATCTGGAATAGTTTTTGCCAATTTGATTGGAAACTTTTTGCTAAAGATGCTAAATAGTAGTATGATCTTATCATTTGTCATACCTCATGCACTTCGGTCACTTGTTGGCTATGTTCCACATATCCAACCCACAAGCCATCATATTTGCCCCCCCCCCCCCCCCCCCCGTTCATATTCTTTATGTACTCATAAGAACAAAGGAAAAGCAGAAGTGTCAGTGTACGACTATAATAGAAACTAGAAAAGGAACTCATGAGGTAAGTGCTAAAACATAAATTATAACCTTCAACCTCATCATAACTTCAGTGTTTTGATGCTATGGAAGGGATGTTAAGATGGTATCATAGCAACTTAGGTCCCAACCCTACCGCTTATGCATTAAAGAAATGGATTATATGGTTGTGCAAAAGCCAGATTTCAGTCCACAAAAAGACGTTCAACATGCGGAGTGTTATAATATAAAAGTATATCCTTCCCCTTTACCACAACTTTGAAGTATTGGTATAGTGGAAGGGGCATTCAGAGTAAGAAATGATCTACTACTTTCCTAAGCATAGGAAGATCCGAACTAATGCAAACCATGGCGTCAGTCTCGAGACTCGTGTGATCTACACAAGAGTAAATCTCTACTAAACTATATTGGAGCTGAAGCAATTTCGAAGACCAATAAATATCTGCTATAAGTCCTTACATGCTAGTCTTTATTTTATTGTTATTTTGGGTGAATGGTGGCAGTTTTTGTTAGAGTACAGTTGTAGGAAATGCTACTTCTAGTGTCTTCTAAGTGAACACGCATATCAAAATGCTTGTTTATCTCGGCAGAGTCATGCCATCTTATTTCATATTTTTTGTTGCCAAGTGACATCTCTTTCATTATGGTTGTTAAACGAGCCAAAGAATCCAATCTAGAGGTTATTCATGTTTTTTAATTATTTAAATGGGCCCTAAAACTTGTTGAAGCAGCTCGTTATATTGTCTGTGTGATCTCTCAATGAGCTCGAGCTGAGCCTCAAACTTTTTGAGCTTAAGTACAGTATTAAAAACTAGCACCAAACAATTGTAAGAGTGTATTCAAAAATCATATAGATCCTAAATCTTATTGTTAACAAATTGAGCAGTGGGATGCTCGGTGACCGATTATTATAATTTTTTTTCCTTGAGTAGTGAGATGTAGTACTTATTATAACTAGCCGATCAAACTTAAAGCTTGATAACCAACCGGTGCTAATTTGTTACTAATTGTCTATATTCTTCAACATCGTACAATAACAATACTTGACTAAATAGTAAACTATGAACCGAGTCTCGACGTAACATAGACGAGTTAATAGATATGATCCAAAATCTATTATGATTCTATAATTAATAATTTAATATATTATTAATAGACTAAATAAGCCTAACAAGCCCAGCCCACACAAATCGTAAATGTGCCTAGTTTGAGGACGAGACGAGCCCGGACATGCTATGTTCATGTTTGTTTATTTATTTTATCGAGCTTCAATTTATGTTCAATCTCGTAGCCAAACCTAGGCTGAGCTTCCAAGCTTCAAGCTTTTATAACAGCCCTTACCATATCGTTAAATAAACACTACTTACGGTTGACATTTGGTTTTAACTCATTGCAGATGTCTTTGTATGTGGGTCATATTCCCCCTCACATTCGACCCACAGAGCTTGAACGTGTTTTCAGGAGGTTCGGGCGTTTTACATTACAAATGAAAGATGGATATGCTTTTGCAGTGTTTGAAGTTACTGCTGCTGCCGAGAAAGCTCTCCGATCATTGCGAGGAAAGTATATATGTGGCGAGCCCCTTACACTTAATTGGTCTAATAAACAGCCCAAGCCTGTCCAAAGACCAGCACGGGCAACTAAAATTTATGAACCGTATCAAAGAAGGAACTTTTGGACAGACAATACTGGAGTGCGAATTAGGAGTGCCCAAAATCGAAGAATTTTTTCTCCAGGTGATGCCCGTATTCCTGTGAAGAATCGTGACGTTTCTGAAGAAATTGATTACTCTGGAAAGGGAAAAGGTGTAAATTTGAAACTGGGATTGAAGGATGCAGGCCATTCAAGTGAACCAAAACCATTGGCAACTGATCGTTGGGGTGAGTCCGTTAAAAATGAAATGGTGAATGAGACTGAGTTTGATCGCTATGAACCTTATCGCGGTTACGAGAGAAAAGACTCTAAAGAAGACAACCAGATGGCTAGGTCTTATGAAGCTGACAGACATGTTGATAATTCAAAGCCTCAGTCTGCATGCTATAACTGCGGTGTAGGTGGTCATTTTAAACGTGATTGCCCTGAAGGAAATGTTGAAAGAGAGAGATTAACCAAGTTCAGCAACAAGAGAGATGAAAAAAAGTTTGGAGGCAGAAATGATGGGAAGTCTAAAATGCCTAGAACTGGTTCATGGGGAAGACGAGAACGTGACATGAAGGAAACTCGATTTGGAAATTCTAGAAGATCTGCGAGGAGCGAGTTTTCTTCAGAAAGAAGAGAAAAGAGCCTGCCGAAGCTTAGTACAGAGCCTCAAGTAGACAAGCAAAGGGAGCGGCAACATGAAATCCAAAATAAAGTGCTGGGGAAAAGGAGATATGACTCCTCGTCACTTTCTTCAGATTCTTCAACAAGCAGCTCACAGAATAATTCAGGGACTTCCAAATCCAAATCTCGCACAAGTTCCCGTTCATTGTCGAAGTTAAAATACTCCAGGTCTCGCTCAGCTTCTTCTAGTTCAAGGTCAGTTTCTGTCTCATCGTATATCAATTCTAAAAGACGTAGATCAAGATCATCTAGTTCAAGGTCACTGTCTTTATCTGTTTCGCTGGACAAGAAGCCTCTGTCTCTTTCGAAGAATGGAAATCTTAACAGTTCTAAAGATTTTGTCTCCTCTAAGGGCAATTTGGAGCCTCCAATGTGCCCAAGTCCCAAACAACTTTTGCATGACGATATGGTGAATTTTGAAGCCAAGGATGGAAATGGTTCAGTCACTTGCAATATTGACAAGAAAATTAATGTGGAATATTCAGGGGATTATATTAATCAAACACAGGACGAGTCTTCATTCCATTTGGGATACAAAGAAAACAAGTCTGGCACAAATTTAGCCGAACATGTTAATGCTGTTTTTGAGAGTTGCAGTGATAAGAAGCCAAATGAAGGAAAAAATCCCTCTAAAATTACGACACAGGAGATGTTTTCGCTCTGAAATACTATGGGCTGCCTGCACCTGAGGAGAATGATTCAGGCATAACTGTAGAAGGTTATTTTGGTGCTGCTAGGTTGTGGCCGTGGGAAATGATCTATTATAGGCGATTAAAGAAGGGCCCGATTTCTTCTGAGAATTACGCGAGGCGACTCCAGCAAAATAAAGAATTTGGTATTGTTGATAGGTACATTCGAAGCAGTACTGGTTGGTATGAACAAAATGAAGTGCAGTAAGGCTGCTCAGAAGCGGCAATTTTGATCGTGAAACCTGCATTTTTTTCTATGCTCAGGTAATAGGGTTCAAATGCTCTGATACATGATATAGTTGTGTAGTAATTCATGAAACCATTGCACTGATGTTGAGAGAAACTTGCTTTTATATAATCAGATAAAGATATGAAACCTATAATTGTTGTTACAGTTGATTATGAATATTTATGTGGAATGTTCTTTTTTTAGTTTTTTCACCTAAATTTATTTTGTATTTTAATCAACATATTAGCTATGTTCATCGATCAGGGTGATACTGTTAAAATCAATGTGCAATAGCTGCTTTTAACAGATGATCATTTTGCAAGACAACGGCAGCTAAACTTTGGGCTTTCTTCATTATTCTTTCATCATCATTGAGCATATTGTATTGAGGTGTTCTTTTATGCTGCACTAATATAGTCTCTATCTGATTCTATTCACAGCATATGAAGGAAATTCTGCTGTAAGTTTAGCAAAACTTAACAATATTATATTTTTGGTTATTCATGTAATTTTTTATTCCTTTAATATTTCTCTAACTAAATTTCATCTGTATAGATTTTATCCTGGTTCAGTACCAAGAGAAGCTATGTCTACAAATAATTATCATGGACTTAATATGGGGAACCTAAAGCTTCTTTCTAGCTTAACCAAAAACAAGGGACATGATGTGAGAGGTATGCTGATAGGGATAGCATTACAAATTTTTAAGTACTAATTTATTTTATTAGTTGATATGTAATGTGCCATTATTAGTTGTTGATTCATAATTTTCTTTTATCTAAAATTTGATTTCTTATATTAAAAAAGGATAGTGATGAATTCATAGGGATGCCTATCAAGAATTATGGTTTATTGAATGCTTATAAAAACAGTGTCAGAATTTTGTTGAACCATTAAAGTAGCCTTTGCTGTTGTGTTTCATCATCCTTTATGAACTTATCTAATATGTTTGCTATTAAATCCCTGTCGATAGAACTCTTAGTATGTAATCATAATCATATCCCTTTAACAGACATCATTGTTAGCCAAACACAGAATCAAATTACCAACAAGTTCGAGCTTATTATAGCTGCATTGCACATTGCCTCGGGGCCTGCACTTGACATTCGTGTTTACATGTTGCGATGCTTCATATTTGACTTGAACTAGACTTGCATGTTTCTGTTTTCTTTGCTCTATGTAGCGCACCATTTTTATAACTATGTGTTTGGACTGCCCTTTTGGCCAAAACTGCGTATAGAGTGGTTTAATCACCCTCTATTCCAAGTTATACCCATCATTATCGACCGATATACACGAGAAATTATGTCATCTACTCTATATATTTTGTTGGATTATTGAAAACTATTATTTAGAGCATATATATCGACGTTGACATTTCAGTCATGCCTTGTAATATAGAGTAGATACTGTAGTTCAAAAGAGGGAGAGGGAGAGGGAGAGGGAGAGGGAGAGGGGAAAACGAAGATGTAGGTGACGGCAGATTCGATGTTTAGAAATCGGATATTGAATGTTTGACAACGATAGGTGTACTTTCGACATCTTGCTGTGTATACATGCTAAGGTTTGGTATGTAATAGTAGATATCGGTGATTTTTGGGGTATATACAAAAAGTCATTCTATCAAAACCACTAGCTATTCCAACTACAGAGATCAAGGGGTACCACTCAGCTAACATCTCTAGTTTAGAACAGAAACAAGGACATCGGAAACTATTTAGCAGTTAATTTTCTGTATTAATCACCATAGTACTGCTCTTAAGGGTTGTTTGGTGGGGGTGTAGGAGCTACATGTAATTTGAATAATGTATAGAGTTAAAAAATCATGTAGTCGTAACTACACTCAAATTGAGCGTTTTTTCAACTGCATGTGTTGGAACACAAAACAAAGTAGAAAACCTAGTTATTGTATGATAACTACATCCAAACAAACACATCTTTTGTAAAACCTATAGTCAAACGCACATTTTAACCAAACAAGTTAATAAATTTGTTAGATATACATGTATTCAGAAGTGGATTGCTTTTCCAAGTTTCCAACTACAACCAACCAAACACACAAGCCAAGGTTCGTTTCCTCGCCAATAACAATAGAGAAATAATTTCAATCGCACCGTCTATTTAAAAAGATTTTGTTTCTTTTTATTTTCTTTTTGGTGTAGCTATGGTGGCATGAGTAATGGCCTTTGCCTTGCATTTAGTAGAGCCATTAAGTAGTTTTGTATGTATTCAAGGAAAAGGCAAAGATAGGAAAACAAAAGAAGGGAGATATATATATATAGAGAGAGAGAGAGGTGGTGGAATTAAATTGGTATTTATCATCTGATCGTAATCTCCTCTTCATTATTCTCAACCGTCCCATTTACTCTTTGCATTCAATTGATTTTTAATGGTATTGCTATCCAAAATAGTCTTCTCTTTGAATGCTCATCTCTAACTCAAATGCTTTCTCTCCTAGCTTCCTTCAAATCTCACATTTTTGATGGGTTGTATCTTATTATATGATGCCTGCTTGCATATATGCTTACGAACCTAGGGGTGTGCATGTCAATTTACAGTTATGCCCTCTGGTTTTGCTTATTAAGATCTTCGCTTAAGTTGGTGTTTGATAGAAAAATGTTGCATTTATTGCAGAAAATCTGCTCAAATCTGTTGTTATGAATTGCATCCTAGCGCTATGGTATAAGTCCGTATTTGGTTGAAAAATTATGGTGCAAAAAGCTAGTAGGATTTAGAAATAGTGTTCTAATAGGGTTATATATTTTCACAAGTTAGACTATTCTTTATTAATGATTCTTTGCCATTTTGCTAACCAAACATGTGAGATGCTAAGCTAGTTCCTAATTTAAAGAAAAGCTCCACCTGTACCATATATGTTTATGATAATATATTATAGCAAGGTAAATAATGTCCATGAAACTAAAACTTACTATATATTTTATATAGAATAAGGTTGATAAGAGAATTTGGGCAGGTCAGAATGGGCCCAAGTTTACATTGTCTTCAGCAAAAGAGGGAATTGGGAACCACAATCTAGAACAGGCAGAACCTTTGTCTAAAACAAAACCTAGAGAGTAAACTAGAAGCGATAACACAGGATATAAATAAAAATAAAAATAAAAAAGAAGAAGATACATCTAACTTAGAAATGCAGCCGAAAAAAAATACTTTTTCTGCCCACCCAATTCTATCTGTTCTCCCCAGTCCAACAGACAAACAGACTAAGTCATAGGTGGGTAGGAAAAGTACTGCTCGTGCACTAAATCAACTTCAACTCTTCCTGTTCTTCTTGCCGCTGCCTTTGTTGTTGCTGCTGCCATTATTGTTGAGAAAGTCGAGGAGGACGGTGCTCTTGCACTTAGGGCACTTAGGGTCCTCTTCCGCGAGCATCACATACATGAGGCACCTAGGGCAAGCAGCGAGCACCATCGATGTCGCCTCCGGGCTGTTGGCTGCTTCCGACGACACACACGAGCTCGGAGACGAGGAATTGTTCGGAGAACCCTCGTTGTCATCCGCCACCTGTCTTGATGTGTTCCCTCTGATCATCGGCAGCGATACGTTCAGCTCCAGCTCTGCTTTGGGGCCCTTCCCGTTGTTTCGTCGGCTCATTTCTACCTGTGGTAATTAAAAACGGTATGAAATTATCTGAAACCGGGCTATGTTTGAAAATCAAAATAGCAAAAACCCAATACGACTGGTCTAGCAGAGTTTTACAGAATCTCTTGAAATTTTTATAACATATATAAAGGATTGGTTTGTCGAATTGTGTGCCTTAAGGTCGAGCCTCGTTGGCGATGAGCCGAGATCAATCGGAGTCGAGTAATCCGATGAAATTAGGAGAGTGAGTCTATAGAGGAGGTGTTGGCACAAGAGAAGGAAACTTAAGGTTTTTGAGAGGTTGAGGATGGTGAGGTTCCAATGCCCAATATATAAGAGGAAGATTGGAGAGGCATGGGTTTTCTTTAATATACATGACAACAATGAATGAATGAATGAGTACTTAATTGTTTTGTCTTTTCTTTTATTTCTTTTTTCTTTCTTGTTTAGTTTGAGGAGGTGGGACTAATGAACTTGGCTTATGGACACAGTAAAATTTGAATCTGAGATGATGGAAAAACTGTTAAGTTTGGTAGTTGCATAGCAAATGGGGAAAGAGAAGAAGAGGTGCGTTATTGTAATATTTGTATTGTAGGCGGTTTATGTGCATGAAGCTAGTTTTTGATGGAGTTGACGGTGGAAGTGGGGACCCACATGGGGTGGGCTGGATAAAAGTCGATGTTTCACGAGAAATTGGGGAGATTTTGAGGAGGGTGGTAATGTTGATTTTGTATGTTAGTATATTAGTGACTTTTTATATAATTTTAATTAAATGAATTTTTCTTTTAAAATTTTGGGTTGAAATAAAATAATGGGAACTTAGATTGGCTGTATGTATACTTACTATCGTGTTTAAAATTTATCCGTATTAATTTTCCTTTTAATCTCATATGGAAAATTCTACTGCTTGATATTCTTGAAATTTTAGTTTTAAATGAGACAATGAGCTCTTATAAGCCTTTAATAGTGGTATTTGTTCTTTTAAAACACAAGGACCTTTTTACCCCTTGAACTAATCTTAGCTGGTCTATTAGAGTTGGGCACGTTCGGCAAGTCAAACTGTTGCAAATGTTTTTTTCTTTCTTGTGCATGTATGCAATGTGTTCTCATGTTTCCTTTGTATGGATCTGTTATTTATTTGTCAGAATTTTTCTACCCCAAGATAGATGTTTTCTAAGCTGAGTAAAAATTTGGAGAATGGCAAAATGATACTACCTCCGTTTCATATTACTACTTACTAGGTTTTTTCCTCTCGTGTATAAATGTATAATTTTTTTACTATCTAACCTCTACGTATTCGGTATGAAGTCTAGAGTTAAGAAAAATTATATTAATTTTTTTTAAAAATTGTTATATGCTTTGTAAGCTGTCATATCTTTATATTTATGAACTTTATATATATAATAAAAAAAAGGATTGACTTGCAAATATTTCAGCGTTTTTCTAGCTTCTAAATATGTTCCTGTTCCTTGCTATATGCAATATACGAAAATCATGAACTTATTAGAAATCTCAAAATTTTCCTTATTCAGCCTTTTCAATATTTTGTTTATTATAGCATACGACAATTAGGAAATGTACAAAAAAATTAGTTTTCTTAAAATTTTTAACATTTTGCACATTTTAGCACATACAAATAGGGCTAAATTTTAAAAATCTCAAAATTTATGTTTGTTCGGTTTTTCGTTATTTTCCATTATATAGCATACGAAAATCGTAAAATTTTCAGCAATTTTAAAATTATTTGTTTCTTCTTTTTTCAATATTATGCATGCCGTAGCATATGAAAACTATGGAATTTTCAAAATTCTCAAATTTTTCCGTGTTCTTCGGTTATTTGATATTATGCATGCTATATAGCATATTACAAAAAAAAATTTACAAAAATATTCATTTTCTACAAATTCACAATATTTTGCACATTGCCATAAAATTGCATAATTTTCAAAAAATCTCAAGCTCTTCTTTTGGTTTTTTATGAATTTTTAATATTTTGCATGTTATATAGCATATAAAAATCGCGAAATTTTTAAAAACCTCAAAATTTTATGTGTTTTTCGGATTTTTAATATTTTGCTTACCACAGCACATGAAAATTGCGATATACTCAAAAAATTTCAATATTTTTTCATCAAATTTTCAATATTTTGTATACTATATAAAGCACGCATAAATCGCGACTTTTTAAAAATTCAAAATTTTTATGTTTTCTTTAAATTTTCAATATTTTGTATACAGCACATAAAAATCGAGAAAATTTTAAAATTATTAATATTTTCTATTTTATTCGGTTTGCAGTATTTTGCCTGTTATATAGCACACAGAAATCATGAACTTTTTTAAAATATCAAAATTTTCTGTTTCTTCCGTTTTAAATATTTTACTTTTACACAAAAACCGCTTAATTTTTTAGCGAATTCATATTTGTTTTGTTTTCTTCGGTTTTACAATTTTTTTTGTTATGTATAGCATAAGAAAATCTTAAAATTTTCCCGTTTCTTTGGATTTTAATTATTTTTGCTTGTTATTTAGAGTATGAAAATTACAGTATTTTTAAAAATCCAAAAAAATTATATTTTCTTCGGTCTTTCAACATTTTACTTACTATTACAAATGCATTGCACAAAATTTTCAGAAATCTAAAAATTGGTTTATTTTTCACTTTTCCGATAATTTACATGATATATATAATTCACGAAAATCGCAAAAATTTCAAAAATTTCAAAAAAAAATTCTTTTTACTAATTATATCGCATGCTATCACAGTATCATACGAAAATCATGAAATTTCAAAAATCTTAGAATTATTTGTTACAGTTTGTTTTCCAATATTTTACTAGATCATATTTTGGAGAACTTATGGATATTAAAGAACAAAAAGTTATATGCGGTGAAAGAAAAAAAGATCATTGATTTTTATTAAGAACCTAACAAATTAATGAAATATGGTCTGAAAGACTGGGACTCCAGGAATGATCGGGACGCTGGGTGACTGGAACCTCTGGCAACACACAAAATCGTGAAATTTTTAAAATTCCTATTTTTTTTTTGAAATTTCCAATATTTTGCATGTTATATTATAGCATACAAAAATAGTAAAATCTTCAAAATTCTCAAGAATTTTATATTTTCTTCCGTTTTTCAATATGTTTTTGTTTGCTATTAGCACGCAAAAATTGCAAATTTTTGTAAAGTTTTAATATTTTCTATTTTCTTTCTTTTTTTATATATTTCCAAAGTTTTAATATTTTATATATTTTCTATTTTCTTTCTTTTTCAATATATTTTTGTTTACTATTTGCACATACAAAATGCAAAATTTTCAACAATTTTAATATTTTCCATTTTCTTCAAAATTTTCAAGAATTTAATGTTTTTTGATATATTTCTGGTTTTCAAAAGTTTTAATACTTTTACAGCATAAGAAAAGCGTAAAGTTTTCAAAAATCACAAAATTCTCTATTTTCTTTCTTGTTTAATATTATGATCACACGAAAATAACAAAATTTTCAACCTTGTTGCTTTCGGCAATTGTTGACCAGTGTAAAAATATTAAATTTTTGTATCCTTGAACATTTTAATATTTCGTATGCTTAAACACACGAAAATGGCGAAATTTTTTTGAATATCAAGAATTTTTTTCTATTTTTTTTGTAATATTAAGCAAAAATCTCAAAATTTTTAACTCTCAATTTTTTTTCGATTTTTAATTATGTAGCATTCTGTAGTACACAAAAATCGTAATATTCTTTAATATTGTCAATAAAACCTAACCAGCGAGATAAAAAAATCGAAAAAGAATTTAAAAAAAGAAGCCGATCCGACTTTTCTCACCATATAAGTCTATCTATATGAGATTAAAGAATAATAAATATTGCATAGGAGTCAATAATAAATTTTCCTCGGTCCAAACGTTGTAAACGTTGTAAGAGAATTAAAATAAAGGCTAGATAACAATTTATACATTGTCCAAATTAAGTAGGGGAATATTGCAAGGGGTACTCTCATATAGCCTTATATAAATTATATAGATAGATTGTTATAGATATAAAATCCTTAATTTAAGCATATGATGGTAGTCTTCATTAATAACAATTTTAGGATTATATCTGGAACCCTTATTTTTAAATGTATTGGCAATAGAAGCTTGGAACAAACATGCTTCTACCAATAATTTGATAAGGAGGAGAGGGACTAATATCTAAAGAAAGGGAGTAGCTTCTTTGGGGTCTCTTTCATTTTTCAAAACATATATATAATAAATTTGTTTATATAAAATATCAAATAAGCCCTTACTCTTTTCTCTTTCGTTTTGTAATACTATCATTTAAGCATTTTTCATTTTCCATATAAAATTTGAAAGATAATTAGAGATCCTAAAAATATTTAGAAATATCTTTAAAAATATTTGATACAAATAGTACAAAACTTTGAAACTTTTTAATATTCATCGATAAAGATTTGAGATATTATATATCAATGAAAATTTTCATATTATTTTTCTCAAAATGATGAGAAAACTTTTTAATATTATTTTTGAAATCCTTTTCTAAAGATAGATATTGAAAAGGTTTAGAAGGGTTATATTCAACCTCTGTGATTTTAAGATATATATTACTAGTCTTTTTCTTCCTCTTTTACTTTTTTCTGAGTATTAAATGGGACAGAGAGAGGAGAAGGGTAAGTGAGGTGGAATCTAAAGAATTAAGAAAAAATAGCAATTTTCTTTTTTTATATTTTTATTTGAAAGAATTAAGAAAACACCACATGCCGTCCCTTTTGTCCGGCCTTGATGACCGCTACAAAGAGTACTTGGCCTCCCATAGGAGGGCAAGTACCACTAGGGCCCCATCTTGGACACCATTTGTATCCGTCCTCACCTTTCCTATCAGCTCCTAGGCAGGTCGGTAAAGTAGTTCTTCGTTATAATAGCAAAAACGAGTCGGAATGCACATACAAAATATAGTTCTCCGAACATAATTTCTTCTCCTCTCCTTTCACAATGATAATTTGTTGTTCTTTTTATGCGTCACAAACGCATCCAAATAATCTCAACGAAGCAAAGTAAATGAAATTAAATGCATATACGGTTGTGTTAGTAAATGGTTCTTAAATATTGCTCTAACTTTAGCAAATAAGTCTTTATTTCAATATTTAATGAATGATACAAGACGTGGAGCTTTACAACTCAATTTTTTTGTGACTGTGAGATAAGCACAGCACACATTAATGTTAACTTGTTTGATGCATGTGAAGGTTATTTGGTCAGAGGAGATCTCTTACTTCTTTCAATCCCCACAATTAATCCTAATCCCCTTTTTCTAATTGCCCTAATTAAGTTTAGTTGATTACAAGTTTAGCTAAAGGTGTAGAAGTTGACTTTGTTGCTTTGGGATGTAGTTGTGTGTCAATGGCACCATTTTCCTTAATAAAATTAATTATACGCTAACTATTATTTATTTATTTATATATCTCCTTCCATATAGATATTTTGAGATATTTTGAGACATGGTTTGCTTCTGCTATTGTTTTTTCGGATGGAAAAATGAGGAGAATATAGCAAGATAGATAGAGAGAAAATAATTATTTCCTTCTGATCGTATTTGCAATGAACAATCTATAATAATGGTATGCCGAGTCAAAATAAGTTGTCTCGAGTTTGAGTAATAAGTGTGTTTATAAGAGATTAACTGAATAATTTTACATTATATTCTCATTTCTTATAATTTTATCTGCCAAGTTCTAAAAGATCGAAATTAAAATGAAAACTTCCTCCCCATGACATGACATGAGAGATGCAAACACTAGCGGGATACTCCCTGGAGTAATAATACCCAACAATTGCATGCAATATTTTTTGTACTTGCTTGCTTAGAGTTTGACACGATGAACCTGAGCAAGATATACAAGTAGTGGTGTATATATGGAAATCATCATATCAACTTTTGAGCAAACACATTAGTGGTCCATGTGAGTAACATAGCGGAGACCCGTATTTTTCAATGTTGGAGATGCAAGTTACTATTTTCCAAACGATCATTACATAATGCATGGTAGGGATAATTCTAGTCTGAAGGACGACCTAGCTGTAGGAAGTTGAGCGGAAAGCCTCAAACTTTACAAAGTAACTTTAGTCGCATATCGGAAAAACTAAAGGTTTTTTATGTGCTTAAATAAGTTACCTCCACATAAAATTTTTGTAACATTTGCATTGGGTTTTTGTTGAAACACACACGCGCCCCAGCTAGGCCGGGCCGAAGCCCTCTTCTCTATTGAATTTTTGTTCTGAGCATCAATGTAAGACAAGGCAGGATACATACTATCCCTGTGACTTGTGCAAATTGGGGATATCAGAAGGGCCTGGGTAACGTAGTGCACAAGAGGGAGGCAATTACGTTCTTACGGCAACGCACTCAAGTGCATGCTTCATTCCCATTCAGGCTTGTCCAATATTATTACCAATTTTTGTTTAATCGTTTAAATCGAAATTTTAATTATTTTAGTCCATAATTCCCAACACTAACATTTGCTCAAGGGTCATGATCAAGAAAATCAACGGAGAAATATGCTAATTTTGCAAGTGAAAAATGCATTTAATCTATGCATTTAATCTATTTTAAAATTATTTTCAATCCCTTGCTCTCAAAATCTCCCATCTCAATGCAATCACTTCCAAACTTTTTTTGCATCTTACTCAAATCACTTGCTTAAACAACCACCTTCGCCCCCCTAAGTTAATAACAAGATTGAGTCAATCAAATACAAAGGATCTCCTCGCTTATGATATAAGTAGCTCATTAATGCCTCTCTTAATGTCCAGGTCAAAAAGTAAAGGAGAAATAATGGCCATTCAATGAATAGTCAATAATTTAGCCTCTGAATTTATTGAATTTTGCCTTTTAAATTTTCTCAACCCTCCATCACGATTCCTACTGGCATTGAAGGTAGGGAAAGATTAATTGTGCTTTTAATTTTGGACAAACTTATAAATATATTAGTATTTTTGACTTGGGATGTGGTTTAATAATGGGGAGGTTAATTAATATGTAATTAGTTGATATATGGCCACAAAGCCCATGTGCCTCCTTTTAAATCTTTGCAGGTGCATGAAGAGATCTAGGGAGGTGATTAATTACAGATAGGCAATGGATTAATGGTTGGTGAATTAAATTTTTTTATAGGCATTCATCGTTGGAGACTAAGTGATTAAAGTTTTCAATTAGATGCATTCAATCGAAAGTCTCCAAATCTCTCTTCTCCCCCCCCCCCCCCCCCCCCCAGCCCCTCCCTCCTTTTGGGAACCGGACCTCACCGAAGCACACGCCACCATGCACACAACACACACATGCACTCAGTGGACCCATGAATTTGTCTTGAAAGTGTTAATTTATAGCCACTTTCTCTCCTGGGATTCAAACACTTCACTCTTCCCGAAAGGAAAAGTGCCCTACCAATTGAGCTATTGCTCATTGCTGTCTCCAAATCTCTCGTTCACATTTTTTCAACTGCATTTTCGAAGTTAATTTTCCCTCCTCTCCATTATAAGGTAACATGCTCATCTGTTCTTCTTTTTCAAAATTCTTCCACATTGCATAATCTTAGGTTGGATCGTCGAAATAATAGTCACCAATAAAAGTTAATGTATAATTGGCCATAATAGTTATTTTAGCTAAAAATATGGCTTGAGATAAATATACATGCAAAATGTTGATTTTTTCCCCAGTTTTAATGGCGAGAAGTTTTGTGATATCAGATAACGGCCGTAATCGCGCAATAACGGGTTGGTCCATAATAACTTTTTAGCCAAAATGAAGCTAACTATTTTATTTTTCTTATCAATATGTGGACCAATCTTGCGAATTGTCCCAGCCCAAACTGATAGATTGAACTATCCCTATCTTCATGATGAAGCTCCTCATTAGATGATTCACCAAAGGTAGGACCAAGAAACAAAGAGCATGTAGAGAAATTTAATTTAGAGAAGTTGATAATTGAGCACCTTGATCAGGGGCTTTCAAAAAAAAATCAGCTCTAAACAACAGTAAGAAAAAAATCAGAAGCAAGCTGTTGGCTCTTAAGGATGGAGCCTCTAACATGCTGAAATTTTTATGGTCCATTTAATTTAAGGCTTAAATTCTAATGTATAATCTCTTACAAAGTTCATAATACATTGAAGGCCCACTGTACTAGATAAAACTGGGTACCAAGTTGTTTTTCATGCAACAGTTTTTCCTTTTTTTTTTATTAAATATTTGACCAACATCTTGCCCTAAAAAGCTTATGAATACAATTCTCAGGATGAATTTCTTAAGTTTTTTTTTTCCTTTTATGCGATTTGTTGTACAACAAATCGCAGCTACGAAAATTGAGAACCTAACGATACAAGTTGCAAATTTTACTAAGCTTTTCATACATATTAAAGAAAAAATGAAGGAAAGAAAGAGAGGAGTAAATCACATTAAACATCTGCTCAACTTCATTGCACATCCCTGACCCTAGACTTTATGAAGAACTAACTGTTTGGTTGTGAATTTTAATGCTATTGATATTCATCACTGATGATCAAAGACCATATTATGCCATTATGAATTGCTGTAGGAGCTTCAGTTGATTCCCTTGCTTAAGGGGACTACAACCCTAACTTGTGAACTCTGACCCAAATGCGCGAGCACGCATGAGTAAATAGGTCCAGGAGTGATAGGTAGAGTGCACCATAAGGAGGAGCATATGTGACATGATTCCACTAGACTTTGCAGAAAGTTTTTGCATTTGAGTCCTTCCTCCTTTTCATGTGTTTTGTACATAAATACAAAAACACAATGCAAATCTAATGAAATGACGCCAAATATGTTCGCTTTGAAAGGTGCATTCTATAGGGGCACTCTAGGTCCCTTTTAACCTCCCCATGCGCACGCGCACGCATACTGTCGCCCAAAATGTACTACAATTGAACCTATATTTCCTTAGTTTGGTCAGTAAAATTGAGCTTTTGGCCTTGTGACCCAGCCTCTGAGTGAATCTCATCCCAGCCAAACCCCAAAGATCCACATCCTTTTGGCCTTGTGGTTATCACAGTACCATTGAACTCAATTTAGAAAATATATTTATCACGTTGAATTGTACGTTTCAGTAGCATTCATGTTGTTTTTTATGTTCACGTGCCAACAATTATAGCTAAAACCGTGTAACTTAAAAGAAGTTAATGGAGGAAAGATGCCATAGGAGGTGATGGAGGCTGAGATCTCCTTCAGATGTTGTCTTCCGTTGATCTGCTGATGGCGGCGATGAATGACTGAGATTTGATCTGGAGGTTGTCGCCAATGAGACGTGTGGATCTCAATGGGTTGAGGTTGTGGCTGCCGAGTTCCCCGCAAGGAAGTCCTTGGGTGGTGTACCACCGAGGACCCTCCGACGATCAAGTTAGAGAGGAAATCCGAGCAGAGTAACGGCTTAGTGGAGTAAAAATGGTTTGCCTCAACTGTCTGAAGAGGGGGTTTATATAGCGGTGGCAGCAGGCGAGACGGGCGCGAGAATCACGCCGGCCGTTACGCTCCCGACGTCACACCCGCGTGATGAGCGGGACCTTCCATTAATGGCGAGACAGGCTCATTAATGGGGGACCGTGGTAGCGTGGAACGTGGAATGTGGCCGGCGGAGATCTCGCGCATGGCGAGATTCGCGGGATGGCGGTTACTCCTGCAAGCGGTGCCGTTAGTCGGTCGATGAGACCGAGGAAGATGACCTCGGCGGGAGAGCTCGCGGAAGAGCTGGAGAGCCGAGGTATCTTGGTTCTGCTCGAGCCTGGAGGCGAGCTGAGAGGGCCGAGGAGGCTCGGGCCAGTGATAGCTCGGAGACGAGCTGTGGGGCCGAGGAGGCCAATTGTGCTGGGGGCTCGGAGGTGGGCCAGCGTTTGCTTGTAGGACAGACACAGGGGTGGTTTGATCGGCCACTGTAAGTCCTTTCTTGCATGCTCTGGGACACGTCATCTGCCACGTGTCCTGTTCTGGGAGACCACCGATATCGAGCATCATCATTAGCCCCCCACTCTCGTCCCTACCAGCTGATGGATCGGGTCGAGAGTGGTTTGCCGGCTCCCCCGAGGTGAGCTCCTTTCCGAAGATATCGTCGGGCGTATCTCTGGGCAATTGGTTTTCTTTTCAGGATGAGGCCAGCGAATCAAGGCGAGATCTTTTTCATTAAAGAGGGAGCGCCGGATCGTATGCTCTTTGGTGAAGCGACGGGCCACGTGTCGGGCGCTAGTTGGCTGATGTGACATGCCGCAAGCTTCTGGCATCCGATGGGACACTGCCAATGTGCTTGCGACAGGTGGAGCGATCGTGGCCATTAAGTGTAGTGAACCGTTTTGGCGGGAGTCGACCGTCGCCGTTGAATGAGAACGCAGGCTGTATAAATCGAGGGGAGGCCTGATTTGGGGTCTCTCTCTCTTCACATTTTCTCATTCTGAATCTTGTTAGCTCGGCGCTCTCCCTTTTAAGTCGGATCTCAGCGTTTTTCTTCTCAAGGATCTCTTCCCATCAGGTTAGATGTCTTGTTTTGAGGAGTTTGTAGATGTCGTAGGGATAGATACGAGGGATTCTTCCCCTGAGTTGGAGCCCCCTTGGGAAGTTGGGGTCAGATCCCCTCCCCGGGGGCACGCGTCCGGGGCGGTTCCGGGAGCGGCGGCGGCGGACGCGCCCGGTGCGTCGTCCTCAGTAAGATATGAGGATGAGCTTGCCACCGCTCGGGCTCGTTTCCATATTCCCTCCGGCTACACGCTACGATTGGCCGAGGAAGGAGAGAGGGCAGATCAGGTGAGAGGTAGAGAGATCGCCGTGTACCTGGAAGCCCTCTAGGCCGGAATGCACCTGCCTTTCTCTCCCGAGGTTATAGCTGTGTTAAACTATTTTGGGTTAGCCCCGGACCAGCTGGTGCTGAACTCCTGGAGAATTCTCCTCGGGTTCCTGGTCCGGTTAAAGTTGCAGGCAATCCCCTTTAGTCTGTCCATCTTCGCCTCCTCCCTTATTTATAAAAGTCACCCTGGGACTCGTGCGGGCGACCCGAGGTGGGTTTACCTCTCCTTTAGGAAACAGCGGAGGAGTGTAGCCGGGTCAGGAGTTGTCGTCCTGCCTTCTTCCATTCACGATTGGAAGAATAAGTTTTTCTTCGTCGGGCCGCCAGAGGGTGAGGCTGGCCCGTACCCGTCCAGTGGTCTAGGGATAGGTGCTGGCAGAGAAATCCGTCCAATGACCTCGACGCGGCGAGAGTGGCGGCGTGGGAGCCTATTCCTCGGGCTGATGTGCTGCTTTCTGAGCGGGCCCTCAGTTGGGCCGGGCTCGGCCTCGCCAAGTTCGTCGGTAAGCTAGGAGCTGGTATTTGTTTTTACTTTGCTTGTGTCGTTGATTCCACTATATCTTGCCTTGTGTAGAAACCATGGACGCGGGCCTCCTCCGAGCAGCTATGCGCAAGCAGAAGAAGGGGTCGAAGGCTAGAGGGGCCAGCTCTTCCCGTCAGACGTCGGTCCCGGCCTCCCCAGCTGCCGTCCCGCCCCAGTGCTCGAGTGAGAATCGCGCCCCGGGGCCCAGCCAGGTGCCGAGCAGAAAGAGGGCTCAGGGAGAGGACGCCCGAGCTTCGGTGGTGGAGACGAGCTCTCCGTCGTCGCCTCTTAAGAGGTTCCCCCGAACAGTTCCACGGTCCCTGGCCTCTCCGATCTTGGTTGACGAGGGGGAGCTCCGCTTCGAGGTGCTCTCGGGGCTTTCCGTCGCTGACAGCTTACTGCACGACATGGAGAGGTCGGCGGGGGGCCGGGTCGATGGGGGGACGCTGAAGGCTCAACTGGCGTCCATCGCCCAAGAGGCCCTGCAGGTTAGCGCTCGTACATCGTCTCATTGTTTGCAAGATTTAGTGCCTCTTTTTCTTTTTGACCCCCATCTGATTTCTTCAGGTCCTCCAGCACGTCGCTATCGTTGCCCGGATGAAGGTGGAGGATATAGTCCCGGCGATGCGAGCCGCGGACGATCTATCCTCGCTGGGGGAGAGCTCGAAGCGGGAGCTGGAGGCGGCGATGGCGAGGGTCGCTGCCCTTGAGGGCGGGGTGGCTGCCGGGAGGCAGGAGGCGGCGGCCGCGAAGCAAGAGGCGGCCCGGTTCCGTGAGGTCGCCCAGGCCGCCGAGGCCATACTTCAGGGCTCCGAGGTGCTCGTCGGCACCATGAAGAAGTCAGTGAGCGCCTTTCGAAAGGAGTTGGGCGCTGCGGTGGAGGCGGCGAAGAGAGCCGACCTCAGGGCGGCGCAGGCGATGGAGAACTTCCAGAAGTCGGAGCAGTTCTACACCGTCCTAGCCTCGGCCACCACCCTCATCTGGCATGAGGCTCTCGACGCTGTCAAAGCCCGGGTGACGGAGTTTGCTGATGAAGAGCTCCGAGCAGAATATCCCCGCATGGATGATGAGCAGGGGGATGCCCCCGGAAGCCCTACCGGGGAAGGGACTCTCGGCGAGGGCGACGCCGAGGCTCCTGCGGTGGACGCATCCCCAGTCGCAGTGGACGTCGAGCTCATCGGTATCGCGCCCGGTCCTGGGGCCTGAATCCCCTCGTCTTCTCTTTGTCTTTTCTTTTGTTGCGTCGGGTATTTTGTAGGCCTTCGGGCATTTTTGTAAAGCCGGGGAGCCCATAGTACCCTTGTAAAGACTTTTGGCTTTTTGAATAAAGACTTTTTGTTTTTGCAGTAATGTTTGTGCTTGTACTTCCTTTTGTTGGTAGACACTTGTATCTGCACAGTACTGCTTTTACGGTCGGCATGTTCCTTGTCTAGCGATTACTCGTCAACTTGACTCCGATCGTTTACCGAGTGCGCGAGGATCGACGGGAAGACGGTATCTTCATGGCCCCGAAGTCGACGTGGATATCGCTAAGACGTTGATAGAACGGATGCCCCTTATTGAGTTCATGTTCCTTAGTTCCTGGAGGGGCCGTGAGTGGCTTATTAAGGATGGTGCCGAGTAGGGTAGCTGCTCGGTGCATCTTGGCGCCCGGTTGCCTCTTGCGAGGGCTTTGATCCTTAGCACGGGAGGGGTGTGAGTGGCCTGCTAAGGATGGTGCCGAGCAAGGTAGCTGCTCGGTGTCTCTTGGTGAGGGCTTTGATCCTCAGTGCGGGAGGGGCCGTGAGTGGCCTGCTAATGATGGTGCCGAGCAGGGTAGCTGCTCGGTGCCTCTTGGCGAGGGCTTTGATCCTTAGCGCGGGAGGTACCATGAGTGGCCTGCTAAGGATGGTGCCGAGCAGGGTAGTTGCTCGGTGCCTCTTGGCGAGGACTTTGATCCTTTAGTGCGGGAGGGGGCCGTGAGTGGCCTGCTAAGGATGGCCGAGTGGGGTAGCTGCTCGGTGCTTCTTGGCGAAGGCTTTGATCCTTGGCTTGTTGGGGGTAGGGAGCTACCAACCAGGGATAACCAAGCAAGGGCGGGCCCGGTTGCCTCTTGCGAGGGCTTTGATCCTTAAGGACGGGCCGGGCAGGGTCGCTGCCCGGTGCCTCTTGGCGAGGGCTTTGATCCGTGTTTGGTAGGGAGCTACCAACCAGGGATAACCAAACAAGGGCGGGTCTGGTTGCCTCTATGAGGACTTTGATCCCTGGTTTGTTGGGGTAGGGAGCTACCGGCCAGGGATAACGGAACAAGGGCGGGTTCAGTTGCCTCTTGTGAGGGCTTTTCACCCTTAGCGCGGGAGGGGCCGTGATTGGCCTACTAAGGATGGCCGAGCAGGGTTACTGCCCGGTGCCTCTTGGCGAGGGCTTTTTGTCCTTAAGGATGGCCGAGCAGGGTTGCTTCCCGGTGCTTCTTGGTGAGGGCTTTGATTCCTGGCGTTGTGGGGGTAGGGAAGCTCCCAGCCAGGGATAGCCGAGCAGGGTAGCTGCTCGGCTGCCTCTTGGTGAGGGCTTTGATCCCTGGCGTTGTGGGGTAGGGAAGCTACCGGCCGGGGATAACCGAGCAGGGTAGCCGCTCGGCTGCCTCTTGATGAGGGTTTTGATCCCTGGCGTTATGAGGTAGGGGAGCTACCAGCCAGGGATAGCCGAGTAGGGTAGCCACTCGGCTGCCTCTTGGTGAGGGCTTTGATCCTTGGCGTTGTGAGGTAGGGGAGCTACCGGCCGGGGATAGCTGAGCAGGGTAGCCGCTCGGCTGCCTCTTGGTGAGGGCTTTGATCCCTGGCGTTGTGAGGTAGGAAGCTACCGGCCAGGGATAGCCGAGCAGGATAGCCGCTCGGCTGCTTCTTGGTGAGGGCTTTGATCCCTGGCGTTGTGAGATAGGGGAGCTACCAGCCGGGGATAGCCGAGCAGGGTAGCTGCCCAGTGCCTCTTGGTGAGGGCTTTGATCCCTGGCGTTGTGAGGTAGGAAGCTACCGGCCAGGGATAGTCGAGCAGGGTAGCCGCTTCGATCCCTGGCGTTGTGAGGTAGGGAAGCTACTGGCCGGGGATAGCCGAGCAGGGTAGCCGCTCGGCTGCCTCTTGGTGAGGGCTTCGATCCCTGGCGTTGTGAGGTAGGGGAGCTACCGGCCGGGGATAGCCGAGCAGGGTAGCCGCTCGGCTGCCTCTTGGTGAGGGCTTTGATTCCTGGCGTTGTGAGGTAGGGGAGCTACCGGCCGGGGATAGCCGAGCAGGGTAGCCGCTCGGCTGCCTCTTGGTGAGGGCTTTGGTCCCTGGCGTTATGAGGTAGGAAGCTACCGGCCAGGGATAGCCGAGCAGGGTAGCCGGTCGGCTGCCTCTTGGTGAAGGCTTTGAGAAGATGGACCGTCGCGAGTGACACGTGTCACGAACGCGTGGAGGAGGCGAAGCGCCAGAGCCGTGTCGTTTCGATTCCGCATCGAGCGGCGCGATGTCTGCCGCGTGGCGGCACAGTCGCGGGCGACCGTTGAACTCTGGGGGTATTGTGGGCTATAAAATGGAGAGATTGTTGATGCTCCTTTCCTCACGCCCAATACGCAAAGATGCAGGACTTCCCCTTCACCATCGAAGACATCATAAACTTTGAGGATGTCTACATTTATGACCCGTACTGCACCGAAGACACGGTGCAGTTGGTTATAGGCAGGATCGAGGACCACTTCGGCCGACTGCTCCCCCGGCGGTCCTCCCTCCTTCAGCTGTTGATGTACTCCATCTGGAGGGCGTCGCCGGGGCTTTACAACCCTTTATCCGAAATGCTTTTCGACGAAGCCATAGGCAAGCTAAGGTCTCTGAGGAGCTTCGGCCTGATCTCTGCGGGTCGGCTAGACCGCTCGGAAGCGCTCGTCCGTGAGTGCTACCAATTGAGGCGCGATGCCGACACTCGCGGGGGGATCGAAGGCTGAGGCTGGATGCTGCGAGGGCTCGGCTGGCGGAAATATCGTCAGAGTACCACGAGCAGTGTTCTCTGCACCCTGTTCCTCCGCTATTGTAATCCCCCCTTTTTTTATGTACGGCTGAGGAGCCTACAGTACCTCTTGAATGAATAAAACTCTTTTTCTTTTCTGCAATGCTCTATTGATCCCTTTATTATATAAACAAAAGATCTCAAGAAAGATGTACATTGCTCTGAAAAGAAAATACATGCTAGTAGATTTCTTATTCGCGCAGCTCGAGCCCCCCGGATGTCCGTTGGCATCTATGCCCGGCATAGGGTACCTAGCTTCGGGGGTACCGGACGTATCCTCTGCTGACACTACCATGATCTGGCCGATGGTCAGCTCGGCTGGAGGGGGACGCTGCTCCTGCTCGCGGTCAGCTTGCCGCTTGTCCCTCAGGTACGCTGCAAGGTGCCCCAAACGGATGAACTCTTCAATGTAATCTCGGAGTTGTTTGCAGCTCTCCGTTGAGTGGCCCAGCGACCTATGAAAGCCGTAGTAGGGTCCCCGGGTTCGCTTTGAGGCCATTCGCGGGATCGGGGGAAGCTTGAAGAACACATCGCCCTTGGCCTCCTCCAGTAGCACCGCCTGGGAGACATTAAGCGGGGTATACTCCTGGAACTTTGGGAGATAGGGCTTTTGCCGCTCAAGCCCCCTTCTCTCTTCTCTTGTCCTCTTCTTTTGGTCGGTTTGCTCTGCCCGGGGGAGATTCGCATTCACCTCGGATTCGAGCTGGACCTCGCGCTCGGTCCAGGCCTTTACCTCGGCTATGGTCTTAGGTTGCGCTAATGCAAAGGAGCGTAGCCACTCTTTGTGCCTAAGACCACACCTCAGAGCTGTGATGACCGTCTCGTCCCGGTGCTCTGGGATCTCGAGAAGGGCGTTGTAGAAGCGGGTGACATATGCTTTGAACGTCTCCTTGTCCCCGCTCTTGATCGTGAAGAGATGGTCGACTGTGCGCTTCTGCCGTCCGTTCCCGACGAAGTGGCCGAGGAATTGTGTGGCCAGCTCGTCGAAGGTTGATATCGAGCGCGGCTCGAGTCCTCGGAACCAGTCTTGCCCGGAGCGGATGAGAGTGGCCGGGAAAGCTCGGCACTGGGCGGCATTGGAGTGGTCTTGGAAGCTCATTCCTGCAGTGAATGCATCCAAGTGGTCCTTCGGGTCAGATTTGCCGTCGAAGAGGGAGACCTTTGGGGGCTTGTTGTGGGAGGAGACGTGGACGGCGAGCAGCTCCTGGGTGAACGGTTTTGTGAAGGAGTCGGCGGCATACTTAGCCCTGTCGCTCGAACGGTGACCTTCCCGGTGCAGACTCTCGATCTTCTTCTCGAGGGCGCCGAGTCGGCCATGGTACCTAGACGACTCGGCGCATTCTGACCCTAGGCCTCTGCTGTTGGAGGCCTGCTGTTGGGGTAAAAATTTACACCCTGGTTGACCGAGTCAAAGTCAAGGTCAACCCCCAAGCTAGGTGGGCCCAAGCCCAGGTCAAGCAGGCCCATGCCCAAGTTGAGCCCGCAGCCAGCCTTCCGCCATGCCAACAACAAAATCATGTAATAAATAATTTTTATGTAATTGTTTATGCATGAATGTAAACAAAATGGGTATAAAGCCAATATTTTGTAAGCCCATGGCTTATGTGCAAAAATGAAATGGCACATGAGCCATGGGATGGCTAAAATGCCATTTTTGTAAAGCCCAAGGGGCTATATGTAAATATGTAAGCCTATAAAAGGCAACATAATGATGAATAAAAAAACAACTTTTCATTGTCTCCAAAAAAAATAGATCTGAGATCTATTCTTCTTCTTCAAGGTTCCAAAACCTTCTTCTTTCTCTTGAATTAAATCAAGAGTTTTACTCTTCTTTTTATAAAACAAATTAGTTTTTCACCACAAAACCCACAAAGGGGAACTTGGATCTGTCATCAGATCTTAAAAAGGAGAGATTTTGAGATTTCACATCTCTTGATCTTCAAGATCCAGCAAGCAACAGGAGGAAGAAGAAAAACCACTTCCATTAAACCCAGAACACATTCAGGAGCCCGACTCCTCTCTGATTTCTCTTTGAGAAATCTTTTTTTTAGGCTAAAAGCCTCTTGTCCTCTCCAGCGCGCAGCGCAAGTGCGCAAAGCGCCCGCGTGCCGACACGTGGCGCGCGCGCTTGCGCACCTGCGCGCTTGCGCAAGTGCGCAAAGCGCCCGCGTGCCGACACGTGGCGCGCGCGCGCGTTTGCGCACCTGCGCGCAGCGCTCTTGCGCAAAGCGCCCACGTGGCGCGCGCGCTTGCGCACCTGCGCGCAGCGCTCATGCGCAAAGCGCCCACGTGCCGACACGTGGCGCGCTTGCGCCTGAGCGCACAGCACCTAAGCGCACAGCGCCCAAGGTGTCGCCCCACGCATCCTTTGGATGCCTTTTCCCCTTTATTTATATATATATGTATATATATACATTTGTATACAAATGTACACATACACATACTCCGCAACATTCTCCCCCTCCAAAAAAATTTTCGGGCCGGGGCGCTGCCCCGAACCCCGAAAGGGGGCTGCTAGCCCCCTTGACCCCCAGCCCGCTATCCAGGTAGCGGGACCCCCGTAAAAACTCTGCGTGGCTCCTGATATATCCAAAACCCCCCTTTCAAAACAGAACACACGTACACTGCACATTGAGTTCGCATGACCAGTTTAACCCGTTAATCGGAGGTTCCCTCGCCCCAAAGGCGAGGGGTAATTAACGGCAGCTTAGTCCGCGGCTGCCGGAGATTCGGATCCCCACAATCATTAAACCCCAGCCTACCCTGGGCAGGGGGAATCTGTAGTACGCCTGACAAGCGCGCGCGTATTCCCATCTCACTAGGGTGACGAAAAACACCCTACAGATTCTGGCACGCCCGGTGGGACTAATCTCTCCTCCCATATTTCGGGTTAAACGGTCATGCGAACTCAATAAATATACATACCTGTATTTATACTAAAAATAATGCTTTTTCATGCAGATTTTCAAGCAATCACTTTCCGACGATGTCTTCGATGATGAACTCATCTCCCGTCTCCTACACGATGAGGATAGACTCTAGGACGGTCCTTCCGGCCAGTCTCGGGCGACAATGGGAGGAGCCGCTGCTATCATTCGGCTCTATTGTGTTCATGCCAGTTGGCGCCATCCCAGCTCCTCAAGCCCCGGTGGCAGACAAACCGGTTTCGAAAGGCAGGAGACCAAATGTGGTGATCTCAAGGGCGCCCCAACCCAAACGCAAGTCGATGTCTGAACGAATTTCCTTGGCCCCAGCTGGGGGCAAGGCCATCAGCACCAACAAAGCGACAGGGCGTCTCGCGCAAGCACCGGCGGTGCCCCTGATAACTGCTCGATCGGGTGCCTTCTCTAAGCTCCCCGCTGATCAACCCACAATGGCTTCCCGGATAGCGGATGCCCGCCAAGCCTTCAAAATCGAGAAGCTGAGGGAGAAAAGGCTCAGATATAGAGCCAACAAAAGGGCTAGGGCTACTGCCAGGCTAAACCTCATGAGGTTCGAAGAACAGGGTTACCCCGCTAAAGATGAGGGGTTGGCTGAATGTGTTATCCACACTGTCTACGTGGTGGGCACACGCAGCAAGAGCAAGGACGGGGCCACCACATCTCAAATCCAATCTGGCTTGAATGTAGTTGCCACTTCCCAAGAACAGCCGCCTCCGCTGGATGATGAAAACCCTCTCGATGAGGCTGATAGGCAGAGAGAGCCCTCAATTCATGAAGAGTCGGGCTCGGAAAGCGAAGAAGAGCCGACTTTCCGCCCCAGGACCACGGAGCAAGAGCTGCTTCAAGAGCTCCGAAAACAGCTCAGAAGCAAAGACAAGGAGATGGCCAAACTTTACTCCAAAATTGACGACTTGACGAACGTCGTCTTACAGCTCACGGCCCAACTTGCCTCTCAGCCGCCCAATCGAGCACATGGCTCTACTCATGAACCAGGAAATGGTGTCCCGAGACAGCCGACGCCTATTCCCTCAAATCCAAAAGTGGGCGGACCGTATGAAAATCAGTCGCATCCTATCTCGGGGAATGTCTTGGCCACCGATGACAGTAACCCGCTAACTCAAGATCAAATCATGGATTTGGTTACCAGCAAAGTCAAAACCTTGGTGGCTGAAGCCGAAGCGCAAAAAGATATCAGCAGTAGTGGGAGACCATATCCTGCTCAGTATGATCTGGTAGAATTCCTAGCGGCTATGTCATCCCCAAATTCGGAAGATTCGATGGGACGGGAAATGCGAATCAGCACATCGCCCACTTCAAGGCCTCATGCGGGAACACTGGGGGCAACGATGCGCTTCTCCTCCGCCAGTTAGTTAATAGCTTGACCGATGTTGCTTTCGACTGGTACGTGAGCATACCGGATGGCTCCGTCACAACTTTTGTCCAAATGGAGTCTCTGTTTCGGCAGAGGTTCATGAGCGTCAGCGATAAGATTACCATTGCCGAGCTCGTAAGGACTAAGCCCAAGAGCGATGAAAGCAGCACAGATTTTATAACCCGATGGCGTAATCTCTCCGTCAAATGCGAACCGCCAATAGAGCAGGACCAATCTGTCAGTCTCCTTGTCGGAAATCTCAACAACTGGATGGCCCCGTTTCTATGTACCGCGGGTCTCAAAACATTCCAAGAGCTGACCAAAAAGGTCCAAACGTTGGAACGCTCAAAGCCCGAGTCCGCTCAGGATCTTCAGTTCACAAACAGACCGAAACCTTGGAGGGACGACAACCGAAAAGGCGGAAGTTCTAGTATCACCGATTCTCCAAATAAGCAGAGAACGGGCGGAGCAAAAACTGACCAGCCTCGAGAGCCAACTTTGGAGGAAAGAAGAAATAAGGTCTACTCATTCCGAAGGGACAAGGTCCACAAAATTTTTAAAGATGCTCTGAAGAATGGCCTGCGGCTACCAGAACCGAAAAGGCTAAGTGAAGCAAACAAGACTGATCATCCCAACTTTTGCCCATACCACCGAGTGTTGGGGCACACTATTGAAGACTGTTGCATCTTCAAGGATTGGGTCGAGAAACAATACAAGGCAGGAGAAATATCATTGTCCCCTGGCGTGTTAACAAACAATCAGGCTGCGACCGTCAATTTCATACAGACGGGGACCGAAGTCCTTCAGGGACCTGATTCTCTCAAACACCCGCCTTTCTCTGGAAACAACAGACCACCAAGTCTTTAAACTGGGAATAATCGACCACCATGTCATTAAACTGGGAAACAATCGACCTCTAAGTCGTTAAACTGGGAATGTAAAAAAAAATGTAAATAAAAAAAAATGTGTAAATAAAAGAAAAATAAAGAAAAGCCGAAATGATGGGGCAACTCGCAATAAAAATCAGTGAGTAAAAATAAAAATAAAAATAAAGCCGAAATGATGGGGCAACCACGAATAAATAGCCGAAATGATAGGGCAATCGTGACCTTCGCGATAAGAAAAGCTGAAATGATAGAGCAATCGCGGTAAAAAAAAAAAAAAATGGCTGATGATGAGTTGCTCCTGGCATTATTCCAGTGCAGCAATACAGACGCCAAACAAAAATCCAATTTCCCAAAATTCTTTCAGCCCTACGGCCAGTCCCCAAATTGACTACCGTATACAATCCACGGGCTCAAATAATTCTCAGTATACTCATGCCCCACCGCAACCACCAGTTACGCGGCTGGTCTCCGCCTTTGGAATTATGCTTCATTGGAAAGACCCACTCATGTGTCCTCACGATGCATGAGGAGAACAAACCTTCGTGAGATCCTTACGACTCACCAAGGAAAAACACACTTAGGAGTCCTCACGACTCTTAAGGAGAAAATACACCTGCGGGATCCTTACGACTCGTAGGGAGAAAATGCTTTTATGGGACCCTCACGGCCCATAAAATTGAAAAGTCTTAGGTGATAGGGATCCAAACCTGTCTCCTAAGCCATCGCTCCCCAATCCCAAAGTGGCGAATGATGAGTCGCTCCTGGTACCATATTCCAGTGCAGCGATGCAGACGCCAACCAAATTCCAAATCCCAATCCCCAAGTGGCGAATGATGAGTCGCTCCTGGTACCATATTCCAGTGCAGCGATGCAGACGCCAACCAAATTCCAAATCCCAATCCCCAAGTGGCGAATGATGAGTCGCTCCTGGTACCATATTCCAGTGCAGCGATGCAGACGCCAACCAAATTCCAACTTCCATACCCCAATAGCGAATGATGAGTCGCTCCTGGTACCATATTCCAGTGCAGCGATGCAGACGCCAACCAAATTCCAACTTCCATACCCCAACGGCGAATGATGAGTCGCACCTGGTACCATATTCCAGTGCGGCGATGCAGACGCCAACAATGTCCCAAAATTTTTCCGGCCCTACGGTCTGGATCATACATCCTGCAAAACCGTATACAATCCACGGGCGTAAAACAATCCCGATCTCTCAAAAAAAAAAAAAGAAAAAGAAAAAAAAAGAACGGTATGTCCACAAGCAAAACGGGCACGGATGAAAACCCGAAAGGGCTCCGTGAGTAAAAACAGCAGGACTGCCGGCGAGTTTGTGAAAACCCGAAAGGACGCAAACTCGTAAAAAAAAAGAAATGAAATGCACTCGCAAAGTCCTCTCGACTTTGTGAGGAGAAAATTCCCGCGTGAGATCCCTACGACTCACAAAGGAGCAACACATTTAGGAGTCCCCACGACTCCTAAGGAGAAAATACACCTGCGGGATCCTTACGACCCGTAGGGAGAAAATGCTTTTATGGGACCCTCACGGCCCATAAAATTGAAAAGCCTTAGGTGATAGGGATCTAAACCTGTCTCCTAAGCCACCAATTCCCAAATCCTCTCGGTGCAAATGATGATTCGCTCCTGGTACCATATTCCAGTGTAGCGATACTGATGCCAAACAAACCCAATCCAAATTCTCCCGGGGCAAATGATGAGTTGCTCCTGGCATTATTCCAGTGCAGCAATGCAGATGCCAAACAAACCAAATCCAAATTCTCTCGGGGCACATGATGAGTTGCTCCTGGCATTATTCCAGTGCAGCAATGCAGATGCCAAACAAAAAAAACCAAATCCAAATCCTCCCGGGGCAAATGATGAGTTGCTCCTGGCATTATTCCAGTGCAGCAATGCAGATGCCGACAAAAATACCAATCCCAAAATTCTCTCATGACGAATGATGATTCGCTCCTGGTACCATATTCCAGTATAGCGATGCTGATGTCAACTCAAATCAAACCAACCAATTCCAACATCGACCTCTGCGTCAACCAGCGACACTCCGCATCGAGGAAACGTCCTACCACAGGCACTCCGTTTCGGGGAAACGTCCTACCACAGGCACTCCGTCTCGGGGATACGTCCTACAACAGGCACTCCGTCTCGGGGATGCGTCCTACCACAGGCACTCCGTCTCGGGGATGCGTCCTACAACAGGCACTCCGTCTCGGGGATGCGTCCTACCACAGGCACTCCGTCTCGGGGAAACGTCCTACCACAGGCACTCCGTCTCGGGGATACGTCCTACAACAGGCACTCCGTCTCGGGGATACGTCCTACCACAGGCACTCCGTCTCGGGGAAATGTCCTACAACAGGCACTCCGTCTCGGGGATACGTCCTACAACAGGCACTCCGTCTCGGGGATACGTCCTACCACAGGCACTCCGTCTCGGGGAAACGTCCTACCACCCTCCGTCTCGGGGATACGTCCTACAACAGGCACTCCGTCTCGGGGATACGTCCTACCACAGGCACTCCGTCTCGGGGAAACGTCCTACCACAGGCACTCCGTCTCGGGGAAACGTCCTACCACAGGCACTCCGTCTCGGGGATACGTCCTACCACAGGCACTCCGTCTCGGGGATACGTCCTACAACAGGCACTCCGTCTCGGGGATACGTCCTACCACAGGCACTCCGTCTCGGGGAAACGTCCTACCACAGGCACTCCGTCTCGGGGAAACGTCCTGCAGCAGACACTCCGCCTCGGGGAAACGTCGACCAGCGACACTCCGCCTCGGGGAAACGTCGACCAGCGACACTCCGTGCCGGGGACACGTCTACCAAATCGCTTCGGATCAGAGCGTCGACCGTCCACGTCGTAAAAAGGGCAGTGCATCCCAAAAAATGGGAACCAAAGCAAGTCGCCTCCACGTGAAAGAAGATCCATCAATTTCATGCACACGACCCACATGTGCGGTGTGCATTTATTGATGGGGGGGCAATTTGTTGGGGTAAAAATTTACACCCCGGTTGACCGAGTCAAAGTCAAGGTCAACCCCCAAGCTAGGTGGGCCCAAGCCCAGGTCAAGCAGGCCCATGCCCAAGTTGAGCCCGCAGCCAGCCTTCCGCCATGCCAACAACAAAATCATGTAATAAATAATTTTTATGTAATTGTTTATGCATGAATGTAAACAAAATGGGCATAAAGCCAATATTTTGTAAGCCCATGGCTTATGTGCAAAAATGAAATGGCACATGAGCCATGGGATGGCTAAAATGCCATTTTTGTAAAGCCCAAGGGGCTTTATGTAAATATGTAAGCCTATAAAAGGCAACATAATGATGAATAAAAAAACAACTTTTCATTGTCTCCAAAAAAATTAGATCTGAGATCTATTCTTCTTCTTCAAGGTTCCAAAACCTTCTTCTTTCTCTTGAATTAAATCAAGAGTTTTACTCTTCTTTTTATAAAACAAATTAGTTTTTCACCACAAAACCCACAAAGGGGAACTTGGATCTGTCATCAGATCTTAAAGAGGAGAGATTTTGAGATTTCACATCTCTTGATCTTCAAGATCCAGCAAGCAACAGGAGGAAGAAGAAGAACCACTTCCATTAAACCCAGAACACATTCAGGAGCCCGACTCCTCTCTGATTTCTCTTTGAGAAATCTTTTTTTTAGGCTAAAAGCCTCTTGTCCTCTCCAGCGCGCAGCACAAGTGCGCAAAGCGCCCGCGTGCCGACACGTGGCGCGCGCGCTTGCGCACCTGCGCGCAGCGCTCATGCGCAAAGCGCCCGCGTGCCGACACGTTGCGCGCTTGCGCCTGAGCGCACAGCACCTAAGCGCACAGCGCCCAAGGTGCTGCCCTACGCATCCTTTGGATGCCTTTTCCCCTTTATTTATATATATATGTATATATATACATTTGTATACAAATGTACACATACACATACTCCGCAACATTCTCCCCCTCCAAAAAAATTTTCGGGCCGGGGCGCTGCCCCGAACCCCGAAAGGGGGCTGCTAGCCCCCTTGACCCCCAGCCCGCTATCCGGGTAGCGGGACCCTCGTAAAAACTCTGCGTGGCTCCCGATATATCCAAAAACCCCCTTTCAAAACAGAACACACGTACACTGCACATTGAGTTCGCATGACCAGTTTAACCCGTTAATCGGAGGTTCCCTCGCCCCAAAGGCGAGGGGTAATTAACGGCAGCTTAGTCCGCGGCTGCCGGAGATTCGGATCCCCACAATCATTAAACCCCAGCCTACCCTGGGCAGGGGGAATCTGTAGAACGCCTGACAAGCGCGCGCGTATTCCCATCTTACTGGGGTGACGAAAAACACCCTACACCTACGTCTGACCGCGGCTCCGGTTCCTCTCAATGAGGTTTCTTAGATCCCCCGGCGAGGTATTCCTCGAGCCGCTGCGGTGAGTCTCGTTCACGCAACCCCCTCGAGGGAGGGGGTGTCGGTCAGGCCTAGTAACAGGAGAGCTGACAGACATTTTCTCGGGAGGGACAGGTGCGCGGAGGATCTCGGGACACGGCACTCTGGCGGCGGACCTCGGCGTTGAACTGCGAGGCGCCCAGCGGGCCTCAGAATGTATCGGCCCGGGAGATCTGCGGTCGTCGGAGGTGGCGACTCGGTGGTCGGCAGTGCCGACGCAGACGGAGTCTTCTCTCCCCTTGTAGAGGTCCTGGTCCCGAGGTGGAGGGGCAGCAACTTGGTGATCTTGCCCTGCCGTCCGGACGCGGACGAGCGCTTCCACGATGGACGTGAGTCGGTCTATCCGACCGGCGAGGGCGTTGATGGCATTCGGCGGAGGAGGTTTGTCCGCGCTTCCGTTGAGGGGGAGGTGGCAGCTGGAGCTTGGGTCATCGCGATGGTCGCTCGCCATTAGGTTGAGATATGAAGGCGAACTTTTGTTTTTGTGGAATCAAGTGTTCCCACAGACGGCGCCAGCTGATGGAGGCGGAGATCTCCTTCAGATGTTGCCTTCCGTTGATCTGCTGATGGCGGCGATGAATGGCTGAGATTTGATCTGGAGGCTGTCGCTCCTGAGGCGTGTGGATCTCAATGGGTTGAGGTTGTGGCTGCCGAGTTACCTGCAAGGAAGCCCCGGGGTGGTTGTACCACCGAGGACCCTCCGACGATCAAGTTAGAGAGGAAATCCGAGCAGAGTAACGGCTTAGTGGAGTAAAAATGGTTTGCCTCAACCGTCTGAAGAGGGGGTTTATATAGCGGTGGCAGCAGGCGAGACGGGCGTGAAAATCACGCCGGCCGTTATGCTCCCGACGTCACGCCCGCGTGATGAGCAGGACCTCCCATTAATGGCGAGACAGGCTCATTAATGGAGGATCGTGGTGGCGTGGAACGTGGAATGTGGCCGGCGGAGATCTCGCGCATGACGAGATTCGCGGGATGGCGGTTACGCCTGCAAGCGGTGCCGTTGGTCGGTCGATGAGACCGAGGAAGATGACCTCGGCGGGAGAGCTCGCAGAGGAGCTGGAGAGCAGAGGTATCTTGATTCTGCTCGAGCCCGGAGGCGAGCTGAGAGGGCCGAGGAGGCTCGGGCCGGTGATAGCTCGGAGACGAGCTGTGGGGCCGAGGAGGCCAATTGTGCTGGGGGCTCGGAGGTGAGCCAGCGTTTGCTTGTAGGACGGGCATATGGGTGGTTTTGTCGGCCACTGTAAGTCCTTTCTTGCATGCTCTGGAACACATCATCTGCCACGTGTCCTGATCTGGGAGACCACCGATATCGAGCATCATCAGGAGGGAATTTCTCCTATGGCGTCGGAAAAATGCACCCTCCATGCATTTTTTCGACGATCGGTATATATCATCTCCATCTTTATTATCTAAGATATGGATACACCAAATTTCATGTACCATTTTTTTCACCGTTGATTTAGTTTGTGCAAAATTAATGGTTTACCGACAATAGAACTTTTTACATTGCTAATTCAACGGTGAAAAAGTAGTGGAATCATATGATATTTTGATATGTGCACATCTTAGATGATAACGATGATGATGATGGATGCCGGTCGTCGGAAAAAATGATGGAGGTTGTATTTTTTCGACGCCATAGGAGAAAATTCGCTCCTATGGCCTCTTTTCTCCATTATTCTCAACTTAAAATATAGTTCTTCATAGTTTCTAACGCAAGCCATAGTTGCAATTGCATGGTGGTGCTACAATTACTTAGAAGTCAAATTTCAATTTTTGGATGTCAACCACAACCAGAAAACCCCCTCGAAAGTTTATCCTAGGCTATTATTCACTTACGACGGCGTAGATGTTTGTATCACGTATATGGCTGTCTTTTGGATAGAGATGTCATCATATTAAAAAGAAAAGAAAAGGCAGATGTTTTGCAAGTTGATGTGTGTAGTGTCGAGCCTTGATGGCCATGAGGGTAAGTGGGATCCTCTTGCATTGCACACAGAGTGAAAGAGAGTAGTTGATGCCAATCAAGTTTCCAATGGCCACTAGATAATGAAATGAAATGAAAGCCTATAAAAGATCATTCAAGGGCTCCTTTCAATTCAATCTTTATGAAAGATAAAAGAAGAAAATGTGATGATGGTGGTGTTTTAAAGCAAGGAGATGCCTCCACTGCTCTGCCTTTATGATCATTGATTGATTGATACTACTCTCTTGTGTAAATATTGCGCCAACTTCCCATGACTCCCCCACTTTCAATGCCCATTAATTCTCTAAGTACAGAAGCAATGTTAAAATTGCAAATCTCTATAGGTTATCATCCCTGATGTTATATGAAGACGATGTATTTTAACTCCTATATTTGAGAGCACAGGCTTTGAAAGGTACCACCTACAGCTTTAGGCCCATGAGGCCTCCAAACAACTGACCAGTTCTTTAATAAGACTTAAAATTTAATAGATATTTTCTTAATCCAAAAAAAAACGCACAAAATTATTGGATCTAGAAACTACACACTGTTAATGACCAATGAGCTACTCACATGTCCAATTGTATTACTATTTGCATGCGTCTAAGTTTAAATTTTCCAGTGCTGCACTAAAGAGAAAAACTGGGAACATATACATTAACTGCATCATTGATTCATTTATCATAGGAGTACATGTAAATCAATGAAGCCATTTATTACAATTTAAAATCCAAGCAAATAGTATAATGATTCTATTATAGACATCATACGCACATCATAGAGGGCAGGAAAAAATTGGGTATCAATGAGAAAACAGAACATTATACCTTTATTCCTGACTTTGTTTACAAAGCACAATATAGAATTCAAATATCATCCATAGATAATGGCATTGATGTAACCAAACATAAGAAAAGCCCAAGAGACCTAGCCAAAATTCACATTTTTATAGCAAAGATAATAGCATTTTAATTAATATTTATGATTATTCATAGATACCTGTTAGGCTGTTATTGTGCACATAATTCGGTATATAAGAAAGCAGAACATTATAACATCAAAGCTGTAATCTTCGAGTGCTCTGTTATTGTGCGCATGATTTGGTATATAAGAAAGCACAGCATCATAACATCGAAGTTCAACTTCGAGAGCTCAGCAAAATACATAAAATTCTAATAATCCACAGCTAATGACGGTGGCATATTTGAAAGTAGTAACGGAAAAAAAAGAGAAGCCGCGGCCAAATATTCTAATTTTTTATAACAAAAGGTAAATATTTATGATCACCAATAGCCACCTGTTCTGTGCACACACATGTAGCAGGAACCTCTCCAACCCTTTAATAGACAGATGTAGCAGGAGCCTCTCCGACTCTTTAATACTGCAATTATAAAGTTCGCATTAGGAAAAATAAATACAAGAAATTTCTGCAGAACTCAGTTTACATATGAAAGAGAGAAAATCTATGCATCACTGCAAGGCAAGATTTCAACATCTAAAAGTTCAATTTAATCTTTCCTTCCATAGAGCTTTTGCATATGCATCCAAAGGGATGCACATTCACTAATTCATAATATAACAGGGGGGGAAACTATTAGAGGCAAAAAATTTTACAAGGCAGAGGTGGTGATTGGAAAAGAAACTTCACAAATTACATCATCGCTGTAGACTACAATATTGAAGTGAACAAATTGTTACATAATGAAGAGGCCTCAAGTTGATGTCAGCGATATTAAAGGTCTACTCAATAATTCTAAACCATCAAGCATATAAAATTGAATGTGCATGAATAAGTAATGAACAATATGACAAGGAAGGTGAAATTGACCTCAAATGAACCTGACCTGAAATTTCGGATGGTTATGGATCGGGCATAAATCGCTACAGGTCATAAATGGGTCAACCCGTTTAACCCTTGTAAACGGATAGGGTTAGGGTCAAGGGTTATAACCCCACTAACCAGATTGATCTGGCTACAGAAAAAAAGTTGATTCCATTAGAAAACCAAGATTCAAGCATGTGATGTCATACCAAGAACCACCCCTCAATCTGATTCAACTACTTGTCTAACTTTTCTAAGCTTGGAATTATTCTAGGCTAAAATGCATGGAACACCCCATTTTTTACCTTTCGTTTTTCATAACCTGCACTTTGCTCCCTATTTTGTGGTTGAAAACTTGTGTTTAAGTCAAATTTTTTGTTCCCAAAATACCCCCCAAATCGAATATCAATAATGAACCACTAATGAAACAAATGCAGAAAAATAAAGAAGAAATTGATGTATAATACCCCGATGTATACCTGTTGTTGCAGTTTACTAATTGAATGTTTTCTTCCCTGCTTATAGATACCACAAGGTACAAACATGCACTTATCCAGCGTTAATGACAGATGGTAAATGACCTAACTGCCCTTGCGTATAATATGGCTCGGAAGGTAAAATCCCTCTTTACCTTTTCTTCCCCAAATGATTACCCTAGAGGATGTAGTTAAGAAACCCTAGAATCCAAAATTGGTGAAGAATAGGTTGTGAAATTCGAGATTAATGGATATGACGAGAACTAATGGTGCAAACGAGCCGAACTTGAACGGGCTCGACTCAGTTTATATTTAGCTCGGCTCGAGTTCTTTTCAAGCTGAACTTGCCTGACTCAAGTTCGGTTCGACTCACTAACCTCAACCCGAGTTTGGCTCATTAACGACTTGATTACAAACGAGCCAAGCTCATAAGCAAACATAAACTTGGCTCAAGCTCATTTGTGAGTTCGGCTCGCTTCTAGCTCGTTAACCAATACTACCAAAATATGTCACTACAAAAAAAAAATCATTTAACATTTTATGTATTGATTATTAGTTTGGGCATCAGGTATTGAGTTTACCGAATACATTGTCATTTAGTTCATTTTATGTTTACATACTATCATGAATGAATTTCTTTTTGGTCACACCTTGTGCATCATTAATGCAAAATACTAATAGCTCATCAAACAATACTACCAAAATATGTCAATACAAATGAAAAAGATATGAACATTTTATGTATTGGTTATTAGTTGAAAACCACCCTGGTGTGAAGACCCAAGACCTCCAACCAAATGGGGGAGTGTCATTGCCGTTCGAGCAAAGGCTCTTTGGCAATTAGGAATGCCTATACGGATTGGCTATTTGAAAATTAACAATTATTTTAAAATATAACACACACAGGAGTGATCCATTGCAAATCGGTCCGTGTTTTTTAAAAATGGGAACTCCCGACCTGCGACATATTTTAACGATCCGATCCGTTCAAGTTGATCACCCTACCCTCAAATATGAGTATTAAAAATCAAAGGATTTGAAGACCTTTAGCCTATGCATCGATGAGTGCAAAAATGAACGTATTTCTATAATGCAACATAAACTTCATCCGATGCATGGCTAGAGTTCTTTAAATTCTTTGATTTTTCATACACATATATTTGAGGGTAGGATGATCAACTTGAACGAATCGGATCGTCAAAATATGACGTAGATCGGGAGTTCCCATTTTTTTAAAAACGCGGACCAGTTTGCAATGGAGCACTCCCATATATATATATATATATATATATATATATATAATGAGCCAAACTCGAGTTCTAAACTAACGAGCTGCTCGTTAACTTAATGACCCAATTTCTTATCTCAAGTTCGGCTCGTACACTAACGAACCAAGCCCGAGCCAGCTCGGTTCGCTTAGCACCCAATTCTCTATGCTATAATTTGAAAGGATTATTTGGAATTCCTTTTGAGCAAGTATTATTCATGAAATTGTGTTGTTATGTTTAATTAGTTCAATCATTTCTTTAAATTTGGAGAGAGAAATCCCTATCTTTTTTATTGGAATTTTGTTTCACCATGAGTTTGGAAGAATGGATAGGAAGAAATTAAAGAAGAGACCATAAAAGAACTTCAACGTTTGAGAGGAAGGGGCGAAAGGCAAGGGCAAAACAAGAGAGGAAGAAGTGACTATAAACTAATTTAAGTAGAAATCACAGAGTGGGTAGGTGGATATATAGAAACAAATTTGAAAGTCATTTACTTTGGGGTTGGGAGTAATACAAAAGCGGGCACATGTTTCTCACATAGGAAATTTTAAAGATACATCATTATATCATGCTATAGCGTACTTTAAGGTATTGATACGCTGGAGAAAAACAATAAGGCATTAAAGTAAAACAAGGGGTAAACATTGAGGTATTATACAACTACTTGCCCGGTTCGAAAAGAAGTTTATGGGTATTGAAATAGAAAAATTGATTTTAGAGAAATAATAGCACGGTTAAAACTTGGAGGCAAAATATAGGATTTGAAAAGAGAGCGGCAAGTGAAGAGTATATCCCGCAATTTAGCCTTTATTTTATTAAGCTGTTGAAGTACATGTTATTCAGGTCAGGCTTAAATCACTGCAACTTGGGTATGATTTGGGTAAAAATAAAATTACCTGTTTCATTTTCAAATAGGGTCAAAGCTGATCCAACAAAGCCCATATACCACGTAGAAGCCTTGTGTATCTACAAACCTATTTATATAATTATACCAGCGAGACCTAGACCTAAAAAACTACATATACAAATGAAATAGGGACTAAAGGGTCGCTATAGGTTTACACAGATAATGATGCTGCTGGTGTGGCAACATTCTATTGTATGATAAATATCATTAAAAATGATATTACATCTCTTTCATATTAATTATTAGATTCACTTAATATCCCATCACTTTATTTAATATGGAAACCCCCAATGAGGAATTGTCATGTAAGCTCCACTGTAAGGTGCGCCCTATGACAACACTCTTAAGGCTGGAATTCTCGTACATGCATGCTCAAATGCAAGTAATATCGTTGTCTTCAGGACGCGGTCAAATTCCAAAGGTATTTGCAAAGGGAGGATTCTGCACAACTATTGAAACATGTGCGACATTCATGTCTTAAAGTACACTTTCAGATTTGTATTTAACTCGTAGACACTCTTTTTAAACGAGTATATAAATTTTTCAGATTCGTCTCTCCTCAACTACCTCCAGCATCATACAGCTGTTTTACATACACCTCAATCTCTGAGACTTCCTTATATCTGTCTTATTACCATTTACAAGCATTGTTCCCTAAAGTGGGGAAACCTGTGTATCAAAGCTTTCAAGCCAGCAGTTAATATTCTTAATGGTCTTTTGACCATGCATGAATGTTTCAAAAGGAGCATCAAAGTGGTCCCAGGCTTAAGTCAAAGATGCTACTCCTTTAACAAAAAGTGAGTGCACATTAAGTTGCTGGTTTATTTGTCCGAGTGTGAAATGATATCCATTTGTTCAGTAATGAAGGTAAAACTACTTCATGTCCTGGATGATGCTTATCAATAATGATCAAATGAAAAGGGGGGCAATTATCGCCTCTCTGGGTAATGTCCTTGTATTGCCCATTGGTGCTTCTAAAGGGCAGTGTCATCCAAATTAAGAACATGGAAGAATGGAAAAGGATTAGTGTGCCAAAATGTTATAAGCCAGCACATCAAATTATTAACAATTTGATGTGAACATCTGTTGAAGGTAGCAAAACAGTAAATCCTTTCAATCTCAGTATAAAAAAAGAAGAACGATAAATAATTAAATACTTGTTAAGTGAAACAACCTACATGGAATGATGTTTTCTCACTTACTGTAATCGCTGCACATGCTATATTATGATGAAATAAAATCTGGAGAAAGTCATAGAAATCAATTTAGCATTCTGGAATTTACTGAACAGAAAAAGGGGAAGACTTTTTGATATGTTTACCTTAGAACCCAAGACAAATTTAGCACGCTACAAATGATATGACCATATGCACTGTCAAGGTGATTGAACAATATGGTCTATGCATGATAGAGATAAGAAAGGAAGGAAAAAGACATGATCGTAGCTTGGTATTGTGCTTTGTCATTCAATAGAGATGCAAAATTATCTCGAGCAATTATACTATTCTCAACATATCCTACAAGTGTACGGAGTTCTTTTGCAGTACTAAAGCAGCAGATCTATAAAAACGACCAGCTGGTAACACTCCATAAACATATCCCCTCGAACATATTAAATACTAAGCAATGACATAGGGCCATATATGAACAAAATAGCATGAACAGAATCAAGTTGGGTATTCGCATTGAATCGTTGAAGGTAATACAATCTATAGTTTAAGTTTAAGCTTTGATGTATATCAGAGTATGTTTTTCATCAACAGAACAATAGGAGGACAAGAAATTCACGACCCGTACACAGTATGATCACTAAATAAAGCTAACAAACAACAACATAAATAGCATAAGATTTCTGATCAACTCAAAGATCCAGTGAAAGAATGCAGACAAGATTATTAAATGATAAATTAAAGGAGCAACTATACAAAAACAGCAAGAAAGTCTTACCTAGCTAAGACGAGAAGAAATCCACGTTGAGCAGTATTTCATCCTTGAATTTGTAAGTGCAGTTTCAGATTCTTTTACTCATCATAGGAATTAGAACCAAGATAACATGGGTTTCATTCTCACAGACATTCTATTCATGCACTTTGTTACAAAACAAACAATTATTGTATTTATTTTAAGAGTTAACTTGATCTCTCTCCCCCGCCCGCCCCCCTCCGCCCCAAAAAAAAACCAAAAAAATTAATACCCAAAAAAGAAGAAACAAACAAATAAGCTATTAAACTGCATTCTCAGATCAAAGCAACCAAACCGTTGGGGTCAAAAATTACAGCCCATTGTTAAAATCAAAAAATCAAAATCAAAAGTAAAAGGTCAAAGTCAACGCTCAAGTGGACCCGGGCCCGATTAATCCGGGTTCGACCCCAAGCAACTGGGCCCATGCCCAAACCGCCTCAAGCCCAAGCGAAGCCGGCAGGCCGCTGAAGAAGAAAGGAAAAATAACTCTGTAATAAATAGCTTTTATATGCAAATAAATGTTAAATTGTAAATTAAATGGGCATAAGGCCAGAATATGTAAAACCCATGGCTCATGTGCAAAAAGTGATGAGCACATGGGTATGGGATGGGTAAAAGAGCCATTTTGTAAAGCCCAAGGGGCTGTGTAAAAATATAAAGTCTATATAAGGCAACATTACGGAGAAATGAAGCATAATTGATTCCCTAAATATTTTCTAGGGTTTGTGTCTCCTCCTCTCTCTCTCTCCTCAAGTTCTTTTTCTTCCTTTTTTCGAATTAAATTAAGAGGAAAGCTTCTCTTTCTACAAAACTAAATAGATTTTCAGCAATAAACTCATTGAAAAGAGAGTGAAGCATCCATCAAATCCCCCAAAAGAAGAGATTTTTGCCTAGCTTCTTCCTCCTCAAGATCCAATTTGAAAGAGGAAGAAAGAGAATCCGCCTCCAAAAACTCTATTAAAACAAGGTCCGAACCTTAGGAAAGGGAAAAGAAGCCCCTTTTCACCATTCAAGATCCAAGTTCTGAAAATTCAAGAAAGCTTCTCTAGGCCAAAAGAGGAGAAGAACACCCCCTTGAGCTCCAAACTCGGGCTTAGTCCCTAAAGCCGGACCTTTTGGCCCCAAACTGGACCCTTTGGCCCCTTCGCGCACCTGTGCTGCACACCGGGCGCACACCTCACGCGCGGGCACACCCCCACTTCGAATAAAGCTCTCCTTTTCTTTTAAATAAAATAAAAAATGATTTTAAAATTTTCTTTTAAAAATTTTCTTGTAAATATCTACAAAATAAATTTAAAAATGAAATGAACACGTCCTTTCACATGGTTTTCAAAACACAACACACGTATACTGCACATTATGTTCGCATGATCTATTTGACCCGTTAATCGGAGGTTCTCTCGCACCAAAAACATAGTATAATTACCGCCAGTTTTATCTACGGCCGCCGGAGATTTGGATCCCCAAAATCAATAAACCCCAGCCTACCATAGACAGGGCATTATGTTCACGCCTGACAAGCATGTCATTCCTATCTCAATAGGGTGACGAAAAACACTCTAAACAAACAAATCCTAAAACCTATATGTAGCAAGTACACCATTCAGCAACAACTTCTCTTAGTAGATTAGGTTACTTAAGTGGCTATATTAGGCATTAATAAACAGTAAATGTCAACAAATATTTATATTGTCACAAGTAAACTGCATGTATTGTAGATTAATTAATGAATATAAGCATTAGGTTTCAAGCAAATTGCTTAATAAACACGTCACATTAAAACTTTCAGGTAAAAATCATCATTTTGGTTCATGATCAAGGAATATTAATTCTTTGAGAGGGTTTCAACCCGTTGCAGCCCAATGACAAATGGGTATACACTCGTGAAGGCTGCCTTAGTTTTCCAGGATCTGTTGTCTCTCATTGTCATTGATATTTTCCGTCAAAGAATTTCCCGATGTATTTACCGTGTGGTTGTTTCCTCGGCATTGCAGCAATTGCTGCTGAAGGCTTTGAACAAGCTCATTAAGCTTCTGAATGTTCTTTTCTTGAGATAGAATTATCTGCAGTAGCAAGAAATGTGTTATCCATGACATACATCAAAGAACCTTTGATGCCTGCATTCTCAACAGCCAAGTTCGTAACTCAGATAATACCTAAAGAAAAAAGCGGCAGCGGCCTCACGGACAAGGTGTTTTAAATAACCCCAACACTATCATTCATGGGAAAGAGACTACATAATGAACAAAACTGTCTAAAAATTTGCTTAAGCTAGAGTCCAGAGACAGGTTAATAAATAATGTAACAAACTGGCATACGGCAACTCAAACAAAGTATGCTTTCAAGTAGTGGCGGATCCAGAAATTTTGATAAGAGGGGGCACGCCGCATATTGAGAAGTTTAATTACATGATAGCTAAATTTTTTAATACAATTCAAGAATTAAAACTAATTTAGTTACATATCTATAAATATTATTATTAGAATCCTTACCTATTAAAATAAAATTCAAAATAAACGTGTTTTTATGAGGTGTCGAACCCATAACCTTTCACAACTGAGCAAAACATCTTACCACTTGAGCTAGACATCATTTTTGCCCATATATGATATAGAAATATATATATAACATATACTTAAAAACACTGAAACTCTTGGTCGATATTCGTTTTTACGGAAACTTGAATGGGGGCGCATGCCCCCTCTCCTCTCTATGTGGGTACGCCCCTGCCTTCATGTAAATTTGATGGCATAAATCTCAGTCGTTTTAACTTTGCTGTGTTAATTATTTTCTTATTGGACCCTTTTGCCTGACCAAGTTTTCTTAATAAAAAGCATTCTCCAATTTTATAATGGTTAAGTTTAAAAGGGAAAAACTCAATTGGCTTGAAATGTCAGAAAGAGAGGTAAGCTAAATGAAACACTTGTCAGCACTCCTCAGTCAACACACCCACTGGTCTAAATTAAAATCATGATAAAGAGGAAAGACAACCAAAAAGACAAACATAAATGAGAAAATTATGTAATGGATCAATCTTTTAATACGCTCCATGCATATTATATATTTATAATATCAGAATATGTTGGGAATGAGTGTTGTATCGATGATTAGATTTTAGTACAACTGATGATCAGATTTTGGCACATTAAAAAGAACACGAAGTAGTTTCCAATCGAAAAGAGAAGAAAAAATATCCGGACATGAGGTAATAGGAGTTTCCTCCTTGTGTATTGAGCTTTGTTTCTATAGGTATCTTATGCTAAGTAACCTATAGCTATATTTGACATATGGACTCATAACTTGTTTCTCATTTGCTGATTGATCTTTATAAGAAGACTTTGCCTTGGTATCCTATATTCTTATCTAATACAACCTAGTCTCTTGTTCTTGTTAAATCATTCGTTAGCATTGACTGTTTAATTCTTCGAATTATCTGTTGCTTATACAATTCGTTAGCTTGCAATGTTATTAGAATACAATTCGTTAGCTTGCAATGTTATTAGAATAATAAATCCATCTTTAGTTCTCTTATAGCATTCTATAGGATTTTTTTTATTTTTTATTTTTTAAACTGGAAATTTTATGCCCCCAGCAGACCCTTCGTATTCATATAAAAATATACACAGTTTTTACAAGGCTCCTTATTACAAGACAATTAGCATCTCAAAAAACCTCATCTCTTGTCACAAACTAAAGCAGCTTCAACACCTGTTGCTAAGGAAAACTCACCAAAGTTAATATTCACATGCAATATCTTGCTTATCAATAGTCTTCTTATTCTTGGGAGATCAGATAAATCCAACTTTGCCAGCCTTTAAAGAGCTTTTGTAATGATGCATTAACAAAAGAGCAGCTGCAATTCTCCATTTGAGCGTTTCTTGCTAACCAGTCAGCAATACAATTGTTTTCCCTATAGGTATGCCCAAAAATTACTTCAACTTGTACTGCCAACCATATAATCGCTCTAACCATATAGTTTAGCATCCAAGGAATTCTACGCTGACCATTTATGCAATCAGTCACCATTTTAGAATCAGACTCTACAATAACTTTCCTTTTCTTCAGAAGATAACATTGTAGCAACACATCCACGATAGTCTTGCACTCAGCTTCTAATATATTCCCTTTACCATAGTAGAACATTGATGCAAAAACAATATTATCTTTATCATCCTTTAAAGCAACACCTTCAGAAATATTATTAAAAACCAACTCCTGAGAACCATCTGTATTCAAGTTACAATAGTTGATTGGGGGTTTATTCCAAGAACAATTCTCTAGGAACAAATGGAACAGGAAAAATAAATGAATAATCATAATGGTGACCGACTAGGACAAATCCCTATCGTCTTACAATAGCATTCTATAGGATTCTATACATGAATTACATATGCTATTAAGCATGGTTAATCTAACTCATAATTTGATATATATATATATATATTTATCTTGTTGAAGAATAAATGAATAATCATAATGGTGGCTGATTAGGACAAAACTCTCGTCTTCCTTTTTTGTTTCTAATCTTTTTTCTTTTCTTACGTCTCATCTTAGGTTATCTTTTTACTTCTTGTAGATTTTTCCTTCAATTTCTTTCATTTTTCATCCTTTCTTTTCCTTGTATACTTCTTGTAGATATTTCATCTTTTTTCCTTGTATATATCTCTATATGGACTGCTTTATTTATAAAATAATGTAATTCTTCACTAGCTCATTGTTTAAAAATACTCGGGAATCCCTCACTGGTCCGGGCTCATCGGGCTCGCCGAGCTCACCGGGCTCGCCGGGCCCACTGGACAGAGTTGTTTAACAGAGTTCTCGTTGGTCTTTTGTAGCGGATAATCAAGTACTGCTTTAGTAGATGCATTGGAATAAAAATGGAGCTGCATAGACACGCATATTCAATAGGCAAGCATGGCTCTGGAAAATAATAAAGAACACTTTCATATAAGGATATTCCTTTTGATACTGCATTTTCAAGCCTCCCTAAAAAGGCAACAAGTTGTATAGCTTTTTTTGGATTATTGGACCAAAAAAGCATCTGGTTTGGGGTAATGTCCAGACCCCATGTACTTTTGTCGTTAGTCCAAAAACCCTTAAACTTTGAAATCCTTATTTCACAGCCCATGCCGCTAAATCCCGTGTTAAATGATCTTTTTACCCTTCCCCTCTCAACTTAAAATGAAAGATCTCGCCGCCGTCGCCCATAAACTTCAACAAGGCATCATCTTCATCCTTACAATCATCAACATCATCCTCACAATCCCCGACAACATGCACCTCCCCGGCGACGTGGACCCTTTCCATCCTCGACCTCCCTTCACGTGCTGCTCCCCCACATCCTCCTCGTCCGCAACATCCTCCACATCTTCATCCTCCTCACAATCATCATCACCATCATCATACTCACAATCCCTAACATCATGCACCTCCCCGGTGACATGGCCCCACCTCCTCTGCCTTCATCGACGACATCACGTGGCTGCTCTCCCCTCCGAACCCCATCTCCATCCTCATGGTCCCCACCTCCTCCCTTCTCACTGCCACGTCATCATCCCCTTCCCCCTTCGACCCCTTCCCTCCACCACCTCCCTTCACGTGCCGTTCCCCTAATTCGGCTACTTCATCGGGTTCAGATCCGCATCCTCCTTCAACCCATTCGATCTGACCTGGCTCAAGATCTCCCTCGACATCTCCTCCACTATCAGAGCTCCGCCAACCCTCTTTCAGAAGCGCGTTAAATCTTGACGAAAGGGGATCATCGACGATGATGACGATAGGTTGGGGAATTTAGGATTGGATTTGTTGAAGGGGAACATGAGGAAGAAGGGTAATTTGGAAAGAAAAAACCCAAAAGTGGTCATGTGATAGGTCACATGATCACTTAAAATTTAAATTTAACGACGAGGAGGCAAAGGAGTAACGCTTTAAAAGTTCAGAGGGTTTCTGGGTAACGGCAGAAGTACATGGGTTGCTGGACATTACCCCAAACCACGGTTTTTTTGGTGAAATGGCCCTTTTTAGTATTATAATCTAGGGATTGTATTTTGGCGTCTGCTTAGCTAGTTCTTTATGGTTTAGCGCCTTCAAGAGTTGTACAATATATGTAGACAAACTTGTTTATATTTTCTGTATCCTTTTACTTTAATTCAATGAGACAGGCTCTTTGAGCCCCGTTCTTCAATTTATTGGAGGAATTTTTTTATTCAACTCCATGAAAGGAAAGAACAATATATTCAAAATATCTCTATTGGTCATAAAAACAATGCATCAATAGTTAACTCTTATATATATATGATCCTGGCCAAGAACCATACCTATTTCTGATGGAACCCACACCCCTATTTCTGATGGAACCCACACCCTGATTCAATACCTATACCTCACCAGACCTCTGCAAAACAAACTCCCATATAGATCCCTAACGTTATCCCCATCCATATCATTAATCCAAACCATAAAGATATATTGGCTATCTAAATCATATAGGTATGTCGGTCACGCGTATCTGTTTATGTCTGGGTTAAAGACTAGGGCTTTAACTATGCCTTGATTATGCAGTGAGTTAAGATTTGGATAAAATTCAAGTTATGGATAGGTATAGGATCACGGTTACAGATTAACGTAGCATCTTGGATTAGGACATTGTTTCCTACAGTGCCTCAACAAGGAACCTCCAGCTCCCTGGAACAAAAGTGTACTAGCTTACTTATGGAAGTAAGTTATCCATGAAAGGTCAGTAAAACGGTTTGGAAGAAGAAATATGCCAGCGTTTAGAAATCTAACTGGATACTAGCAATTTTAATCCTTCCTCCTTATCGTTCTTTCTTTAATCCTTTCCTTTGTTTTTGGTTAGGTGCTGGGGGACAGTTACTTAACAAGAGAAGAACACAAATTTCATGTCATAACCAAATATTTTCAATTTAATTCTCTGATTGCACTAACACTCTAAAGTTTTCCAAAGATCCACCACCTTTGGCATCCTATTCATCAGTCTCACCTATGAGTAGTAAGGATCAACAAGATCTTACTTAAAAAATCATGCAACATTATATGAAAAACTTGAATAATATAATTCAATCCATATTGAAATTAACAAGTCAAGCCATGCAATTCCAACATAAACTCATCAATAATCTTAGCTTTAGTGTATGCCAAAAGGATTTCACTGCAAGAATCAAACAAAGATTCGAAAATCATAACAAAGAGATTAATCAGAGACTCGCCTTCTCTTTAACAACCTCCTCTCTTCTCAAATTATGCAGCTTTTTCTGCGAGACGCCGGGGTTAGCCTCCATCTCGCTCACAAGCTGCTGCTTCCACTCAAACTGAGACGTGATTATGAGAATCACCAGCAAGAAGACAAGCACCATGGGCCTCGACATTCGCATTAAGTATCAATCAGAGATCCTGCGCCACGAGCTAACCCCAAATCAGAGCAGAAAACACTAGGGTTCCTAAAGTCACAGAGAAAAACAAATAAAAACCCTAGAATTGGGACAAATTAGAGATCGAGGAGAGAACTCACGGAGCATTTCATCGAAATTTGCACGCGGTGTCGGTGGAAGGAATCGAAGCTGCGAAATTTTTGGGGGAGGAGTTCCATTTAGGACTAGCCGGCGATTTTGATTTGACTGCGACTGGTTCTTTTTTCACAAAGGAACACTGAAACAGTTGGGATTTGGGTTGGGCTCCGATTAGTAAGGCCTGTTTGAATTGATAAATTGGTCGTGTTTAGTCCATGAAATTAGTGAGGAGCAACTATTCCCTGTTCCAGCCATACCATGCCATGTTGGGATCCCGTGTTCCTATGCCTTCGTAACGGTACTGATAAAAAGGCTTGAAGCTTGGTTTAGATCGGCTTGACAAAAGCTCGAACGAGCTCATTTGATAGTTAAACAAGACGGCCTTAATGATGGAGGTCCTTTTCGGGTCTCCGTCAGATGTTGTCTTCCGTTGATCTCTCGGTGGATTTTGGTGGTGATCTTCTGTTGCGTGTGGGGAGATTGGTGATTTGAGAAGTTTAGCGCCGAGCACCTGCAAAGAAGTCCCGGGATGGTTTGGTACCACCGAGGACCCTCCGACGATCAAGCTAGTGCTAGATCCGGGCAGAGTAACGGCTAAGTGGAATAAAAATGGATTACTTGACCTCTCTGTGATGGGAGTTTATATAACGGTGGCGGTACGCAGCAGCGGGCGCGAGAATCTCGCCGGCAGTTACGCTCCCGACGTCACGTCGGCGTAGAGAGTGGATCGCCCATTAATGGGGATCGTGAAGGCGTGGAACGTGGGATGTTGCTGGCGGAGAATCCGCGCATGGCGAGATTTGCGAAGCGGCGGTTACGCCTGTGAGCGGTGGAGTTGGTCGGAGGACCGAGGAAGACGGCCTCGGCCGAGGGGCTCGGGTACGAGCGAGAAGGTCGAGGAGTCTTGGTCTTGTGGTAGCTCGGGACGAGCTGAGGGGCCGAGGAGGCCAATTTGCAGGGGCCCCGAGGAGAGCTAGCTTGTGCTTGCAGGTCGGGTACAGGGCTGGCCTGACCGACCCTTGTGGGCCCTTCCTTCTGAGTTCTGGGACACGTCATCTGCCACGTGTCTTGATCATGGAGATCGCCAATATTGGGCATCATTATTAGCCTCCACTCTTGTCCCGACCAGCTAGCGGGTCGGGTCAGGAGTGGACTGCCGGGCCTCCCGAGGTGGGCTCCTTCCTAAGGCTTCGTCGGGACGAGTCATCGGGCTGTCAGTTGTCTTTTTTGCTAGCGAATCAGGGCGAGATTTATGTATTTAAGAAAGGTGCGCCGATTCGTGCATTCTGCCACTGAAGCGACGGTCCACGTGTCAAGCGTCGATTGGCCGACGCGACGTATACAGGTCTACGGCGTCTGATGGGATGCGGTCCAGCGCAGGATCGACACGTGGAGCGATCGGAGCCGCTGGACGCGAGGAGTCGTTTTGGCGGGAGATGACGGGCGTCGTTGGATGAGGTCGCTTGCAGTAATAAACAGGGGTGGGGCCCGTCCTCGGGCCCCTACTCCTTCATATTTCCCTCTTCTAAGTCCTGATTGCTCGGCACTCGTCTTCTTTCTCTCGCTTTCGGTTCCCGAGGATTCCCTTTTTCAAGGTTAGATGTCTTCCTTTGTAGAGTCAGTAGATGTTGTAGAAGTAGTTCTAGGGATCCTTTAGTTGTGTCCGAGTCCCCCCGGGGAGCAGGGGTCGGATCCTCTCCCCGGCATCGTGCGGCGGGGGCAGCCCCCAGGGAGGAGGTGGCAGATGCGGCCCCAGCACCTCGTGTTGGGTGAGGCATGAGGACGAGCTCGCCAATGCTCGGGCCCACTTCCACATCCCCTCGTGTTACATGCTCCGATTGGCCAAGGAGGGAGAGAGAGCGGACCAAGTACGGGGCAGGGAGATCGCCTTGTACTTGGAAGCTTTTTGGGGTAGAATGCGCCTGCCCTTCTCTCCCGAGGTCGTCGCAGCGCTGAATTTTTTCGGTTTGGCCCCCGGCCAGTTAGTGCAGAACTCGTGGAGGATCCTCCTCGGGTTCTTGATCCGCTTGAAGTTACAGGCGGTTCCCTTCAGCCTCTCCCTTCTCGATTCTTCTCTCGTCTTCAAAAATCACCCTGATGGTCGAGCGGGCGACCCGAGATGGGTCTATCTCTTTTTCAGAAAGTGGCCGGGGGGCGCTGCCGGGACCGGGGTCGTGGCATTACCCTCTTCTATTCATGATTGGAAAAAGAAATTTTTCTTCGTTTCCCCTCCCTACGGCGAGGACTGGCCCGTGCCTACCAAGTGGTCGAGGGAGAAATGTTTGCCGGGGAACCAGTCCAATGACCCCGCCGCGGTGAGAGTGGCGTCGTGGGAGCCCATCCCCCGACCTGACGTGCTGCTGTCTGAGAGGGTCCTGAGTTGGGCCGGGCTCAGCCCCGTTGAGTTCGTCAGTAAGTTAGGCTTGCTTTTTGGTTTGTGCTTTGCTCGTGTCGCTGACTTGTTGGGTATTTGTTTTGTACAGGATCCAAGGACTTCGACTCGCTTAAAGCCTCCATGCGCCAGCCGAGGAGGGTTACAAAGGCTGGGGGCGCTAGCTCTTCTCGCGCGAAGCCCGCCTCGGCCCCTACTGCTCCGGTGGTGGTGTCCCGCGAGCGCTCGAGGGCGGATCCCGCCCCGGGTCCCGGCAGAGTGTCGGGCCAGAAGCGGTCCCTGGTTCTGGAGGACCCGATCTCGGAGGAGGAGATCGGCTCTCCCTCGGAGCCGCTCAAGAGGAGCTCCCAGAGACCTTCCCGGGGCCGATCCTCGCCGATCATGGTGTAGGAAGGGGGCCTCCGGTTCGCGGTGCCATCGAGGCTATCCGTCGCGGATAGCCTTCTGCATGAGATAGAGGCCTCGGCCAGGGGTAGAGTTCCCGGGGGGACCTTCAGGGCTCAGCTGGCGTCCATCGCCCAGGAGTCCGTGCAGGTTAGTGTTTGGTTCATTGTGAGATTCGGTGCCTCCTTCATCTTTCTGATCTCTTTCGTATCTCCCAGGTTCTCCAGCACGTTGCCCTCGCCTTGCGTATGGAAGCCGAGGTGGTAGCCCCGGCGCTGGAGGCTGCGGGCCGGCTCGCCTCGCTGGAAGAGAGCTCCAGGCGGGAGCTGGAGGCGGTGATGGCGAGGGTTGCCACCTTGGAAGGCGAGGTGGAGGCCGGGAAACGGGAGGTAGCCCGGTACCGCGAGGCTGCCGTGACTACCGAGGCCAAGCTCGGAGATGCTCAGGTGCTTGCCGGCAACCTGAAGAGGACGGTGAAGACCCTCCGGAAGGAGCTTGGGGCGGTGGCCGAGGCGGCCAAGTCGGCCGACCTGAAGGCGGCGAAGGCTGTGGAGCGCTATAAGAAGTCGAAGAACTTCTATGATGACCTGGCCGTGGCTACGACCTGCATCTGGCACGAGGCCCTCGATGCCGTTAAGGCCCGGATGCCAGAGTTTACCGACGGAGATCTCCGAGCCGAATTCCCCCTCGCGGACGCCGATGAGCAGGGGGAAGAGATTCCTGACGAGGAAACCGCTGATGACCCCACGTGTCACGTGGTGGATGTCAAGGATCCCGAGGTCGCACCTGGCCCCGAGGTTTAGAGCCCCTGTCTTCCTCCTTTTATTTCTATGTTTTTGGAATTTTGTAAGGCTGGGGAGCCCAAAAAATACCCTTTGTAAAGCCTTTGTCTTTGGTAGTAATAATTTTTTTTCTTTGGTTTCATCGAATCGCGCTCTATCATCTGTTTGCGAAGAATGCTTGTAAGATATCTCTGCTTGCACCGTTGTGTTTTCATGTCAGGTTGGCCATCTGTCTAGCGATCGTCCGTCGAGTTGATTTCGATCACTTGCCGACGAGCGCGCCAAGCGCTTCCGAGGAGGTATCCCCATGGGCCCCGAAGTCGAGGGGGGATCGTTTAGACCTGGATAGACTTGATGCCCCTCACTGGGGTCTCGGATCCTCCGCGGGTGACGGGCAGAGCGCTGTTCGCCGTATTTGTGCCGAGCGTAAGTGGGAAGCTGCTCGGTGGCCCCACGGTGGGCGCCATCTTTTGACTTCTGGCAATGCGAGCATCGACCACCAGCCGGGGATGGTCGAGCTAGGGTCGGGCTCGACTGCCTCTGGGAGGATTTTGGGTCCTTAGCGTTGGAGGGGCTGTAAGAAGCCCGCTAAGGAAGACCGGCCAGTGAAGCTGCGCGGTCGCCTCTTGGCGAGAGCTTTGACCTCTGGTGTCATAGGTAGGCAACTACCAGCCAGAGATGACTGAGCAGGGTAGCTGCTCGGTTGCCTCTTGCGAGGGCTTTGACCCTTAGCGTTGGAGGGGTTGTAAGAAGCCGCTAAGGATGACCGGGCAGTGAAGCTGCGCGGTCGTCCCTTGGTGAGGGCTTTGATCTCTGGCGTCATGGGTAGGAAACTACCAGCCGGAGATGACTGAGCAGGGTAGCCGCTCGGTTGCCTCTTGCGAGGGCTTTGACCCTTAGTGTTGGAGGGGCTGTAAGAAGCCCACTGAGGATGACCGGGCAGTGAAACCGCGCGGTTGCCTCTTGGCGAGGGCTAGGATCCCTGGCGTCGTGGATAGGCAACTACCAGCCTGGGATGAAGGAGTGGGGTAGCCGCTCGGGTGCCTTTTGAGAGGGTTTCGATCCCTGGCGTCATGGGTAGGAAGCTACCAGCCGGAGATGACCGAGCAGGGTAGCTGCTCGGTTGCCTCTTGCGAGGGATTTGATCCTTCAGGATGGGGACCGAGTAGGGTTACTGCCCAGTGCCTCTTGGCGAGGACTTTGATCCCTGTCGGTTGTGGTAGGAAGCTACCAGCCGGGGATAGCCGAGCAAAGACTCGACTGCCTCCGGGAGGACTTTGGTCCCTGGCATTGGGGCTGTAAGAAGCCTACTAAGGACCCTTGGCCGGGCAGGGTTACTGCCCGGTGCCTCTTGGCGAGGGCTTTTGTCTTGAAGGATAGCCGAGCGAGGGATCCTCAGGCTCGACTGCCTCTGGGAGGGATTTCTGATCCCTGGCGTTGCGGTAGGGAAGCTACCCGCCAGGGATAGCCGAGCGAGGGATTCTCGGGCTCGACTGCCTCTGGGAGGGCTTTCTGATCCCTGGCGTTGCGGTAGGGAAGCTATCGGCCAGGGATAGCCGAGCAGGGTAGCTGCTCGGATGACTCTTCATGGGGGTTCACTCGACCATCTAGTTGCAGGTATGGGGAACATGAACGGTTGCGGCGACCGTGCGCGTAGCATGCGCATTTAATGTGGAGGGAGGCGAAGCACCAGGGTCGCGTCGTTTCGATTCCGCCAGAGAAGGCTCGATGATCGCCGCGTGGTGGCGACTTTTCGGGCGAAAGCGGGCGACTGTTGAGCTCCATTGGGGGGGCTATATAAGGCCGAAAGAGTACTGGTCCTTCCTTCCTATAGACAGAAGATCGAGAATGCAAAACTTCCCCTTTACCATCCCTGAGATCATCCATTTCAAAGACGTATACTTTTATGACCAGAACTGCACCGAGGACACGGTGCAGTTGATCTATGGGAGCATCGAGGACCATTTCGGCCGGCTGCTCCCCCGACGCTCTTCCCTGCTGCAGCTGCTGATGTACTCCATCTGGAGGGCGTCGCCGGGGCTTTACAACCCCCTGTCCGAGCAGCTCTATGACGAGGCCGTGGGCAAGCTGCGGTCTCTGAGGCGCTGCGGCCTAATTTCCGCGAACCGGCTGGCTCGCTCAGAGGCGCTCGTCCACGAGTGCTACGAGCTGAGGCTTGGGATCAACGCGCGCGGGGGGAACCGGGGGCAGAGGTTGGAACACGCGATGCCCCGACTGGCGGAGATATTTACCAAGTATCACGAGCAGTGCTCCCTGCACCCCCTTCCCCTACTGTTGTAATTTCCTTTTCCTTTTTGCATGTATGGATGAGGAGCCCATAATACCTTTTGAATAAACAAGGTTTTTCCTTCTTTTTCGCAATGTTCCATTGATCTTTATTAAATTAACAACATACCCTAGGAAGAGTTTACATTGCCTTAAAAGAAAAGTACATGCTAGTAGATGACCTTATTGGCTCGACCCGAGCTCCCTGGAGGATTGTTGGCCTCCGTGCTCGGCACCGGGTACGGGGCTCCCTGAGTTCCGTGCTGGTCGTCTGCCGAAACGAGCATGATCTGACCGATGGTCAGCTCAGCGGGAGGGTGACGCTGCTCCTGCTCACGGTCGGCCTGCCGTTTGTCCCTCAAGTATGCGGCGAGGTGTCCCGATCGGATGAGCTCTTCAATGTAGTCCCTGAGTTGCTTACAATCCTCCGTGGAGTGGCCCAGCGTCCGGTGGAAAGCGCAGTAAGGGCCCCGGGTTCGCTTCGCGGCCTGATATGGGATCGGAGGGAACTTGAAGAACCCCTTGTTCTGGGCCTCCTCTAGCAATACTGCGAGGGAGACGTTGAGTGGGGTATACTCCTGGAACTTCGGGTGATAGGGTTGCTGGTGCTCCGGCCTTTCTTCCCGGGCTCTTTTCTTCTGGTCGGGTCAGTCTGCTTTAGGGAGGTTCGCGTTCACCTCAGACTCCAGTTGAACCTCGCGCTCGGTCCATGCCTTTACCTCAACCATGGTCTTAGGCTGCGCCAACACAAAGGAGCGCAACCACTCTTTGTGCCTATGACCAGATTTGAGCGCTGTGATGACGGTCTCGTCCCGGTGCTCGAAGACCTTGAGGAGGGCATTGTAGAAGCGGGAGATGTAAGCCTTGAACGTCTCTTTGTCCCCGCTCTTAATCGTGAAGAGGTGGTCGACCGTGCGCTTCTGCCGACGGTTCCCGACGAAATGGCCGAGGAACTGAGTAGCCAGCTCGTCGAAGGTCGAGATTGAGCGGGGCTCCAGCCCTCGGAACCAGTCCCGACCTGCGTGGATGAGGGTGGCCGGGAAGGCCCTGCACTGGGCGGCGTCAGAGTGGTCCTGGAAGCTCATCCCCACGGTGAAAGTATCCAAATGGTCCTTCGGATCAGTTTTCCCGTCGAACAGAGAGACCTTCGGGGGCTTGTTGCGCGAGGAGACGTGGACAGCGATCAATTCCTTGGTGAACGGCCTAGTGAGCGAGTCGGCGGCGTACTTAGCCCCGTCGCCCAAGAGGCGACCTTCCCGGCGCATGCCTTCGGTCTTCTTCTCGAGGGAGTCGAGTCGGCCGTGGTATCCCGAGGAATGGCGCCTTGGGACCCCTGGCCTCTGCTGCGGGTGACCTACATCTAGGAGCGGCCCCGGTTCCTCTCGATGAGGTTCCTCAGATCCCCAGGCGAGGTGGCTCTCGAGCCGCCGATGTGAGCCCCTCCCGTGCGACCTCGTCGAGGGAGGGGGTATCGATCATGCCTGTGGACAGGCGAGGTGACCGACATCTCCTCAGGGGGGTAAGGGTCGCGCGGAGGCTCGAGGCGAGGCACTCTGGCGGCGGATCTCGGGGTGGAGCCTTGGGGCGCCCAACGGGCCTCAGGGAGTATCGGCCCATGAGATTTGTGGCCGGGGGTCGCAGCCTCTCGGTGGTCAGCCGTGCCGACGAGGGCGGAGCCTTCTGGAGGCGGAGGAGTGGCGACCCGGGCCCAGGTCCGGCCGTTTGGACGCGGATGAGCGCCTCTACGAGGTACTGCAGCCGATCTATTCGGTTGGCGAGGGCGTTGATGATGGTTGCTGGAGGAGGCTCGTCCGAGCCTCCGGTGAGGGGAAGGCAGCGGCTGGTACCTGGGTTTTCAGGGTGATCGCTTGCCATATGTATGGAGATCGGAAGGCCAACTTTGTGTTTTGTGGAGTCGTTTCCCACAGACAGCGCCAACTGATGGAGGTCCTTTTCGGGTCTCCGTCAGATGTTGTCTTCCGTTGATCTCCTGGTGGATTTTGGTGGTAATCTTCTGTTGCGTGTGGGTCTCAATGGGTTTTGAGGAGATTGGTGATTTGAGGAGTTTAGCGCCGAGTACCTGCAAAGAAGTCTCGGGATGGTTTGGTACCACCGAGGACCCTCCGACGATCAAGTTAGTGCTAGATCCGGGCAGAGTAACGGCTAAGTGGAATAAAAATGGCTTACTTGACCCCTCTATGATGGGGGTTTATATAGCGGTGGCGGTACGCAGCGGCGGGCACGAGAATCTCGCCGGCAGTTACGCTCCCGACGTCACGCCCGCATAGAGAGCGGATCGCCCATTAATGGGGATCGTGAAGGCGTGGAACGTGGGATGTTGCTGGCGAGAATACGCACATGGAGAGATTTGCGGAGCCGCGGTTACGCCTGTGAGCGGTGGAGTTGGTCGGAGTACCGAGGAAGACGGCCTCGGCCGAGGGGCTCGGGTACGAGCGAGAAGGCCGAGGAGTCTTGGTCTTGTGGCAGCTCGGGACGAGCTGAGGGGCCGAGGAGGCCAATTTGCAGGGGCCCCCGAGGAAAGCTAGCTTGTGCTTGCAGGTCGGGTACAGGGTTGGCCTGACCCACCCCTGTGGGCCCATCTTTCTGAGTTCTGGAACACGTCATCTGCCACATGTCTTGATCATGGAGATCGCCAATATTGGGCATCATCACTTAAACATAATCAAAGCTTGATAAAATAAACAAACGAATATGAACATAGCATGTTCAAGCTCGTCTTGTGTTGGCTTGAATGGTTGGCTTGAATATGAACATAGCATGTTCAGGCTGGCCACATTTAGGAGTCGTGTTGGCTTGAATGGTTTATGGATTAATTAGCAATCCATGGTAATAATAAAAATAGTTGTAATCTTGAGACCATGTTTATTAATTCTTCGCTCTGCGAAACTCAGATATAAATATTTAGTCATAGATTGTTACATGAAAACATCGAAAAATTACCAATGATCAATAGCTCAGTTGGTATGATACTTCCTCTTATGGAAAGAGAGCGGGGTTCAATCCTCAGGGAGGGGAAGTGGCTACGATATAATGCTTTTGCAGCAAATTCATGGGACCTCTGATGCATGTGTGTGTTATGCGCAGCGGCGGAGCCAAGATATTAGGTCAGGTAGGGCACAACTTTAATTGTGATGAATTGTTATAAAGAAACATAGAACTTGAAAGAAATTCGATATTGTACACATTAGGTGACATAGATACATAATAAGCAATCATGCACAGCAGAAATACATGTATCTATCCTAAAAGTTTATGATATTCCTGATCCGATTGGTTGGATCGTTTCTCGCTCACGTCATGTAGAAAATCTGATTTTTATTGTCTCCAAATAATGGCCAGAAGGAAACCATACTTTAGTAGAAAATGAGAATCCTCCACTTGATCACCCCTGCAAGCCAACCCAAAGTAGAAAAGGATGAAGAAGGAGACGACATCACTCTAGTTTTTTTCTCTAGAAAAACTCTCTATGTATTATCATATATCTCATATATGAAACTCTAGCCTTCTTTATATGAATATATATAGGGTACCCATTCATATGGGCGGATATTGGGACGAATCGGGCCGAATTGCTAAAATACTCCCACTCGCACATTCGAGTGGGTGCCTTCCATAGCTTTTTGAGCTGGTTCCCCGAGCCATCGATTTCTTGAATCAATTGTCTCCCTAAGAATCTTCTCTTTCTCTTCCTCATTCATATATATATATATATATATATATATATATATATATATATATATATATATATATATTTGTGCGGCATTGACCGTTGAAAACCAGCAAGTGGGTAGCCTTACAGCTAGATCCGTTAGGACCGACATAAGGATCTCCTTGAAAAAAACAACACTAACCAAAATATGTTAAGCTTGCGAAATCTCATACTCCAGATCCGATCAGACATGTCTGCTCAAGTATCATCGATCCCTCTCAGAAGTGTACTTAAACACTTAGGTGTACCTATCGATTCATCGCACTCTTAAACTCCACCACCATGGCATCAATAAGAGTTGTCCAAGCGATATAATCAGGAGACATTCCAATCGATATTCCTTCGGCTTTGAATAGTTAGGTCTTCTATTCACCTGCTTTCCTGATACTGCCCAGTTTGTGTGGTATATTGTTATCGCGGTAGGAAACAACAGGAAAAACAGCGGACGCTCATAACATGCCTACCCAAACAGCCCAGTGTCGCTAAGGGTATATACTGCCCGTCCTTCCGTGAAGGAGGTCATCGTAAGAGCTCATACAGTGAAGGAGATGGGATCCATCTCTCAACCTCCTTATGTGTACGATTCAAGCGCACGTTATATGGCAATGTGCTACGGTATAAAATTCACTCACTGAGAACGTACACCATTAAGGTTATATCGTACGGATCCAAGTCCAATCACCCTATGATTGACTTGCCCGGCCATATCGCCCTACGATATGCCTGGGATCTCCCGACAAGCTCACACCCCGTATGACGAGTCAGACCTCTAGTCCGGCTATATGTAAACAGGTAAAAGTGTTCATGGGATAACCACTTTGGTCACTCGGCCTACAGCACGTGGCAATCTCATTCTGACCTAGTTAGGGCGACTCTATTAAGTGCTCCCACTGTCACCATATCTAGTATGCAACATCACAGTCACTGCTCCGAGCAGATGATGTCTAACACTTAGTCTCATCTTCGTATGCTTCCTTAGCATAAAGGGGATCTCTCATGTGAGGAAGAGTTTCTACCTGCTGACGTATTCTTGTTAAATGTGTACCCTGCACACATCGTGTACCCCGTACACTTGTACTCCATGCCTGAAATAGTTAAACAAAATATAGAAATATCAATCCCAGATAATAAAGAAAGAAAGCTATACACCATCAATCTTAAAATATATATCTATAAAATCGCCACCCATAATAATAATGTCAAATTTAAGAGTAAGGTCTATTAAGCTATCTGAAATGCAATACGCTATCCAGGACGAGGCCCAAATGCACATAGCGTTACTCAACTATTTCCTTCATCATTGGATCTCTGATCGTCTGACCTAAAGGAAAAACCCTATAGCTTAAACCATCTTCTCATGCCACTTACTCCTTAATGAAGTGTCGTTAAATCTTTAAGTGTTTCAACTTCCTATATATATGGGATTATTTGAGTATGTTATCGTTGACCTAATGTCACTATAAAGAGAAACCTTGTTTCCCTTGAGTGCAAAATCATCCGCAAACTCCTGAGGAATCACCTCGGCCTAGCAGGCCATTTGGCGCTGCTGAGGTAGCCGCATATTCCACCCCCATGGTGAAAAAGCTACACCTTCTGCTTCTTGCTACTTTGAGTGATGTCCCTGCCATTATACAAGAAAGCACATACGGATGTATACATACCCAAATTGCCGGCCCAGTCGATATTTGTATATCCACATAACCGCAAACCATGATTCCTCATAGCACAAGATATAGTGGGTTGCCCTACATAAATACCTAAAAATTCTCGTCACTTCATCCCAACAAGAAGACCTTAATACTAAGTCTAACCAGTAAGGGTTATATGTCTGGTCAAGTACACATTATGTATACATTATACTACTGACTATGCAAACGGAACCCATAAAATCCGTTCTTCTTCGTCAAGGGTCTTATAGTAAAGATCAAGGCTAAAAATATATCCATTAGTGACCGGAGTAATAAGTTGGAGTGATTGTGCGAGCTGAACCATTTTAAAACATACCTCATATGAGTCTCCGAAGACAAACATATGATGCTCTTGAAATGACTCCTCTTGGATCCAATTCTCAAGCACAAACTCAACATCTTATGTATCCTCTATAGCGAGAACAGCCACTCCAAGTGGCATTCATTATCTCCGAGTCACTTTTGGTCATCACTACATCGTTCATAACAGGATCTCTGAACTTACAGTTGTCACATTTAATCATCGTCAGTCCATATCCAATATAGATCGATGATATCGAACCAACAACTGCTTGGATAAATGTTTCAAGCCATAAATGGACTCTCTGAGTCAACTCAAGTCCCCTTAGCTTTGAAACCCGTAAGCAGATCTCCTTATCCAAATGTCCATCGACAATACGATCTAAGTCCCTAGGAGCAGTTTAAGAATTTTACGTGTAACGATTTGTTAGGGAAGATGAAATAGACGCAATCATCACCCCAGATGAAAAGCGTCTCTTCATTTTCTATTTACGCTAGGTGAATCTTTTCGCCAACAAGTGTGCTCTATATCTCTCTACAGTATTGTCTTCTCTTCGCAAGATCTAGAAAAACCCATTTTTTATTAACAGTCTTGCGTACGGTAGGATAATCGATCGAATTCTAGACTTGATATTTTATAGTTGACTCTTACACCTCTTCCATTGTCGTTATTCACTCTTTCACAGTAGGCCCAGAAATAGTGTCCTCAAATGACTTGGGTTTCTTAACCAATGCGGAGTTATCATACACGTCTCCCTTTTGATATCGAAACATTGTCAGGGTGTCAATCCATAACACTATCTACAAGTCTCTTGAGGATCCGTGACTGGCTCCGAGCCATCAGCGGAAATATTGCTCCCACTATCGCCGGCCGCTGAAAGAACTAATTCCTTCTGTACCGCTGACCGACTAGGAGACTCTTCAATCTCGTAGAATCCCAAATCTTGACCTACTTCTGTCTTTTGCGAAAATTCCTCCCCGAGGAAATCGCTCGATGTTTCCTCCCTGAGGAAATCGTTCGTTGTTTTCTCTCTGAGAAAATCAACGTCGCACGACCAAATGTTAGTCACAATCCTATCATATACTCATGAACACAAGTGACCTCTCAGGTCTCTCGTTCGCCCGCTACTCATAAGGTGTTGACTGTACTGTCTTTGAAAACACATGACCAAGAACATAAGTTGCTTCCAACAACGCATCTCCTAAACAATATGTAAGATTGGCCTTTGCCATCATATTCTTTATCATATTTGGGATTTCTTAATTTTCCACTCTACAACACCATTTTGTTGCAGAGTTTACGGTATCATTAGCTATCTGACGACTCTTTTTCCTTCATTTAGTTCCTTGAACTGCTAAAATAAATACCCATGCTTGCTTACAATTCCCAGAACTGCTCCGTGAAATATGCATAACTATGTTTTCTTGAACTGACTCTTCACTTCACTAATACCACATTTGATACAAATCAACGCTTTAGTTCCGTGTGAGATCAATAGGCATATCGGGTAATTATTAATGAAAGTGTTAAATTAGGAAACTCCACCACGTGTCTTCACGTTTGTTGGTCTGTATCTATCGGAGTGAATTATCTGTAATAGATATCCAAATGGTTTTACTCTGGTAGTTTTGCCTCCAAGGCAACTCTCACAAGTAGATGGTTTGACTTTGGCTCAAACGCCAACTGTCACGTACCGCTTCCCGGTAAACGGAAACGGTGACGTGACAGGCCTGCGACGTATTTATTTCGAGAAGGTCATTTTTCGGAATAAATACGCTAAGCGTAATTGAGCAATATAAAATGACAAGAAATACCAGGAGATTTAAACGTCAACAATTTTATTTACATTCAACTTGATTCATTTACAATACATAAATTCAACTGAAAGAAAATACAATACAAGAAGAGAAATGCCTAAACAGGTGGCATATATAAATTGAAAAATATAGCTAGTCTAGTCCCGAGTCGTGATCTAGTCGTGCTCCTCCTCGGTGGTGTCCACCTCCTCAGTCTCCACAGTATCTGACGAACATTCCAAAAAACAAAGATGGGTAGAATAACCGTCAGCGAACTTTCGCTCGGTAAGTCCCCAAGAATTTAGGTGTGAAGTATAATGATAAAGAAAATGTATATCATGAAGTAATGGACTAGGAGATATGTTGTTTAAACATGTTATTCAATGTAAGCATATCAATTCTATTTAACATACAGTTCTACATATTTATCATGGCAAAATAACACGAGCATAGTATAGCATGGCCGTGTGGTGTAGTTATAGTGAGCATGAAGTAAGTGTCCTAAAAGGTCTTTACATGGGTCAACTAATATAACGTAAATTCAAGGGTGAATGTCAACCAATCTCAAGAGTGTTCTCGAACCCAACAGGCTGTAATCTAGGGGTAAGAAATCACGGGCCCGAATCAAGTGTTAGTAATGGGACTTCAACCTAGTATTGAAGTATTCCAAACTCAACATGCTATAATCCAGAAGCAAGGAAACACGGGCCCTCATGATAGTTTACTTGTGTTAGTAGACATGAATTCATGATCTAAGGGGACTCCTGAGGTTTCGTTGGATTCACACATGAACTATCCCAACACCCCGTGTATTCTACATTACAGTTAAATTTACTAGCCTTGCTCGAATCCATGAATACATCAAGTAGCAAGATTGAGTTCATGTCAATATCAAGTATTCGTGTCAAGTGTTCATGTATTCATGGTTCGAGTCAACTCAGTTTCAATAGCAACCATTGTGTTATGGTATTCATGTTAAGTTCAAGTCAAAGTATACATGTTTGAATTTGATGTTGATTTCGAGTGTTCAAGTTCATGATCAAGTATTCGTGTTTGATTTTGGATTCAGGTTTGAGGTTGGACTCAGACTGGGTCTGACACTTGTACTGATTTAACTCTTGAATTCTTAGGTTCGGGAGTCATCGGCAACAGCTGCACATGGACGGCAGGATTTGTGTCTTTTTTCAAGACAATTGCCATTGATAACTCCTGTTAAGTTTTCTAACATGAATAGGCAAGAACTCACTTTCTCCGGCTCTCTGAGGCTCAAGAGAATTGATCCCTCTTAAACCCCATATTTACTAAAGTCCTTAAATATTGTTTTGTATATCTCGAGGGGGTTTTATGAAAATATTTTAATATAGATTAAAAGTAAAACCTCGAGGGTGATTTCTATTTCTTAGGGTTTTCATGAGCATGTGTTTTAAGTATTGGGGTATTTTAGTGATAAATACTTAGCTTTGGAAAGTTTATGGTATTTTATTGAAAAACTTGCCTTTTTGGTATCTTGACAGTATTTTATTGGCATTTGTTAATTTTTCGTTTTTAGAAAAATATACGTCCATTATATTTTAAAAATAAGGATTTATAATTTTATATAATTTAAAAATTAGTTTTATTTAGAAATTCGTTTTTCTTAAAAACCGTATTTATATCGTTTCGAGATCGAATGCTCCGTGAAGAGGTCTGCATCTCGCTTTACTATCCCCAGGTGTACAATAATCTGCACCATCCATTAACGGGTCCCCTAAAGAGGGTTGTAGATGCATAAGTGCAAAGGAGTATGAAATACTGTTTTAAAAGAAACCCGGTTTTAAATTATGTGGTATTTTATTGTAAATACTATCTTCGAACCAAAAATACATACAATTAGGCATCGTGCTATGAAATCAAGTGTGCGTGTAGGATAGGTCGTTACCCCGTGAAGTTTTTCTAGAGGTATTGTTTAAACGATTAGTCGAAAAGGTGTGATAACAAAGTTCAAGGTATTTTAATGTAAAAGTTCAATTATGATTGTTTCACATGAGATTCTTGGTTAAACTTGATTCTAAACATTGGTATTAAAATTACAAGTGAAGTGGTAAAATTGGTTTGACCAAATGATAAAAGAAAATAGAGTTATAGGTTTTAGAAAAGGTAATATCGGTAATAACTCTACTTTTACCGATATTTGATTTAAAATGAGTATCAATGAAAAGAAGGAGAATTGGGAGGGACTTACGGTTTGAATACGTGAAAGGAAGAGTTAGGAAGAAGAGGGATGCTTCGGGGCGTCGTGGGAGCTCCGGAATTGGCTTCGATCTTCGCAAGAACCAACTTGCTCGCTAACTCTACTTTACTCCACTTGCACTTGGAACTTTTTAGAAAGTTTTAGCTAGAATTTTCAGAATGATGCTGAGCCAAACTGTGGGGTGGTACTTAGTGGAGAATTAGGATTTGGGAATTAAAAATATGGATTAAAAGCATTAAAATTGCGTTAATTGGTGAATTGAAGGGTCTCTGTTTGATTGCAGGGAAATCAAACAATGCAGAGGGGTTAATAGGAGCTGAAGAGACGCGTGTGCAAAGCACGGGGCAATTTGGCCTTGATCTGATCTGACCGTTGGCGCCGGCCCTAGGGCTCATTTGGTCGGTCGATCTTGAGGCATTTGCCTCGAGATTCGTGCCACCAGATCAACTCTCTGTTTAAACCATTTTCCACATATTTGATTTTTCTGAAATTTTCATTTCCCTGTGTATTGCACGTGCAATCTTTTGGACTTCCAAAAAGTTAAAAAAGAAAAATCTGAAAAAATTTGTGTCTAACGGGAATCGAACACATAGGCTATGTCACAGGATTTACTAGTGAGCTACAAATTGTTTCTTGCTTTTATTTAGCAAAATTGACTTATAACTCATACACATTCTGTCAAACTCTTTTCTGTATAGTAACAGAAGAATTTCCATACAGAGATTTCAGAGTCGTTACACCAACTCATCCACCCCAGATGGTTAAGTCATCTCATCTATCTATTAACTTAATTTACCATGCCACTCATGACATTTATAAAAGGGTCAATTCTCAAAACCATAAGAAACTCATAAGACAAATTGTCCCATTAAGCAATTCAAGTATCCTAAGTCGAGACTGAAACTGTAACCGACGGGAAGATGATTTGTGGATGCTATCTGCATCCCCGATATAGAATTGACTCATATGTCCTCGACACATGATTTGCTTTTATAAACTTTTATGCTCTTAACATAAGGCCTTCTTCCACTCAGTACCCTGACAGGAAGATTATTTATGGATAGCTATCTGCATCCCCGATACAGAATAGATTCATACGTCCTCAACACATAATTTTCTTCCACAAACTTTTCCGCTCCAAGCAGAAGTCCTATTTCCACTCAGTACCCTGACGAGTGGAGCGGTCCAAATTCCCACAGTCAAACGTTGGACTTATTATATCTATTATTTCCAGTACATTTCTCCATATCAGATCACTAAAATAGTTGGTACGTTATTCCTGTTTTCGTAACTCGATTGAACTCTTTTTACGTTAGAACACCCGCCCTTATACACTGTTGATCTCGTCAACATATCAGCAGCGCTCTTGGTTTTATCGCCCCTAGCGATTAAACCTTAAATCTCAGTTACTCAAACATACTAGCAAATGTCAACACATTCTCTTTCCGTACAACTAACTGCTTCATATGTAGAAAACATGTAACCGTCTACTGTTGTCGCTCAGTCTAACTGGAGTAGCACATCCCGGATCAATGAAGATATAACTCTTAAGTGTATTCAAATTACATGATTCGACTCCTTATATGAAAATAAGGTCAAACTAAGAAATATTGTGACGTTGCCACGTCGCATAGATTACACCGTAATCATCATACAACTTATCTCTTAGCGCGTAGATACCCTGTAACTACTGCTCAATATAAATTGCGAGTGCTCAGAATAAAATAAATGACCACTAATGACATTGCTCTTCATTACGCCCAATGCGTAGAGCGATCTTAGATGCGCTAATCCTCCGAAGATCACTGCATCTCGATTGTTCTGCGTCGTGTAGCCCCGCTACATTGCTGCCATCTCAATGGTGCTGCGTTGTGATGCCTTGCTACATCACTGCCACCTTATCACTAGCATCCAAGTTTTTTAGTTTGTTCATATAATATTAAACTAATTGTAAGAACTCCAATTTCAATGTATAGAAAATTCATTTAAAATTAATGTACAAATGGAGTATTTGCAATCCTGTGTACACTATAAGTATTTGAATTGCTTTTGAACAACAAGAAAGCACTTGTAGCTCATTGGTAAAGCCTTGCACTGCTGTGACGTAGCCCCTGTGATCGAATCCCCCCAGCCACATTATTTTTTATTAATTTTTCTTTAAATCTTTTAGAAGCCCAAGGTTTTACACGTGCACTATACATAAAATGAAGAGTCACACAGAAATTAAACATGTGCACTGAGGAAAACCAAGCGACACCAACACGTGTCACCAAAACCAAGCTCCCCCACCGGTTTTTGACCGGCGACTTTGGCCCTACGGCCGGCACCGCCGGGCCCCCCGTAGGTGATGGTTCCCAAACTTCAACTCCACACCCCTTGGCCTCCCCATTAACCCCTGTATCGTTTGTTTTTATTAAAAATAAACAGAGAATTTAAAAGTGGCATTAAACAAAAATTTTAATACATTTTTAATTCATTCTTCATTACCCCAAAACCCTAATTTTTCTTATAAATACCACACTCCATTTTACACCTCCTCACTCCGAATTCTATTACAAAAACTCTATAAAATTTCCAAGTCCCAAGTTGTACAAGTGGAGTTAGTAAGAGGCGAAGTTCCGGCAACGTTCTAAGAAGATTCTGGCAACGGAACGATACCCCGACGCTTTCCTAATCTTCCCCTACCTCTCATATTTATTTATAGCCAGTAAGCCCCCTCTCCCCTTCTCTTTTGCTATTATAAAACTTCTTCTTTTCAAAACTCGTCGGAAGCGGAGTTATTCCGACTTCCGACTCTCTTTTCTTTAAAAACTCCATTTTTATTTAACAGTAAATCACCATATTCTCTCATAATGTTTAACAAACATAAATAAACATATTAGAACAAGTTTCATCTCAAAATAATATATGTTGCAATTTCTATTTCACTTTTACAGTAAAATACTATCATGTTTATAAACGATATTGTTATCCACTTTTATTGTATTACCTTTAGATAACTCACGAGGTAATGACCTACCTCGTCACAACACACATTTTTGACATAGCACGATGAGTTTTGCGATTATAGATTATGGGACAATACGCTTTTACGAACAAATACCTTAAATAATTAAAAAACGTTTTCTTTAAAAAAAAAGTGTTAATTAATTCCTTGCAAATACGCCTCTACAACCCATTTTGGGGAACCCCGATCGGGATGGTGCGGGTTATCGCACGTTCTCGGGCCTAGTAGAGTGAGATGCAGACCTCTGCAAGGAGCATTCGATCTCGATGAAAATTTTAATGCAATTTTTAAGAAAATAAGATTTCTACAAAATAAATAAAACTTATTTTTATTAAATATATAAATATATAGATGAATATTATCAAAAGATCCATTTTAAATATATTATAAATATTCCATATTTTCTAAATCAAAGGAATAACAATTTCATGAAAATACCATTACAATTCAATACAAATTCCAATATTTCATTAAAGTACCATATACAATGAAAACTAGGTTCCACTCACTAGAAAATTTCACTTTTATAAAATATACATCTATGAAAACTCTAAAGACGATAATTAAATACTTGAGGTGTATTTTAAAAATATGTCAAACTATTTTTACATAAAACCCCCTCAAATTATATTAATTTACAAGAAGGACCCTAGTAAACATAGGTTAAAAAGGGACCGGTTCTCTTGAGCCTCAGGGAGCCGGCGAATATGGGTGCTTACCTATCTAAGGTAGACAATCTAACAACGGTATTATCAACACGGTAATTATCTTGGAAAAAGACAAATCCTGCCGTCCATGTGCAGCAGTTATCGATAATATCAAAACTAATTCAGGATTTCAATTTCTTTTCAAAGTGTCTGACTCAGACAGAGTCTCAATCTAATCAATCTGACTTGAATATGATTCAAGTATAAACTACAATACAACATGAATTCATGAATACCATAATTCAATCTATATCAATCTATATTGACCGAACCGAACCATGGATATACTCTGTTTACATGACTATTCATTTATATCCATTCCGTTTACTGATATCATGGTTTCGACATGTCATCCATCTATATAATAAAAAAATACAATCAATACAAAAGACATTACGGGGTTTTTAAAGGGGTAGACTGGTACAGAATGTGTTAGAAGTGGCACGGGACTGCCATTTTAATACACCTAACCTGAATATCCATTGCCGTTGTACCGTGGCTGAACGGTTCTTTGTGCTCCGTATACCTTAGTCTCCGGATAGTGGGACTCCTCTCGTATACACTGGCATATTCTGTACCAAGCTACAAACAACTGCGTTAACATTATAATCAAATATCACTAGTTATACTCTCTTTCTGTTCTATTTATACTCATTTTTGGGACTTACCGAGCGATTGTTCGCTGACGACATTCCTTTTCTTCTTTCTTTGGAATGTTGTCAGGTGGATCGGACTCACTGGATATCGAACCCAGTACTGAAGACTTGGGGTAGTTAGCCTTTGACCCTGAGCTTTAGATACTTGTATATACTTTTCATTTCAGTTCATGCCATTGTTTAGACATTGCTTTCTATTCATGTATTTACATTTCCAGTTGTACCTGTAAAAGAATGTTTAATAAATAAAGTTGCTGTTTATTTATATTCCTGTCTCTTGTGTACATTTTACTTTATATTGCTTAGATACGCTTAGCGTATTTACTTCTAAGTAAATACGTAGCGGGCCCAGTCGCGTCCCCTTACCCGTACACTGGGAAGCGGGGCGTGACAGGTTTTGTTGGCGGCCCATGCAGGTCAGTTCTGCATGGACATACGGGTCAATTCTGCATGAAGTCCTAAGCAATATAACAGAAGAACCAACAACTAAAAATATTCTTTACATGTCACATTACTTGAATCTTAAAATTTTACATACTTTAAATCTATCCTAACCCAATTTTTCTTTCAAGATTATAAGTTCTCCAAACAACACCAACACCAACTTCAACAACACACCACCACCTCTACTGCTTATGCCTACCGTTGCTGCTCCGATCAATGAGCAGGATTTTTACGAGTATAATAGAAAGTATCGGTACTCCTTGAGGCGATCTACAACCTCCTGGAAGGACAGCAGCAGCATACTGCTATTCTGATGAACCGTCCAGAAGCGGAAGCACCCGGAGTGAAGCAATTCCGGGCTTTGCACCCAAAATAATTTTCGGTAAAAGAGAGCCCCCTGAAAGCTGAAGAATGGGCTCAAAGTATTGAGCATGATTTGGCAGCAGCATAAGTGCCAGAAATCGCGTGGGTACGAGTTGCGAAGCTGCAACTCACCGACAATGCCCGAGTTTGGTGGAAGGCGGAATAAAGCCGTCTTGAACAGCCGATCGAATGGAGGACATTTCGCGACATGTTCGACGCGAAGTACTTTCCAAAGACTGCCCAATTTGACATGGAACAACAATTCATCCACCTATAACAGGGTTCGATGTGGACCAAGTCCGTGGATGAGTATGATGATGAGTTTACCATGCTCAATAGGTAAGATATGTCTCAATATTCGATTTTCAAATATCACATACTACACAGCTAACACAAGATCTTAACAGGTTTGCGACACACTTAATACCAATTGCAGAGATTAGGTCCAAACGATTTTCCTAAGGATTAGTTCCGGAAATCCAAGCTGCCTTAGCCACAGGGGATTTCCCAACCCACGAATTGGCTCTGAAAGCTGCTCGTCGATATGAGGTAGTGGTAAAGATGAAGGGCAGACCCCACTCTGCCGGGATGAAGCGCCCTGCCACTTAGATGGCAGGAGGAGCCTTTTCAAGGCCACAATTTGTGCCCAGGAGACTGGGAGTACCGAACAATCGGCCCAACCCAGCCTTTTGTATCTACTGTAGGAGAGATGGACATTTGCGAAAAACTGCCGGCGTGAAAATCTCCTTTCCTTAGTCTGCGGCTCAGCCACTCATGACATTGGGTCTTGTCCTCATAGACACAACCTAAATGCAGCACCCAGACCAGCAATTACCTACCAGTAGCGCCCAGCCATCCAGGCACCTGCTCCACGACTCGCTTTCCCTGCTCCACCTCCTCATGGACCAATTTCACCTCCTCCTCGTCAGTTCCATCAAGCTTAAAGGAACTTACCTCAAGGACAATGAAACGGACAGAGGAATGCTCCTCCAGCGAGGAGGAATGTACCGAGGTGACATGCTTTCACAATGACTTTGGAAGAAGTTAAAGCCACCGGCCAAGTCATCACAGGTAACAATTTCCTTTCAAACATTCTTTCAGTCTTTATACATACCCATATATTTTTCCTTATACTTAAAACCTATCCCACATAACTTAGGATCTTAGTAGCCTCACTTCCTGCACTAGCACTCTTCGATACTGAAGCATCTCATTGATTTATGTCATAACGGTTCGTCCGAACTCATGCAATTCCATTCAAACTGCTCGTATCCAGCTGGAATGTCAGTTCAGGGAAAGGCGTTCAAAAGGCAATAATGGGATATGACCTGTATCCAGTGATCGTTTGCAGCAGAGAATTCTATGCTGACTTCAAGGTGCTGGACATACCGAATTTTGATGTCGTTTTGGGTATAGATTGGCTCGGAACTTTTTACGCTACTATCGACTGTCGTCAAAGGAGGGTAGTGTTCGAGATTCCAAACCATCTGGTCTTTTATTTCAAAAGTGGAGGCCATACTCTGGAGCCAAGCACATACAAGGCAAAACAGAAGAAGGCAGTGATTGCAACACTTCAAGCGGAGGAAGGATTAAAGCCAGAGGTAGTTCGAGAGTTCGACGATGTATTTCCTGAAGACATATCAGATTTCCCTCCCGATCGAGCTCTTGAATTCAGCATTGATTTAGTACCTGGAGCACAACCGGTGATCAAAGCACCGTATCGGTTTAGCCCTGAAGGTTTGAAGGAAGTCCGTACTCAGTTGGACGAATTATTGGCGAAAGGATGGATTCGTCCCAGTACTTCAAGTTAGGGATCACCAGTTCTGCTTGTAAAGAAGAAGGAAGGTTCATATCGAATGTGCATTGATTATAGAGCTTTGAACGAAGTAACTATAAAGAACAAGTATCCACTCCCACGCATCGACGACCTGTTCGATCAGCTAAGTGGATCTTGCGTTTTCTCCAAGTTAGATCTTCGTTCGGGTTATCATCAGGTGAAGGTCAAAGAATCCGATTTCCATAAAACGGTATTCAGAACTCGCTATGGACATTACGAATTTCTTGTGATGCTATTTGAAGTGACCAACACCCCAGCTATATTCATGAACTTAATGAATCAAGTTTTTCGATAGTACCTAGACAGATTTGTTGTCATCTTCATTGACGATATCCTGGTGTATTCTAAGAGTCGAAAAGAACATGCCGAGCACGTACGAATTGTCCTGAAAACTCTACGACAACATCAACTATATGCCAAGTACAACAAGTGCAAGTTTTGGCTAGATCAAGTCGGTTTCCTCGGACATATTGTATCTCGCGATGGAATCTCTGTAGATCCAGCTAAAGTATCAGCAGTAAGCGAATGGCCGACACTGAAATCATTGAAGGACATTCAAAGTTCTTGGGTCTAGCGGGATATTACAGAAGGTTTATTGAAAGATTTTCGAATATTGCAACACCTCTGACTAAGCTCACACGGAAAGATAAAGAATTCGTGTGGTCAGAAGCATGCGAACAAGTTTTCGTAGAACTCAAGTCAAGATTGACATCAGCACATATTATCGTAATACCGGACCAATCTGGAGGTTTCGAAGTGCATTGCGATGCATCCGGTAAGTGATTAGGATGTATTCTACATCAGCACGGTAAAGTTGTAGATTATGCATCAAGACAGCTAAAGATTCATGAGCGCAACTATCCGACGCATGATCTGGAGTTGGCAGCCGTAATCTTTGCTCTCAAGATTTGGCGCCATTATCTTCTTGGTGAACGGGTGGACATATACACAGACCACAAAAGTCTAAAATATGTGTTTACTCAGAAAGAGTTGAATATGCGGCAGAGAAGATAGTTAGAACTCATGGCAGACTTCGACATCAACCTACAATATCATCCAGGGAAGGTGAATGTAGTACCTGATGCACTTAGTCACCAACCATTAGCATTGAATCTCGCCGCATAGTAAAAGCTTCAACAAAACTTGCATCAAATAGAGATTGAAGTGGTCATGCCAGGTAACGCTTCAAGTTTGATGAACTTATAAGTTCAATCTACCATTGTCAATCAGATCAAAACAGCTCAAGCAAGTGATGCTAAGTTGCAAAAGATCAGAGAACAAGTAGAAAGCGGACTCAGAACAGACTTCATCATCCATGAAGACGGATCTTTGAGATACGACAGTAGATTGTGTGTACCAAAAGGTTCCGTGCGAGAAGAGTTGATGAAAGAAGCTCACAGCTCTCTTTATTCAGTACACCTTGGAGGTACAAAGATGTATAAAGATCTATGTCAAAATTACTGGTGGCATGGAATGAAGCGTGAAGTAGCCAGAAGCGTCGCTAAATGCTTGGTGTGTCAGCAAGTAAAGGCCGAATATCACAGGACTGCTGGATTATTTCAACCGTTACCTATCCCAGAATGGAAGTGGCAACACATCACTATGGATATCGTGACTGCACTTTCTCGCAGCATAAAAGGTAACGATGCGGTATGGGTTATTGTGGATCGACTCACAAAGTCGGCTCACTTCATCCCATTTTGAGTTGGCCAGTCTACTGAGACACTAGCAAAGATGTACATGGAAATAAGTATGAATCTAAGTAAGATTTAACTCTTCAATGTGCACTCTCTCTGATACCCATGAACTCATGCAGGAAATCGTGAGATTACAAGGAGTACCGGTTTGCATTTTCTCCGATCATGACACTAGATATCAATCACAATTTTGGCAGAGTCTGCAAGCTAGCTTGGGAACAAGTCTGAACTTCAGCACAGTTTACCATCCACAAACAGATGGACAGTCTGAGCGAACTATTCAGATCTTAGAAGATATGCTAAGAGCGTGTATGCTAGACTTCGGAGGATCGTGGGAAGATCACCTATATCTTGTGGAGTTTTCATACAACAACATCTACCAAGCAAGTATAGGAATGTCACCATTTGCAGCGCTTTATGGAAGGAAGTGTCGATCGCCATTAACTTGGGATGACATCGGAGATAGAGAACTCCTTGGACCTGAGATGATAGTAGCAACTGTAGATGTGGTCCGCACTATCAGGGAAAGAATGCGCATAGTCTAAGATCGACAGAAGAACTGGGCTGATGCAAAGTGCCGTCACTTGGAGTTCCAACCGGGAGAACATGTATTTTTGAAGATATCTCCAAACCGTGGAGTGATTCGTTTTGGAAGACGGGGTAAGCTAGGTATATTGGACCGTTCGACATACTCAAACGAATCGGAGAAGTGGCTTATCGGTTGGCACTTCCACCTTCATTGGAAAGAGTGCACAATGTGTTCCATATATCTCAACTCAGAAGGTATGTGAGTGAACCTAACCATATTCTTGATCACTCCGAGCTCACTGTACAGCCAGACTTATCCTGTAAGCAACAACCTGTTGAAATCCTGGATAGAAAGGTGAAGTCACTTCGGAACAAGAAAGCCAATTTGATTCGAATGATGTGGAGAAAAGATTCACCAGAAGAATCAACATGGGAACGTGAAGACGATATGCGTGCGATATACTCTCATTTGTTTGTAAACTAGTCCTTAAAAATAATTGTAAATTTCGAGAACGAAATTTTTGTAAAGAGGGTATACTGTAATAACTCCAATTTCAATGTACAGAAAATTCATTTAAAATTAATGTACAAATGGAGTATTTACAATACAATGTATACTATAAGTATTTGAATTGTTTTTGAAGAGCAAGAAAACACTTGTAGCTCATTGGTAAAGCCTTGCACTGTTGTGACGTAGCCCCTGTGATCGAATCCTTACAGCCACATTATCTTTTTATTAATTTTTCTTTATATATTTTAGAAGCCCAAGGATTTACACGTGCACTGCACGTAAAATGAAGTGTCACACAGAAATTAAACATGTGCACTGAGGAAAACTAAGCGACACCAACACGTGTCACCAAAACCAAGCTCCCCCACCAGTTTTTAACCAGCGACTTTGGCCCTATGGCCGGCACCGTCGGCCCCCCCGTAGGGGATGGTCCCTAAACTTCAACTCCATACCCTTTGGCCTCCCCCTTAACCCCTGTACCGTTTGTTTTTATTAAAAATAAACAGAGAATTTAAAAGTGGCATTAAACCAAAATTTTAATGCATTTTTAATTCATTCTTCATTACCCCAAAACTCTAATTTTTCTTATAAATTCCACACTCCATTTTACACCTCCTCACTCAGAATTCTATTACAAAAACTCTATAAAATTTCCAAGTCCCAAGTTGTACAAGTGGAGTTAGTAAGAGGCGAAGTTCCGGCAACGTTCTAAGAAAATTCCGGCGACGAAACGACGCCCCGACGCTTTCCTAATCTTCCCCTACCTTTCCTCTTTCTTTATAGCCAGTAACCCCCCTCTCCCCTTCTCGTTTGCTATTCTAAAACTTCTTCTTTTCAAAACTTGTCGGAAGCGGAGTTATTCCGACTTCCGACTCTCTTTTCTTTAAAAACTCCATTTTTATTAAACAATAAATCATCATATTCTCTCATAATGTTTAACAAACATAAATAAACATATTAGAACAAGTTTCATCTCAAAATAATACATGTTGCAATTTTTATATCACTTTTACAGTAAAATACCATCATATTTACAAACGATATTGTTATCCACTTTTAACCATATTACCTTTAGATAACTCACGAGGTAATGACCTACCTCATCACAACACACATTTTTGACATAGCACGATGATTTTTGCGATTCTAGATTACGGGATAATACGCTTTTACGAACAAATACCTTAAACAATTAAAAACCATTTTCTTTAAAAAGAGTGTTAATTAATTTCTTGCAAATACGCCTCTACAACCCATTTTGGGGAACTCCGATTGGGATGGTGCGGGTTATCGCACGTCCTCGGTCCTAGTAGAGCGAGATGCAAACCTCCGCAAGGAGCATTCAATCTCGATGTAATTTTTAATGCAATTTTTAAGAAAATAAGATTTCTACAAAATAAATAAAACTTATTTTTATTAAATATATAAATATATAGATGAATATTATCAAAAGATCCATTTTAAATATATTATAAATATTCCTTGTTTTCTAAATCAAAGGAATCACAATTTCATGAAAATACCATTACAATTCAATACAAATTCTAATATTTCATTAAAGTACCATATACAATGAAAACTAGGTTCTACTCACTAGAAAATTTCACTTTTATAAAATATACATCTATGAAAACTCTAAAGACGATAATTAAATACTTGAGGTGTATTTTGAAAATATATCAAACTATTTTTACATAAAACCCACCCAAGTTATATTAATTTACAATAAGGACCCTAGTAAACATAGGTTAAAGCGGGACCGGTTCTCTTGAGCCTCAGGAAGCCGGAGAATATAGGTGCTTGCCTATCTAAGCTAGACAATCTAACAACGGTATTATCAACACGGTAATTATCTTGGAAAAAGACACAAATCTTGCCGTCCATGTGCAGCAGTTACCGATAATAGCAAAACTAATTCAGGACATCAATTTCTTTTCAAAGTGTCTGACTCAGACAGAGTCTCAATCTAATCAATCTGACTTGAATATGATTCAAGTATAAACTACAATACAACATGAATTCATAAATACCAGAATTCAATCTATATAATTCTATATTGACCGAACCGAACCATGGATATACTCTGGTTACATAACTATTCATTTATATCCATTCCGTTTACTGATATCATGGTTTCGGCAAGTCATCCATCTATATAACAAAACAATACAATCAATATAAAAGACATTACGGGGTTTTTAAAGGGGTAGACTGGTACGGAATGTGTTAGAAGTGGCACGATACGGTCACTTTAATACACCTAACCTTAATATCTATTGCCGTTGTACCGTGGCTGAACGGTTCCTTTTGCTTTGTATACCTTAGTCTCCGGATAGTGGGACTCCTCTTGTATACACTGGCATATTCTGTACCGAGCTACAAACAACTGCGTTAACATTATAATCAAACATCACTAGTTATACCCTCTTTCTGTTCTATCTCTACTCATCTTTGGGACTTACCGAGCGATTGTTCACTGATGACATTCCTTTTCTTCTTTCTTTGGAATGTTGTCAGGTGGATCGGACTCACTGGATATCGAGCCCGGTACTGAAGACTTGGAGCAGTTAGCCTTTGACCCCGAGCTTTAGATACTTGCATATACTTTTCATTTCAGTTCATGCCATTATTTAGGCGTTGCTTTCTATTCATATATTTACATTTCCAGTTGTACCTGTAGAAGAATGTTTAATAAATAAAATTGCTGTTTATTTATATTCCTGTCTCTTGTGTACATTTTATTTTATATTGCTTAGACACGCTTAGCGTATTTACTTCTGAGTAAATACGTAGCGGACCCAGTCGCGTCCCCTTACTCGTATACTGGGAAGCGGGACGTGACAGGTTTTGCGGCGGCCCATGCAGGTCAGTTCTGCATGGATGGGTCAATTCTGCATGAAGCCCTAAGCAATATAACACAAGAATCAGCAACTAAAAATATTCTTTACATGTCACATTACTTGAATCTTAAAATTTTACATACTTTGAATCTATTCCAACCCCATTTTTCCTTCAAGCTTATGGATTCTCCAAACAACACCAGCACCAACTTCAACAACACACCACCACCTTTACCGCTTACGCCTACCGTTGCTGCTCCGATCAATGAGCAGAAGGTACTGCTTGAAGCGATCCGCAGCCTCCTGGAAGGACAGCAGCAGCAGACTGCTATTCTGATGAATCGTCCATAAGCGGAAGCGCCTGGAGTGAAGCGATTCCGGGCTTTGCACCCAAAACAATTTTCGGGAAATGAGAGCCCCCTGGAAGCTGAAGAATGGGCTCAAAATATTGAGAATGATTTGGCAGCAGCACAAGTGCCAGAAATCGCTTGGGTACGAGTTGCGAAGCTGCAACTCACTGACAACGCCCGAGTTTGGTGGAAGGAGGTAGAAAGCCGTCTTGAACAGCCGATTGAATGGAGGACATTTTGCGACATGTTCGACGCGAAGTACTTTTCAGAGACTGCCCGATTCGACATGGAACAACAATTCATCCATCTACAACAGGGTTCGATATGGACCAAGTCCGTGGATGAGTATGATGCTGAGTTTACCATGCTCAGTAGGTAAGATATGTCTCAATATTCGATTTTCAAATATCATATACTACACAGCTAACACAAGACCTTAACAGGTTAGCGGCACACTTAATACCAACTGCTGAGATTAGGTCCAAACGATTTCTTTAAGGATTAGATCCGGAAATCCAAGCTGCCTTAGCTACAGGGGATTTTCCAACCCACGAATTGGCGCTGAAAGATGCCCGTCGATATGAGGCAGTGGTAAAGATGAAGGGCAGACCCCACTCTGCCGGGATGAAGCGCCCTGCCACTCAGATGGCAGGAGGAGCCTATTCAAGGCCATAATTTGTGCCCAGGAGACCGGGAGTACCGAACAACCGGCCCAACCCAGCCTTTTGTATCTACTGTAGGAGAGATGGACATTTGGCGAAAGAATGCTGGCGTGCAAATCTCTTTTGCTTATTCTGCAGCTCAGCCACTTATGACATTAGGTCTTGTCCTCGTAGACACAACCCAAATGCTACACCCAGACCAGCAATTACCTACCAGCACCGCCCAGCCATCCAGGCACCTGCTCCACGACTCGCTCTCCCTGCTCCACCTCCTCGTGGACCAATTGCACATCCTCCTCGTCAGTTCCATCAAGCTCAAATGAACTTACCTCAAGGACAACGGAATGGACAGAGGAATGCTCCTCCAACAAGGAGGAATGTACCGAGGCGACATGCTTTCACAATGACCGTGGAAGAAGTTGAAGCCACCGGCCAAGTCATCATAGGCAACAATTTCCTTTCAAACTTTCTTTCAGTCTTTATACATACCCATATGTTTTTCCTTATACCTAAAACCTATCCCACATAACTTAGGTACAATCTTAGTAGCCTCACTTCCTGCACTAGCACTCTTCGATACTGGAGCATCTCAATACTTTATGTCGCAACGGTTCGTCCGAACTCATGCGATTCCAGTCAAACCGCTCGTATCCAGCTGGAATGTCAGTTCAGGGAACGGCGTTCTAAAGGCAATAATGGGATACGACCTGTGTCCAGTGATCGTTTGCAGTAGAGAATTCTATGCTGAATTCAAGGTGCTGGACATACTGAATTTTGATGTCGTTTTGGGTATGGATTGGGTCGGAACTTTTTACGCTACTATCGACTCTCGTCAAAGGAGGGTAGTGTTCGAGATTCCAGACCATCCGGTCTTTTTTTCAAAAGTGGAGACCGTACTTTGGAGCGAAGCACATACAAGGAAAAATAGAAGAAGGCAGTGATTGCAATACTTCAAGTGGAGGAAGGATCAAAGCCAGATGTAGTTTGAGAGTTCGACGATATATTTCCTGAAGACATATCAGGTTTGCCTCCCGATCGAGCTCTTGAATTCAGCATTGATTTAGTACCTGGAGCACAATCGGTGATCAAAGCACCGTATCGGTTAAGCCCTAAAGGTTTGAAGGAAGTCCGTACTCAGTTGGACGAATTATTGGCGAAAGGATGGATTCGTCCCAGCACTTAAAGTTGGTGATCACCAGTTCTGCTTGTAAAGAAGAAGAAAGGTTCATATCGAATGTGCATTGATTATAGAGCTTTGAACGAAGTAACTATAAAGAACAAGTATCCACTCCCGCGCATCGACGACCTGTTCGATCAGCTAAGTGGATCTTGCATTTTCTCTAAGTTAGATCTTCGTTCGCGTTATCATCAGGTGAAGGTCAAAGAATCTGATATCCATAAAACGGCATTCAGAACTCGCTATGGACATTACGAATTTCTTGGGATGCTATTTGGAGTGACCAACGCCCCATCTATATTCATGAACCTAATGAATCAAGTTTTTCGATAGTACCTAGATAGATTTGTTGTCATCTTCATCGACGATATCCTGGTGTATTTTAAGAGTCGAAAAGAACATGCCGAGCACTTACGAATTGTCCTGGAAACTCTACGACAGCATCAACTCTACGCCAAGTACAACAAGTGCGAGTTTTGGCTAGATCAAGTCAGTTTCCTTAGACATATTGTATCTCGCGATGGAACCTCTGTAGATCCAGCTAAAGTATCAGCAGTAAGCGAATGGCCGACACTGAAATCAGTGAAGGACATTCAAAGTTCTTGGGTCTAGCTGGATATTACAGAAGGTTTATTGAAGAATTTTCGAAGATTGCAACACCTCTGACCAAGCTCACACGGGAAGATGAAGAATTCGTGTGGTCAGAAGCATGCGAACGAGCTTTCGTAGAACTCAAGTCAAGATTGACATCAACACCTATTCTTGTAATACCGGACCAATCGGGAGGTTTCGAAGTGCATTGCGATGCATTCGTTAAGGGATTAGGATGTGTTCTACATCAGCACGGTAAAGTCGTACTTTATGCATCAAGACAGCTAAAGATTCATGAGAGCAACTATCCGACGCATGATCTGGAGTTGGCAACCGTAATCTTTGCTCTCAAGATTTGGCGCCATTATCTTCTTGGTGAACGGGTGGATATATACACAGACCACAAAAGTCTAAAATATGTGTTTACTCAGAAAGAGTTGAATATGCGGCAGAGAAGATAGTTAGAACTCATGGCAGACTTCGACATCAACCTACAATATCATCCAGGGAAGGTGAATGTAGTATCTGATGCACTTAGTCGCCAACCATTAGCATTAAATCTCACCGCACAGTAAAAGCATCAACAAGACTTGCATCAAATAGAGATTAAAGTGGTCATGCCAGGTAACACTTCAAGTTTGATAAACTTACAAGTTCAATCTACCATTGTCAATCAGATCAAAGCAGCTTAAGCAAGTGATGCTAAGTTGCAAAAGATCAGAGAACAAGTAGAAAGTGGACTCAGAACAGACTTCATCATCCATGAAGACGGATCTTTGAGATACGACAGTAGATTGTGTGTACCAAAAGGTTCCGTGCGAGAAGAGTTGATGAAAGAAGCCCACAACTCTCCTTATTCAGTACACCCTGGAGGTACAAAAATGTACAAAGATCGGCGTCAAAATTACTTGTGGCATGGAATGAAGCGTGAAGTAGCCAGAAGCATCGCTAAATGCTTGGTGTGTCAGCAAGTAAAGGCCGAACATCACAGGACTGCTGTATTACTTCAACTGTTACCTATCCCAGAATGGAAGTGACAACACATCACTATGGATATCGTGACTGCACTTCCTCGCAGCACAAAAGGTAACGATGTGGTATGGATTATTGTGGATCGACTCACAAAGTCGGCTCACTTCATCCCATTTTGAGTTGGCCAATCTACTGAGACACTAGCAAAGAAGTACATGGAAGTAAGTATGAATCTAAGTAAGATTTAACTCTTCAATGTGTACTATCTCTGATACCCATGAACTCATGCAGGAAATCGTGAGATTACATGGAGTACCGGTTTGCATTGTCTCCGATCGTGACACTAGATTTCAATCGCAATTTTGGCAGAGTCTGCAAGCTTGCTTGGGAACAAGTCTAAACTTCAGCACAGTTTACCATCCACAAACAGATGGACAGTCTGAGCGAACTATTCAGATCTTAGAAGATATGCTAAGAGCGTGTATGCTAGACTTCGGAGGATCATGGGAAGATCACCTACATCTTGTGGAGTTTTCATACAACAGCAGCTACCAAGCAAGTATAGGAATGTCACCATCTGTAGCGCTCTATGGAAGGAAGTGTCGATCGCCATTAAGTTGGGACGACATCGGAGATAGATAACTCCTTGGACCTGAGATGATAGTAGCAACTGTAAATGTGGTCCGCACTATCAGGGAAAGAATGCGCATAGCCTAAGATCGACAGAAGCACTGGCTGATGCAAAGCGCCGTCACTTGGAGTTCCAACCGGGGGAACATGTATTTTTGAAGATATCTCCAAACCGTGGAGTGATTCGTTTTGGAAGACGGGGTAAGCTAGGTATATTGGACCATTCGACATACTCGAACGAATCGGAGAAGTGGCTTATCGGTTGGCACTTCCACCTTCATTGGAAGGAGTGCACAATGTGTTCCACATATCTCAACTCAGAAGGTATGTGAGTGACCCTAGCCATATTCTTGATCACTCCGAGCTCACTGTACAGCCAGACCTATCTTGTGAGCAACAACCTGTTGAAATCCTGGATAGAAAGGTGAAGTCACTTTGGAACAAGGAAGCCAATTTGGTTCGAGTGATGTGGAGAAAAGATTCACCAGAAGAATCAACAAGGGAACGTGAGGACGATATGCGTGCAAGTTACCCTAATTTGTTTGTAAACTAGTCCTTTAAATAATTGAAAATTTCGAGGACGAAATTTTTGTAAGGAGGGTAGAATGTAACAACTCCAATTTCAATGTACAGAAAATTCATTTAAAATTAATGTGCAAATGGAGTATTTGCAATCCTGTGTACACAATAAGTATTTGAATTGCTTTTGAAGAGCAAGAAAACACTTGTAACTCATTGGTAAAGCCTTGCACTGCTGTAACGTAGCCCCTGTGATCGAATCCTCCCAGCCACATTATCTTTTTATTAATTTTTCTTTAAATATTTTAGAAGCCCAAGGGTTTACACGTGCACTACACGTAAAATTAAGAGTCCCACAGAAATTAAACATGTGCACTGAGGAAAACCAAGCGACACCAACACGTGTCACCAAAACCAAGCTCCCCCACCGGTTTTTGACCGGCGACTTTGGCCCTACGGCCGGCACCGCCGGCACCCCGTAGAGGATGGTCCCCAAACTTCAACTCCATACCCCTTGGCCTCCCCCTTAACCCCTGTACCGTTTGTTTTTATTAAAAATAAACAGAGAATTTAATAGTGGCATTAAACCAAAATTTTAATGCATTTTTAATTCATTCTTCATTACCCCGAAACCCTAATTTTTCCTATAAATATCACACTCCATTTTACACCTCCTCACTCAGAATTCTATTACAAAAACTCTATAAAATTTCCATGTCCCAAGTTGTACAAGTGGAGTTAGTAAGAGGCGAAGTTCCGGCAACGTTCCAAGAAGATTCCGGCGACGAAACGACGTCCCGACGCTTTCCTAATCTTCCCTTACCTCTCCTCTTTCTTTATAGCCATTAATCCCCCTCCCCCCTTCTCTTTTGCTATTCTAAAACTTCTTCTTTTCAAAACTCGTCGGAAGCGGAGTTATTCCGACTTCCGACTCTCTTTTCTTTAAAAACTATATTTTTATTAAACAATAAATCACCATATTCTCTCATAATGTTTAAAAAATATAAATAAATATATTAGAACAAGTTTCATCACAAAATAATACATGTTGCAATTTCTATTTCACTTTTACAGTAAAATACCATCATGTTTACAAACGATATTGTTATCCACTTTTAACCGTATTACCTTTAGATAACTCACGAGGTAATGACCTACCTCATCACAACACACATTTTTGACATAGCACGATGAGTTTTGCGATTCTAAATTATGGGATAATACGCTTTTACGAACAAATACCTTAAACAATTAAAAACCGTTTTATTTAAAAAGAATGTTAATTAATTCCTTGCAAATACGCCTCTACAACCCATTTTGGGGAACCCCGATCGGGATGGTGCGGGTTATCGCACGTCTTCGGGCCTAGTAGAGCGAGATGCAGATCTCTGCAAGGAGCATTCGATCTCGATGGAATTTTTAATGCAATTTTTAAGAAAATAAGATTTTTACATAATAAATAAAACTTATTTTTATTAAATATATAAATATATAGATGAATATTATCAAAAGATCCATTTTAAATATATTATAAATATTCCATGTTTTCTAAATCAAAGGAATCACAATTTCATGAAATACCATTACAATTCAATACAAATTCCAATATTTCATTAAAGTACCATATACAATGAAAACTAGGTTCTACTCACTAGAAAATTTCACTTTTATAAAATATACATCTATGAAAACCCTAAAGACGATAATTAAATACTTAAGGTGTATTTTGAAAATATATCAAACTATTTTTACATAAAACCCACCCAAGTTATATTAATTTACAATAAGGACCCTAGTAAACATAGGTTAAAACGGGACCGGTTCTCTTGAGCCTCAGGGAGCCGGAGAATATGGGTGCTTGCCTATCTAAGGTAGACAATCTAACAACGGTATTATCAATACGGTAATTATCTTGGAAAAAGATATAAATCCTGCCGCCCATGTGCAGCAGTTACCGATAATATCAAAACTAATTCAGGACATCAATTTCTTTTTAAAGTGTCTGACTCAGACAGAGTCTCAATCTAATCAATCTGACTTGAATATGATTCAAGTATAAACTACAATACAACATGAATCCATAAATACCGGAATTCAATCTATATCAATCTATATTGACCGAACCGAACCATGGATATACTCTGGTTATATGACTAACCATTTATATCCATTCCGTTTACTGATATCATGGTTTCGGAAAGTCATCCATCTATATAACAAAACAATACTATCAATACAAAAGACATTACGGGGTTTTTAAAGGGGTAGAATGGTACGGAATGTGTTAGAAGTGGCACGATACGGTCACTTTAATACACCTAACCTTAATATCTATTTCCGTTGTACCGTGGCTGAACGGTTCCTTGTGCTTCGTATACCTTAGTCTCCGGATAGTGGGACTCCTCTCGTATACACTGACATATTCTGTACCGAGCTACAAATAACCGCGTTAACATTATAATCAAACATCACTAGTTATACTCTCCTTCTGTTCTATCTTTACTCATCTTTGGGACTTACCGAGCGATTGTTCGCTGACGAAATTCCTTTTCTTCTTTCTTTGGAATGTTGTTCGGTGGATCGGACTCACAGGATATCGAGCCCGGTACTGAAGACTTGGAGCAGTTAGCCTTTGACCCCGAGCTTTAGATACTTGTATATTCTTTTCATTTCAGTTCATGCCATTGTTTAGGCATTGCTTTCTATTCATGCATTTACATTTCCAGTTGTACATGTAGAAGAATGTTTAATAAATAAAGTTGCTGTTTATTTATATTCATGTCTTTCGTGTACATTTTACTTTATATTGCTTAGATACACTTAGCGTATTTACTTCTGAGTAAATACGTAGCGGACCCAGTCGCGTCCTCTTACCCATACACTGGGAAGCGGGGTGTGACACTAATATTTCTATTTTATTATGTTATCGTCATCTATCATCTCACGCCTGGTGAGACTGACGTTTTCTTGACTTTATTATGGACGCATTAAAACTATGGCACATAATGGAGTACCGTTCTTTCCCAAAGAACATTCCGTTTTCAACTCATCTTAACAAAAATAATAAACCTACACCCCGAAAAACATGAAGAAGGCCTATGGCCCCAACCACATCCTTCAAAAGTATAAAATTTAAAATTTTGTTAAAATAATTGAAAAACGGATCATAAATTTCTTAGAAATGGAGTATTTTGGGTAGTTTAATCTAACTCCCGTCTCCTCTCGAAATCTCTCACTTGAAATTTATCAGATTAATGCAATATGCGTCCTTGTGTATATAATATGCCATACACAACACAAAATGCAACAATCAATCTAACAAATGTCATTTTCATTTAAAACAACCCTATCTAATCTTGTTTGTGTTATTAGAGTATTCATTTTATTCGTGAAATTAATACGCGCCCCAGGCGCTCCCACTGGAACAACTACCCATCAAATCTCCAAGACTTTATGTGGGAATAAAAATTTGAAAATTTTATAGAGCAAACAAAATTTTCAAAAAAAATATAACTCTTAAAATTAACAGCAAAACCCTTAACTAATCCAAAACTTGAGTGGGAAACTTTCCAAATATAAGAATTCTCATAAAATAATTTTCTTAAGTTTTAATAATTTTTCTGAATTTTCTGGGATTTTTCTGGATTTTTTTGTAATTTTTTTAATTATAAAAATGGAACCGGCTCGGGAAGCCGAGCCCTCGAGCCGCCGAGCCCGGTTCAGCCTGGCTCGGCCCAGGGGCCTGGCCCTAGCCTGAGCCCAGCTCGGGCTTGGTGGCTGGCGCCCCATTTTAAAAAAAATGAATTTTTCTCCTTTTTAAAAAAAAATCCATAAAAATAAAATTTCCAGAAATTATTTTTGTTGTTAAAAAAAAATATTTGGCCACCCCCACAATAAAAAAAAATTTGGTTCCCCAAAAAAATATTTTTGGTTCCAAACCATAAATCCAAAAAATATTTGGTCCTAAACCAAAATCCCAAAAAAATATTTGGTTCCAAACCAAAATTCCAAAAAATATTTGGTTCCAAACCAAAATCCGAAAAATCTTTTTGGTCCAACCCAAAAACAAAAAAAATATTTGGTCCAACCAAACTCCTAAAAAATATATCCCACAAGTTTCTTTTATCTGAAACATAGGGTTAGCGTTTTAGGAAAAAATTACGACCTAGCCGCCATTAATACTCACCAAAAGAGATAAAAAAATTAAAATTTTCTTTTAACATAAAAGATTCAATTTTTACAAAAGTTTATCTCAATTCCATGGGTTATTTCACATCAACGAACTAAAAAAACTATATTAAAGCGTCATAAAAATAGATCTAATTTATGGTGACAATATGATGCAAATCCGATAGATCTCTGAAGATCCATTAAAACGATAACCCTAATATCATAGATCTATTTAAAAAATAAAAAAATTTGATCTAGGTTTAGATAAAAAACGCAACTTTTGAGTTGCAAATATTTTAAACATCACAGATTTATAAATCTACGAACGTAGGATGTATGGCTCTGATACCAATATACATTTTAGGTGACGTAGATACATAACAAGCAATCATGCACAGCGGAAATACATGTATCTACCCTAAAGGTTTACAATATACCTGATCCGATTGGTTGGATCGTTTCTCGCCCACAACACGAGAAGATCTGATCTTTATTGTTTCCAAGCAACGACCAGAGAGAAACCACACTTTAGTAGAAAGCGAGAATCCCCCACTTGATCACCCTGTAAGCCAACCCAAAGTAGTAGAGAATGAAGAAGGAGACGACGACACTTTAGTTTTTCTTCCTACAAAAACTCTCTATGTATTATCATATATCTCATATATGAAACCCCACCCTCCTATATATGAATATATATAGGGTACTCACTCATATGAGCGGATATTAGGCCGGATCGGGACCAATGGCTAACAGATATTTCACATCAAATTTTGGACATCAAATTACCAATAATAATCACTATTTATTGAATATTTTTATTACTTACATAAAATAGTTATTATTAATTTAAACTTTTACGAATTAAAGAAAAACAAGTAAAGAGATACAAAACCCAGCATTAGCCTTCAAATTACAAGTTGATGATACTCATAAGTGGGGATTCCCCGGATCATGACACGTAGCAGATGACGTGTCGTCCACGTAAGCCCGCTAGATTCCCGGGGGTTATAGAGCTGTAATAGGTATGATGCATTAGGGACATTTCTCGGCGCCCCGTCTTCGAGGTAGCACCCGACCTTTTAGGGGGGCCTCCCCTGAGTACGTTCCCTCCTCGCCTAACCACCAGCCAATAGCTCATCTCCGAGCAATCATAGAGTTGAGCTTTCTCAGCTTCCTAACTCGTCTCCGAGTTATCCTATAGTTGAGGTTCCTCAGCTCCCTTGCTCATCTCCGAGCTATCCTATAGCTGAGGTTCCTCAGCGTTCCTGTTTGGCCGGGAGCATGGAGCACATGCGTCCACATAACGGCTCCGTGTATCTCGCTACAACGAGATCTCCGCCACTCCATGTCCCGCTACTCTGTGTATCTCGCCATGATGAGGCCTCCGCCGCTCCAAGTCCCATATCCTACGCCAGCGTATCTCGCCATTAATGAGCATATCTTGCCACCAATGCAGATTTTACGCAAGGGCGAAACGGGCGGCGAGAATCTCGCATCGGCTCGCCTTCAGGCGACCCCTGTATGAACCCCTCCTACAGATGATTCAGGTAACTCGAACTCAATTCAATACGCCGCTACTTTGCCCAATCATTCCCCAGAACCTACTTGATCGTCGGAGGGTCCTACAGTGGCTTCCCAACCCGTGACTTCCTTTACAGTTAGCTCAGCGTCAACAACATTCAACAACCCATTGAGATACATACCCAAACTCCACCATAAATCTCAACCGTTCAGCCTCGTTGGCTATAAGATCGACGGAGGACAACAACTGAGAGAGATTCCGACCTCCGTCAGTTGGCGCCGTCTGTGGGAACGTAAGCTTTTCCATCCAAAAAAGTTGATCTTCCGCCTTCGATTCGATGGCCAGCGATCATCGCAACGAAGATCCTAGCACGAGTCATTCCGTCCTTCGCAACGGAGGCGGGGGCGGTTCCACTCCTCCTCCCAACATTGTTGAACCCTTATCGGTATGGATTGACCGACTGAAAATGATAGTGGACGCGCTTGCTCGTGTACAAACTGCCAGCCACACTCGGCAAACCACCGCCCCTGCTCCCCAGAATGACGGCGTGCACGAGGCGACAAATGGACGCGTTCAGGTCCTCGGCCTTGCTCATGCCAATCTCAACACCACGAAACACTGGCGTGCCAATTCCGGCAGTCGCGACCCCCGTATGAGGAATGATTTCATAATTCGTTAGGCGTCGGGCAGTCCAATGCCGAGGTCTCAAGACCGACCAAATTATCACTTCAACGCTCGCCGCGCTCCCTCGCCTTCCGAGACGATGTTGGTCAGGTCGCCTGATTCCAGGAAAGACCGATATCATCATACTCATTGAGGCCATGTGCATGGTGCATGTCAGGGGGAGCCATGGATGGTTCACCTCGAGGATCTGAGGAACGTGATAGAGCGAAGCCGAAGCCGCTCCATCGCCTAAGCCCAAAGCAGAGAAGCAGGGACTCCGATTATGGAGAATCCTCAGGATACCAGCAGCGGATCTATAAGTCGATGTCGCACACACTACGGGGTTTGTAGAGAGGCGGAATTTACAAAAAATGATTTTAAAGCATGCAACATCGACTATAATCCCAAGAACTACCATAGGCCTTAGATAGCAAAAACTCCATAGGTTCTAATCTACTATGAAAGAGATTATACCTATGATATCAAGTCCTTCAGGTTTTCTTAATCCTCTTCTTAAGTTCCTCGTCCGTCGGGATCGAGCTTGGTCGTTGACCTCCTCGCGTCGAAGACGATCCACCCGAGAGTTTGTGATTCAAGCTTCAACCTCAAAAAGAGGTGACTAAAATACATAGTTTGCTAATCTAGATAGTTTAGAAGATGTAGAGTGTGTTAATTGGATTTTTTTATCTCAATAATCCTATGTTTCTCAACTCATGAGAGCGTTAGGGTTTGAATAAGAAGAAGAGCTCAAGAGAGGAGAGAGAATGGCTAAGTAAGAATGATCAAGAATGGCTTGTAAAAAATGATATCTATCATAATATTTTTTCCAAAATAAAATCAGGCCATGCTTTAATAGTTATCACAAATGAATAAAGAAAGATAATAGCCATGCTTCATACCATACTCAAAGCCACCTCACCCATCCACCTCATTTTTTATTTATAATAAATAGAATAACACAAAATTAGGTGTCCTCTTCTAGAAACATTTTAGTATAAATACAAGAATATCTATACTGTATATACATACTCGTATTCGTACTACAAAAAATACGAATATCAAGAGATAAAATAATCCAATAATATAATACTAGATCATTATTAAATCAATACTTGATTCAATAATGCGGTTTAATCCTAAGCCCGCTAGTATTATCCGTCTGAACATAAATCCATGTAGCAAGTACACGTATATGATCGGAACCCTGCACGTATAACCATACGACCTCTATATCATTTCTCCTGAACCAGAGAAACCTTATATGTGGGACTCTAAAGATTCGACAGTACACTGGCAGTGGGTTTAACCACAAGTACGTCAGTGGCATTAGCTGTACGTAACGGCCACCCGGGTACCTGTCGAAAAGAAGGTCGACGAGCAAACTCATCCGAACCCCTACTGAGCCAGTCCGTGACAATCTCTGTCCAGTCTAGTCTGTTCGTCTGAGAGTATCACATGCCGGGTCTAAAGGGTGGAAAACGTCAGACCCCTAATAACCTGACAAGTCATGCCGATGTGGCTCAAGACCATCCGAGAATCGACTGATCTAACTATCAGTAATTCTCAACAGCCCTAGCCATGAACTTATGGTGTTGGCCAACCGAACACAGTGCGATATCGACTCCCTATATCGGGAGAGACGAATCTCCAACAATTGCTCACTGCCTTCATATGGCTCGGGACTGTACCTAACCAAAACCTGTTTGCATGAATCAGTAGAGCCGTGGTAGGGTAGTAATCAAAGCACAGTAGGAACTCACACGAGACAAATGACGATCTCAGGTCGACAGACTATCTGTACTCATGTCACCAGAGAACTGCTATCTGACGATAGGTATAATACAATCTAGCCAGTTCTCGGCGAGTCCGCCCAGTGTACTCACCTCCAGTGAGCACCTGTATACAATCTTAGGTGTAACACACCAATGGCTGTGGGACAAATTACCGCCTCTCATCAGGGTCTAGAAATGTATACACTAGTCTACTCTGGAATATTGATACTCAGTCTCGATACTCCTACGACTAGGAACATTTAAGGATGTGCTTATTGACTACCCAGCTCCCACAAGTATGATTAAAAAAGAAAAGAAAGGAAAGAGGAAATGAATTCCTTCCATGTGCAAAACACGTGACCATTCTGGCTTTAAGGAGAATTAAAACCCACAGTTTGGCCTCACATGTTAAACATGTGAGCGCTCATATGCAAAGCATATGAGCGTGGAACATAAGTAACCAAAGGGCCAAACATGCATCACGTGTTAATCACATGAGCGCTCATATGCAAAGCGTATGAGCGCTAAAAATAAATAACCAAAGGCCAAACAAATCCCACGTGTTAATCACGTGAGCGCTCATGAGCGCTAAAAGTAAATAACCAAAAGCCAAATAGGCCTCACGTGTTAAATACGTGAGTGCTCATATGCAAAGCATATGAGTGCTGAACATAAGTAACCAAAGGGTCAAACAGGCATCAAGTGTTAATCACGTGAGTACTCATATGCAAAGCATATGAGCGCTAAAAATAAATAACCAAAGGCCAAATAGGCCCTACGTGTTACACACGTGAGCGCTTATATGTAAAGCACATGAGCGCTGGAAGTAAATAACCAAAAGCCAAATATGCCACACGTGTTAAACACGTGAGCACTCATATGCAAAGCATATGAGCGCTGAATATAGACAATCTAAAACCTACACCGGGGTCATGTGTTAAACACGTGAGCATATCATTTTGAAGCGCTGGTTTCAGATAGAATTAAATTCTATTTAGAATTAGATTCTATGTGGGGAAATATTCCCCCTGAACTTTAGAAAACGAGAAAAAAATTTCTCTGTTAAAAAGAGAACTTTTAGATTCAAAATCCAACGGTGATTATAATATCACTGACCAAATCAGAAAATCAAATCAATTTCTTTGTTAGGAAAATATTTTCCTAATCTCGCTAAAACCAACAGAAAATCACCGGATCAAAAGTCCAACGGTGGACAAAATTACCCGGGTGTCTTTTAAGATTAATTAAATCAATTGGTATCTCTCAATGAGAGATTTCTCAAACTAATCAACAGTTTTTATCACCTATATATAGGACCCGAGACTTCAAGTCAGAAAGGGAGGATTAAGCCCATAAGGTGCTAAAATAAGAACACTACAACTGCGATTTTAATTCTCTGACTGAAGAAAAGTTCCTTCTCCTCTCAAACCTTAGACAAAGAAAAAGCAGTGATAAAAAAATTTCTCCTTTGCCTATTATATGTAAATACAAGGGTTTAACCCTCCATAAAGGACTTAGTTCTTTCTCCGGATCTGAGATCCGCAAGACAAATCTTCCATAAGTTGAGAATTTAATTCTCATCGGGAAGATTTTATACTTCAGACTTAAGATCTAGAGAAAAAACAAGGTATGAGAAAACAAAAATGAAGAAAAGAAGGGGATTTTATATTTCAAGAATTTAATTTCTCTAAAAGCAGCGTTTAACCCTATATAAAAAACTTAGTGCTTATAAAAAAGGAATAGAAGAAACTTTGTAATGACTCCAATTTCATTGTACAAAAATTTTCAAATCTCAGATCTTCAAAATAGAGATCTTAGTGATCATCAATGGTCAAAACACCATTAACAGAAGTTTAACTTCTTTCAAAAAATAAACAGAGATTAAATCTCCAAAAACTCAGCGCCTCACGTGAAACATATGTTAGCGCTCAGAAAAGAAAAAAACTCAGCGCTTCATGTGATAGCACATGAGCGCCAAGAAACATAGCACCTCACATGACAACACGTAAGTGGGAAGAAGGAGCAGCGCCTCACGTGATACCCACGTGAGCGCTAAACAAAAGTGCTTAGCACTATGTATATTTAAAGTGACTAAGTTCTTAGCACTGATCGGGAAACACCTAAGTTTGAGCGCCTCACAGGATACCCACGTGAGTGCTAGAGCAGCAATTGGATATCATATCCATAGTCAAAATACTAAGTGCTTAGCATTGCTGAATGATGGAAAAAGCTCAAGACTGAGCCCAAAATTGGCCGAGTCTCTGAAATTTCCTTGTAGCTGAACCCATATGCTCTGTTGATGGATCTTAACAAAGTTGAATGATCCTTAAATATATTTCTAAGCTGATCTTAGTCTCATATAAGACTAACGTATCCTTTGTTAAAATAAATTGAGCCCATATGCTCATATATTTAAGTCGATCTTAGTCTAAAACCAGATTAACGGTCCTTGAATAAAATAAAATATTCTTTAAACCGACGGAACATACAACCTAAGTTCAAACCTAAATTCATACACACACACATATACGGATTTGGACTAATCCGCGTCCTACGGACGATGACATAAAACAGTCTTCATATACAATCCACGGGCAACCAAAATAAACAAAAATACAACATGACATGAAGTGACCTACTGGAGTAGGAGAAAGTTGTTATCGCAACGCGATAACGTAATTAACCATAGGGGCTTGCGCCTGCAGGGAAGAGCGTCCCACAATAAAAACCCCTCACAAATGAGGGGGAATTTAATAAAATCTGCTACATCGGTCGCGTCTATCCAAATCTCCAATATACGGTGCCATAAATCAACTTGGTATCTTCGGAGAGATGGATGAATATATCCAAATAGCATCTGCCCCCAAATTCAGGTAAGACGACCTATCCAGATTCGTCTCTGTTTTTGGCGGTAAACAGATTCTGGCACGCCCGGTGGGACCTCTTCCTCTTTCCACTCCACACTTCGTGTGTCGTGTTTCGTGAACAAAATCGTGTTTCGCTATATTCATGGTTGCCCTTAGATGTGGGATACTAAAACTTGGTGCTTCGTCTCTATGCAGAATCAATGGCCTCTCACTGCACTTTCTGCAAAAGCAACTCTTACTCCGCTCCAACTGAAGGAGTGACGTATGGGCCCAACGCGGCTTCCATCTTCTCAATGCCGGTAGATCAGGCCATTACTGGGCTGTTCTTTGGGACCATGCTGCCACCCATAAGCTTTGGCGCCGCAACGCCCGGAGAAGAAGCTCCCCGAAGGTCGGTCTTTGATCGGCTGGCTGCTGAGACGGCTCCTATCGGCAAGCCGTCCAACTCTGAAGTCTTAGTCTTCAATAGGCTGAAGAGAAACTCAAACGGGCTCGTAAAGAAGCCCATGATTCTAGAAGGGATTGCCCTAAAACGGCCAGCCCTTTTTGCTCCTGCTATGCGTGAGGCCAGAAAAAGTGCTTCACCTCCAAGACGGTCGGTCTTCGACAGATTGACCTACTATGCTCCAGCTCCATCGAAAACGTCCATCTTCAATGGGCTGAGACCAAGCAAATCTCCCCAGCAACGCCGGGGCACGATGAAGATGCCTCCAAAACTGGGGCAATTCCCACTACACAACATGCTCGACGTCGCTACTGGCGCCGAGTAAGACAGGCCGGTGTCAATTTTTCCTCCGGGCTTACCCCATCAGCTCCTATGGTGGAGATTGATGCTGCTGTTCCGACTGGGAATAGCTTTGAACTGCTTAAGAGGGTCCGTAAAAATTCCCCTACGGCGGCACTAAAAATATCACCCCCACCTGCAAAAGCTACCATGCAGGCAAAGCCCGGGCAGCCTTATCAACAACTCTCCTTGCAAATACATAGAGTCTGGCGGAAGGTCCAAGACTCTATGCTCAATGAAATCTACTCTCATCGACCCAAAAAATCTAAGGTCCGACAAGAAAGGGATTTCTCCTCCCCCATACAACGGGGGACTTCTTGTAAAGAGCGCTTGTTATAGCGGCTCTTCGTGCTCCAACCTCTAATAAAAGAATGAGGCCAGAGAAAATTCCATTGCCAGCGGCAAAATCTAAAGGCGAAGGCTCCAAAAACCCCAAGTCTGGGGGCATAACTATACATACAGTCTATATGGCCAATGGAAATGAAGAGAGCCGTGCTTCTGTGAGTCACATACCACATACTCGGTCGCTGACGAAAGCTCAAGACCAATAGAAAAAGCTCCAAGAGATGCTGACTAAAATGGCAGTATTCACTGGACCTAAAAAAAGTCCGGACAAAGAAACAGAACAACCCCGGGAGCAAGAAACCGATACAAAGTTCTTGCGCTGGGTTCTAAAGAAGAAAGATAAGGAAGCTGCAGAGCAAGCTGCTAACATAAAGCAAATGACTCGTTTCCCCAATCAGAGCAAAGCTCTGTTTCAAAATTTAAATTTTAAAAATTGAAGTAACGCTTCAGATCTCTTGCGCTCTGCGTTGTGCGCCACGTGTCAAACGCAGGCGCGCTAGCGTAGTTGCGCTGCGCTCTGCGTTGCGCGCCATGTGTCAAACGCAGGCGCGCTAGCGCCAGTTGCGCCAGCACTGGAATTTAAATAATAAATTATTAATTAATTAGAATTAAAATTCTAGAAAGATCTTTCCAATCTTATTAAAATAAGAAGATTATCTTCTGTAAAACAGAGGCCTTAGGATCAAAGATCCAACGGTGGGGAAATATCCCCAGATCAATCAGAGAAAGATCTCTGTAACTAATTTAACAAATCAATTGGCCCTATATAAAGGCCCCTAGACTCCAAGTCTCACATATATACAGAATAGAGAGAACCCTCTGCAAATTTTGAGAAAAAACTCAAAGAGAAAGAAAGGCAAGCCTTTGAAGAAAGAAGATCATTTTCTTCATCTTTAAAGGTAAAGAATTTAATTCTTGAAGAACAGAGATGAAAACATCTTACAAAAAGAAGAATCCTCTTCTAAAAAGATCAAAGATCTAAGAACAAGATCAAGATCCTCAATAAAAAAAGAAAAAGATCAAAAAGATCTAATTATAAAAGATTAAAAAGAAGTAATTTACTTCATTCATAGATCTTTTGATCTATAAAGGCACAGCCTTTTGATGAGAGCAAGAACTTTGGTTCTTGAATCTTGAGGTAAAACCTCTTTTGAAGAAAACAAAAAGAACTTGTTCTTTGATCTTAAATTGATCAAGATACGCTCTGCGCTATTAGACAGTGCCTTGCACTCTTAAAATATGCCTTTACGCTCCTTGGACTGGTGCACTGCGCCAGAACGCGCCATGTGTCAACCACAGACACAATCTGCACTATGCGCTTCTAAAACAGCGCACTGCGCTCTTGGATTGACGCATAGCGCCAGAGCTCGCCACGTGTAATTCACTGGCGCAGCGCACTCAGAAAGCGCAGTGCGCTAACAGACTTGCGCTTAGCACAGAGCGTGACACGTGTCACCTTCGCATGCGCTAGCGCATTGTGCTCTTTGATTGGCGCAAAGCGCCTGACAAGCCACGTGGCGCACTATCAGACCACTATTTTGCTCCTGATAAATGCTGTGCATTTAATTACATAGCCCAATGCTATGCATTATTAAAAGGGCCGAGTCCAAATAAAGGCTCAACCGCCAGAACAATAAAATGTTCAACTCATATCAACTGAGCCCATATGCTCATAAACCTTCAAACAGACTTTAGTCCCAAATTGGACTATAGATCTCCCAACCAACATTGGTTCAAGGGTACATCTCTGAACTCCTCTGATATTTGTCGTTGTAATCCTTCAACGTCTTCAGAGAGGTGACGGGTCCCGACGACCATACATTCCACGGACTACGATGTCCTTAACCTTGACCGGGATGTCTTTAAACTAACAATGGACCACAATGTCCCTAAACTGGCAATCGACCGAAATGTCCGTAAACTAAACGATAGAGCCCAAATGCTCTCTTGTTGGATCTAAATGATCCTGTTAAGTTGATCTTAGTCTGGAAATTAGACTAACGTATCCTTAACAAACGTTTAAGTTGATCTTAGTCCAGAATGAGACTAACGTATCCTTAAACCAAAACCCCAAACTCAAATCTAAGAAAATACGGATTTGGACTAATCCACGTCCTACGGGCGACAACATAAATTAGTTTCCGTATACAATCCACGAGCAACCACAAACAAAACAAACACCCACGACACGAAGTGACCAGCTGGAGAAGGAGAAAGTTGTTACCGTGATGCGATAGTGTAATTAACTGCAGGGGCTTGCGCCTGCAGGGAAGAGCATCCCCACAATCAAAAACCCCTCAGACGAGGGGGAATCTGACGAAGTCTGCTATATCAGCCACATCCGTTTAAACCTTTGATACATGGTGCCATAAATCAACTTGGCATCTTCGGAGAGGGGGACGGATAGCACCAATTAGCATCTGCCCCCGGATTCAGGTAAGACAGTCCGTCTTCCCGGTTTCCGGCGGTAAACATGACTCTTCTCTTTCAAGATATGGTTGGAAGGATGACCTAACCAGAATCACCGACTGAAGATCCTCCGGTGATCATCGAAAATGATAGAGGGGAAACGTCGAATCCTCCCTAGGCCCTTTTAACGACCAAGGCAGAGACGATCTCTAAGGAAGCCCTGGATGATTACATTGCTCAGCAAATTAGAGCTCACCAGGCCAATGAAGCTGCTACCCAAATCGTCAAAATTGGATGACCATATCCGGCCTAGTATGACCAAATAAAGTACCCGCCGAGATATACTATCCCAAAGTTCCACGTATATAAAGGAACGGGGAATCCCCATCAGCACATCGCACAGTTCAGAGCTCTATGTGGCAATACTGGAGGCAATGGCAAATTGTTGCTTTGCCAATTTGTCGGAAGCTTATTAGAAACAGCTTTCAAATGGTACTCGGAGCTCCCAAATGACTCCGTGAAAACCTTCTCTGAAATGGAACTGCTCTTCACGCAAAGGTTCTCCAGTGCAAGTGAATGCACTCCAATCATGACATTGATCAATGCCAAGGTCAAGACGTGGAAACATGGGTCCAATATGCGATCCTATGGCGAAACCTGTGGTCCAAATGCGAACAGCGCATTGAGGAGTCTCCAGCTGTAGGAATATTCATTGGGACTATTGATCCTCAATCGAACGTGTCCCAGTTCATGATCTTCTTTAAGCCCATTAAGTTTTAGTTACTGATTGATAAGTTAGCACAGATAGATCAAATGGGTCATGGTCCTTCTTCCTCAAACAAGGATCCTCGAAACAACAATAAAGGAAAAGGAAAAGCAGCCTTTTTTGCCAACACGCAACAACAATTAAGCGGTCCAAAAATAGCTACTCGCTAGAACAACCCCCGTACGCGCCCGTCCTTGGAAGAAAGGTTGGGACGTGCTTATTCGATCCCTCGTGATAAGACGAGGAGGTTGTTTAAGCCGGCAATGCGAAATAACCCGATCACATTGCTAGACTCGCGGTAAGCCATCCAATCGAGAATTGCTACATCTTTAAAAACCAAGTCAATGACCAATACCAGCAGGGGAAGTTTGCACTATTCGATAGTTGAAGAGTAGATCCAGCCCAAAAACACGCTCCCAAAAAAGTGGATGTGCAAGGGGCATCCTGCTCACTCGTGGAAGAAGCTCCACATGAAGTATGTCTTTTAGCAAAAAATAAAAAAATACTGAAGGATCTACAAGCTTGTTCGGCGATCATGTGGAAAAGCCCGCTTGAGCCCGAAATTATATAAAGGATATTGAAACCGCGTCCCGCACCGAAAACTGTCGACAAGGGGAAAATCCCCAAAGTCAAGCCTTCGAAATCTTCGAAGAAAAAGAAGAAGTATAAGAAGCCTGTGCAGCCTGCTGAATACGTCGACAAGCTCACAGACCTCCAGAAATTCATAGACGCGCTAGAAGAATACAATCAGAAATCACAAACGCCAATCACGCTCGAAGAATTCTTCAAGCATATTCTTGAGGACGAGGATAGTGACGATGATGAGGAAAACCACTCATCGGAAGAAGCAGAGGAACATGTAGCAAGCTGCTAAATGATCTCCCATTCATCACTATATGATGAAGAAGCTCCGCCAGCGTCAGAAAGTGACGTGGGTGAACTGGGGGAAGAATCAACGCTAAATTCCCCGAAACTGCCGGAATAAGATCCGATTGAAAGGCTACTAAACGAGCTTTTCAAAAGAGCAAAAATGACCAAGAACGCGAGACGACCATATATGAAAAGGCCAAACAACGGCGTTTGAATAAAAAGGTTGCGGTGATGACGAGTCATAAAGCTCTTTGATCAAACCGAAGCATGCCTGCAACAAATAAGAGCAGGATCAAAGTTGAGAAGAGATTTGCCAAAACCTTATCACTGGAGAGGTTGCTACCACCTCTTATGATGTACACGCCTGGGGTTTCATAATTCGACGGTGGAGAGGGACATCCAAAATACTGTGCATACCACTGAAGGATCGCTCATCCCATCGAGGAGTGCAACGCCTTCAAGAAGTGGTGGCAAGGATATATTGCCCACAGAAAACACTTCAAGAAAGTGAAGCGTGAATCCCACGCTCGTCGAAATGAGAATGGAAAAATGGCAGCAAACAAAGAAGCAGTTGGCAGCTGCCATATGGTTGGTACCAGTTCAGAAAGGGAAAAACCTCAAATTCTCACGTTCGGGAGCGATTCTGAGGATGAAATACCTCTTGATTCTCTCTTTGAAACCCCTTGGAAAAAGAAGAGGAGGAGAATGATTATGAGAACATTCAGCTATGTAACCGCACATTGCCCAAAAAGAACTTCGAACCCGCAAACAAGGATCCGAATAAAATAGGATAAAGGAAAAGGGAAAATGTTCGACCAAATTGCCCTTGATGAAAATGTAGCCAAAGAGCTTGCTATGAAAGACCTGCCTAAGAAAACTAAGGCAGATTATAATGTCCTTGCACAGCTAAGGAAAATACCCTCGCAACTGAGCATACTGGATTCTTTGCTCTTGTCTAAAGAGGCACGAGACTCTCTGATCAAAGCCCTGGAAGTGCCTGATCAGTTTCTAGCCTTCCTCGCAGAAGAGAAGATGAAAAATAAACTAGCAGAGGTCTACACGGCTGACATCACGTTCAGCGATGAAGATCTACTTCTCGGTATATGCGAACATAATCGACCGCTCTATGTCATCGGGTACTGCCACGATGCTAAGATAGGAAAAATCCTTGTCGACAACGGATCCTCCGTTAATCTTCTCAACACGAGAGTGCTAAAGGAAATATATATGAATGTTCAGCACTTTTCCCGAGACAAAATAACAATCACGGGTGTTTGCCGCCGAAGACTGGACTGGGACGCGAAGGACGTCTAGCATGAATTTGGGGGAAAATGCTATTTGGACATATCCATCCACCTCTCCGAAGATACCAAGTTGATTTATGACACCGTATATCGGAGGTTTAGATAGATGCGACCGTTGTAGTGTGACTTTATCAGATTCCCCCCATTTGTGAGGGTTTTTTTTATTGTGGGGACGCTCTTCCCTGCAGGCGCAAACCCCTGCAGTTAATTACATTATCGCGTTGCGATAATCATTTTCTCCTGCTCCAGTAGTTCACTTCGTGCCGTGTTCTATTTGGTTTATTTTGCTTGCCCGTGGATTATATACGGAGACTAGTTTATGTCATCAGCCGTAGGGTGTGGATTAGTCCAAATCCGTATATTTTAGATTTAGGGTTTGAACTTAGGTTGTATGTTCCTTTAGTTTAAAAAATATTTTATTTTATTTAAAGACCATTAATCTGTTTTTAGATTAAGATCAACTTAAATATATGTGCATTTGGGCTCAATTTATTTTAACTAAGAATACGTTAGTCTTATTTGAGACTAAGATCAACTTAAAAATATGTTTTCAGGATCATTAAATTTTATTAAGATCCAACAACAGAGCATTTGGGCTCATCTGCAAGCAACTTTAGAGAGACTTAGCCAATTTGGGCTCGGCCTGCTCGGTTTTGGGTTTTCTCTCCTTATTCAGAAGTGCTAAGCACTTATTTATGGATCTGGCGCTCACGTGGGAAGAACGTGAGGTGCTCAGACATGGGCGTTGCCTAATCAGTGGTAAGCACTTAGTCGTTTTGACTAGATATAATACTAAGCACTTTTATACAGCGCTCACGTGTGTTTCATGTGAGGTGCCGAGTCTTCACCTCTGGGCACTCACGTGGAAAGCATGTGAGGCGCTGAGTTTATATTTTTGGGCGCTCACGCGGGAAGCACGTGAGGCGCTGAGCTTCTTTTTTTGTTCGGCGCTCACGTGGGAAGCACATGAGACGCTGAGTTCTTTCTTTTAGACATTTAATCTTTGTTAATGGCGTTTTTAGCCATTAATGATCACCAAGATCTCTGGTTTGAAGATCTGAGATCGAGTTTTTTTTAGAACTAAGTTTTTATGTTTTTTTTATTATAAGAACTAAGTACTTTATAGGGTTAAACCCTGTTTTTAGAGCAATTAAATTCATGGAACATGTTTCTTTTCTCTATTTTCCTTTTATCTAGTTTTCCCCCCTAAATTTTGAGTCTGAAGAACAGAATCTTCCCGATGAGAATTAAATTCTCAACTTATGGGAGATTTGTTTTCTGGATCTCAGACCCAGAGAAAAAACTAAGTTCTTTTTTTGAAAGGTTAATGTTTTTTACTTGCACTAGGCAAAGCAAGATATTTTTAATCTTTTATTTTCTTTACCTAGGGTTTGAAAGGAGGAAGATCTTCTTCAGCGTGAGAATTCAATTCTCTGTTGCAGTTTCTATCTTTTTTGTTTGCAGAAGCTTATGGGGGGTTCTCTCTATATGTGTGTGTCTCCTTCTATTTTTTAAAAATCTTTTTACTGCTATTTGTAGAAGAAGGAAAAGAATCAATTTGTTGAGAAAATCTCTCATTGAGAGATCATGATTGATTTCATAATCAATCAAATTGATGTTATAGATAAACCGATGAATTTTATTCACCGTTGGATTTTTAATCCAAAGGCTCTCTGTTTAACAGAGAAGATTTCTTGTTTGTTTTTAAAAAGATTAGGAAAATATTTTCCTAACATAGAATTTTATTCTATCATACGGATATCTTGTTAGTTTAACAAGATTAGGTAGATATTTTCCTAATATAGAATTTTATTCTATATATCAGAGAAGATCTTTCTTATTTTAGAAAGATCAGGGAAATATTTCCCACATAGAATTTAATTCTAGCAGATAGTTTAATTGGTGATTTTATCACCATTGGATTTTAAATCCAAGATTCTCTGTTAGAGAAAGATCTTTCCAAATTAGAAAGATCAGGGAAAATATTTCCTAAATAGAATTTAATTCTATCACATAGAATTTAATTCTATCAGATGGGATCATTTTAAATTGGGGAGCTCACGTGTTATCACGTGAGTGCTGCCATATACATATATGGCAATGGCGGTCATATGCTTTGCATGTGAGCGCTGCCAAAAGATTGCGACAAGGGAACTCACGTGTTTAACACGTGGGGGCTATCATAGGATTTAATCCTATATGAAATCGGTACTCACATGCTTTGCATGTGAATGCTCACGTGTTTAACACGTGGGCGCTGCTATAAGATTTAATTCTTTCTGCAGCAGGTGCTCACATGCTTTGCACGTGGGGTGCCGCCCTCTATTTTTATCAAAGGAACGCAAGTTTTGATCCAAAATTTTTGGTGGGAACAAATGCCCCTATTACTTTGTCCACGTAAGTACGTACCTGGGTTAAGTAGTGAAAAGTTATGCATTTCCATTGAATTGATGGTTCAGGAGACATGTTTAGGTTTCTGTCACCTAAGGTTTTGTAATAAGATTTTTCTCCCTATGAGTCGTCAGGATCTCATAGGTGTATATTCTTCCTAGAAATCGTGAGGATTCCTAAGTGTCCATCGCCTCTGTGAGTCGTACGGATATCACTCGGGTATTTTTTCCTTACGAGTCGAGAGGATCTGTAAGTGGCTGCTTCTCCTCTTTGGATGCAACTTTGGAGAATATGGCCCGTGGATAGTATAAAAGAGTCAGTATGGACCTCCTTGTAGGGCAACAGTACTTAGAAAACAGGTTGATATCTCTGTTGCCTAAGGCTTTTCACCTTCATGAGCCGTGAGGGTCTCATAAAGATGTTTTTCCCTACTAGTCGAGGGGTCGAGAGGATCTCGCAGGTGTATCCTAACGTGAAATATAGATAACCCACCTTTTTGATAGGGGTCCGTTAGGTTTGTGGTACTAGGTTTAAGTCCATCGTATCGCCGCGTTGGCTGATATATTTCTCGATATGCAGTCCCTTAGGTTGCTGCTCAAATAGCCCCACGTCTGTTGTGTCTACGATCCCTTCTATGGCTAGATAAGATGTCTTCAAGTAGTCTTCTTAGGCTGGAATGTTCACTTTACCATCGGAAGAACAAGCGTTAGGTATTTCCATGGCGCTTTCTACCTGAGGTTAGGCTTAATTTGAAGTCCCAATGAGTCATAACCGCACCCTTCTGGGGTGGGATGATCTCCAATGGTTTTTAAGCTTTGTATATATTTCCATCGAGACCCACAGCTAGGAATATGTCGTCACTTCGTTTTTTCTTTGATGATGTCGCGCCAATTCTTCCCTGAAGTCGGGTAGACATCCAAATGAACTCTATGCTGTATGTATCACCATCGAGGTCTAGAGCTAGGATTTGCCATCACTCCTTTTTTATTTGACCCTTGGGTCCTTTGTTGACGTCGCGTCTGCACCCTGTAGGAATGAGAAGAACGTGAATATGATCTCTAGGCTGTAGATATTGTCATTAAGATCTGGAGCTAGGATTTTGCCATTGCTCCACTTTTATTTGACCCTTGGGTCCTTTGTTGACGTCGTGTCTGCACCCTGTCGAAATGAGAAGAATGTCCAAATAGTCTCTAGACTGTAGATGTGCCATCAAGACTCGGTTCTTCTTTTAACGAAGCATGGTGGGAAAATATGGTTCCCTTTCATTTGTGCCTAAGGATTGTATACAAGAGTCAGTATGGACTTACTTGTAGGGCATCAATTTTTTATCTTATTATTTATTTATTTATTTTATTTATTTTCGTGATACTCTATCTTTTCAGCTTTTATATCGTGAAATTCGTGATTGCCCAACCATTTCGGCTATTTATCACGGTTCCCAAACATTTCAGCTATTTCATTTTTTATTTTTACCCGCTATTTTTTATTGCGAGTTGCCCAAACCTTTCGGCTATTTTTATATTGTCACGCCCCGCTTCCCAAAATACGTAAACACGGCACGTGATAGAGCCAACCATGCTACTTATGGTTAGGAATCATCCATCCACAATCATATTACGGCTGTCAATCAGATATCAAGGACAATAAAATAAAATCTAGCTAACACATGTCCATCCGCCACAATAAATAATATCAAAAAATGCATAAAGCAGAAACGAATCAAGATCCAATAAATAATAGTATCTGAATCACGTCCCATAAGGGATCACATCAATAAAATAAAACTATGGAAATAAACGAAACGAAGCCTCTCAAACTAAACGTCTAGCTCCTCACTGCTCAGCTTGCTTGCCAAAATACTCTTGATCTGCCTGCGATAAATTCAGAGGAACTGGGCCATGCAAAACCAAAACGTCAGTGCGTCATAAATACCACAATAATAATAATAATCAGGATATGATGTTATGATTAAACATGTATGTAAATAAATAACACATGTATAAAACAGTGAGCTGTATGTATGTGATGTGTATCATAAAGTCTGTGCTTCTAGCTTATCTATTCTACAAGTCTTTGAAATCAATTAATGTAATCTTCATCGTAACTCAACAGTATATATCCCGTTCATTCCCCACGGGACCACGGTACAATATATCCCGTTCATTCCCCACAGGACCACGATACAATATATCCCGTTCATTCCCCATGGGACCATGGTACAATAAACAATGATTATTCCGTTCACGCTCGGAATCACGACAAACAATAATAATATTCTCTTGAGTTACGTTTCGGTTACATTCTTGATTTTCCCTTTTCCCCCAGGTTTTGTGTTCAAGTCAGGTATTGATGATATAAAACTAATGCCAACACAGGATCAAGGTAAAGGTCTTGTCTATGTAGATAACAAGTTACGTCCATCAGGATTGTTGGCATTAGCAATAAGATCCAAGTTACAAGTCTGGTAGTGTGCCGTGAACATACCATGTACTGTATATTAACCAAAATAGATACCAATGTAAAACTGTAATCAATATCGAAACACAAATAATGCCAGGATACATATGTATCTATCTGTAATAACCGTTATACGTCCATTACCATGTATATTGCAATCTAGATAACATATTGAACTGTTATAGTAGTATGATAATATCGTGATGTTCCGGCATGCAACTAGATAAACAATTATCAGTACGGATACAGACAGATACTATAAAACTGTAAATCGGTAATCTCTGCTGAATAGTAAAACACATGCACTATAATTTATCAAATAAATATTGATATAATAACATAGCATGTTGCAAGTTTAGAACTTGTTTGATCGGATCTCACGTCGAGATATGGATGTCACGTTCCGACGTCGAAATAAAATCATGATGCAGAACTTACGCACGCAGGACTGGACCTGGTTGAGCAGCTACGTGACATGGTTACTGGGCTAGATGACGATGGTGACTGGGTTGTCCGGATCGACGGCGACATGTACAACTCCGGCGAGACGGCCGAAAAAAAGAAAAGAAAAGAAGAACAGAAGAAGAAGAAGAGGAGGTTGCTGTTGCTGGGTTATAAGGATTTGGCGAGGTCAAAGGAGATGGTAGTGACGAGGTGATGGCAACGAGGCGAAGTCGTCGTCGGCGAGGTCGTCTAGACGAGGGAGGCCATAAGGTTTGAATGGTGATCGGGGAAGGAGCAGAGGGTCGGTGGTGGTGATGTATGGGTATTCTGGGGTTGCTGGGGGGAAAAGGAGGTGATGGAGGTGGTCCGTGTTGGTGGGTTTCCGGCGACGAGGTCGGCGACGGGTGATGGGGGTGGTCGGTTTTGTGGCTGGGGGCTTGGGTGTCGTCGGGAGAGGAGAAGAGGAGAGGAGGTGATGGAGGCGAGGGGAAAGTGGTGGCGAGGACGAGAGGGGGTGAATAGCGACGAGGGGCGATGATAAGAGGCTGCGACGGGAGCACGGGTTAGGGTTCGTGTTCGCGGGGAAAAAAGAAGAAGAAACGAGGGAGGGAGAGAGCGTTTTTAATTTTATTATATATATATATATATATATATATATATCTCTTAGAGAGAGAGAATGAGGTGGGGACAGGGGAGTTTAAGAGAGAGAGAGAGAGACGAGAGATTTGAGAGATTTTATTAGTTAAATTAATATATATATATATATATATATATATATATATATATATATATATATGATTTTACAGATAATACCAGATTACTCCGAATATTACCCGTACCCCTCTAAAAATCTAGTTTTTAAATATGGAGAATATACGTAAGAATTTAAACCATAAAGCAATATCCTGTAATTAAAAACATATACCCCCAAATAAAATCTACGTAAATATACGTAGCGGTCCAATAATCTGTCTATATAACTCTTTAGAATACGAACATGATATATGGGCGCAACCACCTGATATGGGATACTATGACAGGTAAGTTTAGATAAGGAAATATATTATTTGATTTCATTTTGTATTTTAAAAAGATATTTAGAGTATAAATTATATTATATACGTATATAAAATCTAGCTTTGCATGGATACTCTGTACTAGCAAATATTTGATATAATCTTGAACCATGATGGGTTTCAAACATGCGGATCGGGTCGGATAATAACCACAACTACCAATTGCATTATCCGCAACCCAAAAGTAACAATAATAAAGAATTTTGCCCCAAGAATTTGAAATAACCCAAATAAACAGTATAACAATGCTAGGGTGTAACATATATGCATATTTTTACTCGCTAATTTTTATTGCGAGTTACCCCATCATTTCGACTATTTCATATGCATTTTTTTTGCTCGCTGATTTTGTGGCGATTCGGGGACTTGGGTTTTGATACCAATTTTAGCATCAGCATCGCTACAACTTGAATGTTGCCACGAGCGAATCATCATTTGCCGTGAGAGGATTTAGAGTTTGACACCTGTTTAGGCATCGGTATCGCTACAATTAGGATATTGCCAGGAGCGAATCATCATTTGCCTTTGTCTATTTGAACAAAGGTGGCTTAGTAAACAAGGTTAGTGTCATGCCCCACTTATCAGTAGACGGAAACGGTGACGTGGTAATCCTGCAACGTATTTACTATGAGAATACGTTCAGCGTAATTAAGCAATATAACAATTTACAAGAATAACCAGAGTAATAAGATAAAACAACAACTTTATTTACATTCAAATTTACATACAACTGTTTGTAATAAAAAGATACAATGATAAAACAAATGCCTAAATAATGGCATACTGGAACTAAATACAAGCAGGAGCTAATAGTCAGGCTGAGAAGCAAACTGGTCCAAGTCCTCCGGGCTCGGCTCTATCTCCTCCGAATATGGTCATCCTGATGAACATTCCAAAGAAAGAAACAGAGAGGAATGCCGTCAGCGAACTATAAGTCCCTAAAAGAAGTAATAGAAGATGACTGAATGGTATATAAAGTGAATAGAAACCAAGTAAATGTGAACATGTAAGATTGTATATGAAATATCTAAACATGTTCACTTACAGATATACGATAGCTATTCTAACGTGGTTATTTGTAGTTTGGTAAAGAAGATATTCATGTAAACGAGAGAAGTCCATCTTACTCCGTGGACTATGGTAATATGTAGTACAAGGCCCTGTCATAACTCATGAGATAACGGCACGTGAATTCATGTAGGTGTCTTTTAAAGTGACCTCTAGTGCCACGATATACGTTCCGTACCAATCTACCCTTTTATCCCCGCGTATTGTAGTTTATAGATTAAGTTAATAGGTCTTGGCCAAATCTATGAATATAAAAATGTACAGGTTCATGTTCAAGATGTAATCATGTATTCAGGTATTCATGTCAAGTTCATGTCAAGTTATATCCATGGTTCAATCAAGTCGAGTCAAGTATTCAAGTTCAAGTTTGATATTTGAATTTGAGTGTTCAGGTTCATAATCAAGTATTCAAGTTTGTGTTTGATTTTGGATTCTGGTTTGAGTTTGGATTCAGGTTAGAGTCAGTATCTTATGAAAGAATTTAACTCTTAAATTTCTTAAGTTCAGGAGTAATCGGACAACTACTGCACATGGACGGTAGGATTTGTGTTTTTTCCAAGACAATTGACATTTGATATCTCCGTTAATTTGTTTAACCTGATTAGGCAAGCACTCACACTCTCTGGCTCCCTGGAGCTCAAGAGAAATGACACCGCTTAAATCTATATTAATCTAGAGTCCTTAAATATTTATTATTGTTATTTATATTGTATTTATATTGTTTGCATTCCTCGCTGGGGTTTTATGAAAAATACTTTAATATTGTTTAAAAATAAATCTCGAGGGTGATTTATGTTATTTAGAGTTTTTATGAATATGTATTTTAATTTTAGTGGTATTTTAGTAATAAAACTTAGTTTTTAAAAGCTTATGGTATTTTAATGAAAACTACTGCTTTGTAAAACTTGGTGGCATTTTATTAAAAATTTAATCTTTCATTTAAAAATATATATTTTTCACACTTTGTTTTTATTGAAAATAAGTTTTCATAATTTTATATAATTTTTCAAAGTTTTAATTTTTTTAAAGAAAATTCGTATTCTTCTAAATCATATTTTTATTCCTTTCGAGACCGAATGCTCTGTGAGGAGTTCTGTATCTCACTCTGCTATCCCAAGAACGTGCGATAATCCGCACCATCCGTAGATGGGTTCCTCTAAAAGGGTTGTAGGGCATAATTGCAATGGATTTTAAAAATAACGATTAAAAATATGTTTTTATAAAGTGATGGTATTTTATATATTATTGTTTCATTTAGATGAAAACTTCTAACTAAAATATCGTGCTATGAATCAAAAGTATGCGTGTGGGGTATGTCGTTATCCCGTGAATGTTCTAGATGTATGTATGACTAATTATCGAATAAAGGGTTATAGTTAAAGTTCATGGTATTTATATGAAAAAGTTCGTTATATATTTATTTCACTTAAAATTCTAATTATATGAAAAGGTAAAAGATGTGAATAATATGTTAAGATGATATTAGAGGTTTAAAGTGAAATATTAAACATAGTAAAAGTGGTAAAAGTTTGTTTAAGGAAAAGATAACGAGTTAACTCTACTTTGTCGATATCGTTTTGGATATTGGTTTGAGATGAAAAGAAAGAGAGAGGAAGTGAAACAAGAGGGGAAAAGTGGGAGAGGAAGCCTTCGGGGATCGTGGATCGTCGGGAAAAGGCTTCGGTATTCAACGGAAAGAGCTTGATCGCTAACTCCACTTATCTTGCTTAACTCCTTTTGAACTTAGAGAATTTTTGGAGAATTTTTGATAGGGATTTTCAGAATGGGGAGAGCCAGGGGATGAGGTGTATTTATAGTGTAGAAATGAGGGTGTGTGAGTTAAAAATTTGGAATTAAAAAGAATTAAAATAGGATTAATGAGGAAATGAAATGTCTCTGGTTAATTGTAGAGTAATCAAATAATACAGGGGAGTAGAAGGGAGTTGAAGGGGTGTACAGGTGAAGCACGGAGGCGATTGAGAATAGGTGAACCGCTTGAAGCTGCTAAATCAAGAAAATGGTCGGCCAGGATTTGATAATCCGTCTTGAGATTCGTGCCATGTGTTTTAATCGTATTAAACACCTCATTTATCCTATTTATTTTTTCTAAAACTTTTCAATACCCCGTGTATTGCACGTGCAACTCTTGGGCTTCCGAAAAGTTAAAAAGAAAAATTATAAAAATAATTGGGACTGATGGGGTTTGAACACACTGGCTATATCACAACAGTGTAGAGGCTTAACCAATGAGCTACAGCTTCTTTCTTGCTTTTATTGAACAAAAATAACTTATAATTCTTAATCAGGCTGAAATACCTTTTCTATACATTCAATAAGTTACATTTGTATAGGGATTTCAGAGTCGTTATAGTTAGGATCCTGTCGACTAAGACTTTTTGACTTAATGAGCCATAAAGGTCTCATAAAGGTATTTCTCTTTATGAGTCATGAGGATTTCATAGGTGTATTTTCTCCTCAAGAATCGTGAGGATTCCTAAGTGTGTTCTTTCTTGGAAGTCGTAAGGATCTTACAAGTGGTTGTTCACCATATGAGGATATTTCTCACTATTGGTGGGACTTGGTGGGGAATATATTTATTTATGCCCATGGATTGTATACAAGAGTCGATATTGAACCACTTATAGGGCAGAAAAGCTTTGTAGGGTTTTGGTGGCTTAAGAACAGGTTTGGATCCCTGTAACTTAAGTCTTTTGAACTCTGTAAGCCGTGAAGGTCTTATAGAGGGTATATTCTCCCTACAGGTCGTGAGGATCTCGTAAGTGCATTTTCTCCTTAGAAATCATGTGGATTTCTAAGTGTGTTGCTCCTTTATGAGTCATAAGGATCTCACGCATATGTTTTCTCCTTATAAATTCGTGAGGACTTTGCAAGTGCATCTTTTCTTCTCTTTTAACGAGTTCGCGCCCTTTTGGGTTTTCACTAGATCGCCGGTAGTCCTGCTGTTTTTACTCACAGCACCCTTTCGGGTTTTCATCCATGCCCATTTCGCTTATGGACGTACCGTTTTTTTAAGCGGCCCGTAAGGTAACACACCATTAACTGTAGGCCCCGATCTTTTGAAGGATCGCATTATGAAGGACGTAGGAGAGGTATGGATTGTTTGTGCCTATGGATTGTATACGGTGATCAATATAAGGATCCACCGTAGGGCTAAACATATTAGTTTAAGGACACGAGGGTCCATTATCGCCGTATTTTGGGAGGAATTTTTAGTTTAAGGACTTCTCGGTCCAATGTTAGATTAAGGACTTCTCGGTCCAATATTAGTTTAAGAACTTCTCGGTCTAATATCGCCATATTTGGGTCGAAGGAGTTTTTTTTGGTACTACTTTCAGAGTTCTGACTAAGAAAGATAGCGAGCAGAGACAAGCGTCGTCATCTATCATTTGTTAGTTATATGTATGCCCTAGAGGCCATTACTGTACATGAGATGTATATTGTAGTGGATGCTAGGACATATATAGGTAGGACTTTCTTGCTCGACATGATAGTACGCTATCTGGTTGTTCTTTATCTTAACATGTATACTTGCAGTCTCTCTATTACATGTTGATAAAGCCCTTAGGATGTGTACTCGACTTCCAGGACTATGATGAAGATCATACTAGTGGGGCCTGGGTAGTCCATGAGTATATCCTTCAATGTTCCTAGTCGTGGGAATATCGAAACGGGGCATCGATATTCCAGAGTAGACTAGCGTATATCTTCTCGATCCATGTGATGGGCGATGGATGATCCCATATCCATTGGTGTTTGACATCAGAGACGGTATGCGGGTGCTCAGTGGAGACTGGGTACACTGAACGGACTCGCCGAGAACTCCCAGATGGTATTATACCTCATGTCAGATGGCAGTTCTCTGGTGACACTGGTACAACTTAGTCTGTTGACCCGAAATCGTCATAGAGTCTTGTATGTCTCCCACTGTGCTTTGATTTCCACCCTACCACGGCTCTACTGAGTCGTGCAAACAGGTGGTTTTTGGGTACAGTCCCGATTCACATGGAGGCAATGAGCGATAGGAGGGGATTCGTCTCTCCCGGTATTGGGGGTTGATGTTGCGCTATGCTCGACTGGCCATAACTGGAAATCCCTGGCCAGGGTTGCACTGATTTACTGGTAAGTGTTATCAGTAGTTTCTGTTGGGTTTACCTAGCACCTCATGAAGGGATTGGAAGCATCACATGTACCAAAGATTAAAATTTTAGGGTGCTAAGTAAGCATACAAAGAATCAATCCTAGAAAATTAGGGTTTCTAAAACAACACTTCATCACAAGTAAGAAAAGCTAGGGTTTTGAGAGTACTCCCTACGCTAGACTCTTCGGCTACTTGGGGTTTGGAAAAGGGTTCGCTTGAGGTCTTCTAACGTCCACGACGATCCACCCGAAGCTCCTTTGTCCAAGCTTGCAACTTCACTTTATCAAGAGAAATAAATGAAGCTAACACTCTAAACAAGTGGGCAAGACTTGTGTAGAATGGTGTTGTGGTTCTTTTTCTCACTTCAAAATCCTATCTTGTTGAGTATTTTGCCCACTTGAGAGATCTAGAGAGCAAAAGAGCAAGGTTGAAGAAGATGATGGCTTTTTAAGAAGAAGAGAAAAAGATAATCTCTTTTGAAAAATAGAAAATATATGAATATATATTTTCCACTTCTCATCTCAAACCATGGTTAAACAATAAAGATATTATTGAACTTGAGTTAAAACACAAAAGGAAAGTTAATCCATGGTTAAATGGTGGGTGAGCATGGTTAGGTCAAAGAAGAGTGTAGAAAGAAACCATGAATTATCCTTTCCTTTTTCTTTTTGTTTTAAAACAAATGCAATAATAATTCATATATATAAAACCATGGTGTGAGTCTTATATTGCCACCATTTTCTATGTATGTACAACCATGAAGGATGATGTATGAATGTATGTGTGCATGCACATCCATATGTGCATGAAACAAGAAAGAATGCATACATGCATGCATACATCCCAAAAATACAAGAAATGATTTCTAGTGAGAAACTAATGGTTAAATGATAAATCAACACTTGATTTATCAGTCCGGCCATATCACATACGACCCAACCAAAAGCAAGCCGCCCGATTAATATACGGTATCTCATACGCGCATTTTAAACCGGGTCCATGCGCATATCGCATACGCGCACCACAACGTTTCGCCTGGACTTGGTAACTCCTTTGTGGGACTCTAAGACTCGTCAATACGCCGGCAGTGGGTGATGATAATATCAAGCACCCCCAAGCCCCAAGCGGTCAGCTAAACGTAATGGCCATCCGGGTATTGAGCGATCAGAAGAAAACAAGCGAACCTGCTACAACTCCCGTCGAGCCAACCGGCAACACTACCCGTGCAGTCCGGTCTCCTCGTCTGATATGTCGCATATCAAGTCTAGGGGTGGTAAACTTCAGACCCCAATAACCGATAAGTCGAGCCGATGTGAGGCTCATAACGGGTCGAGAAACTACTGGTAACACTTACCAGTAAATCTCTAATCAGCCCTGGCCAGGGACTTCCCCGTTATGGCCAATCGAGCACAGCGCAACATCAACCCCCAATACCGGGAGAGACGAAACCCCTTCTATCGCTCATTGCCTCCATGTGACTCGGGACTGTACCCAAAAACCACCGTTTTGCACGCCCTCATGGACGTGGTAAGGTGGAAATCAAAGCACAGTGGGAATCACACAAGACTCTATGACGATCTCGGGTCTACAGACTAACCTGCACAAGTGTCACCAGAGAACTGCCATCTGACGTGAGGTATAATACCATCTGGGAGTTCTCGGCGAGTCCGTCCAGTGTACCCAGTCTCCACTGAGCACCCGTATACCATCTCTGATGTCAAACACCAATGGATATGGGATCATCCATCGCCCATCTCATGGGTCGAGGAGCGTATACGCTAGTCTACACTGGTATATCGATGCCCCATCTCGATACACCTACGACTAGGGACCTTGAAGGATGTACTTATGGACTACCATATCCCCACTAGTATGATCCGCATCACAGTCCAGGTAGTCAAGTACACATCCTAAGGGCTTTACCAACATGTAACTATAAGACAGTATAAAGAGACAAGTATACATGTTAAGATAAAGAGCAACCAGATAGCATACTATCATATTGAGCAAGAAAATCATCTCTATATATGTCCAAGCATCCAATATATATCATCTGTACAATACTGGCCTCTAGGGCATACATACAACTAACAATCTCCCACTTACACTAGGGCCAGCTGCTGTAGTATCGCATACCGAGCATCCCGAAGAGTCTCTCAAACTGTATCTGGGGATTGGCCTTCGTGAGTGGATCCGCTGTGTTATTCTTCATGTCAACCCTCCTGACCTCGATCTCCTGGCGATCAACTATCTCCCGGATCAGGTGATACCGCCTCAGAATATGCCTGGATCGCTGATGGGACCTGGGTTCCTTGGCTAAAGCCACCGCTCCATTGTTATCGCAATACAAAGGTATTGGATTCTCAATGGATGGAACCACTCCAAGTTCAGTAATGAACTTCTTGATCCAGACAGCCTCTTTGGCAGCATCGTTGGCAGCGATGTATTCAGCCTCCATCGTCGAGTCTGCCACGGTTTCCTGCTTGGAACTCTTCCAGCTAACCGCCCCTCCGTAAAGGGTAAAGACAAATCCCGACTGCGACTTAGAGTCGTCCTTATCACTCTGGAAGCTCGAATCGGTAAAGGACTTCACTTGGAGTTCTCCGTTACCATACACCAAGAGCATCTCTTTAGTCCTTCGTAAGTACTTGAGAATGCTCTTCACAGCTGTCCAGTGACTCTCTCTAGGATCAGCTTGATACCTGCTCACTACACTTAGTGAGTATGCTACATCGGGTCTGGTACATAGCATCGTGTACATGATAGAGCCTACAGCCGAAGCATAGGGTATCCCTTGCATGCGAGCTCTCTCCAAATTAGTCTTGGGAGACATCTCTTTGGAGAGAGTGACTCCAGAGATCGTGGGTAAGTTCCCACGCTTGGATTCTTCCATACTAAACCTCTTTAGTATGGTGTCAATGTACCTGGATTGGGACAATCCCAATATCCGTTTGGATCTATCTCTATAGATCTTAATTCCCAATATGCAGGAGGCATCACCAAGATCTTTCATTGAGAATCTTTGTGATAAGAAGAGCTTGACCGATTGCAGCATAGGAATGTCATTTCCTATCAAGAGTATGTCGTCCACGTACAATACGAGGAAGACAACCTTACTTTCTGCTACCTTTTTGTAGATACAAGGTTTATCTACGATTTTGACGAAATCAAACTCTTTGATAACGACGTCAAAGCAGATGTTCCAACTCCGCGATACTTGCTTTAATCCATAAATGGATTTAAGCAGCTTGCACACCTTCCCGCTGCTCCCACTATCTACGAAGCCCTCTGGCTGAGTCATGTACACGCACTCTTCTAAATCACCGTTTAGAAAGGCGGTCTTAACATCCATTTGCCAGATTTCATAGTCATGATATGCAGCGATGGCAAGCATGATCCGGATGGATTTAAGCATAGCCACTGGAGAAAAGGTCTCGTCATAGTCCATACCTGGTCTTTGACGAAAACCCTTTGCAACAAGTCTAGCTTTGAAAGTCTCCACTTTCCCATCCACACCAAGTTTTTTCTTGAAGATCCACTTGCTCCCAATAGGTTTTACCCCTTCAGGAGCATCTTCTAAAGTCCATACTTTGTTAGTGTACATGGATTCCATCTCGGACCGCATTGCATCCAGCCATTTCACTGAGTCCCCACTCGTGATGGCCTGCTCGAAGCTAGTTGGGTCATCATCCTCCATGATGCAATCCTCGCTCCCACCATCCATGAGAAAACCGTAGTATCTCTCAGGTTGGCGAGGAACCCTACTAGATCGGCGGAGAGGCTGAGGTTCGTTGGGAACTACTGAATCCTCTGGTTCCACTAAATTTTCTGTTGTGGTTTGTACAGCTGGAACCTCTTCCAGTTCTACCTCAGGGCCACTAATCTCTTTTTCAAGAAATTCATTTTCTAAAAAGGTGGCATGTCGAGAAACAAACACCTTTTGTTCCTCGGTGTGGTAGAAGATATACCCGCGCGAATGTTTGGGATATCCAATAAACTTACACAGAATGGACCTTGCCGTGAGTTTGTCCGGATTCTGTGTTTTGACATAGGCCGGGCAACCCCATATCTTAACATAATTAAGACATGGTCTCTTACCTTTCCTTATCTCATATGGAGTGGTTGGCACGGATTTGATGGGAACCATATTCAATAGGTCTGCAGCTGTTTCCAGTGCATACCCCCAGAAGGAAATAGGTAACTCAGCTGTGCTCATCATAGAGCGCACCATATCTAATAGGGTGCGGTTCCTCCGTTCCGATACACCGTTGTGCTGTGGTGTATATGGAGGAGTCGGCTGAGAGAGAATCCCATTCTCTTTTAGGAAGTCCAGGAATTCATTGCTCAAGTATTCACCTCCTCGATCAGATCGAAGGATTTTAATATTTTTTCCGGTTTGGTTCTCGACTTCTTGTTTATATTCTCTAAATTTCTCAAAAGCTTCTGATTTGTATTTCATCAGGAACACATATCCGAATCTAGAGAGATCGTCAGTGAATGTAATGAAGTACGCAGAACCATTCCTGGCATGTGTAGACATTGAACCGCATACATCACTATGCACCAGTCCCAAGAGTTCCGTAACTCTTTCTCCGTGTCCCGTAAACGGAGTTTTGGTCATCTTGCCTTTGAGACATGACTGGCAAGTGTCATAAGATGAAAATTCAAACGGATTCAAATATCCATTCTTATGCAACTTAGCTAGTCGTGTCGCATTTATGTGACCCAGTCTACAATACCACAAGAAGGATTCGTTCAGTTCTGAACTCTTCCTCTTGTGTGTGTTTGTTATACTCAGAACTGTTGATTGATTTAGAACATAAATGCCATTGCACAACGTGCCTGATCCAACCAACTTTTGGTTAAGAAAAATGTTCATAACATTATCCTGTAATACAAAATTATATCCTTCTTTACTCAACAAAGAAACTGATATAATGTTGCATATCAGGTTCGGCATGTAATAGCATTCGTTCAGAATCAATGTATTACCAGTTGGTAATACAAGGTGATATTCCCCGACGGTCTTAGCTGCAACAATTGCACCATTTCCAACCCTTATGTCTTTATCACCTTCTCCAAGTTCTCTACCTTTCTTAAGCCCATGTAACTGATTACATATATGGGATCCTGACCCGGTATCTAATACCCAGGACGTAGGGCAAATGGAGAATCAGTTCTCTGTAACGAACACACCCGAAGAAAATGCATCAACATGTACTTTCTTCATTCGGGTGGCATAGGAATCCTGGTATTCCCCTATGTCCTGTTCAGTCCTATAACTCTTATAAGATAGAACGGAACCAACGTTCCCCAGCACAATATAACATGCGGGTTCAGTCAATACATCCATATTATTATCTTGATTAAGGCATGACATGGTCGCTACCTGGAGAGAGAGAATAAAACACTTTAGCGTATGCTCTTGCAAGATCAGATTGGTTATTATTTTATCTAATCAGGATGGCTCCCACTGTTTTTTATCAAATCTTCCTTCAAACCCTAAAAGGAAAGACTAGCCGGGATTAATTACACCTTACGATTTCGCCAATCTTTCAGCCAGGCCAGTGTCGGTACTTTTAGGGAGGTTCCCCATGCTTTCACACGGACCTAATTAAAGTAAATCTCGTTTTTCCAGAGGCGTAACCCCGTTGACACCTTTCTAGACACCTACTTGATCGGCTAATTGTCCCGTGTAAAACTCTCCCGGGAGTAACAATTACTTGCAGTGGGTATCGGGATCAACTATCTCATAGAAAGTATGCAATCTCATTGAAAATTTCAACACTTGAAATTCCCGATAATATTTTGCCCCTAGCGTATGACCTTGACGCAGGCCAACAAACCATAGTGCGCTAGTCAAGTTCAACCCGTCATTTCTTGATTGAATTAAACCCACCCGTACGACCCTTGACACAGGCCAACAAAGTCGCACGACTACCCTAATCCAATCTGCATCATATGCACAAACAGATAAATACTAGTTAGCTACCGCACACTACGCCTTGACGCAGGCCAACAAACGTAGCGCGAATACTAAGTAGGACTTATCTGAAATGACGGAGGGCTACGACAGGTTTTTCTGAAAACCTATTGCGTAATGAACTTGATATTGTTGTAGAATCGAGTGAATTTTGAAATGGAGTGATTTTGAGGCTTTTATTTGTTTTGCTAAAGAGGTCACTCCCGGTGAAGGGATCTCGGCTTTTTCCTTATGGAATAAGGTGCAGGATATATCATATACATCACTATGCAAAGCAAAACTCCAAAAGCAGTCAAAAGTCAGACCGAGTGTTGTAGCATCTGCCAGTTTTGCTAAAGAGGTCACTCCCGATGAAAGGATCTCGGCTCTTTCCCCATTGAATAAGGTGCAGGGTATATCATATATACCGCTATGCAAAGCAAAACTGTAGCTACCCTTTTTATTTGAAAATTTGATTCTACAACATCTTTTAGGTTTCTTTTCTTTCATTAATCACATTAATGAAGTCCCATCATTTAAGCCACCTAAACATCACAGATAAATACGATGTACACTTATGCCATCCGCATTCGCCTCGATGTCCCCTCGTGCACCGTTAGGTTAGGTAACTAACGACAGAGCAGGGCAGGGCTAGTGCGGGTGTAAAACATAAGTAACGTCTATATAATATATCATATATACTATATACTGTATCCATCAGAACATATCAAATGATCACATCACAGATATCGCAGCAGAAACATAGATATAATATGGGATATACTAGGACGCCCGTATTTAGTATTTAGCCAACAATAGAAAATACGGATTCCACAGTCACGATGAATAGCCAAGCCCACACCCTGGACCCCTACGAGAGCGGCAAGCGACCCTACCAATTCTGGAGTTTAGGAGACCCGGTCTCGACTCCTCGAGATGGCCTCCCACTGAACCCTAGAACCCGGTCACCTGTGCTCCCCTCCTTGGGTCCATCATAATGCGGAAAAGTAAATAATATACAACACTGGTGGCATCGACCTCAACCCGGAAGTGCCCCAAATAAAAGAATATTACATTACATTTGAATTTACATGAATGAAAATATAAAACTCTCATCTCACATAAAACCCCCCGGCTATTCAAGCGCGACATTCCTGCACATCATATCTCAGCAACACATAATATCTCATATTATCAACGTAAGTAAGTATGCATACACTGATCGTCGTCGATATATAGCAACGACAATCGGTAAATACATACTACACTTACGGTCACAGAAAAGAAAGTGTAAAACTGCAATATCTGAAATCCACATTCCCTTTAGACATCGTAAATGCGAAATATCACATACTTCGTATTTCATGTCTAGCTATATGAATTCCACACATTGCATCACATTCCAGATAAATAGACAGTATTAAAGTTTTCGAACGAATGATCAAATACTCAAAATTCCCTAAAGCTCAACACTTGAGCGGAGTTCAAAAACCCGGAGTGTGTCACAGTAGTAGCGGTCCAGCCGTAGAAGGGTCAAGCCAACGCCTCACATGTGGCACGCCGTACTGCCCCAAACCCTAAGGTTCAAAAGGCAGTTCAAGACGGTCACATAATCGAGTTAAGGTTTGTTGTCTTCTAGAGGGTCCACTACAAAACTTGCACGTATTTCCGCAAGATTTAAACCCCGTGAAAAGTGAGCAAATGATACTCGTTCGAACAATTCAATACTTTCTAATTTACCCGGAAAAGACACGAAATCAAAATTCCGATCGAATCACCGACTCCAAAACAATCTCCAGAACAAACAGCATAAAATTCTGATTAAAAATACCCCAAAAAATATACAAGCAGACATAAGCATTACTGTATAAAAATCATGCACTGATTCATGTGAATGGCCGCGGAACCGCGGCCCAAGCAAGCTTTGGCCGTGTTTCCACGGCAAGATTGACTGTTCACTGCATCGTTTTTAACAGTGTTTCTTATATTTACCTGCTGAATTTTTTACATATTTTTAATTCTGAAAATAACCAGGTTTTAAAAATTGTCCAGAGAGTGTCCGAAAAGTTCGTATTTGGTTCGATCGGAGTTTTAACTTCGCTAAAGTGTCGCCTAATGTTCTAGGTCGGCTCTGATACCAATGTTGGGTTTACCTAGCACCTCATGAAGGGATTGGAAGCATCACATGTATCAAAGATTAAAATTTTAGGGTGCTAAGTAAGCATACAAAGAATCAATCATAGAAAATTAGGGTTTCTAAAACAACACTTCATCACAAGTAAGAAAAGCTAGGGTTTTGAGAGTATAACTTTTGTAGCTCCCTACGCTAAACTCCTTGGCTACTTGGGGTTTGGAAAAGGGTTCGCTTGAGGTCTTCTAACGTCCACGACGATCCACCCGAAGCTCCTTTGTCCAAGCTTGCAACTTCACTTTATCAAGAGAAATAAATGAAGCTAACACTCTAAACAAGTGGGCAAGACTTGTGTAGAATGGTGTTGTGGTTCTTTTTCTCACTTCAAAATCCTATCTTGTTGAGTATTTTGCTCACTTGAGAGATCTAGAGAGCAAAAGAGCAAGGTTGAAGAAGATGATGGCTTTTTAAGAAGAAGAGAAAAAGATAATCTCTTTTGAAAAATAGAAAATATATGAATATATATTTTCCACTTCTCATCTCAAACCATGGTTAAACAATAAAGATATTATTGAACTTGAGTTAAAACACAAAAGGAAAGTTAATCCATGGTTAAATGGTGGGTGAGCATGGTTAGGTCAAAGAAGAGTGTAGAAAGAAACCATGAATTATCCTTTCCTTTTTTCTTTTTGTTTTAAAACAAATGCAATAATAATTCATATATATAAAACCATGGTGTGAGTCTTATATTGCCACCATTTTCTATGTATGTACAACCATGAAGGATGATGTATGAATGTATGTGTGCATGCACATACATATGTGCATGAAACAAGAAAGAATGCATACATGCATGCATACATCCCAAAAATACAAGAAAGGATTTCTAGTGAGAAACTAATGGTTAAATGATAAATCAACACTTGATTTATCAGTTCGGCCATATCACATACGACCCAACCAAAAGCAAGCCGCTCGATTAATATACGGTATCTCATACACGCATTTTAAACCGGGTCCATGCGCATATCGCATACGCGCACCACAACGTTTCGCCTGGACTAGGTAACTCCTTTCTGGGACTCTAAGACTCGTCAATACGCCGGCAGTGGGTGATGATCATATCAAGCACCCCCAAGCCGCACACGGTCAGCTAAATGTAACGGCCACCCGGGTATTGAGCGATCAGAAGAAAACAAGCGAACTTGCTACAACTCCCGTCGAGCCAACCGGCAACACTACCCGTGCAGTCCGGTCTCCTCGTCTGATATATCGCATATCAAGTCTAGGGGTGGTAAACGTCAGACCCCAATAACCGATAAGTCGCGCCTATGTGAGGCTCATAACGGGTCGAGAAACTACTGGTAACACTTACCAGTAAATCTCTAATCAGCCCTGGCCAGGGACTTCCCTGTTACGGCCAATCGAGCACAGCGCAACATCAACCCCCAATACCGGGAGAGACGAAACCCCTCCTATCGGTCATTGCCTCCATATGACTTGGGACTGTACCCAAAAACCACCGTTTTGCACGCCCTCATGGACGTGGTAAGGTGGAAATCAAACCACAGTGGGAATCACACAAGACTCTATGACGATCTCGGGTCTACAGACTAACCTGCACAAGTTTCACCAGAGAACCGCCATCTGACGTGATGTATAATACCATCTGGGTGTTCTCGGCGAGTTCGTCCAGTGTACCCAGTCTCCACTGAGCACCCGCATACCATCTCTGATGTCAAACACCAATGGATATGGGATCATCCATCGCCCATCTTATGGGTCGAGGAGCGTATACGCTAGTCTACACTGGTATATCGATGCCCCGTCTCGATACACCTACGACTAGGGATCTTGAAGGATGTACTTATGGACTACCATGTCCCCATTAGTATGATCCGCATCATAGTCAAGGTAGTCAAGTACACATCCTAAGGGCTTTACCAACATGTAACTATAAGACAGTATAAAGAGACAAGTATACATGTTAAGATAAAGAGCAACCAGATAGCATACTATCATATCGAGCAAGAAAGTCATCTCTATATATGTCCAAGCATCCAATATACATCATCTGTACAATACTGCCCTCTAGGGCATACATACAACTAACAGTTTCACGCTTGTTATGGACCTTACATCGGCATGACTTATCGAGCTACTGGGGTCTGACGTTTACCACCCCTAGGCGAGATATACGACATATCAGACGAACAGACCGGACTGTGCGGTAAGTGTTACTGGTTGGATTCGCAGGAGTGTGAGCAGGCTTGCTCGTTGATCTTCTGATCGCTCAATACCCGGGTTGCCGTTACGTTTAGCAGACCGCTTACGGCTTGTGGGTGTTTGATATGATCATCACCTACTGCCGGCGTATTGATGAGTCTTTAGAGTCCTACACAGGGGTTTCCTGGCTCAAGCGAAACGAAATAGGAGCGCATATGAGATATGTGCAGGACCGAGAATAATACCAGTATGTGATACTGAATTCTATTCTCGCGATTTGTATCATCGGACGGTTATATATGATATAGTCGGGTTACCGAATCAAATGTTGATTCGATATATTGATACACTTAATATTAGTCGGTTATATGCAGTATGACCGGATCATTAAATCAAGTGTTGATTTAATGATTTAATGTATAATTATATATTTGATATATTACTTTACATTAACTAGTATTTGTTCACTTAAGATGGATTTTCTCACTTGATGTGTACAAGTTGTATATGTGATATATGTTTGTGCACTAGTTTGTATCATGATTGATGATACATGCAAACTTGGGTGTGTGTATGATTTACACCATTGTTTAGGTTAATGGTTAGGGTTTTATTCATTTTATTTATTTTGCTAAAACTAAATGGTGGCTTTTCTTGTTTTAGCTTCAAGCTTCATGAAGCTTCTTAGCATCTTTGAAAAGTCTTAACCATTTTGTTTTATGCTTTAACCTAACTATTACCTAAACTATGGTTTATTCTCTACAAAAGAAAACCCACCCATGGTTGCTAGATGATAAGTCTTCACTTGAATTTTCTTTTCACATAATTCATTTTCTTTTCTTCTTCTTCTTCTTCATGAAGAAGAAAGCTTGCTAGAAAATTTCAAGTGATGAAACCATGTGAGAAATCCAAATCCAAAGTGAACCCACTTCCCATTTCTTCATCCTCTACCACTTGCCATGTAGTAGAGTGTGTTATCTTCACAAGTTTCATGACCTAGTGAAGATGGAGCTTGAGTTTGAGTCGCCTTGACGTAGATCATCTTCGGCATCGAAGTCAATGACCTAGACCGCTTATTTCTCCGACGAAACCATCGCTAGAGTCCGGGATCCCGATGATCGCAGCGAAGGGACGTCGTCACGGAGCTTTGGAAGTGGAGGACCAGATCTACAAAGGTTGTAGTCCCTTTCACCTGTAGTTAAAGTAGTTAACTTGCATGTTTTTCGCCTTACCCCTAGTAAACGATCTTCATTAGGGTTTCTCGGCACATGTAAAATTTTTGATTTTGGTATGGTTGATGCCTTGTGGAACCCCATGAGTGTGCCTAGGAACCCTACAGTGGTATCAGAGCCTAGCTAGAGTTTTAGGCGAAGTTAGAAACCCGATCGAACCCCGAAACCCCAAACAAAACCCTTCTCTGTACATTTTTCAAAACAGTGGAATTTTGTGAATTAAAAATGCTCAGAAAATAGAGCAGGAAATTCTAAGAACAACTGCAGAAAACGACAACCTAAGTCTACAGTGGCGCCGCGGAACCGCGGCCGTACCCTACTTCTTGTCGCGGTTCTGCGGCCGTATGTGATGATTGGGGACTCTATTTTCTACAGTTATAACAGTAGGTGTTTCCTGTGTTTTCTGGGAGTTTTTAATATATACTCAACAGTTGAGTTTTCTGGGTTGTTTTGGAGACTCGATGTTTCGATCGGATTATTTAACTTTGTTTTTATATTTCCAGGTATTTTAGAACATGTTAAAAAGATCGACCGGATATAAATAACCCACTTTTTCCCCTGCCGGAAAATTTCCAAGTGTTGGATTTTTTCCGTAGTTTAAGAACGTTCTAAGTAGTGCAAGTAACGCGATGGACCCTCTAGAAGACAACAAACCTTAACTCGATTATGTGACCGTCTTGAACTGCCTTTTGAACCTTAGGGTTTGGGGCAGTACGGCGTGCCACATGTGTGGCGTTGGCTTGACCCTTCTACGGCTGGACCGTTGGTACTGTGGCATGAAGTGGATGTTTTTAAACTTATTTCATGTGTTGAGCTTTTCGGGAAAACTTGGGTGTTTGATTGTTCGATCGGAAAGTTTAACATTGTCTATTTATCTGGAATGTGATACAATATTTGGAATCCACAAATAGTTATGAGATAACTGATTTGAATGTTATAAATCTAGCAGTTTAGTCTCATTTGATCGGTTGCCACGGAATTTTGATGTGATCGAAAGTCCGTCGCAATCACGTAGCGTACGCGGATATTCGCCGGTAAACTTAATAGACAGCCACGTCCCATAGCCCCGACCAAGTGACTGTAGGAGAACCCCGTCGCCAAAAACATCCGTTCGGGTGCTCGCGGCAGCGGTGTACCGCCTTAGTGCACTTCGTCGACGGTATCGGGGGTGCGGCCGTCTACTAAAGTTTGCGACGAGCATTCGTTCCGGATGCCGGGAATCTTGTTGAATTGCCCGACTTGATATTGAAAAGTGTTTTCGATAATGAGACTAAAATGCAGGGTTTATAATTGTTAGGCATGCGACGTCTAAGGAATTCATTTGGTTAGGCATGCGATGTCTATGCAGGTTGCGGATTCCAACTGTTGTAGTTTTACACTTTCTTTTCTGCGACCGTAAGTGTAATATGTGATATCGCCGGTTTCGTTGCTATATGTCAACGACAATTGGGATGGGCATATTTACTTACGTTGATGACATGTGATGTTATGTGTTGCTGGATATGTTATATCGGATCGTCGTGTTTGAATAGCCGGGTTTTTTTTTATGTGAGACGAGTGTTTTTCATTTTCATTCATGAAAAAAACTTGTATGTAATATTCTTTTATTTGGGGCACTTCCGGGTTGAGGATGATGTCACCATTGTATATTATTTACTTTTCCGCATTAGGATAGACCCAAGGAGGGGAGCACAAGTAACCGGGTTATAGGGTCCAGTGGGAGACCATCTCGAGGAGTCGAGTCCGGGTCTCCTAACTCTAGAATTGGTAGGGTTGCTTGCCGCTCTCGTAGGGGTCTAGGGGTGTGGGATTGGCTATTCATCACGACCGTGGAATCCGTGTTTTATACAGGCTCAAAATAAAACACGGACGTCCTAGTATATCCAATATTTCATATGATATTTTCTGCTGCGTTATCTGTGATGTGATCATGTGGTTTGTTCAGATGGATACTGTATATACTATATATGATATATTATATAAACGTTGCTTATGTTTTACACCCGCGCTAGCCCTGCCCGCTCTGCCATTAGTTACCTAACCTAACGGTGCAGACGGGACATCGAGGCGAATGCGGATGGCATAAGCGTACGTTGTATTTATCTGTGATGTTTAGGTGGACTTAAATGATGGGACATTCATTAATGTGATTAATGAAAGAAAATAAACCTAAAAGATGTTGTGGAATCGAATTTTCAAAAACAGGTAGCTACAGTTCTTGCTTTGCATCGAGGTGTTCCTTGTAGAACATCCTGCACCTTATTCGATAAGGAAAGGGCCGAGATCCCTTCACCGGGAGTGACTCCTTTAGCAATAACTGGCAGATGCTACAACCCTCGGTTTGTCTTTTGATTGCTTCTATAGTTTTGCTTTGCACAGCGGTATATATGATATATCCTGCACCTTATTCGATGAGGAAAGGGCCGACGATCCCTTCACCGGGAGTGACCCCTTTAGCAAAACTAGAAAAGCCTAAAAAACACTCCATTTAAAAACCATTTGATTCCGCAACGAGATCAAGTTCAAAGCGTTAAAGGTTTTCTTAAAAACCATCCGCAACCCTCCGTCATTTTAGGAAGTGGAGTACTTAGTATTCGTGCTGTGTTTGTTGACCATAGTCAAGGCACAGTGTACGGTAGCTAAGTGATGTCTTCCTACACTGCATATGATGCGATTAGTTAGGACAGTCGCGTGACTTTGTTGACCTTAGTTAAGGGTCATATGGGTGGGTCTAATTAATCACGAAATGACGGGTAGAACTTGACTAGTGCTTATGATTTGTTGACCATAGTTAAGGTCATAAGTGCTAGGGGTAAAAACCTTTATCGGGAGTTTCAAGTGTTGAAATTTGCAATGAGATTGCATACCTTCTATATGATAGTTGGATCCCGATACCCACTGCGAGTAATTGTTACTCCTGGGAGAGTTTTGCACTTTACAATTAGCCGATCAAGTAGGTGTCTAGAAAGGTGTCAATGAGGTTACGCCCCTGGGAAAACGAGGTTTACTTTAATTAGGTCCGTGCGAAAGCACGGGGAACCTCCTTCAAAGTACCGGCACTGGCCTGGCTGAAAGGTTGGCGAACTTGTAGAGTGTAATTAATCCCGGCTAGTCTTTCCTTTTAGGGTTTGAAGGAAGATTTGATAAAAACAGTGGGAGCCATCCTGATTAGATAAAATATATAACCAATCTAATCTTGCAAGAGCGCACGCAGAGTGTTTTCTTCTCTCTCTCTCCAGGTAGCGACCATGTCACGCCTTAATCAAGATAATAATATGGATGTATTGACCGAACCCGCTTGTTATACTGAGCTGGGAACGTTGGTCCCGCTCCAACTTATAATTGTTATAAGACCGAGCAGGAATTAGGGGAATACCAGGATTCCCATGCCGCCCAAACGAAGTAAGTGCATGAGATGCATCTCCTTCGGGTGTGTTCATTACAAAGAACTGTTTCTCAGTATCCTCTGCGTCCTAGGTATTTGATACCGAATTAGGATCCCAGATATGTAATCTGTTACATAGGGCTACAGAAAGGTAGAGAACTGAGAACGGGTGATAAGTTTCATGAGACAGAAAACGGTGCAAGTGTTGCAGCCAAGTCTGTTGGTCACTATCACCCTGTATTACCAGAATACACTGATTCTGAACGAATGTTATTAGATACCGAACCTGATATACAACATCATATCTGTCTCTTTATTTAATAAAGAAGGATATAATTTTGTATTGTTGGATAATGTTTTGCACATATCCTATATCAAGAGTTGATCGGTTCAGACACGTTATCTAAAAGCATATACATTCTAAATCAGACCATAGTTCTTAACGTACAGAACACACACGAGAGGAAGAGTTCAGAAATGAACGAATTCTTCTTAAGGCATTGTAGACTAGGTCATATCAATGTGACCCGACTAGCTAAAGTTACATTTAGATTCATATTTAAATCAGTTTGAATTTACATCTTATGAAACTTGCCAGTCATGTCACAAAGATAAGATGACCATAGCTCCGTTTACTCGAAACAGAGAGAGTTAGTGAACTCTTGGGACTGATACATAATGATGTATAGAGGTCCCCAGTCTACATATGCCAAGACTGGTTCTTTTGTACTTCCTTACATTCACTGATGATCTCTCAAGATTCGGACACATGTTCCTGTTGAAACACATGTCTGAAGCTTTTGAGAAATTCAATGAATATAAGTTAGAAGTAGAGAATCAAATACAGGTATAAGTATTATGTCCTTTGATGTGATCAGGGAGGAGAATACTTGAGCACGGGATTCCTGGACTATTCTAAAGGAGAATGAGATTCTCTCTCAGCATTACTCCTCCGTATGCACCACAGCACGTCGGTGTATCGGGGCGGAGCAACCACGCCCTATATGATATGGTGCGCTCTATGATGAGTACTACTGAGTTTCCTATTTCCTTTTGGGAGTTATGCACTTAAGAAGCTGCATACCTATTGAATTAGGTTCGAATCAGATCACTGCCTACTACTCCATATAAGATATGGTATGGGAAGAACCCATCTCTTAAGCAAGTTAAGATTTGGGGTTGTCCGGCCTATGTTAAAAGCAACATCCGGACAAGCTCGAGGGAAGGTCAGTTCTGTAGAACTGGAAAGAGTTCCAGCTATACAAACTACAGCTGATGATTTGATAGAACCAAAGGATTCAATAGTCTCCGACGAACCTCAGTCTCTCCGCCGATCTAGCAGGGTTCCTCATCTGCCTGAGAGATACTTCGGTTTCTCGATGACAGTGGGAGCGAGGATTTCATCATGAGATGATGACCCAGCTGGTTTCGAGCAGGCCATCGAGAGTAGGGACTCTGTAAAAATGGCTGGATGCTTAGCGATCTGAGATGGAATCCATGTACACCAACAAAGTATGGACTTTGGATGCTATATCTGAAGGGTTAAATCCCCATCAGAAGCAAGTATATCTTGAGAAGATTACTTGGTGTAGATGGAAAAGTTGAGACTTTCAAAGCTAGACTTGTTAAAGGTTTTCGTCATCGACCAGGCGTGGATAATGATGAAACCTTTTCCAGTGGCTGTGCTTAAGTCCATCCGGATCCTACTTAACATTGCTACATACCATGACTATGATATCTGGTGGTTGGGTGTCGTGACTATTTTTTCTAAATACTGATTTAGAAGAGAACGTCTATAAGTACACAACCAGAGAGCTTCGTAAACAGTGGGAGCAGCGGAAACGTGTGTAAGTTGCTTTACAGGATAAAGCAGGTATCGCGGAGTTGGAACATCTGTTTTGATGTGGTAGTCAAAGTGTTTGACTTCATCAAAATGGTAGATGAACCTTGTATATACAAAAAGGGTAGTAGAGAGTAAGGTGGTCATCCTCGTATTGTACGTGGACAACATACTCTTGATAGGATAAGAGTTTCCTATGCTACGCACGGTCAATCTCCTCTTATCACAAGGATTCTCCATATAGGATCAAACTGATACCTCCTAAATCCTGGGTTTTGGATCTATGAGATAGATCTAAATGGATATTAGGATTCTCACTAGGTGTAGTAAGATGGTATCAATGGATCCTGGGAAGAATCACTGGAAAGGTTCCAGGGTGATAAGGACGACTGAATATCAGTCGCAGGCATTGTTTTTACCCTCAGTGGAGGGACGGTATGTTGGAAGAGTTCTAAGCTAGATACCGTGGCAAACTAGATGATAAAGGCTGGTGACATCGCTATCGAAGATACTACCAAAGAGGCAGTTTGGGTGTATATTAGTTCATAGATGAACTAGGTTCCTACCATTGTGTGACAATGGAGGTGTGGCTTTGGCCCAGGAACCTTGGTCCCATCAGTGACCCAGACATATTCTGAGGCAGCATCACCTGATCATGGAGATAGTTGATCTCCAGGGTGATCGAGGTTAGGAGAGTAGACTCAGAAGACAACACGGCGGATCCACTCACAAAGGCCTTTTCCCAGAGAGAGACTTATATGGGATGGTTGAGTATGTGATACTGCAACCACTGCTACAGATGGCACTAGTGCAAGTGGGAGATTGTTAGTTATCTGTATGCCCTAGAGGCCATTGCTGTACAGGAGATGTATATTGTAGTGGATGCTAGGACATATATAGGTAGGACTTTCTTGCTCGACATGATAGTACGCTATCTGGTTGTTCTTTATCTTAACATGTATACATGCAGTCTCTCTATTACATGTTGATAAAGCCCTTAGGATGTGTACTCGACTTCCAGGACTATGATGAAGATCATACTAGTGGGGCCTGGGTAGTCCATGAGTATATCCTTCAATGTTCCTAGTCGTGGGAATATCGAAACGGGGCATCGATATTCCAGAGTAGACTAGCGTATATCTTCTCGATCCATGTGATGGGCGATGGATGATCCCATATCCATTGGTGTTTGACATCAGAGACGGTATGCGGGTGCTCAGTGGAGACTGGGTACACTGAACGGACTCGCCGAGAACTCCCAGATGGTATTATACCTCATGTCAGATGGCAGTTCTCTGGTGACACTGGTACAACTTAGTCTGTTGACCCGAAATCGTCATAGAGTCTTGTATGTCTCCCACTGTGCTTTGATTTCCACCCTATCACGGCTCTACTGAGTCGTGCAAACAGGTGGTTTTTGGGTACAGTCCCGATTCACATGGAGGCAATGAGCGATAGGAGGGGATTCGTCTCTCCCGGTATTGGGGGTTGATGTTGCGCTATGCTCGATTGGCCATAACTGGAAATCCCTGGCCAGGGTTGCACTAATTTAGTGGTAAGTGTTATCAGTAGTTTCATGCTTATATGGACCTTACATCGGCATGACTTATCGAGCTACTGGGGTCTGACGTTTACCACCCCTAGGCGAGATATGCGACATATCAGACGAACAGACCGGATTGTGCGGTAAGTGTTACTGGTTGGATTCACAGAAGTGTGAGCAGGCTTGCTCGTTGATCTTCTGATCGCTCAATACCCGGGTGGCCGTTACGTTTAGCAGACCGCTTGCGGCTTGTGGGTGTTTGATATGATCATCACCTACTGCCGGCGTATTGACAAGTCTTTAGAGTCCTACATAGGGGTTTCCTGGCTCAAGCGAAACGAAATAGGAGCGTATATGAGATATGTGTGGGACCGAGAATAATACCAGTATGTGATACTGAATTCTATTCTCGCGATTTGTATCATCAGACGGTTATATATGATATAGCCGGGTTACCGAATCAAATGTTGATTCGATATATTGATACACTTGATATTAGTCGGTTATATGCAGTATGACCGGATCATTATATCAAGTGTTGATTTAATGATTTAATGTATAATTATATATTTGATATATTACTTTACATTAACTAGTATTTGTTCACTTAAGATGGATTTTCTCACTTGATGTGCACAAGTTGTATATGTGATATATGTTTGTGCACTAGTTTGTATCATGATTGATGATACATGCAAACTTGGGTGTGTGTATGATTTACACCATTGTTTAGGTTAATGGTTAGGGTTTTATTCATTTTATTTATTTTGCTAAAACTAAATGGTGGCTTTTCTTGTTTTAGCTTCAAGCTTCATGAAGCTTCTTAGCATCTTTGAAAAGTCTTAATCATTTTGTTTTATGCTTTAACCCAACCATTACCTAAACTATGGTTTATTCTCTACAAAAGAAAACCCACCCATGGTTGCTAGATGATAAGTCTTCACTTGAATTTTCTTTTCACATAATTCATTTTCTTTTCTTCCTCTTCTTCTTCATGAAGAAGAAAGCTTGCTAGAAAATTTCAAGTGATGAAACCATGTGAGAAATCCAAATCCAAAGTGAACCCACTTCCTATTTCTTCATCCTCTACCGCTTGCCATGTAGTAGAGTGTGTTATCTTCACAAGTTTCATGACCTAGTGAAGATGGAGCTTGAGTTTGAGTCGCCTCGACGTAGATCATCTTCGGCATCGAAGTCAACGACCTAGCCCGCTTATTTCTCCGACGAAACCATCGCTAGAGTCCGGGACCCCGATGATCCCAGCGAAGGGATGTCGTCACGGAGCTTTGGAAGTGGAGGACTGGATCTACAAAGGTTGTAGTCCCTTTCACTTGTAGTTAAAGTAGTTAACTTGCATGTTTTTCGCCTTACCTCTAGTAAACGATCTTCATTAGGGTTTCTCGGCACATGTAAAAATTTTGATTTTGGCATGGTTGATGCCTTGTGGAACCTCATGAGTGTGCCTAGGAACCCTACATCATTGACCTAAGTCATGACTCGTCAAGTATAGTACTTTTTGAGCAATCGACAGTTTATTGGCCGAAATGGTCTTTTGCCATGCATATCCGGGAGCAGTGTAAGTCGATGTCGCACACCCCACATGGTTTGTGGGGAGGCAGAATTTACAAAAATGATTTTATACTTGCAACATCGACCTATCATACAGGATCTTTTCGGAAACCTTAACTAGCTAAACACTTAGAGGTTCTAAACTACGATGATAGAGTTTTATACCTCCTTGATTCTAGTCCTTCGGGTCATCTTCTCCTTTCCTTGAGCTCCTAAAAGGTGAGGATCTAGCTCGGTCGTCAGCTTCCTCATGTCGAAGACGATCCACCTGAGAGTCTATGGTTCAAGTTCCAACCTCAAAACCGAGGTAACTAAAGTACCTAGTTCGCTAATCTAGGTAGCTTAGAAAATGCAGAGAGTTAATTGGAGTATTTTATCTCAAATGACCCTAGGATTCACAACTCATGTGAGGGTTAGGGTTTGAGGAAGAAGGAGGAGAACAATGGAGAGAGAATGAAAAATGTCAAATGAACCAATTCTTGTGCAAGTGAAGAATGGCTAATACTTTTCTCACATCAAGCATGCAATATTTTCCATAGAAAATTCTAGCCATGCTTGAATAGTAAGAGCAAACCGATAAACTAATGAATTAGCCATGCTTCACCCATGCCACAAATATTTCCATTTTCCACCTCATTAATCTATTTTCCAAAATAGATTAAATCAAAATGAGGTGTCCCCTTCTAGAAGCATCTCTTCTAAAATTACAAGAATGCCTTCACTGTATAAACATACCCGTATTCGTACTTAAAAAATACGAATACAAAGAGATAAAAATAATCCAATAATATAATATTAGAATCCGGCTTAATCCAAAGCCCACTAGTATTATCCATCCGAACAACATCCGTGTAACTAGTACACGTATATGATCGGAACCCTGCACGTAAAACCATACGGCCTCTACATCATTTCTCCTGAACTAGGGAAACCCTCTGTGTTGGACTCTAAAGACTCGATAGTACGCTGGTAGTGGGTTTAACCATAAGTCCGTCAGCGGCACTAGCTGTACGTAATGGCTACCTAGGTACCTGTCGAAAAGAAGGCCGACGAGCGAACTCATCCCAACCCCTACTGTACCTATCTGTGACAATCTCCGTACAGTCCGGTCTGTTCGTCTAAGAGTATCGCATATCGGGCCTAATAGGGTGGTAAACGTCATACCCCTAATAGCGCAATAAGTCGTGTCGGTGTAGAGCCCAATACACCCTGAGAAACTAATAGTGTACCTACTAGTAAATATCACTTGCCCTGGCTGAGGACTTTGTGTATTGGCTAACCGAACACAGCGCGATATCAACTCCCAATACCGGGAGAGATGAATCCCTTCTAATCCCTACTGCCTCCAAGTGCTTCCGGATTGCACACAACCACTGCCTGTTTGCACGACTCATTTGAGCTATGGTAGGATAGTAATCTAAGTATAGTGGGAACACACTCGATACGAATAGTGATGTCAAGCCAACGGACTAACCTGTACTCATGTCACCCGGGAACTGCTAACTAACGATAGGAATAATACCAACCAGTAGTTCTCAGCGAGTCCGTCCAGTGTAATTCATAACCCAATGAGTACCTGTAACTCTCTCTGGTATCACATACCAATGGCTGCGGGACATGCCACCTCCCCTGATGGGGATAAGAAGCGTATACACTAGTCTACTCTGGAGTATCGATGCCCTGTCTCGATAATCCTACGACTAGGGACTAGCTTAAGGATGTGCTTATAGACTACCCAGCCCCCACTAGTATGACAGCCATCACAATGCTGGTAGTCAAGAAAAGATACTAAGGGCTCTATCAATATGTATTAGCGATATGCTAAAAGAAACATATACACATATTAAGATAGAATCAAACCATATAGCATACTATCATATTGAGCAAGACAGTTATTATATCTGTGTATATCCCAAGCTTCCAAAATGTAATATACAATAATGGCCTCTAAGGCATATATCACTAACAATCTCCCACTTGCACTAAGTACATGTATTGGCATATCGCAGACCTACCATCTCGAATAGCCTCTCGAACTGCGTCTGAGGGATGGCCTTTATGGGTGGATTTGCAGTGTTGTTCTTCGTATCTACTCTCCGCACCTCGATCATCCGGCGATCCACGATCTTCCTGATCAGGTGATACCATCTTAAGATATGTCTGGACTTCTGATGGGACCTTGGTTCCTTTGCTAAAGCTATAGCTCCATTGTTGTCACAATACAAAGGTATTGGATCAACAATGGACGGAACCACTTGATGTTCTGTAACGAACTTTTTCATCCAGACTGCTGCTTTCACGGCATCATATGCAGCGATATACTCTGCCTCCATCGTCGAGTCAGCAATGATATCCTGCTTGGAGCTCTTCCAACAGACCGCCCCTCCATTGAGGTTGAAGACATAACCTAACATGGATTTGGAGTCATCCTTGTCACTCTGGAAGCTGGATTCAGCGAAGGCCTCGATCTGGAGGTCTTTATTGCTGTACATGAAGAACATCTCCTTAGTCCTTCTCAGGTACTTGAGAATGTTCTTAACCGCTATCCAGTACTTCTCCCCAGGGTTTGACTGATACCTGTTTACCACGCTCAGTGCGTAAGCAACATCTGGTCTGGTACACAACATCGCATACATTATAGATACTACCGCAGAAGTGTAGGGTATAATACTCATGTGATCCCTTTCCAAATCAATCTTGGGAGACATCTTTTTGGAGAGGGTGATACCGTGACAAGCCGGTAGATTACCACGCTTGGAATCATCAATACTAAATCATTTCAGTATGGTGTCGATGTACCTGGACTGTGAAAGTCCCAACATCCTCTTAGATATATTACGATAGATCTGGATCCCCAGAATGTAGGAGGCATCACTCAGGTCTTTTATGAAGAACTTTTGTGACAAGAATCTTTTGACTGATTGTAGCATAGGAATGTCATTTTCTATCAAGAGAATGCCATCCACATACAAGACGAGGAATACAACATTTCTCGCTACAATCTTACTATAAATGCATGGTTCATCTGGATTTTTAATAAAGTCAAATTCTTTGACCGTCTCATCAAAGCAGATGTTCCAACTCCGCGATGCCTGCTTTAATCCATAAATGGATTTAAGCAACTTGCACACTCTTCCGCTGCTCCTACTCTCTATGAAACCCTCTGGCTGATCTATATAAACACACTCTTCCAAATTTCCATTCAGAAAATCGGTCTTTACATCCATCTGCCAAATTTTATAATCATGGAAGGCAGCATTGGCAAGTAGGATCCAAATGGATTTAAGCTTATCCACTGGAGAAAAGGTTTCATCATAATCCAAACCAGGTCTTTGACGAAAACCTTTTGCTACAAGTCTAGCTTTATAGATTTCAACCTGTCCATCTGCACCAATCTTTTTTCTTAAGATCCATTTGCAGCCTATGGGTTTTACCCTTTAAGGTACAATGTCCAAAGTCAAAACTTTGTTGGTGTACATGGATTCCATTTCGGTCCGCATTGCATCCAGCCATTTTACTAAGTCTCTGCTCGTAATGGTCTGCAGGAAACTAGTTGGCTCATCATCATTGATGATGCAATCCTCTCTATCCCCATCTATGAGAAAACCGTAGTATCTCTCAGGCGGATGAGACTGCCTACTAGATCTGCGAAGTGGCGCATGGATGTCTGATTCTTTTGAAACTTCTGGTTCCACCATGCTTTCAGTAATAGTTTGTGGTTCTGGAATTTCTTCCAGTTCTATTGCGCTCCCACTTATTTCTTTTTCAAGAAATCGAGTCTCTAGAAAGTGGGTATGCCGAGAAACAAAAACCTTTTGTTCCTCTGCGTAATAGAAAAGACACCCCGTGGAGTTCCTTGGGTATCCCACAAACTTACACAGTACTGATCGTGCCTCGAGTTTGTCCGCATGCTTCATTTTGACAAAAGATGGACATCCCCATATCTTAAGATACTTAAGATAGGGTTTCTTCCTACTCTACATTTCATATGTTGTGGTAGGCACAAACTTAGTAGGATTTTTTTTCAAAAGATATGCAGCATATTCTAGTGCATAACCCCAGAAGGATCGCAGTAACTCAGCATTACTCATCATGGAATGTACCATATCTAATAAGGCGCGGTTCCGTCTTTTCGATACACCGTTGTGCTGAGGTGTGTATGGAGGAGTAAGTTGAAAGAGAATTTCATTCTCTTTTAAATAATCCAGGAACTTGGCACTTAAGTATTCACCATCTCGATCAGATCGAAGTGTCTTGATACTTTTGTCTCTTTGTTTTTCCACTTCAATCTTGTATTCTTGGAATTTATCAAAGGCCTCAGATTTATATTTCATCAAGAATACATGTCTAAACCTTGAGAAATCATCCGTAAAAGTAATGAAGTAGGAATAACCATTTCTTGCATGTATAGACATTGGACCACACACGTCGTTGTGTATGAGTCCCAAGAGCTCGGTGGCTCTTACCCCGTATCTAGTGAACGGAGTCTTTGTCATCTTTTCTTTGATACGTGATTGACAAGTTGCATAAGACAGATATTAAAACGGATCCAAATATCCCTCTTTATATAACTTCGTCAACCGTGTTACATTGATGTGACCTAGTCTACAAAGCCATAAGAAAGCTTGATTTAATTCTGGAGACTTTCTATTAAATGTGTTCTGGACATTGAAAACCTGGTGTTGATTTAATACGTATATACCGTTGTCTAGTATACCTGACCCAATCAAACCATGATTAAGGTGGATGTTTATAACATCGCTTACAAATGTAAAATCATAACCTTCTTTAGATAGTAAAGATATAGAGATGATATTACATGTCAAACTAGGTACACAAAAACAGTTACGCAAAACCAAAATATGCCCACTTGTCAATCCTAGGTGATATTCCCCTAAAGACACAGCATCCACCCTCACTCCGTTAGCAACCGTGAGAGTCATATCACCTGCCTTTATAACTCTACGGTTTCTCAGTACCTACAATGAATTATAAATATAAGATCCTGATCCGGTATCGAATACTCAGGAAGAAGAGTTGATTGACAGACAGTTTTCAATCATAAACACACCTGAAGCCGAAGCCAGAACTTGCTTCGAATACTGGTTCTGGGCTTTCCAAGCCCTGCAGTCTTTCTTCCAAAGGCCTTTCCTGTGACAATAGAAGCATTCCTCTTTCCCTACCTTCGGCTCCCCAGGAGGCTGCGGATCGCCTCGAGCAAAACCGTCTACTCATTGATCGGAGCAACTACGGCATGTGTAATCGGTAGGGGAGGTAGAGTGTTGTTGAAGTTGATACTAGTGTTGTTTGGGGAATCCATAATCTTGAAAGAAAAATTTGGTTTAGGAAAGATTCAAAATATATGATAAGATTCAAGGAATATGTATTGTAAGGAATGTTTTCAGTTGCTGGTTCTTGTGTTATATTGCTTAGGTTGTCCACGCAGAGCTGAACTGCATGGTAGGGTTCCATACAGCTCTGACCTGCATGGGCCACCAACAAAACCTGTCACACCCCGCTTCCCAGTGAACGGGCAGAGAACGCGACGAGGCCGCTACGTATTTACTCTGAAGTAAACACGCTAAGCGTATCTAAGCAATATACGTAAAATGCACAAGAGACAATGACAATGGATATAATTGAACAACAACTTTATTTATTAACATTCTTTTTACAATACAACTGAAAAGTAAATACATGGAATGAAAGCAATGCCTAAACAGTGGCATAACAGAAATGTAAAGGAAATGTAATGTACAAGTGAACTAGAGCTCTGGATGTTCAGTAAACTGGTCCAAGTCCTCGCTGCTGGGCTCGATCTCCAGTGAATCCGAATCACCTGACGACATTCCAAAGAAGAAGAAAGAGAATGTCGTCAGCGAACAAATCGGTCGGTAAGTCCCAAAGATGAGGGAGAAGTAGAACAAACAGAGAGAGAGTATAGTTTTATAATGTTTTTATTATAATGTTAGCGCAGTTGTTTGTACCTTGGTACAGAAGATGCCAGTGTATACGAGAGGAGTCTAACTTGCACCGTGGACTTTGGTAACCCGTAGTACAAGGCTCCGTCGATAATACCACGAAACAACGGCATGGATGTAATTACGTCTTAAGTAACCCCTCGTGCCATCTTTAACATGTTCCATACCAGTCTACCCCTTTATAACCCCGTAGTGTTTATGTATTGATTGTATGGATTGTATTATATTATCTTGTATTATAAATTGTATAGATAGATGACTTGCCGAAACCATGATATCAGTAATGGAACGGATACAATGGATGAATATGTAAATGGAGTATATCCATGGTTCAGTTCAGTCAGGTTGTATAGATTGAATAGATTGAGTATATGGATTCATATTGAATTGTAGTTTCATACTTGAATCACATTTAAGTCGGATTGATTATATTTACACTTAGTCTGAGTCAGACAATTAGAAAAGAAATTGAAGTCCTGAATTAGGTTTTGATGTTATCGGTAATTGCTGCACATGGACGACAGGATTTGTGTCTTTTTCCAAGACAATTACCATATTGATAACACCGTTTGTTAGGTTGTCTACCTTAGATAGGCAAGCACCCATATCTCCGGCTCTCTGAGGCTCAAGAGACCGGTCCTGCTTAAACCTATGTTTACTAGGGTCCTTATTGTAATTTAGTATAACTTAAGAGGGTTTTATGTAAAAATAGTTTGACATAATTTCAAAATACACCTCAAGTATTTAATTATCATCTTTAGAGTTTTCATAGATGTATATTTTATAAATATGAAATTTCTAGTGAGTAGAACCTAGTTTTCATAGTATGTGGTATTTTCTTGAAATAATGTACTTGTGTTGTATTTGGATGGTATTTTCATATAATAGTGATTCCTATGATTTAGAAAACTTGGAATATTTATATAATTAAAATAGATATTTTGATAATAGCTATATATATGGAAATAATTTTATTTATTTTCTTGTAAAAATCTCAATTTAAACAGGGTCCCCAAAATGGATTGTAGAAGCTTAATTGCATGGAAATATTTTAATACATCTTTTAAAGAAAACAATTTTTATAAGGTTAAGGGATTTATTTGCAAGGTCGTATTTCCCGTATTCTATTGTCCCAAGATTCATTGCGCTATGATAGATATGTGTGTTGTGATGAGGTGGGTCATTATCTTGTGAGTTTTTTCTAAGGTAATACGGTTAAAAGGTATAAGCATGTCGCATTGAAAAATAAAGGTATTTTAATGTAAAAATGTGATAAAAGTTACCACAATAGTTATTTTGAGTTGAAAATTGATTTACTAGTCTTGTTAATGTTTGCTTAACAATATGTAAGAATATGAAGTTATCTTGATTAAGAAAAATCTAGTTTTCAAGGAAAACCGAATCGGAAGTCGGATTAACTCCGCTTCCGTCGGGTTTTAGAAATTGAACTTTTTAGAGATCAAGATGAGAGAGAAGAATGGGATTTACTGGCTTGTAAGGTAGAGGGGAGAAAGAGGAAGAGGGGGGAAGCGCCGGTGCATCTTTGTGTCGCCGGAAACTCCTCAGAAATTCGTCGGAGCTTCGCCCTTCGCTAACTCCACTTGTACACTAACGACTTGAGAATTTTGTATAGTTTTTATAGGAAATTTCATTGTGAAGGGGTGTAACAATAGAGTAGGTATTTATAGGGAAAATTAGGGTTTAGGGTGTGATAAATTTGATAATTAAAATGCATTAAAATATGGAGTAATGCTAAATTTTAATTCTCTGGAAAATGCAGGGAAAACAAACAATCTAGGGTTAGTGGGGGAGTCCAAGGGGTATGGGGTAAAATTTTTGTGGCATTTGCCACGGTTGGGACCGGCGGCGCCGGCCCCAAGAAGATCTTGGCCGGTTGGTTTGTGGAGATGGGGGTCGGATTGGGGCCACGTGTCCCTGATGGTCTGAGTACTAATTTGCACATGTTTGTTTTAAGTGTAACTCTTGGTTTTACGTGTTGTGCACGTGAAGACTCTTGGGCTTCTAAAGGATTAAAAGAATTTTAAATAAAAAGAATGTGTGGCTGATGGGATTTGAACTCTGGTGCTTTGTAACAGCAGTGCAAGGCTTTACCAATGAGTTACAAGCTCTTTCTTGCTGTTCTAAAGCAAAACAAACTTATAACTCGTGTTCAGGTTTAGGTGTGCCTTTTTGTATTTTTGAAAAAAAAATTGTAGAGAAAGTTTAGGGTTGTTACATTCTACCCTCCTTAAAAAAAATTCGTTCTCGAAATTTGTAAAAGGAAAGTGTAACGGATTTAAGGAAAGTTTGGTGATGGAAGTACTTGATAGTGTATAAAAAATAACAAATTGACACAAGGGTTTGAAAAGGTTGAAGAGAATTACCAGTATTACCTTGGTCTACAGCCTCTGCTTCTTCGGCCACTAAAAGGAAAGCCTGACGCCGTTGTTCATTCCTCCTAGCCGGGGGCACATTCCTCTGTCTTTGGGGCATGTTTCTCAGCCCTCGAGGCATGTTCCTCAGATCCTGATAGAATTGGCGATTAGGCTGTGCAAGAGGTGGAGCTAGGAGTGATAGACGAGGTGCAGAAACCTGAATAGCTGGCCGCTGCGGGTAGTTGGTGGGTGTGTGAGCTGGGTTGCGTCTATAAGGACAGTTTCCAATTCCGTGATTGGATGTGCCACAAACTAAGCACAAGCCTTTTGCGCGCCTACAGTCCTTCCATAAGTGTCCTTCCCTCTTGCAATAGAAGCAAAGTCGGGACTCGACTGGTTATATGTTATTTCCGGTCTCCTCGGTTCAACAGTTAGCCTTGAAGAGGCACCTCTTGCCATCTGAGTGGCAGGGCGCTTCACTCCGGCAGATTGAGATCTGCCCTTCTTCTTCACCACTGCCTCATATCGGCGGGCAGCTTTCAGAGCCGATTCGTGGGTCGGAAAATCTCCTGTGGCTAATGCAGCCTGGATCTCTGGATCTAACCCTTGTTGGAATCGTCGGGCTCTGATCTCAACCGTCGGTATCAGGTATGCCGTAAATCGACTGAGCATGGTGAACTCAGCGTCATACTCATCCACGGACTTGGTTCACATCGAACCCTGTTATAAATGGATAAATTGCTGTTCCATATCAAAGCGGGAAGTCTTTGAGAAGTACTTTGCGTCGAATAAGTCGCAGAAAGTCCTCCATTCGATCGGTTGGGCTAGATGACTTTCTTCCGCCTTCCATCAAACCCGTGCATTGTCCGTGAGCTGCAACTTCGCAACACGAACCCAAGCTATCTCTGGCACTTGTGCTGCTGCCAGGTCATCTTCAATGCTTTGAGTCCATTCCTCAGCTTCTAGAGGGCTCTCTTTTCTTGCGAACTGCTTGGGGTGCAAGGCCCTGAATTGCTTCACCCCGGGTGCTTCCGCTTCTGATCGGTTCATTAGAATAGCAGTCTGTTGCTGCTTTCCTTCCAGGAGGCTGCGGATCGCCTCGAGCAAAACCGTCTGCTCATTGATCGGAGCAACTACGGCAGGTGTAATCAGTAGGGGAGATGGAGTGTTGTTGAAGTTGGTGCTAGTGTTGTTTGGGGAATCCATAACCTTGAAAGAAAAATTTGGGTTAGGACAGATTCAAAATATATGATAAGATTCAAGGAATAGGCATTGTAAGGAATGTTTTCAGTTGCTGGTTCTTGTGTTATATTGCTTAGGTTGTCCACGCAGAGCTGAACTGCATGGCAGGGTTCCATACAGCTCTGACCTGCATGGGCCACCAACAAAACCTGTCACGTCCCGCTTCCCAATGTACGGGCAGAGGACGCGACGAGACCGCTACGTATTTACTCTGAAGTAAACACGCTAAGCGTATCTAAGCAATATACGTAAAATGCACAAGAGACAATGACAATGGATATAATTGAACAATAACTTTATTTATTAATATTATTTTTACAAAACAACTGAAAAGTAAATACATGGAATGAAAGCAATGCTTAAACAGTGGCATAACAGAAATGTAAAGGAAATGTAATGTACAAGTGAACTAGAGCTCTACATCTTCAGTAAACTGGTTCAAGTTCTCGCTGCTGGACTTGATCTCCAGTGAGTCCGAATCACCTGACGACATTCCAAAGAAGAAGAAAGAGAATGTCGTCAGCGAACAAATCGGTCGGTAAGTCTTAAAGATGAGGGAGAAGTAGAATAGACAGAGAGAGTATAGTTTTATAATGTTTTTATTATAATGTTAGCGCAGTTGTTTGTAACTTGGTATAGAAGATGCCAGTGTATACGAGAGGAGTCCAACTTACACCGTGGACTTTGGTAACCCGTAGGACAAGCCTCCGTCGATAATACTATGGAACAACGACATGGATGTAATTACGTCTTAAGTGACCACCTCGTGCCACCTTTAATATGTTCCATACCAGTTTACCCCTTTATAACCCCGTAGTGTTTATGTATTGATTGTATAGATTGTATTGTATTGTCTTGTATTATAAATTGTATAGATGGATGACTTGCCGAAACCATGATTTCGGTAATGGAACGGATACAATAGATGAACATGTAAATGGAGTATATCCATGGTTCGGTTCAGTCAGGTTGTATAGATTGAATAGATTGAGTATATGGATTCATATTGAATTGTGGTTTCATACTTGAATCACATTCAAGTTTGATTGATTATATTTACACTCAGTCTGAGTCAGACAATTAGAAAAGAAATTGAAGTCCTGAATTAGGTTTTGATATTATCTGTAACTGCTGCACATGGACGGCAGGATTTGTGTTTTTTTCTAAGACAATTACCGTATTGATAACACCGTTTGTCTGGTTGTATACTTTAGATAGGCAAGCACCTATATCTCCGGCTCTCTGAGGCTCAAGAGACTGGTCCCACTTAAACCTATGTTTACTAGGGTCCTTATTGTAATTTAGTATAATTTGAAAGAGTTTTATGTAAAAATAGTTTGGCATAATTTCAAAATACCCATCAAGTATTTAATTATCGTCTTTAGAGTTTTCATAAATGTATATTTTATAAATGTGAAATTTCTAGTGAGTAGAACCTAGTTTTCATAGTATGTGGTATTTTCATGAAATAATATACTTGTGTTGTATTTGGATGGTATTTTCATGTAATAGCGATTCCTTTGATTTAGAAAACTTAGAATATTTATACAATTAAAATAGATATTTTGATAATAGTTATATATATGGAAATAATTTTATTTATTTTCTTGTAAAAATCTCATTTTCTAAGGAAAAATGTACAAAAATTCCATCGAGATCGAATGCTCCTTACGGAGGTCTGCATCTCACTCTACTAAGCTCGAGGATGTGCGATAATCCGCACCCTCCCAAACAGGGTCCCGAAAATGGGTTGTAGAGGCTCAATTGCATGGAAATATTTTAATATATCTTTTAAAGAAAACGGTTTTTATAAGTTAAAGGGATTTATTTGCAAGGTCGTATTTCCCGTATTCTATTGTCCCAAGATTCATCGTGCTATGATAGATATGCGTTTTGTGATGAGGTAGGTCATTACCTCGTGAGTTTTTTCTATGGTAATACAGTTAAAAGGTATAAGCACGTTGAATTGAAACATAAAGGTATTTCAATGTAAAAATGCGATAAAAGTTACCACAATAGTTATTTTGAGGTGAAACTTGATTTACTACTAGTCTTGTTAATGTTTGCTTAACAATATATAAGAATATGAAGTTATCTTGATTAAGAAAAATCTAGTTTTCAAGGAAAACCGAATCGGAAGTCGGATTAACTCCGCTTCTGTCGGGTTTTAGAAATAGAACTTTTTAGTGATCAAGATGAGAGAGAAGAATGGGACTTACTGGCTTGTAAGGTAGAGGGGAGAAAGAGGAAGAGGGAAGAAGCGCCGGTGCATCGTTTCGTCAACGGAAACTCTTCGGAAGTTCGTCGGAGCTTCGCCCTTCGCTAACTCCACTTGTACACTAAGGACTTGAGAATTTTGTATAGTTTTTATAGGAAATTTTATTGTGAAGGGGTGTAAAAATAGAGTAGGTATTTATAGGAAAAATTAGGGTTTAGGGTGTGATAAATTTGAGAATTAAAATGCATTAAAACATGGAGAAATGCTAAATTTTAATTCTTTGGAAAATGCAGGGAAAACAAACAGTCTAGGGTTAGTTGGGGGAGTCCAAAGGGTATGGGGTAAAATTTTTGTGGCATTTGCCACGGTTGGGACCGGCGGCGCCGGCCGTAAGAAGATCTTGGTCAGTCGGTTTATGGAGGTGGGGGATCGGATTAGGGCCACGTGTCCCTGACGGTCTGAGTACTAATTTGCACATGTTTGTTTTAAGTGTAACTCTTGGTTTTTCGTGTTGTGCACGTGAAGACTCTTGGGCTTCTAAAGGATTAAAAGAATTTTAAATAAAAAGAATGTGTGGCTGATGGGATTTGAACTCTGGTGCTTTGTAACAGCAGTGCTAGGCTTTACCAATGAGCTACAAGCTCTTTCTTGCTGTTCTAAAGCGGAACAAACTTATAACTCGTGTTTAGGCTTAGATGTGCCTTTCTGTATTTTTGAAAAAAAATTGTACAGCAAGTTTAAGGTTGTTACAACCTTATTTACACCTCCTTTCGGCATGGTAGGGGGCTTCTTCTTCTTCCCCTTGGCTTTCGCCTTGGATCTAGAGGAGGAAGGTTCCCCAATAAGCAGAGCGGGTGTCTCCCTGGTTTTCTTTAGGGTGCTCTCTGCACTCCTCAATATGTTGAGGAGTTCTAGAAGTGTAACTTCCTTATCTTGAATATTGAAATTCAAGATAAACTAGGTATAAGTAGAAAGGAAGGACAGTAAAATCAAGTCTGTATACAACTCTTTCTCCGATGTGGTCCCAAGGTCCACAAGCTCTTCAATATAGCTGATCATCTTAAGGACATGGTCTCCTATAGATGACCCGATAGCCAACCTTGTCTGAAACAATTTATTCAAAGTCTCGTATCTTACGATACGAGATTGCTCTCCATATAAATCTTTGGTATGGAGGAAAATGGAAGCTAAGTGCATCTTCTCATGCTACCTCTGGTATTCATTATCCATTGAGGCCAGCACAAGGCACTTGGCTTTCGCACAGTCTATTTTCTATTTCTTACGGATCTTTATATCCGCGACGGTGGAATCTGGACCTGGGATGGCAGGAGTTATGGTGGTAAGGAGGTAACCCAGCTTGTCAAAGGTAATGGCCATCTGGATATTCCTTAGCCAATCTTTATAGTTTAGCTTTGTCAATATATTTTTATCTAGTAGTAATTTAAGCCCGGTCATTTTGGTCGCTGCAATTAGGAGAGAGAGAAGAAACACTCAGCATGATACTCTTACAAGTTTAGATTGGTTATTAGTTTATCTAAACAGGATGACTCCCATTGTTTTCTCAAATCCTCCTTCAAACCATAAAAGAAGAATTGGTCAGGATTAATTGCACCCTACAATTCTTGCTTTAACCTTTCGGCCAGGCTAGTGTCGGTACTTCGAGGGAGGTGTTACAATGCTTTCATGAAGTTCCTTAATTAAATAACCTCTTTTCCCTGGAGGCGTAGCCCCACTGACACCATTCTAGAAACCTACTTGGTTTATAGCATTGATTGTAAAGTGAAAAACTCTCCTGAGGGGTAACAAAACTCATGGTGGGATCCAGATCCAACCATCATTGTGTGACAACTTTGAATGAATCCTACCAACATCATCACACTCTAGATGGTATGCAAAACTAGCAAGTTTCCTTTTCTTTTGAAACTCCCGATGTGGAATTTTTCCCAAGGCGTCTATGACCTGACGAAGGCCAAAATATCATAAGAAGCAAATCAAGTTCTACACGTCATTGTCTAGGTTAATATGAACCCATTCGTACAAACCCTTGACGAAGGCTAAAATAGCTGTACGTCTATCCTAGATTAACACATCTATCTATGTTACAGATGAGTATCCAGCAGCTACCAATCACTATGCCTTGGTGTAACATTTCAGAAAATATAAAATATTATTTTTGGAATTTAATATTAAAATAATATATTTCCCGAAAACTGTCCGATTTGCGAAATTGGGGTTTTCGAAAAAGGGTATAAATATATACCAATAATTGTGAAATAAATGGAAATTAAAATGATTTATTCATTTTTTAAATATATTTAATGGATTTGGCATTTTTAAAATTTATTATATGCAGTTTAAAACCCACCGTTGCCGGTCCCAAGTCCGGATGAGAAAGGGTGAGGGTTGTGGTAGGCTTGTGACAGCCAACGTAAAACTTTGTCACATTCTATGACATGAACCACAATAAGAATATCGTTAGGGCGTCCCCTACTCAGCGACGCGCTACATCGGATCCCGGGTGTAGTGTTAAGTATGCAAGGGCTTCTAGGTCGTCGTCCAGAAACGGCGCGCTACATCGGACTCCGGGTGTAGTGACAAATAAGCAAGGGTCGTCGTCCAGAAACGGCGCGCTACATCAGACCCCGGGTGTAGTGACAAATAAGCAAGGGTTTCATAGGATCCGTCTAGCTTCCTGGAACATAGGTTCCCTTACGGGTAGACTAATAGAATTAGTGGAGGTGATGATTAGGAGGAGAGTTGGTATTATGTGTTTGCAAGAAACTAAGTGGGTAGGTGAAAAGAGTAGAGTCATAGAGCCTTGGGGTTATAAGCTTTGGTATACGGGTAGAGATAAAAATTATAATGGAGTAGGCATAATCATAGATAGACGGTTGCTCGAGGATGTAGTTGAGATTAGGAGAAAAGGTGATAGAATTTTACTGGTTAAGCTTATTCTAGGTGGAGAGATCCTTAATGTTATTAGTGCTTATGCACCACGGATAAGTTTTAATGACGCTAGTAAGCATCTATTCTGGGAGGATTTAGACGAGATGGTGCAAAGTATACCTAGTGGAGAGAAGTTATTTATTGGTGGTGATCTTAATGGACATGTAGGTACTAATCGTAGTGGGTTTGATACTATCCATGAAGGTTTTGGTTTTGGACAAAGGAATGAAGTAGGTGATTCGATTCTAGATTTTACTTTATCTTATGATTTGATCTTAGCAAACACCTGGTTTAGGAAAAGAGAGTCCCACCTTATCACTTTTAGGAGCGGATCAAGTGCTAGTCAAATAGACTTTTTTCTGACGAGAAGAATAGATAGAGGTTGTTGTAATGACTGTAAGGTAGTGCCAGGTGAGAGTGTAACCACTCAACATAGACTTTTAGTTCTAGATTTTCGATTTAGAAGAGGACCTAGGAAGATTAGACGTAATGTAGAGCCTAGAATTAAATGGTGGCGATTGAAAGAAGGTAACCAAAAGGCTTTTATAGATTGTGTAGTCCAAGAAGCGGATTGGCAGTCGGAAGATGATTCAGACAGAACATGGAACAAAATGGCTAGTTGTATCAAGAAGGTAGCTAGAGATCTACTTGGTGAGTCGAGAGGTGGTGCTCCGCCATCCAAGGACACATTATGGTGGAATGAAGAAGTAAAGGCTGCTATTAAAATTAAAAGGGATTTTTATAAAGATTTGAAGAAAAGTAGAGATGTGGAGAGATTTGAGAAGTATAAAATGGCTAAAAAGGAAGTTAAAGCTGTTCGGGAAGCTAAATCTAAGGTCTACAAGGAGGTGTATGAGAAATTAGACACTAAAGAGGCTGAAAATGATATATACTGGATTGCTCGGATGCGGGAAAGGAAGACTAGAGACTTATGTGCGGTGAAGTGTGTCAAAAATGAAAATCAGAAGGTTTTAGTTCGAGATGAGGATATCAAGGAAAGATGGAGAGATTATTTTGACAAATTGTTCAATGAGAGCTTTACTAAGAATTTAGATGGACTTGTCATTCAATCTCAAGATATAAACCGTGATTTCATGCGTAAAATAAGACTACCTGAGGTTAAAGAAGCTTTGAACAGAATGAGTTTAAGAAAAGCGGTTGGTCCTGATGGGATTCCTATCGAGATTTGGAGATGCTTAGGAGAAATAGGCGTTAAATGGCTGACAGATCTATTTAATAAGATTTGGCAGACAAAAAAGATGCCAAATGAATAGAGGAAAAGTATCCTTGTACCTATCTACAAGAACAAGGGTGGCATTCACAGTTGCTCAAACTACCGTGGAATAAAACTTATGTGTCACACCATGAAACTTTGGGAGAGAGTGATTGAACAAATGTTAAGAAATGATATAAAGATAACAGAGAACCAGTTTGGGTTCATGCCTGGACGATCGATGACAGAGGCTATTCATTTTCTTCGTAAACTTGTCGAGTGTTTTCGAGAGAGGAGAAGAGATTTGCATATGATATTTATTGATTTAGAAAAAGCGTACGAAAAGGTACCTAGAGAGGTATTATGGGGGGCAATGATGAAGAAGGGGGTCCCCGTCAAGTATATTGACATAATCAAGGATATGTACGATAGAGTAGTGGCAAATGTCAGAACTTGCGGCGGCTTAACGAGTGATTTTCCGATTACAATTGGTTAACATCAAGGATCTGCATTAACTCCATTCCTGTTTACCATCGTGATGGATGAGCTTACTAGAACTATCCAAGATGAGGTACCTTGGTGTATGCTATTCGCTGATGATATTGTTCTAGTAAATGAGACGAAAGCAGGGGTTAATGCCAAATTGGAATTATGGAGGCAAACATTGGAATCTAGGGGATTCAGATTGAGCAGGTCCAAGACAGCATATATGCATTGCAAATTTAGTAACCAGAGAAGTCAAAACCATATTGGTATAACATTGGAAGGGCAAGAGATATCACCGAGCGACCAGTTTAGATATCTAGGTTCCATCATCCAAAAGAATGGGGAGATCGATAGTGATGTTAATCAAAGGATCCGAGCTGGTTGGTTGAAATGGAGGAGTGCAACAGAGATTTTGTGAGATCGTAACTTTCCGTTAAAATTGAAAGGGAAGTTTTATCGGAGCGCTATTCGTCCTGCCTTATTATATGGTACAGAATGCTGGGCTCCTAAGAAGCATCATACACAGAAGATGCACGTAGCGGAGATGCGCATGCTTCGTTGGATGTGAAGTAACACTAGAAAAGATAAGGTGCGAAATGAGGATATTTGTGCAAAAGTTGGTGTAGCACCTGTGTAGGAGAAGATGCGGGAAAACCGGCTAAGATGGTTTGGTCATGTGCGACGCAGACCTATGGAAGCACCGGTTCGACGAATAGATACTCTCGATATAGGAAATGGCAAAAGGGCAAAAGGGAGACCGAAGAAAACATGGATGGAGGTGATACGAAACGATATGGTTGCCAAAGAACTCAATGAAAGTATATTGTTCGATAGGAGTGAGTGGAGGCGGAGGATTCATGTGCTGGACCCGACGTGATTCTCATGTTGGTTCATGTCGCCTATCCCATATGCTTGGGATAAAAGGCTCAGTTTTTTTTGTTGTATTATATGCAGTTTAAATAAAAACCCGATTGGTGTACTGCTAATCGCGATTAAGCCAAATCCGTGTTTCTACAGTTTTCATGGTTAGTGCACCATGGCATGTTTCATTTAGTTACATGTTCATTGTGTTGTTTATGTTATGGTTTTATTGTGGGGAGAAAAGAAAAGAAAGGAAAAAGGTGTCATGATGACTTGAGGAGAGAGAGAGGGGACATCATGATGAGGGTAAGCATGCTTGGAGAGAGAGAGAGAGGTGAGAATAATTGAGAGAGAGAGAGAGAGAGGGGCTGCCTCATTACTCACTCCACAATTTTCTTCTCCTTCTTCTTTTTCATCCCCCTCCACCTTCTACCCTCATGACCCATCTCCAATCTTTTATCAAAACCCCATACCCCCTTCACAAAAGACGATCACCTCCTCACCCTCATCGCATTGGACCAAGAAAAGTCGGATTTTGATAACATTGGGAAGCTAAGGTTCTCTTGAGTTTTATTAATGAGGTATAATTTCTACCATTTAGTTAGTTTTGAGTTTTCTTGTATTTTAGATATTTTAGAAGTTATGATACGGCTAATACGTGATGACGGGATTTGAGGATGATGTTTGATGATATTGCCGTGTAGGGTACTATAGGACTAGATAGCCGACGTGGATGTGTCATCCAAACCATACCTATTTCTAAACTAAAGAATCGTATGCATCTTTTAAACATATACATTGAGGGAAGTTACGGATTTTCAAAAGATATCTTTTCTTTAAAAACACCGTAGCCCCTATTTTCAAAACTTCGATTCGCATCTTTTAAATACTGATTGTATGGTTCGGGTGTGTATATTAGATTAGATAAGTATGCTTATAGTATGGGTATAATGTATATATATATATAACTTTTGATTCGATGTGAGATATAAATGTGATTAAAAGAATGTACGATTCGATATGATGACTTGGTGATATGTTGGTATACTGATGAGAGTCGATTGAGATGATTGATACCTTGCCGGTCCCCTGATACGAGATTGTTATGGATGTGACCTGGGACATAGGTATATAGATATATATAGATGTTGTGAATCATGAATGATAGGCCGTACGTGATATTATGCCATACCCTCATTGTCTTATAGGTTGATAGGATCCCTATTGGTTTAATGCCGCCGTACGATAATTTTCCGTGCGTGATGAGTTTGACTTGATGTTTGATCCATACCCTTGACTAGAGACTGCCGTACGATATATTATACCGTACGTGACGTTGTGTGGCTAGATGCCGATTGATAGATTCACCGACTTGGTCATGTTGGATACGTATACCCGTCAGCATTTGCATACGATTTACCTTATGCTGCATTCATGTTATTCGCATTGCATTACTTATACCTGTGATAGTACACCTGCACCATTATCGATGATGCGTATGTTACACGTACACAGATTGTAGGCTCACACACTTCATCATCGATAATTGCCATGTCACTACACAGTAGGATTGCTGCATCATGATATGATTCTTCGCATGACATACTTGCGTATATACCACTTGTACATCCATATTGGTGCACATACATATTGTACACTCATGCTTGCGTATATACCACTTGTACATCCATATTGGCACACATACATATTGTATACTCATGCTTACGTATATACCACTTGTACATCCATATTGGCGCACATACCTATTGTACACTCATGCTTGCGTATATACCACTTATACATCCATTTTGGCGCACATGTATATTGTACACTCATACTTGCGTAGGTATATCTTTGGCATCCCTACCTACATACATACATTTTGCACATACATAGATGATGCTGGCTTTGATTTTGGAGAAAAGAGGACCACATGATATATTTTCAAAACTGGATCCATTTAAAAAAGCGGTTTTCCCTTAATATGTCATATCACTGTTCCATGTTGCATGATATTCAGATATGCTTACATTTTTATCATATGTCGCATACATCATGCTTAATGATTTTATGCATTGAGATATGCTGTTTTCATGAGATTTCCGGATTTGAGAACCGTGACTATTTCAAAAGGAAGTATATACTGTTTTAAAAACCCGGTTTCTCTTGATATGATATTTCAGTGCGTCCACCATGTGTTTTCTCGGTTCTGAGAGTGACATGTGAAACCCGATTCGAGGAGGCGGATGATTCCGTTTACGGGTATATGGTGGACCCGGTATGGTACCCCGGGGCAAGAGAGAGATTTCGTATGGATGACGATGAGCCTGGCAGAGGGACTACTACCTACCGGTGATTGTATTTGGGCTCGGCGGATATCCGCAGGATACCGACCGGAGTCGAGAGATGATATGGGCCGATCCGGACTGATGGAGCCCGTGGGCCGATCCGGACTGACGGAGCCCGAGATATGAGGATTTACGTGTCGATGCTGGACACGGGTTTCATGATATTTTCCGGTGTCGAATGTTGGACACCCAGGTTCCATGATTTTTATGTGTCGTGAGGGACACCCGTTGATTTATATCCTCATATTTTCATGCACACTCTTTTATGATATTTACGTACATACAGACATTGATTATATGGTTAGACGAGATCCACATGCATACAGACATTGATTATATGGTTTGACGAGATCCACATGCATACATACATTGATTATATGGTTGGACGAGATCCGCATGCATACATACATTGATTATATTATATCAGCATACTTATAGACTTGAGTATATTGTTGGCACATATACGACCCGGTCACCCTAGATATCATAGTATTACGTTTATGATATAGTTGACCTAAGAGTCGTTGTTTATTCGATTTTTACTTGTAGATGTTTTTCTATTCACGAGTTGGCAACTCACCCCCGTTGTGCTACAGTTCTTGCAGGTTGACTGCATGGATCAGTAGTGGCTTCGCTGGCACACAGTTGCATTCTGGTGTTTTGCATTGGTAGGTGAGACATTTGTATCGTACCCACTCTTGTATTTCTGTTTTATTTTGTATCTAGTCAACTCCATCAAAACAAACTAGTTTTTGTATAAGTAATGAGACTTGTAATGCGAGACTTGAGCGATGGGTTTTATATTCGCTTTTGGGGTTTATGTCTTGCTTTTCCTTATCTTTTGTGGTGATCTTCGCCATTGGGCGTTGTATACTTGTTTTTACTGTCTTGCGTGGTTTTGATCCACCGGTTGGCGAAGAGCTAACTCCCGCTTTGGGATGCCTTTATCTTTATTTTGTATTTGTGGTTTTGGATAAAAAAATACAAAGGAGGTGCTACCAAAATTTTTAAAAGATGAAACATGTTTTCAAACTTGAAATTTTCACTTGCATTTTTATGTACCTTTTTTTATGCATTAAAATAACTTGATTTTCTTATACCTTTATTTCAAAAGTTCACCTCTTTTATTTTCTTAAAATGGTTTAGATTTCTGGGTTTCAGCTTACTTGAATTCCGTTACGCCTTTAGACGTTGCGTGATTCAAGTGCTGGTTACGAGCTAATTTTTCGGGTCGTGACAAAGTTGTTATCAGAACGCTAGGTTTAACCTTAGTTCGAGTGTATGTTTGACTATATGGAGTCTAGGGCGGGTATGTATTTCGGAACTTAGGCTTGACCTTACGGAACTTAGACTTGAACAGGGGGGTATTAGACCCGAACTTTCATTTCATAGGCTGACCCTGATTGATGGAGTAGGTAGCTTGAGTAGAGTGACGTACCGTACATTTGTTCCGCGGCATATTTACTATACGACACTCCAATTAAGAAACCTTAGGATGTATATATTTTGAGATCGGTGATTCTCTTCGTATCCATGATTATACATTCATTTGAGATCCTCAATTCTATTTGTTTCCATGATCATACTCTCATTGATGCTGTTCTTTCTTATGATTATGTATCCATTCTGGATCTGTCGTTTCCTTTCATGCCGTTGATTTGCTTTCATCGATACTCGATTGAGGTTCCTGTCACCATGGTTTGAGCGCAGATTGAGCTGCTGCTAGTGTTGCAGTCAGGGCGAGCTTTTCATGGACGATGACTGACCATTGTGTTTCTAGTGACATGGGAATGTCTCGATGTAGTGTTGTGTTGTGATCTCTTGTTGAGGCGAGTGCTTGGTTTTGCACCGGATGATCGGGCCATTGATAGAGCTGCCAGTTGCTAAAGGACTGTTGATGTACAACATACCTCAGAGATTGTGATGTCGCCTACCGTGCAGACAGATGACCCAGCTGTTGCTGAGATTGATAGGATGTCGCCTCCAGACTTTACGAGATGAGATCACTGGAGCTTCCAGGCAGAAATGCGATAGATGATATCTAGTCTACCCCGATTTGAGAGACGAAGGTGATTCGTCAGATTGATGCGCCGACGCAGGCCCAGTTGAGTTGAAGATTTTCAGTGTGGAGAGTCTTACTCAGATCTTGTAGGGTTCCTATCGACGACAACAAGGTTTCGGGAGGTATCGTCCATGCCATTTTCAAATTTTTTGCCGTTTCAAGGAACTCTAAACTAGAATCGATAGCTAGAAATTAATACAGAAACATATGTAAACCATTTTACATCTAAGTGAAATCGAAATACAACCTTTGTAGATCGGTCCTTCACTTCATAATCTCCTTGTAGTAGTCCCTACGCTGCGATCATCAATTTCCCGGACTCTTGGACGGCTCCATGAGAAGAGGGCAACGGTTTTGCTTGAAGTATTCGAGGCCGAAGATGATCTACGTCGAGAGAATACGAACTCAAGCTACCACTTCACCAAAGTGAAGCAAACACCCTATACTAAAGTGCTAATCTAGTAGAGGATGGAGAAATAGGAAATGGGTTCACTTTAGAATTTCTTTTCTCACATTATTTCTTCACTTGGATCAAACCCTAGCAAGCTTTTCTTTTGGAAGAAGATGATGAAGAAAGAGATGAGAATGAAATGAATCCAAGTGAGTTGTGCTAACCATGGGTGAGTGGGTATCATATACTAACTCATGTAGAGACATAACCATAGCTAATTATAGTGGTTAGGCTAATAAAAATCCTAAGTAAAAACAAAATGAGTGGACTTTGTCAAAGCACCCACAAGCTTCATGTATACAACAATTATCCACTAATTTTGGATTTACTTTGGATATTAAAACCCCACCATTATAATTAATATGGTGTATGTCTTATACACCCATGTATAGTGTATCAACAACCATGATACAAAACTAAACAATGCACATTAATATATATATCACATATATATTACATGTACACACAAGTGAGAAAAGAATACTTAAGTGAGCCAATGTTAGTTAATGTAAATTAGTATATCAAATATACAATTATACACTAAATTATTAAATCAACACTTGACTTAATAATCCAGCTATATCACATATAACCGACTAACACAAAATGTACCAATTTATCGAATCAACACTTGATTCGATAACCCGGCTATATCTCATATAACCGACCGATACAAAAGTCGCGAGAATAGAATACGGTATCACATACACACATTATTCTCGGTCCCGCACATATCACATATGCGCTCCTATTTCGTTTTGCCTGAGCCAGTAAAACCTTTATGTAGGATTCTAAAGACTCGTCAATACGCCGGCAGTAGGTGATGATCATATCAAGCACCCACAAGCCGTCAGTGGTACTAGCTGGACGTAACGGCTACCCGGGTATTGAGCGATCAGAAGATCAGCAAGCAAGCCCGCTCCAACTCCTGCAAAAGCCTGACAGTGACACTACCGCACAGTCCGTTCTCCTCATCTGATATGTCGCATATCAAGTCTAGGGGTGGTAAACGTCATAGCCCAATAACCGATAAGTCATGCCGATATGAGGCCCATAACGGGTCGAGAAACTATTGGTAACACTTACCAACAAATCTCTAAACCAGCCCTGGCCAGGGACTTCCCTATTATGGCCAATTGAGCACATCACAACATCAACCCCCAATACCGGGAGAGACGAAACCCCTCATATCGCTCATTGCCTCCATGTGACTTGAGACTGTACCAAAAAACCACCATTTTTCACGCCCTCTTGAACGTGGTAAGGTGGAAATCAAAACACAGTAGGAATCACACAAGACTCTATGACGATCTCGGGTCTACAGACTAACCTGTACCAGTGTCATCAGAGAACTGCCATCTAACGTGAGGTATAATATCATCTGGGAGTTCTCGGCGAGTCCGTCCAGTGTACCCAGTCTCCACTGAGCACCCGTATATCATCTCTGATGTCAAACACCAATGGATATGGGATCATCCATCGCCCATCTGTATGGGTTGAGAAGGTATACGCTAGTCTACTCTGGTATATCGATACCCTGTCTCGATACACCTACGACTAGGGACCTTAAAGGATGTACTTATGGACTACCATGGCCCCACTAGTACGATCTGCATCATAGTCCTGGTAGTCAAGTACACATCTTAAGGGCTTTACCAACATGTAACAGAGAAACAATTAGTGTACATGTTAAGGTAAAGAGTAACCAAATGGCATACTATCATGTCGAGCAAGAAAGTCCCCCCTATATATGTCCAAGCATCCACTATAATATACATCGCATGTACAGTAATGGCCTCTAGGGCATACATATAACTAACAGATCTAGAGCAGACCGATCCAGAGATGACCGTTGACGTATCATTCTTCCTAGAGGATTGAAGCATTACTTAGCATGCGGGCGAAGGGTATTCACATGTTGTATAGGCGAAGTTAAAAAGTTCGAACGAATGTCAAAAATCCATTTTTCCAAGTTTAAGTATTCGGAAGAACATGCAGGTAATTCTGTGGACCCTCTAGAAGAATGAAACCCTAACTCGACATGATGACCATGGAATCACTTTCGAACCTTAGGGTTTGCGGCAGTTTAGTGGTGCCATCAGTGAGGCTTGAGTTTGCCCTTCTACGGCTGGTCCAGAGGTATTGTGGTATGTACCAGATATTTTTAGACTGTGCTCAGGTGTTGAGCTTTTGGGAAATTATGGGACTTTGATGACTCGATCGAAAAGTTTGACGTCGTCCGGATATCATGTGATAAGAGACCAGTAAGCTGACCAGCTTCGAATAGAGGACCTCACCCAGATACATTGTGAGTTGATCGAGGACAGACGAGTATTGAGTATTCCTTTGATGGTTGGGACGAGTTCTCGAGGACGTGTTCGGCCAGATATCTTCTATAGAGTTATGAAGATACCGAGTTCTTGACTTTGAGTCCGTGTGAGAGACTTCGGATTGACCGTGGCCGAGAACAGTTGCAGTACGCTGATAGCATGACGTGCCGTCGAAGTGGACGATAATAAAGACGAGTGGAGCAAGAAATTCACGCGAGATGATAACGAGATGTTGTTACTCCCCGTTGATGCCAGAGGATATGATATGTATACAGAGGCGTTGGGATATGGCCAGTTCCCGAGAAAATGTTTTGCTGAGAACGCAGATGTCCAGAGAACGGGAAAAGACATTGTAAGAGTACCAGTCTTCATACAGTTCGGCATAGGCGAGATCAGAAGAGATCTTGAGCAGGATTCCTTCCAGGACACTGCTGCAATGAGATTTGCACCCAGGATCAGTTGTGTTACGTGTATTCAGAAGGCCAGAGGCCGACGCCAGTGACGTGCTGCTTTACGAGTGGTCATGATAATTGGCCAAGAGATGACCAGAGAAGGGCCGGAGCGGAATCGTTCCTGCTAGCACACCTGACAGGGCCGATGAGCCGATGGATTGCGAGATTGGTGAATCCACAGAGAAATGAGGGCCAGAGACATGAGATGCCAGACCGTGAGCAGGAGGCAAGCAGATGTTCTTGTTCTGCCGGTTTTAGGCGCACCGGTTTATTCTTCGACATTGTAGGAGGTGTACCTCAATGTCATTTTTTTGCAATTTGCGTTTGTGATCTGAGTATCACGCTTATATCGCTTGAATTTGAGTTTTGATGATTGAGTTTCCTGATATTGATTTCGTGCACCATGGCTGCACCTACTGGGTATTTACATTTTGTGCATAGTTACCGCACTTGATTTATATTTTATACACCGTTGTGTTGATTTGCGATTTGTGCATATCCATTGCATTTGATATCAATTTTGTACCTTCGTAGCATGTGTTTATAATTTCGTGGGTTTCATACGGATGATGTGATTTTTGCACTCGGTATAGCTACACGTGCTTGCAGTGCATTGATACGGATTTTGTGCACATAGTTGCACACGTTTTTGATTTATACACCTTGGTGCATTCGGTGTTGCTTTTACGTGTTTGAGTTATTGACTGTATTTCGTGCATTTTATGCACCAGATGTTGTTTTCGTGCACAATAGATCCACCGGATGTTGTTGTCGTGCACACCCGTTGCACCGGACAGATGCTTTCGTGCATATCCGTTGCACTTAGTTTTGGCTTTTGTGCATATCGTAGCACCTGTATTTGGATTTGATTTCCGTGCGCACCGGACGCGCGTGATTGTTGAATACGCCTTTTGAGGCCGATTTTGCTTTTGAGCACTTTATTTCCTTGATGGGCACCATATTATATAGTGGCCAAACAGGACTGATCCGAGGACAGTACCTGAGTACCTTGCATGCATTAAAAGTTTACCAAGAGATTTTTGAAAAAGAGCTATAGTCTCGCTATTTCCTACGTGTCTGTGAGCGACACGAACGTTTTTTTAAAAGAAAACCTTTTGGGATATTTTGAAACGACGGAACGTATATTTAGCAAAACATATATGGACATATATTATTATTTTACAATTGAATGTCCGTCACTTATGCCGTGAGTTACGCATCACACGGCGATTTAGAAGGGATTTTTCATGTGTGTCATTTAGTTTTTTTTGGGAGATTTTTCAAGCATGCGTACAATATATGTATAATAGTATTTGACTAGTGCATATTGGATTTCAGTATTGGATTTCGAGATCTGTATCTCTATTGTAACTCCGAGGATATGCGTGCAAATCAAATGATTTGCGTATTTCTTGACGGAGTTCGATTTGAGTATTGTATTCGTTTTTAGGCGCACGCGATACGCTGTAGTATTTCTGCATCTTCCATGATTTCGGAGCCCCGTTAATTTAAGTTGATTATCGAAATGTTTTAGATTTTGGGGGTTTAAATTTAAATTCGGGGACCGAATTTATTTAAGGGGGGAAGATTGTAACATTTCAGAAAATATAAAATATTATTTTTGGAATTTAATATTAAAATAATATATTTCCCGAAAACTGCCCGATTTGCGAAATTGGGGTTTTCGAAAAAGGGTATAAATATATACCAATAATTGTGAAATAAATGGAAATTAAAATGATTTATTCATTTTTTAAATATATTTAAAGGATTTGGCATTTTTAAAATTTATTATATGCAGTTTAAATAAAAACCGATTAGTGCACTGCTAATCGCGATTAAGCCAAATCCGTATTTCTACAGTTTTCATGGTTAGTGCATCATGACATGTTTCATTTAGTTACATGTTCATTGTGTTGTTTATGTTATGGTTTTATTGTGGGGAGAAAAGAAAAGAAAGGAAAAAGGTGTCATGATGACTTGAGAAGAGTGAGATGGGACATCTTGATGAGGGTAAGCATGCTTGGAGAGAGAGAGAGAGAGGTGAGAATAATTGAGAGAGAGAGAGAGGGGCTGTCTCATTACTCACTCCACCATTTTCTTCTCCTTCTTCTTCCTCATCTCCCTCCACCTTCTACCCTCATGACCCATCTCCAATCTTTCATCAAAACCCCATACCCCCTTCACAAAAGACGACCACCTCCTCACCTTCATCGCATTGAACCAAGAAAAGTCGGATTTTGATAACATTGGGAAGCTAAGGTTCTCTTGAGTTTCATTAATGAGGTATAATTTCTACCATTTAGTTAGTTTTGAGTTTTCTTGTATTTTAGATAGTTTAGAAGTTATGATACGGCTAATACGTGATGACGGGATTTGAGGATGATGTTTGATGATATTGCCGTGTAGGGTACTATAGGACTAGATAGCCAACGTAGATGTGTCATCCGGACCATACCTATTTCTGAACTAAAGAATCGTATACATCTTTTAAACAGATACCTTGAGGGAAGTTACGGATTTTCAAAAGATATCTTTTCCTTAAAAACACCGTAGCCCATATTTTCAAAACTACGATTCGCATCTTTTAAATACTGATTGTATGGTTCGGGTGTGTATGTTAGATTAGATAAGTATGCTTATAGTAAGGGTATAATGTATATATATAACTTTTGATTCGATGTGAGATATAAATATGATAAAAAGAATGTACGATTCGATATGATGACTTGGTGATATGTTGGTATACGGATGAGAGTCGATTGAGATGATTGATACCTTGTTGGTCCCCTGATACGAGATTGTTATGGATGTGACATGAGACATAGGTATATAGATATATATAGAATGTTGTGAATCATGAATGATAGGCCGTACGTGATATTAGGCCGTACCCTCATTGTCTTATAGGTTGATAGAATCCCTATTGGTTTAATGCCGCCGTACGATGATTTTCTGTGCGTGATGAGTTTGACTAGATGTTTGATCCATACCCTTGACAAGAGCCTGCCGTACGATGTATTATATCGTACGTGACGTTGTGTGTCTAGACGCCGATTGATAGATTCACCGACTCGGTCATGTTAGATACGTATACCCGTCAGTATTTACATACGATTTACCTTATGCTGCATTCATGTTATTCGCATTGCATTACTTATACCTGTGATAGTACACCTATACCATTATCGATGACGCGTATGTTACACGTACACAGATTATAGGCTCACACACTTCATCATCGATAATTGCCATGTCACTACACAGTAGGATTGCTGCATCATGATATGATTCTTCGCATGACATACTTGCGTATATACCACTTGTACATCCATATTGGCGCACATACATATTGTACACTCATGCTTGCGTATATACCACTTGTACATCCATATTGGCGCACATACATATTGTATACTCATGCTTGCGTATATACCACTTGTACATCCATATTGGCGCACATACCTATTGTACACTCATGCTTGCGTATATACCACTTGTACATCCATATTGGCGCACATGCATATTGTACACTCATACTTGCGTATGTATATCTTTGGCATCCCTACCTACATACATACATATTGCACATACATAGATGATGCTGGCTTTGATTTTGGAGAAAAGGGGACCGCATGATATATTTTCAAAACTGGATCCATTTAAAAGAGCGGTTTTCCCTTAATATGTCATATCACTGTTTCATGTTGCATGATATTCGGATATGCTTACATTTTTATCATATGTCGCATACATCATGCTTTATGATTTTAAGCATTTAGATATGCTGTTTTCATGAGATTTCTAGATTTGAGAACCGTGGCTATTTCAAAAGGAAGTATGTACTGTTTTAAAAACCCAATTTCTCTTGATATGATATTTCAGTGCGTCCACCATGTGTCTTCACGGTTCTGAGAGTGACATGTGAAACCCGATTCGAGGAGGCAGATGATTCCATTTACGGGTACATGGTGGACCCGGTATGGTACCCCGGGGCGAGAGAGAGATTTCGTGTGAATGACGATGAGCCTGGCAGAGGGACTACTACCTACCGGTGATTGTATTTGGGCTCGGCGGATACCCGTAGGATACCGACCGGAGTCGAGAGATGATATGGGCTGATCTGGACTGACGGAGCCCGTGGGCCGATTCGGACTGACGGAGCCCGAGATATGAGGATTTATGTGTCGATACTGGACACGGGTTTCATGATGTTTTCGGGTGTCGATGTTGGACACCCAGTTCCATGATTTTTATGTGTCGTGAGGGACACCCGTTGATTTATATCCTCATACTTTCATGCACACTCTTTTATGATATTTACGTGCATACAGACATTGATTATATGGTTGGACGAGATCCACATGCATACAGACATTGATTATATGGTTGGATGAGATCTGCATGCATACATACATTGATTATATGATTGGATGATATCAGCATACTTATAGACTTGAGTATACTGTTGGCACATATACGACCCGGTCACCCTAGATATCATAGTATTACTTTTATGATATAGTTGACTTAGGAGTCGTTGTTTATTTGATTTCTACTTGTAGATGTTTTTCTATTTACGAGTTGGCAACTCACCCCCGTTGTGCCACAGTTCTTGCAGGTTGACCGCATGGATCAGTAGCGGCTTCGCTGGCACACAGTTGCATTCGGGTGTTTTGCATTGGTAGGTGAGACATTTGTATCGTACCCACTCTTGTATTTCTATTTCATTTTGTATCTAGTCAACTCCATCAAATCAAACTAGTTTTTGTATAAGTAATGAGACTTAGTGAAACTTGTAGTGCGAGACTTGAGCGATGGGTTTTATGTTCGCTTTTGGAGTTAATGTCTTGCTTTTCCTTATCTTTTGTGGTGATCTTCGCTGTTGGGCGTCGTATACTTGTTTTTACTGTCTTGCGTGGTTGTGATCCGCCGGTTGGCGAAAAGCTAGCTCCCGCTTGGGGATGCCTTTATCTTTATTTTGTATTTGTGGTTTTGGATAAAAAAATACAAAGGAGGTGCTACCCAAATTTTTAAAAGACGAAATATATTTTCAAACTAGAAAATTTCACTTGCATTTTTATGTCCTTTTTTTATGCATTAAGAAAACTTGATTTTCTTATACCTTTATTTCAAAACTTCACCTCTTTTATTTTCTTAAAAAGGTTTTGATTTCTGGGTTTCAGCTTACTTGAATTCCGTTACGCCTTTAGACGTTGTGTCACGCCCCGCTTCCCAGTGTACGGCGAAGTGGACGCGACGAGGTCCGCTACGTATGTACTCAGAAGTACATACGCTAAGCGTAGCTAAGCAATATAAAATATTACACAAGAGACAAGAGTATAAAAAGAACATCAACTTTTATTTATTAACATTCTTTGTACAATACATGAAAGGAAATACAACTGAAATAAAATATGCCTAAACAGTGGCATAACAGGAAATGAAAAGTACAGAAAGGAAAAGTGTACAATGAAACTACAGTGCAGGGTCTTCAGTAAACTGCTCCAAGTCTTCTTGCGATGGCTCAATCTCGGCCGGGTCCAAATCACCTGACGACATTCAAAGAAGAGAGAAACAGAATGTCGTCAGCGAACAGGTCGCTCGGTAAGTCCCAAAGATAAGAGAGGAATAGACAGAGAGTAAGAGAGGGAGAGTGTAGCTTTTAATGTTGTATTATAATATTGTAATGTTGTATTAACGCTGTTGTTTGTAGCCTGGTACAGAAGATGCCAGTGTATACGAGGGGAGTCCCACTTACACCGGGGACTTTGGTAACCTGTAGTACAAGGCTCCGTCGATAATACCACGGAACAACGGCATGGATGTAATTACGTCTTAAATGACCACCTCGTGCCACCTTTAACATATTCCGTACCAGTCTACCCCTTAAACCCCGCGATGTCTTGTTTGTATTGTTATCTTGTAAAATTGTGTTGATTGTATGAGTGATTAACTGACTGACCGAAACCATGATATCAGGAAACGGCTATAACCATAGAGTCATGTAAATGGAATACTGGGAATCATGTAAAAGGAATATCCATGGTTCGGTTCAGTCAAGTTATATAGATTGTTAACTGGATTCTGAGATTCATGTATTCATCTTGAGTTGAAATATAAAGAATATAGATTGACTTGAATTATATTCAAGTCAGAAATAGTCAGACTCTAACCCGAGTCAGACTAGAGAAGATAATTTGAAGTTCTTCATTTGTTAGGGGCCTTATTGTAATTTATAAAACTTGAGGGGGTTTATTGTAAAAAGTAATATTGTATAGTTTGCAAAATACACCTCAAGTATTTTGTTATTCTTCTTTATAGTTATAATGAGTATGGATTTTATTTATGTTATTCTAGTGAATATATCCTAATAAAAATATTAATTGATTATTTGAAATTCATGGTATTTTAATGTAACTTTTAATCTTGTAATTTTAGAAAAAAATGGAAACTTGTTATTATAATAAAATAGGTGTTTAAATGATAAAAAATATATATTAATACAAGAATAATTTTAAATAAATATTTTATTTTCCAAAATCTCATTTTCCTTAAAAGTCGTATTTTAAACCCTTCGAGACCGAATGCTCCTTGCGGAGGTCTGAATCTCGCACTACTAGCCCGCGGGTGCACGATGAACCGTACTATCCCTAACGGGTTCCCCAAAGGTGGGTTGTAGTGGCACTTTGCTTAGGTTTTATAAATACTAGTCATTTAGGAAAACAGTTTTATTAATATAGGGTGTTTATTTGCAAAAGAGTATAGTTTCCGTATTTTAGTTATTAGGGTTTCCTAAGCCAACTAGCCTATTTCTAGGGTCTAAACGATGAGTCATTAGAAGCCTCAAATCGCCTCTTCACCGTCAATTGCGGCCAGATAAGTGCCAGGTAAGTGGGAAGGAACCACAGTCGTGGGCCTAATTAAAAACCACTAGCCTTAGACACACTTGCCTAGACCCACAAGACAGTTTAGATAAACGATCGATGTCCATGACCAATCGTGCTTTCATTTTATATAAGATTTTATTTAGAAAAGTTTACAATTTAAAGATTTAACTAAAGGTTATAAAGGTTATGGTATTTTAGTGAAAAGTCCTGTAATTTCGTATTCTTTATTTTTGATATTTATCATTTAGGGTTATATTGAGTGTGTGTAAGGGTAGGTCATTACCCCGTGACTTATATTAGGTTTTGGTGAAGTTTAAAGGTGAAATAAGCTATGTTAAACCTAAAGGTATTAAAGTGCAAGAATACGGTATTCGTAAACGTTATCATTTCATGTGTGAAATTTCATTCAAATTGATTGAAACAAGTTTAGTTATCACAATAAACATGTTTAGGAGTGAGGTACTTGATTACATTAAGAAAAATGAACTTCATGGTATTTTAATGAAAGAAATACGGTTTTGTAAAGAACTTATCATTTCATGTGGAAAAGTGTGATTAAATTGGTTTAAGGGTGATTAATAGTCAACATGCATATGGGTAGATAATATGTATTAGGTGACAAGTGGAATTTTAAAGAAAAATCGAATCGGAAATCGGTTTGTCCGATTTCCGTCGGGTTCCAGAAATTCGTATTTTTACATTAAAGAAAAGGAAGGTAGAAGAGGTGGGACTTACAGGTTTAAACTCTTCTAAAGAGTAAAGAGAACTAGGGAGGAAGGCCGGGGATGGTTACGTCGCCGGTTGCTCCAAAACACGTCGCCGGAATTCCGTCAGGGCTTCGCCGTGAACTCGGTTTCAAAGCACACTTCTTATGGAAACTTTTGAGAGAGTGGCTCAAGATTTTGGGGGGTGAGAGGGTAGTGTGTAGGGTTGGTATTTATAGGGTTAGGCTAGGGTTAGGGTAGATGAAAAGTTAGAAATAAAAATGTGATAAAATGTAATAAAAATGTATTAAAAGTGGAGTAATTAGGGTTTTTAAAGAGTTCTGGAAGTGGTATGAGGATGAAACTTTTCAGGTACGTAGGGAATACCAAAAGACACAACTTTCATGTTGTGACCCTCGCCGGAATCGGCCGAATCGGGGGTGACTCGGCCGTGACTCGGTCTGATCACTGAGTCGGCCGAGTCAAGGCCGAGTTGGCCGATTCCCGACCGAGTCCGGTGACCTGGATCTCCCCCGACGGTTCATCTACCCTCTGCAAGTGTTACATCTTTGGGTGTAGTAGGGTTTTTGTGAGATATGCACGTGTAAACTCTTGGTATTCTAAAGGTTTTTAAAAAAATCAATATTAAAAATAATGTGGGGTATGGGATTCGAACTCTGATGGCTTGGTTCAGCAGTGCAAGGTATTACCAATGAGCTACAAGCTCCTTCTTGTAATTATTGTGGTATTTAATTACTTAAACTGATAGCAGCAAGAATAAATACTCCTAGTATACATTAAATTTAAAGTAAATTCTTGTACACTAAAAATTGAGTTATTATATTCTTGTATCTTGTAATTAAAAACAAAATAATTACCTATATCTTGTGCTCATGCTAAAATACCCCTTTATGGATTTTTGAAAAAAATATTTGAAAAAATTTTGTATAGGAAAATTAGGGTTGTTACACGTTGCGTGATTCAAGTGCTGGTCACGAGCTAATATTTCGGGTCGTGACACTTGGCGAAGGTCAAAATACATAGCTTGAATACTACTGAATACCCATCTGAAATGACGGAGGGCTACGACTGGTTTTGGCAAAAACCGTGAACATAATGTACTTGATATAGTCAAATGCACCATGATAGCTTTTAAAAGGAGTGGTTTAGGCTCCGCATTTAAAAGTTGTATTTAAAGAAAACCGAGTGGTTTTGAAATTGTTCCAACGATTTAATTTTGGTTTGTTTTCTTTACATTAAACAATATTAATGATGTCCCATCATTTAACCCTATTATTGCAGAAAGTAACGAAAATAGAACGTACGCTTATACCATCCGCATTCGCCACGGGGCCCCGTCATGCACCGTTAGGTTACTTAATTAACGGCAGAGCGAGGACTGGACTAGCGTGGGTCCAAAACATAAGCAACGTTTATAATATATAATATATATAGCCATTCATCTTACGCAATAATAGCCATTCCAGATCACAGATCACAGCAACACAGATGAATATATTGAATATACTAGGATTTCCGTGTTTCGTTTTAGCCTAGAACGAAAAATGGATTCCATAGTCGTGATGAATAGCCAAAACCCCATCTTAGACCCCTACGGGTGCGGCAAACTACCCGCCAAATTCCCGAAGTGAAGCAACCCCCCTCAATGAAATAAGTAGGATACTCAGCACTTCAAGAACCCGGTAGTTTGTGCATCCCTACTTGGGTCTATCCTGGGTGCAAGAAAAAAAGTAAATGATATAATACAACAGTGGTTACAACCTCAACCCGGATGTGCCCCACAAAAGAATATTATATCAATTTACAAATATAGATGAATGAACGAAAAGAACACTCCTCACATCCCCCGTCTATTCATTCACGACGATCCAATACTTCATATCCACAAACCTTCAACAAGATACTAGATATGTGCAACTCCCACTAATCGACATATAGCAATTAGTAGACGTTTAGCAACACATATACAGATAAGCAAAAAATTAGAATTTCGATAGATTAACTCTTTCCGCATTTACCCCATGTACAAACTAGCACACAAACAAATCTGGGCAAAAACCAAATGTACCAAAAATCATATTTTCAAGAACCTAAACCCTAGAAAAAATATGGAGCACTTTGGCCATAACTAGGCCACGGATCCGCGGCCAAATGACATATTTGGCCGCGGATAAGCGGTCGAGTTATGAGCTTAAGTGCTCAAATTTTTTTCTTGGTCATATAAATGCCTGCACATTTTTAAGGTCACTGAAAATATTTTTTGAACAACTTTGAAAATCAAATAACAAGCATGACTTGGAAATGCAATTTCGGATATTTTCCTTCGATCGAAGTTCTAAACACTTGCTAATTAGCTAGTTAAGGTTTAAATAGGCTCTGATACCACTGTAAATCGATATCGCACACCCCACGCGGTTTGTGGGGAGGCGGAATTTACAAAAATGATTTTATACTTGCAACATCGGCCTATCATACAGAATCTTTTCGGAAACCTTAACTAGCTAAACACTTAGAGGTTCTAAACTACTATGATAGAGTTTTATACCTCCTTGATTCTAGTCCTTAGGGTCTTCTTCTCCATTCTTTGAGCTCTTAAATGGTGAGGATCTAGCTTGGTTGTCGGCCTCCTCATGTCGAAGACGATCCACCCGAGAGTCTATAGTTCAAGTTCCAACCTCAAAACCGAGGTAACTAAAGTACTTAGTTCGCTAATCTAGATAGGTTAGGAGATGCAGAGAGTTAATTGGAGTATTTTATCTCAAATGACCATAGGATTCACAACTCATGTGAGGGTTAGGGTTTGAGGAAGAAGGAAGAGAACAATGGAGAGAGAATGAAAAAGATCAAAGGAACCAATTCTTGTGCAAGTGAAGAATGGCTAATACTTTTTTCACATCAAGCATGCAATATTTTCCATAGAAAATTCTAGCAATGGTTGAATAGTGAGAGCAAACCAAAAAACTAATGGATTAGCCATGCTTCACCCATGCCACAAATATCTCCATTTTCCATCTCATTAATCTATTTTCCAAAAATAGATTAAATCAAAATGAGGTGTCCCCTTCTAGAAGCATCTCTTGTAAAATTACAAGAATGCCTTCACTGTATATACATACCCGTATTCGTACTGTAAAAATATGAATACAAAAAGATAAAAAGAATGCAATAATATAAACTAGAATTCGGCTTAATCTAAAGCCCACTAGTATTATCCATCCGAACAACATCGGTGTAGCCAGTACACGTATATGATCGGAACCCTGCATGTAAAACCATACGGCATCTACATCGTTTCGCCTGAACCAGGGAAACCCTCTGTGTGGGACTCTAAAGACTCTACAGTACGCTAGCAATGGATTTAACCATAAGTCCGTCATCGACACTAGTTGTACGTAACAGTTATCCAGGTACCTGTCGAAAATTAGGCCGATGAGCGAACTCATCCGAACCCCTACCGAGCCTATCCGTGACAATCTCCGCACAGTCCGGTCTGTTTGTCTAAGAGTATCGCATAACGGGCCTAAGGGGTGGTAAACGTTAGACCCCTAATAGCGCAATAAGTCTTGTCGGTGTAGAGCCCAATACACCCTGAGAAACTACTGGTGTACCTACCAGTAAATCTCACTTGCCCTGGCCAGGGAGTTTGTGTATTGGCTAACTGAACACAGCGCGATATCAACTCCCAATACCGGAAGAGACAAATCCCTTCTAACCCCTACTTACTCTTAGTTCTTCAGGATTGCACCCAACCTGTCACGCCCCGCTTCCCAAAATATGGAATACGAGGGGTTGACAAGGCCGACCATGCTCCTACGGTCAAGGAAATGTTCTGCCGTAGTCACACTTCGGCTTCTAGCTTTACATGGTAAACAGTAAATAATGCGCAGGTAATGAGAAATGCAGTAACCGGAACAAAACAATATAAAGGACTGACCTGATGGGAAACAAAAGGGTATAACTCTGGATAGCAAATCAAGATGTCCGTGATGTACGTCTAATCCTGGTCCAGGCTAAATCCTCTCTTCACACTGAGCATGCATACTCAGGTCGTCAGAGCGACACAATAGCAATATAATATATAAATCCAAGTGACAACTCTAACAGTGATAATAAATATATACAGTAGATCAATGACGGTATAGGTATGAACATGCAGTAATCAATGCAGTGGAACAGTAAAAGCAGTAAAATAATATGCCAAGTATGTCAACACAGTGAGTAAGTATGTCGATGCCATTATCCCTATCAGTCTCTAAGTCTCACTGTACAGGTCACTAGGCCTATCGTCAGTCCAAGTGTGAGAGCCAACCACTCGCGAGTGTCCTCCACCCAAGGGTAGGACCCAAGGGCAAGGGACCACGGGCCCAACATGTAACTCACGGTAATAATCATGTACCCTGTAAATCTCCATATATATAAGCCGGCAAGGGACTCCCGAGATTCTGTTGAACTCACACTCAAACTACCCCACACCCCGTGGTCTACATCAAACGCTAACCATAACCTCAAATACCAATCGGTCTGTGACAAGTCTGCGCGAGAACTGGAGGCAGGACCTCCATCAAGCACGTCCCGACTAATACCTAAGATAAATGGCAGTGTCTTGTGACTTATCTGTGACACCCATGCAAGAGCTTCCATAAGTGTCCCATACCACTTATAGTCACACGTACACGCGTACCACAGACGTCGACAATGCAATAGAATAATAAGGTTCACCGATTGTGTACAAATACGTGTCACTTTCACTTATTCACTTATGCACGAACACTTACGTACTTGCCACAATCATAACTAATACCTAACATTGGGTTATGCACATTATCGCTAGGTTATCAATGCAGTGACATATGTATGATATGATGCGTAAACAGTATGTAAAGCATGATTAGGATGTCATAAATCAGTAATCTACCACTTGCATAATTTTATCATAAATCATATGTTTATAGTTTAGTGAAACAATGAATGGGGAATAAATAGTATGTTCAATTATCTATCCATCGAATTTGGTTTCACGCCAATCGGGTTTCAGGATCACTAATTATGGCTATTTCATTTTAAGCGTTCACGGCTGGAAATCCGGTTTCAGAATCGGAAGTCCGTTTCGTAACGCATTTTAATCCCAATTGAGATCAGAATTTAGCGACGTTACAGTTGAGTGAAATCTAGGGTTTCCAATAAGGTTTTCAACGCAATATACAGATCTTCAATCACGTCTGCAGGTCAAGAGATATACACTGTTCAATACTAGTATGTCAATTCTGATTATGTTGGGACTGTTATACGTCCCCATCTATTAAATTACAGATTAAATAACCAACGATAACGAAACAGAATGAAACCACTTGTGTTGTCTAGCTAACAGATTCACCTTTAATAAAAAGCAGAGTTCCACAACCTACGAGTTAAGGAAACAGTGTGGCACCCATTACGGGAAAGTAAACAACAACTAGAGTCGCTTTGGACTGCAGTTCAGAGCGCACTCCGATCCATGTATCGTCATAATTGAAGTACAGAAATCATTAGAAACTTGCGTAGGGTTATAGTTCGTCCAGCCGGATTCAATTTAAGCCCCCGAACGCATCATTCCAGTATGTAAATAATTTATAGTGATTTTAACCGTTTTCAGATACGAGAAATTTCCAGTTTTACGGCTGTATTTGGGGGTATTCGTTTTAGTCATTAACAGTCTTATTTTCTAATGAAATTCACACACTAGAATCATAGCCATACGGGCAAGACTATACAATTGAGTTCCGTCAAATTAAATGAGAATTTCCATAGAGAACACGCATCGAACAATTGCGTCGTATAATCTAACAGAAAAGTAAAACATGGAATATATACGATTGTGATTTGTAATTAACATAAAGTAGCATGTAGCAAGTAGGGAACTTGCCTGGAGACGTTTTGGGGCACACGGCAGCGGCAACGACACACGCGCGGCACGGCAACGACACACGTGCGGCAACAACGACAAGATTTGGCCTCGGCTCGAGCTTAGCTTGACGGCTCGGTGCAGTGGTTGTTTGCGTGTGCGACGGAGATGGGCTGTAGAGGGAGAGAGAGATTTAGAGGGGGATATAGTGAGATAGATAGAGTGAGAAAGAGAGAGAGTAAGAAGAGAGAGAAACAGAGAGAAGGAGAGAGGAAGTTAGAGAGAGAGATAGAGAGTGAGAACAGAGAGATTGAGAGAGAGGGAGTGAGAAAGAGAGAGGGGAAGAGGTAGTGAGAGAGACACAGAGAGAGAGGGGATCAGAGAGAGAGAGAGAGAAGAGTTGCAGAGAGAGTGAGGGGAAAAAGAGAGAGAGAGAGAGAATAGAGAGAGAGAGAGAGAAACTAAGAAAGAGAGAGATACAAACAGAGTGAGTGAGAGAGAGAAATAGGGAGAGGGAGAGAGAAATCGATGTCGACAACGATGATGATGATGATGCGGTCGACGAGGCGGCTCGCGGCAGTGGGGTGCTCGTCGACGTCGTGGGTGCCAATGAAGGGCGCGGGGGTTCGAGCTTGGGTGTGCAGGGGGTCGTCTAGAGCTCGAAGCTCCGGTGATGGAGAGTATGCCGGCGAGGGAGGAGGTGGATGAAGAGATGAGGTGGTCGGTGATGGTGGTTGCTGCCGACGATGATGGTGGTTTGAGGAGCTCGGTTGTGGGGATGGGGTGTGCAGTGGGTTTCATGGTGGGTTGAGAGAGAGGAGGAGGTTTGAGAGAGTGAGGAATGAGGGAAAGTGATGGGAGTGAGGGAGAGAGAAAGAGAGACGAGGGCGCGCGTCGTGGGTAACGCTCGCGAGCGGGGCACGGCGCGTGACGAGCGGCGACGTGGGCGCAACGGCAGAAACGCGCGGGAATTATGGGAAGTAGCCGTTGGAGGAAGAGGAAGGGGCGAAGCGGGTCGGGTAGGGGTGAGCAGCACGGGCCGAAGAGAATGGGCCGGGCCAGCGTTAAAAAATAAAAATGAATTCCTTTAATTAAAAAAAACTGAGGGGATGGGCTCGGGTGAGACGGGCTAGGCCGAAAGTTTAAAATAAAAGAATTATAATAGGAAAATGGAATAGGCCGGGCTCGGTTGAATAAAATGGAAAATGGAGTTTAGTTTTTAAAACGAAACGGGCTGAGGAATGGTGCTGGGCTCGGGGAGTTGGGCCAGAGGGATTTAAAATGGGAAAAATTTGGGAATGGGCTGAGGGTTATTATGTGGTGATTTGGGTTTAGTTTTAAATGAATAAAAGAAATGGGTTGAAGGGAAAAATTAGGGTTTTGAGTTTAAATAAAAATATGAAAAGAGATGGGCGTATATAAATTGAGGTTTATATTAATGGGACAAGAACATGAGGAATTGGGATTAGGGTCTGAGAAAGGAGAGGGGAAGTACTAAAATAGATTGGGAGTTTTAAAATAATAAATAATTATAAATAAAATTTTATAGGTTAAAAAGAAATACGGATATAGGCGTATATAAATGAACCGGGTATTACATCATACCACCCTTACAAAAATTTCGTCCTCGAAATTTAAAATAAACGATAAGTTATACAAAAATAAGCGAAAGCTATTATATTGCAAACTAACACGTAATGCTTTACTTGAAATAGGCAGATGAAGAAATTTAAAGGTTTATATATGTAAGAACAACATACAAAAGGCTAGGTCTAAATAAGTATAAGGCAGGAACAACTATAAGAGAAAACTATATATATACGGGAATATAAATAACAACAATAACGAACAATATTATTCGAGGCGTACTCGATAAAATCGAAACTCAAATATGTGCACGTATAAGTATATCCAAAGTAGCAAAGCAGAAATAATAAGTATAAGGCTAAACCATTTATCATAGTAACCATAGGCACAATACCCGAAATAAAGTAGCGACAATAAAGTAGTGAAAGATTTGTCGGTAGGTTAAAACATTTTAGGATAACGTATCGATCAGATAACTTAGAAAACTCAAATAGTGAAAATAAGAAACATGGAACGAAAATATGCGCGATGTAAGGTTGCGCTACAAAAAAAAATTTGGGAAAGCTAGTAGTGAAATACTTGAAATGCGTAAAGCGGGGATAGTCAATAAAACGCACTCTTCGATAAATACAAAATAATGAAAACTAAATTTTCGAATAACACTGTCCCTAAATATAGTTAGGGTAATAGGAAAAACACAAAAATTTATAGGGCTACCTAGGGTAGGGATTACAATGGAGTGTGGCTCATTCAAGAGTCGGAGTGTGACGGCTTTAGACTGAAAGTCGAAGAGATTGGGGTCGGGTCAACACAGGAAGTAAGGGTGAGCAGCAAGGGACTACAAGGGAAAAGTATGGGGAGGACAACGGTCGATACATTTTGTGAATCAAAAATTTTCGAAGGGTCAGTCAACTTGGAAATTTTACTATCAACATCCCCTGCCAGAAGGATTTCAAACGAGGCATATACGAAGGATGAAAGATGGCCTATTCCAAAGATCAGGGTGCGGTACTAGTTAATCTCAGTGAGGGTTAAAACAATGTAAGGAGTAGGGGTGAACAGATCTCAGTAGGAAAAATAATTGTATAGAAGAAATAATCAAGCATCAAGTGAACTAAGAAGATCGAAAGATTAGCGAACTCAGCAATTTATTTCATTCCAGAAGATTTTAAACAAAGCATTCTCAAAAATGAAATGTGGCCCTAAACTATACATAGATTTATTTGGCCAGAGAAAACAACATCTAAAAGAAATCCCGTCAGTCGCGGTTGTGGAGATTCAGCAGGTTGCGGTAGGCTCACGCGCTCAGGTAGGGACGTCCATTTCCATAGCGCCTCGCGGGGACCGCCATTGGAAGTTCTTCCACAGCAGGGTCTTGTCCTTCTGGTCCTTCTTCCTCGGCTGGAGCTTCTTCATCGAGGTCTGATTCCATGTGATTCTCTTCTTTTGAATTTTCTTCTATGGGATTTTCCTCCACTGGATTTTCTTCTATCGGGTCTTCCTCGGGATCTTCCTCCGGCCCCTCATATCTCAAAAATGGTGGAGGGAATCTTAAAACAAGAAGGAAGGTGAGTGTAGGAAAAGAGAATGGGTGACCATAAGCAAAAGGTTATGATAACAATATCATATCAACATCAAATCCATCCCAATCCTTTCTAATCTCAATAAAGCAAGAAATGATGATAGAAAAGAATGGTATCAAAAGATGTTTTCATAATCTCCCATTTCACAAATAACACCTCCATAAAGAGTTATTTGCAAACTTGCAAATAACCCCCTTCCATCATAAAGTCCGGCCGGAAGGAATAAATGAAAACTGGCCGGAACGGAAAGCAAACTGGCAACTTCAGAAAACTGATCCTGTAATAAATTACAGGAAGACCCCGCTACTGCATATACATGCCCGCATTTATATTCCCACTGAATTCAAATGCAAAGAGACAAAATCTACACTGTCTAATACTAGGATCCGGCTTAAACCAAAGCCGGCTAGTAAAATCCGTCCGATCACGATCCGTGCAATGCCGCACGTATCTGATCGAACCCTGCCATATCTCCATACGGCCTCTACAGAGTTTCGCCCGAAACTTGAGTAACTGAGTGTGTGGTGGACTCTAAAGACTCGTCAATACTATGGCTGTGGATTTAACCACTAGCACGTCAGAGGTATTAGCCATACGTGACGGGCTACCAGCTATTGACCAAAAGGGACGTCGATGAGCGAACTCATCCTGACACCCTACTGAGCCTGTCAGTGACAATATCCGTACAGTCCGGTCCGTTCTTCTATGAGCATCGCATGGCGGGCCTAGGGGGTTGGTAAAAGTCAGACCCCCAAAAGCGGTACAAGTCGTGTCGGAGCGTAGCCCAGAACACCCTGAGATACTACTGGAATACCTACCAGTAAATCTCCTGCCTCGGCCGAGGGCTTTGTGTAATGGCTCTCCTAGACACAGCGCGGCCTCACCCCCAATACCGGGAGAGACGAACCCCTGCAGATCCGCTCACTGTCTCCATGTGGCTCGGGACTGTACCCAACTAAAACCTGTTTGCACGACTCCTTTGAGCCGTGGTAGGGAAGTAATCAAAGCACAGTGGGAACTCATACGAGACAAATGACGATCTCAGGTCGATGAACTAACCAGTACACATGTCACCAGGGAACTGCCATCTGACGTCTGATATTAGACCAACTAGCATGTTCCCGGCGAGTCCCGTCCGGTGTACTCATAACCCAATGAGCACCTGTATACATCTTAGGTGAACCAACCGACACCAGTGGCTTGTGAGACCGGCTACCGCCCCTCGTCGGGGTCTCGACTGTATACACTAGTCTACTAATGGAGTATCGATGCCCCGTCTCGAAACTCCCACGACTAGGGACCTTTTAAGGATGTACTTATAGACCCCAGCTCCCACGTATATGATCGCCCTCATACTGCTGGCAGTCAAGCAAGAATCGTAGGGGCTCTATCAACGTGTAATAGCGACTCGTAAGGTCACCTAAAGCAGTACACGATGATAAAGATAAACCAGATAGCATATTATCATCTTGAGTAAGACTGTCCTACTGGGACAGGTCCTCCCTCAATCATTGCAATCACGTGCCTGTGATCCAATAATTGACTCTGAGGGCACTATCTCCAACAATCTCCTACTTGCACTCAAGGTTAATTATTGCGATGTCGCATACTCACAGCCCGTGTGATACCGAACACCCAACTCCTCTACTAGTCAGTCTTACAAAGCTCGTTTGCGAAACTATTGCGTTCGAGGAATAGCCTCAGTGAGTGGATCCGCTGTAGTGTTTCTTTCTATGTCTCTCTTTATCTCAAGTTCGCGGAGAAAGCCATCTCCCGAAATGAGCAATTCCTGTCTTAGAATATGTCTGGATATCTGATGGGACCTAGCTCAAAAATGAACTCCAAATCCAAACTTCTTAGACTGTATCGACAACTGAACTTAATCAGTATCCTGCGCCATGCCTTTCCCTCAGTATCCACCTGGACCACCTGTCCAAAATACTGCCCCTCGTCAGAGGGAAAATCATGACTCTGACGACCATCCTGTCGTCCATGTCACCTTGGAAGACTGGAATGATAACCGTCTCCTAAAGGAGGCTGCCGTTATCAAATCCTTAGAACATGCACTTATGTTCTAAAGCTGCTTCCGATCGTTTCTCCAGGATTATATTAATATCAACTTATTGCATCTACTGCAAGAACAACATCTGGTATGGTACTTGACATCTCATGATTGACTCAATTGCCTAAGCAAGTGATCTGCCAATCATGCGTATCCCTCTCCCCTTTAGTCTGTAAGACACCTTTAGAGCGGGTGACTCCATCACCTGCGGTACACTACCGTGCCAGGAGTCGTCCATTCTAAATACTCATAGAATGCTTGTCAAAGTACCCAGATTGGGAAACCACCCAAATCTAGATCTAAAACCATAGATCTAGTAACCATAATGTCTGATATAATATCCAAGTCCTGTGTGGAGAAACCACTGTGTGATAACCAAAGTATAACCGATCGTAGTATAGGAATATCACTTCCTACTCTGTGTATGTCATCCAAATACCAGGACATTACACTCTACTACCTCCTTAACAGATCCATCCCCTATTCTGATGAAGTCAAACCTATGACTTCACATCAGAAATAGATGATCTATGTCCGCTATATCTGCTTTAGTCTATAAATAGACATAAGCAACCTGTCCACCAATGCTTCCGCTGCTCCCACTGACTACGACAACCCTCTGGCAGAGTCATATAGACGTACATTTCTAAAGCTAGTTCAGAACGACGCTATACTCATCCTTCTGCCGGGTCTCACAGTCTGAACAACAGCAATGGCAAGTCTGGGTAAACAAGAACCTCCCTGCCACCGTCCTTGAGCATACCGAAGTACCTCTCGGGTGCCTGAGGTTACCCACCATATCTGCGGAGTGGCCAATGGAATGTCAAACCAGATTGAATCTTTAGGTTCTTATCAAATCTTCAGTAATCGTTTGCGGTTCTGGAATCACTTCCAGTTCTACCATACTCCCACTACTGTTTTCTGAAAAAGTCCATTTTTGTTAAAAATGTGGCGAGTCAAGAACAATATCACTATTGATCTTCCAGATGGTAGAAATTCAACCCTCGTCATAGCCCGGGTCAACCCACAAACAGCCATTACAGAAACGCGCCTTGAGTCGTCCAGTGTCTGGTTTTAAGCATAAGCCGGACAACTCCCCGTATCTTAACAATGTCACGATATGAATTGTTCTATATCCAATACAGAAACAGAGGCACTTGATTTAATTTAACCAGATTCAAATCATGCAGCTGTCTCCATTGCATGTCAACTGAATGGAAGGAGGCCGATCAGCGTTACTCAACTTAGGAAAGCTTCCAATTATGAGTAACCTGAAAGAGAAGTAAGTTCACTTAACCACTACTCTCAACTGAATACCATATACAAGTATCTACATCTTCGATCACCTTGAAGAATCCCGATACTTGCAATACCTGGTTCTCTACTTTACTCATATACCTATAACTTCTTAAAACTCAGACCCTGTGTTTCTACGAAACACTTGTCTAAGAACCAGAGAAGTCATAAGTAAACCGAATATAGTACGAGGACAAACCCCTCTGTCCTAATGGACACTGGACAATATACAATACTCTGTATAAGTCCCTTGAGTCTAATAACTCATTCACTGTGTGTCGTAGGTTGAAAACTGTATTTATGGTTAAGAAGAATTACACCGCTGTTCAATGCTCCTTACCTAACCATCCACTGATATAGGTAAATGTCATAGACATAATTTCAAAAAGGTATATCTCACTCTATAAAAATAGACGTACAGATATATCAATTTGAAATTGGTGCATAACAACGGATATTCAAAACCAAATATTTGCCGTCCGGCAAACAACCCAGGTGAGTTCCTCAAATATCACCAATTACAACGAATCCCGATAATGAGGATGATCACCTAATTCCCAATAACTTACTCCCACTCATCATCTGTAAAACTATGCTGATGTGAGATTCATACTTGGTAAATACATACCCTGGAGCAAGTGTCTAATTGGGAAATCAGTTTTCTTTTAACAGTACACAGTGAAACTGAAACATTGAAATGTTTCGATGGGGTATCCCGGTATTCCCAGTAATGCCTCTTCCATTATCCAGATTCATAACTGTAACCGTATAATTCTTTGCCACTTCTCCAAATCCCTTTATATGTGTTTAGTCATTACCTTCTGTACACCCCTTTAGGCCAAATGGTTTTCTTCCTTCCCTACCGTTCGGCACCAGCCTATGGTTTGGAAGAAGACTATCCAATAAGCATAATGGGTGTACTGTCCTAATCCTAGGAGCACTCGCAATGCGAGAGAAGGTGAAGATTAAAGACAACCGAATAAACCTTATTCCTATTTCTCCTGAATCGGAATCCATCCCCGAACTGGAACAAGTTCCTTTCGAGTTCGTATATAACCATACGATGGAATATCCAAATAAACTGTGGATCTTCGTAGTGATACGGAGTGTCCTGGAGAAAAAAAAAGGTGATTTAGGATTGGCGAAGAAATACTTGGTTTGGTCGTGAATAGCAGTCGCAATTTACTTTGCCCTCCTACTAATCCCTTGCTTTGTCTTAACTTAATACCTTCTGTACACTATCGTTATGCTAATTGGTTTTCTTCATTCCCCACCGTTCGGCACCAGCCTAAGATTTGGAAGAAGACTATCCAATTTGCGTAATAGGTGTACTATCTCCTAAACCAAGGAGTACTCGCAACCTGAGAGAAGGTAAAAGGAAAAGACAACTGAATAGTCCTATCCGTTTTCTCCAGAACCGGAAACCATCCTCGAATTCCTTCGAGTTCGTATATAACCATACGATGGTTTTGTCCAATGGAAGTGGACGTTCGTAGTAATATGGGGTGTCCCGGAGAAAAGGGTAAAAGTAGGAGTGGCAATGAGGTCTGCAACTCTGACAATCCAAAAGCCAGTGTTAAGAAGGTTCGGTCAACTTGGTCACTGAGTTATAGTCTAGGGTCGGGTCAATGGTCGCTGCCAAAGAGAGAGAGAAAAGAAACACTCAGCGTGCACTCTAGCCTAGATCAGAATGGTTATCACTTTATCTAATCAGGAAACCTCCCACTGTAACCTCAAATTCTTCCCCAAACCTGAAAGAAGAATTAGTCGGGATCACCCGAGGAGTAAACCAACTCATCAGTGGAAATCGGGATCCAACTATCATCGCATGATAACTTGACGGAATCCACTCAAGTCACCACACTCCAGAAGGTATGCGCATGCCTGGCAAGTTTTCAGTTTCTTCAGAAACTCCCGATATAATTTTACCCCTAGGACCCAAGTGACCTTGACACAGTCAACAAATCAAAGAATCCTAGTCAAGTTCAACCCGTCATTATCCTGGATTGTATTAAACCCATCCGTACGAGCCCTTGACACAGTCAACAAGGCCGCACGACTGTCCTAACCAATCCCATTAATATGCTACAAACAAACACCACTTAGCTACCGCACACTACGCCTTGACACAGTCAACAAACGCAGCACGAATACTAAGTAATACTTGTAAGAAATGATGGAGGGCTACGTCTAGTTTTCGGCGAAAAACTTTTAACGTAATGAACTTGATATCGTTGAAGGAACTGCATAGTTTTTATAAAAAATATAGTGACGAAAACCCTTTGCTAAAGAGGTCAGTCCCGGTGAAGGGATCTCGGCTCTTTCCCCGTAGAATGAGGTGCAGGATATTCCAACTGAATACCACGATGCAAAGCAAAAGTAATCGGCTATGTTGAAGTTATTGCCCTGACGCAAACTTTTGTCCAAGGGGTCACTCCCGGTGAAGGGATCTCGGCCCTTGCCTCGTCGACTGAGGTGCTGGATATTCATAACCGAATACCACTGTGCAAAACAAAAGAGAACGCCCTTGCAATAACAGCTTTTTTTTTGAAAAATTGTTCCAACAACATCAGAATAGGTCTGTTTATCTTGCATTGATCCGAATCAACGCAGTCCCATCAGTTGATCACACCAATAAAGAACGAAAATAATGATGTACGTATATGCCATCCGCATTCGCCACTAGGTCCCGTCATCACCCGTTAGGTTACTTAACTAACGACAGAGCGGGGACTGGACTAGCGCGGATGCAAAACATATACAACATCTACTAGTATATATATCAATATATAATACTTCACTCAAGACGTGATAAAATGCAACATCACAGAAATGAACAGCATCACAGAACAATACAGATATCTGGAAACCCCGGGTTTTACAGAGCCGCTGCTGAAACCCGACGTTCCCCTGGTCGTGTGGATAGCCTGTGCAATGAAAATCCTAGACCCCTACGGACGCGGCAAGTTACCCGCCAAAACCTGAAGCGAGGCAGCCCCCTTCAGCAACGTGAATGGACCACCCAGCACTTCACGGAATCCGGTAACTTGGGCACCCCTCCTGGGTCAACCTGTACCCCCTACGAGTGCGGCGAACAGCCCGCCAATTCTAGAGTAAAGCCCCCTCTGTCTTAACTCCTTGAGATGCGGGCTTGTTTCCCTCTAGAACCCGGCTATCCGTGCACCCCTCCGCGGGGTAATCCCAGTACAGAAAGTAAAAATATACATACAACGGGTACATCGACCTCGACCCGGTCGTGCCCCAAAAGACTAATACAAACAGGCAGTGACGGCAGTCCACATGTCGGACGCTCGCCCCGCAATATCAAATGTACAAAATACAACAAAACTGTACTAATACTGCAACCAGGCTATCCCCCACGACCGATCCGCAACAACACAGCAGAATCACAGAACATCAACGTGAATGTCACGTTCGCAAATCCGTCTAACCGGGCTATAGCAGTTAAACAGGATTTACCGATCAAGTGACATTCACGGTCGCAGATATAATGTAAATAATGTGAACTAGTATGTTTAAAATATCCGATCGAACAAATTTTATCAAGTGGGCCCCCAAACATTACTGTAGCACTTACAGAAAAACTGGGCCCAAAAATAATGTCCCAAAACCCATAATTCCATGTCAGAAGGCCACTGGAAAAAAATGGTGAAATGAAGCCTAAATACTGCGGCGGAACCGCGGCCAAAGTAGGGTTATGGCCGCGGTTCCGCGGTCGTTTTGAAGGATCATGTTACCAAATTTTTCCAGTGATCTTAGAATACCATGTACATCATTCTGAAACAACCTGAAAAATTTTTAGAGTCCAAAAAATTTCGACAGAAACCTGATGCACATGAAATACGGTTTTTGGGATTTTTATGTTCGATCGGGTCTTTAAACATACTAGAGCAAGCTAGACTAGGTTAATGGCGTGGCTCTGATACCATGTTTCGCCACGGCAGCGCCCCGGCCGTCTATCCGAGGCCAAAATGCGGAATCAAAATTTTTCTTAACTTTTAAACTGGCGCTACCGCGGACAATAAAACCCGGATCGTAACCATTAACCTATACTAGCTAACTAGAGATGGGGTGAGAGCTATACCAAGCGATCCGTGTCCTTCGGTCTTCTTCTCCACTCCGATCTCCCGCGGAATCTCCGTCCGTCACCTCCTCGTCGGAAAGGGCACCACGTAGCCGGATTCTTTTACGGGCTCCCACCTCTGGACCGAGGCAACTCGGGCGCGAAGTTGGCTAGCCGACGCGTCCAAGGGTACTGTAGGTTGTAGTGTAGATTCACATTGTCTCTAGGGGTTGTGAAGTTGCCTTGGATGTGAAGGAATGAAGATAAGGAAAAATGGTGCTTTCATTTTTCCTAGCAAGAAAAGAGATGAAGGAAAATATGCCACATCCAAAAATGAAAGTCTCTCTCATTCCTTCTCCAATTGTGGCCGGCCCCTCATATCTCAAAAATGGTGGAGGGAATCTCAAAACAAGAAGGAAGGTGAGTGTAGGAAAAAAAAATGGGTGACCATAAGCAAAAGGTTATGATAACAATATCATATCAACATCAAATCCATCCTAATCCTTTCTAATCTCAACAAAGCAAGAAATGATGATAGAAAAGAATGGTATCAAAAGATACTTTCATAATCTCCCATTTCACAAATAACACCTCCACAAAGAGTTATTTGCAAACTTGCAAATAACCCCCTTCCATCATAAAGTCCGGCCGGAAGGAATAAATGAAAACTGGCCGGAACGGAAAGCAAACTGGCAACTTCAGAAAACTGATCCTGTAATAAATTACAGGATGACCCCGCTACTGCATATACATGCCCGCATTTATATTCCCACTGAATACAAATGCAAAGAGACAAAATCTACACTGTCTAATACTAGGATCCGGCTTAAACCAAAGCCGGCTAGTAAAATCCGTCCGATCACGATCCGTACAATGCCGCACGTATCTGATCGAACCCTGCCATATCTCCATACGGCCTCTACAGCGTTTCGCCCGAAACTTGAGTAACTGAGTGTGTGGTGGACTCTAAAGACTCGTCAATACTATGACTGTGGATTTAACCACTAGCACGTCAGAGGTATTAGCCATACGTGACAGGCTACCAGCTATTGACCAAAAGGGACGTCTATGAGCGAACTCATCCTGACACCCTACTGAGCCTGTCAGTGACAATATCCGTACAGTCCGGTCCGTTCGTCTATGAGCATCGCATGGCGGGCCTAGGGGGTTGGTAAAAGTCAGACCCCCAAAAGCGGTACAAGTCGTGTCGGAGCGTAGCCCAGAACACCCTGAGATACTACTGGAATACCTACCAGTAAATCTCCTGCCTCGGCCGAGGGCTTTGTGTAATGGCTCTCCTAGACACAGCGCGACCTCACCCCCAATACCGGGAGAGACGAACCCCTGCAGATCTGCTCACTGCCTTCATGTGGCTCGGGACTGTACCCAACTAAAACCTGTTTGCACGACTCCTTTGAGCCGTGGTAGGGTAGTAATCAAAGCACAGTGGGAACTCACACGAGACAAATGACGATCTCAGGTCGATGAACTAACCTGTACACATATCACCAGGGAACTGCCATCTGACATCTGATATTAGACCAATTAGCATGTTCCCGGCGAGTCCTGTCCGGTGTACTCATAACCCAATGATCACCTGTATACATCTTAGGTGAACCAACTGACACCAGTGGCTTGTGAGACCGGCCACCGCCCCTCGTCGGGGTCTCGACTGTATACACTAGTCTACTAATGGAGTATCGATGCCCCGTCTCGAAACTCCCACGACTAGGGACCTTTTAAGGATGTGCTTATAGACCCCAGCTCCCACGTATATGATCGCCCTCATACTGCTGGCAGTCAAGCAAGAATCCTAGGGGCTCTATCAACGTGTAATAGCGACTCGTAAGGTCACCTAAAGCAGTACACGATGATAAAAATAAACCAGATAGCATATTATCATCTTGAGTAAGACTGTCCTACTGGGACAGGTCCTCCCTCAATCATTGCAATCACGTGCCTGTGATCCAATAATTGACTCTGAGGACACTATCTCCAACACTTCCTCTATCGGGTTCTCTCCAGGGTCTCCTTCCTCTTCGTCGGAATCACTTATCATGTCAAACTCTGGGGCGGCTGCTCTTTCGTCCTCTGAATCGCTGTTTTCGAAAATGACCTGGGGATCGTTGATCTCATCATCAAAACTCATCAGTGTGCGGTCTAAGGAAGCGCATGACTGTGTATCCTCATCTAGATGCGGCGCTGCTCTAGGGTGGGCCATGGCCTGAAAGGAAAGAGTCATGATTAGACAGTGGAACACATCAAGAAAATAGTTAAGGGTACGAAGTATAGGAAACTATGCGGTGGGCAGAAACTGAGAAAAATCAGGATTAAAATGCTGTGGTAATGAATAGTATGAATAATGGGGAAAACAAGAGAATGATACTTATATTTCGATTCAAGTTTTTATTGCACTCAACTAAAAATTCGACGGATACAAGATTTCAAACGAAAAGAAATATTTATAAGAGGATGACAACATTTTATTAAAAGCAGGAAACGTGATAACTCTTCTTCGATTATTAGGCCGCTGCATTCTCATCACGCGAGTTGAATCCTGCACTGAGTCCGCCTTATCTTCGAAGTTCGAACTACGCAATAATTATCACTTGGCAGAAGTGGAGAGTGTGGATGAGTCTCCTCCCTGTAGTTCTCTCCTTTCTGGACAACCGTTGATGAGATGTTCGCTGGATCCGCAAATCAGACATTTCCCTTGGGCACGGCGACAATCCCTCTGAAGATGTCCTGGCCTCTTACAGTACCCACAACATCGGGTCCTCTGCTGCTTCTGTCGCGGGGAAACAAATTGGCGCTTCATCTTCTTCTCTTTTCCTCACCTAACAGGGATCCCTTTACAATTTGAGACTCCCGCTGGTGCCTGATTCACCTGCCTTCTCAGTCCTTCAGCTAACAAGTCGATCATTCGCTTCTGGACTTCCTTCAGACCTTGCAGTACACTCAGAATCTCAATGGTCTGATTCTGGGGAGTGGAGATAGAGGAAGAGTCGTTGGAAGACATGATCCTGAAACAATAATTTTGAGGATGATATAAGGCACAAGCTATAAGAATCAAAATATAATATGGATTGGACAAAGATTCAAGAATATCAGATGTGATGAAATTCATTACAAGTGGAAAAATCAACTGTATGACTCTAAGTCACTTAAACAGAGTACGGTAGTGTAACTATGATGTAGTTCATAATTATAACCCCGTAACTTTGCCAAGTCATCGGAAACCCTAGCGAACGGATAGCGGAACACACAATGTGAATACGGATCAAGGATATCAAGTTTACAATCTAGACTGAGGGATATCTTAGATTGTCAAGCTATACACGGAAAACTGCAATCCCAATCGACGTAAAATCTGGGCTCTGATACCAACTAAACCATGTCATGCCCCGCTTCCCAAAATACGGAATACGAGGGGTTGACAAGGCCAGCCATGCTCCTACGGTCAAGAAAATGTTCTGCCGTAGTCACACTTCGGCTTCTAGCTTTACATGGTAAACAGTAAATAATGCGCAGGTAATGAGAAATGCAGTAACCGGAACAAAACAATATAAAGGACTGACCTGATGGGAAACAAAAGGGTATAACTCTGGATAGCAAATTAAGATGTCCGTGATGTACGTCTAATCCTGGTCCAGGTTAAATCCTCTCCTCACACTGAGCATGCATACTCAGGTCGTCAGAGCGACACAATAGCAATATAATATATAAATCCAAGTGACAACTCTAACAGTGATAATAAATATATATACAGTAGATCAATGACGGTATAGGTATAAACATGCAGTAATCAATGCAGTGGAACAGTAAAAGCAGTAAAATAATATGCCAAGTATGTCAACACAGTGAGTAAGTATGTCGATGCCATTATCCCTATCAGTCTCTAAGTCTCACTGTACAGGTCACTAGGCCTATCGTCAATCCAAGTGTGAGAGTCAACCACTCGCGAGTGTCCTCCACCCAAGGGTAGGACCCAAGGGCAAGGGACCACGGGCCCAACATGTAACTCACGGTAATAATCATGTACCCTGTAAATCTCCATATATCTCCATATATATAAGCCGGCAAGGGACTCCCGAGATTCTGTTGAACTCACACTCAAACTACCCCACACCCCGTGGTCTACATCAAACACTAACCATAACCTCAAATACCAATCGGTCTGTGACAAGTCTGCGCGAGAACTGGAGGCAGGACCTCCATCAAGCACGTCCCGACTAATACCTAAGATAAATGGCAGTGTCTTGTGACTTATCTGTGACACCCATGCAAGAGCTTCCATAAGTGTCCCATACCACTTATAGTCACACGTACACGCGTACCACAGACGTCGACAATGCAATAGAATAATAAGGTTCACCGATTGTGTACAAATACGTGTCACTTTCACTTATTCACTTATGCACGAACACTTACGTACTTGCCACAATCATAACTAATACCTAACACTGGGTAATGCACATTATCGCTAGGTTATCAATGCAGTGACATATGTATGATATGATGCGTAAACAGTATGTAAAGCATGATTAGGATGTCATAAATCAGTAATCTACCACTTGCATAATTTTATCATAAATCATATGTTTATAGTTTAGTGAAACAATGAATGGGGAATAAATAGTATGTTCAATTATCTATCCATCGAATTTGGTTTCACGCCAATCGGGTTTTAGGATCACTAATTATGGCTATTTCATTTTAAGCGTTCACGGCTGGAAATCCGGTTTCAGAATCGGAAGTCTGTTTTGTAACGCATTTTAGTCCCAATTGGGATCAGAATTTAGCAACGCTACAGTTGAGTGAAATCTAGGGTTTCCAATAAGGTTTTCAACTCAATAGACAGATCTTCAATCGCGTCTGTACGTCAGGAGATATACACTGTTCAATACTACTATGTCAATTCTGATTCTGTTGGGACTGTTATACGTCCCCATCTATTAAATTACAGATTAAATAACCAACGATAACGAAACAGAATGAAACTACTTGTGTTGTCTAGCTAACAGATTCACCTTTAATAAACAGTGGAGTTCCGCAACCTATGAGTTAAGGAAACAGTGTGGCACCCATTACGGGACAGTAAACAACAACTAGAGTCGCTCTGGACTGCAGTTCAGAGTCGCACTCCGATCCATGTATCGTCACAATTGAAGTACAGAAATCATTAGAAACTTGCATAGGGTTACAGTTCGTCCAGCCGGCTTCAATTTAAGCCCCCGAACGCATCATTCCAGTATGTAAATAATTTATGGTGATTTTAACCGTTTTCAGATACGAGAAATTTCCAGTTTTACGGCTGTATTTGGGGGAATTCGTTTTAGTCATTAACGGTCTTATTTTCTAATGAAATTCACACACTAGAATCATAGCCATACGGGCCAGACTATAAAATTGAGTTCCGTCAAATTAAATGAGAATTTCCATAGAGAACACGCATCGAACAGTGGCGTCGTATAATCTAACAGAAAAGTAAAACATGGAATATATACGATTGTGATTTATAATTAACATAAAGTAGCATGTAGCAAGTAGGGAACTTGCCTGGAGACATTTTGGGGCACACGGCAGTGGCAACAACACACGCGCGGCAACAACGACAAGATTTGGCCTCGGCTCGAGCTTAGCTTGACGGCTCGGTACAGTGGTTGTTTGCGTGTGCGACGGAGATGGGCTGTAGAGGGAGAGAGAGATTTAGAGGGGGATAGAGTGAGAAAGAGAGAGAGAGAAGAGAGAGAAACAGAGAGAAGGAGAGAGGAAGTTAGAGAGAGAGACAGAGAGTGAGAACAGAGAGATTGAGAGAGAGGGAGTGAGAAAAAGAGAGGGCAAGAGGTAGTGAGAGAGACACAGAGAGAGAGGGGATCAGAGAGAGAGAGAGAGAAGAGTTGCAGAGAGAGTGAGGGGAAAAACAGAGAGAGAGAATAGAGAGAGAGAGAGAAACTGAGAAAGAGAGAGATAGAAACAGAGTGAGTGAGAGAGAGAAATAGGGAGAGGGAGAGAGAAATCGATGTCGACGACGGCGTTGATGATGATGATGCGGTCGACGAGGCGGCTCGGGACAGTGGGGAGCTCGTCGATGTCGTGGGTGCCGGTGAAGGGCGCGGGGGTTCGAGCTTGGGTGTGCAGGGGGTCGTCTCGAGCTCGAAGCTCCGGTGATGGAGAGTATGCCGGCGAGGGAGGAGGTGGATGAAGAGATGAGGTGGTCGGTGATGGTGGTTGCTGCCGACGACGATGGTGGTTTGAGGAGCTCGGTTGCGGGGATGGGGTGTGCAGTGGGTTTCGTGGTGGGTTGAGAGAGAGGAGGAGGTTTGAGAGAGTGAGGAATGAGGGAAAGTGATGGGAGTGAGGGAAAGAGAAAGAGAGACGAGGGCGCGCATCGTGGGTAACGCTCGCGAGCGGGGCACGGCGTGTGACGAGCGGCGACGTAGGCGCAACGACAGAAACGCGCGGGAATTATGGGAAGTAGCCGTTGGAGGATGAGGAAGGGGCGAAGCGGGTCGGGTAGGGGTGAGCGGCGCGTGCCGAAGAGAATGGGCCGGGCCAGCGTTAAAAAATAAAAATGAATTCCTTTTATTAAAAAAAACTGAGGGGACGGGTTCGGGTGAGATGGGCTGGGCCGAAAGTTTAAAATAAAAGAATTATAATAGGAAAATGGAATAGACCGGGCTCGGTTGAATAAAAAGGAAAATGGAGTTTAGTTTTTAAAACGAAACGGGCTGAGGAATGGTGCTGGGCTCGGGGAGTTGGGCCAGAGGGATTTAAAATGGGAAAAATTTGGGAATGGGCTGAGGGTTATTATGTGGTGATTTGGGTTTAGTTTTAAATGAATAAAAGAAGTGGGTTGAAGGGAAAAATTAGGGTTTTGAGTTTAAATAAAAATATGAAAAGAGATGGGCGTATATAAATTGAGGTTTATATTAATAGGACAAGAACATGAGGAATTGGGATTAGGGTCTAAGAAAGGAGAGGGGAAGTACTAAAATAGATTGGGAGTTTTAAAATAATAAATAATTATAAATAAAATTTTATAGGTTAAAAAGAAATACGGATATAGGCGTATATAAATGAACCGGGTATTACACAACCACTATCTGTTTGCACGACTCATTTGAGCCGTGGTGGGGTAGTAATATAAGTACAGTAGGAACACACTCGAGACGAATAGTGATGTCAAGTCAACGGACTAACCTGTACTCATGTCACCTGGGAACTGCTAACTAACGATAGGTATAATATCAACCAGCGGTTCCCAGCGAGTCCGTCCAGTGTAACTCATAACCCAATGAGCACCTGTTTACTATCTTTGGTACCGCATACCAATGGCTGCGGAACATGCCATCTCCCCTGACGGGGATAATAATCGTATACACTAGTCTACTATGGAGTATCGATCTCTGTCTCTATAATCTTACGACTAGGGACTAGCTTAAGGATGTGGTTATAAACCATCCAGCCTCCACTAGTGTGACTGTCATCACAACGCTGGTAGTCAAGCAAATATCCTAAGGGCTCTATCATTATGTATTAGCGATATGATAAAAGAAACATATACACATATTAAGATAGAATCAAACCAGATAGCATACTATCATATTTAGCAAGACTGTTATTATATCTGTGTATATCCCAAGCTTCCAAAATGTAATATACAATCCCGTACTATACAATAATGGCCTCTAGGGCATATATCACTAACAAGCAGGTAGGCTCCACCTTGGTAGACTTTGTCTATGATGTACGGGTGTTCTCCGCCAAAAACGGGGACGAGACCGCGTAGGTCCGTCTTGTCTGAATTTCGAGGGCAGATGCTAATTGGTGCTATCCGTCCACCTCTCCGAAAATGCCAAGTTGATTTATGACACCATGTATCGAATGTTTAAACGGATGCGGCCGATGTAGCAGATTTCGTCAGATTCCCTCTCGTTGAGGGGTTTTTGATTGTGGGGACACTCTTCCCTACAGGCGCAAGCTCCTGCAGTTAATTATGCTACCGCATCGCGGTAACCATTTTCTCCTTCTCCAGATGGTCACTTCGTGTCATAGGTGTTTGTTTTGTTTTTGGTTGCTCGTGGATTGTATATGGAGACTAATTTATGTTGTCGCCCGTAGGGCGTGGATTAGTCCAAATCCGTATTTTCTTAGATTTGGGTTTGGGGGTTGGGTTTAAGGATACGTTAGTCTCATTTGAGACTAAGATCAACTTAAACGTATGTTAAGGATACGTTAGTCTGATTTTAGACTAAGATCAACTTAACAGGATCGTTTAGATCTGACAAGAAAGCATTTTGACTCTATTGTTTAGTTTAGGGACATTGCGGTCGATTACCAGTTTAAGGACATATTGGTCCAATGTTAGTTTAAGGACATCTCGGTCCATTTTTAGTTTAAGGACATCTCGGTCCATGGGTTTTAAAGGACCCCATAGTCCGAGGTTAGGGACATCATAGTCCATGGGTTTAAGGACCCCACAGTCCGAGGTTAGGGATATCATAGTCCATAGGTTTAAGGACCCTACAATCCAGTTTAAAGACGTCATAGTCTATGAAATGTATGGTTGTCGGGACCCGTCGCCTCTCTGAAGACGTTGAAGGATTATAATGACAAATATCAGAGGGGTTCAGAGATGTACCCTTGAACCGATGTGAGTTGGGAGTTCTGTAGTCCGATTGGGACTAAGATCTGAGATTTATGAGCGTATGGGCTCAGTTAATATGAGTTGAGAACTTATGGCCAATCTTGGGCTAAGTCCAATCAAGTTAAAATATTTTAACATTTATTTTGGGCTTTTGAGCATTCATTTGGCATTGACCCTTTTAACAATGCTGAGCATTGATTTGCATTCTGACAATGTTTTGTCTTTTATTGAATGCTGAGCATTCATCAGAGCTCTGAGGCTTTATTTAGAAGAACAGTCTATGTTCTATGAGCGCAACACGTGGCGCGCTTGGTGCTTTACGCCAGTTAAAGAGCGCAATAGGCTTCTAGCGAGTAGCGCACACGTGATGGACATGTGTCGCACTTAGCGCTAGGCGCCAGACGATGGGCGCATTGCGCCAGTTTTATGAGCGCAGAGCGCTATCTTATGAGCGCATTGCGCTATTAGTTCAGTGGCGCACACATAAGTGACACGTGGTGCGCCTGGCACTGAGCGCCAGCCCATGAGCGCAGTGTGCTGTTTCAAGAGCGCAAAGCGCTAACCGTTAAGTGGTGCACACGTGAGGGACACGTGTCGCGCTTGGCGCTGAGCGCCGGTTTTATGAGCGCAGAAGTGTAGTTCCAGAGCGCAAAGCGCATCCGATCAATTTTGTGATCCAAAAGAGACTTTGTTTCAGGATTCTAAGAACAAAAGTTCTTTCTTTATTGGAAGGCTTTGCCTTTATGGATCTGTGATCCTAAGAGAATTGAGTAATTCTCCCCCTCCTTTTATGTTGAGATATATTACTCTCATTTTGTAAAAGAATTTAGTTTTGTAGATCTATGATCTGTGAGAAGATTTATATTCTTCTTTTTACTTTATGATGGGATCTTTTGATCTCTTTTTGAAAGGACCTTGGTCTCTGTAGATCTATGATCTTTAAAGAAGTGAGTTCTTCTTTTCTAATTATGAGATGATTTCATCTCTGTGTTTATCATCATTCATTTCTTTACTTTGAAGAAAATCTTCTTCCGAGAGCTTGCTCTTTTTCTTTGAATTTCTCAAAGTTTATGGGGAGGGTTTTCTCTCTATTTCTGTATATTGAGACTAGAAGTCTGGGGGCCTTTTTATAGGGCAAGCTGATTTGTTCAATCAGTTAAGGAGATCTTTTCTCCAATTGATTTGGGGAATTTCCCATCATTGGATCTTTGATCCCAGGGCTTATGATTTACAGAAAGCAATCTTCTTGTTTTTTTTAACAAGATTGGGAAATCTTTTAAATAGAATTTATTCTGTGTTTTTGGTGATTTTTATCACCATTGGATCATTGATCCAACGGTGCTCTGGTTTACAGAGCACAATCTTGTTGTTTGGAAAGATTTGAGAAATCTTTCCTTAATAGAATTTAATTCTGATTGGTTAATGATTCATCATTATTATTGGATCTTTGATTTGACGGTGGGGAGCTTTTAGTTCCAGCGCTGGCGCACCCGTGCTTTGCACGTGGTGCGCTGCTTAGAGTGCAGTGCACCTAACGCTAGCACATTCGTGCTGTGCACATGGTGCGCTGCTTAGAGCGCAGCGCACCTAGCGCTAGTGCACACGTGGTGTGCTGCTTAGAGTGTAGTGCACCTAGCGCTAGCGCACACATGCTTTGCACGTGGTGTGCTGCTTAGAGCGCAGCACACCTGGCGCTGCATCTGAAGCATTTCTTCATTTCAAAATTTGAATTTTGAACATAGCTTTGCTCTGATTGGGGAAACAAATGCCCTCCCACCGTTGCGCTCACGTGGCCCACATGTGAGTGCGGCGGTGGCAGCATCTGCGCCCTTGGATCAACTTAGAAGTTGAAAAGGCATCTCAGTGCCTATAAATAGGACCCTTGGCCCTTAGGATGATTTCTGTTCATCTTCCTTCTTGTTTTCTGAGAATTTTTATTCTCCCACAGCGCATAGCTCTTCATCTTAAGAACTTTCTTACGAACAGAACTCTGTCAAAATTTAGGTAAAGATTAAATGTTTTAATAATCTAGGGTTTCACCCATTAAAAGAGCTTTGCTCTTCATAGATCTTTGATTTAAAGAAAACCCTTTTAGGGTTTCATCAACGGAGCTTTGCTCTCTTGGACCCATAGATCTAAAGAGATCTTTTCTTGGGGTTTCTTAGCCTATGAGCAGAGCTTTGCTCATAAAGAACTCTTAGAGTTTGTTCGTAGATCTTGAAGATCTAAGAATTTTTCATTCTTGTATAAAAAATTGATTTCAATTTTTCTGATGGATTATTCCATCATCATTTTTTTTTCCAGAGCAGGGCTTTTGAGGAATTTTTTATTCCTTCATCATTAGAACTTGACAGGTGTCATTCTGTCACAGAGCACTGCTCTCAAGGGGAGATTTACTCCTTAGCCCGAGGGATTTCTCATTAAATGAGAATCAATTGAGGATTTCCTCATTTAATTGACAGTCTCATCAAATGATGAGGCATTTTTATTAATGATGAACCGTCATCAAGATTTTGTGGGTCCCCTTTGGTCCCTTTTTACTGCATTGCAGTGCGGTACGAATTTTTGAAGTACCAAGCATCAGAATTTAAATTATAGCACTGACGGTTGACTTTTATCCTTTTTCGCGCAGGTGACATGTCTTTCGATCGTTCTTTCCCATTTGTTCGTTCAGAGAGAGGGTTCCCTGGAGCGCCTGTGGACAGGAAGTCTTAGTATTGATCAGAGATCATGACCCGGAACATAAGAATCTTCATCTATGGGGGACATGGTACAATCAAATCGTTAAGGGTCGGCAGAGCTTTTCGTGCGCGGTACCCTCAGAGCCCATCATGGCGATCCATTACGCCGACTCACCTTCGGTGAACTATATCGTAGAAGAAGTCAACTGGACTTCGGGAGGTTTTCTTCAACCTGCTATGGCTTCGATACCCGTTCAGCCTCCAATGGCTTTGGATACCCTGGGGCGACGTATTTGTCAAGGCGAGTCGCGCCCGTGGGGACAACCATATATGATTGGCCTAACTCCTCATCATCTAGCTAGCTATCTGCAATGGGCCCGCTATATTCTGTCAGCGAAGAAGTCGCAATTGCTGAGGCTTGGGTTGTATCCCGCAATTTATGCTTCTCTTTTCCAGTATTCTACGCTTCCTGCCTGGTGGGTTAAGGCCTTTCTGGAGCAGTGGGATATTCCAACTCACACCTTCCTTTTTCTGGATCTAGAAGTATCAATCTCTTTGGAAAAATTTGCAGAAATTTCTGGATTACCGGTTATAGGGGAGCATTATGAGGAATTGCTTCCTACGGATGAATACGTTTTTGGTGCCAAGCCAGTGATGACAGGCCTTACGCCGGAGAACGCCATTCAACACCAATTCCCTAGTTTAATTAAAGTGTTGAATATTTATGAGGGCCTTTTCCTCGAATCTGGGAACCGTAGGGTCAATTTCACGGATTTCATCGCTCGTTTTCTTCATCCGGAAGTCCTTTCGAAGGAGGCTGCTAAATTCGCCAAACTTGACCATCCTTTCGGCTTTGGTTTGGACAACCTTCCAACGGCGGAGGCAGATCAGAAGAGTTTCTTCCTCCCCAACACCCCGGTCATTTCTTTTGCGTAGGTTGCAGTTCCTGGGATCGACGAGGAAACGTTCTTTCTGGGGTTTCTCGGGTTATGGCTGAGCTGGTTTGCGCTTCCGATGCACCCTCGCCATATGAGGCCGTCTGTCTTCTACCCAGCTCACCGAATGGTTATTGGGGTGAAAGTGGCTGTCGGGGTCACTGGTTTAGCTCATTTTTATTACGGCCTCAGCCAAGCGGCGGATACTACTGAACCAGGAGTGCAGCATGTGAACTTCTCGATGCATTACTTCATGTCATGGCTCGAGCTACATGCACTTGGCGTTTTCGGTATCCATAAAAGGCCTTCGTTCTACTACAGGTGTGGCTTCCCCCGGATTATGTGGCTAGTTGACGCATCCATTGTAAATCCTTCACCACGGAAAGTTAGGGGTTTGCTCCTTCGTCCTCGCACGGTTGGAGATGGCATGACCTTTACCGACAAGATTCTAACTATCGACAAAGAGTCCGCAACAACGGTGCAGCCATTGCGGGAAATTTTTAAAGACGGAGCCTCTGTTTTGAAAGCTCGAGAAATTCTTCATTTATATTCCATCAGACTGGGCTTTTTCGTTTTCAAGCAAAATGATGCGGCATTATTCATGAGATACAACCCACATCGTTTCGCCCAGCAGCTGAGCTATAATCAGGGAGTCCCGCTTGAGACTTTCTTGGCAGAACCTGCTGCTACCGAAGAGGGAATGCGAAGCGTGCTACATCATTTTATGCGCCTGAACATAGGGTCCAACTTCTTTATCAGTGAACCGAGCTGTGTTCCAAAGGCCCTCAATGTGTATTCGGCCTGGTATCAACATTCAATGGCCGCCGTCATCAGGAAGGAGAAGCGATTGCTGCTTGATCGCAAGGGTACCGCTCCGGCCGGTAATCTAAACGTCCCTCTAAAGCGATGGACCATTGTCCGCCCTCCTTTAAGAGAAGTTGTTGCGGTCGAGGTCCCTCATGATAGGCCTGAGCTGCCGATACCCCGTGCTCCAGTGGAAGCGGTGACCGTAGAGTCCCTCGAGTCTGGCGTGGGTTCAGATATCAGGACTCCTCGTTCCAAGGTGCCCACCAAGCGTAAGCTTGTGCTAGCTGCGACTGGTGCTCACTCGCAGAAGAGGAAGAAGAAGTCGATTCTCTCTGCCGACGTTGCATTCGGCCAGGAGCCTCATGCTCCTTATAGAGAGGGCCCGAGCGAGTATGGGACAAACGAGGGTCTATTCATGCCGCCATATGATACTGATCTGGTGGCTGCCATTGCATCTTCCGAGCGATTGGCAAGCCACAAAGTGGGACTGGCCATCCTCGCGCAATCAAGTAAACATCAGCTGTACCTTTCGTCATTGCATCACATTTTTATCATCATGTTTTGATTGACACTTTTCCTTGTTTAACAGGCATTTCCATTGAAGAGGCTCTCGCGGCTTCCCTTAGGACCTTTGAGGAGGAGGAGAGGATTCGAGCATCCTTAGGCATCGATACATTTCGGTTCACCGCGTCTCCACTCCCATTTCTTATGGGTAATCTGACCCCTTCTTCATCTGATCACAGGAACTACAATGCCAATCCCGCAGGATGATGCGGAGATGCTTCCAGGGCCGGCTATCGAAGTCCCGGCCTCCTCAGTACTGCCAAAAGAGGCTTTACTTAAGCAACCAATGACGGATGCCATAACGGCTCCAGAGGTAGCTCTTGGCGCGGACGATGACGTCCCGTTGACGGAGGTCTTGAGAAGATCCACTCTCACGACCCGGGTGAAAAGGAAGCGTAGAATGAGCGCAGCAAGGGAGCATAACGCTGCCTTGGCCGCAGGTGCAGGCTTGAGCGCTGCTATCCCTGCACCTACTCTTTCAGAGGATGCTTCGGCCGCCCCCTCTACCGCTCACAGACAGGAATCACGTGCGGCCTGAGAAGCAGTTGAAAGACCGACCCAAGGTAACGTAACATTGAGTTCCTTTGTCAAAGTTTTAATCTTCAGATTCTCATATATCCTATCCTGCAGGGCCAATTCTTGATGAGGTAGCGGTAGGTGAGATGGCGGCAATCGCCGAGTCTGAGGTAGCCACTCTTTTTCAAGAGTCTGGCACTGCCCCAATCGCCACTCTTTCCCCTTGCGGTTCCTTGCCGTTGCCGGGCGCTGCGAGTATCATGAAGATTCTCGTGGAGTCAGGGGATGAGGCTACGGGTGGCGAAACCGTTCTAGTGGAGGAGGGTGAAGCAGTCGCTGCATCTAGTGACGCCCTTGTCGTGGTTTCAACCGGCGACTCACCAGGTAGATTTTGGGTCATTGCTTTCCATTTCATTCTGCAATCCCTTTTCAATCTCTTCTGACAGTACTTCTCTTGTTTCGGATGCAGGTGTGGTGAGCGTTGAGGTTGTGCCACCCGAGGAAGCATCTCCAGTTGCTGTTTTGACGGTGGCCGCCCCTTTGCCTTCTCTCGTATCCTCTCAAATGCTGGAAGGTACGGATTTGTGATCCGTTGGTTTCATTGTAGGCAGTATACTTTATGTACTGACATTGCATTATTACATCCTTGCAGGAGTCCTTTTTGATCACCTGTATCAGGTGCTGTACCCATATTTCTCCTTCCAGTTAGAGATTGCCTCTTCTAGTGGCGCTGGTGAGTACAACCTTTAGCTAATGTCTTTTCTTTTCTTTTACGGGCAGTCAAATCATTTCTAATTCTTCTTTGTCTTGATTGCAGCACTACAGATTAAAGGAGAATACGAAAGAACAGTTGCACCACTGGTACTCCCGGCCTTGCCACCTGCTGCAGCCGGTATAGTAAACTCCATTGTTCATGAGCCTCCTTTATTTCTTGAACCGTCATTTGACTGTGATTTGTTTTGCAGCGGTGATACCGACTTCAGCCCCGTTCAAGTCCCGAGTCCTAATGCCAGCAGGCCCCTTTTCCAGGCGTTCATCTTCAAAAGACGCTGTGAATAGTCTGCGTATGTTGAGCGATCACCTCGAGGAGCTTGACGCGGAGACTCCTGCCCTTGCTGCAGATTTTGCTGCTGAGGTTAATCCCATGCTGGCGACGCTCGTGCACTTTCATAGTGAGGGCGCCGTTGAGTCTTGGGTTAATCACTGCAGGAAAATTGAGGCTTGTTTGCATGAGCTCGAGGTCGGACGTCCTACCCCCGAGGTCCTGGCTGTGAACTCCCAGCAGGCTGCATGGGCCGAGCAGAGCACTCCCTATTTCCGCCATCTTGAACAAGAAGCGGCCTTGAGGCATAAGGAGCACGAGGAGACTTCAAGCAAATCTGCCCAGCTGCATGCTTAGGTTGACACAAATGCTGTACAGCTGAAAGCCATCTTCGAAAGCCTTCTACGATGTATTTCTGACGGGCTAATGCTGAGGCAGAAGCTCGACCTCATCGAGCGAGACATGCAAAGTCGTGAGGTAGCTTAGCAGGTCGTCGATGAGCAGCTTTCATCGTATTTGCAGCAACGGGCTCAAGTTAAAGCGGAGTTGGCCACGGTGGCTGACCGTGAAAAGGGGCTGAGGGAAGTGCGCGAGCAACTGATTGGCCTATTGAAAACGCTTCCCTCCCAATAGTTGTTCTTATGCCAATTTGTAAATTTTGAATAATATGTATCCATTTTTTATTCTTTCATATGATGTATTTTGTACCCAATTGAATCTATGAATAAAAGATATATTTCTTTCGCACTATCTTGTGTCATCTCTTGCTTTCTTCTTTTCTTTGTTACCTCCATGTCACTTTAGTAAGCGTAGCCTATAGATGATAGAGAGAGCATTCCGTCTTCAATTCTTGGAAAGGTAGTGATGGCTTAGGAAGCAGGTTCAGATCTGCTGCCTAAGGCTTTTCAACTTTATAAGCCGTGAGGGTCTCATAAAAACTTTTTTCCCTACGGGTCGAGAGGATCTCGTAGGTGTATTTTCTCCTTAGGAATCGTGATGATTCCTTAGTGTGTTTTTGTCTTGGGAGTCGTAAGGATCTCGCAAGAGAGTTTTCTTCCTTACGAGTCGAGATGACCCGTAAGTGTTTGATGAGATTGACATTATCCGCATTTCACGGAGTCAGGAGTTGCTCTGGGCGTTTCCCACGGGGTCAGGATTGACATAGCCGTAATCCGCAAGGACCAGCTTCCGCTCTGGACGCTTCCCACGGGGTCAAGATTGACATAGGTTGTGTTCCACGTGACCAAGATTTGCTCTGGATTCTTCCCACGGGGTCAGAATTGACATAGGCCGTGTTCCGCAAGGACCAGGATTTGCTCTGGATGCTTCCCACGGGGTCAGGATTGACATAGGCCGTGTTCCACTAGACCAGGATTTGCTCTGGATGCTTCCCACGGGGTCAGGGTCAGGATTGTCATAGGCCATATTCCACTAGACCAGGATTTGCTCTGGATGCTTCCCACGGGGTCAGGATTGACATAGGCCGTGTTCCACTAGACCAGGATTTGCTCTGGATGCTTCCCACGGGGACAGGATTGACATAGCCATGTTCCGCTAGGACCAGGATCCACTCTGGACGCTTCCCACGGGGTTAGGATTGACATAGGCCATGTTCCACTAAACCATGATTTGCTCTGGATGCTTCCTACGGGTCAGGATTGACATAGCCGTGTTCCGCAAGGACCAGGATCCGCTCTGGACGCTTCCCACAGGGTCTGGATTGACATAGGTCGTGTTCCATTAGACCAGGATTTGCTCTGGATGGTTCCCACGGGGTCAGGATTGACATAGTCCGTGCTCCGCAAGGACCAGGATCCGCTCTGGACGCTTCCCACGGGGTTAGGATTGACATGGGCCGTGTTTCACTAGACCAGGATTTACTCTGGATGCTTCCCACAGGGTCAGGATTGACATAGCCGTGTTCCGCTAGGACCAGGATCCGCTCTGGACGCTTCCCACGGGGTCAGGATTGATATAGGCCGTGTTCCACTAGATCAGAATTTGCTCTGGATGCTTCCCACGGGGTCAGGATTGATATAGCCGTGTTCCGCAAGGACCAGGATCCGCTCTGGACGCTTCCCACCGGGTCAGGATTGACATAGGCCATGTTTCGCAAGGACCAGGTTCCACTCTGGACACTTCCCACAGGGTCAGGATTGACATAGGCCGTGTTCCACTAGACCAGGATCCGCTCTGGATGCTTCCCACGGGGTCAGGATTGACATAGGCCGTGTTCCACTAGACCAGAATTTGCTCTGGATGCTTCCTACGGGGTCAGGATTGACATAGTCGTGTTCCGCAAGGACCAGGATCCGCTCTGGACGCTTCCCACGGGGTCAGGATTGACATAGGCCGTGTTTCGCAAGGACCAGGTTCCGCTCTGGACACTTCCCACGGGGTCAGGATTGACATAGGCCGTGTTCCACTAGACGAGGATTTGCTCTGGATGCTTCCCACGGGGTCGGGATTGACATAGGCCGTGTTCCGCAAGGACCAGGATCCGTTCTGGACACTTCCCATGGGGTCAGGATTGACATAGTGTTAGTGTATATGCCCCAGGGGCCATTATTTATCATACTAGCTTGTATATTACTTAATGGAAGCTTGGGATATTCACAGTTATATTAACAGTCTTGCTAAACATGGTAGTATGCTACTTGGTTATATCTATCTTAATATGTGTGTATGTATTGATAGAGCCTTTAGGATCTTGCTTGACTACCAGCGTTGTGATGGCAGTCACACTAGTGGGGGCTGGGTAGTCTATAAGTACATCCTTTTTCAGGTCCCTAGTCGTAGGATTATCGAGACGGGGCATCGATTCTCCGGAGTAGACTTGTGTGTACGCTTCTCATCCCAGTTCGGGAGATGGTCTATCCCACAGCCATCAGTACGTCGTACTAGAGATAGTATACAGGTGCTCGTTGGGTTACGGGTACACCGGACAGGACTCGCAGGGAACTGTTGGTTGGTATTATACCCGACGTCAGTTAACAGTTCCTAGGTGACATGAGTACAGCATAGTCCGCAGACTTGATACTGCTACTTCGCCTCGAGTGTGTCCCACTGTTCTTAGATTGCTACCCTACCACGGCTCATCAGAGTCGTGCAAACAGGTAGCAGTTGAGTGCCGTCCCGAGCACTTGGAGGCAGTGGCGGTTAGACATGATTCGTCTCTCCCGGTATTGGGAGTTGATATCGCGCTGTGTCTGGAGAGCCATTACGCAAAGTCCCTGGCCAGGGCAAGCGAGATTTACTGGTAGGTTTTCCAGTAGTTTCTCAAGGTGTAATGGGCTTCGCTCCAACACGACTTATACCGCTTTTAGGGGATTAACGCTTGCCACCCCATAGGCCCGATATGCGATAGTCCTAGACGAACAGACTGGACTGTACGGAGATTGTCACATCAGGCTCAGTAGGAGTTCGGGCCTTCTTATCGACATCTACCTGGGGACCGTTACGTACAGCTAGTGCCGCTTGCGGTCTGTGGTTAAACCCACTGCCAACGTAGTAGTCGAGTCTTTAGAATCCCACACAGAGAGTTTCCCTGCTCCAGGCGAAACGATATAGAGGTCGTATGGTTTTACGACAAGGGTTCGGACGCATACGTGTTTTTACGCACGTACGATATTCGGACAGTTTTTACTAGCCGGCTTTGGTTTAAGCCAGATTCTAGTATCGGATTATTGGATTTATACAGTCTAAAGTTTTTCCGTGTTTTCACGGATAGGAGGGGCTTTCTCGTAATTTGGCGAAAAGCTTCTAGAAGGATGATGACTTGGAGGGCTAAGGTGGCATTTGCATTAATGGATTAGTGACTCATTAGATGAATCATTCAAGAGAGTTAATGAAGCATTTATTGCTTAATGACTCACTTGATGATTCATTGCATATATTAAATGAAGCATGGTTGTTAATATCATTTAATTGATTTATTTGATATTCTTTATGCTTCATCATATATTGTAAATGAGAAAGAATTCTTATCATTCTCACTCTCACCTTCTCTCTCCTCAAGCTCTCTCTCTTCAAACCCTAATCCTTGTAGGGTTCCTAGGCACCCTAATGAGGTCTCACAAGGCATCAACCTAGAACGGATCGTTGGCTAGATGTCTAGGCGAAAAAGAAACTAGTTAACAACTTAACTAAAGTTTAAACGGAAATACAACCTTTGTAGATCCGGTGCTCCACCTCCTAAGCTCCGTGATGAAGTCCCCTCGCTGTCCAAATCATATCTTGGGCTCTAGCGTCGGCTTCATCGGAGAAAAACGGGCTAGTTCATCGACGACGATGCCGAAGATGATCTACGTCGAGGCATCGCTAGATCAAGCTCCAACTTCACCAAGTCAAGAAAACTTGTGAAGGAAACACCCTATACTACTTGGCAAGAGGTAGAGGATGAAGAAATAGGAAGTGGGTAGACTTTAGATTTGGATTTCACACTCTTTTTCATCAATCACCATTGATATATCAAGCTTTCTTCTCATGGAGGAAGAAGAAGAAGATGAAGAAAAAGAATATGATAAGTATTAAGTAAATGATAAATAAATCAATACTTATCATTTACTAACCCTTGGTTAGTTGTAGAGAATGGACCATGGTTAACTTGATTGGTTAGGGTTAAGGATGAGACAAGAATGGTGGACTAATTCAAAGCTTCAAGAATCTTCAACTAGCAAACAAAATTAGCAACCATTCTTTTCTCATCTTTTTCCAAAATAAATAAATAAATAAATAAGGAAAAAGAAAACCCTAATCATAATCTTAACCATGGTCTAATTCTTTACACTAACCCTAGCTTGCATGCATCATCAAACATGATACAATCATGTGCACAAAATATATCACATATGCAATGTGCACAAAACAAGTGAGTAAATCCATTTAAAGTGAACCAATACTAGTTAATGCAAAGTAATATGTCAAATATATAATTATACATTAAATCATTAAATCAACACTTGATTTAACGATCCGGTCATATCGTATATAACCGACTAGTATCCAATGTATCGGCTTATCGAATCAATCCTTGATTCGATAACTAGGTTATATCGCATATAACTAATCGATACATTCATCGCGAGAATAGAATGCGGTATCACATACACGCATTATTCTCGGTCCCGCACATATCTCATATGCGCTCCTATTTCGTTTCGCTTGTGCCAGGAAACCTCTGTGTAGGACTCTAAAGACTCGTCAATACGCCGGTAGCGGATGATGATCATATCAAGCACCCACAAGCCGCAAGCGGTCTGCTAAACGTAACGGCCACCCGGGTATTGAGCGATCAGAAGATCGACGAGCAAGCCCGCTCACACTCCTGTGAATCCAACCAGTAACACTTACCGTACAGTCCGGTCTAATCGTCTGATATGTCGCATATCTCGCCTAGGGGTGGTAAACGTCAGACCCCAATAGCTCGATAAGTCATGCCGACTTGAGGTCTATAACTGTTCGAGAAACTACTGGTAACACTTACCAGTAAATCTCAGCAACCCTGGCCAGGGATTTCCTGTTATAGCCAATCGAACACAGCGCAACATCAACTCCCTATACCGGGAGAGACGAATCCCCTCATATCGCTCATTGCCTCCATGTGACTCGGGACTGTACCCAAAAACCACCTGTTTGCACGACTCAGTAGAGCCGTGGTAGGGTGGAAATCAAAGCACAGTGGGAGACACACAAGACTCTATGACGATCTCGGGTCAACAGACTAAGCTGTACCAGTGTCACCAGAGAACTGCCATCTGACGTGAGGTATAATACCATCTGGGAGTTCTCGGCGAGTCCGTTCAGTGTACCCAGTCTCCACTGAGCACCCGTATACCATCTCTGATGTCAAACACCAATGGATATGGGATCATCCATCGCCCATCACATGGGTCGAGAAGATACACGCTAGTCTACTCTGGAATATCGATGCCCCGTCTCGATATTCCCACGACTAGGAACAATGAAGGATGTACTCATTGACTACCCAGGCCCCACTAGTATGATCTGCATCATAGTCCTGGAAGTCGAGTACTCATCCTAAGGGCTTTATCAACATGTAATCAGAAAGACAGAAAGTATACATGTTAAGATAAAGAGCAACCAGATAGCGTACTATCATGTCGAGCAAGAAAGTCCTACCTATATATGTCCCAGCATCCACTACAATATACATCCAATGTACAGTAATGGCCTCTAGGGCATACATATAACTAACAATCTCCCACTTGCACTAGGGCCATCTGTAGCAGTGGTCGCAGTATCTAATACTCAACCATCCCATATGAGTCTCTCTCTGGGAAAAGGCCTTCGTGAGTGGATCCGCCGTGTTGTCCTCTGAGTCTACTCTCCTAACCTCGATCATCCTGGAGATCAACTATCTCTATGATCAGGTGATGCTGCCTCAGATTATGTCTGGGTCACTGATGGGACCAGGGTTCCAGGGTCGAAGCCACGCTTCCATTGTCATACAATGGCAGGAACCTAGTTCATTTTATGAACCAATATACACCCAAACTTCCTCTTTGGTAGTATCTTTAATAGCGATGTTACCAGCCTTTATCGTCTAGTTTGCCACGGTATCGAGCTTGGAACTCTTCCAACATACCGTCCCTTTACTGAGGGTAAAGACAGTGCCTGTGACTGACATTCAGTCGTCTTTATCACCCTGGAACACTTCCAGTGATTCTCCCCAGGATCGATTGATACCATCTCACTACAACTAGTGAGTATCCTAACATTCAATTAGATCTATCTCATAGATCCAAAGCTTAGGATTTAGTAGGTATCACTTTGATCCTATATGGAAAATCTTTGTGATAAGCGGAGATTGATCGAGTGTATCATAGGAAACTCCTTCCCTAACAAGAGTATGTCATCCACGTACTCTACGAGGATCGTCACCATACTCCCTACTACCTTTTTGTTTATACAAGGTTCATCTACCATTTTGATGATGTCAACTTCTTTGACTAATCCATCAAAACAGATGTTCCAACTCCGCGATGCCTGCTTTATCCTATAAAGCATCTTGCACACGTTTCCGCTGCTCCCACTGACTACGAGGCCCTCTGGCTGTGTTCTTATAGACGTTCTCTTCTAAATCAATATTTAGAAAAGTAGTCATGGCACCCAACCACCAGATATCGTAGTCATGGTATGTAGCCGTGGCAAGTAGGATCTGGATGGATTTAAACATAGTCCCTGGAAAAGGTTTCATTATTATCCGTGCCTGGTTGATGACGAAAACCTTTAACAAGTCTAGCTTTGAAAGTCTCAACCTTTCCATGTACACCAAGCAATCTTCTCAAGATATACTTGCTCCTGATGGGGATTTAACCCTTCAGTTATAGCAACCAAAGTCCATACTTTGTTGGTGTATAAGGATTCCATCTCAGATCACTAAGCATCCAGCCATTCTTACAGAGTCCCTACTCTCGATGGCCTGCTCGAAACTGGTTGGGTCATCATCTCATGATGCAATCCTCGCTCCCACTGTCATCGAGAAACCGAGGTATCTCTCAGGTGGGTGAGGAACCCTACTAGATCGGCGGAGAGGCTGAGGTTCGTCGGAAACTATTGAATCCTTTGGTTCTACCAAATTATCTGCAGTTTTTTACAGCTGGAACCTTTCCAGTTCTACAGAACTGATCTTGCCTCGATCTTGTCCGGATTTTGCTTTTGACATAGGCCGGACAATCCCAAATCTTAACTTACTTAAGAGATAGGCTCTTCCCATACCATATCTCATATGGAATGGTAGGCACTGATTTGATTCGAACCTAATTCAATAGGTATGCAGCTTCTCAAGTGCATAACTCCTAAAAGGAAACAGGTAACTCAGTAATACTCATCACAGAGCACACCATATCTAATATTGTGTGATAGCTCCGCCCTGATGCACCGCTGTGCTGTGGTGTATTCAGAGGAGTAATACGGAGAGAGAATCTCATTCTCCTTTAGAATGGTCCAGGAATGCCATGCACAAGTATTCTCCTCCCTGATCTCATCATAGGACATAATACTTATACCCGGTTATTGGTTCTCTACTTCTAACTTATATTCTGTGAATACCTCAAAAGGTTCGGACTTATGTTTCAACAGGAACATATGACTGAATCTTGAGAGATTATCAGAGAATATAATGAAGTAAAAAGAACCAGTTCTGGCATGTGCAGACAGGAGACCTTACATACATCATCATGTATCAGTCCCAAGAGTTTACTAACTCTTTCTCTGTTTCCAGTAAACAGAGCTGGTGTCATTATATCTTTGTGACATGACTGGCAAGTTTCACAAGATGTAAATTCAAACTGATTTAAATATGCATCTAAATGTAACTTCAGCTAGTCGGGTCGCATTGATATGACCCAGTCTACAATACCTTAAGAAGGATCCGTTCATTTCTGAACTCTTCCTCTTATGTGTGTTCCATATACTAAGAACTGTAGTTTGATTTAGAACATCAACGCTTTTAGATAACGTGCCTGAACCGATCAACTTTTGATATAGGAAATGTTCAAAACATTATCCAACAATACAAAATTATATCCTTTCTTTACTAATAAAGAGACTGATATGATTTTGTATATCAGGTTCGGTATCTAATAACATTCGTTCAGAATCAATGTATTGGTAATACAGGGTGACAGTGACCAACAGACTTGGCTGCAACACTTGCCCCATTTTCTGCCTCATGAAACTTATCATCCGTTCTCAGTTCTCTACCTTTCTGTAGCCCTATGTAACATATTACATATCTGGGATCCTGATCTGGTATCACATACCCAGGACGTAAAGGACACTGAGAAACAGTTCTCTGTAATGAACACACCCGAAGATGATGCATCAGCATGCACTCTCTTCGTTTGGGCGGCACGGGAATTCTGGTATTCCCCAATTTCCTGCTCTGTCTTATAACAATTATAAGTTGGAGCGGGACCAACGTTCCCCAGCTCAGTATAACAAGCGGGTTCGGTCAATACATCCGTATTATTATCTTGATTAAGGCGTGATATGGTCGCTACCAGGAGAGAGAGAGAAGAAAACACTCTGCGTGCGCTCTTGCAAGATCAGATTGGTTATATATTTTATCTAATCAGGATGGCTCCCACTGTTTTTATCAAATCTTCCTTCAAACCTTAAAAGGAAAGACTAGCCGGGATTAATTACACTCTACAAGTTCGCCAATCTTTCAGCCATGCCAGTGTCGGTACTTTGAGGGAGGTTCCCCGTGCTTTCGCACGGACCTAATTACAGTAAACCTCGTTTTCCCAGAGGCATAACCCCGTTGACACCTTTCTAGACACCTACTTGATCGGCTAATTGCAAAGTGCAAAACTCTCCCAGGAGTAACAATTACTCGCAGTGGGCATCGGGATCCAACTATCTCATAGAAGGTATGCAATCTCATTGCAAATTTCAACACTTGAAATTCCCGATAATATTTTTTTACCCCTAGCACTTATGACCTTGGCTAAGGTCAACAAATCATAGGTACTAGTCAAGTTCTACCCGTCATTTCGTGATTAATTAGACCCACCCACATGACCCTTGGCTAAGGTCAACAAAGCCACATGACTGTCCTAACTAATCGCATCATATGCGGTGTAGGAAGACATCACTTAGCTACCGTACACTGTGCCTTGACTATGGTCAACAAACACAGCACGAATACTAAGTACTCTACTTCCTAAAATGACGGAGGGTTGCGAATGGTTTTTGTGAAAACCTTTAACGCTTTGAACTTGATCTCGTTGCGGAATCAAATGGTTTTTAAATGGAATGTTTTCGAGGCTTTTCTAGTTTTGCTAAAGGGGTCACTCCCGGTGAAGGGATCGTCGGCCCTTTCCTCGTCGAATGAGGTGCGGGATATATCATATATATCACTGTGCAAAGCGGAAACTATAGAAGCGATCAAAGACAAACCGAGGGTTGTAGCATCTGCCAGTTATTGCTAAAGGAGTCACTCCCGGTGAAGGGATCGCGGTCCTTTCCTCATCGAATAAGGTGCAGGATGTTCTATAATGAACACCGCGATGCAAAGCAAGAACTGTAGCTACCTGTTTTTATTTTGAAATTCGATTCCACAACATCAATTAGGTTTATTTTCTTTCATTAATCTCATTAATGAATATCCCATCAATTAAGTCCACCTAAACATCACAGATAAATATAACGTACGCTTATGCCATCCGCATTCGCCTCGATGTCCCGTCTGCACCGTTAGGTTAGGTAACTAACGGCAGAGCGGGGCAGGGCTAGCGCGGGTGTAAAACATAAGCAACGTTTATATAATATATCATATATACTATATAAAATACCTGTCACAGAACATCACATGATCATAGATAAATCACAGCAGAAGAAACATATGAAATATTGGATATACTAGGACATCCATGTTTTCAATACGAGCCAGTATAAAACACGGATTCCACGGTCGTGATGAATAGCCAATCCCACACCCCTAGACCCCTACGAGAGCGGCAAGCAACCCTACCAATTCTAGGGTTAGGAGACCCGGACTCGACTCCTCGAGTTGGTCTCCCACTGGACCCCAGAACCCGGTTACTTGTGCTCCCCTCCTTGGGTCTATCCTAGTGCAGAAAAGTAAATAATATACAAATGGTGACAACATCCGCAACCTGGAAGTGCCCCAATAAAAGAATATTACATACAAGTTTTTACATGAATGAAAATGAAAAAACACTCATCTCACATAAAAACCCCCGGCTATTCAAACACGACGATCCAATATAACATATCCAGCAACACATAACATCACATGTCATCAACGTAAGAAAATATGCGCATCCCAATTGTCGTTGACATATAGCAACGAAACCGGCGATATCACATATTACACTTACGGTCACAGAAAAGAAAGTGTAAAACTACAACAGTTGGAATCCGCAACCACCTCAGACATCGCATGCCTGACCAAATGAATTCTTTAGACATCGCATGCCTAACAATTATAAACCCCGCATTTTAGTCTCATTATCGAAAACTCTTTTCAATATCAAGTCGGGCAATTCAACAGGATTCCCGACATTCTGATCGAATGCTCGTCGCAAACTTCAGTAGACGGCCGCACCCCCGACGCCGTTGACAAAGTGCACCAAGGCGGAACACCGCTACCGCGAGCACCCGAACGGATGCTTTCGGCGACGGGGTTCTCCTACAGTCACTTGGTCGGGGCTATGGAGTGAGGCTGTCTGTTAAGTTTAACCGGCGAGTATCCGCGTACGCTACGTGATTGCGACGGACTTTTGATCACATCAAAATTCCGTGGCAACCGATCAAGTGAGACTAAACTGCTATGTTTATAATACTCATTCCGTTATCTCATAACTTATTGTGAATTCCAATTATTGTATCACATTTCGGATAAATGGAAAATGTTAAACTTTCCGATAGAACAATCGAACACCCAAGTTTTCCCGATACAGCTCAACACATGAAATAAGTCTAACAACATTCAGTTCGTGCCTCAGTACCAACGGTCCAGCTGTAGAAGGGTCAAACCAACGCCTCACATGTGGCACGCCGTACTGCACCAAACTCGAAGGTTCAAAGGGCAGTTCAAGACGGTCACATAATCGAGTTAAGGTTTGTTGTCTTCTAGAGGGTCCATCGCGTTACTTGCACTACTTAGAACGTCGTCAAACTACGGAAAAATCCAACAATTGGAAATTTCCCGGCAGGGGAAAAAGTGGGTATTTATATCCGGTCGAACTTTTTTAACATATTCTAAGATTTATCCGAAAAAACACACCGACAAAATTAGACAATCCGACCGATACACCGAGTTCCCAATACAACCCAGAAAATGCAACTCTGGAAAAATTATTAAAAATCCCCAGGAAAACCAGCACAGACAACTAAGAGTTACTGTGCAAAATAGGATACACAAAACGACAAAAGGGCCGCGGATCCGCCGCATGAGCCTCCTGTAGGGCCGCGGATCCGCGCCGCCTTTGTGGAATCAGGACCACGAATTTTACAGTATGTCTTAGATCTTCCTGCTGATTTTTCTGAATATTTTTAATTCACAAAAATCCACATTTTACAGAAATGTCCAGAGAGCATGTTAAATATTGGGGTTTTGGGTCGATCGGACTTCTAATTCCGTCGGGACTTCGCCTAAGGCTCTAGCTAGGCTTTGATACCACTGTAGGGTTCTTAGGCACCCTAATGAGGTCTCACAAGGCATCAACCATGCCAATTTCAAATTTAAATGGTGCCGAGAAACCCTAGAACGGATCGTTGGCTAGATGTCTAGGCGAAAAAGAAACTAGTTAACAACTTAACTAAAGTTTAAACGGAAATACAACCTTTGTAGATCCGGTGCTCCACCTCCTAAGCTCCGTGATGAAGTCCCCTCGCTGTCCAAATCATATCTTGGGCTCTAGCGTCGGCTTCATCGGAGAAAAACGGGCTAGGTCATCGACGACGATGCCGAAAATGATCTACGTCGAGGCATCGCTAGATCAAGCTCCAACTTCACCAAGTCAAGAAAACTTGTGAAGGAAACACCCTATACTACTTGGCAAGAGGTAGAGTATGAAGAAATAGGAAGTGTGTAGACTTTAGATTTGGATTTCACACACTTTTTCATCAATCACCATTGATGTAGCAAGCTTTCTTCTCATGGAGGAAGAAGAAGAAGATGAAGAAAAAGAATATGATAAGTATTAAGTAAATGATAAATAAATCAATACTTATCATTTACTAACCCTTGGTTAGTTGTAGAGAATGGACCATGGTTAACTTGATTGGTTAGGGTTAAGGATGAGACAAGAATGGTGGACTAATTCAAAACTTCAAGAATCTTCAACTAGCAAACAAAATTAGCAACCATTCTTTTCTCATCTTTTTCCAAAATAAATAAATAAATAAATAAGGAAAAAGAAAACCCTAATCATAATCTTAACCATGGTCTAATTCTTTACACTAACCCTAGCTTGCATGCATCATCAAACATGATACAATCATGTGCACAAAATATATCACATATGCAATGTGCACAAAACAAGTGAGTAAATCCATTTAAAGTGAACCAATACTAGTTAATGCAAAGTAATATATCAAATATATAATTATACATTAAATCATTAAATCAACACTTGATTTAACGATCCGGTCATATCGTATATAACCGACTAGTATCCAATGTATCGGCTTATCGAATCAATCCTTGATTCGATAACTAGGTTATATCGCATATAACTAATCGATACATTCATCGCGAGAATAGAATGCGGTATCACATACACGCATTATTCTCGGTCCCGCACATATCTCATATGCGCTCCTATTTCGTTTCGCTTGAGCCAGGAAACCTCTGTGTAGGACTCTAAAGACTCGTCAATACGCCGGTAGCGGATGATGATCATATCAAGCACCCACAAGCCGCAAGCGGTCTGCTAAACGTAACGGCCACCCGGGTATTGAGCGATCAGAAGATCGACGAGCAAGCCCGCTCACACTCCTGTGAATCCAACCAGTAACACTTACCGTACAGTCCGGTCTGATCGTCTGATATGTCGCATATCTCGCCTAGGGGTGGTAAACGTCAGACCTCAATAGCTCGATAAGTCATGCCGACTTGAGGTCTATAACTGTTCGAGAAACTACTGGTAACACTTACCAGTAAATCTCAGCAACCCTGGCCAGGGATTTCCTGTTATAGCCAATCGAACACAGCGCAACATCAACTCCCTATACCGGGAGAGACGAATCCCCTCCTATCGCTCATTGCCTCCATGTGACTCGGGACTGTACCCAAAAACCACCTGTTTGCACGACTCAGTAGAGCCGTGGTAGGGTGGAAATCAAAGCACAGTGGGAGACACACAAGACTCTATGACGATCTCGGGTCAACAGACTAAGCTGTACCAGTGTCACCAGAGAACTGCCATCTGACGTGAGGTATAATACCATCTGGGAGTTCTCGGCGAGTCCGTTCAGTGTACCTAGTCTCCACTGAGCACCCGTATACCATCTCTGATGTCAAACACCAATGGATATGGGATCATCCATCGCCCATCACATGGGTCGAGAAGATACACGCTAGTCTACTCTGGAATATCGATGCCCCGTCTCGATATTCCCACGACTAGGAACAATGAAGGATGTACTCATTGACTACCCAGGCCCCACTAGTATGATCTGCATCATAGTCCTGGAAGTCGAGTACTCATCCTAAGGGCTTTATCAACATGTAATCAGAGAGACAGAAAGTATACATGTTAAGATAAAGAGCAACCAGATAGCGTACTATCATGTCGAGCAAGAAAGTCCTACCTATATATGTCCCAGCATCCACTACAATATACATCCAATGTACAGTAATGGCCTCTAGGGCATACATATAACTAACAATCCTAACCTCTCATGTGTTGAGATCAAGGATTAGTAAGACTTGTTAATCCCTAATCACACTCTATATTACCTAGGTGACTTTGATTAGCAATTGGAGTAACCTAGTTTCCTCAAGTTAGAGGCAAAGCTTGGAGTAGTAGCTTTCGGGTAGATCGACTATTACAAAGAGGAGGCCGACGAGGAGGTGGTTAAAAAGAAGAAGAAGGACTTGGTTCATTAGGTATAATCTTCTTTCATAGTAGCTAACTACTCCTATGATAGTGTTGGTTAGTGTTTAGCAAAGATTCTTTCGGTTAGTCGATGTTGTTTTAAACAAAATGATTTTTTTACCTATTCCGCCTCCCCGCAACTCGTAGGGTGTACAACGTCGATTTACAGTGGTATCAGAGTCTCGCTAAACCATAACTAACTTGTTAGCAAAGTCGTTAGAAATTCGATCGCAAAACGAACCGGAAAAACATTAATTTCACCAAGTTTCTGTCGATTTTAAAACAGGGTCTAAAAATTTTTCAGGGACCCTCAAAATTACAAGCAGGGAAACTTAAGAACACCGGAGAAATTTGGGGTCCTAACTCGGCCAAACCGCCGCGGAACCGCGGCCGATCCAACCGATCCGCCGTGGATCCGCCGCCGAGTTAAAGCCGAGTTGACTCAAATTTCCCCACCAACTCTTCTGTGTTAATTTTGTTCTTTCTGGAATGTTTTGTTTCTGCTCAAGTCTTAGTTGCACAGAGAAGTTTTTGGAGTAGAATCAATTGTGTTTGCTCGATCGAAATTCTATGATGTTTGGCTAATTAGATTATATTTATGATTTGTATAATGTGTTCGTAAACCTCCCCTAACTGCTAGTATGTCGGTTGGCAGGGGGTTGCACATTTCTGTAATGATTTTACTGTTTGTGTTTATGAAATTAATTGGATCGTTGTGATGATTAGTCGGGGTTTGAGATGGGTTTTTATATTCATTCATTCGATGTAAATTGTAATATGTTGTAATATTCTTTTGCGGGGCACATCTAGGTTGCGGTTGTAGCCACCGTTGTATTATTTCATTTACTGTTTTTGCTCCTAGGATAGACCCAAGGTGGGGTGCACAAACTACCGGGTACTTTGAAGTGTTTAGTGGCCTACTCACGTTGTTGAGGGAGACCGCTTCACTTCGGGTACTTGGCGGGTAGTTTGCCGTACCCGTAGGGGTCTAGGGTGGGGTAATGGCTATTCATCACAACTGTGTAATCCGTCTTTCGTTGCAGGCTCAAAGGAAACGCGGATTGCTTGTATATCCAATAATGTTCATCTGTGATCTGGAATGCCTATTATTGCGTCTGACGAATGTACAATATCTATATATGATAGCTATTTAGACGTCACTTATGTTTTACACCCGCGCTAGCCCAGCCCCCGCTCTGTCGTTAGTTAAGTAACCTAACGGGTGATGACGGGACCCGGTGGCGAATGTAGATGGCATAAGAGGACGTTGTATTTTCGTTGTTTTCTGCAATGATAGGTTAATTGATGGGACGGATTATTTTAATGCAAAGAAAATAAACCAAAGTTGAATCGTTGGAACAGTTTAAAAGAAACCACTCGGTTATTTTAAAACAGAGGATATTTTTTAATTGCGGAGCTTTAACCACTCCTTTTAAAATCTATCAGGTTCCTTCGATCATATCAAGTTCACTACGTTCACGGTTTCGCCAAAACCATTCGTAGCCCTCCGTCATTTCATTTGGGTATTCAGTAGTATTCAAGCTATGTATTTTGACCAACACCAAGGCATAGTGTTTGGTAGCTGCTGGGTATTCATTTGTTGCATAGATAGATGAGTTGGTTTGGGATAGTCGTATTATCATTTGGCCAACGTCAGGGGTATGTACGGATGGGTTCAAATTAACAAGATAATGATGGGTAGAACTTGACATGTGACTTATGACATTTTGACCAACACCAAGGTCATAAGAGCATGGGGCAAAAATTTATATCGGGAATTTCTAAAGAAACTGAAATTTGCAAAGAGATGCATACCATTTGGAGTGTGATGAATGTTGGTAGGATTCCTTCAGCATTATTACATGATGATATTTGGATCCCGATCCTACTGTGAGTATATGCTACTCATCAGGAGATTCGTCACTTAACGATCAATGCTATAAACCAACTAGGTACCGAGAAAGGTGTCAGCGGGGCTACGCCCCCAGAGAAAAGAGGTTATTTAATTAAGGAACTTCGCGAAAGCGTTGGAAAACCTCCCTCGAAGTACCGACACCGGCCTGGCTGAACGGTTAAGCAAGTATTGTACAGTGAGAATAGTCCTGACTAGTTCTTCCTTTTTGGTTTGAGGAGGGATTCGAGAAACAGTGGGAGCCATCCAGTTTAGATAAACTAAAAACCACTCTAAACTTGCAAGAGCATCATGCTAAAGTGTTCCCTCTCTCTCTCATTGCAGCGACCCAAAACATGACTGGCCTTAAGTTACTATTAGAGAAAAATATATTGACAGGGCCAAACTATAAAGATTGGCTGCGGAATGTCAAGATGGCTTTGACCTATGACAAATTGGGGTATGTCCTTACCGCTAAGGCATCTGCTGTCCTTGGTCCCAAATCCAGTAATGCGGATAAGGAAATCCGCAAAACTTGGGAGTTAGATTGCACGAGGGCCAAGTGCATCGTGCTTGCCTCGATGAATAATGAACATCAGAGGAGGCACGAGGATATGGATCTTGATGCCGTATTTCTCCATACAAAGGAACTTTATGGAGAGCAATCCTGTATAGTAAGATACGAGATCTCAAAGAACTTGTTTTAGGAGAGATTGGCCGTCGGATCATCGGTAGGAGAACATGTCCTAAAGATGATTGGCTATATAGAAGAGCTCACAGACCTTGGGACGACTTTGGAGAACAAGGTCTATACAGACTTGATTCTCTAGTCCCTTCCTTCCACCTACGCCCAGTTTATTCTGAATTTCAACATTCAAAGAAAAGAAGTTGAACTTCCAGAACTCCTTAACATGTTGAGGAGTGCAGAGGGCACCTTGCAGAAGGCAAGGGATACACCCGCTATGTTTGTTCACGGTGCTTCTTCTTCCGGGTCCAAGGCTAGGGCCAAAGGAAGGAAGAATAAGGCCGCCACCAAACCTAGAGGAGGTGTTAGTAAGGTGAGAGTGAAGGGAAAGAAAAAGATTGCGGTGCCAGTAGTGGCAAAGGATGAGTGCTTCCACTGTCATAGGAAAGAGCATTGGAAGAAAGATTGCAAGGCTTGGAATGCCAAGAACCAGGAACCGAAGCAAGCTGTGGCTTCGACTTCAGGTGTGTTTGTAATTGAGAATTGTCTGTCAATCAACTCTACTTCCTGGGTATTGGATACCGGATCAGGATCTTATATATGCAATTCATTGCAGGCACTGAGAAACCGTAGAGTGCTGAAGGTTGGTGATATGACCCTCCAGGTTGCTAACGGAGCTAGCGTGGGAGCTGTGTCCGTAGGGGATTATCACCTTGGATTGACGAGTGGACATATTTTGGTTTTGCATAACTGTTTTTGTGTACCCAGTTTAACGTGTAATATCATATCGGTTTCGTTGTTATCAAAAGAAGGTTATGATTTCACGTTTGTAAGCGATGTTGTTAACATCCACCTTAATCATGGTTTGATTGGGTCCAGTACACTAGATAACGGTATATATGTTTTAAACCAATTACAGATTTTCAATGTCCAGAACACACTAAAAAGAAAGTCTCCAGATTTAAATAAGGCTTTCTTATGGCATTGTAGACTGGGTCACATCAATGAGACAAGGTTAACTAAGTTACATAGAGAAGGATATTTGGATTCGTTCGAATATCAAAATTATGCCACTTGTCAATCATGTCTCAAAGGAAAGACGTCAAAGACTCCATTCACTGGACATGGAGTAGGAGCGAGCGAGCTCTTAGGACTCATACACAGTGATGTATGTGGTCCAATGTCTACACATGCAAGAGGTGGTTTTTCCTATTTCATTACTTTTACGGATGATTACTCTAGGTACGGATTCATTTTCTTGATGAAACATAAATCCGAGGCTTTTGAGAAATTCCAAGAGTATAAGAATGAAGTAGAAAACCAAACCGGCAAAAGTATCAAGACACTGAGATCTGATCGAGGTGGTGAATACTTAAGTGCCGAGTTCCTAGGTTACCTAAAAGAGAAAGGAATTCTCTCTCAGCTTACTCCTCCATACACTCCACAGCATAACGGTGTATCGGAGAGACGGAATCGAACCCTATTGGATATGGTACGTACCATGATGAGTAATGCTGAGTTACCGCGATCTTTCTGGGGTTATGCGCTAGAATCAGCGGCATATCTTTTGAACAGAGTTCCTACCAAGACTATGCCTACCACTCCATATCAGATATGGAGTGGAAAGAAACCCTATCTTCAGTATTTTAAGATATGGGGATGTCCAGTTTTTGTTAAAAAGCAGCATGCGGACAAACTCGAGGCACGATCAGTACAGTGTAAGTTTGTGGGATATCCAAAGAACTCCAAGGGGTATTATTTCTATTACGCAGAGGAACAAAAGGTTTTCGTTTCTCGTAATGCCCATTTTCTAGAACATCAGTGTTTAGAAAAAGAAACAAGTGGGAGCGCAATAGAACTGGAAGAAATTCCAGAACCACAAACTACTACTGAAAGTTTGGTAGAACCAGTAGTTCAAGAAGAACAGGACATTCCCGCACCCCTCCGCAAGAGTAGTAGGACGTCTCATCCGCCTGAGAGATACTACGGTTTTCTCATAGAAGGGGATGAAGAGGATTGCGTCATTGATGATGATGAACTTACTAGCTTCCAGCAGGCCATCCAGAGCGGCGACTCGGTACGATGGTTAGATGCAATGCGGACCGAAATGGAGTCCATGTACACCAACAAAGTATGGACTTTGGACTTTGCTTCAGATGGGGTAAAACCCATAGGATGCAAATGGATTTTCAAGAAAAAGATTGGTGTAGATGGACAGGTGGAAACCTATAAGGCTAGACTTGTTGCAAAGGGTTTTCGTCAAAGACCTGGTTTGGACCATGACGAAACTTTTTCTCCAGTGGCTATGCTCAAATCCATTCGGGTCCTTCTTGCTATTGTCGCCTTCCATGATTATGAGATCTGGCAGATGGACGTAAAGACGGCTTTCTAAATGGTAATTTGGAAGAGTGCGTCTATATGGATCAGCCAGAAGGCTTCAATCAGAGTGGGAGCAGCGGGAAAGTGTGCAAGTTGCTTAAATCCATTTATGGACTAAAGCAGGCATCGCGGAGTTGGAACATCTGTTTTGATGAAACGGTCAAAGAATATGACTTTATCAAAAATCCAGATGAACCATGTATATATAGTAAATTTGTAGCACGAACTGTCGTATTCCTCGTCTTGTACGTGGATGACATTCTATTGATAGGAAATGACATTCCTATGCTACAATCTATCAGAGGATTCTTGTCACACAAGTTCTCCATGAAAGACCTGGGTGATGCCTCTTACATTCTGGGGATTCGGATCTATCGTGATAGATCCAAGAGGATGTTGGGACTTTCGCAGTCCGGATATATCAACACTATACTGAAAAGATTCAGTATGGAAGATTCTAAGCTTGGTAGTTTACCGGCTTGTCATGGAATCACCCTCTCCAAAGAGATGTCTCCCAAGACTGATTTAGAAAGGGATCGCATGTCTATTATACCCTACGCTTCTGCGGTAGGCTCTATAATGTATGCGATGTTGTGCACCAGACCAGATGTAGCTTACGCACTGAGCGTGGTAAGCAGGTATCAGTCAGACCCAGGGGAGAAGCACTGGATAGCAGTAAAGAACATTCTCAAGTACCTGAGAAGGACTAAGGAGATGTTCTTGGTTTACGGCGGAAAAGACCTCAAGCTCAAGGTCTTTGCTGATTCCGGCTTCCAGAATGACAAGGATGACTCCAAGTCCAAGTCAGGTTATGTCTTTACCCTCAATGGAGGGGCGGTGTGCTGGAAGAGTTCGAAGCAGGACACCGTTGCTGACCCGACGATGGAAGCGGAGTATATTGCTGCTTGCGATGCCGCAAAAGAAGTGGTCTGGATGAAGAAGTTTCTAACAGAACTTCAGGTGGTTCCTACCATTGTTGAACCAATACCGCTGTATTGCGACAACAACGGAGCTATAGCTTTAGCGAAGGAACCCAGGTTCCATCAGAAGTTCAGACACATCTTAAGGCGGTATCACCTGATCAGGGAGATCATAGATCGCCGGGAGATCGAGGTCCTGAGAGTTGCTACAGAGGAGAACATTGCTGATCCATTCACAAAGGCCTTACCTCAGATTCAGTTCAAGAGGCTACTCGAGATGATCGGTCTTCGATATGCCAGTACATGGCCCTAGTGTAAGTAGGAGATTGTTAGTGTATATGCCCTAGGGGCCATTATTGTATCATACTAGCTTGTATATTACTTAATGGAAGCTTGGGATATTCACAGTTATATTAACAGTCTTGCTAAACATGGTAGTATGCTACTTGGTTATATCTATCTTAATATGTGTGTACGTATTGATAGAGCCCTTAGGATCTTGCTTGACTACCAGCGTTGTGATGGCAGTCACACTAGTGGGGGCTGGGTAGTCTACAAGCACATCCTTTTTCAGGTCCCTAGTCGTAGGATTATCGAGACAGGGCATCGATACTCAGGAGTAGACTGGTGTGTACGCTTCTCATCCCAGTTGGGGAGATGGTCTGTCCCACAGCCATCAGTACGTCGTATTGGAGATAGTATACAGGTGCTCATTGGGTTACGGGTACACCGGACCGGACTCGCAGGGAACTGTTGGTTGGTATTATACCTGTCGTCAGTTAACAGTTCCCAGGTGACATGAGTACAGCATAGTTCGCAAACTTGACACTGCTACTTTGCCTCGAGTGTGTCCCACTGTTCTTATATTGCTACCCTACAATGGCTCATCCGAGTCGTGCAAACAGGTAGCAGTTGGGTGCAGTCCCGAGCACTTGGAGGCAGTGGCAGTTAGACAGGATACGTCTCTCCCGGTATTGGGAGTTGATGTCGCGCTGTGTCTGGAGAGCCATTAAGAAAAGTACCTGGCCAGGGCAAGCGAGATTTACTGGTAGGTTTTCCAGTAGTTTCTCTAGGTGTAATGGGCTTCGCTCCAACCCGACTTATACCTCTTTTAGGGGACTGACGCTTGCCGCCCCCTAGGCCCGATATGCGATAGTCCTAGACGAACGACTGGACTATACGGAGATTGTCACATCAGCCTCAGTAGGAGTTCGGGCCTTCTTATCGACATCTACCTGGGGACCGTTACTGTAACATTTCAAAAAAAAAAGAATATTATTTTTGGGAATTTTCAGAATTTAATATTAATTTTTAATGAATATTTTAATAGTCGGTATAATTAAATACCAATAAATGGTGAAAATTCCGGAGAAAATTTTGGAAAATTCTAAAATAGGATATTTTGTGGAAATATGTCATTTTAAGCTTTTATGGTTATGTAAATGCTATTTTGGTGTTAATCGCGATTAACAATCGCTAAGTGGATTTTTGGCTTTTTGTGCAAAAATGTTGCACATAACGTTTTCTACACTTATTTCATGTTTTGGTCATGGTAGCCTAGGGTTGAACCATGCTTAGATGACCATGGTGGGTTGAATCATTTGATTAGGTTAATTGGCTTAATTAAGGGTCTTAGCTTGGTTAAGGGTGATTAGTGTTAGTTGACCTAGTGTAGTGAGAAAGGATTTGTTGGCTTGTTGTTCATATCATAATATTGCAATTCATACGCCCCATTTTTGTGCATTTTATAAGTAAACAGGTACTTTTGACGCTCGTATGTTGCATGTTACAGGATACAGGCTCTTGGAGCAAATACAGTGAAAAAGACGAAAGATGATATAAAAAAGGGACTTTTGACCAACAAGCAGACAGATCTTACTCAAGCCGGGACGAAGAATAGTGCAAGGTCCAAAAGACAAAAGTGAACGGTCAAAAGCTCCTTACAAGTTTTCACTGAAGATCTGGAAAAGACCAAGAAGCCAAACAAAGAAAATTAATGAAGAATAAACAAGCCCAAACACCCAGAAGGAAGACCAGAAAATTTGGTGGAATGAACCCACCAAAGGGCCGCGGAACCGCGGCCCAAGCGCCCCATTGCCGCGGTTCCGCGGCCATATCATGCCCATGTCGGTGGAAACTTCTCCAGTCGGTGTGTCGGTGCATATGTTGGGATTTTGAGGGGGCAAATCTGTAATTTCATGTCTACGAGAGTTTGTAACCCTAGCTTCACTGGTTGCTTATAAATTGTACTCAAAATCTGTAAAATGTATGCCTCTTTTCAATCAATAAAAGTTCAGACCTGTTGAGAGATCAAGAGCATCATCTTTTCTTGTAAGTTTTTAATTTATTTAATTCCTGCCTTAGTTTAATTTCACTACTTGCCCTACTTATCCATTTGTTTGCTGTAGTTCACTAGTTTTAGCTATTTTTAATCTGTCGTAAGGTAACACTTTAAAACATAAACATAAAAAATATCACTTTCAAATAATTCCCTAATGAGCGAGTAAAATCCTCGCTCGTTAGGGTTAGGAACAAGAGAGGGAGTGAGAGATGGATGTCTCTCACCTCCTTCAATGCCAACATATTTTTAAAACGAAATCTTCATGCACGCATGTATGATCCGCCCCCTACGGCACCCTACCTACAAGGAAAAGGTGAACCGTAGTATAAAAGGCCGGACATATATGACGTCCATGAAGATCACAGCAATTAATAGGAAAGGACGGACAAGAATCTAGAGGAAGAAACTTTGTTTCTTCCCGATCATCCTAATCCCCTTTTCTAAATAATTGTTGTGATTTTTCTAAAAAGCTTAAATCAACGGCATTGAAAGAGGTGACAACATTGATCTCAACACCCCTACCTTCGACCTAACCCTAACGAGTTCTTTCACATCACATAAATTAGTTTTTAAATCATTCGACAAAACACCAAACAACCAACGTAATCAACTCGTTATAACACAAAACCCGAAATTTACACATCCCTGCGGATCGACCCGTATTCACCGGCTAGCTGCAAAGCGACGCCGTTTCTGATTACGGTAAACTACAATTTTTGGAATAATCAAATGGCGCCGTTGCCGGGGATGGCGTAATTTTCTCGTTTTTGTATGATTTCGGGTTGATATAAATTTTGAAAAATTATAAAAATCAGAAAATACAAAATACAAAAAAATTATCTTTTCATTATTTTTATCTGTTTGAAGGGTTTCTCGTTGGAATCTTGCAGGAACAGCAAAGAATTTTGGATCTGGAATTTTACATAAGGTCAAAACAGAAAAGGGAGCATAAGAACCGAGAGGAATCACAAGTACAGAGCTACACAAATTTTTGCAGAACCCGATCTCCTCATCAGACCGCGGAACCGCGGCCAAGGAGCACCCCAGACCGCGGAACCGCGGCGGTTAGGGCTTTTCACTGCTTGAAATTTTCAGGGTTAGTTTCCTCATTCTCCCCTCTGAAACCTCCATATCTCCACTGTAAAAATTTTCTACAGGTTTCTTTGCGCTAAAAAAAATCTTCTTCCCTTTCTAAATAACAGATTTGCTGCAGGTTTCTTTGCGCCGCGCTAAAATTGATTGCAAGTGAATTTTTGTTTTGCATAATTTAATTGGACTTAAGGGGCTAATTGACCAAACTCAGATTGGGTGGGGATTTCATCACCCTTCCCAGGACCCCAGAAAACACCTAAAGCATTTTGCATCGACCACAATTAATTAAAAAAGATTAGACGCAGACCTAAGGACAGCGAGCTCAATAGGAAAAGGACTAGGGTAGGCATCGGCCGGTTATCCTAACCGACATTACGGTGTCTAGGCTAGTGGTTATTAATTAGGCCCACTGTAGTGGTGGTTCCTTCCCACTTACCTGGCCGTACTTGTCCGTGAAGAGGCGGTTCGAGGTCCTATTTCTAGCCCTAGTTAGGAGCTGTCTAGTAGACCTAGGCGACCCTAGATCTAGGCCTGATTGTGCATGTGTGGTTGATACAGTTGTGTCACGAGTCCTTTTTCAAAAACCTCTTTGCAAAACTCTCACATAAAAAAAAAAAAATCAATAAAACTTTTCAAAACTTGCAATTTGTCGCAAAAAGAAAACCTGCAAATTCACCACACCACTTTCCCTCACTGACGTTATCTTACCCCCACATTCTGTTTTTCTTTTTTTTCTGACTGCACTATCCCCTTTAGTGTATGTCACTTTGGACTAGGGATACAGACGCCCGATTAGTCCGCGTTTCGTTGGTACCGACCAACGAACCTTTCGACACCGAAGTCGAAAATCCGTCCACTTTCTCACCTTCACCTTCAACTTCTTTCACCGAAGGTATGTCGGGATTCGACCCCAACAATACCTTACCGACGGGAAGGATTCCACCTCCATTAGGTGCGAATAACCCGAACCAGCCGCCTGTTGAAGCGCCCGCACGAGTTGCGCTCCAGGACCTCTTTTACCCCATCCGCACTTCATTACCCACCTGTCTTTCACCCCCACCGGCAAATGGGGACAATTTTGAGATTAAACCACATTTCATCAATATGCTGCCGAAATTTTATGGTTTGGAAACTGAAGACGCATATATCTTTATTAATAAGTTCCAAAATGTGTGCGCTATGATGAAAACGACCCAATTGAGTGATGACGCTATAAGGCTAAGGGTCATTCCTTTCACCTTATGTGACCTATCCGAGAAGTGGCTATATAGCACCGCATCACATTCTATTAGGAATTGGGATGAGTTTGTGAAAGCTTTTCTAAAAAAGTTTTATCCTCACCACAAAACTGCCAGAATCCGAAATGAAATAATTCAATTCTCACAACTTCCTTCCGAGCCATTTTGGAAGTGCTTCGAGAGATTCAAGGACCTACTAGTTCAATGCCCTCATCATGGGATAGAAAGTTGGCAACTTTGCCAAACATTATATGAGGGATTGAACTCGGCAACGAAGCAGTTGCTAGAAACAATCTGTCAAGGTCATTTTCTCTCTAAGTCTAGTGATGAAGCGTGGCAGTTTCTCGAGGATCTTAGTGAGCAGACAATACAGTGGGAGAGTACCAAGACCACATCATCTTCTAGTGGTCAATCTAGGGCAGGCATACATCAAGTAGAGATGTCGATTGCCATGAAGGCCTAGATGGCCGCTCTTACGAAAAAGCTAGAAGCGATCGAGACCAAAATCTCATCGTCTTCTCCTGCCCCTGCTATGCCTCCACGAACTGTCTGTGCTTGTTGTGCGGATCCATCGCACCTGACCGAAGAGTGTCCTTATAATGCATATACACAAGGACAGGATCAAGTCAATGCTGCATTTCAGCAACGACAAAGAAACGATCCGTACTCTTCAACGTATAATCCGGGGTGGAGGAGTCACCCAAATTTCGCTTGGAACCAAAATCAACAATTCCAAGGAAATAATAATAATTTTCAAAGACCTCCTCCTTAACAACAACAACAACAACAAGCACCCTCGCAAACTCAATATCAACCGCAACAATTTCAACAACCTTACCCTAATCAGGTGAACAATTTTGTGCCGAACAATGCTTACCAGCCAAACCATTATGTTCAACCTAATAATGATAAGGTTAGCTCGCTCGAAAGAAGTCTAGATGCGTTCCTTAAGTAATCTACACAGTCTACAGCAAGACTTGAGACTTCTATTCAATCTTTAGTGCAAAATAGTGCCTCACACGATCAAAGCATCAAATCTATTGAGGCACAAATTGCACAACTCAATGTAGCTTTGAGCGAGCGCGAAAAAGGAAAACTCCCGTCTCAACCTCTGCCCAACCCCGGTCACGCACATGCTGCATATCAACAGCAAAATCATAATGTAAATGCCGTGACCACGTTGAGATCGGGGAAAGTGTTGCGAAACAATGTGGGCATTAACAATGACACCCCTTCCGGTGGGACTTCTTCATCATCTTCACCTTCATCATCTTCTTCCTTAGAGCCTATTCTCCACCCTTCACATGGCTCTACCCCTTCTAGCTCGAACGGACCCATTTCTCACAACACGAACACATCTATACGGGGTGCCGTTCCAACTCGACAATCTGATCCGCAAAAATTGGACTCAACCACCTTTCAAAATATTCCTTTTCCTAATCGATTGAGATCCAATAAACCAACTCCTCAAATGGAGAAGATTGTCGAGTTGTCAAACAGGTTAGCATAAATATCCCTCTTTTGGATGCAATTCAGCAAGTTCCTTCATATGCCAAAATTTTAAAGGACTTGTGCACCAAAAAGAGGAAGTCGCAAGTGCCAAAGAAAGTTTTTGTGGCTAGTGCTATTAGTGATGCTCTTGTAAATTCCCTTCCCCCAAAACAAAAGGACCCTGGGTGTCCTACCATTTCGATAACAATTGGGGACAAGAACATCAATAGAGCACTATTAGATCTTGGCGCGAGCGTCAATTTGCTACCCTATTCTGTGTACGAGCAATTGGGCGTTGGAGAGCTTAAGCCCACTCACTGTACTCTCCAAATGGCTGACCGGTCAATAACCCATCCTAGGGGAGAGCTGGAGGATGTGTTAATAAGAGTAGGGGATTTCATTTTCCCCATTGACTTTATTGTGATGGACACACAACCTGTTGCTAACCCCCGGAACCAAATTCCGGTAATACTTGGTCGACCATTTCTGGCTACTTCCAATGCAGTGATCAATTGTCGTAATGGTTCAATGAACCTATCTTTCGGCAATATGACAATTGAGCTCAATATTTTCAAGTTAGGAAGTCAGCCTGCTGAGCCCAATGCTAGCGTACTCGATGTTTGCTCGATCAATGAGATCGCGGAGGGGGACTGTGAATTCGAGAATTTTTTGTTCGATCACAGCAATGTTAACGCCACTAGTGCGTTCCTCCTAGAATCCGACGCAGCTTTCACCACGGATAATGATCTTGAGTGTTTTACATTCGTCGATGACTTTGAAGACTCATCACCTGAAATGGAGTCTTTTGCTTTTTCGGATGAGTTAGTTGAACCATCCGACACTGTTGCGTACACTCGGTTCGAACCTTTGATGGAATCATTCGAGTTTGAAACAACTACCCCATTGTTACCATCTATTGTTTCACCTCCTAAACTCGAATTAAAGCTTTTGTCGACACACCTAAAATATGCTTATCTAGCTGATAATGAGACCTTACCTGTCATTATATCAGCCTCTCTAGCTCTTGAGCAAGAGAAGGCTCTTTTGATGGTCTTACATAATAATCGGCAAGCTTTCGGCTGGTCTATGGCGGACATTAAGGGGATTAGTCCCCTCATAGTCGAACATCATATACACTTAATGGATGATGCCAAGCCAGCACGAGATCCACAAAGGCGCCTCAACCCCATCATGAAAGAGACGGTTAAGAAGGAAATTGTAAAGTGTCTGGATAGCGGTATCATTTACCCTATCTCGGATAACCAATGGGTTAGCCCAATCCACGTCGTGCCAAAGAAATCGGGCATTACGGTCATCACCAATGAGGCAAATGAGTTGATTCCCACTCGCACCCAAACTGGGTGGCGAGTATGCATAGACTATAGGAAACTCAATGCCGCAACAAGGAAAGACCACTTTCCTTTACCTTTCATTGACCAAATGCTCGAGCGATTGGCAGGGCACGAGTTCTACTGCTTTCTCGATGGCTATTCCGGTTACAATCAAGTCCACATCGCCAAAGAGGATCAAGACAAGACAACATTCACTTGTCCCTTTGGCACTTTTGCTTATCGTCGCATGCCCTTTGGGTTATGCAACGCGCCCGCTACATTTCAGCGGTGTATGATGGGGATCTTTTCAGACATGGTTGAAAAGTTCTTGGAGATTTTTATGGATGATTTCTCCATCTTTGGCGACTCCTTCGACGAGTGTTTACGCCATCTTGACGCTGTTCTTACCCGCTGCAGGGATAAGAACCTAATATTGAATTGGGAGAAGTGCCATTTCATGGTGCGAGAGGGCATCGTCTTAGGACATGTCATCTCGCAAAACGGCATCGAGGTTGACAGGGCTAAAATCGAAGTGATTTCTAACCTACCTCCCCCAAAATGCGTCAAAGATATTAGAGCCTTCCTTGGCCACGCCGGTTTCTATAGACGGTTTATCAAGGACTTTAGCAAGATTGCTAGACCCTTGACTCTATTACTGGCCAAGGACACAACTTTCGCTTTCGACTCCACATGCACTGAAGCATTCGAGTCTTTAAAACATTCACTCATCACTGCACCCATCCTCTCATCTCCCGACTGGACGCACCCTTTTGAAATCATGTGCGACGCATCAGACTTTGCTATTGGCGCTGTTCTTGGTCAGCACATTAATAAGATGCCGCACGTGATTTATTATGCTAGCCGAACACTAAATAAGGCCCAACTTAATTACACAACAACAGAGAAAGAATTTTTAGCTGTTGTGTTTGCACTCGAAAAATTTCGGCCTTATTTAATCGGCTCTCCAGTCGTTGTTTATACTGATCATTCGGCTCTTCGCCACCTTTTTGCGAAGAAGGATGCTAAGTCAAGGTTAATACGTTGGATCCTTTTATTGCAAGAGTTTGACCTTGTCATTAAGGACAAAAAGGGATGTGAAAACGTAGTAGCTGATCACCTATCATGACTTCCTTCTTCGCCCACACTCGATCTTCCAATCACTGATGTTTTTCCCGACGAGTAACTCTTGACCGTTTCTTGCGAACCATGGTTCGCCGATATTGTAAACTATTTAGCAACCGGCCTGATTCCTAATGATTGGTCGAAACAGGATAAGCTTCGATTTTTGTCCCAAGTAAAGCATTTTTACTGGGATGAACCCTATCTTTTTAAATACTGTTCGGACCAAATCATTCGTCGGTGTGTGCCCGAGAGTGAAGTCAAGAGCGTGCTGTCTTTCTGCCACGATCAAGCATGTGGCGGGCACTTTGGCCCAAAGAAGACAGCCGAGAAAGTTTTGCAGTGTGGTTTCTATTGGCCACGACTCTTCAAGGATGCATTTGAATACTGCAAAACTTGTTCCCGGTGCCAACACTTGGGCCGGATTTCGCGGAGAAATGAAATGCCACTCCAACCCATTTTGGTAGTGGACATTTTTTATGTTTGGGGTATAGATTTCATGGGACCATTTCCTAATTCTTTTGGAAATGTGTATATTCTGTTGGCGGTTGACTACGTTTCTAAGTGGGTCGAGGCTGTGCCCAGCCGAACGAACGATAATAAAGTTGTCGTTCGATTCCTTAAAGAACACATATTTTCTCGATTCGGGCACCCTCGGGCGATAATAAGTGATAATGGTTCTCACTTCTGCAATAGGACTTTCGAGTCCTTAATGCGTAAATACTCTATCACCCACAAATTGTCAACGCCATATCACCCCCAAACATGTGGGCAAGCTGAGGTTTCAAATCGGCAAATAAAGCAAATTTTGGAGAAAACGGTTTCTAAAAACCGTAAGGATTGGTCACTTCAACTGATAGATGCACTATGGGCTTTCCGTACTGCATATAAGACCGATCTTGGTATGTCTCCATACCGGCTTGTGTACGGGAAGGCTTGCCACCTCCCAGTGGAGATCGAGCATAAAGCATTTTGGGCTATCAAAGAGCTGAATTTGTCTTTAGGAGATGCGGGAAGCAACAGAAAGCTGCAATTGAATGAGTTGGAGGAGCTAAGGGATGAGGCATATGATAATGCCATAACTGCAAAAAACCGAGCCAAGGTGTTCCACGATAAACACCTTTTGCGAAAAACTTTTGAACCTGGTCAACAGGTTCTACTTTATGACACTCGGTTACATTTTCATCCCGGGAAGCTTCAGTCCAGATGGAGAGGACCTTTTGTAGTCCGCACCGTTTATCCGCACGGTGCGGTCGATCTTGAGAACCCGGAAGACGGTACCTTATTCAAGGTAAATGGGCATCGACTGAAACCGTTCTTCACAGCGGATCCTTCGGAGGAGCTCCTGTTTTTGCAGGAGCCAATTTACACTGATTGATCTTCCTCCGCTTTCACCCCCAAATTTCGTTTCCCGAAGACACTATTTCAAATAAGTTTGGGGGTGTGTATATTATTTGTATATATTTCCAAAATACTATAAAAAATAAAAATAAAAAATAAAAAAATATAAAAATAATTTTTGGACCTAATTGCAAATTTGCAGATTAAGAGCTGTTTTTACAAATAAAACCCTCGTTTTAGAGGGTGTTTTGTGCAAATCACCCTCTCATCCCCTATTTAAAGGAACCGAGCCCCCTGTGTGTTTACCCTAAAAACTTTTCATCTCATCAAACCCTAGCCGCCGCCCCCTACCCGCTGCAGAAGAATCTTGCCGCGCCGCTACCAGATCGCCGCGGATCCGCCGCCTTTGCCGTCTCTTGCCGCGCAACCGCCGCCTCCTTGCCTCTTCACCCCCTGAAATTTTCAGGGGAGGTAAATCTGTCTACACCCTCTCTGTTACTGCATATTTCTTTACTGTAAAATCATGATGGCACACAAAATGCAGTATGAAAGGGATTTTTCCCCTGTTTTCGCACACGAGATTTACGGTACATATTTCCCACACGAAATCGCACAAAGGGGCTGGAATTTCCTCCTCTATAATCATGCATCTGCATTTGCTTTACCAAACCTAGTTGCTCTATTTTACGAATCCATGGAAGACAATAGCCTAGACAACTTAGGGTACATTAAACTGAATTGGGGAAACCGTGAAATTCGCATCGATAGGGACATGATACACGAGGTTACACTCGTACCACGTGTACCTGCACATGAACACCCACTTCGCTTTGAAGATTACATGCCATTAATGGGTAATGACTGTGCACGAGAACCGCGTAAGGGGATCCAAGCACGGACCCTTTTCGTAAATGTTTTAACTGTGTGCCGGTGGGCACAAAACAATATTTTTAGAAGTTCTCACAACACGACCTTTTTCACCCCTTCGTTACATGTCGTCCACACTCTAATGACGAAAAATCCTAGGTTCGACATGTGCACGGTTTTGCTCCAATCCATAGGTACGGGGAAACGAGGGAGTGTATATCTATGTCCCATGCTCGTTACCCAACTCTGCCGTTATTTCCTCCCAGCCGAGGAATTTGACTCAATTATGATAGACGATGTCCCGGTTCGACCACTGTTAGAGGGCGTCTCGTCGTCCTGCTCTAGACTTACGGATATTTGGACACGAACAGAACCGGCAGAGAATGTACCTGCACACACCCCTAGCTCGAGCTCGACTTCGAGTGGGGAAGAGCTAACTCCCCAGGAGCATGCGCGATTAATGCGAAGAACAGTGAGAAGAATAGACTCTTTGAGAGATGAGTTTCGGGCAACTGCACGAGAGCACGACCGTCGGTTGACGGAAATTGAGCGAGGGATCCAAACACTTTTGGCTAGAGGGGAGAGATCACGTTCACGCTCACGAGCGCGACGTGGGGCCGGGCAGTGAGGGCACTGCTTTGCTCAAGTTTGGGGGTATTAGAGGGTGATGTATATAGTTATCCTTCGCATTGCATATTGTATATATATTTTTGTTTTCCTTTTGCATATTTAATTTCTGCATTGCATTTTTATATAAAAATCATAAAAATTTAAAAATTTGAAAAATAAAAAAATTAGAAAACTAAAAAAACCCATAAAAATTGAGAAAATTTCAAAAATTATAAAAAATTATTGTATTCAATTTTGGTTAATTGACTTGAGTTGATAAAAAGGTTAACTAGCTAGGAAAAACTAGATCTTAGACTTGGTAAATTAAAAACCCTAAAAATAACCTTGCTTAAAGTTTAACGGTAGAAAGTGTATGTCTTTGTAGGTTATTTAGGAATACGAAAATTTTGGGTTCACTTCGTGGGTTAAGCCAAAACGAGGGAAAAGTATTAATGTTCTTATTAAAGTATAAGTTCGAAAGATAGTTCCTAGCTTGAGTTTAGATTCTGAAAACATGTACCCTACAAAATGCACAATCACGCACCTTGAAACTTGGATTAGTAGAAGAGACCTTGAATTACTCTTGTCTAAAGTCCTTAGCACAATGAAAATAAAAAGAAAAAAAAAGTGGGTGAATAAAAAAAAAGGACACTGGTTTTTGTGATTACTTAGGGCTAGAAAATTAATTAGCAAGGGTGCTTCATCACCTAGTGCCTTAGACCAACTGGTTTGGGAGTCACTGCTAAAAGCCTTGGGTGTTGCAAAACTAGGAAATATGCTTCAAAGGCCTAACGCATCTTGTAATCGGCTGTTGGTACCTCAAGAAGTATTAACGGTCGCATGAAGGATGTGTAAGCGAAAGTTAAGTGCTTTGGACAATGGACGAGAGTACGATTGCTTGATTTGAATTTCCAAGTGTAGGGGTGAAAATTACACACACGTGGGGATATGTGATTAGAGTTTAGATAAGAGAAAGGAATGAAAAATAAAACTTGTATCTTTAATAGAGTTGATAGAAATTCCTAAGTGGAGATGAAACTCTAGAAGAAAAACTTAAGAAATGCTGAATTCTAAGTAATTCTATAGAACATGTACAATCTTAAGTTACATAATAAGGAACTGTGAAGAATATGGGTGGATAATTTGCGGGGCGACGATAATAGAATTCCTTGTTAGAAAACCTAATTGGAAAACAAAAGTCGAAAAACCAAGTTGATAGGATTTTGTGGGTGTAATCCGCTGAAAACCCTCAGGAGACAACACTCCTCCTACTAGGGACACCTAGAGGTTTAACGGCTTGTTGCACGTGCTCAGTGCAATCGCGTTTCCCTGGGAAAGTGTGGCTAGGTTAGAATAAAATAATAAATTTGCTCGAGGACGAGCAAAAAGGTAAGTTTGGGGGTATTTGTTCATATCATAATATTGCAATTCATACGCCCCACTTTTGTGCATTTTATAAGTAAACAGGTACTTTTGACGCTCGTATGTTGCATGTTACAGGATACAGGCTCTTGGAGCAAATACAGTGAAAAAGACGAAAGATGATATAAAAAAGGGACTTTTGACCAACAAGCAGACAGATCTTACTCAAGCCGAGACGAAGAATAGTGCAAGGTCCAAAAGACAAAAGTGAACGGTCAAAAGCTCTTTACAAGTTTTCACTGAAGATCTGGAAAAGACCAAGAAGCCAAACAAAGAAAATTAATGAAGAATAAACAAGCCCAAACACCCAGAAGGAAGACCAGAAAATTTGGTGGAATGAACCCACCAAAGGGCCGCGGAACCGCGGCCCAAGCGCCCCATTGCCGCGGTTCCGCGGCCATATCATGCCCATATCGGTGGAAACTTCTCCGGTCGGTGTGTCGGTGCAGATGTTGGGATTTTTAGGGGGCAAATCTGTAATTTCATGTCTACGAGAGTCTGTAACCCTAGCTTCACTGGTTGCTTATAAATTGTACTCAAAATCTGTAAAATGTATGCCTCTTTTCAATCAATAAAAATTCAGACTTATTGAGAGATCAAGAGCATCATCTTTTCTTGTAAGTTTTTAATTTATTTAATTCCTGCCTTAGTTTAATTTCACTACTTGCCCTACTTATCCATTTGTTTGCTGTAGTTCACTAGTTTTAGCTATTTTTAATCTGTCGTAAGGTAACACTTTAAAACGTAAACATAAAAAATGTCACTTTCAAATAATTCCCTAACGAGCGAGTAAAATCCTCGCTCGTTAGGGTTAGGAACAAGAGAGGGAGTGAGAGATGGATGTCTCTCACCTCCTTCAATGCCAACATATTTTTAAAACGAAATCTTCATGCACGCATGTATGATCCGTCTCCTACGGCACCCTACTTACAAGGAAAAGGTGAACCGTAGTATAAAAGGCCGGACATATATGACGTCCATGAAGATCACAGCAATTAATAGGAAAGGACGGACAAGGATCTAGAGAAAGAAACTTTGTTTCTTCCCGATCATCCTAATCCCCTTTGATAAATAATTGTTGTGATTTTTCTAAAAAGCTTAAATCAACGGCATTGAAAGAGGTGACAACATTGATCTCAACACCCCTACCTTCGACCTAACCCTAACGAGTTCTTTCACATCACATAAATTAGTTTTTAAATCATTCGACAAAACACCAAACAACCAACGTAATCAACTCGTTATAACACAAAACCCGAAATTTACACATCCCTGCGGATCGACCCGTATTCACCGACTAGCTGCAAAGCGACGCCGTTTCTGATTACGGTAAACTAAAATTTTTAGAATAATCACTTGTGTGTGCTAGCTTTGAGAGAGAGAGAGAGAAAGATAGCTCTAGGATGGGTCGTGTTCCATCTCATTTCAAAGTTCTTGCTTTCCCTCACATCTCTCCCTCTCACCCTCACACAGTGACACACCCCCCGCACTTAAGGAAATTCCAGCAGCAGCAGCTGCTAAAACCTTGCATCAGCACACCCACCTGCCACAACTTCAGCCATCACAACAGCAACATCAGCTGATACACACATCAGCACAAATTCAGCAGCCCTACACCAGCCCTAGCACCACATCAGCCACCTACACACTCCCATCAGCCACCTACACAAATCTATCAGCCCCCTAGCTGCTGCTATAAGCTGTAACATCAGCCATCCAAACACCACATCAGCCCCAACCCATCAGCTGCAGCCACCCTAGCACCATAGCCCAAAATCTACACCCCAAACCCCTCACATCAGCAGCTTCATCCCTCATAACACACCAAAACAACACCAATAAAACAGTCTCAGCCATTTTCAGCCACATTTTCTATCAGCCACAGCAGCATCTCCATTTCAAAACAAACCCACACCATCCTCATCACACAACACCACACCACAAACACAACAACCCCTTCTTCTGCTGCTGCTGCAACAGCAACACAAGGAAAATAATATAACAGCAGCAGCAGCATCAGCCAAGATCAGTAGCAGCAGCAGCAGGGCAACACTTCAGCTACTGCAGCATCTTCTGGAGCACTAGGAGCAGCTCCACAGCAGCAACCACCCCTCCTCCTTCATTCATCCTCTCTTCTCCTACATTCTAAGACCTCCTTGAGGTATAATCTTGCAACCCAACTCCTTATCATGGTTATCTAACTGAAATTTACTGTTATATCTATAATCTAGTGCTAGTTTAGGGATTTTGAGTGAGATTTAGCCAAGAGATGGTTTTGAATGTTAGTATAGTCTTATTAGGAGTGTGTGAGGCCAGTTTAACCAAGAAACCCCAGATTTCTAGTTAAATACCAGATTTGTTATACTTGGCGTATTTAGCGTTTTTGTCGACTTATAGACCTTTCTGAGATCTGCTTTCACCCGAGATACCCTAAGAAGAAATTGACTTGGCAGTGAGCTGTGCAGGCACCCTGGAACCACTACCCAAAGCCCTAGCCCTCATCTCAAAACCCCGGCCGCAGATTTATTCCCCCCGGCCGCAAATTGCGGCCAGGCCAGGGTGAAATCGCCTCGTTTTGCGTGCACGGCCCTACTTCATGTAATTTGACCTCCTGTATGTCTAGTTTTGACTGATTCCAGTTTGGATAGAATCTGAGTTGAATTTCATGAGTTGGCGTATGATTTACGACTCGTTTTCGTATGGATTTTGATATTCGATGATTCGTATCTGTCGGGTAGCGTTTGGACGTCAACGACAGTGGATATTGGCTGCGTTTGCACACAAGGTCACAGGTTTTTACCTATGGGCGTAGTGTGCACCATTTTGGTTTCCGACATAGTTTTTATGAGTTTTAGCGTGTGATATCCTTGTAGGTAGCCCACGTGGCGTCGGAGCGTTGGAGATGTAAATGGAGACATCGGCAACGGCACGCTTAAAGAAAGGTGAGTAGATTTATATCTACGGGGAGAAGTCGGGTGGATGGCGTATAGCACCCCCGCAGTCCGTGGTGATGTATACGGATGCGTACACACACCAACTATCTATTATTTGTTGTTGGGAGTACTTATCGATGTTTAAATGGATATTGGTATGTTGGATTGGTGAGAGGTTACGAAACCTTAGGTAGTGGGTGCACTACACTTACATATACACATATACATATTTGCATACATCCTTAGTTCATAAATGGTTATGGGATTTGTTAGGGATATGTGTTCACTTGGGTATGAGGCTATGTGTTCATTACGGATTTGAGGATGATACTTGGGATTGATGTGAGTCGATGGTGATATGAGATCGTGATGTCGGTGATATGATAAAATTCATAATTAAGATACATCTTGATACTTTAGAGGATTTGGGAATGATTATGCCATAGTAATAGTAACATATATATTATGTGATCGACATGCGATTATGTTATGAGATATGATATGACAGGATACTTGTGATAGGCCGCCTTGGGCGATGTATACTCTTGTGATGATATATGATAAAAATACCGATTTATACTAGACTGTCAATCAGTAGTCAGATCTTGATTTTAGTAATGATGTTATCATTGTACTAGACATAGGTCAGTACCCAGATAATGATATTTTATAAGAGAATACTTGATGAATAATGTGCCAAATGTGATATTGACCCGTACCCAGATTGGGGAGGCCGTACGACGGATTTACGTACGAGCTATAATTTGATGTTTGATCCGCACTCTTGATTTGGGAATAACTGATTATAGAGATATGTTATCGGATGTGATATTATCGAGGCGGGATCACCGACTATATATATATACATGTATATTTATGCATCGACTCAGAGGTTAGGCGGTTTACCTTACCTGCAGTTAGCCTATTAGTTCAGCCTTATAGTGGTGTAGCTGTATAACTCTTATGACATTAGACGCGGTTTAGCTATCTTTGTGTTTGGTATTCATCTCCCGTACATTATTGTTGTTACTCTGCATTGCATATTTATTATGATTCATATTCCATTATTGATATCATGCTGTTAGGACACCAGCACCATTACCGATGATGCGTATGTGCCACGTACACTTATTTGCTGTCGCACACACATCTTCATCGGTAATTGCCATGTCACGTACACTTAGAGCATATTATTGCCTGATTTAGCTTGTTAGCTAGTAGTGACATGATATTAGTGTACTTGCCTCATATGCCAGCTTGACATTGTAGTTGTTACTTGTCACTTCATGCATACTGTTAATCATTATATGCTACATTCATGGATTCTCATGCTTATATTCATGGTTTACATACTATTGATGATTCGGATTTCCATGATGTTTTCTGGATTTGGAGGAAAACCGCAAAACATACATATAAACTGCTTTCTCTTTTTATAAAAATGCGGTTTTTCCATGATGTATGAGTCGTCCACCATGAGTTTGCTGATGGATTTCGAGACCCGATTCGAGGAGTGGAGGAACCGTTCCGGGTACATGGTGGGCCCGATACGGTACCCCAGGGCAAGAAGATCGCAGGAGATGGCGTTGAGCCTGGCAGGGGAGCACGACCGACCGGTGATATTACCCGACACGTCGGATATCCGGAGGATACCGTCGTAGTCATGAGATGGATGGTAGGGGCCGATCTGGACTGACGGCGCCTTGGATTTATGATTGAGATATTGAGATTTGAGATATTAAGGTACAGAGATTGTGATACAGAGATATCGAGATATTGAGATTATGTTTTGTGCCGATGCTAGGCACTGTTTTATGCTGATTTCATTATGATACCTCATTTGAAAGAAAATACAGAGAATTCACAAATTTATGAAAGCAGTTTTCTTCAGTACATGCATTCTGTTTCATGCATTCATACATCATTCATATGATATATTGCCACCTGATGCACTGACACAGGCACATGGGTTTACACTTGGGTTAGATATTTACCCTAGTCATGGTTATAGATTGCTGGTTATATATTTGAGGATTATATTATGATTGGATGACCTAGGATTGCGTCATACATGCGATTTCTGTTCGTAGATCTTTTTCTACTCACGAGTTGGCAACTCACCCCCGTTGTGCCCCAGTTCTTACAGGTGTTGCCGTACGGGTTGCATTACGGCTTTGCGGGCACAGTTTCTTTCAGGTGACTTGCTAGTAGGTGGGTTATTTGTATCGTACCCATCATTATACATTGTATATTATATTTCAGTTGTATCTAGAAGTTCCATCAACCAAACATGTATTTATTTGAGATAGAGATCGGTGATGTTTATTCTTTCGACCTTAGAGTCGCGGGTTATATTTCTTTGGTTTTCTTGCTGGTTGGAGATTCCTTTTCTGTTGTGATCCTCGCCTCTAGGCGTTGCATATTATGCTGCATACAGATTGATTTGGTATGGTTCTTCTTATTATCTACTTCTTCTCTTGGTTTGGATTTCTGGGTTCGGCTTACTTAGAGTACGTACGCCTCGAGACGTTCGTAGTCTAAGTGCCGGTCATGCTCCGTACTTTCGGGTCGTGACAGTTACGTACAGCTAGTACCGCTTTCGGTCTGTGGTTAAACCCACTGCCATTGTAGTAGTCGAGTCTTTAGAGTCCCACACAGAGAGTTTCCCTGCTCCGGGAGAAACGATATAGAGGTCGTATGGTTTTACGACAAGGGTTCGGACGCATACATGTTTTTACGCACGTACGATATTCGGACAGTTTTTACTAGCCGGCTTTAGTTTAAGCCAGATTCTAGTATCGGATTATTGGATTTATACAGTCTAAAGTTTTTCCGTGTTTTCACGGATAGGAGGGACGTTCTCGTAATTTGGCGAGAAGCTTCTAGAAGGATGATGACTTGGAGGGCTAAGATGGCATTTGCATTAATAGATTAGTGACTCATTAGATGAATCATTCAAGAGAGTTAATGAAGCATTTATTGCTTAATGACTCACCTGATGATTCATTGCATATATTAAATGAAGCATGGTTTTTAATATCATTTAATTGATTTATTTGATATTCTTTATGCTTCATCATATATTGTAAATGAGAAAGAATTCATATCATTCTCACTCTCACCTTCTCTCTCCTCAAGCTCTCTCTCTTCAAACCCTAATCCTAACCTCTCATGTGTTGAGATCAAGGATTAGTAAGACTTGTTAATCCCTAATCACACTCTATATTACCTAGGTGACTTTGATTAGCAATTGGAGTAACCTAGTTTCCTCAAGTTAGAGGCAAAGCTTGGAGTAGTAGCTTTCGGGTGGATCGTCTATTACAAAAAGGAGGCCGACGAGGAGGTTGTTAACAAGAAGAAGAAGGACTTGGTTCATTAGGTATAATCTTCTTTCATAGTAGCTAACTACTCCTATGATAGTGTTAGTTAGTGTTTAGCAAAGATTCTTTCGGTTAGTCGATGTTGTTTTAAATAAAATGATTGTTTTACCTATTCCGCCTCCCCGCAACTCGTGGGGTGTACAACGTCGACTTACACATAGGCCGTGTTCCACTAGACCAGGATTTGCTCTGAATGCTTCCCACGGGGTCAGGATTGACATAGCCATGTTCCATTAGGACCAGGATCTGCTCTGGACGCTTCCCACGGGGTCAGGATTGACATAGGCCGTGTTGCACTAGACCAGGATTTGCTCTGGATGCTTCCCACGGGGTCAGGATTGACATAGCCATGTTCCGCAAGGACCAGGATCGCTCTGAACGCTTCCCACGGGGTTAGGATTGACATATGCCGTGTTCCACTAGACCAGGATTTTCTCTGGATGCTTCCCACGGGGTCAGGATTGACATAGGCTGTGTTCCGCAAGGACCAGGATCTGCTCTGGACGCTTTCCACGGGGTCAGGATTGACATAGGCCGTGTTCCACCAGACCAGGATTTGCTCTGGATGCTTCCCACAGGTCAGGATTGACATAGCCGTGTTCCGCTAGGACCAGGGTCCGCTCTGGACGCTTCCCACGGGGTCAGGATTGATATAGGCCGTGTTCTACTAGACCAGGATTTGCTCTGGATACTTCCCACGGGTCAGGATTGACATAGCCGTGTTCCGCAAGGACCAGAATCCGCTCTGGACGCTTCCTACGGGGTCAGGATTGACATAGACTGTGTTCCACTAGACCAGGATTTGCTCTGGATGCTTCCCACAGGGTCAGGATTGATATAGGCCGTGTTTCGCAAGGACCAGGATCCGCTCTGGACGCTTCCCACGGGGTCAGGATTGACATAGGCCGTGTTCCACTAGACCAGGATTTGCTCTGGATGCTTCCCACGGGGTCAGGATTGACATTGCCGTAATCCGCAAGGACCAGGTTCCGCTCTGGACGCTTCCCACGGGATCAAGATTGACATAGGTCGTGTTCCACGTGACCAGGATTTGCTCTGGATGCTTCCCACGGGGTAAGGATTGACAGAGGCCGTGTTCCGCAAGGACCGGGATTTGCTCTGGATGCTTCCCATGGGGTCGGGATTGACATAGGCCGTGTTCCGCAAGGACCAGGATCCGCTCTGGATGCTTCCCACGGGGTCAGGATTGACATAGGCCGTGTTCCACTAGACCAGGATTTGCTCTGGACGCTTCCCACGGGGTCAGGATTGACATAGGCCGTGTTCCGCAAGGGCCAGGTTCCGCTCTGGATGCTTCCCACAAGGTCAGGATTGACATAGGCCGTGTTCCACTAGACCAGGATTTGTTGACTTTATCCACATTTCACGGAGTCGGGGTTTGACTCTCGGTTGTCTGTGCACCGCCGAGTCATGGAACTGGGAATTGCCGCGGTTCCACTTTGCTGATGTTGCGTCTGTTGTAATGAGACGAATGTTGAGATGATCTTCAGGCTGTCTGTGAACCGTCGAGATTTGGCTTCTTTTTCTGATGGAGCCTGGTGGGAATGTATGGTTCTCTCTTTATTTGTGCCCCTGGATTGTATACAGGGATCGATGTGATCTCATCTGTAGGGCAAAAAGTTTTATTTTATATATTTTTCTTTCCGCGATGCTCTATTATTTCAGCTTTTATATCGCGAAAGTCGCGATTGCCCAATCATTTCGGCTATTTTTCATGGTGCCCAATCATTTTGGCTATTTGTTTTTATTTACTCACTGCTTTTTATTGCAAGTTGCCCAACCATTTCGGCTATTTCGTATGCTTACATTTTTACTTGCTGATTTTGTTGCAAGTTGCCCCATCATTTCGGCTATTTAGTATGCATTTGTGGCTCGTTGATTTTTCACCGCGAGTTTGGGATTTGATACTGATTTAGGCATCAGTATCGCTACTATTGGGATATTGCCGGGAGCGAATCATCATTTTCCTTTGTCGAGGTCGAACAAAGGTGGCTTAGTAAACAGGGTTAGGATCCTATCGACTTAGGCTTTTAACTTTACGAGCCGTAAGGGTCTCATAAAGGTATTTCTCCCTACGAGTCCTGAGGATCTTGTAGGTGCGTTTTCTCCTTAAGAATCGCGAGGATCCCTAAGTGTATGGTCTCTTATAAGTCGTAAGGATCTTACAAGAGTGCTTTCTCCTCATAAGTCGAGAGGACTTACAAGGGCTGTTCACTGTGCAAACATATCCCTAGTCGCGGGTAGGACTTTGTTAGGGAAATGTTTATTCACGCCCGTGGATTGTATACAAGGGTCGATATCGAAACACTTGTAGGGCAAAATCATGGTGTATGACTGCTTAAGAACAGGTTCAGATCCCTGTAGCTTAAGGCTTTTGAATCTTATGAGCCGTGAGGGTTTCATAAAAGGGTTCTCCTTACGAGTCGTGAGGATCTCGCAAGTGTAATTTCTCCTTAGGAATCGTGAGGACCCCTAAGTGTGTCGCTCCTTTGTGAGTCGTAAGGATCTCACGCAGGTGATTTTTCCTTACAAGGTCGAGAGGACCTTGCAAGTGTCTTTTAACAAGATTGCGCCCTTTCGGGTTTTCATAAAACTCGCCGGAAGCCTTGCTGTTTTTACTCACGGAGCCCTTTCGGGTTTTCATCCGTGCCCATTTTTCTTATGGACATATTGTTTTTTTTTGCGTCGGCCTTGGGATGCTGCGGTCTGTAGTAGTTTATCGACGTCTCGGTCAACAGCCAGGTTTTAGGACATAGTGGTCCATCGTTAGTTTAAAGACATTTCGGTCCGTTGTTAGTTTTAGGACATTTCGGTCGGTTGTTAGTTTAAGGACATTTCGGTCCGTCGTTAGTTTTAGGACATTTCGGTCCGTTGTGTTTAAGGACGTTTCGGTCCGTCGTTAGTTTTAGGACATTTTGGTCCGTAGCCGATTACTACTTATAGAGTTTGGGCTTAGGAAGATAGAGAGCGGACATAGGCGTCGTCATCTATCGTTGACCTAGGCCGTGACTCTTCAGGCATAGTATTTTTTCAGGAAGCGACCATTTATTGGCCTGAAAGGTCTTTCACCATGCATGCCCATGAGTAGATAAGTTCCACCCTGGTAAACCTTGTCTATGATGTACAAGCCTTCATAGTTCGGTTCGAATTTCCCCCGCCTGGCACGATTGAGGATCATAGGTCTTTTGACCACTAGCATGAGTTCGCCTTGGCGGAATGTTCTCGGCCTAGTCAATCTTTCATATGAGCACGTCATCTTTGCTTTATAAGCTTTCTAGATTTTGTTGCGCTATGAGCCGGGTTTCATCGAGGGCGTCGAGCTCCTCAAGCCGAAGGTGAGCATTCTCTTCGTCTGTTAGCTCATAATGAACTGCCACTCGTAGAGAGGGTAACTCTATCTCGAGTGGAAGTACCGCTTCTGTGCCGAATACCAATGCATATGGCGTTGTGTTCGTGGCTGTTTTGAACGTAGTTCGATACGCCCAGAGAGCTTCATGGAGTCTCTCATGCCAGTCCTTCTTATTTCGAGACACCGTCTTTTTCACGATTTTTGTCAAGGTCTTATTAAAAGCCTCAGCTAGACCGTTAGCTCGGGGGTTATAGACCGATGAGTATCTCCAATCTATATTATGCTGTTGTGCGAAGCGGATGATCTTGTGGCTTCTATAGGCTGGCCCGTTATCGGAGATAATCCATCGCGGAGTGCCGAACCGATAAATGACGTGTGTCTTGAAGAAATGGAGGATATTCTCTGTCTTCACTTTCCTCAGCGGTACTGATTCTGCCCATTTGGAGAAGTAATCAGTTGTCGCCAAAATGAATCGATGTCCTCTAGACGATGCTGGTTCGATGGGCCCGATTATGTCAGTTTCCCACATTTCGAACGGCCAGCTACCCACCGTTGGATGTAGTTGATTTGGATGCTAATGGATAAAGTCCTCATGAATCTAGCACGAGTGGCACTGCTTCGCGTATTCTAGGCAGTCTTGGATCATCGTGGGCCAATAGTAGCCCATCCTTTTGATCTTCAGTTTCATTTTTGGCCCGGCTTGGTGAGAACCGCAGAGTCCGTCGTGAGTTTCTTGGACAACTCTCCTTGCCTCTTCAGGTCCCAGGCATCTTAGCCACAGGGAGTCGAATGATCTCTTATACAGAGTATCATTGATGAATGTGAAAGACAGAGCTCGTTTCGTGAGCTGATGTCTCGAGGATGCATCTTCAGGTGTTCGACAGGATTTGAAGTAGTCTATAAAGACTTCTTTCCAATCCTTGGCCTTATTCTGGTCCTCTACTTGCAGGATTGTCTGCTCGGTCGCTCCCTTTTTTTCGGACGACTCCGGAGATATTTCTGCCGGTGCGAGAACCCAACGGTTTTGCACAACAATCCTCATGTCATCGAGATTCTCGTCGGCTAGCTCTTTAGCGAGTTTGGCCAATGCGTCCGCTTTACTATTTTCCGCACGTGGTATGCTTTCCAGGGTGTAGGCAGGAATTTGAATCAGCAGTTGCTGTACTCTCTCGCCATACTTCACTAACTCTGGTTTGCACGTTTGATAGTTGCCATTCACTTGACTAACGACCAGCTGGGAGTCTCCGTATATGAGGAGGTTTTCAATTCCCATGTCGACAGCGATCTCAAGACCTGCTATTAAAGCTTCGTATTCGGCTTCATTGTTCGTCCTCGGCTCTGTTAAGGAGAAGGCAAAGCGCATTATCCCTCCTTGTAGAGTCACGAAGATGAGGCCCACTCCGGATTTGATTATGGGGGTGCTTTGTTTGCGCTTCTTCATGGAAGATGCTCTATCGAAGTAAAGTTCCCACTGGGTATCATTCTCTCTTCTCTCCCCGTCGATCGTGTTAAACGCGTGCTCGTCTGGCAATTCACATTTTAAAGGAGAATCGGTGGGTATCGGATGTTCAGCGAGGAAGTCGGCGATAGCCTGGCCCTTCACTGCCTTGAGGGGACGATAAGTTATCGAGAACTCCATCAAGGGCAGGGCCCATTTAGCAAGCCGCCCCGTTAATATGACCTTCGACATCAAGTATTTGAGGGGATTTACTTTTGATATGAGGTGGACCTCATGTGCCAAAGCATAGTGCCTGAGCTTCGTTATCGCGAAGATCAACGCCAGGCAGTATTTTTCAATGGGAGAGTAATTGTTTTCTGCCCCCAGGAGAACTCGAATTAAATAGTAGAGAGCTCTTTCCCTCCCTTGGTCGTTCTCTTGTGCCCATAGCGCGCCTAAAGAACCTTCGAGGGCGGTTGTATACAGAATGAGGGGTTTTCCCTTGACCGGAGCGGTTAGCACCGGAGGATTCTGTAGGTATTGCTTGATTTCATCCAGTGCGCCTTGGCATTTGCGATCCTAGACGAACGGGGTTCCCTTCATCATCAAGTGACTGTAGTGGCAGCACTTTCCAGAGAGGTTAGCTATGAACCGCCGGATATACGCGAGCTTTCCTTGGAGAGACCGCAGTTGCTTGAAAGTCCTTGGCGGAGGCATTTCCATGATCGCCTTGATCTTCGACGGGCCTATCTCGATACCTCGGTGTCGGACGACAAATCCTAGAAACTCGCCTGAGGAAACTCCGAATGCGCATTTGAGAGGATTCATCTTCAAGTTGTATTTCCGAAGGCGCTGAAACACGATCTTCAGATGCTCTAAATGTTCCTCGTATGATTTGCTTTTAACTACGAGGTCTTCGATATAGCATTCGACGATTTCATGTATGAGGTCATCGAAAATCTTCGTCATGGCCCTCTGATAGGTAGCACCGGCGTTCTTTAGACCGAAAGGTATCACATTGTAGCAGAATATGCCTAAAGGGGTCCGGAAAGCGGTATGCTTCTGGTCCTCGGGATGCATCTTTATCTGATTGTATCCTGACGAGCCGTCCATGAAGGAGAAGACTTCGTGAGTGGATGTATTATCTATCATCAGCTCGGTGACTGGTACTGGAAAGTCGTCCTTTGGGCAAGCTTTATTAAGGTCTCGAAAATCCACACATATGCGCATTGTCCCATTTTTCTTCATCATCGGGACGATATTAGCGACCCAGTCAGGATACTGAACCTCTTGGATGAAGCCGGAGTCGATCAGCTTCTTGACTTCGGCGTTGATGCTCATCTCAAGCTCGAGCCGCATTCTTCTTGGTGCTTGTTTGATCGGCTTGATGCCTGGAGAAATCGTCAATCTGTGCACAACAATCTCTGGATCTAATCCCGGCATCTTGGAATAGTTCTATGCGAAATAGTCTTTATACTGCATGAGCATGTCTTTAAGCATAGGCTCCTTTTCTTCAGACAACAGTTCACTGACGAACGTCGGCCGTGGGTCGTTTTCCGTTCCCAAGTCGATTTTTCTGATGTTATCTGCAGTAGTATGTATCCCATCTTCGAGCTCTTTTGGCGCTGGTGGAAACTCGGAGATCACCTCGTCATCATCGTTTTCGAAGCACCAGGGGAGATCAGCTATATTTTCACATATTCCTTCTCCTGACATCGTTATCATGTGACAGGTGCGAGATCACTTCCAAGACCGATGTTGATCCGGTTATACTCTCGTGGCTTTGGGTTGATGCTTCTGCGGCGGGGTTACCTTCCAACTGCTGGATAGAGCGAACTTGCCTTGCTGATACTGGTCTTCTACCCAGTCTTTGAATGTGAAGCAGTATTCAAGAGGATGTCCTATCGCTCGGTGGTAAGAGCAATAATCCGGGTGAGAGACCTCGCTTGCTTGCTCGGGGTGCTTGGACCCCGGGAGGGTAATCATCTGATGTTTTATGGCAAGATCGAGTATCTTCCTTGTCTTGTCTTGTGAAAAAGAATAAGCTCGACCCATCTTCTTTATAAGAGATGAATCCTGGTTGTTCGATTCTCGATCGCGCGGCTTCTTGGTCCCGCTTTGTCGCTGTCGAAAGTTTTTTCCGCTCTTTGATTTATTTTTGCCTCTGCGCCGGGACTTTTGTATGACGGGTTGACGAGGAACATTTTCACTTTCTACAGCCTGCTGAAGGAGGCGTTGCGTTCTGGCTTTCTCGTAGATGGCCATTTCTCGATTATGGTCGTCTCGAACCTTTTGACCCGCTTCCCTTATAAACTTGTCCATTCGTTCTTCAAACGAAGAGCTTGGTATTTTCACGATGGGAGCTCGTTTTGGTTCAGGGTTAGCATCTTCCCACAGGGCATCACCTTCTTCATCAAAGTCATGTATGACGTAGCAGCCGCGGAATCGCTCCCGTTTCTGGGATTGAACATATCCAAGTCCGATCGTTTCCATTCTCCTGTTGGGCAATTTTCGCTGAGTTCCAAGGACGCTCCAGATCCTGTTGTAGAACTGGGGTTGTCACGTGGTCGGTTTGAAGGGTACGCCTTGGCGCCTCAACAGCCTTTTTAATCTGTCTGTGTAGTATCTGGGCAAACGGATGGGCTGGTGCCTGTCAAGTGTTGAATCAGCACAATGCCAAATTTCTTTTTCCACTTTGGTCTCCGTTGATGGATAAAAGAGGATCGCTTTTTCATCTCTTCGCCTGGGAGGGATGTAGAATGTCCGCAGTTCTTGCAGGCTATAAGTTTCAAGTGCATCGAGCTCTTTGTAAAGCTCTTGCGGAACCATGGTAACTTGCATACTTTGATCTTCATCAGTGAAGGCTTGTATCGATGGCCGAGTAGAGAATACGACATTGACCTTATCTTCCGAGTCGCTGCCGAAGACCAGAATAGGGAATAGGGGTGGGCGGTCCCGGCTTATTGCATTGGGACGGCCCTGAATAAACTATTTCTTCTTCCTCCTTGGTATCACTCCCGAAGACCGGAATAGTAGTGATAGCTTTGTTCTTGTCCTCCGTTTTGCGACATCTTTCTGTGTCTTCGAAATCTGGTAGGAAGTACTTGGCATCCTCATATTTGCGGACCTCGTTCACGGAGAATGGGTTTAGTTCCCCTGTCACAGTGTACTCTAGACCATCTTTGAAGTACTTCATACACTGATGTTGTGTAGAAGGGATAATGTTGTACTCGTGTAACCAAGGTCGGCCGAGCAAAGCGTTATAGCAGGTCTTAGCATCAATGACGTGAAACTTGATGTCAGTGATTAGCAGCCCAAAGCGTAGCGTCAGTATCACAGACCCGAGCGTCCGTGATGACTGAGAGTCAAACCCGGAGATAGTGATCTTATCCCGAACGAGGTGTTGAACGCTCATGCAGATTTCCTTCAACACTCTTACATTGAGGAGGTTAACGGAAGACCCATTATCAACCAAGATTTTGCCTATCTTGATATCATGACAGTATCCGGAGACATAAAGGGGACGATTATGCTCACACGTTCCGAGGAGGAGGTCTTCATCGCCGAAAGTGATATCGGCCGTATGCACTTCTTCCAGCTCATCCTTCATCTTTTCTTAGGCGAGGAAAGCTTGGAACTATTCGGGCTTTTGTAATGCCTTGATCAGAGGATTTCTTGCTTCTTTTGATAATAAGAGGGTATCGAGAATGCTTAGCTGCGAAGGTAGTTTTCTCAAGTATGCCAGAATGTTGTAATCCACCTTTTTTTTCTTTGGCGGGTCCTTGTCTGTCAGCTCTTTGACGTCTTGATCATATAGGCGATGTTCTCAGGGATTTTTTCCTTCCCCTTATCTTTTCTATTCGACCCACTGTTCGCGGGTCCAAGATTCTTTTCGGGCGGTGTACGATTGCGCAGCTGAATATTCTCACAGGTCTTCATTTCTTCTGTTTCGGATGTGGGTTCTTTGAAGAGAGGGCCAAGGGCTATTTCTTCAGCAGAATCGCTCCCAAAGGTGAGAACTTGCGACCCCCCAGCGTCGACCATGTGACAGTTGCCGATAGTTCTTTTATACTCCTCGGTCGTATTTCTTTGCTCCCGCCGAGCTTTGCGTTTCATCCGCTTGAAATGTTGTCGGTGAGCAACATATCTCTGCCACCAGTTTTTAAAAGAGTTGCACTCTTCGATGGGGTGCACAATCCTTCGATGATATAAGCAATAGCTAGGATGTATATCCGATTCATCAGGAGTGTTTCCTACGGAGGGTGGCAGCTTCATTCCTATCGATATGGCTTTGGCGAACCTCTTCCTCGTCTTGAACCTGCTTTTATTCGCGGCGGATGTACGTTGACCTGGTGGGAGTGTTTTAACCCTTTCGTCCAGTCGCCGGCGTTTGGCCTTTTCAAATATGGCCATCTCTTACTCTCGATCAGCTTTACTTTTCAAAAGAGCTTCATTTAGGAATGCATCAATCACTTCGTCTGATGGTCCTAGAAGTTCCGGCTCATGATCTGCCCCCAGTTTCTCTGCGTAAGGAGCTTCTTCATCATCTATCGACGAGCGAGAGATCACATGGCAGCTTGCCACATAATCGTCAGACCCATCTGACGAGTCTTCTCCATTATTCATCATCTCCGTCCTCAAGGATGTGGCTGAGAAATTCTTAGAGTATGACTGGGGTCCGTGCCTTCTGGTTATATTCTTCCAACGCGTCAATCTGTTTTTGCAGGTCTGTGCGCTTGTCACCAAGCTTCACGGGCTTTTTGGTCTTCTTCTTCTTCTTCTTCTTCGAAGACTTTGACGACTGAGTATGGACGCTTTGACTATCACCACCAATTTTCGGAGTTGGGCGCGGTTTCAGCATTCCCTCGATGATTTCGGGTTCCAGTGGATTTTTCCACCTGATCGCTGGGCATGTTCAGAGATCCTTCAGCATTCTTTTCGTCTTGGCTGAAAGAACGACCTCCCATGGAGCTTCTTCTACAAAAGAGCATGATGCCCCCGGTATGTCTATCTTTTTGAGAGCGTGCGGCTGTGGCGGGCTTACTTTCCAATTCTCGGACAGTGCGAACTTGCCCATTTGGTATTGGTTCTCAATCCAGCCTTTGAAGACGAAGCAATTTTCGATTTGATGGCTTACTGCTTGGTGGTAAGGGCCGTAATTAGGATTGTTGACATCGCCTGGCTGCAACGGACATTTTGGATCCGGCAGATTGATGAGCCTTCTGCGCACTGCCAACTCGAACAATCTCCTCGTTTTGTCCCGGGGAAACGAATAAGAGCGCTTTATTTTCTCATTATAGTATCGCCGTCTCTCGTCTAGTCGATCCGTTAATTTTGGACCACTGGGCTGCTGTTGAGCATTGGCGACGAAGGTCGCTTTCCCTTTGCCCTTTTCGTTCCGTGGCTCCGGCTTTGAAGGAGACGGTTTATGACCCATCTGGTCCATTTGGGCCAGTTTGTCAATCAAGGCCTGGAACGTGGTCGGCTTGAAGAACATCATAAATTGGGAAATAGTCGCTTGAGGGTCAAGAGTGCCTATGAACATGCCCAATGCCGGCGCTTCTTCGATGCTCTGCTCATATTTCGACCATAAATTCCACCATCGTATTGCGTACTGGACCCAAGTTTCTCCAGGCTTCATCCTGGTATTGATCAATGCGGTGATCAGGGTGCGCTCGCTAGCGCTCGCGAACCTTTGTGTAAACAGCAGCTCCATCTCCGCAAATGTCTTGATGGAGTCATTTGGAAGTTCAGAATACCACTCGAACGCCTTCTCCGATAAGCTGCCAACAAACTGGCAGAGCAGAAGTTTATCATCACCTCCAGTGTTGCCACACAAGGCTCTGAACTGAGCGATGTGCTGATGCGGATTTCCCGTCCCTTTATATACATGGAATTTAGGGATCGTATATCCCGACGGGTACCTTATTTGGTCATACCAGCCCGGATAGGGTCGTCCGGTCTTAACGATCTGCCCGGCCGCTTCATTCGCCTGGTGTGCTCATATCTGCTGAGTAATGTAATCATCCAGAGCGGCCTTGGAGATGGTCTCCTCCTTGGCTGCTGAAAGAGCCGGAGGAGGGTTCGATGTCTCCGCTTGGTCGTCTTCGAGAATAATCGGAGGATCTTCAGCTGGAGGATCCGGCTGTAACATCATCTCGGCCATGTCTTGGAACAAAAGAGCCATTCGTTTTATTTTGGCCGCCTGCTCCTCGGCCTCTTTTTCTTTCCTCTCGAGCATTCTTCGGAGGAATTCAGTATCGGTTTCTTGTTTCCGATGCTGCTCCGAGGTCTCCGGATTGTCTTTCGGCCCGGTGAGTGCGGCCATTGCAGTTAGCATCTCTTGGAGCTTTTGCTGCTGTTGCTCCTGAGCCTTTGTTATCGACCGGGTAACGGTCGATGACCCATAGAAGCACGGCTTTCCTCTTTTCCGGAAGCCATATAAACGGTATGTGTTACTATGCCCCAAAACTTGGGGTGTTTAGACTCAATGTCCTTGCGTTTCACCGCAGTCACAGGGGATTTCTCCGGCCTCCTTCTTTTGTGAGCGGTTGACGTTGAGGGAGCTATTGCAGCGGGTACCCAGACGGATGACATCTTCTGTGGTATCACGGGATGGCTCTTTTCTTGCCGAGCTTTAAGCTTCTTTGGTCGTCGAGAGTAGTCCTGGTCAATTACCGATTCTTGGACTTGTCGCCAGACTTTGTAAATTTTGGAGGACAACCGCTGAGGGTGCTGCTCTGGCTTCTTTTCTGTAGCATTCTCCACAGGTAGAGGAGATATTTTCAGCACGGCAGTTGGAGAGTTCTTGCGGACCCTCCTAAGCGGTTCGAAACTATTCCCAGTTGGAACAGCAGCATCGATTTCCACCGTTGGAGCCGGCGGAGTCTATCCAGAAGGAGAGTTGCCCCCAGCCTTCCTTACTTGACGCCGGTAACGACGGCGAGCATGTCACGTAGATGGAGTTGGTTCAGCTATAGGGGTGACTGTAGGGTTCCTAGGCACACTAAGGAGGTCTCACAAGGCATCAACCATGCCAATTTCAAATTTTACGGGTGCCGAGAAACCCTAATACGGATCGTTAACTAGATATATAGGCGAAAAGGAAACTAGTTAACAACTTAACTAAAGGAAAGAGGCTACAACCTTTGTAGATCCGGTTCTCCACTTCCTTAGCTCCACGTAGACGTCCCTCCGCTGTACAAATCGGATCTTGGACTCTAGTGTCGGCTTCATCGGAGAAATGGGCGGGCTAGGTCATCGACTACGATGCCGAAGATGATCTACGTCGAGGCATCACAAGATCAAGCTCCCACTTCACCAAGTCATGAAACTTGTGAAGAAAACACCCTATACTACTTCGCAAGAGGTAGAGAATAAAGAAATAGGAGGTGGGTTCACTTTAGAATTGGATTTCTCATTCTTTTTCATTAGTTGCCATTGATGGAGGCAAGCTTCTTCATCTTGAAGAAGAAGAAGAAGAAGATGAATATTATGATAAGTTATTTTTAAATAGAAAAGAAAATCAATACTTATCATAATACAATCATGGTTAAGTGTAGAGATTGAACTAGGGTTAAGTAGAGTGGTTAGGGTTAAGCATGAGACAAAATGGTCACTTAGTCAAAGCTTCATGAAGCTTCAAGATGCAAACAAAGAAAGCCACCATTTTCTCTTTATGCCATTTATTTTCCAAAAAGAATAATAAATAAATAAATAAATAGATAATAAGTGAATAAACAAAACCCTAACCACTCTCACAACCATGGTTTAATCTTTACACAAACCCAAGTGAGCATGTATCATCAAACATGATACAAACAAGTGCACAAAAGTATATCACATATACAACTTGTGTACATCAAGTGAGAAAATCCATTTAAAGTGAACAAATACTAGTTAATGTAAAGTAATATATCAAATATATAATTATACATTAAATCATTAAATCAACACTTGATTTAACGATCCGGTAATATCGCATATGACCGACTAATATCCAATGTATCGGCTTATCGAATCAATCCTCGATTCGATAACTAGGTTATATCGCATACAACCATTCGATACATTCATCGCGAGAATAGAATGCGGTATCACATACACGCATTATTCTCGGTCCCTCACATATCTCATATGCGCTCCTATTTCGTTTCGCTTGAGCCAGGAAACCTCTGTGTAGGACTCTAAAGACTCGTCAATACGCCGGCAGCAGATGATGATCATATCAAACACCCACAAGCCGCAAGCGGTCTGCTAAACGTAACGGCCACCCGAGTATTGAGCGATCAGAAGATCGACGAGCAAGACCGCTCACACTCCTGTGAATCCAACCAGTAACACTTACCGTACAGTCCGGTCTCGTCGTCTGATATGTCGCATATCTCGCCTAGGGGTGGTAAACGTCAGACCCCAATAGCTCGATAAGTCGTGTCGATATGAGGTCTATAACAGTTCGAGAAACTACTGATAACACTTACCAGTAAATCTCAGCAACCCTGGCCAGGGATTTCCGGTTATAGCCAATCGAACACAGCGCAACATCAACTCCCTATACCGGGAGAGACGAATCCCCTCCTATCGCTCATTGCCTCCATGTGATTCGGGACTGTACCCAAAAACCACCGTTTTGCACGCCCTCTTGGACGTGGTAAGGTGGAAATCAAAGCACAGTGGGAACCACACAAGACTCTATGACGATCTCGGGTCAACAGACTACTCTGTACCAGTGTCACCAGAGAACTGCCATCTGACGTGAGGTATAATACCATCTGGGAGTTCTCGGCGAGTCCGTCCAGTGTACCCAGTCTCCACTGAGCACCCGTATATCATCTCTGATGTCAAACACCAATGGATATGGGATCATCCATCGCCTATCTGTATGGGTCGAGAAGGTATACGCTAGTCTACTCTGGTATATCGATGCCCTGTCTCGATATACCCACGACTAGGATTTTGAAGGATGTACTTATAGACTACCATGTCCCCACTAGTATGATCCGCATCATAGTCCAGGTAGTCAAGTACACATCCTAAGGGCTTTACCAACATGTAACAGAGAGACAATCAGTATACACGTTAAGGTAAAGTGTAACCAGATAGCATACTATCATGTCGAGCAAGAAAGTCCTCCCTATATATGTCCAAGCATCCACTACAATATACATCCTATGTATAGTAATGGCCTCTAGGGCTTACATATAACTAACAATCTCCCACTTGCACTAGGGCCATCTGATAGCAGTGGTTGTAGTATCTCATACTCAACCATCCCATAAAAGTCTCTCTCTGGGAAAAGGCCTTTGTGAATGGATCCGCCGTGTTGTCCTCTGAGTCTACTCTCCTAACCTTGATCACCCTGGAGATTAACCATCTCCATGATCAGGTGATACTGCCTTAGAATATGTCTGGATCACTGATGGGACGGACGTTCCTTGGCATAAGCCACAACTCCATTGTCACACAATGGGAGGAACTAAGTTCATCTCATGAACAAATATACATCCAGACTGCCTCTTTGGTAGCATCTTAAGTAGCGATGTATCGAGCCTTTATCGTCTAGTATGCCACGGTATCTAGCTTGGAACTCTTCCAACATACCGTCCCTTTTCTGAGGGTAAAGACAATGCCTGTGACTGACTTTCAGTCGTCCTTATCACCCTGGAACCCTTCCAGTGATTCTCCCCAGGATCGGTTGATACCATCTCACTACTTCTAGTGAGAATCCTAACATCCAATTAGATCTATCTCATAGATCCAAAACCCAGGATTTAGGAGGTATCACTTTGATCCTATATGGAGAATCATTGTGATAAGCGGAGATTGACCGAGCGTAACATAGGAAACTCCTTCCCTATCAAGAGTATGTTATCCACGTACTCTACGAGGATCGACACAATACTCCCTACTACCTTTTTGTTTATACAAGGTTCATCTACCATTTTGATGATGTCAAACTCTTTGACTAACACATCAAAACAGATGTTCCAACTCCGCGATACCTGTTTTATCCTATAAAGCATCTTGTACACGTTTCCGCTGCTCCCACTGTCTACGAAGCCCTCTGGCTGTGTACTTATAGACGTTCTCTTCTAAAACATCATTTAGAAAAGCAGTCATGGCACCCAACCGCCAGATATCGTAGTCATGGTATGTAGCCGTGGCAAGTAGGATCTGGATGGACTTAAGCATAGCCACTTGAAAAGGTTTCATCATTATCCACGCCTGGTCGATGACGAAAAGCTTTAACAAGTCTAGCTTTGAAAGTCTCAACTTTTCCATCTACACCAAGTAATCTTCTCAAGATATACTTGCTCCTGATGGGGATTTAACACTTCAGATATAGCAACCAAAGTCCATACTTTGTTGGTGTACATGGATTCCATTTCAGATCGCTAAGCATCCAGCCATTCTTACAGAGTCCCACTCCTGATGGCCAGCTCGAAACTAGTTGGGTCATCATCTCATGATGAAATCCTCGCTCCCATTGTCATAGAGTAACCGAAGTATCTCTCAGGTGGGTGAGGAACCCTACTAGATCGGCGGAGAGGCTGAGGTTCGTTGGTAACTATTGAATCCTTTGGTTCTTTCAAATCATCAACTGCAGTTTGTATAGCTGGAACATTTCCAGTTGTACATAACAGATCTTGCCTCGAGCTTGTCCCGATTTTGCTTTTAGACATAGGCCGGACAACCCCAAATCTTAACTAGCTTAAGACATGCGCTCTTCCCATTCCATATCACATATGAAGTGGTAAGCAACTGATTTGATTTGAACCCTATTCAATAGGTATGCAGCTTCTCAAGCGCATAACCCCCAATAAGGAAACAGGTAACTCAGTATTACTCATCATAGAGCACACCATATCACATAGGGTGCTATTGCTCCGCCCCGATATACCATCGTGCTATGGTGTATACGGAGGAGTAATGCTGAGAGAGAATCACATTCTCCTTTAGAATAGTCCAGGAATTCCGTGCTCAAGTATTCTCCTCCTTGATCACATCAAAGGACATAATACTTATACCCGTATTGGTTCTCTACTTCTAACTTATATTCTGTGAATATCTCAAAAGGTTCTGACTTGTGTTTCAACAGGAACATAGGTCTGAATCTCGAAAGATCATCAGAGAATGTAATGAAGTAAAAAGAACCGGTCTTGGCAAGTGTAGACAGGGGACCTACATACATCAACATGTATCATCCCAAGAGTTCACTAACTCTTTCTCTGTTTCCAGTAAACGGAGCTATGGTCATCTTATCTCTGTGACATGACTGGCAAGTTTCACAAGATGTAAATTCAAACTAATTTAAATATGCATCTATATGTAACTTAAGCTAGTCGGGTCGCATTGATATGACCTAGTCTACAATGCCTCAAGAAGGATTCGTTCATTTCTGAACTCTTCCTCTTGTGTGTGTTCCGTATACTAAGAACTGTAGTTTGATTTAGAACATCAATGCTTTTAGATAACGTGCCTGAACCGATCAACTTTTGATATATGAAATGTTCAAAACATAATCCAACAATACAAAATTTTATCATTTCTTTACTAATAAAGAGATGGATATGATTTTGTATATCAGGTTCGGTATCTAGTAACATTCGTTCAGAATCAATGTAATTGGAATACAGGGTGACAGTGACCAACAGACTTGGCTGCAACATTTGCCCCGTTTTCTGTCTCATGAAACTTATCACCCGTTCTCAGTTCTCTGCCTTTCTGTAGCCCTATGAAACAGATTACATATCTGGAATCCTGTTCCGGTATCAGATACCCAGGACGCAGAGGATACTGAGAAACAGTTCTTTGTAACGAACACACCCGAAGATGATGCATCAGCATGCACTCTCTTCGTTTGGGCGGCACGGGAATTCTGGTAATCCCCAATTTCCTGCTCTGTCTTATAACAATTATAAGTTGGAGCGGGACCAACGTTCCCCAGCTCAGTATAACAAGCGGGTTCAGTCAATATTCCGTATTATTATCTTGATTAAGGCGTGATATGGTCGCTACCTGGAGAGAGAGAGAAGAAAACACTCAGCGTGCGCTCTTGCAAGAATAGATTGGTTTTTATTTTATCTAATCAGGATGGCTCCCACTGTTTTTATCAAATCTTCCTTCAAACCCTAAAAGGAAAGACTAGCCGGGATTAATTACACACTACAAGTTCGCCAATCTTTCAGCCAGGCCAGTGTCGGTACTTTGAGGGAGGTCCCCCGTGCTTTCGCACGAACCTAATTAATGTAAACCTCGTTTTCCCAGAGGCGTAACCTCGTTGACACCTTTCTAGACACCTACTTGATCGGCTAATTGTAATGTGTAAAACTCTCCCAGGAGTAACAATTACTCGCAGCGGGTATCGGGATCCAACTATCTCATAGAAGGTATGCAATCTCATTGCAAATTTCAACACTTGAAATTCCCTATAATGTTTTGCCCCTAGCAGCTATATGACCTTAACATATTCAACAAATCATAAGTGCTAGTCAAGTTCAACCCGTCATTTCCCGATTGAATTAAACCCACCCGCACGACCCTTAACATAGTCAACAAAGTCGTACGACTACCCTAATCCAATCGCATCATATGCTTATGCAGATAAGCACTAATTAGCTACCGCTCACTACGCCTTAACATAGTCAACAAACGTAGCACGAATACTAATTAGTACTTATCTGAAATGACGGAGGGCTACGATAGGTTTTTCTGAAAACCTATTGCGTAATGAACGTGATATCGTTGTAGAATCAAATGATTTTAAAATGGAGTGCTTTTGAGCCTTTTCTAGTTTTGCTAAAGGAGTCACTCCCGGTGAAGGGATCGTCGGTCCTTTCCTCGTCGAATGAGGTGCGGGATATATCATATATATCACTGTGCAAAGCAAAAACTCTTAAAAGCAATCAAAAGACAAACCGAGTGTGTAGCATCTGCCAGTTATTGCTAAAGGAGTCACTCCCGGAGAAAGGATCTCGGTCCTTTCCTCATCGAATAAGGTGCTGGATATATCACATATACCGCTGTGCAAAGCAAGAACTGTAGCTACCTGTTTTATTTTTGAAATTCGATTCTACAACATCTTAGGTTTCTTTTTACTTTCATTAATCACATTAATGAAGTCCCATCATTTAAATACCTAAACATCATAGATAAATACGACGTACACTTATGCCATCCGCATTCGCCTCGATGTCCCCTCGTGCACCGTTAGGTTAGGTAACTAACGGCAGAGCGGGGCAGGGCTAGCGCGGGTGTAAAACATAAGTAACGCCTATATAATATATCATATATACTATATACAGTATCCATCACAGAACATATCACATGATCACATCACAGATATCGCAGCAGAAGAATCATATGAAATATTGGATATACTAGGACGTCCGTGTTTTCAATACGAGCCAGTATAAAACACGGATTCCACGGTCGTGATGAATAGCCAAACCCACACCCCTAGACCCCTACGAGAGCGGCAAGCAACCCTACCAATTCTAGAGTTAGGAGACCCGGACTTGACTCCTCGAGTTGGTCTCCCACTGGACTCCAGAACCCGGTTACTTGTGCTCCCCTCCTTGGGTCTATCCTAGTGCGGAAAAGTAAATAATATACAAAGGGTGACATCTTCCGCAACCTGGAAGTGCCCCAATAAAAGAATATTACATACAAGTTTTTACATGAATGAAAATGAAAAACACTCATCTCATAAAAAAAACCCCGGCTATTCAAACACGACGATCCAATATAACATATCCAGCAACACATAACATCACATGATATCAACGTAAGTAAATATGCGCATCCCAATTGTCGTTGACATATAGCAACGAAACCGGTGATATCACATATTACACTTACGGTCACAGAAAAGAAAGTGTAAAACTACAACAGTTGGAATCCGCAACCTGCATAGACATCGCATGCCTAATCAAATGAATTCCTTAGACATCGCATGCCTAACAATTATAAACCCCGCATTTTAGTCTCATTATTGAAAACTCTTTTCAATATCAAGTCGGGTAATTCAACAAGATTCCCGACATCCTGATCGAATACTCGTCGCAAACTTTAGTAGAAGGCCGCACCCCCGATACCATCGACGAAGTGCACCAAGGCGGAACACCGCTACCGCGAGCACCCGAACGGATGCTTTCGGCGACGGGGTTCTCCTACAGTCACTTGGTCGGGGCTATGGAGTGAGGCTGTCTATTAAGTTTATCCGGCGAGTATCCGCGTACGCTACGTGATTGCGACGGACTTTTGATCACATCAAAATTCCGTGGCAACCGATCAAGTGAGACTAAAGTGCTATGTTTATAACATTCATTCAGTTATCTCATAATTGCTTGTGAATTCCAATTATTGTATCACATTCCGGATAAATAGAAAATGTTAAACTTTCCGATCGAACAATCGAACACCCAAGTTTTTCTGAAACAGCTCAACACATGAAATAAGTCTAAAAACATTCAGTTCATGCCTCAGTACCAACGGTCCAGCCGTAGAAGGGTCAAGCCAACGCCTCACATGTGGCACGCCGTACTGCCCCAAACCCTAAGGTTCAAAGGGCAGTTCAAGACGGTCACATAATCGAGTTAAGGTTTGTTGTCTTCTAGAGGGACCATCGCGTTACTTGCACTACTTAGAACGTCGTTAAACTACGGAAAGATCCAACACTTGGAAATTTCCCGACAGGGGAAAAATTGGGTACTTATATCCGGTCGAACTTTTTAACATATTCAAAAATTATCCGGAAAAGCACACAGACAAAATTAGACAATCCGATCGAAGCACCGAGTCCCCAATACAACCCAGAAATTTCAACTCTTTAATAAATATTAAAAATTTCCAGGAAAACCAGCACTGCAAAATATGAATTACTGTGCCAAATCCAATGCAAGATACGACAAAATGGCCGCGGAACCGCCGCACGAGCCATGCTCGTGCCGCGGAACCGCGGCGGTTTGATAGAATTAGGGTTTCGAATTGCACAGTAACTCTTAGATATTCCTGCTGATTTTTCTGAATATTTTTAATATAGAAAAATCCACATTTTTCAAAAATGTACAGAGAGCAATTTTTGGGTTAGGGTTTCGGTTCGATCGGACTTCTAACTCCGTCTACGCGTCGCCTAAGGCTCTAGCTAGGCTCTGATACCACTGTAGGGTTCCTAGGAACACTAAGGAGGTCTCACAAGGCATCAACCATGCCAATTTCAAATTTTACGGGTGCCGAGAAACCCTAATACGGATCGTTAACTAGATATATAGGCGAAAAGGAAACTAGTTAACAACTTAACTAAAGGAAAGAGGCTAAAACCTTTGTAGATCCGGTTCTCCACTTCCTTAGCTCCACGTAGACGTCCCTCCGCTGTACAAATCGGATCTTGGACTCTAGTGTCGGCTTCATCGGAGAAATGGGCGGGCTAGGTCATCGGCTACGATGCCGAAGATGATCTACGTCGAGGCATCACAAGATCAAGCTCCCACTTCACCAAGTCATGAAACTTGTGAAGAAAACACCCTATACTACTTGGCAAGAGGTAGAGGATGAAAAAATAGGAGGTGGGTTCACTTTAGAATTGGATTTCTCATTCTTTTTCATTAGTTGCCATTGATGGAGGCAAGCTTCTTCATCTTGAAGAAGAAGAAGAAGAAGATGAATATTATGATAAGTTATTTTTAAATAGAAAAGAAAATCAATACTTATCATAATACAACCATGGTTAAGTGTAGAGATTGAACTAGGGTTAAGTGGAGTGGTTAGGGTTAAGCATGAGACAAAATGGTCACTTAGTCAAAGCTTCATGAAGCTTCAAGATGCAAACAAAGAAAGCCACCATTTTCTCTTTATGCCATTTATTTTCCAAAAAGAACAATAAATAAATAAATAAATAGATAATAAGTGAATAAACAAAACCCTAACCACTCTCACAACCATGGTTTAATCTTTACACAAACCCAAGTGAGCATGTATCATCAAACATGATACAAACAAGTGCACAAAAGTATATCACATATACAACTTGTGTACATCAAGTGAGAAAATCCATTTAAAGTGAACAAATACTAGTTAATGTAAAGTAATATATCAAATATATAATTATACATTAAATTATTAAATCAACACTTGATTTAACGATCCGGTAATATTGCATATGACCGACTAATATCCAATGTATCGGCTTATCGAATCAATCCTAGATTCGATAACTAGGTTATATCGCATACAACCATTCGATACATTCATCGCGAGAATAGAATGCGGTATCACATACACGCATTATTCTCGATCCCGCACATATCTCATATGCGCTCCTATTTCGTTTTGAGCCAGGAAACCTCTGTGTAGGACTCTAAAGACTCGTCAATACGCCGGCAGCAGATGATGATCATATCAAACACCTACAAGCCGCAAGCGGTCTGCTAAACGTAACGGCCACCCGGGTATTGAGAGATCAGAAGATCGACGAGCAAGCCCGCTCACACTCCTGTGAATCCAACCAGTAACACTTACCGTACAGTCCGGTCTCGTCGTCTGATATGTCGCATATCTCGCCTAGGGGTGGTAAACGTCAGACCTCAATAGCTCGATAAGTCGTGTCGATATGAGGTCTATAACAGTTCGAGAAACTACTGATAACACTTACCAGTAAATCTCAGCAACCCTGGCCAGGGATTTCCGGTTATAGCCAATCGAACACAGCGCAACATCAACTCCCTATACCGGGAGAGACGAATCCCCTCCTATCGCTCATTGCCTCCATGTGATTCGGGACTGTACCCAAAAACCACCGTTTTGCACGCCCTCTTGGACGTGGTAAGGTTGAAATCAAAGCACAGTGGGAACCACACAAGACTCTATGACGATCTCGGGTCAACAGACTACTCTGTACCAGTGTCACCAGAGAACTGCCATCTGACGTGAGGTATAATACCATCTGGGAGTTCTCGGCGAGTCCGTCCAGTGTACCCAGTCTCCACTGAGCACCCGTATATCATCTCTGATGTCAAACACCAATGGATATGGGATCATCCATCGCCCATTTGTATGGGTCGAGAAGATATACGCTAGTCTACTCTGGTATATCGATGCCCTGTCTCGATATACCCACGACTAGGGACCTTGAAGGATGTACTTATAGACTACCATGTCCCCACTAGTATGATCCGCATCATAGTCTAGGTAGTCAAGTACACATCCTAAGGGCTTTACCAACATGTAACAGAGAGACAATCAGTATACACGTTAAGGTAAAGTGTAACCAGATAGCATACTATCATGTCGAGCAAGAAAGTCCTCCCTATATATGTCCAAGCATCCACTACAATATACATCCTATGTATAGTAATAGCCTCTAGGGCATACATATAACTAACAGTGATGTCCTCATGCCCCATGTTTTGGCTGAGGGTTGCTGTTGGTGCCAGCCTATTGAAAATTGACGTCCACTGAGAAGCAATGTCCAATCTGTCAAAGACAGACCTCTGGGCAGGGGAAGCAGCTTTGAGGACTTCACCTGGCGCGGGAGCCGGAATGGACAGCCTTGTGAAGACTGACTTTTTGGCAGGAGAAGCCTCTCTGATGATTTCGTCCGCTTGAGCCGGGATGGCTATCCGCTTTGGGATGGCTGCTTTAGGTATTGCGGGCTTGTTGGCGTTCTGGCCCAGTCTGTTGAAAACTGAGGCACTGGATTTGGACGACACGTTGAGAGGGGCCGCGGTAGTGGTGAGCCGATCAAAGACCGACTTCTTGGGAGCTTCTGACGGTAGAGGAGTGTTAAAGCTCATGGGTGGGAGCATGGTCCCAAAGAATAGTCCAGTGGTGGCCTGAGTTACTTGCTCCACTGGAATCTTGAACAGGGAGGCCGCTTGGGGCCCGTAGGTTACACTTCCAGATGAGGCGGAACGGACATTGCAGTGGCAGCTGGAACAGTTAAAGGCCATTTGATGTTCTGTTTTCTGCACGGAGCAAGACCAAATCTTAGTACCTCGAACCCAAGGGCAACCATATCAAACCGCAATTCGTTCGCGAAACACGACACACGAAGTGTAGAGTGGAAAGAGGAAAAGGTCCTACCGGGCGTGCCAGAATCTGTTCTTCGCCGAAAACGGGGACGAGACCGCGTAGGTTCGTCTTGCCTGAATTTCGAGGGCAGATGCTAATTGGTGCTATCTTTCCACCTCTCCGAAGATGCCAAGTTGATTTATGACACCATGTATCGAAGGTTTAAACGGATGCGACCGATGTAGCAGATTTCGTCAGATTCCCCCTCGTTGAGGGGTTTTTGATTATGGGGACGCTCTTCCCTGCAGGCGCAAGCTCCTGCAGTTAATTACGCTACCGTATCGCGGTATCCACTTTCTCCTTCTCCAGATGGTCACTTCGTGTCGTGGGTGTTTGTTTTGTTTTTGGTTGCCCGTGGATTGTATATGGTGACTAATTTATGTTGTCTCCCGTAGGGCGTGGATTAGTCCAAATCCATATTTTCTTAGATTTGGGTTTGGGGGTTGGGTTTAAGGATACGTTACTCTCATTTGAGACTAAGATCAACTTAAACGTATGTTAAGGATACGTTAGCCTGATTTTAGATTAAGATCAACTTAACAGTATTGTTTAGATCCGACAAGAGAGCATTTGGACTCTATTGTTTAGTTTAGGGACATTACGGTCGATTACCAGTTTAAGGACATAGTGGTCCAATGTTAGTTTAAGGACATCTCGGTCCATTGTTAGTTTAAGGACAACTCGGTCCATGGGTTTTAAAGGACCCCATAGTCCGAGGTTAGGGACATTATAGTCCATGGGTTTAAGGACCCCACAGTCTGAGGTTAGGGACATCATAGTCCATGGGTTTAAGGACCCCACAGTCCAGTTTAAAGACATCATAGTCTATGAAATGTATGGTTGTCGGGACCCGTCGCCTCTCTGAAGACGTTGAAGGATTACAACGACAAATATCAGAGGGGTTCAGAGATGTACCCTTAAACTGATATGAGTTGGGAGTTCTGTAGTCCGATTGGGACTAAGATCTGAGATTTATGAGCGTATGGGCTCAGTTAATATGAGTTGAGGACTTATGGCCAATCTTGGGCTAAGTCCAATCAAGTTAAAATGTTTTAACATTTATTTTGGGCTGTTGAGCATTCATTTGGGCTTGGCCCTATTAACAATGCTGAGCATTGATTTGCATTCTGACAATGTTTTGTCTTTTATTGAATGCTGAACATTCATCAGAGCTCTGAGGCTTTATTTAGAGGAACAGTTTATGTTTTATGAGTGCAACACGTGGCGCGCTTGGTGCTTTGCGCCAGTCAAAGAGCGCAATGCGCTTCTAGCGAGTAGCGCATACGTGAGGGACACGTGTCGTGCTTGGCGCTAGGTGCCAAACGATGGGCGCATTGCGCCAGTTTTATAAGCGCAGAGCGTTATCTTATGAGCGCATTGCGCTATTAGTTCAGTGGCGCACACGTGAGTGACACGTGGTGCGCCTGGCGCTGAGCGCCAGCCCATGAGCGCAGTGCGCTGTTTCAAGAGCGCAAAGCGCTAACCGTTAAATGGTGCAGACATGAGGGACACATGTCGCGCTTGGCGCTGAGCGCCAGTTTTATGAGCGCAGAAGCTCAGTTCCAGAGCGCAAAGCGCATCCGATCAATTTTGTGATCCAAAAAGAGACTTTGTTTCAGGATTCTAATAACAAAAGTTCTTCCTTTATTGAAAGGCTTTGTCTCTTAAGATCTATGATCCTAAGAGAATTGAGTAATTCTCCCCCCTCCTTTTATGTTGAGATATATTGCTCTCATTTTGTAAAAGATCTTAGTCTTGTAGATCTATGATCTGTGAGAAGATTTATATTCTTCTTTTTTACTTTATGATGGGATCTTTTGATCTCTTTTTGAAAGGACCTTGGTCTCTGTAGATCTATGATTTTTAAAGAAGTGGGTTCTTCTTTTCTAATTATGAGATGATTTCATCTCTGTGTTTATCATCATTCATTTCTTTATCTTGAAGAAAATCTTCTTCCGAGAGCTTGCTCTTTTTCTTTGAATTTCTCAAAGTTTATGGGGAGGTTTTTCTCTCTATTTCTGTATATTGAGACTTGAAGTCTGGGGGCCTTTTTATAGGGCAAGCTGATTTATTCAATCAGTTAAGGAGATCTTTTCTCCAATTGATTTGGGGAATTTCCCATCATTGGATCTTTGATCCAAGGGCTTATGATTTACAGAAAGCAATCTTCTTGTTTTTTTAACAAGATTGGGAAATCTTTTAAACAGAATTTATTCTGTGTTTTTGGTAATTTTTAATCACCATTGGATCATTGATCCAACGGTGCTATGGTTTACAGAGCACAATCTTGTTATTTGAAAAGATTTGAGAAATCTTTCCTTAACAGAATTTAATTCTGATTGGTTAATGATTCATCATTATTATTGGATTTTTGATCTGACGGTGGGGAGCTTTTAGTTCCAGCGCTGGCGCACCCGTGCAATGCACGTGGTGCGCTGCGTAGAGTGCAGCACACCTAGCGCTAGCGCATCCGTGCTGTGCACGTAGTGTGCTGCTTAGAGCGCAGCGCACCTAGCGCTAGCGCACACGTGGTGAGCTGCTTAGAGTGCAGCGCACCTAGCGCTAGCGCACACGTGCTTTGCACGTGGTGCATTGCTTAGAGCGCAGCGCACTTGGCGCTACATCTGAAGCGTTGCTTCATTTCAAAATTTGAATTTTGAACAGAGCATTGCTCTGATTGGGGGAAACAACAGGCCTTCATACGAACTTTTCCCGTTTTGCACGATTGAGAATCATCGATCTTTTGACAACCTGCACGAGTTTGCCTTAGCGAAATGTTCTCAGCCTGGTCAGTCTTTCATATGACCGGATCATCCTTGCCTTATAATAAGCCTCCAGATTTTGTTGTGCTGTAAGGTAAGTTCCGTCGAGGGCGTTGAAGTCCTCGAGCCTTAGATGAGTATTTTCTTCATCTGTCAGCTCGTATTGAACTTCCACTCGTAAAGTGGGTCGTTCTATCTCCACCGTGAGCATTGCTTCTGCGCCAAACACCAGTGCGTATGGTGTTGTATTCGTGGCCGTCTTGAATATTGTTCAGTACGCCCAAAGAGCTTCATACAACCTTTCATGCCAGTCCTTTTTGTTTCTGGACACCTTCTTTTTTATAATCTTGGTCAAGATCTTGTTGAAGGCTTCAGATAGACCGTTGGCTCAAGGATTATAGATTGAAAAGTATCTCCAGTCTATTTTATATTGCTGTGCGAAGCGACTTATTTTGTGGCTTTTATAAGCCGGTCCATTATCCGAGATAATCCGCCGCGGAGTCTCGAACCAGTATATGACATGAGTCTTGAAGAAATGGAGGATATTCTCTGTCTTCACCTCCCTTAGCGGTGCTGCTTCTGCCACTTAGAGAAGTAGTCGGTTGTTGCCTGTATAAACCGGTGTCCTTTATATGATGCCGGTTTGATAGGACCAATTATATCGGTTCCCCACATTTTGAATAGCCAGCTGGCCATTATCAGGTGTAGCAGATTTGAGTGCTGATATATGAAGTCCCCGTGAATTTAGCATGGGTGACACTGCTTCGCATATTTGAGACAGTCCTGAATCATCGTGGGCCAATAATAGCCCATTCTTTTTATCTTCAACTTCATCTTTAGTCCAGCTTAATGAGAATCACAGAGCCCGTCATGTATTTCTTGGAATACTTTCTTTACTTTCTTCGGCCCCAGGCATGTTAGCCATAGGCAATCGAATGATCTCTTATATAGAGTATCATTGACGAAGGAAAATGACAAAGCTCGTTTCATGAGCTGATGTCTAGATGGCGCATTTTCGGACGTTCGTTGGGACTTGAAGTAGTCTATGGAGACTTCCCTCCAGTCCTTGACCTTTTATTCGTCTTCTATTTGAAGGGCTACTTGTTCGGTCATTTCTTTTCCTTCAAATGGCTCTATCAGGTCTTCCGAAGATATATCTGTTGGTGCGAGGACCCTGCGGCTTTACACAATGATCCTTACATCATCGAGGTCTTCATCGGCCAATTCTTTAGCCAATTTGGCTAACGCATACTCTTTGCTATTTTCCTCTCGCGGTATGCTTTCCAGGGTATAGGAAAATATTTATATTAGCAGTTGCTACACTTTTTCGCCATACTTTATCAGCTCTAGCTTGCATGTTTGATAATCACCGTTTACTTGACCAACGATCAATTGAGAATCTCTATATATGAGGAGATCCTTGATTCCTATGTCGATAACGATCTCAAGACCGGCTATCAAAGCTTCATATTCTGCTTCATTATTAGTCTTGGGTTCTATCAAGGAGATGGCGTAACACAATATTCCTCCTTGCGGGCTCATGAAGATAAGACCCATCCTGGTTTTGATTATGGGAGTGTTTTGCTTTCTCCTCTTCATGGAAGATGTTCTATCGAAGTAGAGTTCCTATTGGGAATCATTTTCTTCTTTATCTTATTCGATTACGTCGAACGCGTGTTTATTCGGCAACTCAAAATTTAAGGGAGAGTCGGCTGGTATCGGATGCTCCGCGAGAAAGTCGGCGATGGCCCGTTCTTTCACCGCTTTGAGGGGTCGATACGTTATCGAGAACTACATCAGGAGGTAGGCCCATTTGGCAAGCCTTCCTGTCAGTATAGACTTTGACATCAGATATTTGAGAGGATATACTTTTGACATGAGGTGGACCTCATGTGCCAAGGTATAATGTCTGAGTTTCGTTATTGTGAAAATCAGTGCCAGAAAATGTTTTTCAATGAAGGAATAGTTACTTCCTGCCCCCAGGAGAACTCGACTTAGATAGTAGAGAGCCCTTTCCTTTCCTTGATCGTTCTCTTAGGCCCATAGTGCGCCTAGAGAGCCCTCAAAGACTGTTGTATATAGGATAAGGGGTTTTCTTTTAACCGGGACGGCCAATATCGGCGGATTTTGTAGGTATTTCTTGATTTCGTCTAGTGCGTTTTGGCACTTCTGATCCCAGACGAATGGGTTCCTCTTCTTCATCAAATGACTGTAGAGACGGCATTTTCCAGAAAGATTAGCTATGAACTGCCGGATATACACGAGCTTTTCTTGGAGAGACTGCAATTGTTTAAGGGTTCTTGGCGAAGGAATTTCCATAATCATCTTGATTTTTGAGAGATCGATTTCGATGCCTCGATGATGAATGATGAATCCTAGGAATTTGCCTGAGGAAACTCCAAACATGCATTTTAGAGGGTTTATCTTCAGATTATACTTCCGAAGACATTGGAACACTATTTTTAGATGTTCCCAATGTTCCTCATGAGATTTGCTCTTCACCACAAGGTCGTCGATATAAAATTCGACAATCTTGTATATGAGGTCCTTGAAGATCTTTGTCATGGCCCTTTGGTGGGTAGCACCAGCATTCTTCATGCCGAAGGGCATCACCTTATAGCAGAATACACCTAATGGTATTCGGAAGGCGGTATGCTTCTGGTCCTCAGGATCCATTTTTATTTGGTTGTATTATGAAGATCCATCCATGAAGGAGAAGACTTCGTGTGTGGGCGTGTTATCGATCATCAGCTCTGTAACGGGTACTGGAAACTCATCTTTCGGGCTTGCTTTATTAAGGTCCCGAAAGTCCATGCAGATGTGAACCGTCCTATTTTTATTCATCACTGGACGATATTAGCGATCCAGTCAGGATATCGATCCTCTTGGATTAAGCCGGAGCCGATTAGTTTCTTGACTTTAGCGTTGATACTCATCTCAAGTTCGAGCCGCATCCTTCTTGGTGTCTGTTTGATTGGATTTATTTCTAGCGATATGGCCGGTTTATGTACCGCTGCTTCTGAATCTAGACCCGACATTTCAGAGTAGTTCCATGAGAAGCAGTATTTGTACTACATAAGCACGTCTTTTAACGTGGCTACCTGTTTTTCAGATAGTAGCTTACTGACAAACGTCAGCCTCGGATCGTCCTCCGTTCCTAAATTGATTTTTCTTAGGTTGTCCTCCGTGGTGTGTATCCCGTCCTCCAGCTCTCTTGGTGCCGGTGGAAATTCTGATATCTCCTCCTCATCATCTTCATTTGTGAAGCATCCGATGAGGCCAATCATATTCTCGTGTCTTCCCTCCCTTAAGAGAGTTATCATATGGCAGGTACGAGTCCACTTCTATTTTCACGGTCGAGCTAGTCCTATCCTGACGGTATAAGTCCTTTTTGGCTTGTGTTTTTGTGGCGAGCTTATCTTCTAGCTGTTGGATAAAGTAAACCTGCCTTATTGATACTGGTCCTCTACCCAGTCCTTGAACGTGAAGCAGTCTTCAAAGGGATGACATACTGTTGGATATAGTGCCCTCAGAGTCAATTATTGGATCACAGGCACATGATTGCAATGATTGAGGGAGGACCTATACCGGTAGGACAGTCTTACTCAAGATGATAGTATGCTATCTGGTTTATCTTTATCATCGTGTACTGCTTTAGGTAACCTTACAGGTCACTATTGCGCGTTGATAGAGCCCTTAGGATTCTTGCTTGACGGCCAGCAGTATGATGGCGATCATATACATGTGAGCTGGGGTCTATAAGCACATCCTTAAAGTGGTCCCTAGTCATGGGAGTATTCGAGACAGGGCATCGATACTCTGGAGTAATATAGTGTATACAGTCGAGACCCCGACGAGGGGCGGTGGTCGGTCTCACAAGCCACTGGTGTCAGTTGGTTCACCTAAGATGTATACAGGTGCTCATTGGGTTATGAGTACACCGGACAGGACTCGCCGGGAACCTGCTAGTTGGGATTATACCAGACGTCAGATATCAGTTCCCTGGTGACATGTGTACAGGTTAGTTCATCGACCTGAGATTGTCATTTGTCTCGTGTGAGTTCCCACTGTGCTTTGATTACTACCCTACCACGGCTCAAAGGAGTCGTGCAAACAGGTTTTAGTTGGGTACAGTCCCGAGACACATGGAGGCAGTGAGCGGATCTGCAGGGGTTCGTCTCTCCCGGTATTGGGGGTGAGGTCGCGCTCTGTCTAGGAGAGCCATTACACGAAGTCCTTGACCAAGACAGGAGATTTACTGGTAGGTATTCCAGTAGTATCTCAGGGTGTTCTGGGCTACACACCGACACGACTTGTACCGCTTTTGGGGGTCTGACTTTTACCAACCCCCTAGGCCCGCCATGCGATGCTCATAGACGAACGGACCGGACTGTACGGATATTGTCACCGACAGGCTCAGTAGGGTGTCAGGATGAGTTCGCTCATCGACCTCCCTTTTGGTCAATACTTGGTAGCCCGTTACGTACGGCTAATACCTCTGACGTGCTAGTGGTTAAATCCACAGCCAAAGTACTGACGAGTCTTTAGAGTCCCCTACAGACAGTTTCTCAAGTTTCGGGCGAAACGCTGTAGAGGCCGTATGGATATATGGCAGGGTTCGATCATATACGTGCGGTTTTGCACGGATCATGATCGGACGGATAATACTAGCGGGCATTGGTTTAAGCCGGATCCTAGTATTGTACAGTATAGATTTTGTCTCATTGCATTTGTATTTGGTCGGAATACAAATGCGGGTATGTATATACAGTCGCGGGGTTTTCCTGTAATTGATTACGGGATCGATTTTTTGAAGTTGCCAGTTTGCATTCCGTTTCGGCCATTTTCCTTTGTTTCTTTCCTTGGCTGAATATTGATGGGAGGGGGTTATTTGCAAATGTGCAAATTAGCAAAGTGGAGGGTGTTTCTTGTATGTGGTTGGTTCATGATGGTTCTTAATTGACTTTGACTTTCATTGGTTGATCATTACTTGGTTGTTGGTGATGGGAGTTGATATGGATTTGGTTGTGATCATTATTCCTCATGATAACCCTTTTCTCCTTCTTGCATTATTGCTCACTCTCTCTCCTCTCTCATTTTGGATGATGCTTGGCCGGCCACACAAGGCAAGGGGCTGTCCAAAAATTGGTGTGGGGTTTTTCATCTCTTTTGGCTTGTAAAAAAAAAACCCCTTAGCTCATCTTCAAAAGTATATCTCCTTCCCCACTTCAAAATAGCAGCTTCTTATAACCCCATGAGACATAGAGTTCTACACTTAGCCTACAACATTCTTGGACACGTCGGCTCGCCAACTTCGTGCCCGAGTTGCCTCGGTCCAGAGGTGGGAGCCCGTAAAAAGACCCGGCGATGTGGTGCCCTTTCCGACGAGGAGATGAGGATCGGATATTCCGCGGGGAGATCGGGATGGTGGCCGAAGACCGAAGGACACAGATCGCTCGGTATAGCTCTCTACCCTTTCTCCACTTAGCTAGCATTAGGTTAATGGCCCGATCCGGGTTTATAGTCCGCTGTAGCGCCGATTTCTGTTTATAGAAAAGTTTTTGTTTCTGCATTTTGGCCTCGTTCAGACGGCCGGGGCGCTGCCGTGCACTTACATGGTATCAGAGCCACGCCATTAACCTAGTCTAGCTTGCTCTAACGTGTTTACAAGTTCGATCGAACGGATTTTCCAAAAACCGCGTTTCCATGTCACAGTTTCTGTCGAATTTTTGCTGTGCTCAAAAAATTATTTGGTACATTGTAAAAATACGTGCAGGGTTTTATAAGAATTCTGTGAAAATTTGGTGCCCTAAATTTACTGTTCAGCCGCGGAACCGCGGCCAAACCTATGCTCTTGCCGCGGTTCCGCCGCCACTTTATCTCCTATCTGCACCAAATTTCTACAGTGGTTTTCTGACATGGAAATAAGGATTTTGGTATATTCTGTTTGGGCCCACATTTATTTTGAGTGCTACAGTTGTGCTTGGGGCCCACTTCGGAAAATTTAGTCTATCGAAAATTTTAAACATGTTAGTTCACAATATTTACATTATATCTGCGACCGTGAATGTCACTTGATCGGTAAATCCTGTCTAACTGCTATAGCCCTTTTAGACGGATTTGCGAACGTGACATTCACGTTAATGTTCTGTGTTGTGCTGTGTTGTTGCGGATTTGTCGTGGTGGATAGCCTGGATGCAATGGTAGTACAGTTTGGTTGTATATGTACATTTGATATTGCGGGGTGAGCGTCCGACATATGGACTGCCGTCACTGCCTGTTTGTATATTATTCTTTTGGGGCACGACCGGGCTGTGGTCGATGTACCCGTTGTATATATATTTTATTTTCTGTACTAGGATTACCCCGCGGAGGGGTGCACGGGTAGCCGGGTTCTAGAGGGCCACGGGCCCGCATCTCATGGCTTTGAGACGGAGGGGGCTTTACTCTAGAATTGGCGGGCTATTCGCCGCACTCGTAGGGGGTACAGGTTGACCCAAGAAGAGGTGCTCAAGTTACCAGATTCGATGAAGTGCTGGATGGTCAATTCACGTTGTTGAAGGGGGCTGCCTCGCTTCAGGTTTTGGCGGGTAACTTGCCGCGCCCGTAGGGGTCTAGGATCTCATTGCACAGGCTATCCACACGACCAGGGAAACGTCGGGTTTCAGTAGCGGCTCTATGAAACCCGGGGATCCCAGATATCTGTATTGTTCTATGATGCTTGTTACATTTCTGTGATGTTGCATTTTATCATGCCTTGAACGAATATTATATATTGATATATATACTAGTAGATGTTGTATATGTTTTGCACCCGCGCTAGTCCAGTCCCCGCTCTGTCGTTAGTTAAGTAACCTAACGGGTGATGACGGGACCCAGTGGCGAATGCGGGTGGCATATACGTACATCGTATTTTCGTTCTTTATTGGTGTGATCAATTGATGGGACTGCATTGATTCGGATCAATGCAAGCTAAACAAACCTATTCTGATATTGTTGGAACAATTTTTCAAAAAGCTGTTATTGCAAGGACGTTCTCTTTTGTTTTGCACAGTGGTATTCGGTTATGAATATCCAGCACCTCAGTTGATGAGGCAAGGGCCGAGATCCCTTCACCGGGAGTGACCCCTTGGACAGAAGTTTGCGTCAGGGTAATAACTTCACTATAGCCGATTGCCTTTTGCTTTGCATCGTGGTATTCAGCTGGAATATCCTGCACCTCATTCTACGGGGAAAGAGCCGAGACCCCTTCACCGGGAGTGACCTCTTTAGCAAAGGTTTTCGCCACTATATTTTTATAAAAAGCTATCCGGTTCCTTCAACGATATCAAGTTCATTACGTTAAAGGTTTTTCGCCAAAAACCATTCGTAACCCTCCGTCATTTCAGAAAGGTAGCACTTAGTATTCATGCTATGTTTGTTGGCCTTAGTCAAGGCATAGTGTATGGTAGCTATTTGTTACTTTTCTGCAGCATAGATAGATGCGTTGGTTTGGGGACAGTCGTACAGCCTTGTTGACCCTAGTTAAGGGTTTGTACGGATTGGTTCAAATTAACCTGGACAATGACGGGTAGAACTTGACATGTGACTTATGATTTGTTGGCCTTAGTCAAGATCATAAGAGCATGGGGTAAAAATCACATCAGCAATTTCTAAAGAAACTGAAACTTGCCAGATATGCGCATACCTTCTGGAGTGTGATAACGTGTGTGGATTCTATCACGTTATCATGCGATGATAGTTGGATCCCGATTCCCACCGATGAGTTGGTTTACTCCTCGGGTGATCCTGACTAATTCTTCTTTCAGGTTTGGAGGAGAATTTAACGATACAGTGGGAGGTTTCCTGATTAGATAAAGTGATAACCATTCTGATCTAGGTTAGAGTGCACGCAGAGTGTTTCTTTTCTCTCTCTCTTTGGCAGCGACCATGACCCGACCCTTGACTATGACTCAGTGACCAAGATTAACCGAACCTTCTTAAAACACTGGCTTTTGGATTGTCAGAGTTGAAAACCTCATTGCCACTCCTACTTTTACCCTTTTCTCCAGGACACCCCGTATTACTACGAACGTCCACTTCCATTGGATAAAACCATCGTATGTTTATATACGAACTCGAAGGAACTTGTTCCAGATTCGAGGATGGTTTCTGGTTCTGGAGAAAACGAATAGGACTTGTTCATATCAGAAAATTGCATTCTAATACCGCTCATTCATTATCTAATTGTTGTATTTATCGGTATTATTGACCAGTGTCTGCTCAGTATTACAGATTACAGGTATCCATGACAAAATACTGGAAATGCATCCAACAGCACGGATATATCACTTGAGGGAAGACACTGCGACCAGAAACGCTAACTGACCGATACTTCAGGAGTTCCTTTACGCAACAAGTTGTGTACACATTTTTTTTCTAAATGGTCCAACACAACAAGTGTGTACACAAGACTTTTAAGCACATGTGGATATGATTTTATATGCAATCAAGGATATGATTCTATATGCAATCAAGGATATGATTTTATATGCATATGATATTATATGCATTCAAGACTAAAAAGCATGTGTTCAAATCAAAGGCAATCAAACAAATCAGCATGAGCCATAATGGGGCAGATATGAATATTTCTTTCTGAGCCTATAAATAGAGACCAGAGGCAAGAGGAAAGGGTAGCTTTTTTTTCTTTAGTTTTTATCTTAGAATTCTTGTAATTTTTCTTTTCATTCTTGAGCTCTTGCCCCTTTGTCTTGACCTTGCAACTTCTCATTTAGAACTTGCAAGCTTAAGGCTTAGGTTCTTGACTTCAAGATCTCTTGTAACAAGTTTGTTCTTCAATAAAAGTTCATATTTTTCTTACATGTCTTGTTCCACTTTACATAATTTCAATTGTGAAATTCATGCTTTGCTTTGATCTTGCAACCTCTTAAGTGAGCTTGCAACCTTAAAGCTTGGTATTCGGATTTCACACGTTGCCGGGGATCGAACACTTGGAGATAAAAAGCTTGAACTCACCGGTTCTCTTTTCCTCTTTATTTCATTGCATGTTTTAATGTATCTTCTCTTTTCTTTCTTGTTAATTTGTAAATATGTGTGAGTAATCTTTTCACTTGTTAAGGGTGTAATATGTTAGATCGTATTCGAAGATTTTCTTTGTCCAAACTTTAAAACCTAAAACTTGCCTATTGAAACTTCGTGCAAATCACCCGCAACTCCGCTCACTAGGCATCCTATCCTACCACGATAGTGATGATTCCTAATCATGACCGGATTGCCCGTGGTTTGCCGAAGGCTAAAATCAAGAGATAACAACGGAAGGACAAGGGAGAAGGAAAACGGATTTAGCGAAATGCCATAAATACCGTATTTCAAGTTCCCTAATCCGCGTTGTTACCTATTGTTTTAGTGTCAATACCAAGTTGGGGCTATAAGGAATTGGCAAACATCACTTTCATACAATCTAACTTATTACTACCCTTAACAAGTCCTTTTTATTCATATCTTTGTTACGACAATTAGTTAACCAACAAATCAAAACCCGGTATTAACTCGTTAAAACAAGATATAAAAACTTACCATCTCCCTGTGGACGACCCGTATTCATCGCGGATCGCTATAAGCGACACCGTTTTGATTGCGGTAATTTCAAAACTCTTTTTAAACACGACACGGTTAGACCGTGACAATCAAATGGCGCCGTTGCCGGGGAGACGGTAACGCTTTTTATACTTGTAGTTTCGGGTTAAATTTGTGCATATTCTGTATAAAACTAACTTCTAACACATTCAAACAAATAACCATTCTTTTTGAAACCCACCACAAACACAAATAAAATTCTTTTCTTCTCTGGATTTGAATTCTGCTAACACTCTGATTTTCTTAATTATTTGTGTTCAGAATTGTGGTTGTTAATATTGCTTTTTGGCTCAAATATCCGTATTTTTCCAACATATGCAGATTTGACGGATTTTGAGCAGCGATCATACGGAACAAAGGGGCATTTTCAAGTGCAAAGGAGGGTGAACACTCAGTGCCAAAGATCCGGGTAGTTAGACCCGCGCAAGCGAACCATTCGACCACTCGGAGGCAATATCAACACGAGTTTCTGAAACTCGTGCTTTTTGGTACGTATTTTTCTAAACTTCCCCTCTCAAACCCGACGCTCTAATATTCTTGTCTTTGCAGGATTCTTAGCAAAAAAATCGCCGCAAAAAGCCAAAGAAAAAAAAAACTAACCGTATTTGTTGCAGCGCCGCATTAAAAGTAAAAAAAACGATAACTGATTGCTTGAAAACAAAACTTGGTTGAATTTTGCGCATTGCATCATTTAATACGGACTTAAGGGGCTCTAACACCAATCCAGATTGGGTGGGGATTTCATCACCCTTCCTAAGACCCCGGAAATCACTAATTGCATAAGTGTCACCTCAAGTTTAATAAAAAATATCTAGACTCAGCCCACTAAGGACTTGTCGCGCTCAATAGGACAAAGGAAGATTGTGGGCATTCAATCGTTTATCTAAACATGACTCTTGTGGTGCCTAGGAAAGACAAGTGAGGAGGTAACTTTAAAAGGCCCGTCTCACGGTGATTCGTGAGCGGATCCCTCCATACCTCACTTGTGCTTACCTGGCCACAACTGGCTGTGAAGAGGCGATCTGAGGGTTATCTCACAATTTGTCGCTTTGGAACAGTTAGGAGAAGGTCTAGTAGACTTAGAGGACCCTAGTCTAGGTATTGATTGTGCATTTGTGACTGTGCATTTGTGATTGTGTTTGTTGAACAGTCGTTTCATTTTCCCATTTTTTGAAACAAACACAAAATTGCTATTTTTACCACCATCACCCAATTTTTCTCCACTTTCGTTTTCTTACCCTCACATTCTACGCTTTGACTACACTAAACTCGTTTAGTGTATGTCCGCTTGGACTAGGGACCCTAGTTCCCGTTTAGTCCGCGTTTTGTTAGTCCCTACGGACTACGCGTTCGACTCCAACGTCGAAAATCCCTCCACCCCTTTATCACCCTTACCTTTGCCGGTCAACTCCGACGTTGACCGAGATTCTGTTCATACATCTTCACCTTCTTTATCACCAAATTCCTCTTCTGAGATGTCAGGATTTAATCCTAACATCCCTCCACCTGCCCAGGAACTGACTCCACCTAATCTGGGTGCAAATAACCAGCAACCTGTTGCAGCGCCACAGCGAATCGCGCTCCAGGATCGTTTCTACCCTACCCACTCTGCACTTCCAACATGTCTTTCACTTCCACCGGCCAATGGAGATAATTTTGAAATTAGGCCCCACTTCATTAACATGCTTCCGAAATTTCATGGGCTTGAATCTGAAGATGCCTATATCTTCATCAACAAGTTCCAAAATGTTTGTGCCATGATGAAAACGACCCAGCTGTCTGACGATGCTATACGGCTACGGGTCATTCCGTTCACTTTGTGCGATCTTGCTGAAAAGTGGCTGTATAGCACCGCTTCCCACTCCATAACCAGTTGGGACGAGTTTGTGAAAGCGTTTCTCAAGAAATTCTATCCGAATCATAAAACTGCGAGGATCCGTAACGAAATCAACCAATTCTCCCAGCTTCCTAATGAACCTTTTTGGAAGTGTTTTGACCGGTATAAAGACCTTCTTGTTCAGTGCCCTCACCACGGTATTGAGAAATGGAAACTTTGCCAAACTTTATACGAAGGCCTGAACCCAGCAACCAAGCAGTTGTTGGAAACCATTTGTCAGGGCCACTTCCTATCGAAATCTGACGAGGAAGCATGGCAATTCTTCGACGACCTTGCGGAACAAACGCTTCAATGGGAGAGCACCAGACCAAGTACTTCTTCTTCTTCCTCTACTTCTACTGGTCAGTCTAGGGTAGGCATTCACCAACCCGATGTCTCTATTGCAATGAAAGCTGAAATGGCTGCAATAACGAGAAAACTTGAAGCGATAGAGAGCAAATTTTCATCTCCCGCTCCTGCTCCCGTTCTTCCCCTTCGTACCATTTGTGCTTGTTGTTCCGATCCATCTCACCTAACCGAAGAGTGTCCTTACAACCCACCTTCCCAAGGACAGGATCAGGTCAATGCTGCATTTCAGCAGAGACCAAGAAACGATCCATACTCTTCCACTTACAACCCTGGATGGAGAAACCACCCTAACCTCGCTTGGAACCAGAATCAAAATCAGTTCCAAGGGCAGAACAACTTTCAAAGGGGGCCTCCTCAACAACAAGCACAACAACAATTTCAGCAGCCCTTCCAACCCCAACCTTTTCAAAATCCGACGAACAATTATGCACCCAACAATCCTTTTTCTCAAAACAACTTTGTTCCGTCAAACAACGATAAGGTTTCCTCGCTAGAACGAAGTCTGGAGGCGTTCGTAAAACAATCAACTCAATCCACCGCCAACATCCAGTCTTCCATTCAGTCTTTGGTGTAACACACTGCTGCACACGGGCAAAGCATCAAGACTATCGAAGCCCAGATAGCACAACTGAATGCGGCCTTAAGCGAGCGAGAGAAGGGGAAGCTCCCATCTCAACCACTTCCAAATCCCGGTCACCCACATAATGTACATGTTGCTCTTGAACAACAAAACCATAATGTGAGTGCCGTGACTACATTGAGATCTGGGAGGATGCTGCAAAACAACATTGGCACACGGATTGACGATGACACCCCGGCCGCTTCTTCTTCTTCTTCTTCGTCTTCTGAGCCTATTCTCCATTCTTCAAAAGGCTCTTCCTCTTCTTCTGCTCTAAACGGACCCATTTCTCACTCCACGAAAACACCAGCTCTGGGATCCGTTCCAACTCCACAATCTCCTCCACAAGCATTGGACTCAACCAATTTTAAAAACGTTCCATTTCCAAACCGGTTGAGGCCTAATAAACAAAATCCACAAATGGAGAAGATTCTGGAATTGTTTAAGCAGGTTAACATCAACATTCCTCTTTTAGATGCTGTCCAACAAGTCCCTTCCTACGCGAAAATCTTAAAGGACTTGTGCACGAAAAAAAGGAAATCTTAGGTACCCAAGAAAGTTTTCTTGGCTAGTGCTGTGAGTGATGCTCTTACCCAATCTTTACCTAAAAAACGGAAGGACCCTGGCTGTCCTACGATTTCTATCACCATTGGGGATAAGAACATCAACCGTGCACTTTTAGATCTTGGTGCCAGTGTTAACCTGCTTCCGTATTCAGTATATGAGCAACTAGGTGTAGGAGAGCTGAAACCCACACACTGCACTCTCCAAATGGCCGACCGATCGATCACCCATCCTAGAGGAGAGCTAGAGGATGTGTTAATCAAGGTTGGGGACTTCATATTCCCCGTTGACTTCATTGTTTTGGACACACAACCTGTAGCTAACCCCTGGAATCAAATTCCGGTGATACTCGGTCGCCCATTTCTTGCAACCTCAAATGCTGTGATCAATTGTCGAAATGGTTCGATGAACCTATCTTTTGGAAATATGACAATTGAACTCAACATTTTTAGGTTGGGGATTCAGCTCTCCGAACCTAATGCTCATATACTAGACGTTTGTTCAATCCAGGAGATCACCCCGGAGGAGTGTGAATTCGAGGAGTTTTTGTTTAATCACGACGACCTTAACGCCACTAGTGCGTTCCTCTTCGAACCTGCTGCTGTTTCTGCGCCCGACAATGACCATGAGTGTTTCACCTTCTCGAACGATCTTAGCCAGCCACCACCCGAGCTTGAGTCTTTTGCTTTTTTGGATGAGTTAGTTGAACCATCCGACTCGGTTGCGTACACTCGATTTGAACCTTTGATGGAATCCTTCGAGTTTGAAACAGTTACTCCATTGTTACCATCTATTGTTTCACCTCCTAAACTCGAACTAAAGCTTTTGCCGTCGCACCTAAAATATGCTTATCTAGGTGAGAATGAGACCCTACCCGTTATCATATCGGCCTCTCTAGCTCTTGAGCAAGAGAAGGCCCTTTTAATGGTCTTGCAAAATAATCGGCAAGCTTTTGGCTGGTCTATGGCGGACATCAAGGGGATTAGTCCCCTCATAGTCGAACATCATATACACTTGATGGATGATGCCAAGCCAGTAAGGGATCCACAAAGACGCCTCAACCCCATTATGAAAGAGGCTGTCAAGAGGGAGATTGTTAAATGTCTTGATAGTGGTATCATTTACCCTATCTCGGATAGCCAATGGGTTAGCCCCATTCATGTTGTGCCAAAGAAATCGGGCATCACGGTCATTACCAATGAGGCAAATGAGTTAATTCCCACTCGCACCCAAACTGGGTGGCGAGTTTGCATCGACTATAGAAAACTCAATGCCGCGACAAGGAAAGACCACTTTCCTTTACCTTTCATTGACCAAATGCTAGAACGATTGGCTGGGCACGAGTTCTATTGCTTTTTAGATGGCTACTCCGGCTATAACCAAGTCCCCATAGCCAAAGAGGATCAAGACAAGACTACATTTATTTGTCCTTTTGGCACTTTTGCTTATCGTCGCATGCCCTTTGGGTTATGCAATGCGCCCGCTACATTTCAGCGGTGTATGATGGGGATCTTTTCAGACATGGTTGAAAAGTTTTTGGAGATCTTTATGGATGATTTCTCCATTTTTCGTGACTCCTTCGACGAGTGTTTGCTACACCTTGACGCAGTTCTTACCCGCTGTAGGGATAAGAATCTAACTTTGAATTGGGAGAAGTGCCACTTTATGGTACGAGAAGGTATTGTCTTAGGACATGTCATCTCGCAAAACGGCATAGAGGTTGATAGAGCCAAAATTGAAGTCATTTCTAATCTTCCTCCTCCTAAATGCGTCAAAGACATTCGAGCTTTTCTTGGCCATGCCGGTTTTTATAGACGGTTCATCAAGGATTTTAGCAAGATTGCTAGACCTTTGACTCTCTTATTGGCCAAGGACACAACATTTGATTTTGACTCAACTTGCATGGAAGCGTTCGAGTCATTGAAACACTCTCTCATTTCTGCGCCCATTCTTTTATCTCCAGACTGGACGCACCCATTCGAAATTATGTGCGACGCATCGGATTTTGCCATTGGTGCTGTTCTTGGACAGCACATTAATAAAATGTCGCACGTGATTTATTACGCTAGCCGTACATTAAATGAGGCCCAACTAAACTACACAACAACAGAAAAAGAGTTCTTAGCAGTTGTGTTTGCACTTGAAAAATTTCGGCCTTATTTAATCGGCTCTCAAGTCATTGTCTATACGGACTTCGCCACCTTTTTGCGAAAAAAGATGCTAAATCTCGGCTAATACGTTGGATCCTCTTGCTTCAAGAGTTTGACCTTGTCATCAAGGACAAAAGAGGATGTGAAAACGTGGTCGCCGACCATCTCTCACGACTTCCTTCTTCGCCGTCGCTTCAAATTCCGATCAACGATGTTTTTCCGGATGAACAACTCTTGACGGTATCTTGCAAACCCTGGTTCGCAGATATTGTGAACTATTTGGCCACAGGACTACTACCGACTGAGTGGTCAAGTCAGGACGGACTTCGATTCTTATCCCAAGTGAAACACTTTTACTGGGATGAACCCTATCTGTTTAAGTACTGTCCCGACCAAATTATTTGTCGCTGTGTCCCTGACAATGAAGTCAAGAGTGTGCTGTCGTTTTGCCACGATCAAGCATGTGGCGGGCATTTTGGCCCCAGAAAGACAGCCGAGAAGATCTTGCAGTGTGGCTTCTACTGGCCACAACTCTTCAAAGACGCTCATGATTACTGCAAGACTTGCTTCCGGTGCCAACACTTGGGCCGGATATCCAGGAGAAACGAGATGCCGCTCCAACCAATCTTGGTTGTGGAGATTTTCGATGTTTGGGGGATTGATTTCATGGGGCCGTTTCCCAGCTCTTTTGGGAACTTGTACATCCTTCTAGCTGTTGATTATGTCTCTAAGTGGGTCGAGGCTGTGCCCAGCCGGACTAACGACAACAAGGTTGTCGTTAGATTTCTCAAGGAAAACATTTTCTCCCGGTTTGGGCACCCCCGATCGATCATTAGCGACAATGGAACTCATTTCTGCAATAAGACTTTCGAGGCCTTGATGCGGAAATATTCCATTAATCATAAGCTATCTACGCCCTACCACCCCCAAACCTGTGGGCAAGCCGAAGTTTCAAATCGGCAAATCAAGCAGATACTGAAGAAAGCGGTTTCCACGAACCGTAAGGATTGGTCGGTAAAACTCAATGATGCCCTTTGGGCATTTCGAACTGCTTATAAAACCGATCTTGGCATGTCTCCTTATCGGCTTGTTTACGGAATGGCTTGCCACCTTCCAGTCGAAATAGAGCATCGCGCATTTTGGGCGATTAAAGAGCTGAATCTATCTCTCAAAGATGCGGGAAACTATCGGAAGCTGCAGCTGAACGAATTGAATGAGCTTCGAGATGAAGCTTACGACAACGTGGTTATTGTAAAGAACCGAACGAAGGTGTTTCATGATAAACACCTCACGCGCAAAACTTTCACACCTGGACAGCAGGTGCTTCTTTACGACACCCGACTGCATTTTCATCCCGGCAAGCTCAGATCTCGCTGGAAGGGACCATTTGTTGTGCGGACTGTATATCCGCACGGCGTGGTGGATTTGGAAAATCAAAAGGACGGTTCACTTTTCAAAGTAAATGGACACAGACTGAAACCGTACCTTAGCGCTGAACCATCAGAGGAGCTCCTGCTCTTGCAGGAGCCGGTTTACCCTGCATAATCTTCCTCTGTCTACCACCAAACTTCGGTCATCCAGCCAAAACAGTGGACGCTGTTTCAAATAAGTTTGGGGGTATGTATATACGATTTTCCTTTGTATATATGTTAAAAAATATATATATATATATAAAATAAAAAATAAAAAATAATTTTTTTTTGTATATCTAACCTTCAGTATTTTTGCCCTTTTAATGTACAATGACAGTGAGGGCACTGTCAAGTTTAAGTTTGGGGGTACGCTCGGTACGCATTTCTAACCTTCGCATTCATTTGTATATTCTGCATTTTCATACTTATTTAAAAAAAAAAAACATAAAAATCAGAAAATTTTCTAAAAACATAAAAACTTTGTCGCCAAGTTAGCTAGTAAAAGAACTCAGATTCAATATTTCGACGGTTTTGTTTAATAAGATAGGAACAACTAAATCCTATTTTTAGATTTTGAAAACCTGAAAAATAACTCTCCTTTGAAGTTAACTAATGCTGTTATATGTCTTTATATCACACTACACGTGTCGTGAGTTTTTGAGAAATTAGATGACAAGTCTATTATGTCTGAATTTTTTTTTTGATAAACTATTTTCTGAGGATCAAATAGGTTTGTTCTGAAATAAGTAATATCAAGAATAGTTATGAAGTGAAGCGAATATGAAGGGATGTTATTGATGCCTTGATAAGAACTAATTCTGAAAAATAACTCATCTGGAACTTGATTGGAATGATTACACACCTGACCCACTAGACACGTCTTTTATCCAAAAAATAATTGAACTACCGATTATATCTCCGTTCGCATTAAATCATTATGATTTTCACGCCAAAATTTTCTTTTGTTTTTGGGCCTAGGTAACTTGAGTAATTAAGTCCGCCGGGGTGTCTCTACACCTAATGCCCTAAAGCCAACTGGTTTGGGAGCATTGGCCCAAAGCTCGCTAAGAAGCCTAGAAAGTCCAGATTAAAACAAAGTCAAGCAAGTGTTCTCTCCGAGTTAAAATTCCTAACGGTTCTTTGTGTGAGAATAATCTTGACAAAAGACAGGTTTTTATTAAAAAAAAAGTATTTCTAGCGGAGATATGAAGGTTTTATTCTATGATAAAGACTATTGCACGTTCACAGAGGTGTGTATGAAATGAAAACAAGAAAGAGGTGGAGTGAAAAATAAGACCTAGTTTCCTGTTAAGGAAGATAGAAATTCTGAATTTGAAACCTAACTGGAAAACGAAACTTGAGAATTACTTAACTCTTTATAAAACTTATGTGATCCTCTTTAAATTTTTATCTGGGCTTTATTTTGTGACATGACAACTTTAATCGATCCTTCTGAAACTTAATGACACTATTTACACCGCACGTAAAAACATATAAAATCTTAAGTTAAATGAGAAGCGAGGTGTGAAAAATAAAAGTTCGATAGTCTAGAATTAGGATAATAGAATTGCTATTTTTGAAAACAAAACCATAGGGTTTGAATTATAGTTAATTCGCAAAACTAGCTTGACGGGATTTTGTGGGTAGTATCCGCTGAAAACCCTCAGGAGACAACACTCGTCCTACTAGGGACACCTAGAGATTAAACGGCTTGTTGCACATGCTCAGTGCAATCGCGTTCCCTGCGAAAGTGCGGTTAGGATTTTCTTTTGTGAATAAATGTTTTTGCTCGGGACGAGCAATAGATAAGTTTGGGGGTATTTGTTCATATCAGAAAATTGCATTCTAATACCGCTCATTCATTATCTAATTATTGTATTTATCGGTATTATTGACCAGTGTCTGCTCAGTATTACAGATTACAGGTATCCATGACAAAATACTGGAAATGCATCCAACAGCACGGATATATCACTTGAGGGAAGACACTGCGACCAGAAACGCTAATTGACCGATACTTCAGGAGTTCCTTTACGCAACAAGTTGTGTACACATTTTTTTTCTAAATGGTCCAACACAACAAGTGTGTACACAAGACTTTTAAGCACATGTGGATATGATTTTATATGCAATCAAGGATATGATTCTATATGCAATCAAGGATACGATTTTATATGCATATGATATTATATGCATTCAAGACTAAAAATCATGTGTTCAAATCAAAGGCAATCAAACAAATCAGCATGAGCCATAATGGGGCAGATATGAATATTTCTTTCTGAGCCTATAAATAGAGACCAGAGGCAAGAGGAAAGGGTAGCTTTTTTTTCTTTAGTTTTTATCTTAGAATTCTTGTAATTTTTTTTTTCATTCTTGAGCTCTTGCCCCTTTGTCTTGACCTTGCAACTTCTCATTTAGAACTTGCAGGCTTAAGGCTTAGGTTCTTGACTTCAAGATCTCTTGTAACAAGTTTGTTCTTCAATAAAAGTTCATATTTTTCTTACATGTCTTGTTCCACTTTACATAATTTCAATTGTGAAATTCATGCTTTGCTTTGATCTTGCAACCTCTTAAGTGAGCTTGCAACCTTAAAACTTGGTATTCGGATTTCACACGTTGCCGGGGATCGAACACTTGGAGATAAAAAGCTTGAACTCACCGGTTCTCTTTTCCTCTTTATTTCATTGCATGTTTTAATGTATCTTTTCTTTTCTTTCTTGTTAATTTGTAAATATGTGTGAGTAATTTTTTCACTTGTTAAGGGTGTAATATGTTAGATCGTATTCGAAGATTTTCTTTGTCCAAACTTTAAAACCTAAAACTTGCCTATTGAAACTTCGTGCAAATCACCCGCAACTCCGCTCACTAGGCATCCTATCCTACCATGATAGTGATGATTCCTAATCATGACCGGATTGCCCGTGGTTTGCCGAAGGCTAAAATCAAGAGATAACAACGGAAGGACAAGGGAGAAGGAAAACGGATTTAGCGAAATGCCATAAATACCGTATTTCAAGTTCACTAATCCGCGTTGTTACCTATTGTTTTAGTGTCAATACCAAGTTGGGGCTATAAGGAATTGGCAAACATCACTTTCATACAATCTAACTTATTACTACCCTTAACAAGTCCTTTTTATTCATATCTTTGTTACGACAATTAGTTAACCAACAAATCAAAACCCGGTATTAACTCGTTAAAACAAGATATAAAAACTTACCATCTCCCTGTGGACGACCCGTATTCATCGCGGATCGCTACAAGCGACACCGTTTTGATTGCGGTAATTTCAAAACTCTTTTTAAACACGACACGGTTAGACCGTGAGAATCAGGACTATTCAGTTTTCTTTTCCTTTTACCTTCTCTCAGGTTGCGAGTGTTCCTTGGATTAGGACAGTACACCTATTACGCTAATTGGATAGTCTTCTTCCAAACCATAGGCAGGTGCCGAACGGTAGGGAATGAAGAAAATCATTTAGCCTAAAAGGTGTACAGAAGGTAATAAGTTAAGGCATATAAAGGGATTAGTAAGAGGGCAAAGTAAACTGCGACTGCTATTCACGACCAAACCAAGTATTTCATCGCCACTCCTACTTCACCTTTGTATTTCTCTAGAACACTCCATATCACAACGAAGATCCACAGTTATTTGGATACTCTATCGTATGGTTATATACGAACTCGAAAGGAACTTGTTCCAGTTCGGGGATGGATTCTGGTTCAGGAGAAATAGAAATAAGGTTTATTCAGTTGTCTCTTATCATCACCTTCTCTTAGGTTGCGAGTGCTCCTAGGATTAGGACAGCACACCCATTATGCTTATTGGATAGTCTTCTTCCAAACCATAGGCTGGTGCCGAACGGTAGGGAAGGAAGAAAACCATTTGGCCTAAAGGGGTGTGCAGAAGATAATGACTAAAGACATATAAAAGGATTTGGAGAGATGGCAAAGAAATATACGGTTACATTTGTGAATCTGGATAATGGAAGAGGCATTACTAGGAATACCCGGATTCCCCATCGAAACATTTATATGTTTCAGTTTCACTGTGTATTGTTAATAGAAAACTGATTTCCCAATTAGACACTTGCTCCAGGGTATGTATTTACCAGGTATGATTCTCATATTTGTATGGTTTTACAGATGATGAGTGGGAGTAAGTTATTGGGAATTGGGTGATCATCCTCATTATATCGGGATCGTTGTAATTGGTGATATTTGAGGAAGTCACCTGGGTTGTTTGCCGGATGGCAAAATATTTGGTTTTGAATATCCGTTATTATGCACCAATTTCAAATTGATATATCTGTACGTCTATTTTTATAGAGTGAGATATACCTTTTTGAAATTATGTCTATGACATTTACCTATATCAGTGGATGGTTAGGTAAGGAGCATTAAACAGCGGTGTAATTCTTCTTAACCATAAGTACAGTTTTCAACCTACGACACACAGCGAATGAGTTGTTAAACTCAGGGGACTTATACAGAGTATTGTATATTGTCCAGTGTCCATTAGGATAGAGGGGTTGGTCCTCGTACTATATCCTGTTTACTTGTGACTTCTCTAGTTCTTAGACATGTGTTTCATAGAAATACAAGGTCCAAGTTTTGAGAAGTTATAGGTATATGAATAAAGTAGAGAACCAGAAGTTGCAAGTATCGGGATTCTTCAAGATGGTCGAAGATGTAGATACTTGTGTATGGTATTCATTTGATAGTAATGATAAAGAGAACTTGCTTCTTTTTCAGGTTACTCATAATTGGAAGCACTCCCAAGTTGAGTAATGCTAATCGGCCTCCTTCCATTTAGTTGACATGCACTGGAGACAGTTGCATGATTTGAATCTGGTTCCAATTAAATCAGTGCCTCTGTTTCTATATTGGATATAGAATAGTTCATATCTTAACATTGTTAAGGTACGGGGAGTTGTCCGGCATATGCTTAAAACCAGACTCTGGATAACTCAAGGCACGTTTCCGTAATAGCTGTTTGTGGGTTGACCCGGGCTATGACGTGGGTTGACTTTCTACCACCTGGAAGATCAATAGTGATATTGTTCTAGACTCTCCACAGTTTTAACAAAAATGGATTTTTTTTTCAGAAAACAGTAGTGGGAGTATGGTAGAACTGGAAGTGATTCCAGAACCGCAAACGATTACTGAAAATTTGATACGAGCCTAAAGATTCAATCTGGTTTGACATTCCATTGGCCACTCCGCAGATAAGGTGGGTAACCTCAGGCACCCGAGAGGTACTCCGGTAGCCTCAAGGACGATGGCAGGGAGGTTCTTGTTTACCCAGACTTGCCATTGCTGTTGTTCCAGACTATGAGACCCGGCAGGAGGATGAGTATAGCGTCGTTCTGAACTGGCTTTAGAAGCATACAGGTATATGACTCTGCCAGAGGGTTGTCGTAGTCAGTGGGAGCAGCGGAAGCATAGTGGACAGGTAGCTTATGTCTATTTATGAACTAAAGTAGATATAGCGGAGATAGATCATCTATTTCTGATGTGACAGTCATAGGTTTGACTTCATCAGAATAGGGGATGGATCTGTTAAGAAGGTAGTAGGGTGTGATGTCCTGGTATCTGGATGACATACACAGAGTAGGAAGTGATATTCCTATACTACGATCGGTTATATTTTGGTTGTCACACAGTGGTTTCTCCACATAGGATATGAATATTATATCAGATATTCTGGTCACTAGATCTATGGTTTTAGATCTAGATTTGGATAGTTTCCCAATCTGGGTACTTAGACAGCATTCTAAAGGTGTTTTAGAATGGACGACTCCTGGCATGGTAGTATACCTGCAGGTGATGGAGTCACCCTCTCTAAAGGTGTCTTACAGATTAAAGGGGAGAGGGATGTGCATGATCGGCAGATTGCTTGCTTAGGCAATTGAGTTGATCATGAGATGTCAATGTTGGATATATGTATGCCGTAGAGGCCATTATGTGATAGTGGATGTATCTATACATGTATATATATTCAGTTTGCATTCTTGCTCGACATGATAGTATGCTATCTGGTTATTCTTTATTTGACATGTTGATTTGATCATGCTTTTATTCATTCATACATGCTGATAAAGCCCCAAGGATATCTGCTTGACTACTCTGATTATGATAGAGATCATACTAGTGGGACATTTGTAGTCTATAAGCATATCCTGAAATGTCCCTAGTCGGAGGTGTATCGAGATGGGGCATCGATATACCAGAGTAGACTAGCGTATATGATACTAGACCCATGTGATGGGCGATGGATGTTCCCACATTCATCGATGTTTGACATCAAGATCATATACAGGTGCTCAGTGCTGACTGGGTACACTGGACGGACTCACCGAGAACTCCTATATGGAATTATATCTATCGTCGGATAGCAGTTCTCAGGTGACACTGGTACAGGTTAGTCTGTAGACCCGAGATCGTCATGGAGTCTTGTGTGTTCTCCCACTATACTTTGATTGCCACCCTACCACGGCTCTACTGAGTCGTGCAAACAGGTGGCCGTTGGGTACAGTCCCGAGACACACGAAGGCAATGAGCGATAGGAGGGGTTTCGTCTCTCCCGGTATTGGGAGTTGATGCTGTGCTGTGCTCGACTGGTTATAACAGCAAGTCCCTGGCCAGGGCTGCTGAGATTTGCTGATAAGTGTTATCAGTAGTTTCTCGATCTGTTATAGACCATTCACCGACACGACTTATTGAGTTATTGGGGTCGACGTGACCATCCCTAGGCTCGATATGCAGCATATCTGACGAAGAGACCGGACTATACGGTAGTGTTGCCGGATGGCTCGACGGGAGTTGTAGCAGGTTCGCTTGTTGTCTTCTGATCGTTCAATACCCGGGTGGCCGTTACGTTTAGCTGACCGCTTGCGGCTTGAGGGTACTTGATATGATCATTACCCTCTGCCGGCGTATTGACGAGTCTTAGAGTCCCACAAAGGAGTTACCCAGTCCAGGCGAAACGTTGTGGTGCGCGTATGCGATATGCGCTTGCACCCGATTGAAATGTGCGTATATGATACCGAACATTGATCGGGTGGCCTGCTTTTGGTGGGGTCATATGAGATATGACCGGATTGATAAATTAAGTGTTGATTTGTCATCTAACTATTAGTTTTCTCACTTGAAACCTTTCTAGGGTTTGATGGATGTATGCATGCATGCATGTGTTTCTTTCTTCTTTTCTAGTTTCATGCACATGTAGATGTGCATACATGTACACATACATACATCAAACCATCATGGTTGATTGCATATGGAAATGGTGGCAATATAAGCCTCACACCATAAATTAAACAATGGATAATTATTTAATTTTGGTTTTAAAGTAAAATGAAAAAGGAAAGGATAAACATTCTTGCTTCTACATTTTTCTTCTAACCTAACCTATCTCAACTACCACTAACCAAGGGTTATCCTTCTCTTTATCATTTAAAACCCAAGTTAAATTAACTATCTATGATTTAATCATGGTTGAAGTTAAGAAGGAAATAAATATATATAGTGATATATATTTCTTTTTCTTTTTAACTCAAGGTTATCTTTTATACCTCTTGTTTATTTTAGCCACCATCTTCATCCTCCTTCATCTCTTCCTCTCTAGTCTTTTCTAGTGAGCTAAATACAACTAAAGAAAGGTTTTTGAAGTAAGATTCCAAACCACAACATCATTCTACTCAAGTCTAGCCGACTTGATTAGAGTGTTTCCTTCGGTTTTCCAAAGTAGCGAGCTTGGACGGAGTGCTCCGTGGTGGATCGTCGTGGACGCAAGGGAACTTCGAGAGGACCTCGATTCAACACCCAAGACACCAAGGAGTCTAGCAAAGGGGAGCTACAAAGGTTGTAGCCTTCAAACCCTAATCTTTTCTAGCTTAAAGTTTCATAACCCTAATTTTCTAGGATCGATCCCTTTGCATGTTAGTTTAGCACCTTAAAAATTATAACTTTGGGTCATGTGATGCTTCAAAACACTTAACGGGGTGCTATACTAACCTTTCATTGGTATCAGAGCCGACCTAGAACATTAGGCGACGTTTTTACGAAGTGAAAACCCCGATCGGACAAAAATACGATTTTTTGGGATGCTCTCTGGAAATTTTCTAAAATTTGATAATTTGCAGAATTAAAAATATGTAAAAAATACAGCAGGAAAAAATAAGGATTACGGTACAAAATTTTTCAGGTGAACAGTGATTATCGCCGCGGAAACGCGGCCTAAGCTTGCTTAGGCCGCTGTTCCGCGGCCGTACATATGAATTGATGGATATTGTTTGCACAGTAATTCATGAATCTGCTTGTATAATTTTTTGGATATTTTTAATCTGTATTTGGTTTTGAAAAATTCTGGAGATGGTGTTGGACTCGTCAATTCGATCGGGACTTTCATTTCGTAGCTTTTCCGGGTAAATTAGAAAGTATTGAAGTGTTTGAATGAGTATCATTTACTCACTATTCACGGGGTTTAAATACTTTGGAGATACGTGCAAGTCTTTTTGCGGTGGTCCCTCTAGAAGACAACAAACCTTAACTCGATTATGTGACCGTCTCGAACTGCCCTTTGAACCTTAGGGTTTGGAGCAGTACGGCGTGCCACATGTGAGGCGTTGGCTTGACCCTTCTACGGCTGGACCGCTACTACTGTGTCACACTCCGGATTTTTGAACCCTGCTCAAGTGTTGAGCTTTAGTGGATCTTGGGTGCTTGATCGTTCGTTCGAAAACTTTAATACTGTCTGTTTATCTGGAATGTGATACAATATGTGGAATTCATATAGTGTAGGCATGAAATACGAAATATGTGATATTTCGCATTTATGATGTCTAAAGAGAATCTGGATTCCAAATATTGTAGTTTTACACTTTCTTTTCTGTGACCGTAAGTGTAGTATGTTAGATATCACCGGTTTCGTTGCTATACATCAACGACAATCGGGGTACGCATACTTACTTACGTTGATGATATGTGATATTATGTGTTGCTGAGATATGATGTGCAGGATTGTCGCGATCGAATAGCCGGGGGTTTTTTGTGAGATGAGAGTTTTATATTTTCATTCATGTAAATTCAAATGTAATGTAATATTCTTTTATTTGGGGCACTTCCAGGTTGCGGTTGTGTCACCAGTGTTGTATATTATTTACTTTTCCGCATTAGGATGGACCCAAGGAAGGGAGCACAGGTGACCGGGTTCTGGGGTTCAGTGGGAGGCCATCTCGAGGAGTCGAGACCGGGTCTCCTAAACTCCAGGATTGGTAGGGTCACTTGCCGCTCTCGTAAGGGTCCAGAGTGTGGGCTTGGCTATTCATCGCGACTGTGGAATCCGTATTTTCTATTCTGGCTAAATACTAAATACGGACGTCCTAGGATATCCCACGTTATATCTATGTTTCTGCTGCCTGTGTTCTGTGATATCTGAGACGAATGACATATTATATATATGATATATAGTAGACGTTGCTTATGTTTTACACCCGCGCTAGTCCCGTCCCGGTATGCCGTTAGTTAAGTAACCTAACGGTGCATAACGGAACATTGCGGCGAATGCGGATGGCATAAGCGTACGTGTTATTTTCGTTTCTTTTCTGTGATTGGCTTTAGGACTTAAATGATGGGATTACATTAATGTGATTAATGTAAAGAAAATAAACCTAAAAAGATGTTGTAGAATCGGATTTAAAAACTACTCGGCTATTTATGAAAAAGCTACATTTCAAAACTGCGGAGCTTAAGCCACTCCTTTTGAAAACTGTTTGATTCTACGACGATATCAAGTTCAAAGCGTTAAATATTTTCTTAAAAATCATTCGCAACCCTCCGTCATTTTAGAAAGTAGAGTACTTAGTATTCGTGCTACGTTTGTTGACTTTAGTTAAGGCGTAGTGTACGGTAGCTAAGTGATGTCTTCCTACACTGCATATGATGCAGATTAATTAGGACATTCATGCGACTTTGTTGACCATAGTTAAGGGTCATATGGGTGGGTCTAATTGATCAAGGAATGACGGGTAGAACTTGACTGGTACTTATGATTTGTTGACTATAGTTAAGGTCATAAGTACTAGGGGTAAAAATTACATCGGGAATTTCAAGTGTTGAAATTTGCAATGAGATTGCATACCTTCCATGTGATGGTTAGATCCCGATCCCACTGTGGGCAATAGTTGCTCCTAGGAGAGTTTTACAGTTTACAATTAGCTAACTCATTAGGTGTCTAGAAAGGTGTTAACGGGGCTCCGCCTCTGGGAAAACGAGGTTTACTCTAATTAGGTCCGTGCGAAAGCACGGGGAACCTCCCTCAAAGTACCGACACTGGCCTGGCTGAACGGTTAGCGAAGTTGTAGACTGTAATTAATCCTGGCTAGTTTTTCTTTTTAAGGTTTGAAAGAAAAACTTGATAAAAAGCAGTGGGAAACATCGATTAGACAAGATAATAAACCAATCTAATCTATGCAAGAGCTTTCGCTGAGTGTATTCTTTTCTCTCTCTTAATGGCAGATACCAATGACTGGACTTAAGCTTCTACTAGATAAAAACAAACTGAATGGGACCAACTATAAAGACTGGCTAAGGAATCTGAAGATCGCCTTGACTTATGATAAAGTATCATATGTCCTCACGGCTTCAGCCCCGCCCGTCCCAGGTCCAAAATCCTCAGTTGCGGACATTGAAGTCCGTAAGACATGGGACGCTGACTGTGCCACGGCCACATGCCTCGCGCTTGCATCGATGGATAACACACATCAAAAGCAGCACGAGGACATGGACATTCACGGGATACTGCTCCATACAAAGGAGTTGTATGGGGAGCAATCCCGCGTATTACGATACGAAGCATCGAAGAAACTGTTTCAGATGCGAATGGCCCCTGGCACACCAGTAGGAGACCATGTGTTGAAGATGATAGCTCTTATAGAAGAGCTTGAGGACCTTGGATGGACAATGGACAATGAACAATATATAGATATTATTCTGCAGTCCCTCCCCTCCACCTTTGCTCAGTTCATAGTGAACTTCAACATGCATGGCATGGAGAAGGACCTCCCTGAACTCCTTAATATGTTAAGGAGTGCAGAGAGCACTATGAAGTCAGCAAAGACTCCCGTTATGACCATTGGACAGTCTTCTTCTTCTCGCCCAAAAGCTAAGGCCAAGGGAAAGAAAAAGAAGAAACCCACTAATCCTAAGGGCGGAGTCAAAAAGGTGAAGGGAAAGGGAAAGTCCACGGCTGGAGACCCAGGGAAAGGCGAGTGTTTTCATTGCCACAAGACAGGACATTGGAAGCGCAATTGCACGGAGTACCTAAGTCTCAAGAAGAAGCATGGTGATGCTTCTGCTTCAGGTGCGTTTGTGACTGAAAACTGTTTTTCTATAAACTCTGCTTCCTGGGTATTGGATACCGGTTCAGGTTCTCACATTTGCAATTCTATGCAGGGGCTGAGAAATAGCAAGGTTTTGAAGACAGGTGACCATACTCTCCGCGTTGGAAATGGTTCCAATGTACATACAGTCGCAGTGGGAGAGTATCACTTGGGGTTGCCATCTGGATGTATTTTGATATTGAATCCATGTTATTTTGTACCAAATATGCTATGTAATATAATATCCGTTTCTTTGTTGGACAATGAAGGATATAATTTTGTGTTGCAGAACAATGTTATGAACATTCACCTAAATCAAATGTTGGTTGGGTATGGTACGCTTAATAACGGAATATATGTCCTAAATCAACACACAGTTTTCAGTATACAACACACTAATAAAAGAAAACTTTCAGAATTAAATGAAGCTTTTCTTTGGCATTATAGACTTGGTCATATTAACGAAACAAGACTAAACAGGTTACACAAAGATGGATATTTAAACTCTTTTGAATATAAATCTTATGCGACTTACCAGTCTTGTATCAAGGGTAAAATGACCAAAACTCCGTTTACCGGACACGGAGAAAGAGCTACTCAGCTCCTTGGCCTCATACATAGTGATGTATGTGGGCCAATGTCTACACAGGCTAGAGGCGGTTTTTCATACTTCATTACATTCACCGACTATTTCTCAAGATTCGGTCATGTATTTTTATTAAAGCACAAGTCCGACGCTTTCGAGATATTCGTTGAATATAAACAAGAAGTAGAAAAACAAACCGGCTTGAGTATTAAGATGCTTCGATCAGATCGAGGTGGAGAGTATCTCAGTACAGAATTTGCAAACTTCCTAAAAGAGAATGGGATTCTCTCTCAGCTCACTCCTCCTTACACACCACAGCACAACTGTGTGTCAGAACGACGGAATAGGACCCTATTAGATATGGTCCGGTCCATGATGAGTGACGCTGAGTTACCAGTCTCGTTTTGGGGGCATGCATTGGAGACTGCAGTGTTTCTGCTAAACAGGGTTCCGACCAAAGCCGTGTCTACCACGCCATATGAGATATGGAATGGGAAGAGACCATCTCTTAAGAGAATTAAGATTTGGGGTTGCCCGGCCTATGTTAAAAAACAGAATCCGGACAAACTCGAGACACGGTCAGTCATGTGTAACTTTGTAGGATATCCAAAGAATTCTTATGGATATCTGTTCTATCACAAAGAGGAACAAAAAGTGTTTGTTTCTCAGTATGCCACATTCTTGGAAAAAGAGTTTTTCACAGATAAAGATGATGGCAAGGTGGTAGATCTAGAAGAGGTTCTGGAGACACAAACTACAAATGACGATTTGGTTGAACCGACTGTTGCAACAGAAACTGAAGAACCTCGGTCACTCCGTAGGTCTGGTAGGACTTCTCGCCCACCGGAGAGGTACTACGGTTTCCTCATTGATGGTAACGGAGAAGATTGCATCATGGATGATGATGATCCTACCAGTTTTCAGCAGGCTATCACGAGTGGTGACTCTGTGAAGTGGCTGGATGCCATGAGATCCGAAATGGAGTCTATGTACACCAACAAAGTATGGACTTTGGACGTTGTACCCCCTGGGGTAAAACCTGTAGGGTGCAAATGGATCTTTAAAAGAAAGATTGGTGTGGATGGGCAGGTAGAGACCTATAAGGCAAGACTTGTGGCGAAAGATTTTCGTTAAAGACCAAGTTTGGACTATGACGAAACTTTTTCGCCCGTAGCCATGCTTAAATCCATTCGGATCCTACTTGCTATTGCTGCTCACTACGACTATGAAATCTGGCAGATGGACGTTAAAACAGCATTTCTAAATGGAAATTTAGAAGAATGCGTTTATATGGATCAGCCAGAGGGCTTCATTGACAGTGGGAGCAGCGAGAAAGCATGTAGATTGCTTAAATCCATATATGGGTTGAAGCAGGCATCTCGGAGTTGGAACATCTGTTTCGATGATGTTATCAAAGAGTTTGATTTCATCAAAAATCCAGATGAACCTTGTGTTTATAAGAAGGCTGTAGGAAGAGCTGTCACATTCCTCGTATTGTACGTGGATGACATTCTTCTGATAGGAAATGATATTCCTATGCTACAGTCGGTCAAATCATTCTTATCACTAAGGTTCTCCATGAAGGACCTGGGTGATGCCACATACATCCTGGGCATAAGGATCTATAGGGATAGATCCAAAAAGTTATTGGGATTGTCCCAAACCAGGTACATCAACACCATCCTAAAGAGGTTTAGTATGGAAGACTCCAAACGGGGTGCCTTACCCGCTTGCCATGGAGTCACTCTCTCCAAGGATTCTTGTCCAAAGACCGATGAAGAGAGAGCTCGCATGAGCATTATACCTTATGCTTCGGCAGTAGGGTCTATAATGTATGCGATGTTATGTACACGCCCAGATGTAGCTTATGCACTTAGTGTTGTAAGCAGGTATCAATCCAACCCAGGGGAGAACCACTGGACAGCTGTGAAGAACATTCTTAAGTACTTACGAAGGACTAAAGAATTGTTCTTGGTGTATGGTAATACAGATCTCCAAATGGAGGCCTTTACCGATTCGAGCTTCCAGAGCGATAAGAATGACAGTAAATCTATCTCAGGGTTTGTATTTACCCTCAATGGAGGGGCGGTAAGTTGGAAGAGTTCCAAACAGGATACCGTTGCAGACTCTACGATGGAAGCTGAGTACATTGCTGCAAATGATGCCGCCAAGGAAGCCGTCTGGATGAAGAAGTTCGTCTCGGAGCTAGGAGTAGTTCCAACCATTATTGATCCAATACCTTTGTATTGTGACAATAATGGGGCGATGGCGTTAGCCAAGGAGCCCAGATCCCATCAGCGGTCCAGACACATCCTGAGGCGCTTTCATTTGATCCGGGAGATTGTAGATCGCCGCGAGATCGAGATTAAGAGAGTTGACACAAAGAACAACGCCGCGGATCCACTCACCAAGGCCCTCCCTCAGCCACAGCATGAGCGACTTTTTGAGAAGTTGGGTATGAGATACGCCAATAACTGGCCTTAGTGCAACTGGGAGATTGTTGGATATATGTATGCCCTAGAGGCCATTATGTGATAGTGGATGTATCTATACATGTATATATATTCAGTTTGCATTCTTGCTCGACATGATAGTATGCTATCTGGTTATTCTTTATCTGACATGTTGATTTGATCATGCTTTTATTCATTCATACATGCTGATAAAGCCCCAAGGATATCTGCTTGACTACTCTGATTATGATAGAGATCATACTAGTGGGACATTTGTAGTCTATAAGCATATCCTGAAATGTCCCTAGTCGGAGGTGTATCGAGACGGGGCATCGATATACCAGAGTAGACTAGCGTATATGATACTAGACCCATGTGATGGGCGATGGATGTTCCCACATTCATCGATGTTTGACATCAAGATCATATACGGGTGCTCAGTGCTGACTGGGTACACTGGACGGACTCACCGAGAACTCCTATATGGAATTATATCTATCGTCGGATAGCAGTTCTCAGGTGACACTGGTACAGGTTAGTCTGTAGACCCGAGATCGTCATGGAGTCTTGTGTGTTCTCCTACTGTACTTTGATTGCCACCCTACCACGGCTCTACTGAGTCGTGCAAACAGGTGGCCGTTGGGTACAGTCCCGAGACACACGAAGGCAATGAGCGATAGGAGGGGTTTCGTCTCTCCTGGTATTGGGAGTTGATGCTGTGCTGTGCTCGACTGGTTATAACAGCAAGTCCCTGGCCAGGGCTGCTGAGATTTGCTGATAAGTGTTATCAGTAGTTTCTCGATCTGTTATAGACCATTCACCGACACGACTTATTGAGTTATTGGGGTCGACGTGACCATCCCTAGGCTCGATATACAGCATATCTGACGAAGAGACCGGACTATACGGTAGTGTTGCCGGATGGCTCGACGGGAGTTGTAGCAGGTTCGCTTGTTGTCTTCTGATCGTTCAATACCCGGGTGGCCGTTACGTTTAGCTGACCGCTTGCGGCTTGAGGGTACTTGATATGATCATTACCCTCTGCCGGCGTATTGACGAGTCTTAGAGTCCCACAAAGGAGTTACCCAGTCCAGGCGAAACGTTGTGGTGCGCGTATGCGATATGCGCTTGCACCCGATTGAAATGTGCGTATATGATACCGAACATTGATCGGGTGGCCTGCTTTTGGTGGGGTCATATGAGATATGACCGGATTGATAAATTAAGTGTTGATTTGTCATATAACCATTAGTTTTCTCACTTGAAACCTTTCTAGGGTTTGATGGATGTATGCATGCATGCATGTGTTTCTTTCTTCTTTTCTAGTTTCATGCACATGTAGATGTGCATACATGTACACATACATACATCAAACCATCATGGTTGATTGCATATGGAAATGGTGGCAATATAAGCCTCACACCATAGATTAAACAATGGATAATTATTTAATTTTGGTTTTAAAGTAAAATGAAAAAGGAAAGGATAAACATTCTTGCTTCTACATTCTTCTTCTAACCTAACCTATCTCAACTACCACTAACCAAGGGTTATCCTTCTCTTTATCATTTAAAACCCAAGTTAAATTAACTATCTATGATTTAATCATGGTTGAAGTTAAGAAGGAAATAAATATATATAGTGATATATATTTCTTTTTCTTTTTAACTCAAGGTTATCTTTTATACCTCTTGTTTATTTTAGCCACCATCTTCATCCACCTTCCTCTCTTCCTCTCTAGTCTTTTCTAGTGAGCTAAATACAACTAAAGAAAGGTTTTTGAAGTGAGATTCTAAACCACAACATCATTCTACTCAAGTCTAGCCGACTTGATTAGAGTGTTTCCTTCGGTTTTCCAAAGTAGCGAGCTTGGACGGAGTGCTCCGTGGTGGATCGTCGTGGACGCAAGGGAACTTCGAGAGGACCTCGATTCAACACCCAAGACACCAAGGAGTCTAGCAAAGGGGAGCTACAAAGGTTGTAGCCTTCAAACCCTGATCTTTTCTAGCTTAAAGTTTCATAACCCTAATTTTCTAGGATCGATCCCTTTGCATGTTAGTTTAGCACCTTAAAAATTATAACTTTGGGTCATGTGATGCTTCAAAACACTTAACGGGGTGCTATACTAACCTTTCAGTCAAGTACCACACCAGATGTTGTTGATATTGATCCAATCCTGGAGGAACATTCGGAAGCAGTTTTAGAACATAAGTGGATGTTCTAGGGAAATGATAACGACATCCTCCTTCGGGAGACAGTTATCATTCCAGGCTACCAAGGAGACCTGGATGATAGAGTGACTGTCAGAGTTATAGTTTTTCCCTCTGACGAGGGGCAGTGTTTTGGACAGGTGATCCAAGCGGACACTGAGGGAGGCATTACGTAGGATACTGATTAAGTTCAGTTGACGATACAGTCTAAGAAGTTTGGATTTGGAGTTCATTTATGAGCTAGGTCCCATCAGATATCCAGACATATTCTAAGACAGGTATTGCTCATTTCGGGAGATGGCTTTCTCCATGAACTTGAGATAAAGAAAGACATAAAAGGAAACATCAGAGCGGATCCACTCACTGAGGCTATTCCTCGAACGCAATAGTTTCGCAAACGGGTTTTGTGAGACTGATTAGTAGAGGAGTTGGGTGTTCGGTATCACACGGGCTGTGAGTATGCGACATCGCAATAATTAGCCTTGAGTGCAAGTGGGAGATTATTGGATATAGTGCCCTCAGAGTCAATTATTGGATCACAGGAACGTGATTGCAATGATTGAGGGAGGACCTATACCGGTAGGACAGTCTTACTCAAGATGATAGTATGCTATCTGGTTTATCTTTATCATCGTGTACTGCTTTAGGTGACCTTACAGGTCTCTATTGCGCGTTGATAGAGCCCTTAGGATTCTTGCTTGACGGCCAGCAGTATGATGGCGATCATATACGTGGGAGCTGGGGTCTATAAGCACATCCTTAAAGTGGTCCTTAGTCGTGGGAGTATTCGAGACAGGGCATCGATACTCCGGAGTAGACTAGTGTATACAGTCGAGACCCTGACGAGGGGCGGTGGCCGGTCTCACAAGCCACTGGTGTCAGTTGGTTCACCTAAGATGTATACAGTTGCTCATTGGGTTATGAGTACACCGGATAGGACTCGCCGGGAACCTGCTAGTTGGGATTATACCAGACGTCAGATAGCAGTTCCCTGGTGACATGTGTATAGGTTAGTTCATCGACCTGAGATCGTCATTTGTCTCGTGTGAGTTCCCACTGTGCTTTGATTACTACCCTACCACGGCTCAAAGGAGTCATGCAAACAGGTTTTAGTTGGGTACAGTCCCGAGACACATGGAGGCAGTGAGCGGATCTGCAGGGGTTCGTCTCTCCCGGTATTGGGGGTGAGGTCGCGCTATGTCTAGAAGAGCCATTACACGAAGTCCTTGGCCAAGGCAGGAGATTTACTGGTAGGTATTCCAGTAGTATCTCAGGGTGTTCTGGGCTACACTCCGACACGACTTGTACCGCTTTTGGGGGTCTGATTTTTACCAACCCCCTAGGCCCGCCATGCGATACTCATAGACGAACGGACCGGACTGTACGGATATTGTCACTGACAGGCTCAGTAGGGTGTCAGGATGAGTTCGCTCATCGACATCCCTTTTGGTCAATACTTGGTAGCCCGTTACGTACGGCTAATACCTCTGACGTGCTAGTGGTTAAATCCACAGCCAAAGTATTGACGAATCTTTAGAGTCTCCTACAGACAGTTTCTCAAGTTTCGGGCGAAACGCTGTAGAGGCCGTATGGATATATGGCAGGGTTCGATCATATACGTGCGATATTGCACGGATCATGATCGGACGGATAATACTAGCGGGCTTTGGTTTAAGCCGGATCCTAGTATTGTACAGTGTAGATTTTGTCTCATTGCATTTGTATTTGGTCGGAATACAAATGCGGGTATGTATATACAGTCGCGGGGTTTTCCTGTAATTGATTACGGGATCGATTTTTTTAAGTTGCCAGTTTGCATTCCGTTTCGGCCATTTTCTTTTGTTTCTTTCCTTGGCTGAATATTGATGGGAGGGGATTATTTGCAAATGGGCAAATTAGCAAAGTGGAGGGTGTTTCTTGTATGTGGTTGGTTCATGATGGTTCTTAATTGACTTTGACTTTCATTGGTTGATCATTACTTGGTTGTTGGTGATGGGAGTTGATATGGATTTGGTTGTGATCATTATTCCTCATGATAACCCTTTTCTCCTTCTTGCATTATTGCTCACTCTCTCTCCTCTCTCATTTTCGATGATGCTTGGCCGGCCACACAAGGCAAAGGGCTGTCCAAAAATTGGTGTGGGGTTTTTCATCTCTTTTGGCTTGTAAAAAAAACCCTTTAGCTCATCTTCAAAAGTATATCTCCTTCCCCACTTCCAAATGGCAACTTCTTATAACCCCATGAGACATAGAGTTCTACACTTAGCCTACAGCATTCTTAGACACGTCGGCTCACCAACTTCGTGCCCGAGTTGACTCGGTCCAGAGGTGGGAGCCCATAAAAAGACCCGGCGATATGGTGCCCTTTCCGACGAGGAGATGAAGACCGGAGATTCCGTGGGGAGATCGGGATGGTGGCCGAAGACCGAAGGACACGGATCGCTCGGTATAGCTCTCTACCCTTTCTCCATTTAGCTAGCATTAGGTTAATGGCCCGATCCGTGTTTATAGTCCGCGGTAGCGCCGGTTTCTGTTTATAGAAAAGTTTTTGTTTCCGCATTTTAGCCTCGTTCAGACGGCCGGGGCGCTGCCGTGCACTTACACATACTGCTCGGTGATAGGAGTTATAATCCGAATGATGGACATCGTTTATTTGTTCGGGGTGCCGAGACTTGGGAAGTGTCATCATTTGGTGCTTCATGACAAAGTTGAAGATTTTCCCTATCTTGTCTTGAAAGAACGAATATTCCCGACCCATCTTCTTTATAAAGGACGGGCTCCAATCGAGCTATTCTTAATTGAACGGCATCGTGGACCCGCTTTTTTGTGTTTGAACATTGTTTGCGTTCCTTACCCTATTTTTACCTCCGCTTCGAGATTTTCTCCCTTCGCGAAAACACATAGCGGGTTGGGGATGAAGAGCCTTACAGTCTACTTCTTCCACAGACTGCTTGCTGAGACGCTGCGTCTTGGCCTTTTCATAAATGGTCATTTCACGGCTGTGGTTGTCTCAGCTTGCTTGACAAGCTTCTTTTATTAGATTGTCAATTTGATCTTCGAGCGATGGACTTAATGTTCTCAAAGTGGGATCTTACTCCAATTTGACATCACGGCTATCTGAAAGAGCATTTTCTTCTCCACTCAAGCTGTTCATAAGGTAGCAGCTATAAACTTGCTCCCGTTTCTTGGACCGAACATGTCCGAGCCCAGTTGTTTCCATCTTCCCATTGGGCTTCTTTCGTTGAGTCCTGGGAACATCCCAAATCTTTTTGCAGAATTGGGTTTGTCGAACAGTTTGTTCGAGAGGTACGCCTTAACGCTTTAACAGTTTCTTTAATCCCTTCGCATAATATCTTGGCATATGAATGGGATGGAACCTGTCAAGAGTGGGGTCAACACTATGCCAGACTTCTTTTTCTACCTTGGTCTCTATAGATTTGTAGAAGAGGATCGCCTTTTCACCTCTCGCCTAGGGGGCACGTAGAAAGTTTGCAGTTCTTGTATGCTGTATGTATCGAGCGCATCAAGTTCTCTGTAGTGTCGAGGCAGAGCCATTATGATTTGTAGACTCTGATCTGCTTTGGCAAGAGTCTGCATCGACGGGCGGGCGAAGAACACTGCATTGGTCTTGTCTTCGGAGTCGCTGCCAAAGACCAAAATAAGAGTAAATGGTCCGGGCTTATTGTTTTGCCTTTGAGGTTGCCCCGAGTAGACTATTTGTTCATCTTTCTCGGTATCGCTTCCAAAGATCTGGATGGTGGCCGTGGATTTTTTTTTATTCTCCAGCTTGTGGCAACCTTCAGTATGCTCGAAGTCCAGCAGAAAGTACTTCGCATATTTATACTTTCGCACTTCATTTACCGAGAACGGATTGAGTTCTCTCATGACGGTATACTCCGAACCATCCTTGAAATACTTCATACACTGATGCTGTGTAGAAGGGATGATATTGTACTCGTGTAACCAAGGCCTATCGAGTAAAGCGTTATAGCAAGTTTTGGCGTCAATGATATGAAATTTGATATCAGTGATGAGCAGCCCGAAGCACAGCATCGGTATTACGGACCTAAGTGTCCGTGACGACTGTGAGTCAAACCCAGAGATGGTAATTTTATCTCGAGCAAAGTGTTGAACATTCATGTGTAGTACTCTCACGTTGAGAAGATTGACGGAAGATCTATTGTCGAAAAGGATTTTCCATATCTTGATGTTGTGGCAATACTCAGTGACGTATAGTGGTCGATTATTTTCGCACGTACTGAGGATTAGATCTTCATCGCAGAATATGATATCACCCGTGTTGACCTCTGCCAGTTCATCTTTCATCTTCTCTTCTGGAAGGAAAGTTTGGAACAGATAAGGCTTTTGTAACTCCTTGATCAGGGAATCTCGCGCCTCTTTGGACAGGAAGAGAGCATCCAATATACTTAGCTGCGAGGGTATTTTCCTCAGATGTGCTAGGACATTGTAATCCACCTTATTTTCTTTGGCGGGTCCTTTGCGGCGAGCTCTTTTACCACTTCTTCATCGAGGGCAATTTCTTCGAGCATTTTCCCTTTCCCTTTGTCTTTTTTGTTCGAACCTTTGTTTGCAGGTCCGAAGTTCTTTTCAGGCAGCGTACGGTTACGCAGCTGAATATTCTCGCAGTTCTTCTCATCCTTTTCTTTTTCCGAGGGGGAATTTTCAAAGAGAGGGTCGAGAGCTGTTTCGTCCTCAGAATCGATCCCGAACATGAGAACTTGAGGTTTTTCCCTTTTCGAACTGGTACCAACCATATGACAGTTTCCAGTTATTTCTTTATGCATTTTCGTCTCGCCACTTTCACATTGGCGAGCGCGAGTTTCGCGCTTCTTCTTCTTGAAGTGTTTTTATGAGCAACATATCCTTACCATCACTTCTTTAAAGCGTTGCACTTCTCGATGGGGTGGGCAACCCTTCTGTGATATAGGAAGTATTTTGGTTTTCATTCTCCTCCATCGAAGTATAAGACTTTAGGAGTGTACCTCACAAGAGGTGGTAGCTTCATCCTCATTGATAGGGGTTTGGCGAATCGCTTCTCAGTTTTGATCCTGCTCTTATTTGTTGCAGGTGTGCTTTGGTTTGGTTGGAGTGCTTTACGAATCGTTCTCACCGCAGTTTCTTTATTCAAACGCTAATGCTTAGCATTTTCATATATGGCTATTTCGTGTTCTCGGTCGTCTTTGCTCTTTTGAAAGGCTTCGTTTAAAAATCTCTCAATCGGGTCTTCTTTTGGCAGATTCGGGGAATTTAGCGTCGATTCCGTCCCCAGTTCCTCCACATCGTTTTCTAATGTTAAGGGAGCTTCTTCTTCATATAACGATGAATGGGAGATCATACGGCAACTTGCTACACAGTCTTCCGCTTCTTCCGATGAGTCATTTCCCTCATCATTGTTACTATCTCCGTTCTCAAGAATATACTTGAGGAATTCTTCGAGCGCGACCGATGTCCGCACTTTCTGGTTGTATTCTTCCAGCGTGTCTATGTATTTCTGAAGTTCTGTGCGCTTGTCTTCATACTCGGCAGGCTGCACTGATTTCTTGGTCTTCTTCTTTTTCTTAGAAGACTTTGACGGTTTGACTTGGGGACTTTTCCCTTTATCAACAACTTTCGGTGTGAGACAAGATTTCAGCATACCTTCAGTAATTTCGGGTTCAAGCGGGCTTCTCCACTTGATCGCTGAGCATGCCCGTAGATCCTTCAACATTCTTTTAGTTTTCGCTGAGAGGAATACTTCCCATGGAGCTTCTTCCACAAGTGAGCATGATGCCCCCTGTGCGTCCACCATTTTCAAAGCTTGCTTTTGGAGCGGGATTACCTTCCAATTATCAGACATCGTGAACTTCCCTTGTTGATACTGGTCTTCAACCCAATTTTGAAGATGTAACAATTTTCGATTGGGTGGCTCGCTATTTTATGATAGGAGCAGTAGTTGGGGTTGTTGACGTCGCCGGGTTATGCTGGGCTCTATGAGTCTGCCAATGTGATGAGATTATTTCACATCGCCAGCTTAAACAATCTCCTTATTTTATCGCGAGGGAACGAGTATGTACATCTCAGCCTTTCTTCCAAGGACGGGCGTGTACTGTAAGTCGACGTTAGACACCCCACATGATGCGGGGAGGCGGAATAGGTAAAACAATCATTTTGTTTAAACTAACATCGACTAACTTTACGGATCTTTGCTAAACCTTAACTAACAACTATATAGAAGTGATTAGATACTATGATAGATGATTATACCTAATGAATCAAGTCCTTCTTATTCTCGTTGATCACCTCCTCGTCGGCCTCCTCAATGTGATAGAAGATCCACCCGAGAGTTGCTTCTCCAAGCTTTAACCTCTCACTTGAGGTAACTAGGTTGCTATGAGTGCTAATCAAAGTAACCTAGAGGATATAGAAGAGGATTATGGATCTATTAGTCTTGCTAACCCTTGGGATCTCAACACATGAGAGGATTAGGGTTAGGGTTGAAGAGAGAGAGAGCTTGAGGAAAGAGAATGTGTAAGTGAGAATGAATAAATATCTTAAGTCATTTGGATAAATAATGAAGCATCAAAATATCTAGAAATTAATATCTCAAAATATCAACCATGCTTCATTAATTACCTTGAGGTGAATCACCTCATGACTCATGATGTAATTAATGCAAATCACACATCATCTCCTCCACCTCATTAAGATTAATTCATAAATGAATTAAAGCATAATGAGTCACCTTACTTCTAGAAGCTTCTCGAGTAATTACGAAAATGCCCCTCCTATCCGTAAAACACGGAAATACTGAGACTGTATAAATCCAATAATCCAATACTAGAATCTGGCTTAAACTAAAGCCCGCTAGTATAAACTGTCCGAACATCGTACGTGCATAAATGCACGTACGTGTCCGAACCCTGTCGTAAAACCATACGACCTCTATATCGTTTCGCCTGAAGTAAGGAAACTCTCTGTGTGGGACTCTAAAGACTCGACACTACACTGGCAGTGGGTTTAACCACAGGCCGCAAGCGGTACTAGCTGTACGTAGCGGTCCTCAGGTAGATGTCGATAAGAAGGCCGATGAGGAAACCCATCCGAACTCCTACTGAGCCTGATGTGACAATCTCCGTACAGTCCGGTCTGTTCATCTAGAACTTTCGCATATCGGGCCTAGAGGGCGGCAAGCGTCAGTCCCCTAAAGGCGGTATAAGTCGTGTCGGAGTGAAGCCCATTACACCTTGAGAAGCTACTGGAAATCCTACCAGTAAATCTCGTTTGCCCTGGCCAGGGACTTTGCGTAATGGCTCTCCAAACACAGCGCGATATCAACTCCCAATTCCGGGAGAGACGAATCCTGTCTAACCGCCACTGCCTCCAAGTGCTTCGGGACTGCACCCAACTGCTACCTGTTTGCACGACTCCTTTGAGCCGTGGTAGGATAGCAATCTAAGAACAGTGGGAACACACTTGAGGCGAAGCAGCAGTGTCAAGTTTGCGGACTATGCTGTACTCATGTCACCTGGGAACTGTTAACTGACGACGGGTATAATACCAACCAACAGTTCCCTGCGAGTCCTGTCCGGTGTACCCGTAACCCAACGAGCACCTGTATACTATCTCCAGTACAACGTACTAATAGTTGTGGGACAGACCATCTCCCCAACTGGGATGAGAAGCGTACACACTAGTCTACTCCAGAGTATCGATGCCTTGTCTCGATAATCCTACGACTAGGGACCTGAAAAAGGATGTGCTTGTAGACTACCCAGCCCCCATTAGTGTGACTGCCATCACAACGCTGGTAGTCAAGCAAGATCCTAAGGGCTCTATCAATATGTATTCTTGATATGCTAACATATACACATATTAAGATATATATAAACCAAGTAGCATACTACCATGTTTAGCAAGATTGTTAATATAACTGTGAATATCCCAAGCTTCCATTAAGTAATATACAAGCTAGTATGATACAATAATGGCCCCTAGGGCATATACACTAACAATCTCCCACTTTCACTAGAGCCATGTACTGGCGCATCGAAGACCTATCATCTCGAGCAGCCTCTCGAACTGAATCTGAGGTAAGGCCTTAGTGAATGGATCTGCAGTGTTCTCCTCTGTAGGAACTCTCCGGACCTCGATCTCCTGGCGATCTATGATCTCCCTGATTAGGTGATACCGCCTTAAAATGTGTCTAGACTTCTGATGGGACCTGGGTTCCTTCGCTAAAGCTATAGCTCCGTTGTTGTCACAATACAGCGGTATTGGATCAGGAATGGTAGGAACCACCTGAAGTTCTATTAGGAACTTCTTCATCCAGACCGGTTCTTTTACGGCATCGCAAGCAGCGATATACTCCGCTTCCATCGTCGAGTCAGTAACGGTGTCCTCCTTGGAACTCTTCCAGCACACCGCCCTTCCATTGAGGGTAAAGACATAACCTGACATGGACTTGGAGTCATCCTTGTCACTCTGGAAGCTGGAGTCGGCAAAAGCCTCGATCTGGAGGTCTTTTCCGCCGTAAACCAAGAACATATCCTTAGTCCTTCTCAGGTACTTGAGAATGTTCTTTACTGCTATGCAGTGTTTCTCTCCTGGGTCTGAGTGATACCTTCTTACCACGCTCAGTGCGTACGCTACATCTGGTCTGGTGCACAATATCGCATACATTATAGAGCCTACCGCAGAAGCGTAGGGTATAACTGACATGCGATCCCTTTCCAAGTCAGTCTTGGGAGACATCTCTTTGGATAGGGTGATTCTGTGACAAGCCGGTAAATTACCACGCTTAGAATCTTCCATACTGAATCTTTTCAGTATAGTGTTGATATACCTGGACTGCGAAAGTCCCAACATCCTCTTAGATCTATCACGATAGATCTGGATCCCCAGAATGTAAGAGGCATCACCCAGGTCTTTCATGGAGAACCTGTGTGACAAGAATCCTTTGACAGATTGTAGCATAGGAATGTCATTTCCTATCAATAGAATGTCATCCACGTACAAGACGAGAAATACGACAGTTCGTGCTACAATTTTACTATATATACATGGTTCATCTGGATTTTTGATAAAGTCATATTCTTTAACTGTTTCATCAAAATAGATGTTCCAACTCCGCGATGCCTGCTTTAGTCCATAAATGGACTTAAGCAACTTGCACACTTTCCCGCTACTCTCACTTTGATTGAAACCTTCTGGCTGATCCATACAGACGCACTCTTCTAAATTACCATTTAGAAAAGCCGTCGTTACGTCCATCTGCCAGATCTCATAATCATAGAAGGCGGCAATGGCAAGAAGGATCCGAATGGATTTGAGCATAGCCACTGGAGAAAAAGTTTCGTCATAGTCCAAACCAGGTCTTTGACGAAAACCCTTTGCAACAAGTCTAGCCTTATAGGTTTCCACCTGTCCATCTACACCAATCTTTTTCTTGAAGATCCATTTGCATCTATGGGTTTTACCCCATCTGGAGCAAAGTCCAAAGTCTATACTTTGTTGGTGTACATGGACTCCATCTCGATCCGCATTGCATCCAGCCATCTTACCGAGTCACCGCTCTGGATGGCCTGTTGGAAGCTAGTAGGTTCATCATTATCAATGACGCAATCCTCTCTATCCCCATCTATGAGAAAACCGTAGTATCTCTCAGGCGGATGAGACGGCCTACTACTCCTGCGGAGGGGTGCGGCAATGTCCTGTTCTTCTTGAACTACTGGTTCTACCAAACTTTCGGTAGTAGTTTGTGGTTCTGGAATTTCTTCCAGTTCTATTGCACTCCCACTTGTTTCCTTTTCTAAAAACTGCTGTTTTAGAAAATGGGCATTACAAGAAACAAAAATCTTTTGTTCCTCTGCGTAATAGAAGAAATACCCCTTGGAGATTTTTGGATATCCCACAAACTTACACTGTACTGATCGTGTAAGTCGATGTAGTACACCCCAGTTCTTGTGGGGAGGCGGAATTTTCAAAAACGATCAAGTTTAAAGAACGAACATCGACTAACCGCTTGAATCGAAGCTAAACTATAAATAACCGTACACAAAGTGTTTCTTAACTATTGTGTTTAGGGATTATACCAAATGAAACTAGTCCTTCGTCTTTACGATCTCCTTGTTCTCCTCGGCCTTCTCTAGGTAGTAGACGATCCACCCAAGAGCAAAACTCCAAGCTACACCTCTAACTTGAGGCAACTAATCTACTTTGATTGCTAATCAAAGAAGAAAGGATGATATAGAGTGAAGGTAATGGATGTTTAAGTCTAACTAAACCTTTGATCTCAACACATGAGGATTAAGGATTAGTCTCTTGAAGATGAGAGCTTGAGGAGAGAGAATGTGAGATGAGATAATGAGATGAGAGAGAGTGTATCATAATATATTATGAAGCATTCTTATTTTAGAATAATGAATAAAAGAAATGAATAAGCATGCTTCATAAATGCAAAATGGTGATTCATTAAGCATGTGTCATTTATCATTTATGGTGCAATAATGATAAAGATGAATCACTCTCATGACTCACAATCTTATCCAAAGTAACCTCCTTAGTCACATCTTCTAGAAGCTTCTCGCACAATTACGAGAACGCCCCTCCGATCCGCAAAAATACGGAAAAACTTTAGACTGTAAAAATCCAATAACCGGATACCAGTAACTGGCTTAAACCAAAGCTGACTGGTAAAAACTGTCCGAAAGTCGTACGTGCGTAAACGCACGTATGCGTCCGAACCCTTTGTCGCAAAACCATGCGACCTCTATATCGTTTCGCCTGGAGTAGGAAACTCTCTGTGTGGGACTCTAAAGACTCGACTACTACGCTGGCAGTGGGTTTAACCACAGACCGCAAGCGGCACTAGCTGTACGTAACGGTCCCCAGGTAGTTGTCGATAAGAAGGCCGATGAGGAAACCCATCCGAACTCCTACTGAGTCTGATGTGACAATCTCCATACAGTCCGGTCCGTTCGTCCAAGACTATCGCATATCGGGCCTAGGGGGGCGGCAAGCGTCAGTCCCCTAATAGCGGTATAAGTCGTGTCGGAGTGAAGCCCATTACACCCTGAGAAACTACTGGAACCTACCAGCAAATCTCGCTTGCCCTGGCCAGGGACTTTGCGTAATGGCTCTCTGACACAGCACGATATCTACTCCCAATACCGGGAGGGACGAATCCTGTCTAACCGCCACTGCCTCCAAGTGCTCGGGACTGCACCCAACTGCTACCTGTTTGCACGACTCCTATGAGCCGTGGTAGGGTAGCAATCTAAGAACAGTGGGACACACTCGAGGCGAAGTAGCAGTGTCAAGTCTGCGGACTACGCTGTACTCATGTCACCTGGGAACTGCTCACTGACGACTGGTATCAAACCAACCAACAGTTCCCTGTGAGTCCTGTCCGGTGTACCCGTAACCTAACGAGCACCTGCATACTATCTCCAGTACGACGTACTGACGGCTGTGGGACAGACCATCTCCCCAACTGGGATGAGAAGCGTACACACTAGTCTACTCCGGATATCGATGCTCTGTCTCGATAATCCAACGACCAGGGACCTGAATAAGGATGTGCTTGTAGACTACCCAGCCCCCACTAGTGTGACTGCCATCACAACGCTGGTAGACAAGCAAGATCCTAAGAGCTCTATCAATACGTACATTCACATATTAAGATAGAAAAACCAAGTAGCATACTACCATGTTTAGCAAGACTGTTATATATATATGTGAATATCCCAAGCTTCCATTAAGTAATATACAAACTAGTATGATACAGTAATGGCCTTCTAGGGCATAAACACTAACAATCTCCCACTTGCACTAGGGCCATGTACTGGCATATCGTAGACCAATGATCTCGAGTAGCCTCTCGAACTGAATCTGAGGAAGGGCCTTCGTGAATGGATCAGCAATGTTCTCTTCAGAAGCAACTCTCCGAACCTCGATCTCCTGACGATCAATGATCTCCCTGATCAGGTGATACCGCCTCAAGATGTGTCTGGACTTCTGATGGGACCTTGGTTCCTTCGCTAAAGCTATAGCTCCGTTGTTGTCGCAATACAGAGGTATTGGATCAACTATGGTAGGAACAACCTGAAGTTCTGTTAGGAACTTCTTCATCCAGACTGCTTCTTTTGCGGCATCGCAAGCAGCTATATACTCCGCTTCCATCGTCGAGTCGGCAACGGTGTCCTGCTTGGAGCTCTTCCAGCATACCGCCCCTCCAGCATACCGCCCCTCCATTGAGGGTAAAGATATAACCCGACATGGACTTGGAATCGTCCTTATCACTCTGGAAGCCGGAATCAGCAAAGGCCTCCAACCTGAGGTCTTTTCCGCCGTAAACCAAGAACATCTCCTTAGTCCTCCTCAGGTACTTGAGAATGTTCTTTACTGCTATCCAGTGTTTCTCCCCTGGGTCAGACTGATACCGGCTTACCACGCTCAGTGCGTAAGCTACATCTGGTCTGGTACACAACATCGCATACATTATAGCGCCTACCGCAGAAGCGTAGGGTATAATAGACATGCGTTCCCTTTCCAAATCAGTCTTGGGAGACATCTCTTTGGAGAGGGTGATTCCGTGACAAGCCGGTAGATTACCGCGCTTAGAATCTTCCATACTGAATCTTTTCAGTACAGTGTCGATATACCTGGACTGCGAAAGTCCCAACATCCTCTTGGATCTATCACGATAGATCCGGATCCCCAGAATGTACGAGGCATCACCCAGGTCTTTCATGGAGAACCTGTGTGACAAGAATCCTTTGACAGATTGTAGCATAGGAACGTCATTTCCTATCAATAGAATGTCATCCACGTACAAGACGAGGAATACGACACTTCTGGCCACAACTTTACTATATATGCACGGTTCATCTGGATTTTTGATAAAGTCATATTCTTTGACTGTCTCATCAAAACAGATGTTCCAACTCCGCGATGCCTGCTTTAGTCCATAAATAGACTTAAGTAGCTTGCATACTTTCTCGCTGCTCCCACTCTGATTGAAACCCTCTGGCTGATCCATATAGACGCTCTCTTCTAAATTTCCATTCAGAAAAGCCGTCTTTACGTCCATCTGCCAGATTTCATAATCATGGAAGGCAGCAATAGCAAGAAGGACCCGAATGGATTTGAGCATAGCCACTGGAGAAAAAGTTTCGTCATAGTCCAAACCAGGTCTTTGACGAAAACCCTTTGCAACAAGTCTAGCCTTATAGGTTTCCACCTGTCCATCTACACCAATCTTTTTCTTGAAGATCCATTTGCATCCTATGGGTTTTACCCCATCTGGAGCAAAGTCCAAAGTCCATACTTTGTTGGTGTACATGGACTCCATCTCGGTCCGCATTGCATCTAGCCATCGTACCGAGTCGCCGCTCTGGATGGCCTGCCGGAAGTCTGTAGGTTCATCATCATCTATGATGCAATCCTCTCTATCCCCATCTATGAGAAAACCGTAGTATCTCTCAGGCGGATGAGACGGCCTACTACTCCTGCGGAGGGGTGCGGGAATGTTCTGTTCTTCTTGAACTACCGGTTCTACCAAACTTTCAGTATTAGTTTGTGGTTCTGGAATTTCTTCCAGTTCTATTTCGCTCCCACTTGATTCCTTTTCTAAAAACTGATGTTCTAGAAAATGGGCATTACGAGAAACAAACACCTTTTGTTCCTCTGCGTAATAGAATAGATATCCCCTGGAGTGCTTTGGATATCCCACAAACTTACACTTTACTGATCGTGCCTCGAGCTTGTCCACATGCTGCTTTTTAACAAAAGCTGGACATCCCCAAATCTTTATATACTGTAGATGGGGTTTCTTCCCGCTCCACATCTGATATGGAGTGGTAGGCACAGTCTTGGTAGGAACCATGTTCAAAAGATATGCCGCTGATTCTAGCGCATAACCCCAGAAAGATCGCGGTAACTCAGCATTACTCATCATGGATCGTACCATATCCAATAGGGTTCGATTCCGTCTCTCCGATACACCATTATGCTGTGGAGTGTATGGAGGAGTAAGCTGAGAGAGAATTCCTTTCTCTTTTAGGTAACCTAGGAACTCGGCACTTAAGTATTCTCCACCTCGATCAGATCTTAGTGTCTTAATACTTTTGCCGGTTTGGTTTTCTACTTCATTCTTATACTCCTGGAATTTCTCAAAAGCCTCGGATTTATGTTTCATTAGATAAATGAATCCGTATCTTGAGTAATCATCCGTGAAAGTAATGAAATAGGAAAAACCACCTCTCGCATGTGTAGACATTGGACCGCATACATCACTGTGTATGAGTCCTAAGAGCTCGCTCGCTCTTACTCCTTGTCCAGTAAATGGAGTCTTTGTCATCTTTCCTTTGAGACAGGATTGACAAGTGTCATAAGATTGATATTCGAACGTGTCCAAATATCCTTCTCTATGCAACTTAGTCAACCTTCTCTCATTGATGTGACCCAGTCTACAATGCCATAAGAAAGCTTTATTTAAATCTGGAGACTTTCTTTTTAGTGTGTTCTGGACATTGAAAATTTGGAGTTGGTTTAACACATATATGCCGTTATTTAGAGTACCTGACCCAATCAAACCATGATTAAGGTGGATGTTAACAACATCTCTTACAAACGTGAAATCATAACCTTTATTTGATAACAAGGAAACTGATATGATATTACACGTTAAGCTTGGTACAAAATAACAGTTATGCAAAACCAAAATATGTCCACTCGTCAATCCTAGGTGATAATCCCCGACGGACGCAGCTCCCACGCTAGCTCCGTTAGCAACCCTGAGGATCATATCACCTTCCTTCAGCACTCTACGGTTTCTCAGTGCCTGCAATGAATTGCAAATATGAGATCCTGATCCGGTATCCAATACCCAGGAAGTAGAGTTGATCGACAGACAATTCTCAATTACAAACACACCTGAAGTCGAAGCCACAGCTTGCTTCGGTTCCTGGTTCTTGGCGTTCCACGCCTTGCAATCCTTCTTCTAGTGCCCTTTCCTGTGACAATGGAAGCACTCATCCTGGCCAACTACTGGTGCTGCAAGCTTTTTCTTTCCCTTCTTTCCCACCTTACTAACACCTCCTCTAGGTTTGGGTGCGGCCTTCTTCTTCCTTCCTTTGGCCCTAGCCTTGGACCCGGAAGAAGATGCACCGCCAACAAACATAGCGGGTGTTTCCCTTGCCTTCTGCAAGGTGCCCTCTGCACTCCTTAACATGTTCAGGAGTTCCGCAAGTTCAACTTCTTTTCCTTGAAGATTGAAGTTGAGGATAAACTGGGCGTAGGTGGGAGGAAGGGACTGGAGAATAAGGTCTGTATAGAGCTCATTATCCAAAGTCGTCCCAAGGTCTGCGAGCTCCTCAATATAGCCGATCATCTGTAGGACATGTTCACCTACCGATGACCCGACAGCCAACCTCGCTCGAAACAATTTCTTAGAGGTCTCGTATCTTGCTATACGAGATTGCTCTCCATAAAGTTCCTTTGTATGGAGAAATATGCCATCTAAGGACATATCCTCGTGCCTCCTCTGATGTTCGTTGTTCATAGAGGCAAGCACGATGCACTTGGCTCTCGCGCAATCTAAATCCCAGGTTTTGCGGATTTCCTTATCCGCATTGCTGGATTTGGGACCAGGGACAGCAGGTGCCGTAGCGGTGAGGACGTACCCCAGTTTGTCATAGGTCAAAGCCATTTTGACATTCCGCAGCCAATCTTTATAGTTTGGCCCCGTCAGTATATTCTTTTCTAAAAGTAATTTAAGTCCAGTCATTTTCAGGGTCGCTGCAATTAGGAGAGAGAGAAGAAAACACTTTAGCATGATGCTCTTGCAAGTTTAGAGTGGTTTTTAGTTTATCTAAACTGGATGGCTCCCACTGTTTCTCGAATCCTTCCTCAAACCATAAAAGAAGAATTAGCCAGGACTATTCTCACCGTACAATACTTGCTTAACCGTTCAGCCAGGCCAGTGTCGATACTTCGAGGGAGGTTTTCCAACGCTTTCGCGAAGTTCCTTAATTAAATAACCTCTTTTCTCTGGGGGCGTAACCCCGCTGACACCTTTCTGGACACCTACTAGGTTTATAGCATTGATCGTTAAGTGACGAATATCCTGATAAGTAGCATATACTCACAGTAGGATCGGGATCCAAATATCATCGTATGATAATGTTGAAGGAATCCTACCAACATTCATCAAACTCCAAATGGTATGCATCTCTTTGCAAATTTCAGTTTCTTTAGAAATTCCCGATATTTATTTCTGCCCCATGCTCTTATGACCTTGGCGTTAGGTCAAAATGTCATAAGTCACATGTCAAGTTCTACCCATCATTATCTTGTCAATTTGAACCCATCCGTATATATCCTTGACGTTCGGCCAAAATGATAATACGACTGTCCCAAACTAACTACATCTACCTATGCAACAAATGAATACCCAGTAGCTACCAAACACTATGCCTTGGCGTTAGGTCAAAATACATAGCTTGAATACTACTGAATACCCAGATGAAATGACGGAGGGCTACGAATGGTTTTGGCGAAACCGTGAACGTAGTGAACTTGATATAACCGAAGGAACCTGATAGCTTTTAAAAGGAGTGGTTAAATCTCCGTATTTAAAAATATCTGTTTTAAAAATAACCGAGTGGTTTCTTTTAAACTGTTCCAACGATTTAAACTTTGGTTTGTTTTTCTTTGCATTATAGATAATGCGTCCCATCATTAACCTATCATTGCAGAAAACAACGAAAATACAACGTCCTCTTATGCCATCCGCATTCGCCACTGGGTCCCGTCATCACCCGTTAGGTTACTTAACTAACGACAGAGCGGGGGCTGGGCTAGCGCGGGTGTAAAACATAAATGACGTCTAAATAGCTATCATAAATATAGATATTTTACATTCGTCTGACGCAATGATATTCATTCCAGAACACAGATAAACAATATTGGATTTGCAAGCAATCTGTATTTCTTTTGAGCCTGCAAGAAAAGACAGATTACACAGTTGTGATGAATAGCCGATACCCCACCCTCGACCCCTACGGGTACGGCAAACTACCTGCCCGGCAGTTTGTGTACCCCACCTTGGGTCAGTCCTAGGAGCAAAAACAGTAAAATGAAATAATACAACGGTGGCTACAACCGCAACCTGGAAGTGCCCCGCAAAAATAATATTACAACAAATTACATTTACAACAAATGAATTAAACAATAACCCATTGCAAACCCCGGCTATACATCACAACAGTCCAATACAGTTTATATGCACAAACAGATATAACCATTACAGAAATGTGCAACCCCCTGCCAACCGACATACTAGCAGTTGGGGAAGGTTTACGAATACATTTAACAATCACAGATATAATCCAACATGCAAATACTGTACAATTTCGATCGATTAAACGACATTAATATTGCTCCAAAATCTGCTCTGTTAAACAGTAACCTGAGCAAATATTAAATATTCCAGAGAACCCCAAATTCAACAGAGGACCCACACACCAAATACGAGTCCATGACTCGGCAACTCGGCCGCGGAACCGCGGCGGATCGGTGGGATCCGCCGCCCTTCCGCGGCGCTTTAGCCGAGTCATGGGCTCGAATTTTTTGTGTGTTCTTCTGGACTGTTTACAAGCTCTCTGCACTTACCTGAAAAATTTTATGACTTCATTTTAAGTTCGACAGAAACTGAACAGATTTAGGGTTTTCCGGCTTCGTTTTTCCGTTCGAAATTCGTACAAATTTGCAATCAAGTTATTTAGTGTTTAGCGAGGCTCTGATACCACTGTAAGTCGATGTAGTACATCCCAGTTCTTGTGGGGAGGCGGAATTTTCAAAAACGATCAAGTTTAAAGAACGAACATCGACTAACCGCTTGAATCGAAGCTAAACTATAAATAACCGTACACAAAGTGTTTCTTAACTATTGTGTTTAGGGATTATACCAAATGAAACTAGTCCTTCGTCTTTACGATCTCCTTGTTCTCCTCGGCCTTCTCTAGGTAGTAGACGATCCACCCGAGAGCAAAACTCCAAGCTACACCTCTAACTTGAGGCAACTAATCTACTTTGATTGCTAATCAAAGAAGAAAGGATGATATAGAGTGAAGGTAATGGATGTTTAAGTCTAACTAAACCTTTGATCTCAACACATGAGGATTAAGGATTAGTCTCTTGAAGATGAGAGCTTGAGGAGAGAGAATGTGAGATGAGATAATGAGATGAGAGAGAGTGTATCATAATATATTATGAAGCATTCTTATTTTAGAATAATGAATAAAAGAAATGAATAAGCATGCTTCATAAATGCAAAATGGTGATTCATTAAGCATGTGTCATTTATCATTTATGGTGCAATAATGATAAAGATGAATCACTCTCATGACTCACAATCTTATCCAAAGTAACCTCCTTAGTCACATCTTCTAGAAGCTTCTCGCACAATTACGAGAACGCCCCTCCGATCCGCAAAAATACGGAAAAACTTTAGACTGTAAAAATCCAATAACCGGATACCAGTAACTGGCTTAAACCAAAGCTGACTGGTAAAAACTGTCCGAAAGTCGTACGTGCGTAAACGCACGTATGCGTCCGAACCCTTTGTCGCAAAACCATGCGACCTCTATATCGTTTCGCCTGGAGTAGGAAACTCTCTGTGTGGGACTCTAAAGACTCGACTACTACGCTGGCAGTGGGTTTAACCACAGACCGCAAGCGGCACTAGCTGTACGTAACGGTCCCCAGGTAGTTGTCGATAAGAAGGCCGATGAGGAAACCCATCCGAACTCCTACTGAGTCTGATGTGACAATCTCCATACAGTCCGGTCCGTTCGTCCAAGACTATCGCATATCGGGCCTAGGGGGGCGGCAAGCGTCAGTCCCCTAATAGCGGTATAAGTCGTGTCGGAGTGAAGCCCATTACACCCTGAGAAACTACTGGAACCTACCAGCAAATCTCGCTTGCCCTGGCCAGGGACTTTGCGTAATGGCTCTCTGACACAGCACGATATCTACTCCCAATACCGGGAGGGACGAATCCTGTCTAACCGCCACTGCCTCCAAGTGCTCGGGACTGCACCCAACTGCTACCTGTTTGCACGACTCCTATGAGCCGTGGTAGGGTAGCAATCTAAGAACAGTGGGACACACTCGAGGCGAAGTAGCAGTGTCAAGTCTGCGGACTACGCTGTACTCATGTCACCTGGGAACTGCTCACTGACGACTGGTATCAAACCAACCAACAGTTCCCTGTGAGTCCTGTCCGGTGTACCCGTAACCTAACGAGCACCTGCATACTATCTCCAGTACGACGTACTGACGGCTGTGGGACAGACCATCTCCCCAACTGGGATGAGAAGCGTACACACTAGTCTACTCCGGATATCGATGCTCTGTCTCGATAATCCAACGACCAGGGACCTGAATAAGGATGTGCTTGTAGACTACCCAGCCCCCACTAGTGTGACTGCCATCACAACGCTGGTAGACAAGCAAGATCCTAAGAGCTCTATCAATACGTACATTCACATATTAAGATAGAAAAACCAAGTAGCATACTACCATGTTTAGCAAGACTGTTATATATATATGTGAATATCCCAAGCTTCCATTAAGTAATATACAAACTAGTATGATACAGTAATGGCCTTCTAGGGCATAAACACTAACAGATCGTGCCTCGAATTTGTCCGCATGCTGTTTTTTAACAAAAGCTGGACATCCCCATATCTTCAGATACTGAAGATAGGGTTTCTTCCTATTCCACATCTGATATGGCGTGGTAGGCACAATCTTGGTAGGAGCCATGTTCAAAAGATATGCAGCTGGTTCTAGTGCATAACCCCAGAAAGATCGCGGTAACTCAGCATTGCTCATCATGGAACGTACCATATCCAATAGGGTTCGGTTCCGTCTCTCCGATACACCGTTATGCTGTGGAGTGTATGGAGGAGTAAGCTGAGAGAGAATTCCTTTCTCTTTTAGGTAACCCAGGAACTCGGCACTTAAATATTCACCACCTCGATCAGATCTCAGTGTCTTGATACTTTTGCCGGTTTGGTTTTCTACTTCATTCTTATATTCTTGGAATTTCTCAAAGGCCTCGGATTTATGTTTCATTAAGAAAATGAATCCATACCTAGAGTAATCATCCATAAAAGTAATGAAATATGAAAAACCGCCTCTTGCATGTGTAGACATTGGACCACATACATCGCTGTGTATGAGTCCTAAGAGCTCGCTCGCTCATACTCCATGTCCAGTGAATGGAGTCTTTGTCATCTTTCCTTTGAGACATGATTGACAAGTTACATAAGATTGATATTCGAACGGATCCAAATATTCTTCTCTATGTAACTTAGTTAACCTTGTCTCATTGATGTGACCCGGTCTACAATGCCATAAGAAAGCCTGATTTATATCTGGAGACTTTCTTTTTAGTGTGTTCTTGACATTGAAAATCTGTAATTGGTTTAATACGTATATACCGTTATCTAGTGTACCGGACCTAATCAAACCATGATTAAGATGGATGTTAACAACATCGCTTACAAACGTGAAATCATAACCTTCTTTTGTTAACAACGATACTGATATGATATTACACGTTAAACTAGATACACAAAAACAGTTGCGCAAAACCAAAATATGTCCACTCGTCAATCCTAGGTGATAATCCTCTGCGGACACAGCACCCACGCTAGCTCCGTTAGCAACCTGGAGGGTCATATCACCAACCTTCAGCACTCTGCGGTTTCTCAGTGCCTGCAATGAATTGCATATATGAGATCCTAATCCGGTATCCAATACCCAGGAAGTAGAGTTGATTGACAGACAATTTTCAATTACAAACACACCTGAAGTCGAAGCCACAGCTTGCTTCGGGTCCTGGTTCTTGGCAATCCAAGCTTTGCAATCTTTCTTCCAATGGCCTTTCCTACGACAGTGGAAGCACTCGTCCTTTGCCACTACTGGCACCGCAACCTTTGCTTTTCCCTTAACTCCCACCTTACCAACACCACCTCTTGGTTTGGTAGCGGCCTTCTTCTTCCTTCCTTTGGCCCTAGCCTTGGACCCGGAAGAGGAAGCACCGCGAAAAAATATAGTGGGTGTTTCCCTTGCTTTCTGCAAGGTGCCCTCTACACTCCTCAACATGTTAAGGAGTTCTGGAAGTTCAACTTCTTTTCCTTGAATGTTGAAATTTAGAATAAACTGGGCGTAGGTGGAAAGAAGGGACTGAAGAACCAAGTCTGTATAGAGCTCGTTCTTCAAAGTCGTCCCGAGGTCCGCGAGCTCTTCTATATAGCCAATCATCTTTAGGACATGTTCTCCTACAGATGATCCGACGGCCAGCCTCGACTGAAAGAAATTCTTCGAGGTTTCGTATCTAGCTATACGAGATTGCTCTCCATACAGTTCCTTGGTGTGGAGAAATATGGATTCAAGGTCCATATTCTCGTGCTTCCTCTGATGTTCATTATTCATAGAGGCAAGCACGATACATTTGGCCTTCGCGCAATCAATCTCTCAGGTCTTGCGGATTTCCTTATCCGCGACATTGGATTCTGGACCAGGGACAGCAGGTGCCTTAGTGGTAAGGACATACCCCAATTTGTCATAAGTAATTACCATCTTAACATTCCGGAACCAATCTTTGTAGTTTGGCCCTGTCAAAATATTTTTATCTAATAGTAACTTAAGGCCTGTCATGTTCTGGGTCGCTGCAAAGAGAGAGAGAGGGAACACTTTAGCATGATGCTCTTGCAAGTTTCGAGTGGTTTTTAGTTTATCTAAACTGGATGGCTCCCACTGTTTCTCGAATCCCTCCTCAAACCAAAAAGGAAGAACTAGTCAGGACTATTCTCACCGTATAATACTTGCTTAACCGTTCAGCCAGGCCGGTGTCGGTACTTCGAGGGAGGTTTTACGATGCTTTCGCAAAGTTCCTAAATAACCTCTTTTCTCTGGGGGCGTAGCCCCGCTGACACCTTTGTCGGCACCTACTTGGTTTATAGCATTGATTGTTAAGTGACGAATCTCCTGATGAGTAGCAGATACTCACAGTAGGATCGGGATCCAAATATCATCATATGATAAAGCTGAAGGAATCCTACCAAAATTATCACACTCCAAATGGTATGCAACTCTTTGTAAATTTCAGTTTCTTTATAAATTCCCGATATAAATTTCTGCCCCATGCTCTTATGACCTTGGCGTTGGTCAAAATGTCATAAGTCACATGTCAAGTTCTACCCATCATTATCTTGTTAATTTGAACCCATCCATACATACCCTGACGTTGGCCAAATGATAGTACGACTGTCCCAAACTAACTCATCTATCTATGCAACAAATGAATACCCAGCAGCTACCAAACACTATACCTTGGCGTTGGTCAAAATAAATAGCTTGAATACTACTGAATACCCAAATGAAATGACGGAGGGCTACGAATGGTTTTGGCGAAACTGTGAACGTAGTGAACTTGATATGATCGAAGGAACCTGATAGCTTTTAAAAGGAGTGGTTAAAGCTCCGCAATTTAAAAAATATCTTCTGTTTTAAAATAACCGAGTGGTTTCTTTTAAACTGTTCCAACGATTCAACTTTGGTTTATTTTCTTTGCATTAATATAATGCGTCCCATCAATTAACCTATCATTGCAGAAAACAACGAAAATACAACGTCCTCTTATGCCATCCGCATTCGCCACTGGGCCCCGTCATTCACCCGTTAGTTTACTTAACTAACGACAGAGCGGGGGCTGGGCTAGCGCGGGTGTAAAACATAAGTGATGTCTAATAGCTATCATATATAGATATTGTACATTTGTCAGATGCAATAATTGGCATTCCAGATCACAGATGAACATATTGGATTTTCTACGAATCCGCATTCCTTTTGAGCCTGCAAAGAAAGACGGATTACACAGTCGTGGTGAATAGCCAAAACCCTACCTTAGACCCCTATGGGTATAGCAAACTACCCGCCTAGTACCCGAAGTGAAGCGGTCTCCCTCAACAACGTGAGTAGGCCACTAAACACTTCAAAGTACCCGGTAGTTTGTGCACCCTACCTTGGGTCTATCATAGGAGCAGAAAACAGTAAATGAAATAATACAACGGTGGCTACAACCTCAACCCGAAAGTGCCCCGCAAAAGAATATTACAACAATTTACAAATTACATTTGAATGAAAGAAATGCTCATCTCACATCCCCGGCTATCCATTCACGACAATCCAACAAGTCCACAAACACAAACCAGTAAAAACCATTACAGAAATGTGCAACCCCCTGCTAACCGACATACTAGTAGTTAGGGGAGGTTTACGAACACATTAAATAAATTACGGATATAATCAAGTTAGCCAAACATCTTAGAATTTCGATCAAGCAAATACAAATGATTCTACTCCAAACAATTCTCTGTGCACATGAAACCTGAGCAGAAATAAAACATCCCAGAAAATACAACATCAACACAGAAGAGTTACTGGGCAAATTTGGGCTGACTCGGCTTCAACTCGGCCGCGGATCCGCGGCGGATCGCTTGGATAGGCCGCGGTTCCACGGCGGTTTGGCCGAGTCACGATCCCAAATTTCTCCAGTAATCTTATAATTCCCTGCTTGTATTTTTAAGGGTCCCTGAAAAATTTTTAGACCTCGTTTTAAAATCGGCAGAAACTAGGTTAAAATGATGTTTTTTCGGGTTCATTTTGCGATCGAATTTCTAACGACTTTGCCAACAAGTTAGTTATGGTTTAGCGAGGCTCTGATACCACTGTAAGTCGACGTTAGACACCCCACATGATGCGGGGAGGCGGAATAGGTAAAACAATCATTTTGTTTAAACTAACATCGACTAACTTTACGGATCTTTGCTAAACCCTAACTAACAACTATATAGAAGTGATTAGCTACTATGATAGATGATTATACCTAATGAATCAAGTCCTTCTTGTTCTCGTTGATCACCTCCTCGTCGGCCTCCTCGATGTGATAGAAGATCCACCCGAGAGTTGCTTCTCCAAGCTTTAACCTCTCACTTGAGGTAACTAGGTTGCTATGAGTGCTAATCAAAGTAACCTAGAGCATATAGAAGAGGATTAGGGATCTATTAGTCTTGCTAACCCTTGGGATCTCAACACATGAGAGGATTAGGGTTAGGGTTGAAGAGAGAGAGAGAGAGCTTGAGGAGAGAGAATGTGTAAGTGAGAATGAATAAATATCTTAAGTCATTTGGATAAATAATGAAGCATCAAAATATCTAGAAAATAATATCTCAAAATATCAACCATGGTTCATTAATTACCATGAGGTGAATCACCTCATGACTCATGATGTAATTAATGCAAATCACACATCATCTCCTCCACCTCATTAAGATTAATTCATAAATGAATTAAAGCATAATGAGTCACCTTTCTTCTAGAAGCTTCTCGAGTAATTACGAGAATGCCCCTCCTATCCGTAAAACACGGAAATACTGAGACTGTATAAATCCAATAATCCAATACTAGAATCTGGCTTAAACTAAAGCCCGCTAGTATAAACTGTCCGAACATCGTACGTGCATAAACGCACGTGCGTGTCCGAACCCTGTCGTAAAACCATACAACCTCTATATCGTTTCGCCTGAAGTAGGGAAACTATCTGTGTGAGACTCTAAAGACTCGACACTACGCTGGCAGTGGGTTTAACCACAGGCCGCAAGCGGTACTAGCTATACGTAGCGGTCCCCAGGTAGATGTCGATAAGAAGGCCGATGAGGAAACCCATCCGAACACCTACTGAGCCTGATGTGACAATCTCCGTACAGTCCGGTCTGTTCATCTAGGGCTATCGTATATCGGGCCTAGGGGGCGACAAGCGTTAGTCCCCTAAAGGCGGTATAAGTCGTGTCGGAGTGAAGCCCATTACACCTTGAGAAGCTACTGGAAATCCTACCAGTAAATATCGTTTGCCCTGGCCAGGGATTTTGCGTAATGGCTCTCCAAACACAGCGTGATATCAACTCCCAATACCGGAAGAGACGAATCCTTTCTAACCTCCACTGCCTTCAAGTGCTTCGGGACTGCACCCAACTGCTACCTGTTTGCATGACTCCTTTGAGCCGTGGTAGGGTAGCAATATAAGAACAGTGGGAACACACTCGAGGCGAAGCAGCAGTGTCAAGTTTGCGGACTATGCTGTACTCATGTCACCTGGGAACTGTTAACTGACGACGGGTATAATACCAACCAACAGTTCCCTGCGAGTCCTGTCCGGTGTACCCGTAACCCAACGAGCACCTGTATACTATCTCCAGTACAACGTACTAATGGCTATGGGACAGATCATCTCTCCAACTGGGATGAGAAGCGTACACACTAGTCTACTCCGGAGTATCGAGGCCCTGTCTCGATAATCTTACGATTAGGGACCTGAAAAAGGATGTGCTTGTAGACTACCCAGCCCCCACTAGTGTGACTGCCATAACAACACTGGTAGTCAAGCAAGATCCTAAGGGCCTTATCAATATGTATTCTTGATATGCTAACATATACATATATTAATATAGATATAAACCAAGTAGCATACTACCATGTTTATCAAGACTATTAATATAACTGTGAATATCCCAAGCTTCCATTAAGTAATATACAAGCTAGTATGATACAATAATGGCCCCTAGGGCATATACACTAACATGTACGTGCGTTGTTTTGGAAAGCAACCGGTTTTGGATCGCTCGGTTGTTGATGTGTATTGGTAACGAAGGCCGCTTTCCCTTTTCCCTCATCATTTCGAGGGTCTTTATTTAAGGAAGAGGGACCATGACCCATCTGATCCATTTGGGCCGGCTTGTCTATCAGCGCTTGAAAGCTTGTGGGTTTGAAGAATATCATGAACTGGGACATAGTCGATTGAGGATCGAGGGTCCCGATGAACATGCCTATGGCTGGAGACTCATCAATGCGCTGTTCGCACTTAGACCACAGGTTCCGCCACTGGATCGCATATTGGACCCACGTTTCTCCTGGTTTTACCCTAGTATTGATCGGTGTTGTGATTGGAGTGCGCTCACTCGCGCTGGAGAACTGTTGCGTGCATAGCATGGAGTCATTTGGGAGCTCCGAGTACCATTCGAAAGCTGTCTCTGACAAGCTTCCGACGAATTGGCGAAGCAACAGTTTGCCATCACCTCCAGTATTGCCGCACAGAGCTCTGAATTATGCAACGTGCTGGTGGGGATTACCCGTTCCTTTATAAACAAGGAACTTCGGGATCATGTATCCCAGTGGGTACTTGATTTGGTCATACCAGGACGGATATGGCCTTCCGGTTTTGACGAATTGGTTGGCGACTTCATTGGCCTGGTGAGCTCTGATTTGCTGAGCAATGTAGTCGTGCCGGGCCGCCTTGGAGATTGTTTCATCCTTTGCCGTTGATTAGGCTAGGGGATGATTTGATGTTTCTCCTCTATCATCCTCGATAATTACCGGTGGATTTTCAGCCGGTGGTTCTGCTTGGATCATCATTCCTACCATGTCTTGGAATAAAAGAGCCATCTTCTTGGTGTTAGCAACTTGCTCAGTAGTTTCTTTGTCTTTTCTCTCCAGCACTCATCATAAGAACTCTGTATCGGTCTATTGCTCTTGGCATTGTTCAGCTTCTTGTTCCGAACTTTCTTTTGGTCCGGTGAGTGCTACCATTTTGGTTAGCATCTTCTGTAGCTTTTGCTGTTGCTCCTGAGTCTTTGTCAGCGACCGAGTTTGCGGTCGGTGACTCACCGAGGCACGGCTCTCTTCTTTTCCAGTGGCCATGTAGACCGTTTGTATTGTTATGCCCCCAGACTTAAGGCGTTTAGATCTTTCACCATTGGATTTTACGGCTAGCGTACGGTTTTCTCCAGCCTCGTTCTTTTATGAAAGATTGGAGTTGAAGTAGCTGTTGTGACATGCACCTTTTCAAGAGAAGTCCCCCATTGTATAGTGGAGGAGCGGTCTTTTTCTTATCGGCCCTTAGATTTCTTAGGTTGACTGGAGTAATTTTCGTTAAGCATAGAATCTTGGACTTTTCGCCAGACTCTATGTATCTGTGAGGAGAGTCGTTGATGAGGCTGCTCCGGCTGTTTCTGTACCGAGGCCTCTGCCGGCAAAGGTGATTTCTTCAATACCGCCGTCGGGGAGTTCTTGCGTACCCACTTGAGCGGGTCAAAACTGTTCCCAGTTGGAACAGCAGCGTTGATATCCACCATAGGAGCTTGTGGGGTGAGCCTAGAGAGGGAGTGCCCCTATCTTCTCTCACTCGGTACCGGTGGCGACGTCGAGCACATCATGGAACAGGAATTGCCTTCGTATTAGAGGTATCTTCTTCATGCCCCTGCGTTGCTGGGGAGTTTCGGTGAGCATCAGCCTATTGAAGACCGACATCCTTGTTGGAGTTTAGTGGGGTTGGCCAATCTTTCGAAGATCGACCATCTGGGAGGAGAAGCACTTTTATTAGCTTCACCCGCAGCAGGAGTAGAGTGAGCTAGACATTTTGGGATAGTTCCCTCTGGTATCATGGGCTTCTTTATGGGCCCGCTCGAGTTCTTCCTGAGCCTTTTGAAGAATGAGATGTCAGATTTGGACTGCTTGTTGATAGGAGCCGCCATGGTTGCCAGCCGATCAAAGACCGACCTTTTGGGAGTTTCTTCTTGCGGCGTTTAGGCACCGAAGTTCACAGGCGGGAGCATGGTCCTAAAGAAGTGCCCGCTAGTGGCCTGTGTGACCTGTTCCACCGACATTGAGAAGATATAAGCCGCGTTAGGCCCGTATGCCACTCTTCCAGCTGGAGTGGAAAAGGAGTTGTTGCTGCAAGCAGTGCAGTGAGAAGCCATTGATTCTGCATAGAAGCGAGATACCAAGTTTTAGTATCTCGAATTTAGGGGAAACCATGAATATGGAAAACCATGATTTTGTTCGCGATCACGACACACGAAGTGTGGAGTGGAAAGTGGAAGAGGTCCCACCGGGCATGCTAGAATCTGTTTACCGCCAAAGACCGGACTGAGACGCGGAGGACGTCTAGCCTGAATTTAGGGGCAAATGCTATTTGAACATATCCATCTACCTCTCCGAAGATACCAAGTTGATTTATGGCACTGTATATCGGAGGTTTGGATAGATGCAATCGTTGTAGCATGACTTTATCAGATTCCCCCCATTTTGAGGGGTTTTTGATTGTGGGGGCACTCTTTCCTGCAGGCGCAAGCTCTTGCAGTTAATTATGTTATCGCATTGCGATAACCACTTTCTCCTGCTCCATTAATTCACTTCGTTCCATGTTATGTTTGGTTTATTTGCTTGCCCGTACATTGTATACGGAGACTGGTTTATGTCGTCCCCCGTAGGACGCGGATTAGTCTAAATCCGTATATTTTAGATTTAGGATTTGAACTTAAGTTGTATGTTCCTTTAGTTCAAAGAATATTTTATTTTATTTAAGGACCATTAATCTGTTTTTAGATTAAGATCAACTTAAATATATGAGCATTCGAGCTCAATTTATTTTAACTAAGAATACGTTAGTCTTATTTGAGACTAAGATCAACTTAGAAATATATTTTCAGGATCATTAAATTTTATTAAGATCTAACAACAGAGCATTTGGGCTCAGCTGCAAGCAACTTCAGAGAGACTTAGCCAATTTGGGCTTGGCTTGCTCGGTTTTGGGCTTTCTCCCCTTATTCAGAAATGCTAAGCACTTATTTGTGGCTCTAGCGCTCACGTGGGAAGAACGTGAGGCGCTCAGACATGGGCGTTGCCCAATCAATGCTAAGCACTTAGTCGTTTTGATTAGATATAGTGTTAAGAACTTTTATACAACGCTCACGTGTGTTTAATGTCAGGCGCTGAGTCTTCACCTCTGGGCGCTCACGTGAGATGTGAGGCGCTGAGTTTATATTTTTGGACGCTCATGTGGGAAGCACGTGAGGCGCTGAGCTCCTTTTTTTGTTGGGCGCTCACGTGGGAAGCACGTGAGATGTTGAGTTCTTTTCTTACAGAGATTTAATCTCTGTTAATGGCGTTTTTAGCCATTAATGATCACCAAGATCTCTGTTTTGAAGATCTGAGATCAAGTTTTTTTTTGAGAACTAAGTTCTTATGTTTTTTATTATAAGAACAAAGTTCTTTATAGGGTTAAACCATGTTTTCAGAGGAATTAAATTTTTGGAATATGTTTCTTTTCTCTCTTTTCCTTTTATCTAGTTCTTTCTCCTAGATTTTAAGTCTGAAGAACAGAATCTTCCTTATGAGAATTAAATTCTCAACTTATGGGAGATTTTTTTTACGGATCTCAGATCCAAAGAAAGAATTAAGTTCTTTTTATGAAGGGTTAAACCCTTGTTTTTTACTTGCACCAGGCAAAGGGAGATATTTTTAATCTCTTCTATTTTTTACTTAGGGTTTGAAAGGAGGAAGATCTTTTTCAGCGAGAGAATTCAATTCTCTGTTGCAGCTTTTATCTTTTTTATTTGCAGAAGCTTATGGATGGGTTCTCTCTATATGTGCGTGTCTCCTTTTTTTATTATCTCTTTGCTCCTATTTATAGAAGAAGGAAAAAAATCAATTTGTTGATAAAATCTCTCATTGAGAGATCATGATTAATTTCATAATCAATTAAATTGTTCTTTTAGATCAACCGATGAATTTTATCCACCGTTGAATTTTTAATCCAAAGGCTCTCTGTTTAACAGAGAAGATTTCTTATTTGTTTTTAACAAGATTAGGAAAATATTTTCCTAACACAGAATTTTATTCTATCATATGGATATCTTGTTAGTTTAACAAGATTAGTTAGATATTTTCCTAATATAGAATTGTATTTTATATAACAGAGAAGATCTTTCTTTTTTTTAGAATGATCAGGAAAATATTTCCCATATAGAATTTAATTCTATCATATAGAATTTAATTCTATCAGATGGTTTAATTGGTGATTTTATCACATTGGATTTTAAGTCTAAGAATCTATGTTAGAGAAAGATCTTTTTATATTATGAAAATCAGGAAAAATATTTCCTAAATAGAATTTAATTCTATCAGATAGGATCATTTTAAATTGGAGCGCTCACATGTTATCAACTGAGTGTTGCCATATACATATATGGCAGCGGCGCTCATGTGCTTTATATGTGAGCGCTGCCAAAAGAATGCGACAAGAGAGCTCACGTGTTTAACACGTGGATGCTCACGTGTTTAACATGTGGGGGGTATCATAGGATTTAATCCTATCTGAAGTCGGTACTCACATGCTACCTGCTGCAGATAGGATTAAATTTTATAGCAGCGTCTACGTGTTAATCACGTGAGCCATGTGAGTGCTCACGTGATTAACATGTAGACGCTGCTATAAAATTTAATCCTATCTGCAGCAGGTACGCTTTACACGTTGAGCGCCGCCCTCTATTTTTATAAAAGGAACAATAAGTTTTGAGCCAAAATTTTTAGCGGGAACATCGGGGTTCGACTCGCAGTCGTCACAGACGCTTGGTTCCGTAATATTGACGCTCTGCTTTAGGCTGCTCGTTACTGACATCAAATTCCATGTCATTGACGCCAAGACTTGTTACAACGCTTTACTAGGTAGGCCTTGGTTGCATGAGTACAACGCCGTTCTATCTACACAACATAAGTGTATGAAATATTTCAAAGATAGCTCAGAGTACAGCGTCAAAGGAGAGCTCAATCCTTTCTCGGTGAACGAAGTGCGAAAGTATGAAGACACAAAGTACTTTCGGACGGATTTTGAAGACACTGAAAGGTGCCATAGTCTCGAGAATAAGTAAAAATCCGTGGCCACCATCCCGGTCTTCGGAAGTGATACTGAAGAAGACGAACAAATAGTCTACTCGGGACAGCCTTCTAGAGAGAACAATAAGCCCGGACCATCGACCCCTATCATAGTCTTTGGCAGCGACTCTGAAGATGAGACGAACATAGTGTTCTCCATTCGCTCATCAACATAAACTCTTGCCGAAGCGGATCAAAGTGTATATGTTATGATGACTCCACCTTGACACTACAGGGAACTTGACGTGCTCAATGTTAGTTATATGTATGCCCTAGAGGCCATTACTATACATGTGATGTATATTATAGTGGATGCTTGGATATATATAGGGAGGACTTTCTTGCTCGATATGATTGTATGCTATCCGTTTCTCTTTATCTTAACATGTACACTTATTGTCTCTCTATTACATATTGATAAAGCCTTTAGGATCAGTACTTGACTACCAGGACTATGATGCAGATCATACTAGTGGGGACAGGGTAGTCGATAAGTACATCCTTCAAAAATTCCTAGTCGTCGGAGTATCGAGACATGGCATCAATACTCCAGAGTAGACCAGTGTATACGCTTCTCGACCCATGTGATGGGCGATAGATGATCCCATATCCATTGGTGTTTGACATCAGAGAAGGTATACGGGTGCTTGTTCATATCATAAAACTGCATTTTATTACCACTCATTCGTTATCTGTTTTGCTATATATCGGTACTTTTAATCAGTGTCTGCTCAGTTATTACAGTTTACAGGTATTCGTGATACAATACTGGAAAACACATTCAAAATCACAGATATCACGTTTGGGAGCCGACACTGCAAACAGAACAGGAAACCGACCGATGTCCCAGGAGCTCTTTTAGAAATAATACAAGTGTACACATTTTTTGTGTAAAATTGGTCCAACACACATGTGGACACATGCTATGGACCAGGTAGGGAGCTTCCATAGACCATGTAGGCTGCCTTGGCATCATGAAGAAAACAAGTGGGCACACAAAGTGGGTGTGAATGCATTTATTGCATAAAGTGTAGATGTGATGTAAAGACCAAGTTTCCCTCCAATTCATTGCTTACAAACCAGGTTAAATCAGACCAAGCAAACTGTGCCGGTGTGATTAGAGAGAGCACACAAACCCACCATACAAGGACGAGCCCACCTCCACGGTTTTTGGCCGGCGAGCCTCCTTGATAATCCTGCGAGCTCGGTTCCCGAGGCCCCTGTGGACCCCATTTTCTCACAGCCCCTTCCCTGATGCCACCTCGTCATGTTTTTATTGTTTATTTATTCCTATTTTGGGTCTATAAATAGCAGATCAGTGGCAAGGGGAGGGCTCTCTCATACTCTCTCATATTCTACACTGTATATTTCTTAGTTTTAGTTTGTTTTGGTTTAGCTTGAGGGTGAGTGGGCTTCATCATTGGTTTCTTCTTCTTCTTCCCTCTTGAAACTTTCTTTGGAGAGCTTCATTAAGGAGGTTGAACAAGTCACCAAATCTTATATCTTGTTCTCAAGTGTTTATATAATTGTTGCTTTCTTTTATTTACTTTCCTTCTTTACTTGCTTTCTTTAATCATGCTTAGCTAATTATTTTATTTGGTTATGGTGTGTGTCGGGAAGTGAGATGAAAGGTTTGCCTTCTCTACCTCTTGTTTATGTTTCATGCGCTAAATTTACGATTCTAACTTGAATATTGTTTATGTATTGATATGATACGGTATCTTGAATCATGGTTACTTGTAACCTCCTCATATACCGTATTCATTCCCTTTCCCCATTTTCAATGTTTAAGTTAAGATCCATTTGGTGTTAAGTTTGCTAAGCTAGGATATGGTATGTTGTGATAAGGCTTGATACGCTCTTTGTTTCATATACTATATACCTTCACACACCCTTAGGAAACTCAACACCAAAATCATTTGCTTTCGCTAACCACTTTGTGTTTTTGTTGTTGCGGTACGCTTGCTAACCCTTGTGCTTAGTGTTGTCACCCCAAGCGCGGACATACAAACGGTAAGTGATCAAACAGACATCTCATGACCAAGGGAGTATAGAGGTAAACATCGCGATTCAGAGCTTCCGAGCCAAGCCACAACCATTCTTCCTTAAACTCCTTTTCTTGCTTTTTATTATTTCCGTATTCTTACATTTTTTATGACAAAACCAATTCATTGATTTGTTAACCTTAAACAACGATACCTAATACACAATTCCCTGCGGATCGACCCATGCTTGCCGGCTCGCTACAACGCGCCGTGCACTTGCGGTTATAAATATTTAAAACGAGAACGATCTCGTGCGCGCATTCCGATTTCCATAAAAACGTACACATTTCCAAAACATACGCGTTTGCGCACGCGGCTGGTTTCCAACAAGTTTTTGGCGCCATCGCCGAAGAGTTGTAGTTATTAGGTGTTGTTATTTCTGGTTTTACTAACAAAACTAACTTTTAACACAAATTCTTTCAAAACCAACACTAATTGAATTCTTTGACTTTTGTTCTCTGTTCTTGAAACCTGCAATCACTCTGAAATTTAACTTAAAAATCTAGTTAGACCATTAGAACACTAATATAGCATAGAGATTCCACCAAAAATCCCTGCACCCAACCCTTTGCAAAATCCGGCGACAATAGGGAAATTTCCGGCGTCGCCGGCCTTATTGTGAGGGTTTTGATTTTTTCTTTTTTGGTGATCTCTAGTTCTGTGTTTTGGTTCTTTTGGTCTTGTTTGATTTTTATAATTTTGTTTGTGCAGGAATTGGGGCACACGTATCGCTTTTTGACACTAAATATCATATTTTTCCGACATTTCAGTTTTTCGCGGAATTACTACCAGCGATTGTGCGGAGCGAGGTTCAAATTCAATTTCAAGACGTTAGGAAAGAATAGTGCCAAAGATCCGGGTAGTTTAACCCGCGCAAGCGAACATTCAACAATTCGGATCACTTTCAAAGTGTTTTTTTAAAACAAAATCATATCGGCACGTATTTCCTAACACCTTCGCTCGAATCCGACGCAATCCAATTTTCTATCTTCTGCAGGATTCTTTGCACAATTTTGCCGCTAATAGAACTAAAGAACTAACCGTATTTTTTGCAGCGCTTAACAAAAATTGAAAAAGAATTGCTTTAAATTGATTGATTTCTTAAATTCTTTTATTTGATTGCGCATTGCATTTTAAATACGAAATTAAGAGCACAAAGACCAAAACAAGATACGGTAAAGGATTTCATCACCTTTCCTCCGTAGCCCACAAATCACAAAAACTGCATTCTTGCATACCCTCAGTAAATTAAAATCAATTTGACTTTGACTTAAGGACATCGCGCTTATTAGGAGAAGTTAACTGTGTTTAGAACACCGCTTAACGGTATATCGTTCATGGGATGTCTAGGCAAGCGTTCAAGAGAAAGGGTTATTTAATTAAGGAACTTCGCGAAAGCGTTGTAAAACCTTCCCTTCTCTCTTGCACTTACCTGGCATCGTGATCCGTATATCTTGAGCCCGTTTCTCGACACAGTTTTATTTCGACAATCAGGTTCTTGAGCAGGTCTAGTTGACGTAGAATACCGTAGACTGCTAGGGGTGTGATATTCTTTGTGTTTGTGATATTTGTGCATTCTTGTTAATATGGATGATACACGATTCAATTCTATTTTTCATGACTCTTATTCTTTTATTTATACTCAATCCTAATTGATTTGTACAAATTGTCAAAATTCTTCCCACATTCATGATAATTGTTCTTTTATAGGGAGTGACCAACCGTTCGAAATTCTTGATAACGGTCACCCACCTAACACTCCTGAACCCAGTACCACTTCAAACATTGACCAATTGATTGTAAATTTAGAGAAGAAGGTCGACAGAATGACTGCTTTAGCATCACCACCATCGCAACCCCTCCAACCCAAAACCATTGAACCATCTGCAGGGTATGATAGTGAGATGGATGCTAGGTTGACCGCTCTAGAAAAAGGTATTGAAGTGATGACTGCGGTCGAGAATCAATCAGTTTCTATATTAGCCCTATTCATACAGCAGTCTGAGCCATTATTTCTTGCTCAGGACCAATCTTTGGCTAACATAGAGGGACAAGTGAAACACTTAGCTGTAATGAATTTAGGGAGTGAGCAAAACCAATCGGAACCCAATAGTGTAAACATCTGTCAGCTAGGAAGTCACCCGAGTGAAATAACTGAACTGATCAATTTGGATGATTTCATAGATGATGACACAACTGGATTGACTGAGTGCTACCAGGACACATAAGAAAGTCCTCCGACTGATTTTTGTTTTCCAATTTTAGAAGAGGAACCTTATGAATTTGACGGGTATGGTTGGGATAGATTAGAAAAGATTAATGATCAGGAACCCACAATTTTTGTATCACCTAATGATATTGTTTCGGAAGAAACATTAGGGTGGGAACCTACTTTTTTAGATGAAATGAACCTACCCATTTGTGAATGTGATGAGGAAGAAATCGTTTTGGGAGAGAGTGTGAATAATGAGAGTAGGATTGTGAAAAATAATAGGGAAGAAGACAGCACTGAACACTATTCTTTCTTGTCGAGTTTTGACGAAATTTTTGCTGATGAACTTGATATTCTTGGTGAGTTCGAGTTGGGATCATTTTGGGATCATCCTTTCGACCTTCCTTTTTCTGAATTTTTTGCGGATGAACTCTGGTTTTTAAACGAACCTGACTTTGAAACTTCACTCGTAATTCTGGAAAATTCATTTCATTCGAACAATAATTCTTTTCCGTCGTCAAAACTTCGTCTTCACCTTCAGCGACTTCTAACCCATTCCTTCACGCATCCATGCCCTTTACTAATATCTAACCATTCTTTGTATATTTTCTTTTTAATATACCTATTCTTTTGCCTGCCATGGCACTATATTGACAAAATTTTCTTATGGCTGGTATTAACTTCTGCATTAATAATATCGTTTAGAGTGTGAATATTATGATTTTTTGTTTTATTTGATTTTTCCTAGGTTTTTAATAAAATCTCACCCATTAGGGGGTTTGTGCTGTGTTTCTTTTTAGTGGGACGAGACTATTTTCAATTTTTGTTTGAGAAGAAGTATAATTAGGATAGGATTTCATTGTGGGGGGGGGGGGGGTATTTTTGCAAAATTCCTTTTTATATATAGAGCCTACTGCCCAACCCCGTGAACTCACTTCCCATTCTCGCAAACAGATCTAGTTTTCTTCTTCCCTCTTCCCGCAGCCTCTTACCAAACCCTAGCTTCCCCCTTCGGATTCCAGCCGGCGAGACGACCACCAGGTCCGGCGACCTCGGCCCATCTTCCTCCTTGCTCCGATCTTCTTCTCTCTGGCTGTAAGGAACTCCTTTTCCCTATCTTCTACACTGTTTATTTTCTGTAAATCCCACAGACCTGAACAAATGGCTCCTTTTGAGTTGGAGAGAAATTTTGTCGCAATTTTTTCACATGAGGTCTTCGGATACTATTTTTACGACGCAATCCGACAACTTGGTTGGGAATTCTTGCTATACGGGGGAGAGGGGTTGTGCGCCTGTGAGCGCCCGGTTGATGAATTTTATGATGCAATACGTGATGGGGAAATACTACAGGATAGAGTTAGGTTGCGTTTTATGGGTCGACGTAGGGTGTTCTCAGCAGAAACCATTTCCCATGTCACGAATATCCCAATGCGATCTGGTTCTCAGAAACCCCTAGAATTGGCGCAGTATAGGACGGTTCTGGGGAACCGATGTGAGCTACGAGATGCTGGGTTGAATGCCCAGCAGATCTACAGGAACGCCTATATGGTATGCCGGTGGGTGTATCGAAATGTCAAGGGGATTGCGCGTGTATCATCATTTCCAGTGATTATAGGGCACGTGGTCCAGTGTTTGATGACCAAGGACTACCAATTCTGCATGGTGAGAATGCTATTTGCAACGATCAAGGAAAGTGCTGCGGCGCACAAATCTCTGCTTCCCGTCCTCATCACTCAAATTTGCCGCAATTATATGGCGGAGGATGAGTTCACTGCCTATCTCTCGATGTATCCTGCTGTACCGGTGGAGATAGAGAAGATCTCGCCAGGGTACTCTGATCCAAGGAGTGAATAGCACATTTGGACCCCGACTGACCCCAGCGAGCATGCGGCCCCGCAGACTTCGTCAGAAATATACTTGGGAGATGACATTCCGGCAGATCCCTACAAGCTTCAGAGGATGCAGGTTCGCGGCCTCAAAACTATTATCTGGAAAAACAAGGAACTGAAAGATCAACTCAGCCGGGTATTAGCCAACCAGGATGACGCAAGCAGCGACAGCAAAGGAAAAGGAAAAGGAAAAGCAAAGCGACGATGAGGACATCGTCTGGTTCAAGTTTGGTGGTGGAGCTGAAGCTTAGTGGTGGTGGTATTTTGTATCTGCATATAGTTTGCATTTGCATATTTCATGCATTTCAGCATTTACATTTTGTATTTTTCTTTTCTTTTGCATGTAGTTGCATTTCATATCTGCTTTTGTACTGCATTGTATATTGAAAATTTTGAAAAATTTATAAAAATTGAAAAAATTTCTTGAAAAATTATAAAAACTTTGTCATGTTGGTTAGCAGAATCTGATGGTTTGGTTAATAAGTTGAAATAACTAAATTCTTGCTATAAGATTGACGACCTGAAAAATAACCCTCCTGTGTGTTTAACTTTAGTTGATATACGTCTTTTATAACACTTTTTCACGTGTCGTATGTTTCTGAGAATTTGATGAAATTCTGACATGTCTATAACTTTTTAAGTTGATAAAAATCTTTAGGATCAAACATGTTTGTCTGAGTTAAGCAAAATATCAAGAATAGTTCATACAGTGAAGTGGATATGAAGAATTGTATAGAGATTTTAACAGAACCTATAAGTCTGAAAACTAACCCATCTAGAACCTTGTTGGAGTAATTACACACCTTATCACATGTAACGTCTTCTGATTTAAAAGAAAAAGCTGTCTATATCTCCGTTTTCACTAAAGTACTGAATAATTTAAAACAAAATGAGTCTTTTGTTTTGTGGCCTTGGTAACTTGGGTAATTAAGTTTTTGGGGTGTCTCCACACCTAATGCCCTAAACCATCTGGTTTGGGAGTCATTGACCCAAACCTCGCTAAGTTTCCAATCGCCAGATAAAACAAGCTAAGCAAGTGTTCTCTCCGAGTTAAAAGTCCTAACGGTTCTTTGTGGGAGAATAATCTTGGTAGAGACAAATTTTCTAGTAAAACAGTTTTTTCGCGGAGATATGAAAGTTTGGATTTATTAAGACGTTTTGCACGATAATGAAAGGTGTGTATGAACAAAAACAGGTGAAAGGTAGGCGTGAAAAATAAGACTTAGGTTCTCTGTTAAAATTGATATATATTCTAACTTGAAACCTAACTGGAGAATCATACTTGAGAAAATCTTAACTCCTTCCAAACTTGTGTGATCCTTTAGAAGTTTATCCTGATCCGTAATTTTTGACATGATGGCCCTAATCAAGTTCTTAAAAACCTGTCGACACTACCGCACAATCACGAAAAGAAACGTATTGGCTTATGTTAAACAAATTGCGATGAGTGAAAAATAGGGTTTAATGTTTCTAACTTGGATGATAGAACTTCTAACTTTGATATCCAACCGTAAGCTTTGAATCAACGGTTCCTCCGTTTTACTAACCTGACTGGATTTTATGGGTGTAATCCACTAAGAACCCTCAGGAGACAACACTTCTCCTACAAGGGACACCTAGAGGTTTAACGGCTTGTTGCACATGCTCAGTGCAATCGCGTTCCCTGCGAAAGTGAGGTTAGGATTTTTTGTTTTGCTCGGGACGAGCAAAAGATAAGTTTGGGGGTATTTGTTCATATCATAAAACTGCATTTTATTATGCTGTACTACCGTACAGTCCGGTCTCTTCGTCAGTCCGGCAACACTACCGTACAGTCCGGTCTCTTCGTCAGATATGCTGCATATCGAGTCTAGGGATGGTAACGTCGACTCCAATAACTCAATAAGTCGTGCCGGTGAATGGTCTATAACAGATCGAGAAACTACTGATAACACTTATCAGTAAATCTCAGCAGCCCTGGCCAGGGACTTACTGATATAACCAGTCGAGCACAGCACAACATCAACTCCCAATACCGGGAGAAATGAAACCCCTCCTATCGCTCATCGCCTTCGTGTGTATCGGGACTGTACCCAATGGCCACCTGTTTGCACGACTCAGTAGAGCCGTGGTAGGGTGGTGTTCCCGCCAAAAATTTCTGCGCAAAAGAGTCCAAGGTATCAAATGGCAGCGATACGCTTAAGGAAATACGAACCAGTATCTTCCGGGCTGTTTTTTGACAAACTCCCGAAGGAGAAACGGATAAATTCTGATTGTATTGAAAGCGTCTCGAAAAACCCTTCGATTTGATATATTATGAGCTTCATAATTCATCCGGGATCAAAAGTTATGAGGCATTATGTGTTCACACGTGATGGGCTTTTAAGAATCCGCTGGAGGAGTTAGAAGATATAATAAAAACTTAGAAAAGACCCCAATGGGGCATCACGTGCTCACACATGACCATGGGCCACGTGCAGACACGTGATGGGCTCTTAAGGCCTCTAAAATAATGAATAGAATTAAATTCTAAAATCTGTTCCCTGATTAAAAATCAGAAGTTATCTCAATGAAATATCACGTGCTCACACGTGACCAATGGTCACGTGTTGACACGTGATGGTTAAAACAACAATATGAACAAGCGACTGTTAAAGGAACCAATTTCGGGGTTACGTGCTCACACGTGACCAAGGGTCACGTGCCAGCACGTGACAGGCTTTGAAAGCCTTACAGATTAGTAGAATTAAAATTCTAAATTTCTCTAAAAATCTTTCGAAATAGAATTAAAATTCTAAAAGCTTCTAAATCTTTCCAAATGGAAAAGGATTATGGGAACCGTTGGATTAAAGATCCAAAGATGATTAAAAATCATCAATTTATGGAAAAATCTTGGACAAGGAAAGATTTCCCTGAAAATCTCACCAGAATAACAAATAGAATATCTTTTGGATTTAAAATCCACGGTGAATAAAATTCACTGAATGATCTAAAGGCCCAGATTAATGATAAATATAAATCAAATCTCTCAACGATCAAATCAAATCTTTCAATGAGAGATTTGCTAAACAAATTGATTCTTTTCCTTCTCCTATAAATAGGAGCCAAGAAGAGAAGAGAAGGCATCAACATTTCTTGAAAAAAAAATCAAGAGCTTCAAACAGAGAGAACTCTGAGAAAAATTTCAAGAAGAAGGTAAAAACCTTCACGAGAGAAAAGAAATCTCTTTTGATAAATCATTGATCAATGATCTTCACATAATAAATAGTGCTTTGCACTCGTATGAACCACTGGTTCTTTAAAACAAAAAAGAAAATAAAAATAAATAAAAATAGTGCTTTGCACTCGTATGAACCACTGGTTCTTTAAAACAAAGAAGAAAATAAAAATAAATAAAAATAGTGCTTTGCACTCGTATGAACCACTGGTTCTTTAAAACAAAAAAATAAAATAAAATAAAAAAATAGTGCTTTGCACTTCTGTTCTGGAATCTAAAAAGATTCTTAGTGCTTTGCACTTCCAAACTGCGCTGTTGCGCTCCTGAGAGAACGCCACGTGTTAGCTGCAGAACAACTTGCGCTACGCGCCTTGAAATAGAGCTTTGCTCTCTGGAACTGGCGCAACTCACCAGAGCGCGCCACGTGTCAGCTGCAGAACAACTTGCGCTACGCGCCTTGAAATAGAGCTTTGCTCTCTGGAACTGGCGCAACTCACCAGAGCGCGCCACGTGTCAGCTGCAGAACAACTTGCGCTACGCGCCTTGAAATAGAGCTTCGCTCTCTGGAACGGGCGCAACTCACCAGAGCGCGCCACGTGTCAGCAGCGCAACAGCACAGCGCACTAGCGCAGCGCACTGCGCTGTTGCGCTTGCGCTCACCAGAGCATGACACGTGTCCTCACCACAAGCGCTTGCGCTCAGTGATTGGCGCAAAGCGCCTGACAAATGCAATGCATTTTACTGAAGGGCCAGGCCCAAATCAGAGGGGCCTAGTAGGCCAAATTAAATTGCAATACAATAAAAAGGTGCAGAGCCCAAAACAAATTGATGCTTTGCATCCTTTCTGGGCAAAGCCCAAATAAAAATAAAAAGAAATGCAATGCAAAAGCAAATAAAATGTTGGACATTTTCAACTAGACTTAGCCCGATCATGGCCATAAGTCCTTAAATTAAATTGACTGAGCAAAATGGCTCTCCTAAATCAATCTACATCCGGTTCGAGGGTACATCTCCGAACTCCTTTGACATCCATCGTTGTAATTCCTCAACGACGTTAAAGAGGTGACGGGTCCCAACGACCACACATCGCTATGGACTGCGGGGTCCTTAAACTCATGGACCGAGACGTCCTTAAACTAATATCGGACCGAGACGTCCTTAAACTAATGATGGACCACTACGTCCCTAAACTGGCATCGGACCGAAATGTCCCTAAACTAATGATGGACCACCACGTCCCTAAACTGGCGATGGACCGAAATGTCCTTAAACTAATAATGGACCACTACGTCCCTAAACTGGCATCGGACCGAAACGTCCCTAAACTAATAATGGACCACTACGTCCTTAAACTGGTATCGGACCGAGACGTCCCTAAACTAATAATGGACCACTACGTCCCTAAACTGGAACAATAGAGCCAATTGCTCTTTTGCCGGATCTAAACGATCCCGTTTAAGTTGATCTTAGCCCCAAACACGTCTAACGTATCCTTAAACACTTAAATGGACTATAAAACCCTCAATCAGCTTTGGTTCAAGGGTACATCTCTGAGCTCCTCTGACACCTATCGTTGTAATCCTTCAACGATGTTAGAGAGGTGATGAGTCCCGATGGCCATAAATTAAATGAATCACCACGTCAGGTTGATCTTAGTCCAAAACAGGACTAACGTATCCTTGACGAATGTTTAAGTTGATCTTAGTCGCAACGCGACTAATGTATCCTTAAACTAAAAACACCAAACCCAAATCTAAGTAAATACGGATTTGGACTAATCCACGTCCTACGGGCGACGGTATTACTCAGTCTCCGTATACAATCCACGGGCAACCACAAACAAAACAAACACCCACGACACGAAGTGAAATTCTGGAGAAGGAGAAAGTTGTTACCGCGATGCGGTAGCGTAATTAACTGCAGGGGCTTGCGCCTGCAGGGAAGAGCGTCCCCACAATCAAAAACCCCTCAAGCGAGAGGGAATCTGACAAAGTCTGCTACATCGGCCGCATCCGTCTAAACCTCCGATACACGGTGCCATAAATCAACTTGGCATCTTCGGAGAGGTAGACGGATAAAACCAAATAGCATCTGCCCCGAATCTCAGCGCCAGGACTTCGCAGTCTTGTGCGCCGCCGTTCGGAGGGGAACAGATTCTGGCACGCCCGGTGGGACATTGAAGCTTATCAATGGGAGCATAGTCCCGAAGAATAATCCAGCGGTGGCCTGAGTTACTTGCTCCACTGGCATCTTGAAAAGGGAGGCCGCTTGGGGCCCATAAGTCACTCCTCCAGCAATGACGGAGCGAGAGTTGCAGCTGCAGGCGGTGCAGTTCGAAGCCATCGATCTTCTGTTTTCTGCATGGAGAAAGACACCAAATCTAAGTACTTTGAATCCACAAGAAACCACAGCAAACCGCGATTTGTTCGCGAACACGACACACGAAGTGTGGAGTGGAAAGAGGAAGAGGTCCCACCGGGCGTGCCAGAATCCATGACGAAAGCCCAGGAGCAACAACAAAAGCTTCAGGAAATGATGACTACAATGGCTGCACTCACTGAGCCAAAAGAAAGCTCTGAAACGTCTTCGGATGAGCGTCAAGAACAAGAAACCGACGCTGACTTTTTACGCAGAGTCCTCGAAAAGAGGGACAAAGAAGCTGCAGAGCAAGCGGCTAATATAAAACAGATGGCGCTCCTCTTCCAAGATATGGTAGGGATGATGTTACAGCCGGAACCTCCTGCTGAAGATCCTCCGATCGTCCTTGAAGACGACAGGGGAGAAACGTCAAATCCTCCGCCGGCTCTGTCAACAGCCAAGGAGGAGGCAATCTCCAAAGTTGACCTAGACGAATATATAGCTCAGCAGATCCGGGTTCATCAGGCGAATGAAGCGGCTGGGCAAATTGTTAGAACCGGACGACCGTATCCGAGCTGGTATGACCAAATCAGTTACCCGCCAGGATATACGATCCCTAAATTCCACGTATATAAAGGGACAGGGAATCCGCATCAGCATGTCGCTCAATTCAGGGCCTTATGCGGCAATACTGGAGGCGATGACAAATTGTTGCTACGTCAATTCGTCGGCAGCTTAGCAGAAACAGCCTTTGAATGGTATTCGGAGCTGCCTAACGACTCTGTCAAAACATTTGCAGAGATGGAACTGCTGTTTACGCAAAGATTCGCGAGTGCTAGTGAACGCACCCCGATAACAGCACTAATAAATGCCAGGATAAGGCCAAGCGAAACGTGGGTTCAATACGCAACACGATGGCGGAACCTATGGTCGAAATGCGAACAACGCATAGAAGAGGCACCTGCGGTAGGCATGTTTGTGGGCACTCTCGATCCGCAGGCGACCATCTCACAATTCATGATGTTCTTCAGGCCGACCACCTTCCAGGCCTTGATTGATAAATTAGCCCAAATGGACCAGATGGGCCATAGACCGTCTCCTCCAAAATCAGATTCCCGAGATGAAAAAGGAAAAGGGAAAGCGATCGTCGTCGCCAATGCTCAACAACAGTCGAGCAACTCAAAGCCGGTCGTTCGCCAAAACAACGCGCGTCCACGCCCATCCCTCGAAGAGAGGCTAGGACGTTCTTACTCGTTTCCTCAGAATAAAACGAGAAGACTGTTTGAGCTGGCAGTGCGTAACAGACTCATCAATCTGCCGAGTCCAAAGCGTCTGTCGCAGCCAGGCGATCTTAATAATCCCAATTATTGCCCTTACCACCAAACGGTAAGTCACCCGATTGAGGATTGTTTCGTCTTTAAGGGATGGATCGAGGATCAATACCTACAAGGCAAGTTCGCGTTGTCTGAAAGCTGGAAGGTGAACCCACCACAGCCGCATACTCCAAAGAAGACAAACACGCCGGGGGCAACTTGTCATGTGATCTCTCACTCATTGGCAGATAATAAAGAGGCTCCTTGCGCCGAGAAAACGAGGGCGGACCCTGAAACAGAAATTCCGCAGCCGTCAGACGAGTTGATCGATGCCTTCCTAAATGAAATTCGTCTGAAAGCAAAAGCCAATCAAGAGCGTGAAATGGCCATACTGGAAAGAGCCAAGGCATTCCCGTCAAATCAAAAGCCATACACTGCGGGTAAAAACAAATTCAAGACGAGGAAAAGGTTCGCCAAAGCTCTGTCAGTAGGAATGAAGCTACCGCCCTCTGAAGAAAATACTCTCGCTGAGGCAGAGATGCACCCTAACTTCTGTTTATATCATCAGAAGATCATACATCCTACCGAAGACTGCGAATCCTTTAACTGTTGGTGGCAAGGGTATGTCGCTCAAAAGCAACACTTCGACGGGACAAAGTGTGAAGCTTGTGGACATCGGAAAAATGCGATATATGAGCGCAAAAGAGTCGCCGACGATTGCCATATAGCCGACTCTAAGGTATCGCAAATTATCACCTTTGGTAGAAACTCTGACGAAGAAGCTATCCCCAACTCTTCCCTCGGGGAATCTATTTCAAAAATAAAGGAATTGAGAAGCTACGAGAACGTTCAGCCATGCAATCGCATGCTACTCGGAAAAAGTCCCGGCCCCGCAAACAACGGAGCGAACAAAAAAGATAAAAGAAAAGGAAAAAAGGCCCTCGTCACCACGCTCAACAACAATCAGGTGACCCTAGACCGGTTGCTTGCCAAAGCAAAAAGCAGCAACCCCTCCAGGAAAAGTTGAGACGTCCTTACTCGTTTCCGCAAGATAAAACAAGGGGACTGTTCGAGCTGGCAGTGTGCGACAGACTCATCAATCTGCCGGGTCCAAAACGTCCGTTGCAGCCAGGCGATATTAATAATCCTAATTATTGCCCTTACCACCAAACAGTAGGTCACCTGATCGAGGACTGCTACGTCTTCAAAAACTGGGTTGAAGACCAATACCAACATGGCAAGTTTGCGCTGTCTGAAAACTGGAAGGTGAGTCCGCCGCAACCGCACGCTCCGAAAAAGACGGATACGCCGGGGGCATCATGCTCATTCATGGGGAAGGACCCACAGACCGAAAAGTCAGTAAACTAGAAATCCTCCTCAAATACGGAGACGCCAGACCGAAAAGTCAGTAAACTAGAAATTCTCCTCAAATACGGAGACGCCAGACCGAAAAGTCAGTAAACTAGAAATTCTCCTCAAATACGGAGACGCTAGACCGAAAAGTCAATAAACTAGATGTTCGCCTCAAATACGGCGACGGCGGACCGAAACGTCCTTAAACTAACAACGGACCGAGATGTCCTTAAACTAATGATGGACCGCAATGTCCTAAAACTTGCAATGGACCGAAATGTCCTTAAACTAATAGCGGACCGAAATGTCTTTAAACTAATATCAGACCGAAACGTCTTTAAACTAATACCGCAGCATCCTTAGGCTGACAAGATAAAAAAAAAAACAAAAAAAAAATGGTATGTCCATAAGCAAAAAGGGCACGGATGAAAACCCGAAAGGGCTCCGTGAGTAAAAACAGCAGGACTACCGGCGAGTGTTCGTGAAAACCCGAAAAGGCGCGACCTCGTAAAAAAAAAAAAAGAATAAAAAAAAAAAGGTATGTCCATAAGCAAAACGGGCACGGATGAAAACCTGAAATGGCTCCGTGAGTAAAAACAGCAGGACTACCGGCGAGTGTTTGTAAAAACCCGAAAGGGCGCAATCTCGTTAAGAAACACTTATAGGGTCCTCTCAACCCTGTAAGGAGAAACCACCTGCGTGAGATCCTTACGACTCACAAAGGAACAACACACTTAGGGATCCCCACGATTCCTAAGGAGAAAATACACTTGCGAGATCCTCACGACTCGTAAGGAGAACTCTCTTGAGGGACCCTTACGGCTCATAAGATTTGAAAGTCTTGAGCTACAGAGACCTAAACCTGTGCTTAAGCAACCCCCATGACTTTCGACATTGCCCTACAAGTGGTCCGATATTGGCTCTTGTATACAATCCACGGGTGCGAATAAACATTTCCCTAACAAAGTCCCATCCGTAACTAGGGATATGCTTGTACAGCAAACGACACTTGTAAGTCCTCTCGACTTATAAGGAGAAAACCCTTTTGTAAGATCCTTACGACTTACAAGAGAACATGCACTTAGGAATCCTCACGATTCCCAAGGAGAAAACATAACTACAAGATCCTCACGACTTGTAGGAAGAAGTACCTTTGTGAGATCCTTACGGCTCATGAAGTCAAAAGCCTTAGCCGACAGGACCCTTAACCCTGTTCACTAAGCCACCTTTGTTTAACATCGAAAAAGGCAAGTGATGATTCGCTCCTGGCAATATCCCAGTTATAGCGATGCTGATGCCTAAACCGGTATCAAATTCCAAGCCCTTTCAAGGCAAATGATGATTCGCTCATGGCAATATCCCAGTTGCAGCGATCCTGATGCCTAAACCGGTATCAAATTCCAAGCCCTTTCAAGGCAAATGATGATTCGCTCCTGGCAATATCCCAGTTGCAGCGATCCTGATGCCTAAACCGGTATCAAATTCCAAGTCCTTTCACGGCAAATGATGATTCGCTCCTGGCAATATTCCAGTCGCAGCGATGCTGATGCCAAGATTGGTATCAGACCCCAAATTCCCTACTCGCAATAAAAAAAAAGCGAGTAAAAATAAAATAAACAGTCGAAATGATTAGGCAACTCGCAATAAAAAGCAGCGAGTAAAAAGAAAAAATAGCCGAAATGATTGGGCACCGCGAAAAATAGCCGAAATGATTGGGCAATCGCAACCTTCGCGATATAAAAGCTGAAATGATAGAGCATCGCGGAAAGAATAAAAAAAAAATGAAAGAATGAAACTTTTTGCCCTACAGGTGAAATCGCATCGATCCCTGTATACAATTCAGGGGCACAGATAAAGAGGGAACCATGCCTTCCCAACAGGCTCCATCAGAAAGCGAAGCCAAATATCGACGGTTCATAGACAACCTAGAGACCATCTCGACATTTGTCGCAATATTACAGACACGTTGTCAACAAATGAAGCAAACGAAGATCTCGAGCTTCAGGGTCTCGACGTCAACATCGACAACTTAGAGATCACCAACGGTGTGCCTCCTCATTCCAGCAGGACACAGATATTACACCATCAAGCGGGGCGATGGCAAAATCCCAGCTTCATTTCAGCATTCGTCTCGGTACAGTAGACGCAATGTCAACAACAGCGTTCCTCCGCAGTCCAGCTGGAGGCAGATGCAACGTCAACAAAAGACCTCACGGTCGAAACAAAGCGGAGCGATGGCAAAATCCCAACTCCACCACGACATTCGTCTCGATACAGAGGACGCAATGCCAGCAAACGAAGCGAAGGCTAAATTCCTAGCTTCAGGGTCTTAACGGCAAGTCATATAAAACCGGAAAGACAATCGGAGATCATCTCGCACCAGTGTGGAGTGGTCACCACTTCGACTTCCGTCTCGATACAGCAGACGAGATGTCACCCCAACGTTCGTCTCGACACAGCAGACGTAACGTCATCAAACAAACGGAGCCACGGCAAAATCCCTAGTTCCCACCGCGACATTCGTCTCGATACAGAGGACGCAATGCCAGCAAACGAAGCGAAGGCTAAATTCCTAGCTTCAGGGTCTTAACGGCAAGTCATATAAAACCGGAAAGACAATCGGAGATCATCTCGCACCAGTGTGGAGTGGTCACCACTTCGACGTCCGTCTCGATACAGCAGACGAGATGTCACCCCAACGTTCGTCTCGACACAGCAGACGTAACGTCATCAAACAAACGGAGCCACGGCAAAATCCCTAGTTCCAAACCTCGGCGGTTCACCAGTAACCTAGAGACAACCACGACATTCGTCTCGATACAGAGGACGCAATGCCAGCAAACGAAGCGAAGGCTAAATTCCTAGCTTCAGGGTCTTAACGGCAAGTCATATAAAACCGGAAAGACAATCGGAGATCATCTCGCACCAGTGTGGAGTGGTCACCACTTCGACGTCCGTCTCGATACAGCAGACGAGATGTCACCCCAACGTTCGTCTCGACACAGCAGACGTAACGTCATCAAACAAACGGAGCCACGGCAAAATCCCTAGTTCCCACCGCAACATTCGTCTCGATACAGCAGACGCAATGCCAGCAAACGAAGCAAAGGCCAAATTCCTAGCTTCAGGGTCTTAACGGCAACTCATATAAAGCCCGAAAGACTATCGGAGATCATCCCCACACCAGCGCGGAGTGGTTATGACTCATCGGGGCTCTCCAAAATGAGCCTAACCTCAAGTAAAAAGCGGCATGGCAAATTCCTAGCGCTTGCTCTTCTGACGGTCAAACTGCCAAGGAGGATTGCTTGAAGACGTCTTGTCCAGCCCCCGAAGGGATCAGAGACACGGCAGTCGCAGGGCTACTCGAACAGCACGATTGCCTATCGAGGACTATATCAGCTTATGCGACGGTACGATGGCCAAAACCCTAAGTACCACCAACCTTAACGGGCTTCTGTCGTAAAGAGCAGAGGTTAAATGCGACGTTAAGATGTTCTTGCGAGATCTGCTCGATCCGTTTCGACTCGTGAGGAAATTGATGTCTTTGCGAGATTTTCTCGATTCGTCTCGACTCGTGAGATAAAGCCTTAGGCAGTAGGGATTAAAAAACCTGTTTCCTAAGCACTGGGACCCTGCAAGTCGGCCCAAAACGGTCTCTTGCATACTATCCACGGGTCACACTCTCCAAAGTCGAATCTCGATAAGGAGGGAAACAACCGCTTACGGGTTCTCTCGACTCGTAAGAGGGAAAACTCTCTTATAGGATCCTTACGACTTATAAGAGAAAACACACTTAGGAATCCTCACGATTCCTAAGGAGAAAATACACCTACGAGATCCTCACGACTCGTAGGGAGAAAAGCCTTTATGAAACCCTCACGGCTCGTAAAGTTGAAAAGCCTTAGGTGGCAGATCCTACCCCTGTCTCCTAAGCCATCACTGCCCTGCAAAGAAGTCAAGATGGGCCGACCATCTATGGGCCACACTTGCCAAAGCTACATGCCACTGAAATGGAGAACTTACTCATAAGCGTATGAACTACTCCACGCCAGAGTGAGACAAAAAAAGAAATAGAAGGATGCGGCTCATGGAGTTAAGGGTTGGAACTATATCCCTTAAGAGTTGAGATTTGAGTCAATGATAAATGACAACGCTTGTGTCCGCTCGTTATCTTCTCAGATCAAGATTCTGAAAGTGATACATCAACCCAAAACTGGTCATACGCCATGCATAACTCTGCATAACTCTGCACTACTTCACCCACGTACATACTTACGTGGGCAAAGTAGTGGGGGGCATTTGTTCCCGCCAAAAATTTCTGCGCAAAAGAGTCCAAGGTATCAAATGGCAGCGATACGCTTAAGGAAATACGAACCAGTATCTTCCGGGCTGTTTTTTGACAAACTCCCGAAGGAGAAACGGATAAATTCTGATTGTATTGAAAGCGTCTCGAAAAACCCTTCGATTTGATATATTATGAGCTTCATAATTCATCCGGGATCAAAAGTTATGAGGCATTATGTGTTCACACGTGATGGGCTTTTAAGAATCCGCTGGAGGAGTTAGAAGATATAATAAAAACTTAGAAAAGACCCCAATGGGGCATCACGTGCTCACACATGACCATGGGCCACGTGCAGACACGTGATGGGCTCTTAAGGCCTCTAAAATAATGAATAGAATTAAATTCTAAAATCTGTTCCCTGATTAAAAATCAGAAGTTATCTCAATGAAATATCACGTGCTCACACGTGACCAATGGTCACGTGTTGACACGTGATGGTTAAAACAACAATATGAACAAGCGACTGTTAAAGGAACCAATTTCGGGGTTACGTGCTCACACGTGACCAAGGGTCACGTGCCAGCACGTGACAGGCTTTGAAAGCCTTACAGATTAGTAGAATTAAAATTCTAAATTTCTCTAAAAATCTTTCGAAATAGAATTAAAATTCTAAAAGCTTCTAAATCTTTCCAAATGGAAAAGGATTATGGGAACCGTTGGATTAAAGATCCAAAGATGATTAAAAATCATCAATTTATGGAAAAATCTTGGACAAGGAAAGATTTCCCTGAAAATCTCACCAGAATAACAAATAGAATATCTTTTGGATTTAAAATCCACGGTGAATAAAATTCACTGAATGATCTAAAGGCCCAGATTAATGATAAATATAAATCAAATCTCTCAACGATCAAATCAAATCTTTCAATGAGAGATTTGCTAAACAAATTGATTCTTTTCCTTCTCCTATAAATAGGAGCCAAGAAGAGAAGAGAAGGCATCAACATTTCTTGAAAAAAAAATCAAGAGCTTCAAACAGAGAGAACTCTGAGAAAAATTTCAAGAAGAAGGTAAAAACCTTCACGAGAGAAAAGAAATCTCTTTTGATAAATCATTGATCAATGATCTTCACATAATAAATAGTGCTTTGCACTCGTATGAACCACTGGTTTTTTAAAACAAAAAAGAAAATAAAAATAAATAAAAATAGTGCTTTGCACTCGTATGAACCACTGGTTCTTTAAAACAAAGAAGAAAATAAAAATAAATAAAAATAGTGCTTTGCACTCGTATGAACCACTGGTTCTTTAAAACAAAAAAATAAAATAAAATAAAAAAATAGTGCTTTGCACTTCTGTTCTGGAATCTAAAAAGATTCTTAGTGCTTTGCACTTCCAAACTGCGCTGTTGCGCTCCTGAGAGAACGCCACGTGTTAGCTGCAGAACAACTTGCGCTACGCGCCTTGAAATAGAGCTTTGCTCTCTGGAACTGGCGCAACTCACCAGAGCGCGCCACGTGTCAGCTGCAGAACAACTTGCGCTACGCGCCTTGAAATAGATGTTAGTGTATATGCCCTAGAGGCCATTACTGTATCATACTAGTTTGTATATTACTTAATGGAAGCTTGGGATATTCACCTTGTATAAACAATCTTGCTCAAATATAGTAGTATGCTACTTGGTTTGTTTCTACTTCAATGTGTACTTGTGTTTATTTCAGTATATCACTTATACACATTAGTGGAGCCCTTAGGATCTTTGCTTGATTACCAGCGTTGTGATGGCAGTCACACTAGTGGGGGCTGGGTAATCTATAGGCACATCCTTTTACAGGTCCCTAGTCGTAGGACTATCGAGACAGGGCATCGATACTCCGGAGTAGACTAGCGTATGCGCTTCTCATCCCAGTGTGGGAGATGGTCTGTCCCACAGCCATCAGTACGTCGTACTGGAGATAGTATACGGGTGCTCGTTGGGTTACGAGTACACTGGACAGGACTCGTCGGGAACTGACAGGTTGGTATTATACCTATCGTCAGTTATCAGTTCCCAGGTGACATGAGTACAGCTTAGTCCGCTGACTTGACACTGACACTTCGCCTCGAGTGTGTTCCCACTGCACTTTGATCACTACCCTACCACGGCTCAAAGGAGTCGTGCAAACAGGTGGTGGTTGGGTGCAGTCCCGAAGCACTTGGAGGCAGTGACGGTTAGACAGGATTCGTCTCTCCCGGTATTGGGGGTTGACATCGCGCTGTGTCTAGGAGAGCCATTACACGAGTAGTCCCTGGCCAGGGCAAGCGAGATATACTGGTAGGTTTCCAGTGTTATCTCAGGGTGTTTTGGGCTTCACTCCGACACGACTTGTACCGCTATTGGGGGACTGACGTTTTACCGCCCCCTAGGCCCGCCATGCGATGTATCAGACGAACAGACCGGACTGTACGGAGAATGTCACATTCAGACTCAGTAGGAGTTCAGATGGGGTTTCACCTCGTCAGCCTTCTTGTCGGCATCTACCTGGGGACCGTTACGCACAGCTAGTGCCGCTTGCGGTCTGTGGTTAAACCCACTGCCAGCGTAGTGTCGAGTCTTTAGAGTCCCACACAGAGGGTATTCGCCTCTGGGCAAAACAGAGTAGAGGTCGCATGGTTTTGCGACAGGGTTCATTCTCATCCGCGCACTTGTGCACGTTTGGAGTCCGGACGGATTATACTGGCAGGCTCTGGTTTGAGCCAGATACTGGTATATGTTTTTGGGGTTGCTTTTTATTCTTGGTATTCTTGTTCCTCGGAACGAGAATGCAGGTGTGTATGCACAGTTGCTTGAGGCGGAGAATGAGGTTTTTCATTAGGGTTTCGGATCGGGTGCGTATGCACAGTTGACAGTTATCTTTTTCCAAACCCTAATGGATTTGTATATTATCTATTAATAATAGTAATTAAATGAGAATTATGTTATGGTTGATTTTTGTTGACTTGTTGACCTTGGTTGACTTGTTGACCTTTGACCACCATCATGCTTTGAAGATCCTCCTTGATTCATGCTTACACTTCATTTAAAGAAGCATGATAGTGGTCATTCCTAAAATAACCATCAACTATTCTTATTTCAATTATTATCATTTAGATAATTCTTTTCTTTTTGCAATATGGTTGCAAGAAAGAGAAAATTGAGCTCATTCTATCATTCTCACTCTCTCTCCTCATTTCATCTTCTTCTTCCTCTTGAAAAGAGAAACCTTCTCATGTGTTGAGAATCATTCTCTTTAGATAGAAAAGCAAACCCTAATCACTCTCTACTCATTCTAGGATGAAGGTTTAGCAAGCCGGAAACCCTAGTTCACTCAAAGATCGAGGAAGAGCCCAAAGTCGAACCTTCGAGGTGGATCCATCTTCGACGGGAGAAGGCGACGAAAAGAGAACCATCAACCTCTACAAGGTTTGAAGAAGAAGGAGTTCAAGTTTAGGTATAACCATCTTCCATAGTAGCTAACTCTCTTTAGCTTGTTAACTAGTTTTAGTTTAGACATCGATCCCGACAAAGTTTAGTCCATGTTGCCTCTTGCGATAAAAATTCGTTTTTTATACCGTTTCCGCCTCCCCGTAAGTACCGGGGGTCGCAATATGGACTTACAGTGGTATCAGAGCCTAACTAAACTTAAACTAGCTTGGTAGTGAAGTGTAACGAAGTTCGGAACCGAAAAATCGCAAAACCGGAAAAACGAAAACCTAACTTTCTGTTGAAATTTTTTCTGCTCAAAATGAAAAACTTTATACTTGTAAAATCGTCTCAGGGTTTTCTAAGAACACACAAGAAAAACGATATCATGTTTCCTCCAAACCGCCGCGCTTCCGCGGCCTCACCTACTCATCTGGCCGCGGAACCGCCGCAAGTTGGTGTCTTCTTTGCATCGTTTTTCGTGCAGTGTTCTTCTGTGTTGGTTTTGGGATTTTTAAGATATATTATATGTACCCAGATTTTCCAGAACAGAAATTCACTTTTGGGGTCCTATAATTCCGTATTTTTTTTTCCGAACTTCACTGCACTTTGGCTATGTTGGTTATATCTGTGATGTTTGCATGTATTGAACGTCGGCTAATCGCTATAAGTCGATTAGTCGGGGTTATACATGATCTGTAATGTTCTGGAATGTGTATATGAATGTGTTGGACTGTCGCGGGTGAATAGCCGGGGTGGATGTGAGATGAGCTTTTGTTTTTCTTTCATTCATTGTAAATGTAAATTGATGTAATAATATTATTTGCTTGGCCGCACAACCGGGTCGGGGTTGTAGCCGTCATTGTATAATTCTTTTTACTGTTTTTGCTCCTAGGATAGACCCATGGTGGGGTGCACAAACTACCGGGAACTTGGCGGGTAGTTTGCCGCACCCGTAGGGGTCTTGGGTGGGGTATTTGCTATTCACCGCGACCGTGTTATCCGCTTTTCGTTTCAGGCTCGAAAGGAATGCGGATTGCTAGTATATCCAATGTATTCATCTGTGATCTGTAATGTCTATCATTGCTTTCTATTTAGGCGTTGCTTATGTTTTACAGCCGCGCTAGCCCAGCCCCCGCTCTGTCGTTAGTTAAGTAACCTAACGAGTGATGACGGGACCCCGTGGCGAATGCGAATGGCATAAGCGTACGTCATATTTTGGTTGTTTTCTGCAATGGTAGGAATTAAATGATGGGACGCATTAAAAGAACTAATGCAAGAATATCACGCATTAAAAGAACTAATGCAAGATAATAAACCAAGTTTAAGTCGATGGAACACTTTCGAAAAACCACTCGGTTCTTTTCAAAACTAACTTTTAAATGCGGAGCTTGAGCCACTCCTTCTAAAAAGCTATCTCGTTCCATCGATTATATCAAGTTCACTACGTTCACGGTTTCGCCAAAACCATCCGTAGCCCTCCGTCGTTTCATATGAATATTCAACAGTATTCAAGCTGTGTTTGTTGGCCTTAGTCAAGGCACAGTGTTTGGTAGCTGGTGGGTATTCATATGTTGCATAGATAGAATGCGTTGGTTTGGGACAGTCGTATTGCCTTGTTGGCCATAGTCAAGGGTATATACGGGTGGGTTCAAATTAACCTGGATAACGACGGGAAGAACTTGACATGTGACTTATGATTTGTTGGCCTTAGTCAAGGTCATAAGAGCATGGGGCAAAAATCCACATCGGGAGTTTCATAAGTACTGAAACTTGCTAGATTTGCATACCATTTGGAGTGTGATGATTATGGTAGGATTCCTTCATTTTCGTCACGCGATGATATTTGGATCCCGATCCTACTGTGAGTATATGCTACTCCTCGGGAAATTTCTCACTAAACGATCAATGCTATAAACCTAGTAGGTGCCTAGAAAGGTGTTAGCGGGGCTACGCCCCCAGGGAAAAGAGGTTCTTAAATTAAGGAACTTCGCGAAAGCGTTGGAAAACCTCCCTCGAAGTACCGACACTGGCCTGGCTGAACGGTTAAGCAAGTATTGTACGGTGGGATTGATCCCGGCTAATTCTTCCTTTGTGGTTTGAGGAGGGATTCGAGAGACAGTGGGAGCCATCCTGTTTAGACAAATTAAAAACCATTCTAAACTTGCAAGAGCATCGTGCTAAGTGTTTCTTCTCTCCCCCTGCAGCGACCAAATCGAAATGACTGGACTTAAGTTACTTCTAGATAAAAACATATTGACAGGGCCAAACTACAAAGATTGGCTCAGGAATGTCAAATTGGCAATCTCTTACGACAAGCTGGGGTATCTTCTTACCAGCAAAGCTCCCCCCGTCCCAGGTCCCACCTCCAGCGTCGCGGATAAGGAAATCCGTAAGACTTGGGAGATTGACAGCGCGAAGGCCAGATGCCTCGTACTTGCCTCGATGGACAACGACCATCAGAGGAGGCACGAGAATATGGATTTGGAATCCATATTTCTTCATACAAAAGAACTGTATGGAGAGCAGTCTCGTATCGCAAGATACGAAGTGTCGAAGAAGCTATTTTCGACTAAGTTGGCCGTCGGATCATCGGTAGCGGACCACGTGCTTAAGATGATTGGCTACACTGAGGAGCTCGCGGAACTTGGGACCACGTTGGATAGTGAACTCTACACCGATATAATTCTCCAGTCCCTTCCATCCACTTACGCCCAGTTCATACTGAATTTCAACTTGCAAGAAAAGGAAGTTGAACTTTCAGAACTCCTCAACCTGCTGAGGAGCGCAGAGGGCACCCTACAGAAGGGTAGGGATACATCCACTTTGTTTGTAGGAGGATCTTCTTCTTCTAGGTCCAAGGCGAAAGCCAAGGGAAAGAAGAGGAAAGCCCCCGCCAAACCAAGGGGCGGTGTTAGTAAAGTGGGTGCGAAGGGAAAGGAAAAGGCAACAAAGATAGCGGGGAAGCTTGTTGGTAAAGAGGAATGCTTCTATTGTCACAAGAGTGGACACTGGAAGAAAGATTGCAGGGCTTGGAAAGCCAGGACACAGGAACTGAAGCAGGTTGCGGCTTCAGCTTCAGGTGTGTATGTTATTGAAAACTGTCTTTCTATAAACTCTACTTCCTGGGTATTGGATACCGGATCAGGATCTCATATCTGTAATTCTTTGCAGGCGTTGAGAAACCGTAGGTTTTTGAAGACAGGTGACATGACCCTCAGAGTTGCGAACGGAGCTAGCATGGATGCTAAAGCCGTGGGGGACTATCACCTGGGAATGACAGATGGGCATGTTTTGGTTTTGCGTAATTGCTTTTTTGTACCCAACGCAACTTGTAATATCATTTCTGTATCTTTGGTTTCTAAAGAAGGTTATGAATTTGCGTTTGTAAGTAATGTTGTAAACATTCACCTTAATCAAGTTCTGATTGGGTCAGGTACACTGAGCAATGGTATATACGTATTAAACCAACCACAGATTTTCAATGTCCAGAATACACACAAAAGAAAGTCTCCAGATATCAATCAGGCTTTCTTATGGCATTGTAGACTGGGTCACATCAATGAGACACGGTTGACTAAGTTACATAAAGAAGGATACTTGGATCCGTTCGAGTATCAGTCTTATGCCACTTGTGAATCTTGTCTTATGGGAAAGATGACAAAGACTCCGTTCACTGGACACGGAGAAAGAGCGAGCGAGCTCTTGGGACTCATACACAGTGACGTGTGTGGTCCAATGTCTACACATGCCCGAAGCGGTTATTCATACTTCATTACTTTCACAGATGATTTCTCTAGGTATGGACATGTCTTCTTAATGAAGCACAAATCCGAGGCCTTTGAGAAATTTCGGGATTACAAGAATGAAGTTGAAAAACAAACAGGCAAAAGTATCAAGATCCTAAGATCGGATCGAGGTGGTGAATACTTGAGTGCCGAGTTCCTGGACTATTTAAAAGAGAATGGTATTCTCTCTCAGCGTACTCCTCCATACACTCCGCAACATAACGGTGTATCAGAAAGGAGGAATCGAACCCTATTGGATATGGTTCGTTCCATGATGAGTAAGGCTGAGTTACCGCGATCCTTCTGGGGATATGCACTAGAAACAGCTGCACATCTCTTGAACCAAGTTCCTACTAAGACTGTGCCTACCACACCATATCAGATGTGGAGTGGGAAGAAACCCTGTCATAAAGCCTTTAAGACATGGGGATGTCCGGCTTTTGTAAAAAAGCAGCATGCGGACAAGCTCGAGGCACGCTCGGTACAGTGCAAGTTTGTGGGATACCCAAAGAATTCCAAGGGGTATCTATTCTATTACGCAGAGGAGCAAAAAGTCCTTGTTTCTCGTCATGCCCACTTCTTGGAAACTGAGTTTTTGGAAAATCAGATAAGTGGGAGCGCAGTAGAACTGGATGAAATTCCAGAACCTCAGACTATTACTGAAAGCTTAGTGGAACCAGAGGGTTCAAAAGAACAGGACATTCCTATGCCGCTCCGTAGAAGTAGTAGGCAGTCTCATCCGCCCGAGAGATACTACGGTTTTCTCATAGACGGGGATAGAGAGGATTGCATCATAGACTATGATGAGCCTACTAGCTTCCAGCAGGCCGTTCAGAGCATTGACTCGGTAAAATGGCTGGATGCAATGCGGACCGAAATGGAGTCCATGTACACCAACAAAGTATGGACGTTGGACATTGCTCCAGACGGGGTAAAACCCGTAGGATGCAAGTGGATCTTCAAAAGGAAGATTGGTGTAGATGGACAGGTTGAGACCTATAAAGCTAGACTTGTAGCAAAGGGTTTTCGTCAAAGACCTGGCTTGGACTACGACGAAACCTTTTCTCCAGTGGCTATGCTGAAATCCATTCGGATCCTTCTTGCCATTGCTGCCTTCCACGATTATGAGATTTGGCAGATGGACGTAAAAACCGCTTTTCTAAATGGAAATTTAGAGGAGTGTGTCTATATGGATCAGCCAGAGGGTTTCAATCAGAGTGGGAGCAGCGGAAAGGTGTGCAAGTTGCTTAAGTCCATCTATGGACTAAAGCAGGCATCGCGGAGTTGGAACATCTGTTTTGATGAGACGGTCAAGGAATTTGACTTTATCAAAAATCCAGATGAACCGTGCATCTATAGTAGATTTGTAGCGAGAACTGTGGTATTCCTTGTTTTATACGTGGATGACATTCTCTTAATAGGAAATGACATTCCTATGCTACAATCTGTCAAGGGTTTCTTGTCACACAGGTTCTCCATGAAAGACCTGGGTGATGCCTCTTACATCCTGGGGATCCGGATCCATCGTGATAGATCCAAGAGGATATTAGGACTTTCACAGTCCAGGTACATCGACACCGTACTGAAAAGATTCAGTATGGAAGATTCCAAGCGCGGTAACTTACCGGCTTGTCACGGGATCACCCTCTCTAAAGAGATGTCTCCCAAGACTGATTTGGAGAGGGATCGCATGTCTATTATACCCTACGCTTCTGCGGTAGGCTCTATAATGTATGCGATGTTGTGTACCAGACCGGATGTAGCTTATGCACTGAGTGTAGTAAGCCGGTATCAGTCAAACCCTGGGGAGAAACATTGGATAGCGGTAAAGAACATTCTCAAGTACCTGAGGAGGACTAAGGAGATGTTCTTGGTGTATGGCGGAAAAGACCTCCAGATTGAGGCCTTTGCTGACTCCAGCTTCCAGAGTGACAAGGATGATTCCAAGTCCATGTCGGGTTTTGTCTTTACCCTCAATGGAGGGGCGGTGTGTTGGAAGAGTTCCAAACAGGAAACCGTTGCAGACTCGACTATGGAAGCGGAATACATCGCTGCATCTGATGCCGCAAAAGAAGCTGTCTGGATAAGGAAGTTCTTAAAAGAACTTCAGGTGGTTCCGTCCATTGTTGACCCAGTACCTCTGTATTGCGACAACAACGGGGCTATAGCTTTAGCAAAGGAACCCAGGTCCCATCAGAGATCCAGGCACATCTTGAGGCGGTATCACCTGATCAGGGAGATCGTGGATCGCAAGGAGATCGAGGTTCGGAGGGTTGCTTCAGAAGAGAACACTGCAGATCCATTCACCAAGGCCCTACCCCAGACTCAGTTCGAGCGGCTGATCGAGATGATAGGTCTTCGATACGCCAGTACATGGCCTTAGTGCAAGTGGGAGATTGTTAGTGTATATGCCCTAGAGGCCATTACTGTATCATACTAGTTTGTATATTACTTAATGGAAGCTTGGGATATTCACCTTGTATAAACAATCTTGCTCAAATATAGTAGTATGCTACTTGGTTTGTTTCTACTTCAATGTGTACTTGTGTTTATTTCAGTATATCACTTATACACATTAGTGGAGCCCTTAGGATCTTTGCTTGATTACCAGCGTTGTGATGGCAGTCACACTAGTGGGGGCTGGGTAATCTATAGGCACATCCTTTTACAGGTCCCTAGTCGTAGGACTATCGAGACAGGGCATCGATACTCCGGAGTAGACTAGCGTATGCGCTTCTCATCCCAGTGTGGGAGATGGTCTGTCCCACAGCCATCAGTACGTCGTACTGGAGATAGTATACGGGTGCTCGTTGGGTTACGAGTACACTGGACAGGACTCGTCGGGAACTGACAGGTTGGTATTATACCTATCGTCAGTTATCAGTTCCCAGGTGACATGAGTACAGCTTAGTCCGCTGACTTGACACTGACACTTCGCCTCGAGTGTGTTCCCACTGCACTTTGATCACTACCCTACCACGGCTCAAAGGAGTCGTGCAAACAGGTGGTGGTTGGGTGCAGTCCCGAAGCACTTGGAGGCAGTGACGGTTAGACAGGATTCGTCTCTCCCGGTATTGGGGGTTGACATCGCGCTGTGTCTAGGAGAGCCATTACACGAGTAGTCCCTGGCCAGGGCAAGCGAGATATACTGGTAGGTTTCCAGTGTTATCTCAGGGTGTTTTGGGCTTCACTCCGACACGACTTGTACCGCTATTGGGGGACTGACGTTTTACCGCCCCCTAGGCCCGCCATGCGATGTATCAGACGAACAGACCGGACTGTACGGAGAATGTCACATTCAGACTCAGTAGGAGTTCAGATGGGGTTTCACCTCGTCAGCCTTCTTGTCGGCATCTACCTGGGGACCGTTACGCACAGCTAGTGCCGCTTGCGGTCTGTGGTTAAACCCACTGCCAGCGTAGTGTCGAGTCTTTAGAGTCCCACACAGAGGGTATTCGCCTCTGGGCAAAACAGAGTAGAGGTCGCATGGTTTTGCGACAGGGTTCATTCTCATCCGCGCACTTGTGCACGTTTGGAGTCCGGACGGATTATACTGGCAGGCTCTGGTTTGAGCCAGATACTGGTATATGTTTTTGGGGTTGCTTTTTATTCTTGGTATTCTTGTTCCTCGGAACGAGAATGCAGGTGTGTATGCACAGTTGCTTGAGGCGGAGAATGAGGTTTTTCATTAGGGTTTCGGATCGGGTGCGTATGCACAGTTGACAGTTATCTTTTTCCAAACCCTAATGGATTTGTATATTATCTATTAATAATAGTAATTAAATGAGAATTATGTTATGGTTGATTTTTGTTGACTTGTTGACCTTGGTTGACTTGTTGACCTTTGACCACCATCATGCTTTGAAGATCCTCCTTGATTCATGCTTACACTTCATTTAAAGAAGCATGATAGTGGTCATTCCTAAAATAACCATCAACTATTCTTATTTCAATTATTATCATTTAGATAATTCTTTTCTTTTTGCAATATGGTTGCAAGAAAGAGAAAATTGAGCTCATTCTATCATTCTCACTCTCTCTCCTCATTTCATCTTCTTCTTCCTCTTGAAAAGAGAAACCTTCTCATGTGTTGAGAATCATTCTCTTTAGATAGAAAAGCAAACCCTAATCACTCTCTACTCATTCTAGGATGAAGGTTTAGCAAGCCGGAAACCCTAGTTCACTCAAAGATCGAGGAAGAGCCCAAAGTCGAACCTTCGAGGTGGATCCATCTTCGACGGGAGAAGGCGACGAAAAGAGAACCATCAACCTCTACAAGGTTTGAAGAAGAAGGAGTTCAAGTTTAGGTATAACCATCTTCCATAGTAGCTAACTCTCTTTAGCTTGTTAACTAGTTTTAGTTTAGACATCGATCCCGACAAAGTTTAGTCCATGTTGCCTCTTGCGATAAAAATTCGTTTTTTATACCGTTTCCGCCTCCCCGTAAGTACCGGGGGTCGCAATATGGACTTACAATAGAGCTTTGCTCTCTGGAACTGGCGCAACTCACCAGAGCGCGCCACGTGTCAGCTGCAGAACAACTTGCGCTACGCGCCTTGAAATAGAGCTTCGCTCTCTGGAACGGGCGCAACTCACCAGAGCGCGCCACGTGTCAGCAGCGCAACAGCACAGCGCACTAGCGCAGCGCACTGCGCTGTTGCGCTTGCGCTCACCAGAGCATGACACGTGTCCTCACCACAAGCGCTTGCGCTCAGTGATTGGCGCAAAGCGCCTGACAAATGCAATGCATTTTACTGAAGGGCCAGGCCCAAATCAGAGGGGCCTAGTAGGCCAAATTAAATTGCAATACAATAAAAAGGTGCAGAGCCCAAAACAAATTGATGCTTTGCATCCTTTCTGGGCAAAGCCCAAATAAAAATAAAAAGAAATGCAATGCAAAAGCAAATAAAATGTTGGACATTTTCAACTAGACTTAGCCCGATCATGGCCATAAGTCCTTAAATTAAATTGACTGAGCAAAATGGCTCTCCTAAATCAATCTACATCCGGTTCGAGGGTACATCTCCGAACTCCTTTGACATCCATCGTTGTAATTCCTCAACGACGTTAAAGAGGTGACGGGTCCCAACGACCACACATCGCTATGGACTGCGGGGTCCTTAAACTCGTGGACCGAGACGTCCTTAAACTAATATCGGACCGAGACGTCCTTAAACTAATATTGGACCGAGACGTCCTTAAACTAATATCGGACCGAGACGTCCTTAAACTAATATTGGACCGAGACGTCCTTAAACTAATGATGGACCACTACGTCCCTAAACTGGCATCGGACCGAAATGTCCCTAAACTAATGATGGACCACCACGTCCCTAAACTGGCGATGGACCGAAATGTCCTTAAACTAATAATGGACCACTACGTCCCTAAACTGGCATCGGACCGAAACGTCCCTAAACTAATAATGGACCACTACGTCCTTAAACTGGTATCGGACCGAGACGTCCCTAAACTAATAATGGACCACTACGTCCCTAAACTGGAACAATAGAGCCAATTGCTCTTTTGCCGGATCTAAACGATCCCGTTTAAGTTGATCTTAGCCCCAAACACGGCTAACGTATCCTTAAACACTTAAATGGACTATAAAACCCTCAATCAGCTTTGGTTCAAGGGTACATCTCTGAGCTCCTCTGACACCTATCGTTGTAATCCTTCAACGATGTTAGAGAGGTGATGAGTCCCGATGGCCATAAATTAAATGAATCACCACGTCAGGTTGATCTTAGTCCAAAACAGGACTAACGTATCCTTGACGAATGTTTAAGTTGATCTTAGTCGCAACGCGACTAATGTATCCTTAAACTAAAAACACCAAACCCAAATCTAAGTAAATACGGATTTGGACTAATCCACGTCCTACGGGCGACGGTATTACTCAGTCTCCGTATACAATCCACGGGCAACCACAAACAAAACAAACACCCACGACACGAAGTGAAATTCTGGAGAAGGAGAAAGTTGTTACCGCGATGCGGTAGCGTAATTAACTGCAGGGGCTTGCGCCTGCAGGGAAGAGCGTCCCCACAATCAAAAACCCCTCAAGCGAGGGGGAATCTGACAAAGTCTGCTACATCGGCCGCATCCGTCTAAACCTCCGATACACGGTGCCATAAATCAACTTGGCATCTTCGGAGAGGTAGACGGATAAAACCAAATAGCATCTGCCCCGAATCTCAGCGCCAGGACTTCGCAGTCTTGTGCGCCGCCGTTCGGAGGGGAACAGATTCTTGGCATGTCGCTACATAGTCTTCGGATTCATCCGATAAGTTTTCTCCATCGTTTTCATCCTCGACGAAAGAACAAGTTCAGGGGCACAGATAAAAAGGGAACCATACCTTCCCGATAGGTTCCATCAGAAAGCGAAGTCAAATCTCGACGGTTCATAGACAACCTAGAGACCATCTCGACATTTGTCGCAATATTACAGGCACGATGTCAACAAATGAGGCAAACAAAGATCTCGAGCTTCAGGGTCTCGACGTCAACATCGACAACTTAGAGATCACCAACAGCGTTCCTCCGCAGTCCAGCCGGAGGCAGATGCAATGTCAACAAAAGACCTCACGGTCGGAAACAAAGCGGAGTAACGGCAAAATCCCAACTCCACCTTAGCATTCGTCTCGTTACAGCAGACGCAATGTCAACAACGGCGTTCCTTCGCAGTCCAGCAGGGTGTACATACGAAGTTAACAAAAGACCCCATGGTCGAAACAAAGCGGAGTGACGGCAAAATCCCAGCTCCACCTCAGTATTCGTCTCAATACACCAGACGCAGTGTGAATAAATGAAGCGAAGGCCAAATTCCTAGCTTCAAGGTCTTAACGGCAAGTCATATAAGGCCTGAGAGACCACCGGAGATCATCTCACATGAAGTGGTCACCTCCTCGACGTTCGTTTCGATACAGCAGACGAGTTGTCACCCCAGCGTTCTTCCTCCAGCAGGGATTCGGACGTAACAAAGCAAACGAAGCGAAGGCCACGTTCCTAGCTTCAACGTCTTTACGGTAACTCACATAAAACCGGAAAGACAATCGGAGATCATCTCACATGAAGTGGTCACCTCCTCGACGTTCGTTTCGATACAACAGACGAGTTGTCACCCCAGCGTTCTTCCTCCAGCAGGGATTCGGACGTGATAAAGCAAACGAAGCGAAGGCCATATTCCTAGCTTCAACGTCTTTACGGTAACTCACATAAAACCGGAAAGACAATCGGAGATCATCTCACATGAAGTGGTCACCTCCTCGACGTTCGTTTCGATACAGCAGACGAAATGTCAACCCCAGCATTCTTCCTCCAACAGGATTTCGACACACCAAAACAAACGAAGCGAAGGCCACATTCCTAGCTTCGACGTCTTGACGGTAACTCATATAAAACCGGAAAGATAATCGGAGATCATCTCGCACCAGCACAAAATGGTCACCACCTTGACGTCCGTCTCGATACAGCAGACGAGATGTCACCCCAACGTTCGTCTCGACACAGCAGACGTAACGTCATCAAACAAACGGAGCCACGGCAAAATCCCTAGTTCCCACCACGACATTCGTCTCGATACAGAGGAAGCAATGCTAGCAAACGAAGCGAAGGCTAAATTCCTAGCTTCAGGGTCTTAACGGCAAGTCATACAAAACCGGAAAGACAATCGGAGATCATCTCGCACCAGTGTGGAGTGGTCACCACTTCGACGTCCGTCTCGATACAGCAGACGAGATGTCACCCCAACGTTCGTCTCGACACAGCAGACGTAACGTCATCAAACAAACGGAGCCACGGCAAAATCCCTAGTTCCAAACCTCGGCGGTTCACCAGTAACCTAGAGACAACCACGACATTCGTCTCGATACAGAGGACGCAATGCCAGCAAACGAAGCGAAGGCTAAATTCCTAGCTTCAGGGTCTTAACGGCAAGTCATATAAAACCGGAAAGACAATCGGAGATCATCTCGCACCAGTGTGGAGTAGTCACCACTTCGACGTCCGTCTCGATACAACAGACGAGATGTCACCCCAACGTTCGTCTCGACAAAGCAGACGTAACGTCATCAAACAAACGGAGCCACGGCAAAATCCCTAGTTCCCACCGCAACATTCGTCTCGATACAGCAGACGCAATGCCAGCAAACGAAGCAAAGGCTAAATTCCTAGCTTCAGGGTCTTAACGGCAACTCATATAAAGCCCGAAAGACTATCGGAGATCATCCCCACACCAGCGCGGAGTGGTTATGACTCATCGGGGCTCTCCAAAATGAGCCTAACCTCAAGTAAAAAGCGGCATGGCAAATTCCTAGCGCTTGCTCTTCTGACGGTCAAACTGCCAAGGAGGATTGCTTGAAGACGTCTTGTCCAGCCCCCGAAGGGATCAGAGACACGGCAGTCGCAGGGCTACTCGAACAGCACGATTGCCTATCGAGGACTATATCAGCTTATGCGACGGTACGATGGCCAAAACCCTAAGTACCACCAACCTTAACGGGCTTCTGTCGTAAAGAGCAGAGGTTAAATGCGACGTTAAGATGTTCTTGCGAGATCTGCTCGATCCGTTTCGACTCGTGAGGAAATTGATGTCTTTGCGAGATTTTCTCGATTCGTCTCGACTCGTGAGATAAAGCCTTAGGCAGTAGGGATTAAAAAAAAACCTGTTTCCTAAGCACTGGGACCCTGCAAGTCGGCCCAAAACGGTCTCTTGCATACTATCCACGGGTCACACTCTCCAAAGTCGAATCTCGATAAGGAGGGAAACAACCGCTTACGGGTCCTCTCGACTCGTAAGAGGGAAAACTCTCTTATAGGATCCTTACGACTTATAAGAGAAAACACACTTAGGAATCCTCACGATTCCCAAGGAGAAAATACACCTACGAGATTCTCACGACTCGTAGGGAGAAAAGTCTTTATGAGACCCTCACGGCTCGTAAAGTTGAAAAGCCTTAGGTGGCAGATCCTACCCCTGTCTCCTAAGCCATCACTGCCCTGCAAAGAAGTCAAGATGGGCCGACCATCTATGGGCCACACTTGCCAAAGCTACATGCCACTGAAATGGAGAACTTACTCATAAGCGTATGAACTACTCCACGCCAGAGTGAGACAAAAAAAGAAATAGAAGGATGCGGCTCATGGAGTTAAGGGTTGGAACTATATCCCTTAAGAGTTGAGATTTGAGTCAATGATAAATGACGACGCTTGTGTCCGTTCGTTATCTTCTCAGATCAAGATTCTGAAAGTGATACATCAACCCAAAACTGGTCATACGCCATGCATAACTCTGCATAACTCTGCACTACTTCACCCACGTACATACTTACGTGGGCAAAGTAGTGGGGGACATTTGTTCCCGCCAAAAATTTCTGCGCAAAAGAGTCCAAGGTATCAAATGGCAGCGATACGCTTAAGGAAATACGAACCAGTATCTTCCGGGCTGTTTTTTGACAAAATCCCGAAGGAGAAACGGATAATTCTGATTGTATTGAAAGCGTCTCGAAAAACCCTTCGATTTGATATATTATGGGCTTCATAATTCATCCGGGATCAAAAGTTATGAGGCATTATGTGTTCACACGTGATGGGCTTTTAAGAATCCGCTGGAGGAGTTAGAAGATATAATAAAAACTTAGAAAAGACCCCAATGGGGCATCACGTGCTCACACGTGACCATGGGCCACGTGCAGACACGTGATGGGCTCTTAAGGCCTCTAAAATAATGAATAGAATTAAATTCTAAAATCTGTTCCCTGATTAAAAATCAGAAGTTATCTCAATGAAATATCACGTGCTCACACGTGACCAATGGTCACGTGTTGACACGTGATGGTTAAAACAACAATATGAACAAGCGACTGTTAAAGGAACCAATTTCGGGGTTACGTGCTCACACGTGACCAAGGGTCACGTGCCAGCACGTGACAGGCTTTGAAAGCCTTACAGATTAGTAGAATTAAAATTCTAAATTTCTCTAAAAATCTTTCGAAATAGAATTAAAATTCTAAAAGCTTCTAAATCTTTCCAAATGGAAAAGGATTATGGGAGCCGCTGGATTAAAGATCCAAAGATGATTAAAAATCATCAATTTATGGAAAAATCTTGGACAAGGAAAGATTTCCCTGAAAATCTCACCAGAATAACAAATAGAATATCTTTTGGATTTAAAATCCACGGTGAATAAAATTCACTAAATGATCTAAAGGCCCAGATTAATGATAAATATAAATCAAATCTCTCAACGATCAAATCAAATCTTTCAATGAGAGATATGCTAAACAAATTGATTCTTTTCCTTCTCCTATAAATAGGAGCCAAGAAGAGAAGAGAAGGCATCAACATTTCTTGAAAAAAAAAATCAAGAACTTCAAACAGAGAGAACTCTGAGAAAAATTTCAAGAAGAAGGTAAAAACCTTCACGAGAGAAAAGAAATCTCTTTTGATAAATCATTGATCAATGATCTTCACATAATAAATAGTGCTTTGCACTCGTATGAACCACTGGTTCTTTAAAACAAAAAAATAAAATAAAAATAAATAAAAATAGTGCTTTGCACTCGTATGAACCACTGGTTCTTTAAAACAAAGAAGAAAATAAAAATAAAAAAAAATAGTGCTTTGCACTTTTATGAACCTCTGGTTCTTGAAATAAAGAGAAAAACTCATTTTTCTTTGATCCTAATTAGATCAAAGAAAACAAATAGTGCTTTGCACTTCTGTTCTGGAATCTAAAAAGATTCTTAGTGCTTTGCACTTCCAAACTGCGCTGTTGCGCTCCTGAGAGAACGCCACGTGTTAGCTGCAGAACAACTTGCGCTACGCGCCTTGAAATAGAGCTTTGCTCTCTGGAACTGGCGCAACTCACCAGAGCGCGCCACGTGTCAGCTGCAAAACAACTTGCGCTACGCGCCTTGAAATAGAGCTTTGCTCTCTGGAACTGGCGCAACTCACCAGAGCGCGCCACGTGTCAGCTGCAGAACAACTTGCGCTACGCGCCTTGAAATAGAGCTTTGCTCTCTGGAACTGGCGCAACTCACCAGAGCGCGCCACGTGTCAGCTGCAGAACAACTTGCGCTACGCGCCTTGAAATAGAGCTTCGCTCTCTGGAACGGGCGCAACTCACCAGAGCGCGCCACGTGTCAGCAGCGCAACAGCACAGCGCACTAGCGCAGCGCACTGCGCTGTTGCGCTTGCGCTCACCAGAGCATGACACGTGTCCTCACCACAAGCGCTTGCGCTCAGTGATTGGCGCAAAGCGCCTGACAAATGCAATGCATTTTACTGAAGGGCCAGGCCCAAATCAGAGGGGCCTAGTAGGCCAAATTAAATTGCAATACAATAAAAAGGGGCAGAGCCCAAAACAAATTGATGCTTTGCATCCTTTCTGGGCAAAGCCCAAATAAAAATAAAAAGAAATGCAATGCAAAAGCAAATAAAATATTGGACATTTTCAACTAGACTTAGCCCAATCGTGGCCATAAGTCCTTAAATTAAATTGACTGAGCAAAATGGCTCTCCTAAATCAATTTACGTCCGGTTCGAGGGTACATCTCCGAACTCCTTTGACATCTATCGTTGTAATTCCTCAACGACGTCAAAGAGGTGACGGGTCCCAACGACCACACACCCATATGGACTGCGGGGTCCTTAAACTCGTGGACCGAAACGTCCTTAAACTAATATCGGACCGAAACGTCCTTAAACTAATGATGGACCGAGACGTCCCTAAACTAATATTGGACCGAGACGTCCCTAAACTAATGATGGACCACTACGTCCTTAAACTGGCGATGGACCGAAACGTCCTTAAACTAATGATGGACCACTACGTCCTTAAACTGGCGACGGACCGAAACGTCCCTAAACTAATAATGGACCACCACGTCCTTAAACTAGCGCAATAGAGCCCGAATGTTCTTTTGCCGGATCTAAACGGTCCCTTCTAAGTTGATCTTAGCCCCAAATACGGTTAATGTGTCCTTAGATATTTAAATAAACAATAAAATTCCAAATCAACTTTGGTTCAAGGGTACATTTCTGAACTCCTCTGACGCCTGTCGTTGTAATCCCTCAACGACGTCAGAAAAGTGACGAGTCCCAACGGCCAGATAATTAAATCAATCACTACGTCAAGTCGATCTTAGTCCAAAACAGGACTAACGTATCCTTGACGAACGTTTAAGTTGATCTTAGCCGCAACGCGACTAATGTATCCTTAAACCAAAAAACACCAAACCCAAATCTAAGTAAATACGGATTTGGACTAATCCACGTCCTACAGGCGACGGCATTACTCAGTCTCCGTATACAATCCACGGGCAACCACAAACAAAACAAACACCCACGACACGAAGTGAAATTCTGGAGAAGGAGAAAGTTGTTACCGCGATGCGGTAGCGTAATTAACTGCAGGGGCTTGCGCCTGCAGGGAAGAGCGTCCCCACAATCAAAAACCCCTCAAGCGAGGGGGAATCTGACAAAGTCTGCTACATCGGCCGCATCCGTCTAAACCTCCGATACACGGTGCCATAGATCAACTTGGCATCTTCGGAGAGGTAGACGGATAAAACCAAATAGCATCTGCCCCGAATCTCAGCGCCAGGACTTCGCAGTCTTGTGCGCCGCCGTTCGGAGGGGAACAGGTGGTAATCAAAGTACAGTGGGAGAGCACACAAGACTCTATGACGATCTCGGGTCTACAGACTAACCTGTACCAGTGTCACCTGAGAACTGCTATCCGACGATAGATATAATTCCATATAGGAGTTCTCGGTGAGTCCGTCCAGTGTACCCAGTCACCACTGAGCACCCGTATATGATCTTGATGTCAAACATCGATGAATGTGGGAACATCCATCGCCCATCACATGGGTCTAGTATCATATACGCTAGTCTACTCTGGTATATCGATGCCCCATCTCGATACACCTCCGACTAGGGACATTTCAGGATATGCTTATAAACTACAGATGTCCCACTAGTATGATCTCTATCATGATCACTGTAGTCAAGCCGATATCCTCAGGGCTTTATCAGCATGTATGAATGAATAAAAGCATGATCAAATCAACATGTCAGATAAAGTAGAACCAGATAGCATACTATCATGTAGAGCAAGAATGTACACCAAATATATATATATATATACATGTACAGATACATCCACTATCATATAATGGCCTTTAGGGCATACATATATCCAACAATCTCCCACTTGCACTAAGGCCGGTTATTGGCGTATCTCATACCCAACATCTCAAAAAGTCGCTCATGCTGCGGCTGAGGGAGGGCCTTGGTGAGTGGATCCGCGGCGTTATTCTTTGTGTCTACTCTCTTAATCTCGATCTCGTGGCGATCTACAATCTCCCGGATCAAATGAAAGTGCCTCAGGATGTGTCTGGACCGCTGATGGGACCTGGGCTCCTTGGCTAACGCCATAGCCCCATTATTATCACAATACAACGGTATTGGATCAATAATGGTTGGAACTACTCCTAGCTCCGAGACGAACTTCCTCATCCAGACGGCTTCCTTGGCGGCATCATTCGCAGCAATGTACTCAGCTTCTATCGTAGAGTCTGCAATGGTATCCTGTTTGGAACTCTTCCAACTTACCGCCCCTCCATTGAGGGTAAATACAAACCCTGAGATAGATTTGCTGTCTTCCTTATCGCTCTGGAAGCTCGAATTGGTAAAGGCCTCCATTTGGATATTTCCATTACTATACACCAAGAACAATTCTTTAGTCCTTCGTAAGTATTTAAGAATGTTCTTCACAGCTGTCCAGTGGTTCTCCTCTGGGTTGGATTGATATCTGCTTACAACACTAAGTGCATAAGCTACATCTGGGCGTGTACATAACATCGCATACATTATAGATCCTACTGCCGAAGCATAGGGTATAATGCTCATGCGAGCTCTCTCTTCATCGGTCTTTGGACAAGAATCCTTGGAGAGAGTGACTCCATGGCAAGCGGGTAAGGTATCCCGCTTGGAGTCTTCCATACTAAACCTTTTTAGGATGGTGTTGATGTACCTGGTTTGGGACAATCCCAATAACTTTTTGGATCTATCCTTATAGATCCTTATGTCCAGGATGTATGTGGCATCACCCAGGTCCTTCATGGAGAACCTTAGTGATAAGAAAGATTTGACCGACTGTAGCATAGGAATATCATTTCCTATCAGAAGAATGTCATCCACGTACAATACGAGGAATGTGACAGCTCTTCCTACAGCCTTCTTATAAACACAAGGTTCATCTGGATTTTTGATAAAATCAAACTCTTTGATAATATCATCAAAACAGATGTTCCAACTCCGAGATGCCTGCTTTAACCCATATATGGATTTAAGCAATCTACATGCTTTCCCGTTGCTCCCACTGTCAATGAAGCCCTCTGGCTGATCCATATAAACTCATTCTTCTAAATCACCATTTAGAAATGCTATTTTAACGTCCATCTGCCAGATTTCATAGTCGTAGTGAGCAGCAGTAGCAAGTAGGATCCGAATGGATTTAAGCATGGCTACGGGCGAAAAAGTTTCGTCATAGTCCAAACCTGGTCTTTGACGAAAACCGTTCGCCACAAGTCTTGCCTTATAGGTCTCTACCTGCCCATCTACACCAATCTTTCTTTTAAAGATCCATTTGCATCCCACAGTTTTACCCCAGGGGGTACAACGTCCAAAGTCCATACTTTGTTGGTGTACATAGACTCCATTTCGGATCTCATGGCATCCAGCCACTTCATAAAGTCTCCACTCGTGATAGCTTGCTGAAAACTGGTAGGATCATCATAATCCATGATGCAGTCTTCTCCGTCACCATCAATGAAGAAACCGTAGTACCTCTCTGGTGGGCGAGAAGTCCTACCAGACCTTCGGAGTGGCTGAGGTTCTTCAGTTTCTATTGCAACAGCCGGTTCAACCAAGTCGTCATTTGTAGTTTGTGCCTCTAGAACCTCTTCTAGATCCACCATATTGCCATCATCTTTATCTGTGAAAAACACTTTTTCCAAGAATGTGGCATGCTGAGAAACAAACACCTTTTGTTCCTCCTTGTGGTAGAATAGATATCCATATGAATTCTTTGGATATCCCACAAAGTTACACATGACCGACCGTGTCTCGAGTTTGTCCGGATTCTTCTTTTTAACCCGGGCAACCCCAAATCTTAATCCTCTTAAGAGATGGTCTCTTCCCATGCCATATCTAATATGGCGTGGTAGACACAGTTTTGGTTGGAACCCTGTTCAGTAGAAACGCTGCAGTCTCCAATGCATGCCCCCAAAATGAGACGGGTAACTCAGCATCACTCATCATGGATCGGACCATATCTAATAGGGTCCTATTCCGTCGTTCAGACACACCGTTGTGCTGTGGTGTGTAAGGAGGAGTGAGCTGAGAGAGAATCCCATTCTCTTTTAGGAAGTTTGCAAATTCTGTACTAAGGTATTCCCCACCTCGATCTGATCGAAGCATCTTGATACTCAAGACGGTTTGTTTTTCTACTTCTTGTTTATATTCAATGAATTTCTCGAAAGCTTTGGACTTGTGCTTTAATAAAAATACATGACCGAATCTTGAGAAATCGTCAGTGAAAGTAATGAAGTATGAAAAACCGCCTCTAGCCTGTGTAGACATTGGCCCGCATACATCACTATGTATGAGGCCTAAGAGCTCAGTAGCTCTTTCTCCGTGTCCGGTAAACGGAGTTTTGGTCATTTTACCCTTGATACAAGACTGGCAAGTCACATAAGATTTATATTCAAAAGGGTTTAAATATCCATCTTTGTGTAACTTGTTTAGTCTTGTTTCATTAATATGACCAAGTCTACAGTGCCAAAGAAAAGCTTCATTTATTTCTGAAAGTTTTCTTTTCTTAGTGTGTTGTATACTGAAAACTGTGTGTTGATTTAGGACATATATCCCGTTATTAAGTGTACCATACCCAACCAACATTTGATTTAGGTAAATATTCATAACATTGTTCTGCAATACAAAATTATATCCTTCACTGTCTAACAAAGAAACAGATATTATATTACAGAGCATACTTGGTACAAAATAACATGGGTTCAAAACCAATATACACCCAGATGGCAACCCCAAGTGATACTCTCCCACTGCGACTGTATGTACATTGGAACCATTTCCAACGCGGAGAGTATGGTCACCTGTCTTCAAAACTTTGCTATTTCTCAGCCCCTGCATAGAATTGCAAATGTGAGAACCTGAACCGGTATCTAATACCTAAGAAGCAGAGTTTATTGAAAAACAGTTTTCTGTCACAAACACACCTGAAGCGGAAACATCCACATGCTTCTTCTTGAGGTTCAAGTACTCCGTACAGTTGCGCTTCCAATGTCCTGTCTTGTGGCAATGAAAACATTCACCTTTCCCCGAGTCTCCAGCTTTGGACTTTTCCTTTCCCTTCACCTTTTTAACTCCACCCTTAGGATTGGTGGGCTTCTTCTTTTTCTTTCCTTTGGCCTTAGCTTTTGGGCGAGAAGAAGAAGATTGCCCAATAGTCATAATGGGAGTTTTCATTAATTTCATAGTGCTCTCTGCACTCCTTAACATATTAAGGAGTTCAGGTAGCTCCTTCTCCATGCCGTGCATGTTGAAATTAACTATGAACTGAGCAAAGGTGGAGGGGAGGGACTGCAGAATAATATCCGTATATTGTTCATTGTCCATTGTCCATCCTAGGTCCTTAAGCTCTTCTATAAGAGCTATCATCTTCAGAACATGGTCTCCTACCAGTGTGCTAGGGGCCATTCGCATATGAAACAATTTCTTTGATACTTCGTATCGTAATACGCGGGATTGTTCTCCATACAACTCCTTTGTATGGAGGAATATGGTTTGAATGTCCATATTCTCGTGCTGCTTTTGATGTGTATTGTCCTTCGATGCAAGCGCGAGGCATTTGGTCGTGGCACAGTCAGCGTCCCATGTCTTGCGGACTTCAATGTCTGCAACTGAGGATTTTAGACCTGGGGTGGGCGGGGCTGAAGCCGTGAGGACATATGATACTTTATCATAAGTCAAGGCTATTTTCAGATTCCTCAGCCAGTCTTTATAATTGATCCCATTCGGTTTGTTTTTATCTAGTAAAAGCTTGAGTCCAGTCATTGGTATCTGCCATTAAGAGAGAGAAAAGAATACACTCAACGAAAGCTCTTGCATAGATCAGATTGGTTATTATCTTGTCTAATCGATGTCTCCCACTGCTTTAATCAAGTTTTTCTTTCAAACCTTAAAAAGAAAACTAGCCAGGATTAATTACAGTCTACAACTTCGCTAACCGTTCAGCCAGGCTAGTGTCGGTATTTGAGGGAGGTTCCCCGTGATTTCGCACGGACCTAATTAAAGTAAACCTCGTTTTCCCAGAGGCGTAGCCCCGTTAACACCTTTCTAGACACCTAATGAGTTAGCTAATTGTAAACTGCAAAACTCTCCTGGGAGCAACTATTGCCCACAGTGGGATCGGGATCCAACCATCAAATGGAAGGTATGCAATCTCATTGCAAATCTCAACACTTGAAATTCCCAATATGATTTTTACCCCTAGTACCTATGACCTTGGCTATGGTCAACAAATCACAAGTACTAGTCAAGTTCAGCCCGTCATTTCTTGATTAATCAGACCCGTTTACATGACCCTTTGCTAAGGTCAACAAAGTCATATACCCGTCCTAATTAATCTGCATCATATGCATTGTAGGAAGACATCACTTAGCTACCGTACACTACGCCTTGGCTAAGGTCAACAAACGTAGCACGAATACTAAGTACTCTACTTCCTAAAATGATGGAGGGTTGCGAATGATTTTTAAGAAAATCTTTAACGCTTTGAACTTGATATCGTCGTAGAATCAAATGGTTTTCAGAAGGAGTGGCTTGTGCTCCGCAGTTTTTGAAATACAGCTTTTTCATAAAGAGCCGAGTGGTTTTCAAATCCGATTCTACAACATCTTTTTAGGTTTATTTTCTTTACATTAATCATATTAATGTAATCCCATCATTTCAGTCCTTAAGCCAATCACAGAAAAAGAAACGAAAATAACACGTACGCTTATGCCATCCGCATTCGCCGCAATGTTCCGTTATGCACCGTTAGGTTACTTAACTAACGGCATACCGGGACGGGACTAGCGCGGGTGCAAAACATAAGCAACGTCTACTATATATCTCATATATAATATATCATTCGTCTCAGATATCACAGAACACAGGCAGCAGGAACATATATATAATGTGGGATATACTAGGACGTCCGTATTTAGTATTTAGCCAATAATAGAAAATACGGATTCCACAGTCGTGATGAATAGCCAAGCCCACACCCCTAGACCCCTACGAGAGCGGCAAGCGACCCTACCAATCCTGGAGTTTAGGAGACCCGGTCTCGACTCCTCGAGATGCCTCCCACTGAACCCCAGAATCCGGTCACTTGTGCTCCCCTCCTTGGGTCTATCCTAATGCGGAAAAGTAAATAATATACAACACTGGTGACATCAACCTCAACCCGGAAGTGCCCCAAATTAAAACAATATTACATTACATTTGAATTTACATGAATGAAAATATAAAACTCTCATCTCACATAAAAAAAACCCCGGCTATTCGATCGCGACAATCCTGCATATCATATCTCAGCAACACATAATATCATATATCATCAACGTAAGTAAGTATGCGTACCCCGATTGTCGTTGATGTATAGCAATGAAACCGGCGATATCGAACATACTACACTTACGGTCACAGAAAAGAAAGTGTAAAACTACAATATTTGGAATCCACATTCTCTTTAGACATCATAAATGCGAAATATCACATACTTCGTATTTCATGCCTAAACTATATGAATTCCACATATTGTATCACATTCCAGATAAATAGACAGTATTAAAGTTTTCGACCGAATGTACAAATACCCAAAATTCCCTAAAGCTCAACACTTGAGCGGAGTTCAAAAAATCTGGAGTGTGACACAGTAGTAGCGGTCCAGCCGTAGAAGGGTCAAGCCAACGCCTCATATGTGGCACGCCGTACTGCCCCAAACCCTAAGGTTCAAAGGGCAGTTCAAGACGGTCACATAATCGAGTTAAGGTTTGTTGTCTTCTAGAGGGTCCACCACAGAACTTGCACGTATCTCCGAAAGATTTAAACCCCGTGAAAAGTGAGCAAACGACACTCGTTCGAACAATTCAATACTTTCTAGTTATCCGGAAAGACAAGAAGTTAAAATTCCGATCGAATCATTGAACTCAAAACCACCCCCAGAACATTCAACAGTAGATTTAGATTAAACATACTCAAAATATATACAAGCAGGTAGGGAAAAACACTGTACAAAAATTAGGGAATGAGCCATCTGTACGGCCGCGGAGCCGCGGCCTAAGCAAGCTTGGGCCGCGGTTCCGCGGTCAAATGTACTGTTCATGGCCTCGAATTTTACTGTTGGTCTTAGATTTACCTGCTGTATTTTTTAAGTATTTTTAATTCTGAAAAATAACAGATTTTAAAAAATGTCCAAAGAGTGTCCCGTAATTCCGTATTTCGGTTCGATCGGAGTTTTTACTTCGCTAAAGTATCGCCTAATGTTCTAGGTCGGCTCTGATACCAATGTTAGGTTTACCTAGCACCCTATGAGAGGTTTGGAAGCATCACATGTCACAAAGATCAAATTTTTATGGTGCTAAGTAAGCATACAAAGGATCCATCCTAGAAAAATTAGGGTTTCATAACAATACATGTAACAAAGGCTAGGGTTTTGAGAGTACAACCTTTGTAGCTCCCTTTTTTTTTGGCTCCTTGGCCACTTGAGAGTTGGAAAACGATTAGCTTGAAGTCTTCTAACGTCCACGACGATCCACCCGAAGCTCTTTTGTCCAAGCTTGCAACTTCACTTTACCAAGAGGATGAAATGAAGCTAACACTCTAAACAAGTGGGTTAGACTTGTGTAGAATGGTGTTGTGGTTCTCTTTCTCACTTCAAAATTCTATCTTTTTGAGTATTTTGCTCACTTGAAAGATCTAGAGAGCAAGAGAGCAAGGTTGAAGAAGATGATGGCTTTTTTAAGAAGAAGAGAAGATAAACTCTAATGAGAAAATGAAAAATATAAGTATATATATTTTTCCCTCTTCATCTCAAACCATGGTTATCTTTTATGGATATTTATTTTACTTTAGTTAAAACACAAGAGAAATATTAAATCATGGTCAAAAGGTAGGTGAACATGGTTAGGTCAAAAGAAGAGTGTAGAAACTAATCCATGAATTAATCTTATCTCTTTTCTTTTGTTTTAGCATAAATAGAAATAATAATCCATAATATAAACCATGGTGTGATTCTTATATTGCCACCATTTTCTATGTATAAACAACTATGATAGAATGATGTATGTATGCATGTGTGCATGCACATCCATATGTGCATGAACAAGAATGAATGCATACATCCAAAAGAAACAAGATAGGATTTCTAGTAAGAAGCTAATGGTTAAATGATAAATCAACACTTGATTTATCAACCCGGTCATATCACATACGACCCGACCAAAAGCAAGCCGCCCAATTAATATACGGTATCTCATACGCGCATTTTAACCGGGTCCATGCGCATATCGCATACGCGCACCACAACGTTTCGCCTGGACTAGGTAACTTCTTTGTGGGACTCTAAAACTCGTCAATATGCCGGCAGTGGGTGATGATCATATCAAGCACCCCAAGCCGCAAGCGGTCAGCTAAACGTAACGGCCACCCGGGTATTGAGCGTTCAGAAGAAAACAAGCGAACCTGCTACAACTCCCGTCGAGCCAACCGGCAACACTACCGTACAGTCCGGTCTCTTCGTCAGATATGCTGCATATCGAGTCTAGGGATGGTAACGTCGACCCCAATAACTCAATAAGTCATTGTTCATATCAGATTTTTGCATTTTCATACCGCCCAATTTTTATCACATTGCATATCGGTAGGTACTCTTGAGCCGTGTTTGCTAGTCAATTGCAGGATACAGGTTTTCGGCTCTAAACGGTAAAATTCATGGAAAAACACGACAAAACCCGGGTTCCTGCCAACCACAGATAAAACACGGATCTCCGCTCTTTATCCGTCTGTTGCCACACACCAGTTTAAGAGACAAAATGGCAAATCAATGTCGTTTTCATGCACAAGGCTCAATAGCAACACAAGATCCAAGAAATCTACACGGAGCTCGAGGAAATCATGACAAAAAGATCCACATCAAATCACCTTTTGCTCAATAGAAATTCTGGAAAAATCGTGAAGAAAATCTGAGAAAATACATATACCAGAATAAAGGGCCCACAGAACCAGGGAGCACCACCAAATATGAAGGCACCATTCCTCTAAACGGCCGTGGTTCCGCGGCCTAAGCTGGCTTAGGCCGCAGTTCCGCGGCCGTACGGCCTCCTCAGGTTGTCAAACTTCAGGGGTACTTTGGACATTTCATGTGGAAACAGAATTTTGCCCTAGGTTTTCATCTCCCTGCCTATAAATAGCCCAGAACCTTGTGAAGCCAAAGGTGCATAAGCTTGTATTTATTTTTTAGGTTTTAGTTGTTGTTCTTCTTCCTCCACTCATCTTTTCTCCATTAAAAATCTTGTAGTGAGCTTTTGTGAGGGAAGAATGAATAAAGGAGTTGTTTTTACTTATCATGCTTGTCTTGTTCTTTAGTTAAATTATTATTGCTTGTAATTTTCATTTGTTAACTTAGTTGTTGTTATTTGTTGTTGTTTCTTTCTTTTCTTTTTTCCTTTATCCTTAAACAACCATGACGCTTACGCTTGATCCTTGCCAAGGTGAGGTCGCAAATAGCTAGTTGTTATCTTCTAATCTCCTTCTTTCTATCTTCCTCTTTTGTTTTGTTTTCTTTTCATTATGATGTGTGAGTAGTTTCATACTTGTTAGGGTAGGATAAGGGAAGTTTGAGAGAAGGAAATCTCTCTCACTCTTTCCTTGCCCAACATCTTAAAATCGACTCCCGTTAATTGAACCACAATCCGCTCCTTACGGCACCCTATCCTACATGATAGCGGTGATTCCGTAGTGAGACCGGTTGTGGTTGAATTAACCGGAGGTTATGGATAAGAGCCAAGAACGGACGGACAAACACCAAAAGGAAGAACTTATGCGTTGGAAATCCTAGCTTATACTCGCAAGTTCCTTCCTAGTCGTGCTAATCCCCGTTGTTGCCGATTACCGTAACACCGATATTAAGAGTGGTAACGAAAGAGGTGAGCGACTCCTAACTCAAACTAACCTAATCCTAACCCTAACAAGCTCTCTTTACATATCATTTTTAACACTAAATTAATCACAACAAAATCTGGAAAACTGGACTTAACTCGTTAAAACACTTAGAAAAAGATTCCCATCTCCCTGCGGACGACCCGTACTCAACCGGCTAGCTACAAGCGAAACCGTCTTGATTGCGGTAATTAACTAAACTTGAACACGCAGAATCCTTACCAATCAAATGGCGCCGTTGCCGGGGAGACGGTAGTTTATTTCTTTGTGTAATTTTGGGTTAACTTGTGAATATAACCGAAAAAAAAATACTATGTAAAAAAAAATCATCTTGTTATTTTTAATTAGTTTTTTTGCAAGTGTGCAGGATAATACGGAGTTCAAGATCAGTGCCAAAGACGTGGGAAGATAGACCCATATTTCGCGGCTACACCGCGACGGATCAAAACGAAGCAAACGGTCTACTGTAAAAATCAGGAGCAGATACAATAAGCAAGTCAAAATTCAGCACATCCAGACAAGCAGAGGACACCCAACCCAGCCACACAAGAAAACTGGAGCTCCAATTCCTCAACATAGCCGCGGAACCGCGGCATTAGAGCCCTATTGCCGTGGAACCGCGGCCATTTGGTGTCTTCGGGCTGCCAAACTTTCTGTGAGTTCTTCTCTTCCCTCTCCCACTCCTCTGGATTCCAATAAACTGTGTTTTCTGCAGCATTCTTTGCGCAAACTCTCTTCCCCCTTCCAATAAACCGTTCTTGTGCAGGATTCTTTGCGCCGCGCTAAAATAAAAATTGTTTGCAGTTGATTTGTTATCGCTTTGCATTCATTAATACGGACTTAAGGGGCTTGAAACCAATTCATATTGGGTGGGGATTTCATCACCCTTCCCAGGACCCCAAAAATCACAAAAAGCATATGCATTGACCATTGTTAAATTAAAAAATACTAGACTCAGCCCTAAGGACTTCGCGCTCAATAGGACAGAGGACTAGTTACAGGCATCGGCCGTTTATCCTATCTGACTTTTGCGGTGCCTAGGCAAGTGTGACGAAGGCAACTGGTTATTTAATTAAGGAACTTCGCGAAAGCGTTGGACAACCTCCCACTTACCTGGCACTTATCTGGCCGCATTAGACGGAGAAGAGGCGGTTTGAGGTCCTATTTCTAGCCCTCTAGAACAGTTAGGAGATGTCTAGCAGACCTAGGTGACCCTAGATCTAGGTGAGATTGTGCATATCTTATTTGTGATTGCTTAAAGCCGTAAGTCCGTACATATTTCTGTAAAGCTCTTTCTATAAAAAAAAGAAAAAAATCAAAAACTTTTATAAAAACTTGCCCTTTGTCGCCAAATCCATTTTTCACCCACCACCCATCGTTTTCTCCATTGACGTTTTCTTACCCTCACCTTCTCCGCTTTGACTATACTAAACTCATTTAGTGTATGTCCGCTCGGACTCGGGACACTAGCGCCCGCCTAGTCCGCGTTACGTTGGTCGCTACCGACTACGCGATCGACTCAGACGTCGAAACTCCATCCACTCCTCTTTCACCCTTTCCTTTGCTGGCCAACTCCGACGTTGACCGGAATTCTGTTCATACATCTTCACCTTCACCATCACCAACCTCTTCTTCCGCGATATCAGGGTTTAATCCGAACATCTCTTTGACTACCCCTGGATTGGCTCCACCTCCTACGGAGACCAATAACCCACTACCACCGCCTGTTGTAGCGCCGCAGCGAATCGCGCTCTAGGATCGTTTCTATCCCACCCGTTCTGCACTTCCCACCTGCCTTTCTCTTCCACCGGCCAATGGGGATAATTTTGAAATTAAGCCCCACTTCATCAACATGCTTCCACGGTTTCATGGGCTTGAATCTGAAGATGCCTATATCTTCATAAATAAATTTCAAAACGTTTGTGCCATGATGAAAACCACCCAACTGTCGGACGATACTATACGTCTACGGGTCATTCCGTTCACTTTATGCGATCTTGCTGAAAAATGGCTGTATAGCACCGCTTCCCACTCCATAACCAGTTGGGACGAGTTTGTAAAAGCGTTTCTAAAGAAATTTTATCCGAATCATAAAACCGCAAGGATCCGCAATGAAATCAACCAATTCTCTCAGCTTCCTTCTGAACCTTTCTGGAAGTGCTTTGACCGGTACAAAGACCTTCTTGTTCAGTGTCCTCACCACGGTATAGAGAAATGGAAACTTTTCCAAACCTTATACGAGGGCCTGAACCCAGCAACGAAGCAGTTGTTGGAAACCATCTGTCAGGGCCACTTCCTAACGAAATCTGATGAGGAAGCATGGCAATTCTTTGACGACCTTGCGGAGCAAACGCTACAATGGGAGAGCACCAGACCGACTTCTTCTTCTTCTACCTCCACTTCTACCGGTCAGTCTAGGGTAGGAATTCACCAACTTGATGTCTCTATTGCGATGAAAGCTGAAATGGCTGCAATAACGAGAAAGCTTGAAGCAATAGAGAGCAAATTTTCTTCTCCTGCTCCTGCCCCTGTTCTTCCCCTTCGTACCATTTGCGCTTGTTGTTCCGATCCTTCTCACTTGACCGAAGAGTGTCCTTACAATCCGCCATCGAAAGGACAGGATCAGGTTAATGCTACATTTCAGCAAAGACCGAGGAATGATCCATACTCTTCCACCTACAACCCCGGTTGGAGGAACCACCCCAATTTCGCCTGGAATCAGAATCAGAATCAATTCCAAGGCAACAATTTCCGAAGGGCCCCTCCGCCGCAACAACAAGCGCAACAACAAACTCAGTTTCAGCAGCCCTTCCAACCCCAACCTTTCCAAAATCAAACGAACAACTTTGCACCCAACAATTCTTTTCCACCAAACAATTTTGTTCCGTCAAACAACGATAAGGTTTCCTCGCTCGAACAAAGTCTGGAAACGTTCGTGAAACAATCGACACAATCCACCGCCAATATTCAGTCTTCCATTCAGTCCTTAGTGCAACACACTGCCGCACACGGGCAAAGCATCAAGACCATCGAGGCCCAGATTGCACAGCTGAACACGGCCTTAAGCGAGCGAGAGAAGGGGAAGCTCCCGTCCTAACCACTCCCAAATCCCGGTCACCCACATAATGTACATGTTGCTCTTGAACAACAGAACCATAATGTGAGTGCCATGACCACATTGAGATCGGGAAGGATGCTGCAAAACAACATCGGCACACGGATCAACGATGACACCCCGGCCGCTTCTTCTTCTTCTTCTTCTCCTGCTTCTTCGTCTTCTGAGCCTATTCTCCGTTCTTCACAAGGCTCTCCTTCCTCTTCTTCTGCTCTGAATGGACCCACTTCTCACTCCACGAAAACACCTGTTCTGGGATCCGTTCCAACTCCACAATCTCCTCCACAGGCATTAGACTCAACTAATTTTAAAAACGTCCCATTTCCAAACCGGTTGAGGTCTAATAAACAAAATCCTCAAATGGAGAAGATTCTGGAGTTATTTAAGCAGGTTAACATTAACATTCCTCTTTTAGATGCTGTCCAACAAATCCCGTCCTACGCTAAAATCTTAAAGGACTTATGCACGAAAAATAGGAAGTCTCAGGTACCAAAGAAAGTTTTCTTGGCTAGTGCTGTGAGTGATGCTCTTACCCAATCTTTACCACAAAAACGGAAGGACCGTGGCTGTCCTACGATTTCTATTACCATTGGGGATAAGAACATCAACCGCGCACTATTAGATCTTGGTGTGTCACAACCCGAAAGAGCACGTGACTGGCCCTTGAACCATATGAAGCCTATAGGACCCCATCTGATCCAAGTAAGCCAAAAGCCCAGAAATCTAAAACCATTTTAAGAAGTAAATAAAGAAAACATGTTTGAAATTCATGTTTTTAAATAACTAAGCCGAATATGCATTTTTAAAATGTGTAATCTTTCCTAAAAATTTCGGCAGAGTTTCCTTTGTAAAAACTGGCCCCGAACGGGGTACAACAAGAATAACATAAGTATGAAATGATAAAAGGCATCCCCAAGCGGGAGCTAGCTCTTCGTCAATCGACGGTCACAACCACGCAAGCAATATAATATACAACGCCAAAGGGCGAGGATCAAAACCCAACAAGAAACTTAAAACAGCCAGAAAATCGTAATACTACAAGCGCGACTCTAAGGTCGAAATAATACAACACTGCTTTCTAAGTCAGAAACAATATACAAGTTTTGGTTGATGGAAATTCTAGATACAATAAATAATACATGAACAATGGCGGTTCTGATACAAAAGAACCCACCTATCCAAGCAAGTCACCCATAAGGAAGCAGTGTGCCAGAAATGCCGCTATGGAATCTGTACGGCAAACCTGCAAGAACTGGGGTACAACGGGGGTGAGTTTCCAACTCGTGAATAGAAAATATCTACAAGCAGAGATCGGATGCATGACCCATCCTAGGTCAATACGATCAGATATAAACAACCCTCAATATGAATAAAGCTGAAGCATGCTAAACTGGCAATGTAATCTCTATACATGAGTGCAGTGCCAAGTGCTCGTGCTAGTGCCTCAGGTAATAGCAAGTCATGAATATGAGGTATGACCAAAGTAATCAAATCTGCACACACGCGGATCCCGTCCGCTCGTCACCCACTGACAATAACCACCATGCATGTAAATATCATAAATCATGTGCATGGGAAAATAATATGAGGATATAAACCATCTATGTCCCTCGCGACACGTCAAAATCATAGAACCTGAGTGCCCAGCATCGACACCCGAAAACATCATGAAAACTGTGCCCAGCATCGGCACGTAAATCCTCATATATCGGGCTCCGTCAGTCCGGATCGGCCACGGGCTCTGTCTGCGGTATCGGCCCTCGGCCCCGGCAGTACGCCCAATCTATCTATCGACTCTGGTTAGTATCCTCCGGATAACCGCCAGGTCCAACCAATTACCGGTAGGTACTCGCCCGCCTCCAGGCTCAATCGGCAAAGCTCATCGATCATCTTGCCGAGGGGAACTATACCGGGTCCACCATGTACCCGCAATCGGCTCGTCCACTCCTCGATTCGGGTTTCACATGTCGCTCTCAGCACCGAGAAAACACATGGTGGACGCACTGAAATATCATATAAAGGGTAACCGGGTTTTTAAAGCAATGATATATTCTCTTTTGAAACACCCTCGGTTCCCAAATCCAGAAATATCATAGAAACAACATATCTCAATGCGTATAATCAAAAGCACGAAGTATGCGACATGTAAAGGAAGGTATGCACATCATCATGTCATGCAAGGATCATATACTGAATGCAATAGTACTACAGTGTAGTGACATGGCAATTATCGATGATGAGTGTGTGGGCCGGCAACAAGTGTACGTGGAACATATGCATCATCGATAATGGTGCTGGTGTCCTAGCAGCATGACTGAATATAACAACAATACAAGCGATGCAATGCAAATAGCAGGAATATGCGGAAATGAATAATCAACGCAAAAGTACAGAACCTGCCCCAATAGATATGTCATGCAACCTTGCCTTTTGAAACAAGACGAATCAGGGCTTTTAGTAAAATAAGGGCTACGGTGTTTTAAGAAAAGATGCATCATTTGAAAATATCCGTATAACCCTTCTGCCTATCTTTAAAATATCCCCGATTCGTTAGTTTGAAATAGGTATGACTCGGTCTAGTCTAATGTCTACAAGTAATCTAGACAGGAGGGGTATGAAACCACCTAATCTGAGTCGATATATATAGATATGATAGTCGGTGATCTCGCCTCAATAACATGTCGTAAGATATCCTCGAGTCATGAGTGCGGATCTATCATCAATACCGGCTCGTACGGTAAATCGTCGTACGGCATCCCAATAACTGGGTAGGGGTCAATATCACACTATCTCATCACATATCAGGTATCACTATCATTAGATCGCATAATCTGGGGTACTACTCTAAGTCTAGTACAAATCGATACCATCTATAAAAATATGAATGCGGGTAAAGCACATGTCCAAAGGCCCGCTAAAACTATCATATCGCACCTCCAAGACAAACTATGTCACATCGCCGATCTCACGGCCTCATATCAAATATCATCTCAAACCCACGTATCATCCTCAAATCCCGTATATAAACACATAGTCCCATACCCATGTATAGATATACGCACCATCATATGCGCACAAATAAATGAAGGAATGTATGCAAGTATGTGTGTAAGTGTATGTGTGAGTGCAACCACTACTCTAGGGTTCGCACTATACTAAACCAATATATTCTTATCACCAATAATACCATTATTACTATCAATAACCCTAAACCACACATAATAAATATACGTGTGTATACGTATTCGTATACATCACCACGGACTGCGGGGGTGCTATACGCCATCCACCCGACTTCTCCCCGTAGATATAAATCTACTCACCAGGTCTTTGCTTTCTGAAATCGATGACGCCATGCTCTTTCACCTCGGAATCCTTGCGAGGGTACCTAGAATAATAAACAGTCGCAATACGTATTAATATCAAGACAGAAAACCGATACAGCGCACGGTGTGCTCATAGGTTGGAACCTATGGCCCAAACATGCAAATCCAACACTTAACCCCTGTTGTCGATGTATGAACACCCGACAACCAAATACAAATCCAAATACCAAGAAAGTGCTTTTAAAAATACGGAAAACATCGCCTAAAACACCCCAAAATGCCTCCAGATTTTCCCCAGATGACCATTAGCCAAAACTATATATAGGAGGGGTCTAATCTAGTGCTAAATGAGCCCTGGAACAAAAATGGAACCATTCCCCTCTACTCTGGCCGCAAATTGCGGCCAGAATGATTAAATTTGCGGCCACGGTTTGGAGTTAGGGGTTTGGGTCTTGGTGGTAGCTTCCTAGGTGCCTGCACGACTCACTGTCAGCTCAATTTTATTTTTGGGGTCACGGGGTGATAGCAGATTACACAAAACAGTCCCAGATTTCCATTTTTTCCGATATCGGTTCCGTAATCCCGTATTCTGGTTTCACTTCCAGGTTTGGGTCCAGATTTTGCATTACACCAGGGGTTCTAAGGTCACAATAAGCCTCAATTTCATCTTGATTTCAGTTTTACCCTAAACCCTCACTTGAATTCTCCAAAATCCACAACACGACACAATATCGATATGAAACTAGTATGGATGCAATAGAAATGAGATACTACTCTAATAGGTACAGAAATTACCTCCTTTGGCAACTCAAGAAAATTCTTGAGTTGCTCAAAGTCCTCCAAATCCAATCTTGCTAGGGTCAATGTGTAGCTAGTGAGTTCGGGAACACTTTTTGTGAAGTGGGAATGAGGTTTTGGCTTTGTTTTCATTGTGGATCTAGGGTTTCATGAAGAGGGAGAGAGAGGGAAAGGGAGCTGCAGCAGCAAGGGAAAGAGAGGAGAGAGAATGAGAAGGGGAAAATGATGAGGGATGGTTCAAAAAGTAGGGTGTTTGACTTGGTCTCTCTCTCTCACTCATTACCTACCCTTTTTCCTTTTCTTTTCTTTTATCTTTTCCTTCTCACTCCAATAGTGAATCCAAATGAACCATGGCAACAAAAAAGGTAACACAAGTGTAACAAGTGTAAAAATGATATGTGCACATTTTTGCACAAAATGCTAAAAATCCAATTAGCGATCTTTAATCGCGATTAACACTAAATTAGCATATAACTAGTCTTAAAAACTTTAAAATGGTATAATTCCATAAATTACCATATTTTAGAATTTTCCAAAATTTTCCAAAATTTTTCCTCATTTATTTGTATTTAATTCCACCCGAACATTAAAATATTCATTAAAATAATATTAAATTATAAAAATTCCCGAAAATAATATTTTATTATTTTGGAAATGTTACAATCTACCCCCCTTAAAGAAATTCGGTCCCTGAATTTAAATTTAAAACCCCCAAGTACTAAAACATTTCGATACAAATTCCAAGTCGTCGGGGCTCCGAAATCATCAATATATAAAACATCACAGCGCGATGCATGCGCATGAGTAATGAGCAGAAACTCAAAATCGAAACTCCGTCAAGCATCTCGCAATCATCGGAGTCAAGGTAAAGACACAAATGTCAAATCCAATACAAAACCAATATGATATGGATCAGAACTATACATGTAGACATCCAATCTTTACATGTGAATAGCTGATGTAAAAGCATGCCAAATCTTATTAAATCGCTGTGCGATGCACGTAACACTGCACAGTGGCGGATGTTTTTCATAAGAAAATAACCATATAGGTATATATATATCTTTGGTTTAATAGGTACGTTCCGCCGTTTTGAAAACAATTTAGAAGGGTTTCCTTGTTTTTAAAACGTTTCGTGTCATATCAGACACGTAGGTATATACTGAGACTATAGCTCGCTTTTTTTTTTTTGTGGAAATCCCTTCGATAACTATCGATGCATGCAAAATATATCCAGGTACTGTCCACTGTCTAGTCCTGCTCAGTATGAAAGCAAATATCCAACATCATAAAAAAGTATTGCTCCAAAGAGAATAAATCTCAGAAATGCACATAACACCACCCTGTGCGTCTGGTGCGCACAGAAATCAAATCCATATATGTGTTAAACAGGTGCACAAAACAACATCTAGGTGCAACGGTTGTGCACGAAGCATCTGTCATAGGCAACGTGTGTGCCTGACAGCCAAAAATCCGGTGCATCTGACATGCACAAAGAATCTCGATTTAGTGCATCGGGTGTGCACCAAAATCGTATCTCAAAACATGCGCCCAACATGCGCGAAAATCCAAATCGGTGCATCCATCGTGCACGAATGAAAATCTAAACCCTGCGCACTCAACATGCACGGAATCACGAAGTCCAATAGTAAACGCCGAACATGCGTAAGTCAAACGAAAAGCACGGAGTGCAAGAATCAATCATCAATATCAGGGTCAAAAACGACGATATAAATAATGCGGCTCAATCAAAATCAAGGGTACCGCGATGGAAAATCTCACAACCGTGTGCATCAGCGTGCACAAATCAAATCAAAACACTAAAAGTACATGAAAACTACGCTGGAAGCGTAAATCAAATCACCGGCATAAAATAGGCATGAAATCACAATCAATACCTCAAGAGTAATAACTCCACACAAAATATGAATACCCGGTAAGTGCAACCATGGTGCACAAAATCAAATATCATGGAACTCAGTCATCAAGACTAAATCATGCAAACAGAACGCCCAAAATACCGAAATCCAAGATGACGGATACATGATAATCAAATCACAAAACCACACATCATAAATCATAAATACCGTCATCGGTATATCCTCCTTCGAAGTCGAGAAGGTGCCGGTACATCCAATTCTAGCGGCGCAAGATCTCTACTTGCCTCTTGCTCGCGGCTGGCGTCCTCTGCCTCTGGTTCCTGATCTTTTCCTGCAGATTACCAATCTCGCAATCCCTCGGCTCATCGGCCCGGTCAGGTGTGCTGACAGGAACGATTCCGTTCTGGCACTTCCTTGGTAATCTCTCGGTCAATCCTCAAGACTGCTCGTAAAACAATATGTCACTGGCGTCGGCCTCCGGCTCTCTGAATGCACATCACACGTCTGATCCTAGGTGCAAACATCATTGCAGTGGTGTCCTGGAAGGAATCCTGCTCAAGGTCTCTGCCGATCTTGCCTATGCCGATCTGTACGGAGGCTGGTACTCTTGCTTAGTCGTTTCTCGTTCCATGGACATCTGTGTCCTCAGCACGGCATTTCCTCGAGAATTGGTCGCATCCCAACGCCTCTGTAAGCATATCAGGCCTCTGGTCCCGACGGGAAGTAATGACAGCTCATCAGCGTCTCGTACGAACCTCTTGTCCCGCTTGTCTGTATCATCGTCCATTTCGACATCGCGTCTTTATCTGCGCACTGTAATGCTTTCGGCTACGGTCCATCCGAAGTCCTTCACGCGGACTCGAAATCACAACTCGGTATCTTCCTTACTCAGTAGAAGATATCTAGCCAAACACGTCCTCAGCGTGCATTTCACATCTCTGATGTCAGCGGGGTTGAATGTCATCTCGTCGAAATCTCGTGCGAACTCTTTACTCCACCTTGCTCCAATGTCGACTGATTCGGACTCATCTCATCGTGGCTGCACGGACTGCGCTCCGACGGTTATGCTCGCATCTGGAGTCTCCCAAGCAGTGTCCCATCACATGATATCCGAATGATGTCGACTCATCCGATCGACTCGTCAGAACCTCACAATCCCCCAAGAGCTCAACATCTCGGGTACAGTTTAATAGTATCGAGTACATGCCACAGCATCGGTGGTCCAGCCGTAGAAGGGCAAACCCAAGCCTCACTAATGGCGCCGCGGAACCGCCGCAACCCTAAGGTTCAAAGGCTTTCACACGGTCATTAAGTCGAGTTAGGGTTTCATTCTTCTAGAGGGTCCATAGAATCACCTGCATGTCTTTCCGTATACTTTAAACTTGGAAAATAGGCTCCTGACATTCGATCGTCTCAATCGACTCTCAACGAACCTGCGTGAAGTTGCCTCTAGCTGGAATCAATCTACCTGATGACCTCGCATCGGGGTAAGCGAACGAACCACATGTCCTAGTCATTCATCCTCGGTGACTAGCGACTCACCATCATGAATAAGCGACATATCACGGTCATCACATCCTGGCTGGCCTCTATCAGTGGCTCCATCCTCTGGTACCGACCGGTACGTCCTAGAAATCTCGCGACAGCGATCTGTCGAACGCCCATAGTGCGGAAACACAATAAGACGACGCCTCAACATGCAATCGTATGCCTCGGGAATCACGCCCTGGTCAGTCCTCGTCCACGACGAGCTCATGCTGACAACTCGAGCCGTAGCTCACTCTGCCCGTGCAATCGCGGCAGCAAAACCATAACCAGTATCGATGAAGATAGATCATAGGAAGGAATATAATACAGTGCAAGGAAATGTACAACCTAAGGTTTCTTAAGCGGAGTGGCGTGTCGTAAGTATGCCGCGGAACATACCAACGGTACGTCACTCTACTTTAGTCACCTATTCCATCAACCAAGGGTCATCCTACGCGAAGAAAGTTCGGGTCTAATACCCCCTCGACCAAGTCTAAGTTCCGTAAGGTCAAGCCAAAGTTCCGTATATAAATAACGCCCTAGGCTCCACATAGTCAAACTTAGACTCGAACCAAGGTCAACCTAGCGCTCTGATACCAACTTTGTCACGACCCGAAAGAGCACGTGACTGGCCCTTAAACCATATGAAGCCTATAGGACCCCATCTGATCCAAGTAAGCCAAAAGCCCAGAAATCTAAAACCATTTTAAGAAGTAAATAAAGAAAACATGTTTGAAATTCATGTTTTTAAATAACTAAGCCGAATATGCATTTTTAAAATGTGTAATCTTTCCTAAAAATTTCGGCAGAGTTTCCTTTGTAAAAACTGGCCCCGAACGGGGTACAACAAGAATAACATAAGTATGAAATGATAAAAGGCATCCCCAAGCGGGAGCTAGCTCTTCGTCAATCGACGGTCACAACCACGCAAGCAATATAATATACAACGCCAAAGGGCGAGGATCAAAACCCAACAAGAAACTTAAAACAGCCAGAAAATCGTAATACTACAAGCGCGACTCTAAGGTCGAAATAATACAACACTGCTTTCTAAGTCAGAAACAATATACAAGTTTTGGTTGATGGAAATTCTAGATACAATAAATAATACATGAACAATGGCGGTTCTGATACAAAAGAACCCACCTATCCAAGCAAGTCACCCATAAGGAAGCAGTGTGCCAGAAATGCCGCTATGGAATCTGTACGGCAAACCTGCAAGAACTGGGGTACAACGGGGGTGAGTTGCCAACTCGTGAATAGAAAATATCTACAAGCAGAGATCGGATGCATGACCCATCCTAGGTCAATACGATCAGATATAAACAACCCTCAATATGAATAAAGCTGAAGCATGCTAAACTGGCAATGTAATCTCTATACATGAGTGCAGTGCCAAGTGCTCGTGCTAGTGCCTCAGGTAATAGCATGTCATGAATATGAGGTATGACCAAAGTAATCAAATCTGCACACACGCGGATCCCGTCCGCTCGTCACCCACTGACAATAACCACCATGCATGTAAATATCATAAATCATGTGCATGGGAAAATAATATGAGGATATAAACCATCTGTGTCCCTCGCGACACGTCAAAATCATGGAACCTGAGTGCCCAGCATCGACACCCGAAAACATCATGAAAACTGTGCCCAGCATCGGCACGTAAATCCTCATATATCGGGCTCCGTCAGTCCGGATCGGCCACGGGCTCTGTCTGCGGTATCGGCCCTCGGCCCCGGCAGTACGCCCAATCTATCTATCGACTCTGGTCAGTATCCTCCGGATAACCGCCAGGTCCAACCAATCACCGGTAGGTACTCGCCCGCCTCCAGGCTCAATCGGCAAAGCTCATCGATCATCTTGCCGAGGGGAACCATACCGGGTCCACCATGTACCCGCAATCGGCTCGTCCACTCCTCGATTCAGGTTTCACATGTCGCTCTCAGCACCGAGAAAATACATGGTGGACGCACTGAAATATCATATAAAGGGTAACCGGGTTTTTAAAGCAATGACATATTCTCTTTTGAAACACCCTCGGTTCCCAAATCCAGAAATATCATAGAAACAACATATCTCAATGCTTATTATCAAAAGCACGAAGTATGCGACATGTAAAGGAAGGTATGCACATCATCATGTCATGCAAGGATCATATACTGAATGCAATAGTACTACAGTGTAGTGACATGGCAATTATCGATGATGAGTGTGTGGGCCGGCAACAAGTGTACGTGGAACATATGCATCATCGATAATGGTGCTGGTGTCCTAGCAGCATGACTGAATATAACAACAATACAAGCGATGCAATGCAAATAGCAGGAATATGCGGAAACGAATAATCAACGCAAAAGTACAGAACCTGCCCCAATAGATATGTCATGCAACCTTGCCTTTTGAAACAAGACGAATCAGGGCTTTTAGTAAAATAAGGGCTACGGTGTTTTAAGAAAAGATGTATCATTTGAAAATATCCGTATAACCCTTCTGCCTATCTTTAAAATATCCCCGATTCGTTAGTTTGAAATAGGTATGACTCGGTCTAGTCTAATGTCTACTAAGTAATCTAGAAAGGAGGGGTATGAAACCACCTAATCTGAGTTGATATATATAGATATGATAGTCGGTGATCTCGCCTCAATAACATGTCGTAAGATATCCTCGAGTCATGAGTGCGGATCTATCATCAATACCGGCTCGTACGGTAAATCGTCGTACGGCATCCTAATAACTGGGTAGGGGTCAATATCACACTATCTCATTACATATCAGGTATCACTATCATTAGATCGCATAATCTGGGGTACTACTCTAAGTCTAGTACAAATCGATACCATCTATAAAAATATGAATGCGGGTAAAGCACATGTCCAAAGGCCCGCTAAAACTATCATATCGCACCTCCAAGACAAACTATGTCACATCGCCGATCTCACGGCCTCACATCAAATATCATCTCAAACCCACGTATCATCCTCAAATCCCGTATATAAACACATAGTCCCATACCCATGTATAGATATACGCACCATCATATGCGCACAAATAAATGAAGGAATGTATGCAAGTATGTGTGTAAGTGTATGTGTGAGTGCAACCACTACTCTAGGGTTCGCACTATACTAAACCAATATATTCTTATCACCAATAATACCATTATTACTATCAATAACCCTAAACCACACATAATAAATATACGTGTGTATACGTATTCGTATACATCACCACGGACTGCGGGGGTGCTATACGCCATCCACCCGACTTCTCCCCGTAGATATAAATCTACTCACCTGGTCTTCGCTTTCTGAAATCGATGACGCCATGCTCTTTCACCTCGGAATCCTTGCGAGGGTACCTAGAATAATAAACAGTCGCAATACGTATTAATATCAAGGCAGAAAACCGATACAGCGCACGGTGTGCTCATAGGTTGGAACCTATGGCCCAAACATGCAAATCCAACACTTAACCCCTGTTGTCGATGTATGAACACCCGACAACCAAATACAAATCCAAATACCAAGAAAGTGCATTTAAAAATACGGAAAACATCGCCTAAAACACCCCAAAATGCCTCCAGATTTTCCCCAGATGACCATTAGCCAAAACTATATATAGGAGGGGTCTAATCTAGTGCTAAATGAGCCCTGGAACAAAAATGGAACCATTCCCCTCTACTCTGGCCGCAAATTGCGGCCAGAATGATTAAATTTGCGGCCACGGTTTGGAGTTAGGGGCTTGGGTCTTGGTGGTAGCTTCCTAGGTGCCTGCACGACTCACTGTCAGCTCAATTTTATTTTTTGGGTGATAGCAGATTACACAAAACAGTCCCAGATTTCCAGTTTTTCCGATATTGGTTCCGTAATCCCGTATTCTGGTTTCACTTCCAGGTTTGGGTCCAGATTTTGCATTACACCAGGGGTTCTAAGGTCACAATAAGCCTCAATTTCATCTTGATTTCAGTTTTACCCTAAACCCTCACTTGAATTCTCCAAAATCCACAACACGACACAATATCGATATGAAACTAGTATGAATGCAATAGAAATGAGATACTACTCTAATAGGTACAGAAATTACCTCCTTTGGCAACTCAAGAAAATTCTTGAGTTGCTCAAAGTCCTCCAAATCCAATCTTGCTAGGATCAATGTGTAGCTAGTGAGTTCGGGAACACTTTTTGTGAAGTGGGAATGAGGTTTTGGCTTTGTTTTCATTGTGGATCTAGGGTTTCATGAAGAGGGAGAGAGAGGGAAAGGGAGCTGCAGCAGCAAGGGAAAGAGAGGAGAGAGAATGAGAAGGGGAAAATGATGAGGGATGGTTCAAAAAGTAGGGTGTTTGACTTGGTCTCTCTCTCTCACTCATTACCTACCCTTTTTCCTTTTCTTTTCTTTTATCTTTTCCTTCTCACTCCAATAGTGAATCCAAATGAACCATGGCAACAAAAAAGGTAACACAAGTGTAACAAGTGTAAAAATGATATGTGCACATTTTTGCACAAAATGCTAAAAATCCAATTAGCGATCTTTAATCGCGATTAACACTAAATTAGCATATAACTAGTCTTAAAAACTTTAAAATGGTATAATTCTATAAATTATCCTATTTTAGAATTTTCCAAAATTTTTCCCCATTTATTTGTATTTAATTCCACCCGAACATTAAAATATTCATTAAAATAATATTAAATTATAAAAATTCCCGAAAATAATATTTTATTATTTTGGAAATGTTACATGGTGCCAGTGTTAACCTGCTTCCGTACTCAGTATACGAGCAATTAGGCGTAGGAGAGCTGAAACCCACACAGGGGTGAGCTAGAGGATGTGTTAATCAAAGTCGGGGACTTCATATTCCCCGTTGACTTCAATGTATTAGACACACAGCCTGTAGCTAACCCCCGGAATCAAATTCCGGTGATACTCGGTCGCCCATTTCTTGCAACCTCAAATGCTATGATCAATTGTCGCAATGGTTCGATGAACCTCTCTTTTGGAAACATGACAATTGAACTAAACATTTTTAGGTTGGGGAATCAGCCCGCCGAACCTAATGCTCATATACTGGACGTCTGCTCGATCCAGGAGATCACCCTAGAAGAGTGTGAATTCGAGGAGTTTCTTTTTGATCACGATAATCTTAACGCCACTAGTGCGTTCCTCTTCGAACTTGCTGCTGTCTCTGCGCCCGACAACGACTACGAGTGTTTCACGTTCTTGAACGATCTTAGCCGCTCGCAACCCGATTTTGAATCCTTCGAATTTCCGGATGAGTTACCTGAACCATCCGACTCGGTCGCTTACACTCGTTTTGAATCTTTGCTGGAATCTTTTGAGTTCGAGACCGTTTCACCAATCTTGCCTTCCATCGTTTCACCTCCAACGCTCGAACTCAAGCCTTTGCCGTCTCACCTTAAGTACGCTTACTTAGGTGAGAACGAGACCCTCCCTGTCATCATCTCGGCTTCTCTAGCTCCAGAGCAAGAGAAAGCCCTTCTCGCGGTCTTGTACAGCAACAGGCAAGCTTTTGGCTGGTCCATGGCGGACATCAAGGGGATTAGTCCCCTGATCGTTGAACATCACATTCATCTGATGGATGATGCCAAACCAGCCCGGGATCCACAAAGACGTCTCAATCCATTCATGAAAGAGGCTGTGAAGAAGGAGATCGTAAAATGTCTAGATAGTGGTATCATTTACCCTATCTCTGATAGCCAGTGGGTTAGCCCCATTCACGTTGTCCCCAAGAAATCAGGTATAACGGTCATAACCAACGAGGCGAACGAGTTAATCCCTACTCACACCCAAACTGGGTGGCGAGTATGCATTGATTACAGAAAACTCAACGCCGCAACGCGGAAGGACCACTTTCCGCTACCTTTCATTGACCAAATGCTTGAACGATTGGCCGGACACGAGTACTACTGCTTTCTTAATGGATACTCCGGCTATAATCAGATTCCCATCGCCGAAAAAGACCAGGACAAGACCACATTCACTTGTCCTTTCGGCCCGTTTGCATATCGTCGCATGCCCTTTGGGTTATGCAATGCGCCCGTTACCTTCCAGCGGTGTATGATGGGAATCTTCTCAGACATGGTGGAAAAATTTCTGGAGATCTTCATGGACGATTTCTCCATCTTCGGCGATTCCTTCAACGAGTGTTTGCTGCATCTTGACGCTGTCCTTACCCGATGTAAGGACAAGAATCTCTATTTGAATTGGGAGAAGTGCTACTTCATGGTGCGCGAAGGTATTGTCTTAGGACATATCATCTCGCAAAATGGCATAGAGGTTGACAAAGCAAAGATTGAGGTCATTTCCAATCTACCTCCTCCCAGATGCGTCCGAGATATCCGAGCCTTCCTTGGCCATACCGGTTTCTATAGACGGTTCATCAAGGACTTTAGCAAGATTGCTAGGCCCTTGACTCTTTTGCTGGCCAAGGATACGCCATTCGACTTCAACTCGAGCTGTGTGACTGCATTCGAGTCATTGAAAATCTCACTCACTTCTGCTCCCGTTCTTTCTTCGCCTGACTGGACGCACCCATTCGAGATTATGTGCGATGCATCCGATTTTGCCATTGGTGCTGTCCTTGGACAACACATCAACAAGATGCCGCACGTAATCTATTATGCGAGCCGAACCCTGAACGATGCCCAACTCAATTATACAACAACTGAGAAGGAATTCTTAGCTGTTGTATTTGCTTTAGAAAAGTTCAGGCCCTACCTCATCGGCTCTCCAGTCATTGTCTACACTGACCATTCTGCTCTGCGCTATCTTTTTGCGAAGAAAGATGCAAAATCTCGGCTAATACGTTGGATCCTCTTGCTGCAAGAGTTTGACCTTGTCATTAAGGACAAACGAGGATGTGAAAACGTAGTTGCCGACCATCTCTCACGACTTCCTTCTTCGCCTTCGCTTCCAATTCCGATCAACGACGTTTTCCCGGATGAACAGCTCTTGACAGTATCTTTCGAACCCTGGTTCGCAGATATTGTGAACTATTTGGCCACGGGATTACTACCGACTGAATGGTCAAGTCAGGACAGACTTCGCTTCTTATCCCAAGTAAAACACTTTTACTGGGACGAACCCTATCTGTTCAAGTACTGTCCCGACCAGATTATTCGTCGGTGTGTCCCTGACGAGGAATTCAAGAGTGTGCTGTCGTTTTGCCACGATCAAGCGTGTGGCGGGCATTTTGGCCCCAGAAAGACAGCTGAGAAGATCTTGCAATGTGGTTTCTACTGGCCACAACTCTTCAAAGACGCTCATGACTATTGCAAGACTTTCTCCCGGTGCCAACACTTGGGCCGGATATCCCGGAGGAACGAGATGCCGCTCCAACCGATCTTGGTTGTGGAGATTTTCGATGTTTGGGGGATAGATTTCATGGGGCCGTTTCCCAGCTCTTTTGGGAACTTGTACATCCTTCTCGCTGTTGATTACGTCTCTAAATGGGTCGAGGCTGTGCCCAGCCGGACTAACGAAACCAAGGTTGTCGTTAGGTTCCTTAAAGAAAACATTTTCTCCAGGTTTGGGCACCCCCGAGCGATCATTAGCGACAATGGAAGCCATTTCTGCAACAAGACTTTCGAGGCCTTGATGCGGAAATATTCCATTAATCATAAGCTATCCATGCCCTACCACCCCCAAACCTGCGGGCAGGCCGAAGTTTCAAATCGGCAAATCAAGCAGATACTGGAGAAGACGGTTTCCAAGAACCGTAAGGATTGGTCGCTGAAACTCACTGATGCCCTTTGGGCATTTCGAACCGCTTATAAGACCGATCTTGGCATGTCTCCCTATCGACTTGTGTACGGAAAGGCTTGCCACCTACCTGTCAAAATAGAGCATCGCGCATTTTGGGCAATAAAGGAGCTGAATCTGTCTCTCGAAGATGCGGGCAGCCATCGGAAGCTGCAGTTGAACGAACTGAGCGAGCTTAGGGATGAGGCTTACGATAACGCGGTTGTCGTTAAGAATTGAACGAAGGTGTTTCACGATAAACACCTTTTGCGCAAAACCTTCGTACCTGTCAGCAGGTACTGCTTTACGACACCCGACTTCACTTCCATCCAGGAAAGCTCAGATCTCGCTGGAAAGGGCCGTATTTTGTGCGGAATGTATATCCGCAGGGCGCTGTGGATTTGGAAAATCCAAAGGACGGTTCATTTTTCAAAATGAACGGACATCGACTAAAACCGTACCTTAGCGCCGAACCAACAGAGGAGCTCCTGTTCTTACAGGAGCCGGTTTACCCTGCATAATCTTCCTCTACCTACCTCCAGACTTCGGTTATCCAGCCAAGAACAGTGGACACTGTTCCAAATAAGTTTGGGGGTATGTATAAACCATTTTGTATATATTTGTGGATATTCTTTTTCTTTTCTTTAAAAACAAAAACAAAAAAAAAAATTGTGTATCGGTAACCGACAATTTTGACCCTTCAAATGATCTCTTCATGCAATGACAGTGAGGACACTGTCCAGTTTAAGTTTGGGGTACGCTCGGTACGCATTTCTTACCTTCGCATTCATATGTATATTTTGCATCTGCATATTAAAATCCATAAAATCCATAAAAGTCTGAAAATTTTCTAAAAACATAAAAACTTTTCTGTCAAGTTAGCTAGTGGGAGGACTCTGATTCAACATTTCGACGGTTTTGTTTGATAAAATAAGAATAACTAAATCTTATGTTTAGATTTTGAAAACCTGAAAGATAACTCTCCTTTGAAGTTAACTATAGCTGATATACGTCTTTACATCACACTCCACGTGTCGTGAGTTTTTGGAAATTAGATGACAAGTCTTTTATGTCGAAAAACTTTTAAATGGATCAATGATTTTCTGAGGATCAAATAGGTTTGTTCTGAAATAAGTAATATCAAGAATAGTTTATGAAGTGAGTGAATATGAAGGAATGTTATTGATGTTTTAATTGGAACTAAGTATGAAAAATAACCCATCTGAAACTTGATTGGAATGATTACACACCGAACCCACTAAACACGTCTTTTATCCAAAAAAATAATTGAACTGCCAGTTAAATCTCCGTTCGTATTAAATCATCATGATTTTCACGCCAAACTGTCTTTTGTTTTTTGGACCTAGGTAACTTGAGTAATTAAGTCCGCTGGGGTGTTTCTACACCTAATGCCCTAAAACCAACTGGTTTGGGTGCACTGGCCCAAAGCTCGCTAAGAAGCCTAGAAAGTCCAGATTAAAACAAAGTCAAGCAAGTGTTCTCTCCGAGTTAAAATTCCTAACGGTTCTTTGTGTGAGAATAATCTTGATAAAAGACAGGCTTTTATAAAAATGTTAGCGGAGATATGAAGGTTTTATTCTATGATAAAGACTATTGCACGTTCACAGAGGTGTGTATGAAATGAAAACAAGAAAAAGGTGGAGTGAAAAATAAGACCTAGTTTCCTGTTAAGGAAGATAGAAATTCTGAAGTTGAAACCTTACTGGAAAACGAAACTTGAAAAATGCTTAACTCTTTATAAAACTTATGTGATCCTTTCAAAATTTTTATCTGGGCTTTATTATGTGACATGATGACGTAAATCGATCCTTCTGGAAACTTAACGACACTATTTGCACTGCACGTAAAGACATATAAAATCTGTAGTTAAATAAGAAGCGAGATGTGAAAAATAAAGGTTCGATAGTCTAGACTTAGGATAATAGAATTGTTATTTTCTGAAACAAAACTTTAGGGTTTGAATCTTAGTTATTTTACAAAACTAGCTTGACCGGATTTTATGGGTAGTATCCGCTGAAAACCCTCAGGAGACAACACTCCTCCTACTAGGGACACCTAAAGGTTTAACGGCTTGTTGCACATGCTCAGTACAATCGCGTTCCCTGTGAAAGTGAGGTTAGGAAATTTTTTGTGAATAAATTGGCTTTGCTCGGGACGAGCAAATGATAAGTTTGGGGCTATTTGTTCATATCAGATTTTTGCATTTTCATACCGCCCAATTTTTATCACATTGCATATCGGTAGGTACTCTTGAGCCGTGTTTGCTAGTCAATTGCAGGATACAGGATCTCGGCTCTAAACGGTAAAATTCATGGAAAAATACGACAAAACCCGGGTTCCTGCCAACCACAGATAAAACACGGATCTCCGCTCTTTATCCGTCTGTTGCCACACACCAGTTTAAGAGACAAAATGGCAAATCAATGTCGTTTTCATGCACAAGGCTCAATGGCAACACAAGATCCAAGAAATCTACACGGAGCTCAAGGAAATCATGACAAAAAGATCTACATCAAATCACCTTTTGCTCAATAGAAATTCTGGAAAAATCGTGAAGAAAATCTGAGAAAATACATATACCAGAATAAAGGGCCCACAGAACCAGGGAGCACCACCAAATATGAAGGCACCATTCCTCTAAACGGCCGCGGTTCCGCGGCCTAAGCTGGCTTAGGCCGCGGTTCCGCGGCCGTACGGCCTCCTCAGGTTGTCAAACTTCAGGGGTACTTTGGACATTTCATGTGGAAACAGAATTTTGCCCTAGGTTTTCATCTCCCTGCCTATAAATAGCCTAGAACCTTGTGAAGCCAAAGGTGCATAAGCTTGTATTTATTTTTTAGGTTTTAGTTGTTGTTCTTCTTCCTCCTCTCATCTCTTCTCCATTAAAAATCTTGTAGTGAGCTTTTGTGAGGGAAGAATGAATAAAGGAGTTGTTTTTACTTATCATGCTTGTCTTGTTCTTTAGTTAAATTATTATTGCTTGTAATTTTCATTTGTTAACTTAGTTGTTGTTATTTGTTGTTGTTTCTTTCTTTTCTCTTTTCCTTTATCCTTAAACAACCATGACGCTTACGCTTGATCCTTACCAAGGTGAGGTCGCAAATAGCTAGTTGTTATCTTCTAATCTCCTTCTTTCTATCTTCCTCTTTTGTTTTGTTTTCTTTTCATTATGATGTGTGAGTAGTTTCATACTTGTTAGGGTAGGATAAGAGAAGTTTGAGAGAAGGAAATCTCTCTCACTCTTTCCTTGCCCAACATCTTAAAATCGACTCCCGTTAATTGAACCACAATCCGCTCCTTACGGCACCCTATCCTACATGATAGCGGTGATTCCGTAGTGAGACCGGTTGTGGTTGAATTAACCGGAGGTTATGGCTAAGAGCCAAGAACGGACGGACAAGCACCAAAAGGAAGAACTTATGCGTTAGAAAGCCTAGCTTATACTCGCAAGTTCCTTCCTAGTCGTGCTAATCCCTGTTGTTGCCGATTACCGTAACACCGATATTAAGAATGGCAACGAAAGAGGTGAGCGACTCCTAACTCAAACTAACCTAATCCTAACCCTAACAAGCTCTCTTTACATATCATTTTTAACACTTAATTAATCACAACAAAATCTGAAAAACTGGACTTAACTCGTTAAAACACTTAGAAAAAGATTCCCATCTCCCTGCGGACGACCCGTACTCAACCGGCTAGCTACAAGCGAAACAGTCTTGATTACGGTAATTAACTAAACTTGAACACGCAAAATCCTTACTAATCAGTCGTGCCGGTGAATGGTCTATAACAGATCGATAAACTACTGATAACACTTATCAGTAAATCTCAGTAGCCCTGGCCAGGGACTTACTGATATAACCAGTCGAGCACAGCACAGCATCAACTCCCAATACCGGGAGAGACGAAACCCCTCCTATCGCTCATCTCCTTCGTGTGTCTCGGGACTGTACCCAACGGCCACCTGTTTGCACGACTCAGTAGAGCCGTGGTAGGGTGGTAATCAAAGTACAGTGGGAGAGCACACAAGACTCTATGACGATCTCGGGTCTACAGACTAACCTGTACCAGTGTCACCTGAGAACTGCTATCCGACGATAGATATAATTCGATATAGGAGTTCTCGGTGAGTCCGTCCAGTGTACCCAGTCACCACTGAGCACCCGTATATGATCTTGATGTTAAACATCGATGAATGTGGGAACATCCATTGCCCATCACATGGGTCTAGTATCATATACGCTAGTCTACTCTGGTATATCGATGCCCCGTCTCGATACACCTCCGACTAGGGACATTTCAGGATATGCTTATAAACTACAGATATCCCACTAGTATGATCTCTATCATAATCACTGTAGTCAAGCCGATATCCTCAGGGCTTTATCAGCATGTATGAATGAATAAAAGCATGATCAAATCAACATGTCAGATAAAGTAGAACCAGATAGCATACTATCATGTCGAGCAAGAATGTACACTGAATATATATATATATATACATGTACAAATACATCCACTATCATATAATGGCCTCTAGGGCATACATATATCCAACAATAATTTCCCGTCATATTTCGTCAAAAGAAGAACCGAGTCGTGATGCACTTCTACAGCCTAGAGACTATTTGGACGTCCTCTTACTTCAGCAAAGTATAGACGCGACGTCAACAAAGACCCAAGGGTCAGATAAAAGTAGAGTGACGGCATATTCCTAGCTCCATATCTCGATGAAAACATCTACAGCCTAGAGATCACCTCGAATTTTCACCTCATTCCAGCAGGATATGGACGCAGCGCTCAAATAAAAGTGGAGTGACGGCAAAATCCTAGCTCCAGACCTCGATGGCGATATATACAGCTTAAAGTTCATATAGATGTCTACCTTACTTTAGCAAAGAATCGGTATGACACCAAAACAAAAGCGAAGTGACGGCATATTCCTAGCTTCGGGTCTTGACGGCAAGTCTAGAGACCATTGGAAGTCATCCTACCCAATAAGGGTGCGGTTATGACTGGCTCCAAATCGAATCTAACCTTAAGTAAAGCACCACGACAATACCTAACGCTTGATCTTCCGATGGTAATACGGATATTCCAACCTAAGAAGATTACTTGAAGACGTCTTTTCCAGTCTCAGAAGGGATCAGAGACACGACAAACGCCGGGCTACTTGAGCCACAACTCAAGAGATTGCATGAGGGTATATAAGCCAACGTGACAGTACGATAGATTTAACCCAGTACCACAAACCTAACGGACCCCTATCATAAAAGAGAGGGGTTATCTATATTTGATGTTATGGTAAGTTTGCCTATAAACCTAAGGGAAAGGTAAACTAAAAACTCTGAAATGAGTAAATAAACTAAAAACTCCGAAACGAGTAAATCAACTAAATAATCCGGAATGAGTAAATAAACTAATCCACGTCAGGTCGCGACAATCAAGAAAAGAAAAGTGTAGATATGAAAGGGAAAATAGGCTTGTCATTCATACTTAAAAAAAAGAATTACACACTGACGATGACGGCGACTACAAAGGAAATAAAAAAAAAATTAAAAACAAACGCTACCGCATCATCTAGGGTCTATAGTGGCAAGACACTAAATTCCGGACACGGATTCTCAAACTCAAAATCAAGTTTGAGCAATGCGCCTTCAACTTCATCGATCATCTTCTTGTGTATCTTCTCTCGGATGCAAGCATTAGAGTCACCACTGATGTCCTCCATCCTCTGATACGATGATACTATTGCTTTTTGTTACAAGATAGCGACAAGACCATCTCTCCGTTTCTTTGAAAACAGGCCTATCGGATATACTGAATGCACTTTGTCTTCAGTATCATTAAGCTCCTGGAACGGCATAGCCCCAAGACGCCCAGGTAAAACTTCTCAGATCGACCTAACGACGATCTTCAAAAGGGCAGAGCGGAGGGGGAGCAATCTACCGTTGTAATCATGGAAGCGACGCGTCACATTATTGCATTGGGCCTCAATATACTCTTGGTCTTAAAGGTGACCTTGAATGCGAATCTCTTCGTATAAGACAATCTACTCGATGTCATACAAATGACTAGCCATGGTACCTAAAAAGGGACAAAAGAAGCATTAGCCAAGAGACATGGGTTCATTTTATAGAACTATGTGCATCTCATCAATGATGAAACATGTGCACAATGTGAGAATCAAAAAGGATTCTCATTAAATGGGCAGTGGAGTTAAAACTCCCAATATCCCTGAAAAGTGGGTTCTTTTAAACAACAAATTCAAATCTGGGAGACTGGTATTAAAACCCTAAAACCTTAAAAAGGAAAATATTCAAGAACAGTAAAAGAAAGTTAATGGGATAAAATTCCCGAAATCCCTAAGAAAAAAAACTATTCAAAAATCAAACTAGAGCTAAGCTCTGCAAACAAGAAAACAATAAAGGGATTAAATCCCAGAATCCCCATATTGGGAAACTTATAGGTTAGATAATGGAATTAAATTTCAGAAATCCCCAAATGTCAAGATTGATAACAGGGTAAACCCCTAAGGAGAAAATCAACGATAATCTCAAGAATGTCCATCGATTCGAACCCTGTTTACCGCCGAAGACTAGACTGAGACGTTGGGACGTCTAGCCTGAATTTGGGGCAGATACTATTTGAACATATCCATCCACCTCTATAAAAATACCAAGTTGATTTATAGCACCGTATATCGGAGGTTTGGATAGATGTGACCGTTGTAGAAAAGTTTATCAGATCCCCCCTCTTTTATGAGGTTTTTTTTATTGTGGGGACGCTCTTCCCTGCAGGTGCAAACCCCTTTAGTTAATTACATTATCGCGTTGCGATAACCACTTTCTCCTTCTCTGGTAGTTCATTTCATGTCGTGTGTTATTTTGTTTTTATGGGGTTTCCCGTAGATTGTATATGGAGACTGTTTTATGTCGTTGCCCGTAGGGCGCAGATCAGTCCAAATCCATATATTTATGAATTTGGGTTTTGAACTTAGGTTATATATTCTTTTAGTTCAAAAATATTTTGTTTTATTTAAGTACCGTTAATTTAGTTTGAGATTAAGATCAACTTAAATATATGAGCATTTGGGCTCAATTTATTTTAACTAAGAATACGTTAGTCTTATTTTAGACTAAGAACAACTTAGCAATATTTTCAGGATCATTAAATTTTATTAAGATCCAACAACAGAGCATTTGGGCTCAGCTGCAAGAAACTTTCAGAAAGACTTAGCCAATTTGAGCTTGGTCTGCTCAGTCTTTTCTTCTTTTTTTTAAAGTGCTAAGCACTTATTTATGATTCTGTTTGCTCAGCCATTTTTCTTTTATGCAAAAATGCTAAGCACTTGTTTGAGGCTCTGGCATTCACATATGTATCATGTAAGGTGCTCAGACATTGGCGCTGCCCAATCAGTGCTAAGCACTTTAGTCATTATGACTTAAAATAGAGTCCTAAGCACTTTATATGACGCTTACGTGAGGGGCACATGAGGCGCTGAGCATTTATTTTATTGGGCACTCACGTGTGTTTCACGTGAGGCGTTGGGACATGAGCGTTGCCCAATCAGTGCTAAGCACTTAGTCATTTGGACCAACTTTATAGCGCTTCTGCACTTTTATACAGTGCTCACGTTTATTTCACGTGAGGTGCTAGGCCTTCTATTTTGAGCGCCCACGTGGAAAGCACGTGAGGTGCTGATTCCTTTATTTTGGGCTCTTATATAGGAAGTATGTGCGGCGCTGGGTTCATTTTAGAGGAATCTTTTGCGTGTTCACATGGGAAGCACGTGAAGCGCCAAGTCTTTTTCTTTATTGAAGTTTTCTAAAGAAGTTTTAACTTCTGTTAATGGAATTTTGATCATTAATGATCTCTTTTTTGAGGATCTGAGATCGGTTTCATTGGAGAACTAAGTTCTTCTATTATTTGTAAGAACAAAATTCTTTATGTAAGGTAAAACCCTATTTATAAAGAAATTAAATTTCTAGACAATATGTCTTTTATTTCTTTTTGATCTAGTTCTTTTTTTTCTAGATTTTGAGTTTTGGGGAAGAGAATCTTCCCAAGAAGAATTAAACTCTCAACTTGTGAAGAGATTTGCTTTTCAAATCTTAGATCAGGGAAAGAACTAAGTTCTTTTTGTGGAGGGTTAAACTCTTGTTTTCCTTTTGTTAGGAAAAATAGATAAGTTTTTATTTCCGCTTTTCTTTACCTAGCATTTTTGAAGAGCCAAGATTTTTTTTCGTCAGAAGAGAAGTGAATTTTCAGTTTTATTATGGAAAGAAACTTGTGGGGTTGATCGTCCTTTTGAGACTTGAAGTCTTATATCTTTTATATAGGAGAGGTAAATAGTTGATTAGTTTGAGAAAATCTCTCATTTGGAGGATTTTATCCGCCGTTGGATTTTTGATTTAGTGAATTTTATTTCGCAGAATATATATATTCTTGTTTTTAATAAGATTAGGAAAATATTATCCCATAGATAGAATTTTATTTCTATCAATCAGTGATTTTTAATCATTATTGGATTTTTAATCCAAGCGTGCTCTGTTCAACAGAGCACAATCTTTCTTTGTCTAAAAAGATTAGGAAAATATATTTCCAAAATAGAATTTAATTCTGTCATTGATTTTTGATCCAACCGAGAATATCTTTCTCACAAAGAAAAATTAAGGAGATATTTTCTCCTAATAGAATTTAATTCTATTATTCGATATTTGATCCAATAGCTCTCTGTTTAACAGAGAATATCTTTCTCATTTAGAAAGATCAGGGAGATATCTTCCCTTAATAGAATTTAATTCTTATCATTTGATAATTTATCATCACCATTGGATCTTTGATCCAACGGATATGTTTAACAGAGAATATCCCGGATTTTGGGGAAATATTTCTCATGTAGAATTTAATTCTACCCGCTTTAATTTAGACGCTGGCGCTCACGTGTTATACACGTGGGAGCCACTTAATAATTTAATTCTTATACAACAGGCACTTCTATACTTTGCACATTGGCGTTCACGTGAACTTCACGTGAGGCGCCGCTGTAGGATTTAATCTTATAAGAGACCGACGCTGGCGCTCACGTGGGGAGCACGTGAGGCGCTGTCTCATTGTGTTTGAACAGAGCTTAGCTTTTATTATTGTGTTTAATTAATAGGGGAACAAACCTTTGATCTAAACATCAAGATACATGATCTATATATATATATATATATAAAACCAAGGTTTTTTAGTAGATCTCCAAGAGATCGGTTCAAGAAAAAGAGCCAAGCTCTATCAAATATGTTAATGGATTTAAAATCCTCAAAATTACTAAATTATGTTAGGAGCTAAGCTATGTTCATGATACTTACCAAAATCTCGGCAGGGTCGACTCTGTTTAAAGGAATTTTTGAGGGCAGAGAACCGAGCTCTGAACGAGAATTAAATTCTCAAGAAAAACACAATGAGGAAGATGAAAAAACAGTAGTCACTTCAAAACCAAAGGCCCCATTTATAGGACATGTTGGGATCGGTTCGACTCCCCACTTCCCTTGGTGATCCAACGGTTGTAAAACTGACACCGTTGCACTCACATGCAAGCCACGCGAGAGCAACACTGGGGGCATTTGTTCCCTTTAAAAAAAAAGGAAAGGAAAGAAAGAAAAAACGAATTCCTTTCATGTGCAAAACACGTAAGCATTCTGGATTTAAGGAGAATTAAAACCCACGGTTTGGCCTCACGTGTTAATGTTAGTTGTATATATACCCTAGAGGCCATTGTTGTACATATGATATATATTATAGTGGATGCTTGAATATATATAGAGAGGACTTTCTTGCTCGATATGATAGTATGCTATTTGGTTTCACTTTGTCTTAACATGTTGACTCGTATTAGTTTACTGTCTTGCTCTCACATGTTGATAAAGCCCTTAGGATATGTACTCGACTACTGGGACTATGATGCAGATCATACTAGTGGGGCCAGGGTAGTCTAAGAGTACATCCTATAATTGTTCTAGTCGAGGGTGTATTGAGACAGGGTATCGATACTCCAGAGTAGACTAGCATATACGCGTCTTGACCCATACGATGGGCGATGGATGATCCTATATCTATTGGTGTTTGATATCAAAGATGGTGTACGGGTGCTCAGTGGAGACTGAGTACACTGAACGGACTCACCGAGAACTCCTAGATGGTATTATACCTATCGTCAGATAGCAGTTCTCTGGTGACACTGGTACATGTTAGTCTGTAGACCCAAGATAGTCATAGATTCTTGTGTAATTCCCACTGTGCTTTGATTTTCACCTTACCACGTTCATGAGAACATGAAAAATGGTGGCTTTTGGGTACAGTCCCAAATCACATGGAGGCAATGAGCGATAGGAGGGGTTTCGTCTCTCCCGGTATTAGGAGTTGATGTTGCGCTGTGTTCGATTGGCTATAACTGGAAGTCCCTGGAAAGGGCCGATATGGAGACCTACTGGTAATTGTTATCGGTAGTTTCTCGACCCGTTATGAGCCTCACATCGACACGAATTATCGGTTACCGGGGTCTGACGTTTACCACCCCTAGACTGGATATGCGACATATCAGACGAAGAGACTGGACTGTACGGTAGTATTACTGATTGGATTCACAGGAGTGTGTGCAGGCTTGCTTGTTGATCTTTGTTTAGACCATAATATTGCATTATTATATTTCCCATTCTTATATATTTTACAAATAAACGGGTGCTTTTGACGCATGTCTGCTACATGTTACAGGTTACAGGTTCTGGGAGCAAAAACAGTGAAAAACACAAAAGACGACACAAAAGAAGGATTTTTGACCAACAAATAGGAAGATCTTAGTAAAGCCTAGAAGAAGAATAGTTCACAATCAACAAGGCAACGCAAGATCCAAATTGTCAAGGCAAACGGTTAAAAGATCCATTACAAAGTGTTCACTGAAGATCTGGAATCACTGTAGAAACCCAAATGGAAAACTAACTGAAGAAATGAAAAGCCCGGAAGAACCTAAAGAAGCCCAGGAAAATTCATCAAATGATCTCACCATTGGGCCGCGGAACCGCGGCCAAAGTGCGCCAATGCCGCGGTTCCGCGGCCTTATAAAGCCCTCATTCAAATAAAATTTTACCATAATGTTGAGTAGGCTATGGAAAGATTTCTTGGGGATATATTTGTAATTTTAGACATGCGATTCAAGATGTAACCTAGGGTTTTCTATTCTCTATAAATAGGAACCCAAAACATTGTATTTTCTTCATGCCTCCTTTTAATAAAAATTCAGAAATCTTTTGGAGAGCATCGGTGCCTCTCTTTAATTCAGAAATTCAGATCTGACATCCCTGCTTTGATGTTTGGAGAGAGCCATCCGTAAGTAATTTAATTTCTTGCTCTAGTGTAGATTTCAATTCCTTGCCCTAGGTAGATTTAATTTCATGCCCTAGGAACTTGTTTAGAGTTAGCTATGGGGAAGGATTTTGAGAGATGAGATCTTTCATCCCTTTCTTGCCCACCAAACATTTACAATAGGACTCCATGCATACATGCACATACCGCTCCCTACGGCACTCTATCTCTCAAGGTAGCGGTGATACCGTAGTATAAAGGCCCGGGTGTGATGTTTTCCATGGAGGTTAGGGTAAGGATCTCTAAAGGAAGGACAAGAACCTAGAGGAAGGAACACTTTCCCGAACGGATCTAATCCACTTTATTGATAATTACCATAACTCCTCATAGATCTTCATTCGGGTATTGAAAGCGGTGAGATTTAATTACATTTCCAAATCATCCCTAAACCTAGCCCTAGCAAGAGTAGATCTAGATAATTGCCCTAGGTTAATTAGATTTTTAGATTTAATAATTAATCCGAACACCATTCGGAATTAACTCGTTTGCGCGATTAGGAGATTCACAAAATCCCTGTGGACCGACCCGTACTCACCGGTTAGCTTCATGCGACGCCGTTCTTGATTGCGATTACAAATATTTTTGATCTATCTTTTAGAAAGCGCAAGCACGCTAAATCTTTCAATCAAATGGCGCCGTTGCCGGGGATGGCGTGCTATTTCCTTTTCGCGATTTCGGGTTAATCATAAAATAAAATAAAAAATTCATAAAAATCTGAAAAAATCATAAAATATAAAAATATATATCATTTGTTATTTTTGGAAGGGATACTTTGTTGTTTGAATTTTGCAGGATATACGAAAATCGGATCTGGAAATCTACAGAGATCAAAACAGGAAAAAACAGATCGGAACAACAGAAGATCATAACAACCGAGGAACAGAAGAAATTTGGAGGACCGAGTGTAAAAGTTAACCGTGGTGATCTGGTCCAAAAAAAAAAAAACCCACCAAAGCGCGGCGGAACCGCCGCGCCGACCCCCTTTTGGCCGCGGAACCGCCGCGGTCTGGTCGAATCAGGGCATAAAAAAAGAGGGACAGAAGCGCGATAAAAAAAAAAAAAACTGTTCCTCCACTGGAAATTTCTGTGAGTTTTCTCTCTCTCCTCTTCTGCAAATCTTGATATATCTTCTGTAAATTTACCTGCAGGATTTTTTTGCGCTCAAAAATCTTTTCCCTTTCAAATAATAATCTTGTGCAGGATTCTTTGCGCCGCGCATAAAATAAAAATATTTGATTGCAAGTGATTTACTGTTTTGCATATCTTTAATTGGACTTTAAGGGGCTTTTTGACCAATTCAGATTGGGTGGGGATTTCATCATCCTTCCCAGGACCCCAGAAATCACATAAGGCACTTGCATTGACCAATCTTTAATTAAAAAATACTAGACTCAGACCTAAGGACATCGAGCTCAATAGGAAAAGGACTAGTATAGGCATCGACCGTTTATCCTAACTGACATTGAGGTGTCTAGGCTAGTGGTTATTAATTAGGCCCACTGTAGTGGTGGTTCCTTCCCACTTACCTGGCCGTACTTGTCCGTGAAGAGGCGGTTTGAGGTCCTATTTCTAGCCCTAGTTAGGAGCTGTCTAGCAGACCTAGGTGATCCTAGATCTAAGTCTGATTGTGCATTTCTGGTTGATTACATTTGTGTTTAAGCCCTTTATCGATATTTTTTATGCAAACAGTCTCAAATAAAGAGAAAAAGAAAAAAAGAAATTTTTTTATAAAAACTTGCAAAAATTTTGTCGTTAAGAAATCCTTGCACCCCACTTGCACCACCTACCTTCTTTCTTTCCCTCTTCTTCTAACATCGGTACTCCACATAAATTTTCATTTACCGAACTTTGGTATCCCGAACCTAATTTTGCGTCATATGTTAATTTGTTCGGTCAATTTAAAAACGATCCTTCCTTACCAAAAATTTCGTTGAAAGATCAAATAGAGACGTCTAGGAGAAATAGTTTGACTTTTCAACCTACCTTGTGTCAACCGAGTCAACCTTTACCACCTACATATGTTGATACCACTTCGTTAAGTCCTTCTGTCACTCCTAGGCCGATGTCCATTGCTGAGCATATTGCTCAATCTCGCAGTCGATCTTTCACCCCTCTCCACTCGTCTAGTTCTAGGGATCAGCACGATTATTCATCTTCTTATCCATATGTTGACCCTACCCCTGTCTTACCACCCACTTCCTACCAGTCATACCCGACTTTCCCACCTTCACTAGACACTGTTTCTACACAGTCATTAGGGAGCTTCACATATCCACACCATTTTGAATCCTTTACCGAAACCCCCTCACCATCTAAGTCTAGTTTGGAAGAGTCGTTGGAGGCTTATATTGCTGCAACAAATAAAATGACTAGGAATGTGGAAGCGTCCGTGGCCGCCCTTATGCAACCTGCTGAACCGGTAGCTAGTTTCCCGCTAGCTCCAAATTTTTCAATGTATGAGGAGGCGGTTGGACAGAGTGAGAATGTGAGAGGATTTCCAAATCAAACCTACCCTTACCCAATTGAAGCCCACAACTCCAGTTTTCCATCGAATGTCCTAAATGAGTTACCAGTTGAAAATAAAAACGAGTTGTGTGATTTTGTAGTGTTTGATTTGCCAAATTGTGAGGAACCCCTTTCGAGTGAAACCGTACCTAATCCTTTCGATCTTTACACCTCCCATCTAGAACCTAAATCGATAGATATCCATGCTTTTGATGAGGTGTCTAAGGAAATTGATTTTCACTTGATTGAGGATATAGATGCCGGGAATATTTCGGATGATGAACCTGTCGATTTAATTGAGATTTTATGTTCAAATCATCATCCCGAGTTATTAAATGTTTCTCCCGAATCTAATATGCGCCTTGAATTTGATGATAATGGCATGGATGAGTTGAATTTTGAGGAAAATTATAAGGATAATATTGAGGAGAGTTTTGAGGATAATATTGAGGTTGAACCATTTTTGTTTAATATGTCGGATTTTCCAATTCAGCCTCCTGAACCTTTGACTGTTATATCACCCTCCCTCTTTCCTATCGTTCCGACCGAACAAGAGACCTTTACGCCTTCATCTCCAATACCAAGTTCGGCGTACCCATGTTTTCTTGCGAATCTTGAGGGATTTGACCCCATTGCACGACGAGTTGATAGGTTAGCGCAATCGCTTATAACATATCGGTCATCACATATTGCGCCAATTTATTCACTCAATTTACACCCTCAAGATCGTACTCCACTTCCTTCTTCTTTTCGCCATTCTTCTCCCTCACCGAGACCATATTCTACCATTCTTCTTTCCACACGGTCTCGCGTGTTTCTCATTTCTTTCCTTTCCACCCCATTCTTTCACCAACTAGATCATTACCACGATAAGATTTTTGAATGGTTGGTGCTAACCTTTGGCTTGTGCAAGGCCAAGCTTAAGTTTGGGGGGGAACCTTGTTGTATATATGTATATATATTTTTGTTTTCTTTTTCTATAAAAAAATAAAAAAAATTCAAAACATTAAAATATATATATATATAAAATTATAAATAAATAAATAGGGGATTGCCGGTATTTTGACCCTCTTGGTTTAGCATGACAGTGAGGACACTGTCAAGTTCAAGTTTGGGGGTATGCTCGGTACGTCTTCTTCCTTCGCATTCATTTGTACATATTTTTGCATTTGCATACTTATTTGAAAACCCATAAAAATTTGAAAAATTTCAAAAATTATAAAAAAATTATTATATTCAATTTTGGCCATATTTGATTTGAGTTTGACAAATAGGTTAACTGGCTAGGAACAACTAGATCTTAGACTTAGTAAATTTAAAACCCTAAAAATAACCTTCCTTAAAGTTTAGCGGTAGAAAGTATATGTTTTGTAGTTTATTTAGAAATAGGTAAATTTTGAGTTCACTTCTTAGGCTAAGTCGAAACTAAGGAAAAGTATTGATGTTCTTATTAGAGTATAAGTTTGAAAAATAATTCCTAGCTTAAGTCTAGATTCTGAAAATATATACCCTACAAGTTGCACAATCACGCACCTTGAAACTTGGAATAGTAGAAGAGACCTTGAAATGCTCTTGTCTAAAGTCCTTAGTACGAAGAAAATAAAAGAAAAAAAAAGTGAATAAAGAAAAAAAAAATGGACACTGGTTTTTGTGATTACTTAAGGCTGTAAAAAAATAGAAAAATATTTAGCGAGGGTGCTTCATCACCTAGTGCCTTAGACCAACTGGTTTGGGAGTCACTGCTAAAGCCTTGGGTGTTGCAAAACTAGGAAGTACGCTTTAAAGTGCTAACGTATCTTGTAATCGGTTGTTGGTACCTCAAGAAGTATTAACGGTCGCATGAAGGATATGTAAGCAAATTTCATTTAAAAATTCACCAATTAAGAAATGCTTTGGACAACGGACGAGAGTATGATTGCTTGATTTGAATTTCCAAGTGTAGGGGTGACTTATACACACACGTGGGGATATGTGATTGGAATTTAGATAAGAGAGAGGAATGAAGATTAGAACTTGTATCTTTAGTAGAGCTGATAGAAATTCCTAAGTGGAGATGGAACCCTAGAAGGAAAACTTAAGAAATGCCGAAAGCTAAGTAGGTCTACATAACATATATAATCTTAAGTTAAATAATGAGGAAGTGTGAAGAATGTGGGTGGATAATTTGCGAGTCAAAAGATAATAGAATTCCTTGTTAGAAAACCTAATTGGAGAACAAAAGTTAATGGGCCGAATTGATAGGATTTTGTGGGTGTAATCCGCTGAAAACCCTCAGGAGACAACACTCCTCCTACTAGGGACACCTAGAGGTTTAACGGCTTGTTGCACGAGCTCAGTGCAATCGCGTTTCCCTGCGAAAGTGCGGTTAGGATTTTAGTGAATAAAAATAAGTTTGCTCGAGGACGAGCAAAAGATAAGTTTGGGGGTATTTGTTCAGACCATAATATTGCATTATTATATTTCCCATTCTTATATATTTTACAAATAAACGGGTGCTTTTGACGCATGTCTGCTACATGTTACAGGTTACAGGTTCTGGGAGCAAAAACAGTGAAAAACACAAAAGACGACACAAAAGAAGGATTTTTGACCAACAAATAGGAAGATCTTAGTAAAGCCTAGAAGAAGAATAGTTCACAATCAACAAGGCAACGCAAGATCCAAATTGTCAAGGCAAACGGTTAAAAGATCCATTACAAAGTGTTCACTGAAGATCTGGAATCACTGTAGAAGCCCAAATGGAAAACTAACTGAAGAAATGAAAAGCCCGGAAGAACCTAAAGAAGCCCAGGAAAATTCATCAAATGATCTCACCATTGGGCCGCGGAACCGCGGCCCAAGTGCGCCAATGCCGCGGTTCCGCGGCCTTATAAAGCCCTCATTCAAATAAAATTTTACCATAATGTTGAGTAGGCTATGGAAAGATTTCCTGGGGATATATTTGTAATTTTAGACATGCGATTCAAGATGTAACCTAGGGTTTCCTATTCTCTATAAATAGGAATCCAGAACATTGTATTTTCTTCATGCCTCCTTTTAATAAAAATTCAGAAATCTTTTGGAGAGCATCAGTGCCTCTTTTTAATTCAGAAATTCAGATCTGACAACCCTGCTTTGATGTTTGGAGAGAGCCATCCGTAAGTAATTTAATTTCTTGCTCTAGTGTAGATTTCAATTCCTTACCCTAGGTAGATTTAATTTCATGCCCTAGGAACTTGTTTAGAGTTAGCTTTGGGGAAGGATTTTGAGAGATGAGATCTTTCATCCCTTTCTTGCCCACCAAACATTTACAATAGGACTCCATGCATACATGCACATACCGCTCCCTACGGCACTCTATCCCTCGAGGTAGCGGTGATACCGTAGTATAAAGGCTCGGGTGTGATGTTTTCCATGGAGGTTAGGGTAAGGATCTCTAAAGGAAGGACAAGAACCTAGAGGAAGGAACACTTTCCCGAACGGATCTAATCCACTTTATTGATAATTACCTTAACTCCTCATAGATCTTCATTCGGGTATTGAAAGCGGTGAGATTTAATTACATTTCCAAATCATCCCTAAACCTAGCCCTAGCAAGAGTAGATCTAGATAATTGCCCTAGGTTAATTAGATTTTTAGATTTAATAATTAATCCGAACACCATTCGGAATTAACTCGTTTGCGCGATTAGGAGATTCACAAAATCCCTGTGGACCGACTCGTACTCACCGGCTAGCTTCATGCGACGCCGTTCTTGATTGCGGTTACAAATATTTTTGATCTATCTTTTAGAAAGCGCAAGCACGCTAAATCACTCAAATCAATCTTCTGATCGCTCAATACCCGGGTGGCTGTTACGTTTAGCTGACCGCTTGCAGCTTGTGGGTGTTTGATACGATCATCACCTACTGCCGGCGTATTGACGATTCTTTAGAGTCCTACACAGAGGTTTCCTGGCTCAGGCAAAACGGAGTAGGAGCATATATGTGATATGTGCGGGACCGAGAATAATACATGTATGTGATACCGTATTCGATTCTCGCGATATGAGATATCGGCCGGGTATATGTGATATAGCCGGGTCATCGGATCAAGTGTTGATTCGATGAACTGATACATGTTATATTAGTCAGTTATTTGCAAAATAGCCGGATTATCGGATCAAATGTTGATTCGATAATTTAATGTATAAATATATATTTGATATATTACATTACATTAACTAATATAAGCTCACTTAAATGATTCTTTTTCTCACTTGATGATACATTGATATATATATATGTGTGTGTGATATATGTTAATTGTATTATTTTCTTTTATTACATTATATATTATGTATGTGATATATAATATTGTAATATGTTAGAGTTACACATGCAACTAGGGTTATGAGATTAAACCATGATTAGGCTTTATGGTTGGAATTATATATTTATTTTGGTAATTCATTTTGTATGGATATTGTTTGGATATTTATCCTTGTTAACTTTGTCAACCCTCCTTGATATTTTGCTAGATATTTGTTAACCCAACCCTAACCCTAACTCATGGTTAAGTCTCTACAAGTGTTAAGCATGCCATATTTAACCCTTGGTTGCATTTCTAATCTCAACAATAATTAATTTCATCACTCTTTTATCTTCATCTTCTTCTTGCTCAACAAAAGGAGCTTGCTTGATTTTCCTTTGTGATGAACAAAAGTGAGAAATAGAAAACTAAAGAGAGCAAAATTCCTACTTCATCATCCTTATCTATTCTAGCCACTTAGACTAGGGTGTTCACTTCACTAATACCTAATTATTGAAAAGAGAGCTTGGGTTTGTGATTCCTCAAGGTAGATCATCTTGGATTGTGAAGTCTTCTAGTAAGGATGTCTCATTCACCTCAAGGAGCCTCTCTAGAGTCCGCGAGCTTGATGATCACAGTGAAGGGGCCTCAACTCGGAGCTTATGAAGTGAAGGAACGGACTACAAAGGTTGTAATCCCTAACTCTTAGATGTTAAGTTGTTAACATATGGTTAAAGTTTGATTCTCTAGTTACAGATCTAGGGTTAGGGTTATCTAGAATGGCAAAAATTTGAAATTGTCATGGGAGATGCCACCCGAAACCTTGCTGCCGTTGTAGGTAATCCAACACTTAAACATGTGAGCGCTCATAAGAAAAGCATATGAGCACTGAACATAAGTAACCAGAGGGCCAAACATGCCTCACGTGTTAATCATATGACCGCTCATATGCAAAGCATATGAGCGCTGAAAATAAATAACCAAAGGCCAAATAGGCCCCACATGTTAATCACGTGAGCGCTCATAAGCGCTGAAAGTAAATAACCGAAAGCCAAATATGCCTCACATGTTAAACACGTGAGCGCTCATATGCAAAGCTTATGAGCACTGAACATAAGTAACCAAAGGGCCAAACAGACCTCACGTGTTATCACGTGAGCGCTCATATGCAAAGCATATGAGTGCTGAAAATAAATAATCAAAGGCCAAACAAGCCTCACGTGTTAAACACGTGAGTGCTCACATACAAAGCATATAAGCGCTAAAAATAAATAACCAAAAGCCAAATAGGCCTCACGTGTTAAACATGTGAGCGCTCATATCCAAAGCATATGAGCGCTGAATATAGACAGGCTAAAACCCACACTGGGAGTCACGTGTTAAACATGTGAGCACATCATTTTGAAGTGCTAGTTTCATATAGAATTAAATTCTATATAGAATTAGATTCTATTTGGGGAAATATTCCTCCCGGTCTTTACAAAACAAGAAAGATTTTTCTCTGTTAAAAGAGAACCTTTGGATTCAAAATCCAACGTTGATTATAATATCACCGACCAGATTAGAAAATCAAATCAATTTCTTACTTAGGAAAATATTTTCCTAATCTCGCTAAAAACAACGGAAAATATTTTTGTTAAACGGAAAATCACTGGATCAAAAATCCAACGGTGGAAAAAATTTCCCGGGTGATTTTTAAGATCACTTAAATCAATTGGTATCTCTCAATGAGAGATTTTCTCAAACTGATTAACAGTTTTCATCACCTATATAAAGGACCCGAGACTTCAAGTCAAAAAAAGAGGATCAACCTCATAAGGGTCTAAAAAAAAGAAAGCTACAACTGAGAATTTAATTTTCTGACTGAAGAAAAATTCATTCTCTTCTCAAACCCTAGGTAAAGAAAAAAAAGAGATAAAAAAATATCTCATTTGCCTATTATATGTAAATACAAAGGTTTAAACCTCCATAAAGAACTTAGTGCTTTCTCCGGATCTAAGATCCGCAAGACAAATCTCCCATAAGTTGAGAATTTAATTCTCATCGGGAAGATTTTATACTTTAGACTCAAGATCTTCGGGGGGGAAAACCAGGTGTGGAAAAAGAAAAATGAAGAAAAGAAGGGGAACTTATATTCCAGGAATTTAATTTCTCTAAAAATAGGGTTTAACCCTATATAAAGAACTTAGTTCTTATAAAAAAGGAACAGAAGAAACTTAGTTCTCAAAAACCCGATCTCAGATCTTCAAAATAGAGATCTTGGTGATCATCAATGGTCGAAACACCATTAACAGAAGTTTAACTTCTTTTAAAAAATAAATTGAGATTAAATCTCCAAGAACTCAGCACCTCACGTGAAACACATGTGAACGCTCAGAAAAGAAAAAACTCAGCGCCTCACGTGATAGCATGTGCGCGCCAAAAAACATAGCGCCTCACATGACAACACGTGAGCTGGAAGAAGGAGCAGCGCCTCACGTGATACCCACGTGAGCGCTGAACAAAAGTGCTTAGCATTATATATATTCAAAGTGACTAAGTGCTTAGCACCGATTGGGCAACGCCTAAATTTGAGTGCCTCATGGGATACCCACGTGAGCGCTAGAGCAGCAATTGGATATCATATCCATAGTCAAAAGACTTAGTGCTTAACATTGTTAAATGATGGAAAAAGCCTAAGACTGAGCCCAAAATTGGCCAAGTCTCTGAAATTGCCTTGCAGTCGAGCCCATATGCTCTGTTGATGGATCTTAACAAAGTTGAATGATCCTTAAATATATTTCTAAATTGATCTTTGTCTCATATAAGACTAACGTATCCTTAGTTAAAATAAATTGAGCCCATATGCTCATATATTTAAGTCGATCTTAATCTAAAACCAGATTAACGGTTCTTAAATAAAATAAAATATTCTTTGAACCGAAGGAACATATAACCTAAGTTCAAATCCAAATTCACACACACACACACATACACGGAATTGAACTAATCCACGCCTTACGTGCATGACAAAAACTAGTCTCCGTATACAATCCACGGGCAACCAAAATAAAAAAAAATACAACACGATACTAAGTGACCTACCAGAGCAGGAGAAACTTGTTATCATAACGCGATAACGTAATTAACTGCAGTGGCTTGTGCCTGCAAGGACGAGCGTCCCCACAATTAAAAACCCCTCACAAATGAGAGGGAATCTAATAAAGTCTGCTATATCGGTCACATCTATCCAAACCTCCGATATACGGTGCCATAAATCAACTCGGTATCTTCAGAAAGGTGGATGGAAATTTCTAAATAGTATCTAACCCCAAATTCAGGCAAGACGACCTATCCCGGTTCATCTCTGTTTTCGGCGGTAAACATGGGGCTATTCACACGACGACCCATCAAACCATCACCATTAGAGCATCAAAAGATATGTGCAACCCTTTTTAATCGACTTATAGCGATTAGAAGACATTTAAGAACACATATATATAGCATAAAAACAAGTAAAAAAATTACGACATTAGAATTCCGCGCACAATTAGCAAACACAACCGATTTTCCACAACTTGAAAATCCAGTCCACTAAAGTCCTAAAATCTTTCGTTTTAAACCAATCCGGGAGTCTAAACGAACTCGAAACCTGGGGCCTAGGGGGTACCCCCGGGGCCACCACGAGGTGTCCCCAAGAGGGGGCAGACCCGAAAGCACCCTTATGGGGTGCTCTTAGGTCCCCACCCCCAAGGCCATCTTATAGTGGGCTTAGGGTGGGCCCGACCTTCGGTACCCCCGACATACCAAAGCATCACCCCGTGGCTTCTCGGTTCAAACCGTGAGCCCGTGGGGTATGCAAACAAGTTAAAACTTCAATTTTTGGGACTGTTTTTTCGGCGGTTCGTGCGCGACAAAAACAGCGGAATTCTAACGTCGCTACGAGTTTTCTAAGGCTTATGGAGTGGCTCTGATACCATGTAAGTTGATATCGCACACTCTACGGGGTTTGTAGAGAGGCGGATTTACAAATCCCAAGAACTACCATAGGCCTTAGATAGCAAAAACTACATAGCTTCTAATCTACTATGAAAAAGATTATATCTATGAGATCAAGTACTTTGGTTCTTCTTAATCCTCTTCTTAAGCTCCTCGTCTGTCGAGATTGTGTTTGGTCATCGGCCTTCTCGCGTCGAAGACGATCCACCCGAGTCTTTGTGATTCTAGCTTCAACCTTAAAAAGAGGTGAATAAAATACCTAGTTTGCTAATTTATGTAGTTTATGAGATGTAGAGTGTGTTAATTGGATTTGTTTATCAAAATAACTCTATGTTTCTCAACTCATGAGAGGGTTAGGATTTAAGGAAGAAGAAGAGCTCAAGGGAGGAGAGAGAATGGCTAAGTGAGAATGATCAAGAATGGCTTGGAAAAAATGATATCTATCATAATATTTTTTCCAACATAAAATAAAGCCATGCTTGAATAGTTATCACAAATGAATAAAGAAAGATAATACCATGCTTCATACCATGCTCAAAGCCACCTCACCTCTCTACCTCCTTTTCTATTTACAATAAATATAATAACAAAAAATGAGGTGTCCTCTTCTAGAAGCATTCTAGAATAAATACAAGATTACCTACACCGTTTATACATACCCGTATTCGTACTACAAAAAATACGAATACCAAGAGATAAAATAATCTAATAATATAATACTAGATCATTATTAAATCAATACTTGATTCAATAATGCGGTTTAATCCTAATCCCGCTAGTATTATCCGTCTGAATATAAATCCATGTAGCAAGTACACGTATATGATCGGAAACCTGCACGTATAACCATACGGCCTCTACATCGTTTCTCCTGAATCAGGAAAACCCTCTATATGGGACTCTAAAGACTCGACAGTATGCTGGCAGTGGGTTTAACCATAAGCACGCCAGTGGCACTAGCTATACGTAACGGCTATCCAGGTATCTGTCGAAAACAAGGCCGATGAGAAAACTCATCTGAACCCCTACTGAGCCTGTCCGTGACAATCTCCGTACAGTCCGGTCTATTCGTCTGAGAGTATCGCATGCCGGGTCTAGGGGTAAAAAACATCAAACTCCTAATAACCTGATAAGTACTGCCGATGTAGCTCAAGACCATCCGAGAATCTACTGATCTAACTATCAGTAATTCTCAACAGCCCTGACCATAGACTTATGCTATTGGCCAACCGAACACAGCGCGTCATTGACTCTCTATACCGGGAGAGACGAATCCCCAACAATCGCTCACCGCCTCCATGTGGCTCGGGACTGTACCCAACTAAAACCTGTTTGCACGACTCAGTAGAGCTGTGGTAGGATAGTAATCAAAGAACGGTGGGAACTCACACGAGACAAATGACGGTCTCAGGTCGACAGACTATCTGTACTCATGTCACCAGAGAACTGCTATCCGACGATAGGTATAATACCATCTAGCCATTTCTCGGTAAGTCCGTCCAGTGTACTCACCTCCAGAAAGGACATGTATACAATCTTAAGTGAAACACACCAATGGCTGTGGGACCAACCACCGTCCCTTGTCAGGGTCTAGAAATGTATACACTAGTCTACTCTGGAATATCCATGTGTAGACTCGATACTCCCACGACTCGGGACATTTAATGATGTGCTTATCGACTACCCAGCTCCCATAAGTATGATTACCATTATAACACTGGTAGTTAAACAAGGATCATACGAGCTTTATCAACATGTATAAACGTTATGAAATAACAAGTAAAACATATACGCATGTTAAAATAAAGGCAAACCAAATAGCATACTATCATATCGAGCAAGATTATCCTATACATACATACCCCTATCATCCTATAAAATAAAGGCCTCTAGGGCATACATATCCAACAGAATTGAAGACCTTGAGAAGAAGATTGAGGACTTGCGGCTTGCCACCCATTCGCCCGGCAGTTCGGCAAAATACTCTGCGGATTCTCTCACGAAGCCCTTCACTGAGTAGTTACTGAGGGAGCGGGTCTCATCCTGGAACAAACCGCCTAAAGTAGCTCTTTTCGATGGGAAATCTGACCCAAAAGACAACTTGGACGCGTTCACAACAGGTATGAGCTTCCAAGATAACTCGGACGCGGCTTAGTGCCGAGCTTTCCCCACCACTCTCATCTGTGCAGGATGAGACTGGTTCCACGGCCTGACTCCACGCTCAATCTCAACTTTCGACAAGTTGTCTACTCAGTTCCTCAGCCACTTCGTCGGCAACCGACAACAAAAGAGATCGGTTGACTACCTGTTCACCATCAAGAGTGAGGATAAAGAATCTTTCAAGGGCTATATGACCCGGTTCTACAACACTCTCCTGGAAGTGCCCGAGTACCAGGACGAAACGTTCATCACCACCCTGAGATCCGGTCTTAGGAACAAAGAGGAACTCCGCTCTTTTGCATTAGTGCAACCTAAGACCATGGCCGAGATAAAAGTCTGGACCGAACAAGAAATCCAACTCGAGTCTGAGGTAGACGCTAACCTTCCCCGTAGAGACCGGACCGACCGAAAGAAACGGGACCGAGAAGAGAAGAAAAAGGCCGATCATTCGAAACCCTATTCTCTGAGGTTTCATGGGTACACTCCTCTAAACGTTTCTCAGGTCGAGCTGCTAGAGGAGATAAAGAGCGAGAGATTCTTCAAACTCCGGCCGATAATACAAAGGTCAGGCAAGAGATTCCGCGGCCCATACTGTGCCTTTCATCAGTCATAGGGACACCCGACCGAGAACTGAAAACAGCTGCATGAATACATTGTAAGGCAGGTCGTGCTCGCTGAACCGCTTTTAGAAAATTTGCGAAAGTGTAACGAAAATTCCAAGCAAACACAAGCCACCCTAGCCCTAGAATTAACCATAGACACAACTAGCTTACAAAAGCTAAAAAGAAGGAGTTAGGAATGCACAACCTTTGAAGCGCCTTCATTTGCTCCAACAGTTGAATTCCGAGGACTCCGGCTAAGCTTCGAGGTGCTCTGGATTTCGCTTGGTTCCCGATCGGCTCCGTCGAAAATGATCCACGTGAAGGCCACCGGTTCTAGCTCCATCTTCAATAGCTTGAAGAAACTCACTCACTCAATTTGCTAGATAGATAGAGTAAAAGATGTAGTATAAGTTGTGAATTCATGAACTCTCTCTCTCTTTTCTTTTCTTCCTCATTTTTTTGTTCTTGAACCAGAGAGAAAAGTATGGTGCAAAAAATGAAAAACCATCATCCAAAAAACATTATCATGGTTGGAATGAAGAGAGTTGAGTGTCTACTCATTTCATTCCACCCTCTCTCATATCCAAGTGTCATGTGCATGATGATGTGTAGGCAACAAGCTTCCACCTCACTCTCATATCATGCAAAAAGAAAATGGGAAAAAGAAAATCATATAAATATATGTACAAAATAATTATACACATAAATATACATGCACATGTTATGTAACCATACACTAAAAGAGAGAGAAAAGAATATCACGTTAATACTACTTTATATATGCACCATCATATATAAGAAATATCATTAAATCAACACTTGATTCAATGACCCGGTTCAATCATAAACTGGCTAGTATCAACTGTCCGATTAATACATGTAGTATCACATATACATGTTTAATTGGACCCCGCACACATCATCGTACGTGCACTACATCTTTTCGCTAGAACGGGAAAACCTTCTATGTGGGACTTTAAAACATCGACAATACGCTGGCAGTAGGTCGGGATCATATCTGATTGATCTGAAACACTTTTAGATCAATCTCCATCGGATTAACCTACAAGCACGTTAATGATACTAGCTGTACATAACGGCTACCCAGGTATTGAATGAAAATATGGTCGACAAGCAAGCTCATTCATACCCTGCAAGAGCCTATCAATGACATTCACCGTACAATCTGGTCTTTTCATCTTAGACTGTTGCATACCAGGTCTGGGAGGTGGAAGCCGTCAGACTCTCAATAACCCGATAAGTCATGCTAACGTCAAGCTCATTTCCATCTGAGAAACTACTGATAACATTTATCAGTAAATCTCGTTTGCCTTGGTCATAGACTTACGGTCATAGCCGGCTGTGCACAATGCGACATCAACTCCCTATATCAGGAGAGACGAATTCCCTCAACCGTTCACCGCCTCTATGTACTTTGGGATGTACCCAACTAAAACCTGTTTGCATAACTTTTTTAAGCCATGGTAGGGTAGTAATCTAAGTATAGTAGGAACACACATAAGACACTATGGAGATCTTGGGTCTAGGGACTACCATGTACCCATGTCACCAAAGAACTGATATCTGACGATTGGTATACTACCATCTAGGAGTTCTCGGCTAGTCCGTCCAGTGTAACTCATCCAATGAGCACCTGTATACAATCATCGGTGTCAAACACCAATGGCTATGGGATCATCCATCGTCCCGTACAGGATCATGGAACGTATATACTAGTTTAAACTGGAGTACCGATGCCCAGTCTCGATACTCTTACGACTAGGGACTTTTAAGAATGTGCTTATAGACTACCCATGCCCCACAAGTATGATCCCTATCATAATTCTTGTAGTCAAGCAAAGATCGTAGAGGCTTTATCATCACGTAGCATTGATACGTTATAGTAAGTATAATGTATACTTATGAATGATAAATACAAACTAGATAGCGTACTATCATCTCGAGCAAGACCATTCTTGGTATAGACCCTCCTCGAATTCAGTAATTGCGTTCCTACAACCATGATAATTGCCTTGAGGGCACCTATATCCAACAATCTCCCACTTGCACTCAAGGCTAATTATTGCGGTATCACATACACATATATCATGTGCTACTGCATACCCAACTTCTGTACTAAAAGTTTCACAAACTGTGTTTGAGAAACAACCACAGTGAGTGGATCTGCCGCGACATTTCTATCTATTTCTCTCTGAATCACAACTTCACGGAGATCAACTATCCCCCGAAATGAGTGCACGTACCTTTAAACTTTATTTGGATAGCTAATGGGTCCATGTTCATAAATGAACGTATTTATCCGACAATGTCTTAGGATGTATCCTCTGTTGAGTCAAAATCAGCATCCAGCGCCATGCGTATCACAATATCCTGCTTGGAACTCTTCAAATATAGTGCTCCTCATAAGAGGGTAAACAAATGACTTGTGACAGATACTCTGTCACCCTTGTCACCATGAAAGCTGGAATCGGTAATCGGATCCCGAAGGAGTTTGCCATTACCATACACCAAGAACATCTTATATTTTCTTCACTTCTTCCTATGTTTCTCCAGTATTGGATTAATATCTGCTTACTACACCAAGTGTAAAAGCAATATCTGGTATGGTATATAACATTGCATGATTGACCTTACTGCCGAAACATGTTGAATGTCATTCACGCAAGTCCCTCACTTCATCAGTCCCAAAGGACATTTGAAGAAAGAGTGACCCTATTATCTGCGAGTACATTACCTCACTAGGATTCATCTATTCTAAATCATTTTAGAATGGTGTTAAGATACCTGAATTGGGACAATCCCAAAACCCTTACTAGATCTAAATCTATAGACCTAGTCACCAAAATCAATGATATATAATTAATCCATATAAGAGAAACAAATATGACAACCAACGTTTGATCGAACCGTAGTATAGGAACATCACTTTCTATCAAGAGTATGTCATCCACATCAGTATGAGGAACCTGACACTACTCCCTACATCCTTCTTACAAATACCTGGTTCATCTCTTATTTTGATGAAGTCAAACACTTTGACCGTGGTATCAAAACAAATGATCCATCTCCGCTATGCCTGCTTTAGTCTACAAACAGACTTAAGCAACTTTCACGCTATCCGCTGCTCCTATTGACTAAGACAATCCTCTGGTAGAGTCATATATCCGTACACTTCTAAATCCAATTTGGAGTCATATATCATTCTCATACCAGATATCAAAGTCATGAAAACAACAGTGGCAAGTTATATCCGTATGGACTTCAGTACACATAATGAAGTAACGATATCATCATAATTCACATCGGGTATTTGATGAATACATGTTAACTATAAGTCTGGCCTTATTAAGTTAATACCTTTCCATTTGCACTGATCTCGAAAGATCCACTTGCTCCTTATGGGTTTTACCCCTTTTAGGAGCACACAACAAAGTCTATAATTTGTTTTAGTGCATGGAGTCCAATTTGAATAACTTGGCATCCGGCCATCATTCAGAAGTCATCACTTCCTATAGCATGCTGATAACTAGTAGGGTCATCATCACATAATGCAAATCTCCTAGTCACCGTCTACGAGAAAACCGAAGTATCTCTTGAGTGGCAGAGATCACCTACTAAATCTGTGGATTAGCTATGGTCTGTCAGGGTCAATTGAATCTTCAGGTTCTACTAAACTTTCGGTAACTGTTTGTGGTCCTGCAATCACTTCCAGTTCTACCATACTCCCACTAATTTATTTTGCAAGAAATTCCTTAATCAAGGAAGTGGCGAGTCAAGAACAAAACACTTTTGAATTTGAAAATGGTAGAAGCTATCCTTTACGAAAGCTTAGGATAACCCACAACTTGCTATTACCGAAACGTGCCTTGAATTTGTCCGGATTATGGTTTTAAACACAAACCGAATAACCCCATATCTTAATAATTTTAAGATGAACACCATTCTATATCACATATAGAAAAGAGGCATTTGTTTAGATGGAACCAATATCAATTGATATGCATATATTTCTAATGCATCCCCAAAATTAAAGAAGGCAACTCAACATTACTCATCATGGAGGGCACCCGCAAATGAGCAATCTGAGAGAGAATTGCATTCTCAATACGGAATATCTAGTACCAACCCCATGTCCGTATGGACATTGGACAACATACATCAATATGTATAAGTCTCTTCAGTTCACTAACTCAATTTCCATGTGCTGTTAATTTTGGTTAAAAGAAACCAAAAGTTTGTCGTTCAGGCAAAACCTGATGATTTTCCTCAATAGCAACAATTGCTCCAAAAACCGGCATTGAGAATAAAATCATCCATTCTCAATTCTCAGCATTTGTAATGCTCTACAGATGTAGGATTCTAATCCGGTATCTATATACCCAGGAGTTAGAGTTTATTGAGATCCAGTTTTTTAAAACATAGACATATGGAAAATCCAAAACATCAAAATATTTCAGATGGGTTAGTTGGGTATTCATAGTATTGCCTTTTTCATTGCTCATGATCATGACAAGAATCGCAATTTTCTTTTCTTATACTTCAACCCATTTTGATATCTCTCCATCTTACATTCCTGTATACCGAGCTTATGCTAGTTTGTTTTCCTCTTTCATTCCTTTAGCACCAGCTTTAGGAATAGAAGAAGACAATCCAGTAAGCGTAACTGGTATACACTTCTTATATATAAGAAGCTCTTGAACTTAAGATAAGGTAGAAGGGAGAGACAAACGAACAATTCAATCCAAAACCAGTGGCCATCCTCGAAGTGAAACAATTTCATCGAGTTCGTATTTAACCATACGATGGCCTTCCAAATAATATGGATCTCTGTACTGAATACAAAGGGTTTTAGAGTTAGCAGAAGGGGAAATAGGATAGGTAAGGACATGCGACTATGTCGTGGATTAAGGCAGTCCAGACATTCCAAAGCAATGAGTTTGTAAAAAGGTCAGTCAATGTGGTTAACAAGTCTTAGTTTAAAGTCAGTCCAGGGTCGCTGCCAGAGAGAGAAAAGAAAAGCATAGCGTGTACTTTAACCTTAATCAGATTGGTATATTTATCTAATCAGGATGGCTCCATTGTTCTGTCAAATCCTCCTTCAAACCCAAAAAGGAGAACTAGCCGGGATTTCTTATAAAAAATCTCCCGAGAGTAACTTACTCACTATGGGAATCAAGATCTAAACTATCATAGAGTGGTAACCTTGACACTGTCAACAAGTCACCCCACACCATAGATGGTATGCAATCTCATTGCAAGTTTTAATACTTGAAACTTCCGATATTAGTTTTTACCCCTAGTGGCTTATGGCCTAGACACAGTCAACAAACCATAATCTACTATTCAAGTTCAACCCGTCATTTCATGATTGATTTAGACCCACTCGCATAACCCTTGACAATGTTAACAAGCTTACACGACTGTCCTAACCTATCGTATAAACATGCAAGCAGGAAGACATCACTTAGCTACCGTAAACTACGCCTTGACACAGTCAACAAACGCAGAACGAATACTAAGTAATCTACTTTCTGAAATGACAGAGGGCTACGGATGGTTTTGAAGAAAACCACCAATGTAATGAACTTGATATCATCGTAAGAACCAAGCGGTTTTGAAAATTTATAATCGGGTAGACTTTTGCTTAAGAGTGAACTCCCCATAAAGGGATCTAGACTCTTTCCTCGTCGATTGAGGTGTAGGATATTCCTAACCGAACATCACGACACAAAGCAAAAGAACACGGCTACAAAAACAATTTTAGTGACACAAATTTTTACCCAAGAGCAAACTCTATGTGACAGGATCAAGGCTCTTTCCTCATCGAATGAGGTGCAGGACATTCCTGACCGAATGCCACGATGCAAAGTAAAAAAATCGACTAAAATTTCACTTTTTAGAAAAAGTTGGTTCCTACAACGTATAGTTTATTTTATCTTGCATTAATCCTATTAACACACTCCCATCATTTAGATAATCACATTATCTAGCACTTTCCTTCTCACACACGCATTACAAAAAACAATATGAAAAGGAAAAATAGCATGCACATATACCCCATCCGCATTCGCCACAGGGCCCCGTCATGCACTGTTAAGTTACTTAACTAACGGCAGAGCGGGGGCAGGGCTAGCTCGGATGCAAAACGTATAAATAACATATATATATATATATCACATATATCAATATATCATCACACGCAAATAATCACATTACAGCATGTGGAAAAACAACATCACAGGGTTAGAATGGTTGGATCACCTAGAAATCCCGCGTTTCGTTCGAGCCACAAACGAAGCGCGACATTCCCCGGTCGCGTGAATATCCCGTGCATAGCCAAAAGCAGACCCCTTCAAGTGCGGCAAGTCATCCTTTAATCCGAGAAACGAGGCGACCCAGCATCACCACCATGATGGGGAACACTTTCTCGAATCCGATAACATGTGCACTCCTCCACGGGTCAATCCTAACCCCCTATAAGCGCGGCAAGCAGCCAGCCAGTCCTAGAATCGAGTGACCCGATCCTAACTCCTTGAGATGGCCACCCACTGCAATCTAGAACCCGGCTTCCTGTGCTCTTCTCCATGGGGTAATCCTAAAACCTGTATTAATACAACGGTAACATCGATCGCAACCTGATCGAGTCCTGACAAATAATAATATAAAAAGCGGAAACGACAGCCACAAACCGGACGCTCGTCTCGAATAAAAGAATATACATTTTTGTTTACAACATGAATGATATTAAACAAATAGCATCGCAACACTTGACGCACGGGGCTATTCATTTCACGACAATCCGAACCGTTCCAAACACAATATCAGATAACAATATAATCATCGTAAATAGTAGAATGTCGTATAATTAACATATAGCAGATATACAACATCACAGATAACTAAATGCGGAAAAACGATGCTACAGTATCGATCACAGAACTTACCGAACATCCTAAAAGTCAAACGAGATCAAATCTCAAATCGGGGGGAAAAAAACAATACTAAAAATCCAATTTCCAAGTGTTTAAGCCCCTGTTGAAAACAGGGAGTAAATGCCCACAAAACCGCCAGATCTTGGCATTTCTGGCTCTTTTTTTAGGGCCAAATTCTCCCAAGTTTCAACCCTAAACATTTAAGAACATAAGCAACACTCTGCAACTTTTAAAAAAAAATTTAAATCACTTTTGAAAAATTGAAATAGGAATTGGAAAACAATAAGTTTTGTGACCCAACACTGTTCACCGCCAGAAATAGAGACGAACTGGGAGGGATCGTCTTGCCTGAATCTGGGGGCAGATACTATTTGGATTTATCCGTCCACCTCTCTAACGATACCATGTTGATTTATGGCACCATATATCGGAGGTTTGGACGGATGCAGCCGTTGTAGCGGACTTCGTCAGATTCCTCCTCGTTTTATGAGGGGGTTTTGATTGTGGGGATGCTCTTCCCAGCAGGCATAAGCCCCTGCAGTTAATTACGTTACCGTATTGCGATAACCACTTTCTCCTGCTCTGGCAGTTCACTTCGTGTCGTATGTGTTTTTGTTTAGGTTGCCCGTGGATTGTATACGGAGACTAGTTTATGTCGTTACCCGTAGGGCGCGGATCAGTCCAAATCCGTATATTTTAGATTTAGATTTGGTTTATTTAAGGACCGTTAATCTGGTTTGAGATTAAGATTGACTTAAACATATGAGCATTTAGAGCTTAGTTATTTTAGTTTAAGGACATCGCAGTCCATTACCGCCGTGTTTGGGGGAGATATTAGTTTAAGAACATTTCGGTCCAACATTCCAGTTTTGGGGACGAATATTAGTTTAAAGACATTTCGGTCCATTATCGCCGTTTTTGAGGCGACAGTTAGTTTAGGGACATTTCGGTCCTTTATCGCCGTTTTTGAGGCGACTATTAGTTTAGGGACATTTCGGTCCCACATTCATCTTTCGTACACGCGTATTTGTTACGTGACAAAGTGAACAATGTTGATATGGAATGTACCCGATTTGGGGCACGATCCGATTTGAGGCGTGCACGTCAATTTGGAAGTGCATCAATGAAAGAAGTTGTTGGCCGTCAGGACCATCCACCTCTCGGAAGACGTTGATGAATTACAACGACATGTATCAGAGGTGTGAAGAGATGTACCCTTAAACCAAATCCCGTAGGGAAAAGTGGTTGTCGTGGTCTTAAGAATTTGTGGTCATATTTGAGACCTTGGAAATCAAGAGTATATGGGCTCGATTGATTTAAAAACAAAGAGGTTTAACCTCAGGAAACTTGGCCAATTTTGGGCTGAGATTGAGTTTCCATAATTACCCAAAAGTGCTAAGCACTGGGGCATACAGCGCTCATGTGTGAAACACGTGAGGCGCTGGTTTAGTGCTAAGCACTAGAGTCCTGTGGCGCTCACGTGTGAAACACGTGAGGCGCTTAGATATGAGTGTTGCCCCCAATCAGTGCGAAGCAGTTTAGTCATTTTGACTAATTATAGAGTGCTGAGCACTTTACATGATACTCACGTGGGAAGCACGTGAGTGCCGAGTGTTGGGTTTTATTTGTTCAATTCCCCTCTTTTTACAGAAGTGCTGAGCACTTGGGTTTGGCTCACGTGTGAAGCACATGAGACGCCAAATTTTGGGTTTCCAGGAGTGTTTCACGTGCATTTCACGTTGCTGCTTTCTTATTTGGTGGCTGCCCAGTTTTAGCTTTGCTTTTGCTTATTTTAAGCACTCACGTGGGAAAAACGTGAGGTAGTTTTAGCTTTGCTTTTACTTATTTTGAGCACTCACGTGGGAAATACGTGAGGCAGTTTTAGCTTTGCTTTTGCTTATTACTTATTTTGAGCACTCATGTGGGAAACACGTGAGGCGGTTTTAGCTTTGCTTTTGCTTATTTTGGGCACTCACGTGGGAAAAACGTGAGGCTCCATAACAGTGTTGAGACGCTAAGTTATTCTTGTCATTTATTTTCAGAGATATTTGATCTCTATTAATGACATTTTTAGTCATTGATGATCATCTCGGATCATCATTATTGTTTGTATTGAAGAACTGAGTTCTTTTTGTATGGTTAAACCCTAATTCTCAGAGAAAATAAATTCCCATATGCTCCTGTTCTTTCCCCCATTTTTCTTTTTGACTTGGTCCTTTTTCCCTAAGTTTTGAATCTGCAGAGCAAAATCCCCCAGATGAGAATTAAATTCTCAACTTGTGGGGAGTTTTGCTTCTGCAAATCTCAACCAGAAGAAGAACAAAGTTCTTATATGAAGGGTTAACTCTTAGATAGACAAATGAGAGATGATATGATCTCTATGTTTGTTTACCTAAGGTTTCAACAAGAAAAGTCTTCTCCTTTGAGAATTAAATTCTCTCTTTTCTCAAGAGCTTACTGTTTATTTTTGTAGGGTTCCTAGGCACTCTTGTGAAGGTTCATAAGGTATCAAACATGCCCGGATAAAAATTTAGACGTGCCGAACAACCCAAAGCCGGGATCTTTGCTAGATTATTAGGGTTGAACATGCAAGATAACAACTTTATTACTAAGTGTGAGGGATTACAACCTTTGTAGTCCGCTCCTTCGCTTCATAAGCTCCGAGTAGAAGTCCCTTCGCCGCGATCCACGATCTTCCGGACTCAAGAGAGGCTCCACGACTCGAATGATCCATGCTAGCTTGTGGTATTCCTTTTCTCCGATGATCTACGTCAAAGTTGTAATAACTCAAGCTCTCTCACTCTAAAGAGGTGAACACCCTAATCTAATGGGCTAGATTAGATGAGGATGATGGAGTAGTATTTATATTATTTTTTTATATCATATTCTCACATGAAATCATCACAAAAGGAATTTCTAGTAAGCTTTCTCAAAGCTAAAGAGAGAGGAAGAAGATGAATAATGAGATAATTCCTTTTGTCATGAATAATGAAAATGAGTATATGAATAATAATGCAACCATGGTTAATGATGACTAGGATAACCCTTGTAGAGAGTTAACTAAGGCTAGGGTTTGGTTGGGTTAAGATATGAGTCATAAGAAAATATCTATCATAATATCTTCTTCATGACAAAAGAAAAGCTTCTAGAAGGTGCATGACGCAACTAACCCTAATCAAACCCTAACCTCATTTAATCATCACTAAACATGTTTCATTATTAATCATATCATGTTACTTTAATATATATCACATATATATATTATATATATTTGTAACAAAAGAAAATAATACAATTAATATATATCGCATATATATCAATGTATTATCCGGTGAGAAAATGAAATAATAAAGCGAGCCAATATTAGATAGTGTAATACAATATATCATATATATTATTATACATTAAATCATCGAATCAACACTTGATCCGACAATCCGGTTATATCGAATATAACCGACTAATATATCATGTACCGATTCATCGAATCAACACTTGATCCGATGATCCGGTTCATATCTAAATATCGCGAGAATATAATTTGGTATCTTATATCGCATTATCCTCGGTTCTGCACATATCTCATATGTGCCTCCACTCCGTTTTGCCTGAGCCAAGAAACCTCTGTGTAGGACTCTAAAGAATCGTCAATACGCCGGTAGCAGGTGATGATCATATCAAACACCCACAAACTGCAAGCGGTCAGCTAAACGTAACAGCCACCCAGGTATTGAACGATCAGAAGATCAACAAGCTAGCCTGTACGTTCTCCTGTGAATCCAACCAGTAACACTCCCGTACAGTCCGGTCTCTTCGTCTGATATGTCGCATATCAAGTCTAGGGGTGGTATACGTCAGACCCCAGTAACCGATAAGTCATGTCGATGTGTGGCTCATAACGGGTCGAGAAACTACTAGTAACACTTACCAGTAAATCTCTATATCAGCCCTGGCCAGGGACTTCCAGTTATAGCCAATCGAACACAGCACAACATCAACTCCCTATACCGGGAGAGACGAATCCCCTCCTATCGCTCATTGCCTCCATGTGATTCGGGACTGTACCCAAAAGCCACCATTTTGCACGCTCTCTTGGACGTGGTAGGGTGGAAATCAAAGCACAGTGGGAATCACACAAGAATCTATGACGATCTCGGGTCTACAGACTACCTTGTACCTGTGTCACCGGAGAACTGCCATCTGACGTGTGGTATATCACTATCTGGGAGTTCTCGGCGAGTCCGTCCAGTGTACCCAGTCTCCACTGAGCACCCGTACACCATCGCTGATGTCAAACACCGATGGATATGGGATCATCCATCGCCCATCATATGGGTCAAGATGCGTATACGCTAGTCTACTCTGGTGTATCGATGCCCTGTCTCGATATACCCTCGACTAGGAACAGTTATAGGATGTACTCATCGACTACCATGGCCGCACTAGTATGATCTCATCATAGTCCCAGTAGTCGAGTACAGATCCTAAGGGCTTTATCAACATGTGAGAGAAAAACAGTAAACCAATACAAGTCAACATGTTAAGATAAAGTGAAACCAAATAGCATACTATCATGACGAGCAAGAAAGTCCTCTATATATATATCCAAGCATCCATTATAATATACATCATATGTACAACAATGGCCTCTAGGGCATATACATAACTAACAATCTCCCACTTGCACTAAGGCCAGCTGCTGTAGTATCTCATACCTAGCATCCCGAATAATCTCTCAAACTGTATCTGGGGAATAGCCTTCATGAATGGATCCGCAGTGTTGTCCTTCGTATCTACTCTCCTGGCCTCGATCTCCCGGCGATCAACTATCTCCCTGATCAGGTGATACCACCTAAGAATATGTCTGGACTTTTGATGGGACCTGGGTTCCTTGGCCAAAGCCACAGCTCCATTGTTATCGCAATACAGAGATATTGGATGCTCAATGGATGGAACCACACCAAGTTCACTAATGAACTTCTTTATCCAGACAGCCTCTTTGGCAGCATCGTTGGCAGCGGTGTATTCAACCTCCATCGTCGAGTCTGCAATGGTATCCTGTTTGGAACTCTTCCAACATACCGCCCCTCCATTGAGGGTAAAGACAAATCCCGAGTGCGACTTAGAGTCGTCCTTATCACTTTGAAAGCTTGAATCGGTAAAGGACTCCACCCGGAGTTCTCCGTTACCATACACCAAGAATATCTCTTTAGTCCTTCGCAGGTACTTGAGAATGTTCTTCACAGCTGTCCAGTGACTCTCTCCAGGATCTGCTTGATACCGACTCACTAAACTTAGTGAGTATGCTACGTCGGGTCTGGTACATAGCATCGCATACATGATAGAGCCTACTGCCGAAGCATAGGGTATCCCTTGCATGCGAGCTCTCTCCAAATCAGTCTTGGGAGACATCTCTTTGGAGAGAGTGGGTCCAGAGATCGTGGGTTGGTTCCCACGCTTGTATTCTTCCATACTAAACCTCTTTAGTATGGTGTCAATGTACCTGGATTGGGACAATCCCAGTATCCGTTTAGATCTATCTCTATAGATCATGATTCCCAATATGCAGGAGGCATCGCCTAGATCTTTCATTGAGAATCTTTGTGATAAGAAGAGCTTAACTGATTGCAGCATAGGAATATCATTTCCTATCAAGAGTATGTCATCTACATACAATACGAGGAAGATAACCTTACCCTCTGCTACCTTTTTATAGATACAAGGTTCATCAATATTTTTGATGAAGTCAAACTCTTTGACTACAACATCAAAACAAATGTTTCAACTCCACGATACTTGCTTCAACCCATAAATGGATTTAAGCAGCTTGCACACCTTTCCGCTGCTCCCACTATCTACGAAGCCCTCTGGCTGAGTCATGTACACGCACTCTTCTAAATCACCGTTTAGAAAGGCTGTCTTAACATCCTTTGCCAGATTTCGTAGTCATGGTATGCAGCAATGGCAAGTAAGATCCGGATGGACTTAAGCATAGCCACTGGAGAAAAGGTTTCGTCATAATCCACACCTGGTCGTTGACGAAAACCCTTTTGCTACAAGTCTAGCTTTGAAAGTCTCAACTTTTCCATCTACACCAAATTTCTTTTTAAAGATCCACTTGCTCCCAATGGGTTTTACCCCTTCATGAGCATTTTCCAAAGTCCATACTTTGTTGGTGTACATGGATTCCATCTCAGATCGCATTGCATCCAGCCAATTCACAGAGTCACCACCCATGATGGCCTGCTCGAAACTAGTCGGGTCATCATCTTCCATGATGCATTCCTCTCTTCCACCATCAATGAGAAAACCGTAGTATCTCTCAAATGGATGAGAAACCCTGCTAGATCGGCGGAGAGGCTGGGGTTCGTCAGGTATTACTGAATCCTCTGGTTCCACTAAATCTTCAGTTGTAGTTTGTGTTGCTGGAACCTCTTCCAGCTCTACCTCATCGCCACTAATTTTTTTTGCAAGAAATTCCTTTTCTAAAAAGGTGGCATGTTGAGCAACAAACACCTTTTGTTGTTCACTGTGGTAGAATAGATATCCATACGAATTGCTTGGATATCCTACAAACTTACAAAGAACTGATCGTGCCTCGAGTTTGTCCGGATTTTGCTTTTTAACATAGGCCGGAAAACCCCATATCTTAACTCTTT